>OX438663.1:8339189-9644091 GCA_949316385.1 Globia sparganii | reverse complement strand
AGTAAGATTTTGACGGTTATATCAACTTAATTAATACTAGGGGTATTGTTAGTTGTCGATGAAAATGTACTAGCCTCGTTAAAATATTTGGATAATGTACCGAAAAGTGAGTTGTAGATAACGTACAACTAGTATACCGATTATAGTTTTCCCATATAAACAGCTATACGAACATGAAGTACAACATAAGTGTACAACGCACTTACCTACAAAAAGCTGCTTACAATTAATGTTATTTGACAATAATCAAATAAATTGTGATGCGTACAACAATCCAATGAACCGAGACCATGTCACAATCAAGTACTTATACTACACAATACAACCTCACACTCACCCCGTTGTGATGCGAATATGATAAGTTATGTTTATAATTTAGAATTACAGTACTAAGATACAAAACTTTAAATTTAAAGTAGGCTTTGCCTAATTATTGCACTAATCATTAACTTATGTAGTCCATTATTTCACATGATGATGTTATGGAAGTAAATAGTGACTCATAACAGTGATACATTTCGATCAAAGTCAACTTCAGCTAAGCTCCTTCGACCGTTCTATTTACTCTACTGTACACCGAGGTAACATAAACACAATATAATAGGTAGGATAAAAAAGTGGCCTAACTACGAATAATTTATACCTATTAAACTTAGCAATAAAAATTCCATTTTGTACGACGCGACGAGTACCCCAGTGTACAGTATGCACTTCACCATAACTTACTGATCCTAATCTTATACATCCACAGGCAACATCAGCTAAGACGTGAAAAATTTGCAGTCTTCAATAAGATACTAACCTCCCTATCACTCACAAGACAAGACATGGCGATCAAAACTTTATTACATATTAATATGCGCATAATACTCGGCGACTTAGCAGCGTCGTGGAAATACAGCTGCGAAGCGATCGAGTGACCGACTGACAGTCGATATGCACTCGGCAGCTCCAACCTCGATCGAACACCCCGCACTCGTGACGCTCACAATTACATGCGTTCCTAGGTAACATACATGTCAAGACTTCGCTCAGACCTACTCCTATTACACCTCTATCACAGTGTAAATAATGCACTTACGATAATAACTGAGAATAAACTTAAAATAATTAGGACGAATCTTGAAATTACTGTAGAAAAAAAATACCTTAACCATTAAATACGTTCAGTAATAACGAAAGCAACAGCATACATGTATGTATGAACTTTTACAACAGACAATATGAAATTGTTTGAAAAAATATGTAAGTGAAATATAAAAAAGAAACTTCTGCAAACACCAACAAGTAAAGCAATAAAAACCGTAAAAACAAGGACAGCATGATAATCAACTGATAAACTAAACTAATAATTATTGATAAACAACATTATAAACCCAGTTTGTGCTGAACATGAAGTGGCGACGTTACATGTTGTACACACACCCGATATTCAAGTACTTCCGCGTAAGCGTAGACGCACAGATTCGCAGCGCCAACAATATTCTTAATACATAAAGACCCGACAGCTCAGTGTCCGACACGGTTTCACTCTCAAGGTACAAGATTCCAAACTAAATGGAAAAACTATCTCAATCTTACTCACTAACTAATGACAAGTTTTATCGAGAATTACTTTTACGAATAAAATATGCAGATCTTGATTAAATACGAACTTAAATAACATTAAGTGTGGCCTGAGTATTGAAGTTTACAGCGATCAATGTTAGCACGAACTATTATCATCATATTTATATATAAGTCCTAAGAATTAATGAGATTTGCTATACCCCTTCTACATTGGAGTACTAAAACATATTAACTCCTGCAATTTTAGGGGTGCGCTCTAAGACCATTTATCGACTATCGTTAGCATTATACTGCTTAGTTTCTACAAGCAACTGTCGATATGCCTTACTATTTTTTGTGCAGATATGAACCTATAATATTGAGTACTCTGTTCGCTATAAACTCCTTGTAGTTTACCCAGGCGGCCGGTCCTGCCGTGTCGTCGCACCGTGTGTCTGCGCGTGTCGCGTGTGTGACGTCACCGCGCGTTAGTCGGCGGCGACGTTGGCGTCCGGTGGCTAGTTGCCGCTTACTATCTTACGGCTCTCGAGCTCCTCCATGTTGTTGGAGCTGAATTTAAATAAAGAAAGCGTTTAAAACTAAAACGGTAATAGTTTAAGGCCGTCGAGTCACGACCAGTCAAATGATGTGTGTGTTATTATTTTAAGCCTCTGATTTACTAGTGACTAAGACCGAATTTCACTAATAAAACTGAACGCGATCAGCACATCTAAACCGCGTTTATAAGTTGTAAGTGTCAATATCCTACAATATTGATGACACTGACAGCTCTTGAACGCGGTTTAGATGTGCTGATCACGTTCAGTTTCAATTCGCCCTAATACGGTGAGAAAAAACTTCATTCACGTCACCATTTAAATTTTGCAACATTAAATTTGTCATTGGATTAAGAATAATTAGATCATACGACACCATACAAGGATCAAGATAATAATATAGTGTTTTTAAATTTAAATTTTCTTACCGGAGCTTATCATCGTTCTTCCAAGAGGTGACCTGGATGTGTGGCGGCGGCAGATAGCTGCGGAGCGACTGGACCAACTGGATGGTGTCCAACAGAACTGGAATTATGAAAGCAACCATCTCGTAAATCTAATTGCATTTGTAAGTGCAATGGTGATTGGAATTTAAAGGCATGTCTCGCACAGCAAAGAAAAAGATGCGTCCTGAAGTATATCTTTAAAATCAACCTAGTGTAAAAACCATATTATAATTAATTTTCATAATAATTGCTTCTAACACTGTCCACGCACAATGGTCCATTTGAAGGACTAAGTGCGGAAACCAAACCTATAGCATAGAACATAGCTTGTACCCTTTTTCGTCATAAAACCAGTATTGAAATATGTCACCTTGGTGATTTTGAGCCTTCTTTAGAGACTGTTGGTTTTTATTCAATTAAAGAGGCAATTTTACAATCTTCAGATAACTTAAAAGTTAAGCTGCAATTTTTATTTCTCAGATAAATCTAGAAATAAAAATTGCAGCTTTACAGCTCTCGTATAGAAAATATGTGAAACAGTTGAAAAGTTGGTCCTAAATAATTATGATGACAATGGCCCCGATTCTATTGTTCACAAACTAAACTAAATTTAAGTTCAGTGCATCTTTTTCTTTCTATTTCAATATGAAAAGGACAGAAGATAAATATTAGTTTAGCCCTGTCAAATTAGATAATCCATAGACAAGTTTAGACGTGATTAAAAAATTGGCTACTAAAAATACGTCAATTAACGTCAGGCGCTGACTAATTTGACAGGACTAACCTATCCTTTTCTTAATGAAATAGAAAGAAATGTACTGAACTTAAATTTAGTTTAGTTTGTGAACAACAGAATCGGTGCCAATGAGTGTAGTACTAACTCTTCTGCAGCTGCTCGCTCTGCTTGCCGTAGGGCTTGCACATGGCGGGGCGCACGCAGGGCCGCATGCGCTGCAGGTTGCGCGCCAGCTCGGCGAAGGCGCGCACCACGCGCTCCTGGCCGCCCGCGCCCGCGCCGCCGCCCGCGCCCGGCCGCTCCGCGTGCGCGGACGATCCAGTCCCGCCTGATAGGGATTCCAGGCTCTCTAGGTTTGCCCTAAAAGAGAGGATTAATCATGAGCTCATATTTCAGATTGGCGTTACTAATCTACTTAACAAATATCTTGAATTTATTCATTCACTGGCAGACAATGCACAACCTAAACTGCTGGGTCTAGAATCATGATATGGCACAAAAGTTCCTACTATAACAGAGGTGAGCACCTTAGTGCTAGACAAGAATACTTAGTCCCGTATTACAGAACGTCACTCAATACTCAAGCATTACAACTAGTTTCAACCAATCAAATGGCTTGAATCTAGTTTTAAGTAATGCTTGAATATTGAGTGACGTTCTGTAATACGTGCGTTAGAGCTGTATCAATACAGTTGAAAGCCAATGAACTTCCCAAACCAAAGTAAACTATAAACTCATTTACTTGCTCTCTTTTACGATAGTAATTTAGGAATATAGGCAGGTAATTTTAGACAAACAGTGTGCATGGTGTTCTTCAAAAAAGTGATAGTTCAACTTGATCGTGAGACTGGGATCAAAAAGCCAAGTACAGAGGCCAGCACATCAAGATACCCCAATCTGTCAAATTTCTTTGATAGATTTTCAACTTTACCACAAAAAAATAAGGTTCATATTCAATTGGGAAAATTTGACAGATTAAGGTAGCTTGATGTGCCTCTGTACAACGCTACAAGATTCTTTTCGCGTGTGGCCAAAATCGGAACTAACGCCGCCATCTTGTTTTGTCACTCCAATTTCTGTGATAATTTCACAAAAATGTTTACCAACACCATACTCTCAATGTCATACAGGCGCTAAGAGAACACAGTAGTACTCTAGTTCTACAGCTGCAACCAATGACTGTACGAAAAATGGTTGTGCAGTAACAAAGTCATTTACCTCAAAAAGTCAGTGAGCTTGTGCTCATCAGTGTAATGATGCTTAGACTTAGTTTCCAGACTAGCTTGTGAGGAGTTTGCAGACCTCTGCTGCGAGTGAGCGTACTTGTCGATGGAAGACTGGTGCCCCAGAGACCGGCTCTGGTGCTGTAGCAGCATCTGCTGGTGCTGTGACAACTTGTCCTGGCTGCGACGGTCCGACTTCTCGCCTGTTAGGCTGGCTAGAATTTAAAATAGAATAATTTAAAGTTTACACATTGGACATAACTGATATTAGTAAAGGAAAAACATCGTGAGGAAACCTGGACTTATAGTAAATATATAAGGTGTTTCAAAATGAACCCTACAAACTTTAAGAGGTGCTTTAGACCATCAAACTGAACAACTTTCACTATGGGACCAACTCTGAAATCACGAAAAAAAATAAGATGTTTCATACATTTTAGTAAAGTAGGTATTGAACTTTTGTATTAAACAGCCGATTTTTTTGATAGGTAAAATAAGTGTAATCAAAAACGGAAATCATAAATTGTGTAATTGCGAACGGAACCACTAAGTTGAAAGTGCGGCCAAGAACTACAGTTCCAATAGAAGTTGATGGGGAATGTAATCTCGATCCCGCCAGATCTTGAGTCTTGAGTATTAGTCGAGATTTCGAGACCGAGCGCACGCGACTTAGCACACTTTTTGTGAAGCTATTTTCAAATTTATAGTGTGCGTGATGCAACTGTGCAGATATTATACATCTGTGCAGACAGATAGAATCCGATCTACACTATATCATAAAAATCTCACAATAAAAAGTTAATTGTCATTCCACTGATGTTACGGGATTGACTCAGTGCTCACTTCACCTAAGTTTTCACGATGAGATTTATACAGAATAAATCGAGAGATGTTGATTTTTTTTTTTTGAGATTCAATTGTTTTATTCGGCGGATGGCCGGGCGTAAACTCGAAAGTCCAATCTCGACCCCAGATTTAGCAGGCAAGATATCGAATTTCCAATCCGGACTCGGGATCGTATTCCCTAGAAGTTAATAAGAACTTCATAGAAGAGAAAGAAAAGTGATTTTTACATAACAACTCACTGAGAGCGGCGAGGTGCGGTGCAAGAGGAAGCTGGTAGTCTTGTGCGAGAGCCGTGCTGCGTAACAGACGCTCCACTGCCTGACTGTCGGGCAGGTTTGACGCACCCGCATCTGATACACAAGACAACGGATGTTCAATACAGAAATATATAAAACACTATTCTTTAATTAGGTACAATCTTCTAACATTCATTCACTGACAGACAACGCGCAACCTAAACCGCTGGGTCTTGAGCCTAAACCTTGCAAATTCAGCATAAGAGATCAGGAGTCAGGAGCACTGAGATAGTATTAATAATATTCATCCCCTAAATGGGTTAACTAGGGGATGAATGGTTGTACGGAAGTTCGTCATTTTTTCCAATGGGAAATCCCATCCGGTGCACGGCTTGTAATAATAAGGTGCAGCGCAGACGACAGACTATCCGTGACGCACTTTTTAGTCTGTGAAAATAGAACCTATGCAATTATATGCAGTGACGCACACGACGCGCAAAAAGTCCGACGCACAAAAAATCCGTGTAATTCGGGCAGACCGCGCCGCTCCGCGCCGCGCCGCTCCGCACAAAAAGTGTGTGAAAAAAATTGAACGTTTGCTTCAACGCGCGGTAACGCAGACGGCGCACACTTTAGTCGGCAATCTGCATTTGCTAGAGGTGGAAGTAACGCACGCGATCTATTATCATGGCGCGATTTATTATCAAAATAATACTTCGCGATCTCTGCACGATTTCCATAGCGTCTACGTCCCTACAGCTCTGCCGACAGAATGATCGAAGATGTGCGTCGTGTGCGTTGAGTCTGTGAAAAATCCGCGACCGACTTTTTGCGCGCCATGCAGACTTTTTGTGCGCCGCAGACTCGATCGCACAAAAAGTGTGTCGTCTGCGCTGCACCTAACAGAAAGCTCAAAGAAGACGAATCCACATCCATTAAGATTTTTAAGAAATATGAAACATAACATAAGAAAAGTGCATCATATACGTGTATATGTGCAAAATTAGAAAAATGTGAAATAATCTTTCACTTTCGAAAACATTAATAAAAATAAAATTTAATAAATGCGAAAGTAACTGTCAGCAGGTCTCTCTTTTAATTTTTTACACATTTACGTCAGAACTTAGTTGGATAAAATTGGCACACACATAGACTACGACCTGGGATTATCCCGATAGTGAAATCCCATGGAATAATTTCCGCACTCCACACGGGCAAAGTCTTAGGCTTAATTAAATATAAAGCAGAACATGTTTTGTATTGAATCATTCCATTGATTTCCCAAGTAGGTCATAACAGCTCATAAGAACATAATACAGATAAAAGCATGTACATAATCTTAATGGAAACCAATTGGACTGTAAATGCACACAATGATTTATTTTCCGCTTTTTGATGGTAATGATTTCTCTAAAATATGTTTTTCCACATATTTCATATTATTATTCTTTTTGGAATCTTTCCATTCTGAGCTTAAGTTTTTATTTTAGTTTCCATCTAATAATAGCAACAATGTATTTTTAAATTTTTAGATTTGTTATGTTTCAATTTATGGGGTGTCTTGCATAGACCATAAAAAGACTTGTCAGTGTGTTACACAAGTATTTTATTTCCATTCATCTACTTAATAAATTCTTGAATTCAATGACAGGCAATGCACAGCCTAAACTGCAGAATTTTCCTTATATAACGAAAGGGGTAAGAACTTTGTATAGAAAGTTTAATCTTTGCCAGGAAATCCCATTGGGCACACTGCTTGTCAATACATAAAATGTGACAAGAAATGACAAGCAGCATAAGCAAGACCATGCACATAGCTAACAAATTGAATATTTACAACTAAATCAGAATAAGAAGATACAAGCAATTACCAGGTATGTATGTGGGCTGCTGTGACAGATGCTGTTGTATTGACTTCTGTGTCATCTCCAGCTGGTTCTTATAATAACGGCAAGCAGGGTTAGGGCAGTTCTGCACTACCTCTATTATGAACTCCTTCTCCATCCCAAACTGCTCCCGGCCTATTGTGTATGACTCTACAACCTGAAAGTTAACATTCATGTTCATAGGAGATTGCAAAGCAACTCCAAGTTTGATGCCTACACTGGGCTTATTTGGTGCAGCTACGAGGCACATATTCCTGCTTTTCTTTTGACAACACACTTTGCACTTTTTATTTGAAGAATATATTGTGCATATACAGGGTGTCCCTGGAAGTATGGATCAAATCGAATAGGGGCGTTGGCAAGGTCATTTCCAAAATTTTTGATCCTGTGAATGATTGATGATTGAGAATTATTTTACGGTTAAAAAGTTGTGACCAATTTTATCCAATTGTTTCGTGTTCTTTGAGGACTGTGCAGTGATTGAAAATAACAAAAGTTGGTCATAACTTTTGAACCGTAAAAAAATTAAAATGCTGTATACTTGATAGCATTTTGCTGAGATTGGCTCTCAGATAAAATGAAGGTCATGCAAGTATTCTTCTTGTTATGTCAATGACTATACTTTGTCTCACCAGTACATAGCAACCTGCACAGAACTGTTCTTTGTCTCAGTGTTCTATTATAATTTATTCACACAATGTGAATCTAATAGGAATTTTATTTGAAATTATAAGATTTAAGTGATATGAAACCAAACTTACAGCTCTAACAGTTGCTTCTAATCCTAGATGAAGTCCATGCGGTCCATTCATGTGCTTCAACATGACAGCATTTGCAAAGTGTTCATATGGCAATATTATCTTGCCGTTTTCGCGAAGAATCAGTCTTCCTTGTGTATCTAAACCTACTCTGGATGCCATCATTCTGTAAATTAATATGGTATTGCTTTATGGCAACCTCATAAATAATTTTTTTGAATAATAATTAAATAATGGTTGATATCCACTTTTAATTCTCATACATTCATTGGTTATTTGTTATTTGTATACTGTATGTGATGTTACTATTCTCGAACTCCAAAATAAATTACAATATTTAGGACCAGAATCTTGTAAGAAAGCACAATATCAACAAAAGTTATAAATATTTTACTTACTGCAAATAAGCAGCACTGGGAAGCATGGATGACTCTTTGAGATCACTGAAACACTGAAGCAGTTCTATGCTGGGGCTCCAGCCCTTGTTCTGTAGATAAAGTTGCAGCAGCATGTACAATTTCTCGGTGACATAGCCCTCAGCTCCGTGCGGAGTTGCCGAACTTGACGTACTCGCCGCGCCACTCGAAGTCCCGGTGCTTTTAGCCAGTACACTCTTCATCGTCTCTGCCAAATCCATCTTGTAGATGTCTAAATATGTTCTCTTTTGGGAATCCTTCGAGATAACAAACAAACAGTTTAGCAAATAATGCCAACCACGGAGATCGATAGCGCCAGACGTTCACTCAAACACTGCCTCATATACCGTGTACACGCATACTTACCAGAATGATAATATGTTCGTGCTAAAGAATTAAACAGAATTTGAGTAATTAAATTTTAATTACAGATTTATCCATTCGATATCTTGCACAAAAAATAGAAATAGTGAGGTTTTCGTTTTTCTCTTGACGCTGTCAATTTTTTCTCGATTGTTGAATAAAAACGAACTAGTGTTGCACCTAGTGTTGTAGCAGCGTTGTAACTAGTGTTATTTGAGATTAAAAATCAGTTTAGTATTTTAGTACTGAGTTGGAATGAGTCAGAAATGATTCTGAATTTTGAGGTTTTTTTTTTTTTTTTTGGAAATGGCATCTCGCAGTTCAACCTGTAGGAGGTTGTCGACTGCTTAACCGGACTTTCCTGTGGATGCCTTGAAGTTAAGGCCTCCAGCCAGGGCTTAAAAACTAACTAAAAACTAAGCGACTCACGCTAAGGGCACCCCCCGTGGGGTTCGGACCTCGGCTTAGGGCGTCGCTGGAAGAGGGCAGCAAGGGACAGGCTGGATCGGTATTATTTAGGAACGAATTTAAAACTACAGGCTCAGCGGCGCGGGCTGGCTCGAGCAAGGGTCGGGGTGGACTAGGTACGGGGCGTCGCGACGGGCCTCGACGGCGAGGGCGATAGGACGGCTGTCTGGGCTTGTACTTGTTTAAAGTACTTGTTTTCTTGCTACTCTCCTGTAGGAGGGTCGTAGCGTCGTCAGGGAGGGTGAGGTGAATTTTGAGGCCATACGTTTTTAATTTTATACAAGCCTTGTGCCCATTGGATTTTCAATCAACAAGTTCAGGATTCTTCAGGAGCCTTACCTAGATCACTATTATCATAAAACGAAGAAACAACCATGCCATACAATCTTAGTACTTTACACCCTGCAACACAGCATCGTAATAACCCAACTTATTACAGATGACAGTACATACGTAAGATATATTTCCAGCTAGTTAACAGCTTTACAATTTTGTAGTATTTTAATCTACTAGTTCAGTATTGTAAATCCAGAGGCTCTGGTGTAGCGTATAATATAAGAAAATAAAAAATACTCAAAACTTAATACTGCACTAAGGTTTACAATGTTCTCCTTAAATAAATGGTATAATATTAGTAGTACTATTAAAAAATATGTTGCTATAGTAAATTAATTATTTGCTAAATAGGAGTTTGAAAGTTGTAATGAAGATAAAGACACACATTTGTTTATTGTAAATATAAGGTTTGTTAGAATAAATTAAATATAAAAATACGTGTCCAAGATGATAAGTCATTTTTGCTGAAAAAAATGTCGAAACAAAAATACTTTGGTAAGAATTTAGACATATTTAAATATATGCCCTGGCAGCACTGGCAACTGGCAAGTAATAACAGGGTTACCAGACTGGGTATTTTTTTCGCAATTTTGGGCAAAAATTTGGCTCCTGGAGAAATGAAATATTTAGAGAAATGTTTGGAAAGAGGAAAAAAATCATGGAGAATTTTGGGTATTTTTAATATTATAATTATTCGATGATAATCGATGAGAGTACTCACGTCGACATATTTTCTCAAGCTATACATTTCCAGTATAAGATGACTTCTTATTGTACGACAAGCCTATACAATGTGAGCTCAGCTAAAACCGCAAATTTATAGCTTGATATTATTTCGTCGTGGGTACCTCTAGAAACACCAAAGAAAAAAACGATGTGCATCATGGTACGCTATTTTAGTAAGTAGAAACTTGAAGTTCTAACTATTTTTATAGATTACTGGAAATAATTTGCTTGATGGTTAATTAATAAAATCTACTTACTACATTACTGATGTCCATTTAGTTTCAATCAAAGAGCGTGCAATGCTCTTTTATAATTATGTCGATGTTGTGTTCAGTTAGGATATTCTGCTTTATTTTTGTCATTAAAAACTGTTTCCTAATGGTTACAATTGTTTAACCTTTTAAACGCTTAGGTACGTCGGATTACTCCGCAAATATTTTCGTGTCCATTTCGCCAGGGTCTTATATTAACGACCAAATACCAGAGCTGGTTTACTCTGGGTTTTTTTATTATTTACGCTGTTTTTTTTTCGATTCACTGTGCCGGGCGCTGGAGGCACAACAACTGTTAAGAAGTCGGGCGGTTTTTTTTCTACTACAATGTTTTTGCCTTTGGGTAAAACTTAAAAAAATTGTATCATTTTGAAGAAAAATATTTCAAATTTGGGGAAAAATAAAAAAACACGCCTGGCAACCCTGAGTAATAAACAAAAATGGTCGTTTGTTGTTGTTTCGATGTCGTTCTGCTAATCTGCTGTAATGTGTAATCGTTCTTCGTTTTCCGCTAAGTTAACTCTATGTGTGTTGTGTGATTGTGTGAGGTGCAGAGAATATTCTAGGTGTGGTTCGTTGTGTTACCCAAATGAAAGTTTTATCTATCTATTTTCACAAATTCAGGACATGTGCCGTATAATCAGTGACATTTTTTAAACGATCTTATTGCAATGATTTATATAAAGTTATAAGTGGAAAAAGAAAAAAAGACAATAATAATGTTCTTCAGAGTATGGCTGAAATATACTACAGTAAATCTTACAAAAACAAAAAGAAATGAAAGTATCAATATTGTTTTATTTCCCATTTATTTAATGTAATTCAAATAATATCTAAATATTCTTGTAACAGAGTTATCTGTTACAAGAATATTTAGATAAAAACAACAATAGGGATGGATATAGGTCGCTCGAATAAAATACTGCCGACACGGATGTAGTTTAGTATTTTCATCGCAGAGGGCGCTTTTTATTTTGTTATCATCCAAATCTCGCGAGATGGCCCTCTATTTCAGTCTATACAAAGTACTCTTTGGAAACAACTAACTGTATAAAGAAGCGTAAGTGCTAAATTCCACGCTTATAGTAAAAAAAATATATACGAACTACAAACTTTCATTCGAATCTATTTAAAGAAAGGATAGTTTCCAAAAAACGATAACAGAACTGACTAAACAGAAGTCTAAGTACCAACTTTCACGTTTCTAACTTCAAAAATGACGAACTTCAATACACTTTCATCCCCTATTTTATCCAAGTTACATGCTCTGTGCTATTCATGGGATGAATTTACAAAAATCCTTCCCACTGACATGTCCCAGTCCTACAAAGCGTCCGCGAAACGAAACGTAAACAACAAAATGTCCGCACGTCCGAAAGTTACCACGAACGTTTTAAATCACTCTAATTTTGTTTTTAGAGCTACAACTTTCCGTTTTATTTTTCTTCGATAGTAAAATTAACGTAGTTTAATACGCAAAACATTCTGAGGCTAAAACGGGTCTACGAAATGTGAAATTTAAAGGTTGAAAATGAAAGAGGAATAAAGTTGTCGTGCGGTCGACGGGCGGTCCGGTGATATTATTTTTATCGTATTTCAGCGCGCCTATACTACATCAAACATTTGTATGCGATTTACGAAATCTGATAGCCGTACCTGTTAGTGGTTAGGTAGGGATTGTGCGTTGTCTGTCAGTGATTGAAATTGAATTATGAATACGCCGACCGCACAGTGGCGCCCTCATCGTTTGTTTGGTTATTTATTTCATACAATAAAGAATGAAAATGCAGAAAATAAGCACGTTATGTTGTGCTTCACAAGATTATACGTTAATATTAATAGAAACGGTAGTTTTACATTGTTTAGTTTTATTATAATCCATAAAACGGTTTATAGTGGCCACTGTTATCCGTTCTAAGGATTATAATAAAACTAAACAATATAATAACTACCGTTTTAATAATATTAATATATCGGAGCGCATGTGAGATACGTGCTGTGATTTGGCTGGTGTTTGTCTGTGATTGATTACAGCTAATTCGGAATGCGGCCTGTGTAGTATGACATAAAAAAAATCACTTTTTTTTGACAGTTGTTTCAAAATACCATCGTGCCGTGCCACTGCCAAACTTGCCAAAGTGGTGCCGTGCATGTATAGAGGTTAGAAAGGGATCAAAATAATCTATTTTCACATGATAGCTTTAATTATTTACGATTGAAGGACCTGCTACTCCACAACAATAATGGACGAATTAATTGTTGGCACGTATGAGGGCTTTGTACTCGGTTATTCAATACGTACAGAAGATGCGGTAAGCCCCTGACTGTTTTTAAATAGTTTAATTTTGGGCATTATTGTAACTAAATAATTATATATTCGCTCGTGTTTTCAGGTAATGAAATTGAAGCAGACTTTTGCTACCCATTCGCATACAGCATCAGTCCGGTGCATGTCTATCGGAAGCAAGTTCTTGGCATCCGGTGGTACCGATGACAAAGTGGTCGTTATCGACCTGAAAACACGTAAAGAACACACAGTACTTATGAACCACGATGGTACAATAAATACTGTAGCATTCACCAATAATGGGACACATCTACTAACTGGTAGCGATGATGGTTCTATTATTGTAACTAGAACAGGCAACTGGCAAATAGAAAAGATATGGAAAAAAGCCCATGGAGGTAAGCAATTCTGTTTTTTAAAACTACTATATTCATAATTATGGACTTTTTACTTTAATTTGATTGCTGCAATACTTACAATCAAATTAATGATTGTTTACTTACCATCAAATAATTATTTCAGGTCAACCAGTCACTGCTATTGCTGTACATCCATCAGATAAACTTGCTCTCAGTGTTGGTGGTGACAAGACTTTGAGAACATGGAATTTGATCAAAGGTCGCCCAGCCTTCACTATCAACCTTGCCAGTAAAGGTGTATTATTGCCAACTGAAATCAAGTTTTCTCCAGGAGGAGATAGATTTTCATTAGTTTCTCAACAAACCGTTGATGTGTGGACAATAAGTAAAGCAGGGGTTGAAAAACGAATCACATGCAACTCAAAACCTACATCAGTGCAGTGGTTGACTGATGAAAGGTTGTTTGTAGGATTAGAAAATGGAAATGTAATAACCCTGACCGTGTCTGATACTCAAGCTCTGACATACAAAGCACACAAACAGAGGGTCAAATCACTGCATTATGAAAACGAAATGTTATATTCAGCTTCCAGTACTGGAGAATTAAAAGTTTGGTCTGTAGATGATTCAAAATTAGTTGAATTATGCTCCTGCAATGCAGCATGTAGAGTGACTTGTGTTACATTGAATAGACAAAGCCATCTTATCAAAAAGGAAGATAAGTCTGATGAAGATGAAACTGAAGACAAAGTTGCAAGTGAAGAGAATGATGATTCAGATGAAGCAGACGAAGTCACTTCACCACCTAAAAGGAAACCTGGAGCTTTTGTTACTATTAGCTACGGTGATGATGTCAAAGACAATAATGATGAAAAGGAAGGGGATATTAAACCACCACCAGCAAAGAAATTCAAGAAACGAAAACGCAACAAAAAGCCTAAGAACCAAAAACCACCTGCTAATTAAATACTTGTTTCAAAGTCATTACTTGTATTTTATTTGTTAAAGTCATAATTCCCAACTACAGACAAGATTCCATGCATTTTACAGGCATTAAGAATAGCAGCAAGAAAACTCACATCTACATTGCAGATTATATTTTCATTGTCTTCTCACAAAATGTACATGACACGATACTCATAAAGAACACAGTAAAAAACAATGTGATGTAGACTTTGGTTTGTTTATTAAATTATAAATAAAAAATCTTTCTCTTGAACACACACCCAAATACATAATTAAGTTCATAATAAATTAATTTGGTCCCAAAATAAATATATTTAAATAATTAACGGAAACTGTAAATTAAAAAAAAAAAAACAACATTAAACAAAAGTACTGATCAATTTTGGCAATGGACTCTACTTATCATTAAATCTTAAACGAAATAAATATTCTAAATGCGTAACGTACATCCAGTCACACAGTATGATTTCAAGCTCACTCTGGTAGTCTCCACATTATCTACTCGAGACTATATTTACATGATTACATGATGGGGCACGGAACCAAATGACGCACATGAATACACAGACAGTAACACTTACTTGTTAGATAAACCATATGTATGTCGCCTAAGAAAAACTATAAAGCTCATCTAAAGGACCAAAACCTCACACAGAAACAACTATATAGATAGAGATAGTAATTTACTGGAATGTATAATAAATCGTGAAGATAGCATTTCATAAGAGTTCACATGATAGACATTTCGAATAAATACTATGACATGGGCTGGGAAGATAACCTGGTACTCTTACATGACATGAGATCACAATATGTTTCATGAACGTTACTTCACTATACAATTTAAAATATACTAAAACGTTGGCGACACAGTAGAATATAATCAGTCACCGTATCACTAAGTACATTTTGTGCATTATATTTCATAATTATAAATAAATGCCAAAGATTACCAAAATCAATTTGCATTGCATTGGCTACAAATGTAAAATAAATTATCGCGTTACAATATCGTTATTATAATTGGTGATCATTACATACAAGAAAGTTATGTCCTAATCTTAAATACTTGAAAATTTCTAAGAAAAAAATTTTATAATTCATGACTTTAGAACAGCTAATTCATCTTATGACTAGATTGAGCCAGTATCTTTTCCTATAGTCCACAACATGATCTTGAACTTCAAGAAAAAACTGACACAATTAATACAAAAATGTAGGAACGATGAAGAAACCAACAAAATACCTGTTAAAGGATTTATGGAAATAGATTACATTAGACAGTCTAGATAAATGAGTTCTACATATTCTGTTCCACATTCACTTATGTCTAATTTTCGATTAATAATATTCGTTTCTTCGTTTGAAGCAGCACTAACGTCACTAGTCTCTAAGCTATGGGTCAGATGGCACTCTGTATGCTATCAGACGCAGCTTTACCCACCACCAACACCATCTCGAGCTTCAGTCACATGAACATGTTCCAAGAAATTTATCTATTTCTATTAATATCTTAGAATGTACTACACGCTGTCGAACTTTCATACACGTCATACAGAAAGAAAAGGCAAGAAAAAGAAAGTTGAACACGAGAGTCAGAAATTCTAGATAATTTAAAATATATACTGGGAATTTAGTTCAATATATTATTAGGTACATACTATTATATTTCACAATATATTCTAGATGCCATAATTATTATAGTTGCCATTGAAAAACAATCAATATAGTTCATAAACACAGGAGACAGTCCACATGAAACATTACCTATGCATCAGAATATAATTATATAGAAAAACAGTAAGAATGAAGTTATGTAAAATGATCACACACAATCATTTTCACATCTCCAATATAAAATTAAATATCGAATTGCTTTGAAGAGTCAAATTACATTGCATCTAACTAGACAGTAAGTTCATGTGAACTGACTCATTCTTTGGTGATGGCATGGTCGTGTCACAGGATTTACTTCTTCTTGGCTTTCTTCTCGGCCTTCTTGAGCGCTTTGAGGTGCTTTTCGTGTGCGGAGCGAAGCTCTTTGAGGCGTCGCTTCATGCGGCGCCGGTCGTCACCTCCCAAGCCTAGAAGTTTGAGGTCTGCAGAACTGAGGGCCAGTAGCAGTGCGCCGTCCACGCCACGCGCTGCGAACGCACCGGCGTGACGCTCCAAACCTTCACCCAGCCCGGATACCCACTGCCATACCTGTTTTATGACAAATTTTAAAGTCGTTAGCTAACCGTTTAATTTAAGAGCACCTTTATTTCTTAGTAGTAAGGGCGGTTTTCGTACAATGCGGTTTAAATGGCCCTCTGTTTGAATCAAGTTGAAACCTTTCAGTCTGTTTATAAACATGCTTGGAAGGTTACCGTGAGTCTGATAAAACTCTCGGCTGTCATTCGAAATACCTTAGCTTATCAAGGTAAGAATTACATTGCAATGACTTACAAATGGTTTTACGTTATTCGATCGTGAATGGAAATCATTATTTTGTCGCGTGACAGTACCTGTTGCTTGGTCCAGTGATTGACAGGATTAGGCTGCGCCAGCGGCGGCGGCGTGAGACTGGCCTCGGACACGGCGCTCGACAGCGGCTGCCACGGCACCTCGCCGCCGACTACGCACGCCGGAGCTTTCTTTACTATAACCATAACCCAACGTCAACTATAATTCACGTAAGTTTTGGCCCTTCCTAGAAGTATAGCGCTACAAGGTTATTTTGACGCGTGGCCAAAAATGGAATGCTGCCATCTTGTTTTAAGAATATATTTTACAAAACAATTGCACAAATTAATGTTTACCAACAGCGCCCCCCTGGCAACGTCATTTAAGCATCAAAATATACCTGTATTTGTGTATAGGTAAAGGATGAAGCTCATACTGTAAAAAATAGTTGGCTGCTAATGGTCACTCATTGATTGCGGTCACCTGCATAAATAACCAACCCATTACTGAGAGACAGAAGGAATAAAGGCATTGTTATAAAAAGGGCTTGTTGGCGTTAAAGGATAGATGCAACGCAATGGGGTTTTTTTTTAGGTTTTCGCCAAAAAATCGCTTTCTAGTTTTGGATAATTTTATTGTGCCCTTCATTCTGTAAATATTGTGCTTCTAGGTTTAACTATATTACAAGTTTCAAATATTAACTACTGAAATACATCTAAAATTAATTACATCTATCTAAAATTCTTTCAAGTTGTACTGTAGCATACATTACAGCTTACAACCAAGAATTTGATAAGGTTAATGTATACAACCAATTAAAAACTATAACACCACCACCAAACAACACCGTATTTTAGGAAAGCGAACCAACACCAACACAAGATACAAGATGTGCAGAAAACTAAAGACAACAACGGTAAAACCACAAAGAGAAAAATAATTCTTCGAAGACTTGCTGCTTACTCTGTAAACGCACACGCTCTGCAGGCATCTGTTCTTTACAATTCAGATGTAGGTCTAAGCCTAGCGCGAGAAAACAAGTCCTCCAGTGAAGAATCCGAGTATAAAAACTTGTTCTTAAAAACTTATAAATAAAAGGTACTTTAATTTCTGGTAACACTTTTATTTCTTTTATACAGTAAAAAAGCTGTACACGAATCTCCGTTATGGAACAGAGAAAAAATAGAAGAGAAGCAACGTGAAGTGGCATAGCATCAGTTGTAGTGCGAGTACGAACCTCGTGCGTTGGCCTCGCTGACGGCCTGGCGGATCTCGTCCACCAGGTCGTTGGTGAGCTGCACGGCGTCGGGCTGCGGCGGCGACGTGCCGGCCGCCAGGCGCCGCTCGCGCTCCGCCAGCACCAGCTTCAGCTGCTCCGCCAGCGACGCGCTGGGACCTAGCACAGCGACACTACACTACCTACCGCGCCGGGTCTGCGTACCGTCTACGTACGTGTTCGCGATGCATGCCACTCTAGTGGACTCCCTCGATGTTTGTTTTAGGCACATGACGCTATTATTCACAAACACAAAGGTTCGAACAGTAGCCCAATTGCGTAACACACTTTCTTTCACAATTCGGAGGATTTTGAAAGAAACTCTTAGTCCATTGTTTTATGTTTGAACAATTCGTCTGCTTGACAACTTAAATAGCGCAATGAATTTTGTCGAATAGCCAAAACGCTTAAAAGCATTTCAATTGTTAGTGTGTTACGCAATTACCCCGAAGTTTCGCTTGTGGTGAGTTTGTTATGAACTAGTGAAGGTTACAAACATAAACATTATTAGGCGTAAGTTTGAAAATAATTCAAGGAAACTGGTTATATTTTGAAACGTACGCTAAATGGTTGACGGTACACAATGATTAGAAAGCGTTATGTGTCGTGCTCTTACCCGACAGGGGGTGATGCCTGTGGTCTCTTGAGTACACGGCGTCGTCTGTCGCACTGCCCACGGAACTGCCGCAACTCTGACGGGTGTCACGATGCTGGTAAAACGATTTCTTTGCTTGTAAATAATTGGTTGAAAATTTGTGCTAGCGGTTAGCATGCACTAAATTACTCATAATCTTCGGCTGGTTAGATAATTTTGCAAAAATGGCCTTTAGAACATGGTGAAAAGTGTTTACTGTAAGTTTGTCTGTCCAAATCTAAATAAAAAATTATGAAATAAGAACTCACAGCACCAACGTGAGGCGGTCCCCCTGATGTGGACTCGCTGAGCGACTCATCGGCGGAGTCGTTGTACGAATCGTCCAGACCGTCGTACTGTAAAGCAAGTAAAACTATCAAATAATAGGCAGGAGGAAACTTATAAAGGTGAAGAGTTTGTTTGTTCGCGCTAATCTCTGGAACAGCCTGTTGGATTTGAAAAATCTTTTTGCATTTGATAACCCTTTTTGGAAGGTATTTACGCAAAACATGGTCGTATTTATGGGAAACAAAAGGAGCACCACACAGTTCTTGTTTTATCGGAATATAATATCGATATCCGTGATATCCGTCACGTTTGTAAAGACTCGCTAACGATTTTTGAGCGAGTATTAACGAGCGGTTCTGACATGTTGTGAGTCCCGCAGATTGGCTCGAGCAATGATCGGGCCCTTTCTCGAGCCAGCCGGCGCCGCCGAGCCTGTAGCTTTAAATTCCTTCCTAAATAATCTTGATCCGATCCAACCTGTCCTTTGCTACCCTCCCCAAGTGAAGCCGGGGTCCGTAACCCCACAGAGAGTTAGCTTGTACTCGCTTACAAGTTTTATGCCCTGGCTGGAGGACTTATTTATGCACAGGATAATCCGGTTAAGCAGTTGACGATCTCCTGTGACAATATGTGAGTACTGACCGAGCTGGCGTTGCTGAGCGAGTGCGGCGAGTGCGGAGAGTGCGAGGAGTGGTGGCGGTGGCGCGCCAGGTCGGTGCGCGCGCGGTGCGCCGACGTGTCCAGCAGCGCGCCGCGCGGGACGGCCGCGTCCAGCTCGCGCGACGCCACGACGGACGAGCCCGCGCTGGTCGTGCCCGCGCCTACCAGCGACGATGTAGACCTGACAATTAAATTTATTTTGTATTACTTATAATCTTAAGGTGCCACTTTTCGATATTTTTTCTATACAAATTTCGGGAGAACATTACTCCACTGTTTGACATTGTGCATCCAAATTTAAACATGATGTCGTTTTGACTTTTATTAATTGTGTCTGTACGGAAACAGAATAGTAAAATAAAAAGCCATTAAAAAGTTATGAGCCAACAAAGATTCGTTTTTCTTGCTATTTTAACGTAACTTTGGGTGTAAATAAGTAATAAAAGAAATGTAAAATTTTCAAAACCAAGTCCGTACCAACAAAACTCAGTTATCGAAGATATAAATAAACTTTATTTGTAATTGATTTATGCAGTGGTTTTTTCATAAAACTCGATTTTACGAAGCACTTTGCCAATCTTTTTACGCGCCTCTAGAGAACTAGACGAGAACTATGAGACTAGTTGAGAACTAGACGTTGTTTGTGTAGACTAGCGTCTAACTGCTCATCACTGATACTAGTACTGTCAGACACGAAGCCAGGCGAGACAGCGTGCTTTTTGGCCATGACCACCAGCGATTTCGAGCTCGCGACTAGTTTACTCTTAAGGTGCGGTTTAACGGTGCGTAAACAGCACGAGCAGTCACGAGCTGCGCTTTGAGCGACTTGATCACTGGCGCGCTCTGCTAGACGACGAGCGTTAACACGCGGCAAAGGACGCGCGCGCACCTTTCATTCGTGTCAAAAGACCGGCAAGCAATGGCTCTGCGAACTTTGCCGAGCCGCACCGATCCAGCAGTGCGATTCTGTAACCATCTCACCGTGAAAACTTAGGTGAAGTGAGCGTGGAGTGAGCTGTCAGTGTCTTTCTCCTGCTAGGGATTGATACTTTTGACAGCTCACTCTAAGCTCACTTCACCTAACTTTTCACGGTGAGATTTTTACAGAATCGTTCGGCAGGCTGTTTAGACGGCACCGAACCTGCAGTGCTATTCTGTAAAAATCTCACCGTGAAAACTAAGGCGAAGTGAGCTGTCATTCCACCTGATGTTAGAGGTTGCCTCCATTGATAGTTCACTTCACGCTCACTTCACCTATGTTATCACGGTGAGATTTTTACAGAATCGATAGGCTGGTTCGGTTCGCGTTATCACGTGCCGTTTAACCGCACCTTTAGGGTCAGCATAGCTTAGCCTAGCTTTAATGTAGACTATAAGGAATTGTAAACACTGTTTTTGGCAAATAAACATTATTATTATTTCCTTTATTTCATTATATATACATATAAATTATATTTTTAAATATTAGAATATAAAAAATATAAAGGGTGTCTCAGTAAGAGTGCACTTTTTAAAATTGGAATATTTTTTTTTTCATGCAAGTGGCAACTCTGAAATTTGACAGCTGTCACCTCTGTTTATTCCGATTATTAGAAATGGAGCGCTTTTCGAAAGGACAACGCGTTCTAATTGTGAAAACTCATTACAAAAATGGGGAAAGTGACTGTGAACGGCATTCGTTACAGGAATATGATAACGGACTTCTTGTGGCCTCAACTGGACGGCATGCATCTGGACAACATGTGGTTTCAGCAGGACGGCGCAACCTGCCACACCGCGCATGAAACAATCGACTTATTGCAGCAACGATTTCCAGAACACATTATCTCACGAAATTCTGATGTCAACTGGCCACCAAGATCGTGCGATTTAACACCGTGCGATTTTTTTCTTTGGGGTTTTGTGAAATCTCGGGTTTATGCGAATAAACCCGAAACAATTCCTGAGCTCAAATCGGAAATCCAACGTGTCATCGGTGAGATACAGCCACATCTATGTGCAAAAGTCATGGAAAATTTCATGAAAAGAGTAATGGCCTGTCATCGAAGCCGGGGGGGTCATTTGCCGGATATTTTATTCCATACCTAATCGGAACATGTCTTCTTTACAATACAATAAAAATATCACAACTCTGTCATAAAATACTTGTTTTTATTTTAAAATGAAAAAGTGCACTCTTACTGAGACACCCTTTAAAAACATTTAAAAATATAAAAAATAGTAGGCCACCGGTATCGGGAACAGGGTCCAAGCTACCGGTGGTTAGGGCTCCAGAGAGAGGAACCTCCTCACAATGCGAGCCGTATCAAGGAGTACTGCCTTCTGAATCAGGCCCTTGATCCAACCGCCTAACGAGAGCCTCGATAGATGTTGATCGAGGCTTTCGACCATCAAGCCATTGGCTGATACGACAATCGGCACAATGACAGCCGAGCTCACATTCCACATGTCAACAACCTCGTTTGCTAAGTCGAGATATTTAATTTGTTTCTCTTTCTCAGCTTTCACGAGGTTCCCGTCATGTGGAATGGTAACATCACCAATCATTGTGCGGCGCGCTAATCGATCTATCACCACTATATCAGGCTTATTGGCGACAATAGACCTGTCAGTAATGATAGATCGATCCCAATATAACGTGACATGGTCATTTTCAAGAACTGGGTCGGGCACATACTTGTAATACGGTACCTCAGAATCCACAAGTTTATATTTCAGAGCAAGTTGCTGGTGAATAATCCTGGCTACTTGGTTATATCTGTGCAAGTACGCGCCATTAGCCAGACGAGAACATTACCAGAGATAATATGTCTGATAGACTCACCCGGACGGTGGCATGCCCGACACACGTCAACCGTCCCGTCCTTCATAATATGTCTCCGGTAGTTATTCGTCAAGATAACTTCGTCCATAATTGCACAGACGAAACCTTCAGTTTCCCCGAAAAGGTCACCAAAACGTAGCCAGGATACGGACGCTAAGAAATCTACACCGGGCTCATGAAGAGCCCGATAGAAGCGCCCGTGAAGCTCCTTGCTCTGCCATACCTTCTTGCGGTCATCGGTAGAAAGTACTACAGGTTTGCGCCAGTTCTCTTTAGCCATGGAGAGCGGGGTGAGCCCCTTGTCCACTGCGACCACATCACGGTGCATACCCACTTCGGCTTTTAAAAAATATTCCCTGAGACTGCACATCTCGCGGTTATGGAGGGTCTTCGCATTTATAAAGCCTCGACCCCCGCACTTCCGCGGGATATACAGTCTCATCACCGATGATCGTGGGTGATGCATCCGGTTTGCGGTTAGCAGTGTACGGACCCTTCTATCCAGGGCGTCGAGTTCAGTTTGAGTCCATTTGAGTATGCCAAAAGAATACATCAAAACCGGCATGACCCAACCGTTGAAGGCGCGCACCTTATTTCCGCCCGAAAGAAGACTAATTAATACCTTCTTCAGGCGACAAAAGAAGCGCTCCTTCAACGATTGCTTCATGTCAGCATTGTTGATACCTAACGCTTCCGACATACCCAAATACTTATAGCTTTCGGATGAGGAGAGGGATCGAAGGCTTATGGAATCCGAGAGTAGAATTCCCTCGGATTCCATAATCTCCCCTCGCTTTACATGCATGACTGCACATTTGTCTACACCAAATTCCATCCTGATGGCGCTACTGAAAGTTTCAGTTACCTTCAGTAGCTCCATCAGATGCAATTTGTTGGGAGCAAAGAGTTTCAAATCGTCCATGTAGAGTAGGTGAGATATGACCTGACCACCTCTTCTCAACCGATAGCCTAGACCTGAATCCTCCAGTAGTGTGCTTAGAGGATTCAAGGCTAAGCAAAACCAAAGTGGACTCAAACTGTCGCCCTGAAATATTCCCCGTTTAATCCATACAGGCTCATCATTCCCCTGGATTTGTCGACATCCTGGATAACGAAGGACTGTCTTCCACTGCCCCATACACGACTCAAGAAAGGTGCGTAGAGTTGCATCTACCTTGTATAACTCCAGCACCCTCATGAGCCATGTATGTGGCACCGAGTCGTAGGCCTTCTTGTAATCTATCCAGCATGTTGACAGATCCTTGCGGGATCGACGAACCTGTTGGCTAATGGCCATGTCTATGAGGAGTAGCTCCTTAGTACCGCGGGACCCATTCCTACATCCATTTTGAGAAGCACTCATAATCAAGTTATTGTCAATGTGCATATTAATTTTGGCTCTCAAAATGGATGTAAGAAGTTTATAAACCGTCGACAAACACGTGATTGGTCTATAATTCTTGGGTTCCGCGGGACTACCTGACTTATGGAGCAGGTGGGTAACGCCTGTTGTTAGAAACTGCGGTAGCGACCCAGACTCTAAGGATGACTGGAACTGAGATGCCAGGCAAGTGTGTGAACTAATTAGCCATTTCAACCAGAAATTGTGCAGTCCGTCCGGTCCCGGTGATTTCCAATTCGGTAACGGACGGACCGCTCTGGCAACGTCTGATGGCGTAATTAGGACTGCATCCATTTCTGGTATAGTCTCACACACTCGCTCGACATCCCGTATCCAGCCAGCCTCAGTGTGACAGACGGATACCGACCAGATGCTGCGCCAGAATGCACTCGTGGCGGCATCATCCGGATGGCATACGTCCGTCACATTTTGTTCAGGTCGCTCCCAAGCTCTATACACCCACCTTTCATCGCTCTGGAACATGCGATTCTGCGTGTATCGATCAAAACATGCGATTCTGCGTGTATCGATCAATTATTATTATTAATTATTATTATTATTATAGCGTACGCCGACGGAATGACGGTAAAGAGCAGTTTATCGGTTGCAAGGCACTAGACTACATTGAGCAAAATCTTTGAAAAAATAATTTAAAACAAATATTAGGACATTTCAATGCACATAATTTATTTCATCTGAACAGTTTGTTTTAACATACCTCAAATAACTTTGAACGTTTATTACTTAGTTTTTAAATAATGAAAACGCGTCAGCTAATTTGGAGTGGATCAATATTAACCGTTGCGTAGAGTGCAAGCGATCATAAGCGACTGAAGCGATAATAAATATGATCCACAATGTTTTGCCCAAAATGACTTTTTGCTGTATGCTATAAAATCATTTTAAAGTAAATAAAATCAACTTTCAGTAGTTATTGAATTAGTTGCTTCGCCGCCACTTTGTCGGTCTGCGCTGATCCACAAGCTCACTTCTCACGGCGCGTAATATCTGAATAATCTATACGAAAAACAAAGCGAAACTCACTGAGTATCCAGTTGATGATTTATCGGCTGGGAAGCGCTGTGTGTCGTATGTGTCACATGAGTTGTATGAACAGGATGCGAAGTGGTAACTGCAGTAACTACGGGCGTGGGAGGCGGCGCGACGGCAGGCGGGGCCTGCGTCACGTGCGGCGCGTGCGACACGTGCGACACGCTCGGCGCGGGGCTGGCGGCGGGCGCGGTCACGACAGGCTTAGCTTCTTCAACGACAGGTGCGGTGACGTCACCTAGGTCGGGCGCCTCGTTCCGCCTCGACTTGTCCACTTTAGCGTATTCGTCCTCCACGGGTGATAGATCCGAAAGATCGCTGTCGGAACTCCATGGATCTGTAATGAGGTAAACATAGGTGTGTAAGGCACCCGTCTCACCGCCGACGAGGAAACGACTAGCTATCGACTATTTTCTCGCTCAAGAAATGTACAAAAGGTTGTAGGTCCCACGTCAGTTAAAGTGATTCATATATTAATAGTTGATCGCTACTGTTCACACCACCGCCAAGTACTGTCAAACAACTCGATTCTAGTTGCTAGTACTACACGGTTCTTGCTAATCGCCGGCGGTGGGATAGGTGCCTTAGGTACGTTTTATATCTAATCGTACTTATAAAATCATCCCGACCGAATTTCGGCCACAGTGGCCAATCTTAACGAAGATTAGCCAAGTACGCAGGAGATATTATAGTGCACAGACACATATACATTCTCAGTTTCTTTACTCTCATAGTCCGATAGGACGGCAAACCGGCACTCGCGGAGCTCTATCAGACGCAGGAACAACAGCGACATCTGCGTTCCTGGGTATCACACCTCCAACTTCAAAACTAAGGGCTACTACTGAGAATTTTGTAATAGAAAAACCCAATACTTAAAAGTAAAACTGAAATACTTAAAATAACACTACCCTACCTGGGAATCGACCACACCCTCAGCAGTCGCGCGAACAACAGTGCTATAACGAAGTAAGTAATAGCATACTAACTGTTTATCAAAAGTGGATCCGGATCGGGGCGGCGCGGTAAAGGCGGCGTTTCGCGACGAGCCGACGGTTCATGTGGCAACATCACTGGGAGACCAGCTTTCTTTTGAGTTTCCTAGAATTTTTTGTGTAATTAATTTAACAAATATGAAGAAATCTGTCTGATGGGCGAAACCTACCGCCTCTGCAATCGGCAATTGGGGCAGTTAGCCTCACGTTGCTGACCGGGTTAGTGCTCATATACACGAGCGACACGCTTGTCGATGACTGCAGTTTATTCGCTATGTATGTGTATAAGTACTAATGTTTCACAACGATATGAGCTACTCTTGTGGAATTCGTGACCATACGAAAGAAGAAGCAACTTGTTTTTTAGAAAGAGCTAATTTTATTTATATTTTTTCGAAATCCAGCTATACAAAAAATGTGGAAATATGTGTGTGTGATTTGCTGAATTTATTAGTCGCACAACGCTAAAAGGCAGATAAAAAAGCCAAAGAACTGAGCGTAAAAAGTAATAATAAAATGAACACTAAAAAAAAAATGGAAAATATTCAGTGTTCATGTGAGTAATTGCAGTAAACGATTGAAGTGTCAAGGAACATTTGTTTATTATGCTTTAGAATCATAGTTATTGCATGAGGTCGAATGAAACGTCTGTCAATTGACGATCGCCGGAATGTCTACGCATTCTTTGTCAAAAACGTAAAAAGCAATATTAAAGATCAAATAGAATATGAAGCCTAAAGGCGGACCCTATTATAATCAGGGGTTTATTTTAGCAAAATAAGTTCAGTACAGACTCGAATATTTTATCAAATCAAATCAAATCAAATCAAATTATTTATTTTTGCAGAAAACACTGTTACATTGGTGTTGTTAGTATAGGTACATGTTTCAAGTGCTTCTACCGTAAGGCATGCAAAAAGTACAGAGTCATGACTCTGAAACAGCTTAGAAACATCATCAGTTATTATATTTTAAATTGGATTTTTATATTTTTTATCTCACAGATTAGTTTCGATATTTTAGAGTTAGTTTCACTTCCGTGGAAAAAAAATCGATATTCAAGAGTAGGTTTCTTTTCCCCTATATTTATATTAATTTTCAGCGTGATCTGTATTCAATATTCCGAGTCTATACTGTACAGTAACCGCGCGTTCTATGACCTATCGAGTTTTTGAAACAGACTGCTATAAAAGTACAAAATAATGACATCACTGCTCTTGCAAAACTATTTCTAAGGCGGGTTGCACCACAAATCACTAAGTGCGTTTAGCGCGAAACGCATTTTAAACATCGTTTGAAAATTACTGCGCTACATCCATTTGCAAATCTGTTGTTACAGTTTGTGAGGATACCTTGTACATTCTATCTAATATAGCATGCAAAGTGAGTACATTGAAACAGATTATAAAAACTAAATTTCAATTATGTTCACATAACAGCTAATGAATCTTGTACTGAATAATAACATTTTAAGAGACAGAACGATGATTAAAATTCGTTTAGCGTTAAATGTATTTTGTTCTGATTTGTGGTGCTACAGGGGCCTAAAACTTGATATGTCAGCCCAGGTACACACGGGTGGTAAATTTTTAACGCAACGATTTTTTTATCGCGCACTTGCTTTTCAATTTTCTTTGTTGAGCCGAGCGTTGAGAATCCAACAGAATGCATTATTGCGCGTTAAAAAAACACACAATTGGGTTTCCAACTTTCGGCGCTAAGCAGCGTGTTGGAGTTCCCGATAAAAAATCGGGGTGTTCAGAAATCCCTCGTGGGTACTCGGGCCCATGCCGCGCGTGTGGTGCATGCAGCAGTGCTATTCTGTAAAAATCTCACCGTGAAAACTAGTGAGCTGTCATTTCCATCTGATGTTAGGGATTGCCTCTATTGATAACTCACTTCACCTAAGTTATCACGGTGAGATTTTGACAGAATCGATCGGCAGCGCGTGCGCGTGCTCACCAGCAGCAGCACCTCGAGGCGCTGCACGCGCTCGTGCAGTGCGCACAGCGCGGCGGCGTACTCGCGGTGCGCGTCCCGCAGCGCGCCGCTCCACCACTCCTCGCGCGCGCGGACCAGCGCGCGCGTGCGCCGCCACTCGCGCAGCGCGCGCCGCGCCTGCGCACACGAACAAGGGTATTGTGGTTATTACTAAAGCCTCAAATCGAATAGCGAATTTGCCATGGACCTGAGGGACAGTTCTCGTAATTTTAAGAACGTTCACAGTCTGATCTCAGTCTCAATCTGTCAAAAAATACTTCAAACAAATGTCAAAAACTATATTTTGACAAGTGTTTGACATTTGTTTGTCGCCGAGATGAGACTGCGACTAGATTTTGAACGTTTTAAATTACGAGAATTGGCCTGCTGTTATACAAACATAAAAAAAAAACACTAAATATAATAAAATAAACACTTATAAAATGCAATGTAACATGTTAAAAGCGTTAGAGATGTAACTGTGCGAATGATATACGGAGTATCAGACTATAGTCCTGTAGTGACAGACTAAAAAATACAAAGCATCTAAAATAAATCTTTGTAAAAACACTTTATTTTTACGTTAAAAAAAACATTTTATCAAAATTACAAAATCCCAGGAGTTCCGTGGGCTTACTATCCAAACAAATCATATTGTTTGAGGTTGTTGACGTTTCTTTTATGCTATTTTCTGTCCCATGACGAGTTCTTTTACGCCATTTTCTGTCCCATAACAAGTGTCGTCACAGGCATACCTGCTGCTATCGGCTGTGGTGTGTGTGAAAACCAGCACTGTGGCTGTCTCATACTGTCACAGCAGTACGCTGAGCGATGGCCGTTTCGCGTGCATATGACGCACATGTTGAGCCAGTCAGTAGTGACAAGTACAACCCACCTTGTCGTACTTGCGCTGTGCGCGCTGCGCCGTGTCGGCGGCGGCGGCGAGGGCGCGGCGCAGCTGCTCGTCGGGGGCGCGCAGCTGGCACCAGTCGCGCACGCGCGCGCTGATCTCGTCCGCGCTGCCGCCGCCCGACTCCATGCCCACCAACTGTACGTATACGTCAAAATACGGGTTAGTTTACATAGTAGAGAAGCACGTTAAGCTGTTAGCTCTGCGCCTGATCTCTATTTATTATCAATATATTCACGATTGTGACGTCTGAAACCCGACATTTTGATTTTATAGAAACAATATCAATCAGTGCGTCTTGCCTACGGGGCCGAAATGTCAGGGCACTCGCGGTACTGATGTTCCATAAATTCTAGGTGGCTCAGCAAAGTAAGACGAGGAACGGGCGAGCTGAATGCCTTCAAAGTCAAAGTCAAAGTCAAAGTCAAATCATTTATTTCAAATAGGCACTTAAAAGGCACTTTTGAACGTCAAAATTTAAAATGAAAAAATAGAATTGATTCTAGTCGCCCATTCCAAAATGTAGTTTTCGTGTGGAGAAGAATGGGCAAGAAACTCCACCGTTACTCTTTTAAAATGTTTTACAAGTTCTTGTATACATTGTTTATATAATTATATGTGAAGACGATGCACCTAAAATAAAATTTAGTCTACCAAAAATGGTAAAAGAATTAAAAATATAACAGACTGGTAAATCAATTATGTGATAGATACATGGTGTCCACATATTTACAAAGATTGAAAAATTTTACTAGTATTTTAAAAAGTGTGTGAGTTACATTTGTCAAAGAATGTAAAAAACAATGTAAAAAAAAATGTGTATGTATAAATTAAATTAGCAACCAGTTTGATTTTGTCTAGACTCTAGATTGTCCTATGGAGCAGGACCAGCATGTTTCCAAACATTGTTATCTTGGATATAATCCTCCAATTTGTAATATCCTTGTTTACAAAGTGTACTTTTTATATGAGTTTTAAATTTTCTTTCATTTAATTGTAATATATCAAAAGGTATTTTGTTGTAGCATTTAACACAGTACCCCATAAAAGATGTTTGCACTTTAGATAATCTGAAAAAAGGTTGATCTAATTTATCTTTATTTCTAGTATTGAAATTATGTCTATCACTTATTTTATTAAAAAGATGTTGATTTTTTCTTACATACATAATATTTTCATAAATGTATTGGCAAGGTACCGTCATAATATTAACCTTTTTAAATAGTTCCCTAAGAGATTCACGACGTAAATTGTAAATGGCTCTGACAGCTCTCTTTTGCAAAATAAAAATGGATTCAATATCAGCAGCCCGACCCCACAGTAAAATGCCATATGACATAATACTGTGGAAGTAACTAAAATAGACCAAACGCGCGGTTTCTACATCTGTTAACTGTCTTATCTTTCTAACAGCATAAGCGGCCGAGCTTAGCCGCCCCGCAATAGATGTTATATGAGGCCCCCATTGTAATTTCTCGTCTAGCGTGATTCCTAGGAAAACTGTCTGATCAATAAACTCTAGTTTTTGGCCATTCAATATGATGTCACATTCGCTGCTTCTAACATTAGGCAATTTAAATTTAATGCATTTGGTTTTTTTTTCATTAAGTACTAAATTATTTACCGTAAACCAATCTTGGACCTGAAGAATAGAGTTATTCACGTCGTCAAGATTTTGCAATTGAAGAGGTTTATGTCCAGCAGTGGATTGCTATAGGCTGATGATGATCATGATGAAAAACAAAATCAATGCACCACCCAGACGAAACGATAGACACCTCATTTGTTAAAATCCATCCACCCTATAGGGTATAAAGAATCCCAAATACAAATATGCTAACAGACGCGTGAAAAAACATAAGTCTGTCTTTGCTGTCGCGCAGTTGGGTAAAGCAACCGTAACAAAAAACAAACCTCTTGAAGAAAAGATCGAAGCTCGTTGATCTCCGGGTGTCGCGTCTGTGGCGCGGGCGGTTCAGCGGGAGCGGTCTGATTGGAATCCTCCTCTTCAGTTTGTTGCCGTCTCTGACGCTCACGATTAGCTCTGAACAAATATTTCAATTCAATCATTGTTAGGACTACCGAAAAGATTAATGAGACAATGAAGATGGGCATGTACTTACAAATTATAGCGGTTGCCTAGGATTTAATCCGATTCATAGGAAAACTACAACATGTACCCGGATAAAAAGTATCCTATGCTAGCATGATCGTGTAACAAACATACAAACTTTAAAGTAATGAGTAGGATTTACCTTTCTTCCCTCTCTTTGTCTGCGGCAAGTGACTGTCTAATGAGATGTGCTACTTCACTATTTTCCGGGTCTTTTTCACGTCCAATGAGGAACTTCACAGGACCTGATGTATTTCGAAGCACTGACGCCGCGTATGCTTGCGTCACACCCACCTATGTCCAAAATCAAAGTTAGTAAATATTTTACCAGCTAAAGGGCTCATCTCATTCCACTATAAAAATGCGCGTCTATGGTAAAAAACTGCTCTAAGAAAATGGTAATTTTTATCAGTACATGCTGATTCTTAAGAGTAAACTAGTCGCGAGCTCGAACTCGTTGGTGGTCATGGCCAAAAAGCACGCTGTCTCGCCTGGCTTCGTGTCCGACAGTGCTAGTATCAGTGATGAGCTAGTCTACATGACCAACGTCTAGTTCTCACGCACAGAAACACCGTTCCGAACTGACTGGCGCGTAAAAAAAATTGAAAAGTGCTTCGGAAAATCGAGTTTTATGAAAAAACCACTGCATAAATCAATTACAAATGAAGTTTATTGATCTCTTCGATAGCTGAGCTTTGTCGGTACGGACTTGGTTTTGAAAATTTTAAGTTCTTTTATTACTTATTTACACCCAGTTACGTTAAAAATAGCAAGAAAAACGAATCTTTGTTGGCTCATAACTTTTTAATGGCTTTTTATTTTACTATTCTGTTTCCGTACAGACACAATTAATAATAAGTCGAAACTATATCATGTTTAACTTTGGATGCACAATGTCAAACAGTGGAGTAATATTCTCCCGAAATTTGTATAGAAAAAATATCGAAAAGTGGCGCCTTAACGGACAGAAATGAGACCACCAGATACAAATGAGTTCGACAGTAATTATGAAATTGGTGGCCATATTACAATTATTGGAGTGTTACATCATCGTCATGATCACTACAGATTTATATTAAAAGGATAGACTTACCAAACTCTTGCCATCGACTTCAATGATTTGATCGTTGACTTGAATGCGTCCGTCACGGGCGGCGGCTCCGCTCTCAGTGATAGTCTTCACAAATATGCCCAACTTCTCCAGACCAGCGTCCGCGCCAACACCCATACCTAAAAAGAGTTGTAAAGTCAATTATACAACTTTTTGAATACAGACAATGTATACGACTTTATTAAAGTAAGACAGGGGGGCATGCTAAAGCTAGACGCTACTTTCGACGATTTTTTTTTATTACTCATAGTTTGGTTTTGGCCATCCACGCACACTTGGAAAATTCACAATGTTCAGAGAAATGGATGGATTATGAGGGAAGAAAATTCTGTGAATGTAATAGTGAGGGCTGACAGGGGCAGGAAGATGACGATGAAACTAGTACTACTACTAGACACTAAGGCCCGTATTACAGAACGTCACTCAATATTCAAGCATTAGTTAAAACTAGATTCAAGCCATTTGATTGGTTGAAACTAGTTTTAAGTAATGCTTGAGTATTGAGTGACATTCTGTAATATGGGACTTAGAGTACTAGTACTACTACCAGTCACTAAGAGTACTAGTAGCTAATAAGAGTACTAGTACTACTACTAGTCACTAAGAGTACTAGTATTTAATAAGAGTACTAATACTACTACCAGTCACTAAGAGTACTAGTAGCTAATAAGAGTACTAGTCTTCTTGAGTAAGGAATATTTCAATGGGTGAAATTCGTTTGTGGTTTATCGCGGCATACCTACCTATTTTCCATGCCTTTTTTCTTTAATCTTCATTTTATAACATTGTAATTTAAATGTGGAAGCTTGTAATTAGCAATTGTCAGTTGTTAATTATTTCGTTACCATTTTGTGTATTAGTCTGTAAGCTTTCTTAAAATTGTAAAAATAAATAAAATAAAATAAATAAAGTACTACTACTAGTCACTAAGAGTACTAGTATTTAATAAGAGTACTAGTACTACTACTAGTCACTAGGAGTAGATACTAGTAGTTAATAAGAGTACTAGTACTACTACTAGTCACTAAGAGTACTAGTAGTTAATAAGAGTACTAGTACTACTACTAGTCACGAGACTGCTGCCTCTATTAATCGAGACAGATTGTGGGTTTAAATCCGGACAAGTGCCAATGTGACTTTTTCAGTTCTTAGGTACTTTCCGAGTTTATCTTGGACATTACTGACATCGATAAAGGAACCAACATCATAAGGAAAGTTCTTATAAGTCTAAAATCGTGGTGATCAATGTTCGTGCCTTGTCTGTATGAGAAGAGGCCTTTGCTCTGCAGCGGGACAACAATAGGCTGGTATTATTTTTACCGATAATAGAGAGTCCAAGTCCGTCGGCCCCCTTCACCAGGTCGACCGGGAAGACGTGCATCTTCTCCACTCGCTTCTCTAGCTCGTACTCCGCGCTGGCGGCCACGGGGTCCACGTCCTCGTTGCGCCGGTCGTACTCGCGCACCGAGTGTGTCGAGAACACGCGCATCGGATTCGTGCTGGAAATAAATTATAATGAAATTTTAGCTTGTGGTTATAGATAAAGAGTCTTAATGGAGTATTATTTATTTTTTGATACAAGCCCTGTGTCCGATGGGATTTCTCATCGAGAAAACTGACAAACTTCCACACAAAGATTCATTATTTAATCCCTTTAGATGAATTTTCTTAGTCTTCACTTTCGCTGTATAAGGAACTCTTATGCAAATTTTCATGCTTACAAACCAGACCCAGCTTAGGATGTGCGTTGCCTGTCAGTGAACGCACTGCAGCTAGCAGTTAAGCTATTGTTCTTCATCCATTAGATGAATTTTAGGCAGAGTGTGCTGGAAACGATAATGTAACTTTGGTCACCTACCTGAATTTAACTTTGGTATTTTTCTTGACAAATACTGGTGGGTAATAATCGTCATCCTCGTCTTCCTCAATAGGCGGAAGTCCGGCAACCTGTAAGATAACAAGTTATCAAAAATTAATATGAATTCATTAATTTAATTTGATTTAATTTTGGTATTCTGCTACTAGTTTAGGGGTGTATACTGTAATAGTTGGTGGTTGCTCGTCATTCTAATTTTGCTTTATCAGAGGGGCAATTCTCGTAATTTTTAAGAACGTTCACAGTCTGATCTCAGTCTCAATCTGTCAAAAATACCCCAAATTTCCCTACATTTTGACAAGTTTTTGACATATTATGTTTGTCGCTGAGATGAGACTACGACTAGATTTTGAACGTTTTGGATTACGAGAATTGGCCTTCAGTTGTCCCACCTCGGTATAGAAGTGTCCATCTTCGAAGTAGTGTATCCCGTTGTCCTCGCCCAGCTCGCGCAGCTGTCGCGGCGGGTAGTGCTCGAACACGGCGCCGGGCGCGGGCGGCGCGTGCGCAGGCTCGGGCGCGGGCTCGGGCGCGCGCCGGTCACCGCCCGCCAGCCCTGCGTCCGCCTCCAGCGACACGAACTCGTAGCTCTCATCCACTGACTGCATACTATAGTAATAAAACATTTTTTTTTTTTTCTGAAATGGACTATAGCGTTTGTAATTTAAAAAACTGAAATGTAACAATACGAACGAAGATGCGACGATATGTTTGTTTAAGAACATTGCTGCATTTGTTATATGAAATACGAAATTCAACCTTTAAGAGTAGTTTAATGACCCACTGCAAGGCTAAGGACCTTTTGCTATTTGGGGCTAAAATCTAAGAAAAAAAAACGAGTATGACCCCCTCTTTCTGCCGTGGAACCAACAATGTCACAGTTATTTCCAGAGAGGACAGAATCGCCGTCAGCGTCTAGAGCCGGCAGAAATAGTATTATACTAGCTTTTGCCAGCGACTTCGTCCGCGTGGAATAATGACTTCCGGAAATTGAGGCACTAACTCTCATAGAGTTTAACCGATGTGCTCTTTCTTCTGCCGATTCTTGAGAACGCGTATTTCTCATTCAACGCGTTTTTCAAGACAATAGCGGGCGGACGCCGGCGTCCGCTTGGGGCTTGAATAACTAAAAATATATAACTACGTCTAATATATAAAATAATATATAATAAAACCTACTTCACTTAAAACTAAATACCTCTAACTACTATAATTAATAATACCTATACCTATAATTAATAAAAGTACCTACGCTTTTACCTACTTAATATTAAAAAAAACTGAACATAAATTAACCAAAACTTACCTACTACTAACTAACTACTACTAACCTATTACTACTTCACCTAAAAAGAAATCCTGTTTGCCCAACATTTCCCTTCACTGCTCTGCTCCTATTGATCGTAGCGTGATGAAAAGTATACTATAACCTGCCCAGGAGTATGAAGAACAATTTGTACCAAGTTTCGTTGAAATCCGTCGAGTGGTTTTTGTTTCTATAACGAACATACAGACAGACAGACAGACAGACAAAAATTTTACTGATTGCATTTTTGGCGTCAGTATCGATCACTAATCACCCGCTGATAGTTATTTTGGGAATATATTTCATGTACAGAATTGACCTCTCTACAGATTTATTATAAGTACAGATTAGCACTAATATAATTCGAGACGCCGAAAGTTCGCTGAGCGCAAAACTTCTGTTACGGACCATCTTCAAATATGTCAGTTTGTATACGTCATTTGAATACATAAGGCATTGAACTTCCAACGCTAAATTACAGGCTGATATGTTTTAACAATTCTAAGATGGATTTTATACTAAACTTAATTAGTTTCTAAACGACATTTATGAGCATCTATTTACTACTATTACTTGCCATATCCATAAATAAGAAATGACTTATTAAATATAAAATGCATTTTGTCGTTGTCCTATTATCACCTCGTTTCGGAACAAGATGATGCGACGACAGAATTTTGTAGCACTGTAGATGTTAGCTTAGCAGAATCACATTAGCTATACGTAGAGAAATTACTTATTGCTCTGTTAATTAAACTTAGTTGTTAACATTATTGTGCATATCTACCTGATGTTGACCATTATTTTATTTGTCATGTATTGTGTATACTTTTGTTGAAGTTCCTAAATAATTTAAAAAAACATTACCTCTCGTATGAGAGCACGGACTGGTAGCTGTCGTTGAGCGAGACGCCGTTGTCGTGAGGCAGCGCGTGCGGCGACAACATGGCGACAATCTCTTGCGCTTGCTCGTCAGACAGCAGAGCTTCTTGCCTAAAATACAACACACGTTACCTTCAAACTACCACTAACTACATATTTACACTACCACTAAAGACTAGCGCATATTACAGCCGCATCGAGCCGCAGCGCATCGCATCGCAAAACAAAAGCCCGGGGCGACAAAATTAACGAAAGAGTTGTGGGAAAAATTAGCAATACGTTGCGTTGCAGCCCGCCCATATTTGCACTAGCCTTACTTTAGCTAACTTAACACTAAATAAGTAGCATGACACAGAAATAAACAGGGTTGGCACTGTACAATACGTGACAGTGCAAAGTTGTGAAATTTAAATACTCGAGAAAAGAACCAACTCCGCTTTTTACTCTCACCAGCCTTGCCACGAAAAAAGCTAAGTGCGTATCACTGTTGTTTACAATGTCACGATGGTAGTGTATGAATACTGATAGCGATAGCTGGACGGATATAAATTCGGTAAAACTTTCAGCGTATCACAATTTGATTGACTGTCTGATAGGCCTGTAATGCAGCTGTCTATACTTGTATAAGGGCTGATTTTTTCAACGCCAGATATTTTATAGAAGGAATAATTTTAAAATTTTGACAGTTTCTTCCATACAAAAACTGTCAGACGTCTATTTATTCCTCAAATTAAAAAAAATTTTCTATTGAAAAAAAAACAGCCCCTACATAGATAAACTGTCTATTACCTCTCTCGCTCTGTCGCATACTGTGCTTTAAAAGACGAGACAGCATACGGACTTCATAAACTGTTTTGTTTATGATCATTGTATTTTTTATACAGGGTTGCATGGGACATCGATGCGCAAGCTGTTACCATGGATTCAGCACATCATTCTAGACCTCATTACGTAGAAATTTTTCGTAGGTTATCAAAAAACAATCTGCTTTTTATAGAAAAGTGCAATACCTACGCGATCAAAACGTACTGAACAGCATTTTCTTCTTTTTTTGTAACTGACGTATACTTTCAACGAAGGGGGATTCAGAATCATTTGCTGAATTCATGGTTACAGTTTTTGTGTCGATGTCCCAGCACCCTGTATATTTCTATTGAAAAAGAGCGTACTTAAGTGGAATTTAGAGAGAATAAAAGATCACATTAATAAGCATTCTACGGAATACTGCATCATATGTAGAAGAAAACGACGGTTGCACAAATGCCCCAAGCTTACCTAAGTTTTTTCTCCAGAATACTGCAAATATCAGGCAATAATGAAGCGTTGTGCGGACAGGCAGCATGCAAATGATAAAAATACGAGATTTAATAATAATACTAAGCATTACGAACAACAAGTCCTGAAAAAAGAAAATATAGAATAGCGTATTTAACAACATCGTATAAGATAAATAAATAAGAGAAGTAATAAATACAGATGGCGACTTCGTTATAGACATTAAAAGTGCGTGGAATCATGCATATAAGGCAGAAACTTCAGATACATCACGCATATTCCAATAAGATTTAAAATTAACCAGAAAGTAAACATTGATGAATAGCATGATTACATCGAGGAAGAAAGGTGTGACGAATATTAAACAGTTACTTAGTTCCGCATAGCGTACGTGCCTCAGATAAAGTAATTAAACAGAATTGATGTGATGCCTTATTATGCAACTAGCTACAATAGAGTATGGTTAATCTGACTAAATTCAAATGAAATGCCTACTTTTAATCTTTGAATATTATTTCTTTGGTCATGCCCGAAGTTACATGCAGGAGGTGACTTTTAAGAAATATCAGTCTGGAAGTACGACGTCTATTTAGTGCGGTTAGTAGAATAGCTTATGTGTCGTTCGGTGAAATAACGTTGATATCAGTGCTCCGAGTAAAATACCTCAAAGAGTAAGAATAATTGAAATAAATAGTTTAGCACGACATCGACAGTGCAGCGATATAAGAAAGCAGTGCATCGGAAGCAACACGCTTCATTCGCAATCGATGTTCCATAAAATGATCGCGGTGTGCTTACTTGCAGAATTGCAGGAAACTGTAATAAGTGCAGTGCTATTGGAGCACAAAACCAGCTGCCTCGTAAAAAAATCAAGCCTTCTGTGTGTAAATTGGGGATATGACCAAATATAAGTTAGCCCCGCACGGGCGATTTTTTATCGTGCACTGGATTTTCAATTCCGAGTGTTGAGCCGAGCATTGAGAATCCAACAGTGCATCCCAGTGCGTATAAAATAATACACTGTTGAATTTTGAACTCTCGGCACTAAGCAGTGCGTTGAAAATCCAGTGCGCGATAAAAATCGCCTGTGGCTACGAGGGTTTATTCTAATGCAATATGAAGCTAGACCGCGTCGGTCACCTGGAGCTGAGCAGTATCTCGGCCTCGTCGGGCGTCATGCTGTCGGGCTGCTTGCCGTCGGCGTCGGCGTCGTCCCAGCGCGCGTCGGGCGCGTCCCCGCCCCGCCCGCTCTCGCCGGACGCGTTCTCTCCCTCCGACACGCTCCATTGGCTGGTGGTCGACTTGTCGAGCACCTCTATGGAGCCTTGACTCGCCTCGCTCACTACCACGCCGGAGTCCTGTAATACAGAGTCAAAAGGGTTCAAACTATGGTCTTGGTCTTGTATAGATTTGAAACAACTACAAGGGTAATACGGAAACGACTGGCATGTATGTCTTTCCTAAAACATTAAGTACCGATACGGCAATCAATTAAGCGTATGTAAAAGCTCAAAGCTTATCTCAGCGAGACTGGTGACGGAGCGCCACGTCCACTGAACGGAAAGAATAAACTAGTTTCGGTTTCACTTGGCAACTACGGGAGTACGGGCACAGAATACCTTTTCGCTAAGGTATAAAAGGGTGAACAAATACCTGCTGCAGTACGGAGAGGGTATCAGGATCAGAGCGCGCCCGCTCCGCATCACGTATGTCCCTGGTGAGCGGTGGCGCAGGCGGAGGTGGCTCGCGGTAGTCGGCCGGCCGCAGCCGCGCCACCACCTCGGGCGAAGGCTCGTTGAACCCACCTTCGTCTGACACGCTGGACGCCCGCGATCCACTCCGTCGCGTGGTTTCTTCCTTCTCGGACGACTTGCGACCTCCGCCCGCTGAAGATATCAGATTGATTCGTTAAGAAGATATGGAAAATGGCAGTGAAAAAGTTCTAATCATAATATTGTCCAATGTATCACTATAATATTAAGAAATAAATGGTAACCTAATTGGGGCTGGTTTGCCAGGGCCAAGGTGCATATCAGATGAAAATATGCGGTCGGTGGCAACGCGGTCACATACTAGGTAGGTAGTAAGTAGGTACTAAACGTGAAGAACTTTGTGGTTCTGAATCCGATTCTCAGATTTGGGGGACCGAAGAGTAAAAAACAAGTAGCAGTTAACAGTTACGATAATCATTTGGCTAGAGAACATATTTGAAGAGTTCGATACTCCTGTGCTATGCAAATGAATCATGCTACAGGAAATTCTCAGAGCAAAATTTTCGCCTCAATGAATAACATTAAACTATATTCTTCGGGGAGCGAGTACGGAGTAAATTTAGGCTAATGAGCGAACTATTTTTAACGCAGATACTCTACTTCCGCGGCTCGCAGGTGGCGAGTATACAGGTGCCCAACATAAACAACCATTAAAACGGTACATGTTATTTTAGCAAAAACTCAGGCCACAACTATTGAAATACGTCCATTTGGATACTTATAAAATACGACGATTATATTCAATGCCCTTGTGCGTCCCTCAAATGACATCGAATCCAGATAATATAAAGAACACATTCATGTTTCGGATACGTGGAGATGAAATACGTAGAACATTCTTACAGAATTGAAGAACTGAGTGAAAGCGAAATAGTCAATAATTATGTTATAAGTACTTAGATGCTTACGTTAATTAAATAAAGACTGACTCGCAGATAATACGAAACCAACAAATTTTATCACGCTCAGTACAAAATATCTCTTGGAATGTTATCGTTTACAGTCTGTACGCGTGGCTACACTTTCGTTTCCCGATCTGGAGATAATTAAACCTACACATCCTTAGAAACTAATTTATGATAACAATCGACTGACCATTCAACATTTATAGTAATCTACGTAACGCATGAATTTGCACTATACCGTTAGAACCATCACGCGATCTCTCGAGACAACGAGAGCGAGTCATGCCCACTTTACTAATTAAAACTCAACTACACATACATTCTTAATATGGAACTATATTAAATTGGGTGTTAATGCCAGTTGTACTTTATTCGTTTGCCGTTTCTCTCATCTCGGTAGCCCATGAATGCGAGCACTTTAGATACGGTTCGAGTCGGAGACAAATTGTGGTGACAAAAGAAAGAGGGGAAACTATAAATAGATGTGGATCAAGTTAGAAACATATTTCCAGAATCAATTTTGAATTTATGTCAAGTAGAAATTAGGGAGTTCATTAGAAAGTCATCATCTACCTAGCCTTTTCCCAACTATGTTGGGGTCGGCTTCCAGTCTAACCGGATGCAGCTGATTACCAGTATTTTACATGGAGCGACTGCCTATCTGACCTCCACAACCCAGTTACTGGGTAATACGATACTCCTTGGAAAGACTGGTTGTCAGACTTTCGGGCTTCTGACTACCCGTAACGACTGTCAAAGATCCACAAATGACAGCCGGGACCAACGGCTTAACGTGCTTTCCGAGGCACGGAGGGGTCACGGAATGTAAAGATGGTCACCCATCCATAGACCAACCGCGGCAAGCGTAGCTTAACCTGATCAATCGACCTGTGCGGCTGTTATTATTTAGCCACGGGCCCCTCGGGCCCAGGGAGTTCATTAGAAAGTATTATTTTAAATAAGTTAAATGTCTCACTGATGGTGGCGCGTGTGTTGGATCATTCGGTTCCCTTCAAAATGGTTGAGCTGGATGGTGCTGATCCATGCGTCATGTTCGTGAACGGGCGCTGTCAGTTGAGACTGGTCATCTCTTAGCTGCCAGGACTTCTTTTTAATCTTATACCTACTTTGAATTGTTTCTTCATAACATTGTTCTCACATATAGGGTGACTGGTAATTAGTGACCGATACCTAAACACGTGATTGTACTCATGATAACAAACAACTTTTAGTATGGGACCAAACCTGAAATTCTGAAAAAAAAATCTGCTGTTCAGTCATTTATGTTCGCCTAACTGGTCAAAATGTAGGTAATGAACAGCAGATTTTTTTTTCGCGAATTCAGGTTTGGTCCCATAGTAAAAGTTGTTTGTTATCATGAGTACAATCATGTGTTTAGGTATCGGTCACTAATTACCAGTCACCCTATATAGAAGCAACAAGAATACTGTACTCAGGATTTTGTAATATCTTAATTTAAAAGAGTGTCCTTGGAGTTTCTTGCCCGTTCTTCTCCAAGAGATCTACGTTTTGGAATGGGCAACTAGCTTCAACTTTCTGACTAACTGACCGACTAGTTAATTTTGACAATTCAAAAGTGCCTGGAAATGGTTTAATTGAAATAAATGCTTTGAGTTTTGAGTTTGAGTTTGAGTAAACCAAACAATGGTCGTCCTTTGCTCGAGAAGAAGCACAGGTGAAGAAGCAGATAAGAAAAATGATAACAGGCCGACATACTTAATAGTAAAGTTCAAACCTACACAAAACTACCAAACATTTCAAATGGCATATTTAAAAACATGATAAAGAATTGGAGCTTCAAAGCCAGCTCTCAAGTACTCATAAAATTTAACCTTGTAGTGGTAGGCAAGGTATCTACTACCTACACCCAAAAGTGGTAAATATGAAGACGGCCTTCCAAAAAAGGTAATGATCATTTTCAACTAATGCGTCAAGATGTGGAGTGGATGATGCCCACGCAAACGTTGTAAAATTCATAATGTAGGTACTGCTTTATGTGATTTATATTGTAGACTTGATATCTGTTAGGTGATACCAGTTGCTTTAGGGTAGGGGCCCGTAAGGGCTGAAGCCTGCCGGGGCAGCGGGATTCTCCGAAAGGGTTACCGCTGCCCCGGGACATAGAGGGCTAAGGAAAGAACACAGGTGGGTTTTAGTCAGTAAGAGTCTGACACTCTCTTCTGCTACACCCAGAGCGGGAGGGGTCATTTGATGACTTCCCATACACAAAAAAAAGGTGATACGAGTCATATATTTAATACTAGGTCATTGAAAATCCCTGTTAAAATGTTGCCAGGAAATGTTCTCATATTCTTTAACTAAACAGATCTCCATTAATGACCATCCTGATTATCATGAAGTGCTGTGTTCGGGTGACCACGTTGCAAAAACCTCGGTTTGAAGAGAAACTCGAGTGTACTCTTCCCGCCTCTTTATAAAGTTGCGCTGTTTGACTTTGGTTGGAAAATTTCGATTTTAGGTTTTTTCCTAAAACAAATTATGCCGTGTATTCACCCGATTAGACTGGAAGCCGACCCTAACATAGTTGGGAAAGGGTCGGCAGATGATGATTTATTTCAGTGTGTGGGTGTAGTGTAAGTGTGAACTTTCCTGCCATATAGTTTTTTTTATTATAGGACCTAGATAAAGCTACGTTCCTAGGTCCCACCTAAACCATAAATATCCAATTTTATACCACAAAGTAAACAAACCACGGCTACAACTGATGCGTGTCCCTTCCTGCATAAAGAAAAGACACGCCAAGCTCATTGCCCGTACGGAGAATTGCTCCATATTACCTATATAATCAATTGAACATTTATTACACGAAAGTTCGCTGAATGGACGCGATGTGCCAAGAGCGATATTATATACGCTGGATATTAAACACGAGTGTGCATGAAACTAGAGCCCTCTTCGCTTCGAAACAATTCACAAAATGTACATAATATTATGTAGTCAAATGTACATGGCGGGTTATTGAATTTCAATGCTTAACTAGGATTAAAGTTTAATAGCGAGCGTTATGCGCTTGTTTACATTGCGCAAATTCTAGTGCAATGAATCATGTTCCCTAAGATACACTTGAAAACCATTAGATTTTTTAAAGAATACCCTGTATAATACAAAGCTGCCTTAGTTAGAGGTCTAAAAAAACTAAACTAAAATAAAAAAAACAGTTATTACTATAAATTAAACAGTCCTTCAGTATGTGGACTGTCCTAAATATCATCACTATAACCGATTAATGTTATCTAAAATGCCTAGAAAAGCAACACAGAATGTCATCAGGCAGAAGGATGTGATGTCCAGCGGAGTAACATTATTTACACCATTATCATCAAAATAACGTTTTCCCAGACAGAAATGTCAGAGGTAGACTACCTAAAATAAGTCCATATTATAAAGAAAATTATTAATAACACAGATTTAGATTGATTTTTAGTAGATATAATAAGAATACGAGAGAACAGAATGAAACAAAGAGCAGTGGAAAGACCATTCACTCTTATTTCAAACTATAGGAATGAAGACACAGTAGCAGTAGCATATTCGTATATGAAAACGCAAGAAACACATTCAGCTTCAGCAATAAACCGTGACTGAAAAGCGACCCAAATAATGTTGTTTCTAAGCAAGAACAAAACAATAATAAATCAACTGACCGAGGCAACAGCCGCAGAGGCGCATATTGAGCGAGCGCATGCGACGGGCACGCGCGACGCCCGCCTCATCACCGCACCATCGTTGCCGACGTCCCGTGCCGCCGCCGACCACACTCACGTGAACATACACTTCCAATCGACGAATTTTCGTACTAACTTCTATCAAGTCACACGCGAAACGAAACGATTTTACAAACGGAAGGAAGAAAAGGAAATTGATGTCCTAATAACCAACTATATTTTTCACACTTATTCAGGTAATTCGATTGTAGCCGTCTTTAATGTAGCACAAGAGAAAAAGACCATAGTAAAAGTTTACGACAACAATGTTGTCGATCACCGGCACCTGCGCGCTTTATAAACAAACACAGCCGCAGATAAGCAAATTGGCAACATAACTAGACTAAAGGATTACACACCTTTAAAATTTTAGATTATTTTTTGGAAGCGTAGGCCGCTCACGTTTGCGACTTGAAGGTCAACATTACAAGAGAATAAAATAATAGAAGCATTCTTCGAACAAGGAAAATATTTCAGATCTCAGTAAAGGATCATATTGTGCATTAAACATTTTATTAGTACCGAAGCGTTGCTCAATTAATGTAATATTTAGGCTAGTAGCGAACACACACCGGTCAGAACGAGACGATTCAAAGCAAAACGAGAAGGAGCATTGAGGAGCTTATAAAGACAGAATTGATAAAAGACTGAAGGGACCATTCGAACTTTCTGCGCAAAGTCTATCGCGACCTGAATCAGCATTTGTACGTAAATATCGACGAACACACGATTGTTTAAATTCTCACGAAAAATCACTGTTTTTTTCTTTCGAGCTTTTGCTTGTTTGATCACACAAAAATTAGTAAGAAAGTCACGCACTTGTTTATAAGGTAAAGAGAGTTACTCAGTATCTCAATACAGATACAATAAAGAGTGTTGAAGAGAGTAATCAATTGTCAAAACGGTCCCGTAAAGTGTATAATAGTGTAGCGTATGAAGGGGAGCGCGCAGGGCGACGTCGCTCGGGTTACTGCGTCGCGACGACGGAGGCGGCGGCGGCGCCGGAGCATCTAAATCGGGATCGACTCGCAAGTCTCGCAACGACTCAAATACCTTGACTTCCTCAATATTACATTGAACCCACTGAACACGAGACCGCTAAACGCGTCAATCGACGCCCACTTTTCTCTTTCTTGTGGTTTTACTCCCTACAATACAGAAACTACAGCATCAGGTAGCTCAGACTTAGACAGAAAAGCTAAAACACACATTTCATTCACAGACATTACATAATTCCCCAGAATTAACAAACTCATTCGGCGTTCGGTCTTCTGTATGCATATAAATATGAACAAAAACACCCATATTTAGTAAGAAAAGACTATGATGACATGTATAATACTGATATCAGTAAGATAAGGTAACGAGGTTGATGATTATAAAAGCGAACCAGTGCAAAACCCCATGAATAACGGAACTTAAACAAGAAAATGAGCAATAATAAAAAAATACATTCCCAGATCCATTAGAAAATTATTTTATCACGCACAAATAGTAAACATAGTTTTCTCTGCCTTCTACCTATCATACGTGCAGTACGTACGTGTCTACTATATGCGTCAATAACATTTCTTGTAGTGAAGATAAAACACAGATAAAGTATAACAAAATAAAGATAATAGACTACGTATGTATACTTAAAGAATTTTGTAATGAACATAATAAATAACCATAAGTACAAGAAGGTAGGAAAATAACATACCAGGCGAGGGTGAAGCTTGAAGCGAAGCAGGAGGCGAGGACTCCGGAATACGATGTACTGGAGACGCTAATGGTGACACTAGCGGGGAGCGCGGCGCATCCTCTATCTTTACAGGACATGTAGGAGACTCTGGCGTCGAAGAACGCCGCCTGCTCTTTTCTTCCCATTCCTCACTATAATCTACAGACTCATAAGCATCTTCATCCAAATTTTTTGACGATCTTGAGCCATTGTCCATTGTAACTGGACTTTGTGGAGTCGGAGATACGCGATCACAAACATTTTTTGTATTATCGTCGTCAGACTGCGACAACACAGGCGACTCGTGAGATGTAACACTAGGTGCATATCTATCAATAGGAGGTACTGCATCCGGAACATTATCTGACGACGATGTATACGTTCGATTATTTGGTACTGGTGACATTGAAGATTCGCGTTCAGTTGAAGGTAAACTATCTTTATCGTGGTACAACGGGGAAACTGGAGATTTCGGTGACCTTGCTGAAGGCGACGGCGATTTTTGTTTTCGAGGAACCGAAACTGGTTCTAACTTTGTTGATGTGGAAGATGGCGACGGTGGGGTAGGCGATATTCTTTCAATGGTGTTTAACATAGAACTAGTACACTGTGTTTGTTCACTTGATTTGTGTATTGGAAATTCATTATTTTCTTCATCCTCACTTGGAGGGGAAATCGACGACCTTACGCTAGGATGACTTTTCTCAGTGGAGGGTGTAAGTTGAGATGCCAAATCAGGTTGTGTTTTGATTGGTGAGTTTAAACGTTCCCTTCGCGCGGGAGGCGAAACTGAGGATTCGGGCCTCGGGATTGGCGACACTGAATTATTAGGTCTCGGTGACACAGGTGTAACACTTTTTATAGGACTCGGAGTTTTTGTGCTAGGTGTAACACGACTTACTAATGAAGAAGGTAGAGTAGTAGGACGTTCCACCTGAGTATCACCGGCACACGGCGAAAGCGGTGGAGAATAAACACGTGAAGGAACTACATATCTTTCGGGAACTTCCGGTGACTTTCTGTCGTGATAACCACTAGAATATCTGTTAGAGTCCATTTTAGATTCATCATGACGAGATTGACGAGATTTATTAAAATGAGCAGTCCAATTCCTCTGTTTTTCTATGAGCTCCTTGTTAAACCTTCTGTCTGGTTTTTCAGGTTTAGGCAAAACACTTGGCTTCACAGGTTTCGGCGGCGGTACCATTGCACCATTGGCGAGACGATCGCCATTGACAGCAGGTACCGGCATCGGCGTCGGCGTCACGATTCGTCTGGGCGGGCTCACTGAACCTGCAGAACTGGATCGAGATCGCGCCGGCGCTGGTGGCGTCACTCCACGGGTGCCGGCAAAACTAGCAGCCGCTGAAGGGGACTTCTCAATACGAAATCCACGATTTTCTTCGCCCAGTTTTTCAAAAAGTGCACGGGCATTGTTGAACCTTGCCAAATGACTTTCGGTTCGGACGCCTGTCACGTCGCTACCGCGGACTTCGTCTTCCTCTCTCGACGGCATCCCTTGAAATATGTTCGCAATCTTTGAAACTTTAGTGCCTGAATGTCTTTTCTTGCACTCCTCCATACTAGCCGGGTATGCCCGTTTTAATCCAACCTGTAAGATAAATAAATCAGAATAAATTCTTGATCGCCGCCATTGAATAATAGAACGCGCTTGTACAAAATTGATAAAGTAGAATGAGATAGGCGCGATGTAAAATGCGTACTGGCGCAAGTAGTTAGCGCTCGGGACGGGCACCGCCGCGCGACTCGCGACGTTGGCTAGGCCGGGTTGGCTTGATTATTCTCTGCGTTAAATTAACTTGAGATAGCGATAGTGCTGATAACAGCGTATTCTTATTTAAACGGTCAAATCTGATATTTCGTAGATTGCTAATGTGCGATTCAATGAGCGAGCATGTCTATATTTATTTATTTTATGTTTAGCTTATGTTGACCCATCACAGGGCTTAGGCCTCCCTTTCTCCTATATGTAAATACTCGTTGCAATTTCTTTGTCTCGGGCCAAATTCAGCTTAATATGCAGCACATTGGGTGTAAATTAAAATAATTTCTCTACTCTCATATCGTAGTTATTATTTTGAAATCAAAAACAATACTTTATCCACAAGAGAAAAAAGTTGTATAAAAACACATTTTCCCTAGCAAAACGAAGCTTTAAAAAAACAACCGACTACCTAAAAAAAACTACAAAGTGAAAAATAACTTTATTTTCGGAAATCGGTGTCGTTGGTTCCGTATTTAGTTTTATGACACCGACTTCCGAAATTAAAGTTATTTTTCACTTTGTAGTGTTTTTTTTTTGGAAGTCGGTTGTTTTTATTTGTAAAAAAGTTTTTATTTTTCACTTTTTATCTGTATCTGTACCCCCACAAAAGTTCATTTAACACTACTTGCTACGTAAACATCACTGACAGGAAGTAATTAAAACATCATCAATATAAACTAAGTAAGTTGCAAAAAAAATCAGTTCAGCCGTTTGGGAGCTATGATGGCGCAGACAGACACACAGATACACACGTTAAACTTATAACACCCCTCTGCTTTTGTCGGGGGTTAAAAATACGTATTATTGAAGCTGTACGCAAAATACGCGCATTGACGTGGAGATGCGGACACCAGCCCGTATTACCTAACTCAAAAACTACCCAAGCAAAGTTAATAAGAATTTATATGGGACCACCCCTAAGGAAAAAAAAAATTAATGGATAGGCTATGCCCCTATCCATTAAAAAAAAAAATTTTGATATCGATTTACAATTGCCGGAGATATCGCGTAACATACACATAAAAACAATTTCGTTTACTTGAATTATTACCAGTAATTTTGGTTGTTTGTTGTAGTAATTTTGGTATGTTAAAAAACAAACTACTGAACCGATTTTGATGAAATTTCTATGGGCCAATCTGAAAGTAAAAATAAGAAATATATAAGCATATTCAACCGAATTGTAACCTCCTTTTGAAGTCGGTTAATAACTATTTTTTCTATTTATGAGTGGTAGAGGCTGCTATGGAACATAGTGCGGTGAAATGTTGGATTTCGGAGCCATATTTACTTTCGTTATTATGTACTGTTTTGTTTTATGATATTGCATGAGTTTAGATAAAGTAGTAAATGAAGCTGCACATGACTATAGTCTGATTTTTAATTCGGAGGAATTCTGACATTTTCGAAGTGTTGCCAATAATAAAGCGGTCCTACTAAAAATGGATCGCATTTAAGCGAAATAAAAAAAATCTTTCTTGTGGGTACCTATTTAAGGTTTCAATTAGAAAAACTAAAACTTAAAAATTTACTGATAATTTTAAAATGGTAATCAGATTTTTTATCATCAAATTATTGAAGATACAATAATTAGTAAGGTAATTATTTTTCTTTCACTGGAATCCCTGACCACTAATCCATGGGCTACAAACCTTTTTTAGGAAAATCTTCTTGTAACTACAGATTTGGCGGTTTGGGCCTGGATTCCTTAGCCTGTTCTTCGGGAAAATTAATAATTATAATCATTATAATGTGTCATTATCATGCATGTTATTCGGCTTCTAATGTGCTCACGGTGTTTATTGCGATTTATTGTTGAGTTTTTATTTGTTGTTACATTTTGTTTGTTGTTTACATTGTCATATACTTTACTTGATCTCGTTCTCTTTCATATTTTATTTATCCGAAAAATTCTAGTCATTTAGATAACTTAGAAAAAGGACAAGACAAAAAAGGTTTATGATATCTGAAGTGTCAAAAAATGACCACTGTCAGAATTCCTTCGAATTAATCAGACTTTAGATATTAAAACACTCGTGTGATACTCTCACTCACACTTCTGTTTTAATAACACCTGTTATGCAACAGTTTAATAAACTACTATTAACCACCTTCTGAATTATATTATAACATAATACCACTACAACTATATCACAATACGCAGCAAATATAATAATTATTATAATGAGCAGCTAGGTACTATAATAGCGCGAATCTCAGTGTGAATCATACGCACACTACTGATAATAAGTACCTGAAATAATAAACGATAAGATGTTGCTGTTAATATGATAACATAGATAACTGTTCAATCAGTAATTAATGTGTACTTATTGTTTGCGCTTCAATAGAATCACCGACGAAAATAATAAAAAAATTGCATGTTTAAAATTATAATAATGTTCCGGAACTGCCCTCTGTGGGTTTTATTGCTTAGCTATACTCTAAGGAGTGTGAGTCCACAGTGTCAGGTAGCACAAACATGTGTATCTGATATTTCATCCAGTGACTGCTGGGGAAGCCAAGTTATAGTACCAGGTAGCAGCATATTTGGGTGTTGTCCATCATGCGCAAATCCCATCGGTAAGTTACAGAAGTCATCAAAAATTCATATATTTTATTTAGGTAGGTTGTAAATAAGTAACACTTATTATATGAAATTATGTATGTATTTAAATAGAACGTATCGTTTGTATTGAATTTCACTCACACTGACCTGTCGGAAGTTAAGTTATTCGATCTAGTCATTGCGATCGCCGATCGCCGACCGCAGTCTCCGGGAAAGGACTTATTACCTTGGAGAAAATGTCCGGTTATAGGTGTTCGACTAATTATATAAAAAGATTACCAAATTACAGATTCTCCGCGAGCACTACAATGCTCATTTTATAACTATTTACTTTTGTCATTAATAGATAGTCGTTCACCATACATTATTTTAAGTATAGGTGCGAGTGTTATTTGGCATGAAAAGTATTAACACAAAAAATAGAACAAGAATGATACGACGCACTGTGTTGGCGAGGGCTGACAAAAACCAAATTTTAAAGTTAAGATATATGAAACACAATTACCGGACTTGCAAATAGAATATGTGTATAATTATGTTATTATCGACATCGACACCATTGCTATACCTAGAGAAAAATAGAATAGAACTACGGTTTCAAGAAACAAAAACTCGACGTCATTCAAGCAAATACAGTTTTGATATTTTATTGTTATTTGCATAATCAACAACATAGATTCTGAAGTTCAAGGTATTAATTGTCTTTTAGATATGGTATTAATGTTCTTGAAATATAAACATAATGTATGTTTATAGACAGTTCCAATTAACGACCAAAAATACGACTAAATTAAATTTACAAGGCTATTCACTGTTTTTTTATTATTAGGTATACTAGCTGCGCCCTGCGATTTTTCCCGCATAAGTCTCGATCCCATGGAAATATCGGGATAAAAAGTGTCGTATGTATTAATCCTGGTTTTAAACTATCCGTGTGCCAAACATTCAAATCCGTTCAGTAAATTGTGCGTGAAAAAGTAACAAACATACAAACACACTCACAAACTTTCGCCTTTAAATTATAATATGATTGCGTGTGTAACTATTCTTAATAGTTTAGAATCTGAAATTAGCTATTTTTTATCCAGTTTCATGCGAGTAAAGCCGCGGGACACAGCTAATGCATAGTAGATTATGGTTATTTTATTAAATACATATATTTTTTAGGTAGTAAATTCTCATCATAAATAATTTTGTCAGCGTCTTATTATGAACCGGCAACACTGTGCGACGTCGGGTATACGTCACCGTCATAGGTAATTGGTACTTAGTATTTTGCCCAAAAATTACCAATTTGCCACTTTGTTCAGAATAGCCATTTTGCCATTTAGAAAATTGCAGTCCATATCCGCTCTACTGTGTCACACTGTGACCACTACAACTAGACTAGATACACTTACATCTGCAGCCAGTGGCCGGTCTAGATCCAATGGGATTGTTCATCAAAACAGTACAACAAACAGTCTACTTTTTCAATCCATACTAATATTATAAATTCGAAACTTCGAAAGGAACTCCTTGTCTGAATGTTACCTTTTCACGCTGAACGGATTTCGAGAAAATTTGGCAAGGAGATAGATGGCATCCTGGGGAAGGACAAAGGCTATTTTTTGTCCCGGTAGCACGTTCCCGTGGGATAATTTCCGACAACCACGCGGGTGAAGCCGCAGGCCGAAGCTAGTATCACATAATTGAAAAAGCAGAACTGTTTTGTGCAAAGGGGAAGTACCGAAAATCATTGAACCAACAAAGGTTAGCTACTTTAGAAACTTCTTTTTTTAAAGGAAATTGCAAGAAGTTAACAAAACTGCATAAAAAGGGTTCTACTAGACTAGACAATGAATTCTTTTCATATAAGGTTCTTTGTTTTGTACTAAGTACATCTGCCCATACTATTTTGTATTATTTGCTGAGAATTAAATTGCTGCAAGCGATAGCACACTAAACCACTTTCATACAATGAACGTTACGTCCGGTAGTAGAAATTTGCAAGTCATCAGTGGAGCGTGTCTTCTGCAGAAATGTAATTGCATCTAGTATGGCCCTTGAGCTCTTATAGTGCATACACCTCGGAATTAGATGACTCTGAAGTCTGAATATATTTGTGACAACATACATAATGTAAACACTAGCAGCAGTAGTTTCTTTTAGCGTGTTTTTAATTGTTTGGATGATATGATAAACCACATAACATAACATTCACGCCAGTAATCCCCAAAGCGTTAGGCATAGCCGCATTTATAGCACCTACACCGACATTTCGTGTAATAGCCTATTTGTCATCAACGGGCACGAATCTAGACTTCCCATAACCGCAATAATAATATTATAAATTACTTGCTGACCCCGCAAACGTCGTTTTGCAAAAAAAAAAAAATAGATAGTAACCGATTCTCAGACCTACCCGATATGCACACAAAATTTCATACAAATCGGTCCAGCCGTTTCAGAGGAGTATGGTAACTAACACTGTGACACGAGAATTTTATATATTAGACTAGCGGCCTGTCCCGGCTTCGCACGGGTGGACATTTATTTTTTACACATTTTATTTTTTTCTTGCAATTAAAAAAGCCTATAATAATCAGTGATAATGTAGCATTCAAACGGTGAAAGAATTTTTAAAATCGGTCCAATAATTTTTGAGACAATTCGTTACAAACACATACAAATCTTTCCTCTTTATAATATTAGTATAGATTAATGATTGTCTTTTACTGCAAAAATATTAATCTATAATTATTATAATTTTAACCCGCAACATTATTTCCTGTTGTAGATTCCGGCGAGTCACAAACCGAGGGTTGCCAGCCTGATGCTTCCAGTTGCTTGCCTGATGGAAGATATGCACCTGTACAATGCAAGGGAAATCTATTCACTGGCAGGTATGAGTATAGATCGTATTATCAAATTATCAGCAACAATGATGAATCATTCATCATGAAGGGGTTCGTGGTGTCCATGGTTCAGTGGTTCCCGATTAAATGAATAATCCCTGTCTGTATGGACCACCAGACTATGTTAAAATAGGAAACGTTTACTGGTTTTCTATTTAAAATTTTCAGCAGGGTAATTGCGTAATACACTAACAGTAGCAATGGGTTTCATTTTGACAGTTGAACAACATTCATTGCGATAATTATGTTATTGAGCAAACACATTTTTCGAACATATGGAGCGATAGATTAGCAATATAAAATGATTCAAATTGAGAGTAGTGTCTGAACCCCTGCGTTGTAAATTTCAGCATTGAATAAAGAAAATAATTGTATGAAACTGATGTCTTTTTAAACTACAATTTTTTCTTTAGTTTTTTGCAGTAAGTACTATGAAAGTATTGAAAGAATTTATTGATATCTGCAGAAAATCTATATCGCGTCATGTATGAAACATTTTCGTTTAATCTTGATAAATTTCATACGGTATAAGTGACAACTATTGCTTATCAACCGCACTTCCGATCCAAAGACACACTTACCAAGAATTTAAAAACATTTTGTTGACAAATTCCTGTGATTTTTACCACCCAAATCAAGATAATGTAAAAAATGTTTAATTAATTTAATTGGTATGAGCTGTGACTGTAACAGAATTTTACTTATTGTAGGTGCTTTTGTTCGGATGAAAACGGAAATAGGATATTCGGACAAATGTGGAGGGACCAAGCGGATGAGATGCACTGTGGTAAGTTTATAAAGTTCAATAAAGCCAGCAGCCAGCAGTAGCCAGCAGTGGGTGAAGTCGAGCTGTGCTGTGCATGGTGATGATGAAGATGAACTTTAAAGTTAAAAATATTATCATCATTGACCTGAATTTGATACATTATCAAATGATTCAAACAAGATAGTGCTTCATTGAATCTTGCATTTTTCCCGAATTTTAAAAACACCAACATTCATCATTGTCATACAAGTAAAACATATCAATTATTTGACTGCAAATGGATTGGCACTTTCACTTAGTTTTCGACATTAAATTTCAGATTAAATAGTGTTATTTCCCAAATCCTTTCACATAAAACAAACAATAATTTACGCAAAAAAGTGCCATGGCCGTCAAAAGTACAGTCAACATGTCACGAAAAAGATAAAAAGACACTTGTTAGTAATCTATTTTATAGTACTCTGTGGTTGTCAGTGCACGAAAATCATCATCTTTCATCTTCAAATTAATAATGGTATCGTGGAATTAGTAAGTACAAGGTGTACCTCATACACCCCAATTAAAGTATTGAGTTAAAAGAATAATACAATACAATGAACAAAACTTATTTTTTATAAGCTTGCTATTTTTATTAAGAAAATCGTGACTAGCATATGCATTTAAAATCGAGTCTTATTGCCGTGAAATAAGATTTAATTTGGCTTAATCGGCGGTTAGTGTGAAAAATTAAATAATTTTTGAAAAAATACCTATACTAAAAGTTACTGAAATCGATTCAGCAGTGCTATTCTGTAAAAATCTCACCGTGAAAACTAAGGTGAAGTGAGCTGTCATTCCACCTGATGTTAGGGATTGCCTCCATTGATAGTTTACTTCACGCTCACTTCACCTATGTTATCACGGTGAGATTTTTACAGAATCGATAGGCAGTAGTCAATTATGAACAAAATACCTTCAGGACTTGCGTTTATTCTGTTACACCTTATATAAAGTACAGAGGTATCCCAAGAAAAGCATGCGCTTCTGGAATCAACGTCTAGCTTCGGTAATACGAACGAGGATGATGAGATCTAATATTTACCTGTTACAGCCATGGAAGTACTTGCCTTTTTTGCAAAAATGTAGATTATCAACTCTATGCAATTCCAAAAAACTTTTCAAAACTTTCGAGGGATAAATGACGCCAGATCGTCATCTATCTATCAAAGGTTTTGAACGGAGTAGGTAACCCAAATCTTTCATACAAACACGTAATAATAGGTGCATTATTACAAAGTATTACTCTGTGGCACGAAGTTCGTGCTAATTCGGAAACATGAAGATTACCGAAGCGCAAACCTTTTCTGGATTGCCTGTACCTACTATTGTACACACGGCTACACATCAAGCTATTCATTTCCAGTTTTAGCTGACCTCGCATTGTATAGGTTTTTCGTCCAATCAGAAGTCAGTTTCTACTGGTTATGTATAGCTTGATGTGTAGCCGTGCGTACCTAAACTATTCGTGGTTTTGTCATATAAAATGTAATAAAGAGGTTTTAAGTGTAACAATATTATTACATTAGCATTATTTGGACTTCAGCATGCAGTCGCAGAAGAGCTGAACTAGAAGCTGAAGGCAGGGTTTCTACACTCCATTGTACTGCAAATGGTGATTACGAGCAACTCCAATGTGATGATGGGATGTGCTGGTGCGCCCAGCCCAGCACTGGCCAGCCAATCGTCTCTCCTGTTCCAGAAGAAGACATGGCTCGACTGCCATGTTGTACGTATTTTATTTTATTTATTTAATTTTGTTGAGGAAACATAAAAATAAGCTTTTATATCGGTGTACAAGTAAGAGACACAAGATGTTAACCTCTTTGTTCAAGTGCTGAGTAGGTCGAAACCAGGTCAAATCCTTAGAGAAATAATAGTAGGTAGTTAAATTGTTCTTATTTATGAGACTAGTTTAGTTGATATTTCTTTTTGGAAATGAAGGTCGCACTTTTTCCCTGTATAGTGAAATCCAATTCCTGTAATTAAAAACGTTCAAAATCTAGTCGCAATCTCATCTCAGCGACAATCATTGTCAAAAACTTGCCGAAAATGTATGAACATTATAGGCAAGTATAGTAAGTATATTAGAGATTTTCGACATACGAGACGGAAATTAAAATGCGAACGTTCTTAAAAATACGGAAATTGCCCCTCTGGATCTGTTGTAAAACTGGAGAATCCAATTTAAGTTTTGAATTTCAAGTCTCTTATTCCTCCCAAAAACACTTTATCATCCGAGAAGGATGATGATGATGATATAAAGCAGTTTGCACGACAATACAAGTAGTACAATAAATCCAGAATAATTTCGCCACTGTAGTTCATCATTCGTTTGTCGAGTAGATGCAACAACAGGATACACACAATATTCACAAGTGATTCACAGCCTCAAGATATTGAGTGACCAAAGGCAATTGTACACAATCAGTATGACAACGAACAACGAACCCAGATACACTTGTTCAAATACGCTATACGAAAGCACGTAAGATATGTTTGTTTCATAAAATGCAACCATTGAGAATAATGTTTTATGTGATCAAAGAAACACCCGGTTTAAAAGGCATTTCGTACTTGACACTAATGTTATGCAGTCCCTAGAGGTTATTTAGCTTCGAAAAGAAAATAATCATCCAATTTAGCATGTATCTGTTTTTTGATGTAAATGGTTACCCAGCATAAACAGTGACCTAATTTCTGAAGAATCTACTTCTGCGCGTAGTGCAATATTTATGCATCTAGGTAGTAAATACAGGTGGGTGCGACCAGCACAAGGCACATGTCCACAGTGACGTCATACTACAGAGGGCAGCCACCCTACTATTCCATATCGATCGCTGCGAACGTAAACAAAGACCTAAATGCTTCGGATGTCTAAAACATATTCTAATAATAGACTTCACTTTAAACAATTTTATACATGATGTTTAATTTTGTCAAGTGTAAGGATACACGTTACATTATTAAAGAAATTTAAATGTCTACACATATCTTAGGGCTGATATTTCCAAGGCCAGATAAATTTATCCGAGGAATAGTAGTTTTGAATTTTTGACAGTTGTTCCATACAAAATCTGTCAGACTCAGACGTTAATTTTATTCCACGAATAAAAAATATCTGCTAATTGAGTAATTAGCCCATACCGTAAAGAAGTACAACAAAGAAGTAAAATTGTATAAGTTTGTAGTAAGAGGTAAGTTTTTAATGTCATCATCTGCATTCTCCTGCCCTTATCCCAATTTATTTGTGGTCGGTGCAACATGTATTTTTCTTCCATACTTCTCTATTAGTCGTCATCTCGGTAGTCATCCCCTTTTTAACCATATCATCATTCACACAGTCCAATCATCGTTAATTTGGTCTTCCCCGTACTCTTATAGCCATCAATATTCATACTTAAAACTTTCCTCACGACATTTTCCTCATTCCTCCGTATCACACGCCCATACCATGACAACCGATATTTATTCTTTTATTTTAATGTATTTATCTTTAATTACAGATAGCTCAGCAGTTGTTGGAGAGCAATATTTAAGAAAATGCGAAAGTTTAGTGATAGCCAGCAGCGTGATAGCAAAAGAGCAAATGGAACATGGCACCAGCTTCCTCGGTCACCCTGTTTCATATTGTGACTACGACGGAAGCTATGGACCATTCCAAATAAGGAACGGCATGTAAGACACAATTATAACTTGTTTGTGAAGCAGAACTTAGATCTTGGGGTGAGTTTAGGTCAACTTCCTTAAGGTTCAGGATTCTTAAGGTTATGCCCTCCACTCCGCTGTATTTGTATTCCAAGCCAAAAAACATTAGTAGTTATTTCTTACATGTATTGATAATTATCAATGCGAATGTAAAGTAGTTACTTTATATTGTAAAACTCAATCAAAAGAAGTACCTATTTAAGGATCCTAGCAGGTGGCGTTCTGTAGTTTCTGCATACCCCCATGGGAAGAACGCGTGAGTTTATTTATGTATGTATTTTAAAATGTTTCAGAGCTTACTGTACTGGTCGAGATGGAGCAATATTAGGTGCCTGGCAGACACCGACAAGTACAATGCAGGGAATGAATTGCAGTAAGTATTCAACTTTTAAAAAATCACCAAAAAGCTGGTAAGTATTTCAGTTCCGCATAAATAGGACTGAAAGATATTCGAAGCATGGAAAGCCATGTATCCTCATACATTTCGTCGACTAGCTGCAGTAATTTTATTAGTTTACAAGTAAAGTCAACTTTCCCCTCTTGTCTATTTAACAGAATTATGTACTTAAACGCAGTCAGACAGATTCGTAGAAATTGGATTAGTTACTTAGTTCTTAAGGCTGTGTTCACACCAAACCCACCAAGTTGGCCGCAGACTGTGAGCCTTGGTGAGCGTCCAGTACAAAATGTATGAAAAAACAACTAAACAACTTCAGCCGCCGCGACTTTGTTTGCCGTACATTTTCACAGTCGGCGACCGACTATTAAGAGTAAACTAGTCACGAGCTCGAACTCGTTGGTGGTCATGGCCAAAAAGTACGCTGTCTCGCCTGGCTTCGTGTCCGACAGTGCTAGTATCAGTGATGAGCATTTAGACGCTAGTCTACACGAACAACGTCTAGTTCTCACGCACAGAAACACCGTTCCGAACTGATAGGCGCGTAAAAAAATTCGAAAAGTGCTTCGGAAAATCGAGTTTTATGAAAAAACCACTGCATAAATCAATTACAAATTTTATTGATCTCTTGGATAACTGAGTTTTGTCGGTACGGATTTGGTTTTGAAGATTTTATGTCCTTTTATTACTTATTTACACCCAAAGTTACGTTAAAAATAGCAAGAAAAACTAATCTTTGTTGGCTCATAACTTTTTAATGGCTTTTTGTTTTACTATTGAAAAGTGGCACCTTAATACGCTTGGTGTGAACGAGGCCTTAGTTTGAATTCTTCTCAATTTTGGAAGGAGACATTGAGATATTGTATTAACAGAGTTAGAAAAGATAAAATATTCAAGTTTGACATATTTTTGAAAGTTGTATTGTGTAGGTGGTGTATAGGCGGAATGAGAGCTCATCCGGCTATGGATCAAAAATATTTCGTAATAACTTGCCACTGAACAGTGATCTCATTAGACTGCTACTCGGCTAAAACCCTTTTCAATAAAGTGGATTACACAGCCAAGCATACTGAAACGGGCCTATGCTGAACTACTTATAAAAGCCAATATTTATGAATGAAGACGTATAGATACTGTGTGTAACGTTACTTTCGACTTTCACTAAATGTCTTGTAGTTGTATTCCGTTTTGTTTTCCTTTTTCAATAAATTTCATATATTGATATTACTATTTGCATAGACGAACTTGACTACATGCACATAAAACAAGATAGGCTGGAGGGCATCAGCGTACCGTTAGCATGGCTCATTCGCATTGTGCCACCACGACCGGTTGTCGGCCGTGACCCTGTTCCCGATACGTTGTACGGTCCCACCCATCCTACCATTCAGCTGGAATGTGGAGACTAACAAACTTCACCAATTAATTCAGCAAAAGTTGCCCTCTGACAGATGAATTGATCAATGCACGTGCCTCTCCAATTATGTAGATACCTATTAAAATCGCGAATGTGGCAAGCCTCTATTACCATAAATGACAGATGAATAAAATAGTTACCAGTTCACGTGTATTATGTTTATAACACATGTTTATTGAGATTATGATACGAATATATCTATCCTTTTGTTAATTTACATTTAAAACTAGCTTCTGTCCGCGGCTGCGCCGCGCCTGCATGGATATCGAAAATTATCCCACGGGAACGTGCTACCGAGACAAACAGTAGCCTATGAGGCCATCTATCTCCTTGCCTAACGAAATCCGTTCAGTGGTTTAGGTGTGTACTAGCAGCGCCCCGCGATTTCACCAGCAATATCGCGATTAAAATATCCTATTTGTTAATCCTGGTTATAAGCTATCCGCGTGCCAAATTTCATCCAAATCCATTTAGCCAGCCGTTTGTATGTGAAGAAGTAACAAACATGCAAACACACTCACAAACTTCGTCTTTATAATATCAGTTTGATGTGAAGTGTGATTTAGTGTGATGTGATAGTATGTATGGATTCAACACAATTCATTGCGACAGTTATGAGAAATTAATTGACCGTGAAGTCCGATAAGTCCGAAAAGATTGAACAAGTATTTTATTGTTAGCTAAACCTTGAAATGGACGCCTTGACCATATTGTTGTTCTTGCCATTGCAAACTTCATTAGGTGTTCAACATTAAGAGTCTATTAGTTTTAAGACTGATGAATAAAATAGCCAATCTATTTTGTAAAAAAATCACCGTTTAAACTTATGTGAAGTGAGCTGCAATTCCACCTGATGCTAGGGCGACACTATTGACAACTCATTTGAAGCTCAATTCACCTGAGTTTTACAGTGAGATTTTTACAGAATAGAATCGGCTGTTACGAAATCGGGTCATTTACCAGCAGTGTGGAACCCGTTTGACTTATTAACTGAGCTATAATTTGAACAGATTGCGCGCGAGACACCATGGTGTACTTCCCTGATCGTGGCATGACGGTGACCGAGACCTGCCTCGCGAACGGCAACTACCAGCCGAACCAGAACGTGGGAGACGTGAACTACTGCGTCGACAGTGATGGCTATCAAGTATGGCCAAAGGATGGTGATTGCGCTAGTTATGCTTAATGATGTTTTCCTTAATTACTGTAATTTTAATACTAAAGTTTACACATAGCATTTTATACAAATATTAGGAAATGATTAATTGAAATGTTATTTTAACAATTCATAAGTTCTTATTCATAAGTTTTACTGTACTAACATTCTATGGAATTTAAATAGTCTGGACTTTGGTAAACTGTGTTTGTTTTCTTCATCACTATCATTTCAAGCCGGAATCATCAACTGCTAGCAGTGGGTGATTCCGGGCTGAAAAGAAAGGAGAGGCCTTTACCTAGTAGCATAGCTAGTATAGGCCAATTCTGTCACACTTCCCGGTTCCACCATGCGCATCCCGCAACCTTGACGCTATCGTCAACCCAACGCGTTTTTGAACGTTTGTTTTCTTATCTTCATCCATATTCATGAAGTTTTGATTATTAGCAAAAAGTAGCGTTTCATAAGCAAATAATTATCATTTAAGATTATCTAGTTAGCATATGTTTTGTAGTTTACTCGACGATAATTAAACCATCTCAGCAATGCTGGAAGTATCAGATTAAGGCTGTTTAGTGGATATATCAAAGTCGTACGGTACTGTGTAATACCAATCCAAGCCCTAACCATTTTCCACCATTTAACACCACCTACTGACACTATGTTTAAAAATGTTTATAAAATATAGTCTTCAAAGGAATCTAGACAGACATTACATGAAGCTGTCATAAGACTTTGAAATAGTGTCACTGCGCACTCTCGTTCGGCATCAGCGTCACTAGCATCAACAGCTCAGTATACTGCTGTTCGGGACTTTGTACTCTTGCTCGACACACTGGACTAAACGTCATGATTTATAATGGCGTGCTTGCTCAGGTCCTTACATACTATATGAATGCACAAAAGCTTACGTACCGGATAAATGGATGCTCATTAGACGATCCAAGCACCGCATAGCGCGTGTCACCCGACGCCGGGGTGCCGCCGCCCGCTCGCCGTGCAAGCTCTTCCATCTGGAACATACGACTTGGGTTACCAATGCTACACGGAAGCAGCGAGTCGACCGCACCTCACCTGCTGCCACGACAAGGTCGCGACCACTTTTAAAAAAAATCTATTGGTTAATTCACGTTGTGGGAAAGGATCGGATATTTTTATCATACTAATTAAATCAATTAGCATGATAAAAATATCCGATCGACGATCCTCTCTCACAACGTGAATTTAGGGAGGTAATACCAGGAACATTTCCGGTTCAAACTGTTCACAGAAAATGTGGAGAAATATCGGGATTTTATTATTTAATGTGTGTTTACTTCTGTGTTAATTGCCACGCTATGCAATTCCGTTCGTTGGTAAATTAATCGCCTTACTCTTTCCCCATATACTGCTACCCTTTCTCTCAACATACACCTGCGTCTTTTTTACGACGTCCACGTGTGACGTTGAATGAAATTGTGGTTTGCATGCTGCAAGTACTGCTATTATTATTATTTAAGGTGTTTTTGATATATCTCGGACCTTTGGCAGGCGTACGAGGGGCCGAAGCCAACTCGCAGAGGCCCGTTAGACGCTTTTAAAGAAAATAAAGTTTTCAATTAGACCTATTACCTATTATTGCCTATGGCATTAAGTCCGCCTCTGTACATTTATGTGCTTGAAGTATTAAATAAATAAATAAATAAATAAACAACGCCTGTACAAAACAGGATGTTACTTTTCAACTAACTTAGGATACTAAACTAGCCTATTATTATGTACGCTAATCAGAATTAAGTTGAATGCATGTCTGCCTTCAAGTCATGGTCAGCTACGTCTGATGCTCCTTCAGTTTCTATAGGTAAATGGCAACTAGAATATTATGCTAACACTTGGATCATTTTCCGAATACAAAATTAATTGTCCTCCCATGCTGATATGCCCCCGCTAAATAGGGCAGTGTCCCCGAAGGACTTGGTACAATTCCCGCGCAGTTTGCAAGAAGAGAGCAAAGACTACTTGTTGTAGACTCGTAAGTTTACTTTAGCATGATAACTTTTAATTATTTCCACAGTGTGTATGTAGATGTTGTGTTTTTTGGATTTCCGTATATCTATTAGAATAATATTCGCGGAAAAAATATTTTGTTAAGCAGGAGAGCTTGAGTGCAGATGAATAACGGTTGATGTAGATACTTTTGCATAAGTAATGCTTTAATTTAAGACACATCTGTTAGATAATTCGAATCGTTTTTGGGGCAGCTGCGGAAATAACTAACGACCTCCCCGCGACTAAATTCACGTCAAGTGGATATTTAAATAGCTAACTACATTTCAGGACACGTTAGGCTTAGCACGCATTAACTGTTTATAGTGCATCTGGCGTTTGCTCGATTTTATTTCAGTACCACCATGGATTTCTGGCGAGCAGCGCGTTTTGTGGCTTTAGTTTTAAAAAAATAGAAGACGTAAACAACGTCTCCATCATAAGTACACTACTAACTTATCAAAGACATTTAAAAGGATGCTTTTACAATAAGCACGAAGTGCGAGAGCATCCTGATAAGTTTTTTAAGTAGGTACTACAGAATGTCGATCGGTACTTTTGATAAATTATTCCAATCTGTAGGCCAGTATTTCAATACGAAAAGACCACATTTCGTAAGGCAACATCACCAGAATCCAAGTGCGGTTAACTGCTGTGCGTGCACCACCATACTATAACTGTGGCAAAAAGATCGCGCGTCATCGAATCGCTAGCCAAATGTAGCAAATTACGTTTTTAAAATCAGTCAGCCAGTCAATCAGTCAGTCAGTTTGATTTTAAAAAGATAAACGTTACATTTTCTACGGTTTTATCGCTGTGCGAGCCAAACTTTAGACCCATCGTCCCCGACGGCGCTACTCACTGGCAGAACCGCAGCAAAGTTTCCAGAATTTAAGGCGACAGTGCCAGGTGCCAGTGCCAGGGTAGCCCGCGAAATTCAGATTTTGTCAGGTTTTTTGCAAATTGCAGGTCAGTGTCAGGTTGATCAAAATATGATTTACGGCTAGTACAAATATGTATTTGCGTAACGTATATCAGTTCACGTAACCGTTTACTGGATGTAGGTAGGCCTCTTTCTAAAAGGGGTTATCCAAACTAAGAGACTAAGTTACCTGACTGCGTTCATTTGTCATCACTTCACTAGTTATGTCAGTAGGTACCTAAAATACCCTAAGGAATATTGAAATTCTTTAAAATTTGGATAAAAATTTGACTACATTTCCGTAACATATTTCATAGCGTATTATTAGATGCCTGAAAGGTGTCATTTAACTTCGTTTACCTATGCATTCCGGCACTGGCTATCACCAATTACTTAACATTATAATAGTAGAGAGAAATTGTAACCATTTGTACTACCTACATTTAATACTTAATTAAAAGAAATCGGACATAGCACCGAGAAAAGATACGAAATACAGTACTTAAAAGGTTATTTACCTACATATATCTAATTTAAAAATGTACCGGAGGCAATAGCGTAAAAAGGGGTCACTGGCTTGCTAATTTATAGGCTTGACGTTGAAACCCAAAACCCCATGTACGAACACCGCCCACTAAGCAATAAACACCATAGCCACACATGTTTGTTTGAAATAAAACTTATAGGTGCGCGTATTTTTCGGCCTTTTGGTAGATATTTATTTATACACTTATTAGGGAAACATACATAAAGATAGAAGGGCACATAGGTACTTACTGCTTATTTCAACAGAAAGGATATCATTCAAGTGTCGAACATTAATTTATAGTACCCAAAAATACACTTACTTATTATTTTAATAACACTTGTTATTAAAATATGATTTTTGGCATTTTCAATCTCAAATAGCAGCCGAAGGGTATGGTAGACTTTCGTTGTAATAGTAAAAAATGCTCAAGAGATAATTTCCCATAATACAGCAGTAAGTACTTTTATTTTTGGGTACGAAATGAATGATGTCCTTTGTACCTGCGACAGAACTACTGGAGATTTAGATAAGAAACATAGACAGTGCATAAAATAACAATGCAGGAAAACTTTAATTGTAACCTGCGGGGTAAACGCGTAACAAACATAAAATGACAATCGATCGCATGCCTTATTTACTTTGGTGAGCAAACAAATTAGGAACTTCCTTTAAAATTCTCGGAGTGTGTTTACGTAATTAGCAGAGATCGGAATAGGTAGAGCTGTTTTATGTACTTGCCATAGGTTAGAATAATATGGATATTCCCCGAGTCCCGGGACTTGGTTTTTAAAAGGAATGTACGCCCTTACACATGTATTTATAAGAATCTTAATACGCACAAAGTGCCGACTATGGTTAAAGCTAGTCTGCAAAACAATATCTCTAAATTTAAAAATAATTTTGACACAAACAAATCGAATTTGACAATCGCGATTCCACGTGGTAAGTAGGTACTTTTTTTTGTTTGGTTTCGCACGGTTTGCGCATTCAGCCAAAAAGTAGGTACTTATTTTCCCTATCCCGTGCTTTTTTTTTGAGCCGAAGGTGCGCAGTGGGGCAGCCTCAACGTCTTTTTTATGGAATTTTTCACTTTTGTATGGAAAATAAGAAAAATTATTACCAACGTGTCGAGTTTACGGGTATCCTAAAGGGGGTCAAAATTTTCATTATTTTTGCGATCCTTTTAGTCACGATTAATAAGTTTCTAAGTTAATTTTGACACGTGCGTGACATAGGTACTTTAAAGTCAAGAAAATACTGGATTGGAATACATTAGTATTAATAAAGTTTAGCTAACAAGAAAAGGTTTTGCGTTTTGTGCGAATAACACTGTATCTACTTTACTTTTTGTATTTAAAATGTTTCTTATTGGTTCGACTTAGGACAAGCTTTTCGCTAAGCCCAAACAAATAATTTTTCTAATATGTTAAGGTAGAATAAGATTAATACATTAGTTTTATTCAATATTTTACTTAAAAAATAGAACCTACCAAATCAGTATCCAATAAAATAACTCTAAACGTCCAATGCAATAAGGTCAAATCAGAGTCCGTAAATGCTAGCCAAAGTCGTAGCAGCAAGAAGGTTCCAGAATCCAGTAAATAAGTCAGGGTCAGAAGATATTCACCATTTTTATACATATTGATAAAAAGAATGAAATTCAATAAAATCCCGTAGTATCAATCGGAATCCCGTGGAATATCCATATTAACATCAATTTTTGCGGTCAATGAACCTAAATACAAATAGCTCTACCTATACCGATCACTGGTAATTAACTTGCTGAACTTAAAACGTATATATCAGTTCAGAATAAACATACATACATACTTGACAAAAAATATGCACATAATAATTATAGAAATATAGGTAGTTGTAATAGTTTAATAGCACTTATATCATCTACCTATCTGATTTGCATTTTTGTGGGAGTGTAAACATCTGCGCAGTATTTAGGTTACTTTGGGTGACGAACATAATTACGTATTATACAGTACCTATGTAAGTAGGCAAGGTTGGTACGTAAACTTAGATAAAAAAATCATCTGGATGAGACGTACATCCAATTTGATAAACAAGACAAAAACTAAAAATACTAACACTGGCCCCGATTCTGTTGTTCACAAACTAAACTAAATTTAAGTTCAGTGCATCTTTTTCTTTCTATTTCATTAGGAAAAGGACAGAAGATAAAATATTAGTTTAGTCCTGTCAAATTAGATAATCCATAGACAATTTAGACGAGAATAAAAAATTGGCTTCTAAAAATACGCCAATTTATGTCAGGCGCTGACTAATTTGACAGGACTAAACTAATATTTATCTTCTGTCCTTTTCATAATGAAATAGAAAGAAAAAGATGCACTGAACTTAAATTTAATTTAGTTTGTGAACAATAGAATCGGGGCCACTATGTTTTCTTATAAGATTAGTTACGGCCTTTGCGGTTTGTAGGATAATAAGAACTGAACACATACGATACTTCTATGAACTTGTCTGTGATACTGATCAACATAAATCTTTTATTTTTGTTTGCTTGAAGTAACATAACATCACTCCTGTATTCCCCGAAGGGGTAAACATAGGTGCTTAGTACACCGTTGGTTGTAATTTCGTATTCGTCGAGTGTGTTGTACCCGCAAAAGACGTGACATAGGTTTCACAAATTAAAAAAATAGTTTACAAACTAAAAATAGTTTTTATTTAGTACCTAATGATTACGATTATGCATCAATAGGTTATTTATCTGACTGACTGGCTTTCGCCCGCGACTTCGCCCCTGTGCAGGTTGGAAATTATCCCACGGCACCTATTGTGATAAAAGGTAGGTAAATACCTATCCTATTTTAGGACATACCTAGGTTACCTACAACCTAGGTTAAGACCTAGGTTATGGTTTATCCGTGTAGCAATTCCGATTTCAATTTCATTCAGCCGCAAGGCGTGAAAATGTGACAGAGTTACTTTCGCATTTATATTATTAAAAGTATGGAACTACGGATATGGGATATTCGCATACTTATTATGTGTAAATACATAAATGTAGATACTTAGGTAAATGTGCATTGATCAAGCTAGGTACGCTAAGGCTCAGATATATATAAGTGACATCGATTTTTATGACTAAGGTTCTCTTTACATTTTTGTACCTTATTTGTTTCTGACTACAGTACAATGATTGTTTTACAGTAAGCGACAGTTATCAAAGCACGGCGATGTCGCTCTAGTTAACGAGTACCTAGTCGTTGTGAATCGAGTCGAGGGTCGTTGATGGAGGGTGGACCGCGTCCGTAGTTCCGTACCCCACCACTTGGGCACGCCACGACCCCTCTCGACAGCACGCGAACGACGACCAACGCGTATCATATCGATAGATGTTCATATACTTTTACCTGTCACCTACTTTATTTGTGTGCTTGTAAGATACAAACATGTACGTTATGATTCTTTATCAGTTGATACTGTGAGAAAGTATTACTAGGAACACAAATTATGTCACGTGAATATGACGAAAATATCGAAAGTGTTATTAGTGTTATTAACAAATTCGATATTTGCTTAAGTAATTACAAACTTTACAGCACAGAAATACTATAATATGTATGACATAAGATAAATTAATCAAGTAGGTATTGATAACTATTATAAAAATTGTACATATTCATCAATAATAAAGACTTACGTGTGTAAATACCAACCCACCAAAAACATAAATGTAACAAAGGGAGCCAAGTTCAATACAAAAATTATGCTTGGCTGTGGGCTTCGCTGCAAAAAGAATGGAGATCTAAATGAGTACCAAGTTCTATGCAAAATCCAAATATGTATTGATAGGAACAAATAACATTATGAACAAGTATTAAACTCTATTTCTTTGCTTTATTGGATACCTATAACAATTGCTGTTATTTAAAAATGTGAGATCTTAAAGTAGGTTAGATTTGACTAGGCAGGTATTGAGATACTGGTTTACGCACGAAGAACGTTTGTGGTTATAGTATGACAATCATTTAATTCATCATTGAGAAATAAGCAGGATGAACATAAATGTAATAAAACAATAAGTAAATAACTAAATCTAAGTGGTGCCTATGTTTATGTGTTGTTCGGGAGCGCTTTTATATAGATTTACTTCTGTTCTGTGTATAATGTCGTCGGCGGCGCGCGGCACCACAATTATTAATAATAATTGTGGTGCCGCGCGCCGCCGACGACACACCGTTGGCCGGTTGTTTAGCGCGTATTACAAGTTTTTTGTATGGGGACACCACTTATTATTTGACTTAACTTTATTTTTATATTTCTGCTATATAGCAAATATAATAATACATATATTGGGATATTTTCAAATATGTGCTTGTAACGGCACACCCCGGACACTCCGTACAACGCGCGCAAAATAATTACCTACTACTACTACATAGCCAAATGACGTTGGTACACATGCAAATGTGTGCGTAAACTCTAGTAGGGCTGGTTGTCGTGCGGAGCGTAAAAAAATGGCGGGAACGACGACGACGCGACTAGAAAGGACTAGTTTGATTGTTTATCTAATTAGTCGGGTTCGTAATGAAATAAAAATAATAATAAAATAGTTAAGTAATAAATGTAAAACTTTTTAACAATAACTTTAATTTCGGAAGTCGGTGTCTTTGATCTGTATTTTAGTTTATTGCCACCGACTTACGAAATTAAAGTTATTTTTCACGTTGTACTTAGTGTTTTATTGGAAGTCGGTTTTTTTTTTGCTAAAAAGTTTTTATTTCTCGCGTTTTAGTGGGTCTGTTTATAAAGTATCTAAGTTACAATAACCTAATGTCAACTTGCTCATCGCCTTTTACAAAATATTGCTTTTCCCGATGCAGGGACGTTAATTGTTGAGGAGTTCTTTTGGTACTCCATCATCAGCTCCATTTCACCATTCACATTGTGACGAGCATAAATTGTGCTTAGCAAACATATTAAAGTAATCGAATCGCAACCTGTGAAATACTTATTATTGAGTAGTCCCGGTGGCCATCTGTGGTCTTCATCATCAGTTCCACTTCACTAAATGTTGCTATCCCAGAGCAAATACCCATGCAAATAAGGTACTTAGCTAAATATTGCTTACACTAAAATATTTTCGTTTAAATGACCTACTTAACTATAAATAATCGGTTATTATATCGCATGGTATTAAAATGCGATATCTTACAAACATTTATTTAAATACAAATTCGGAAAAGCATCACAATATCGAACCATCGTGATTAAGGCCCGTATTACAGAACGTCACTCAATACTCAAGCATTACTTAAAACTAGATTCAAGCCATTTGATTGGTTGAAAATAGTTTTAAGTAATGCTTGAGTATTGAGTGACGTTCTGTAATACGGGACTTAAACTCAGATAAAACTTTTAAATCGCAAAATTGTGTGTTCGTGTCAGCAGTACAGTGCTGCGGTTCTTTGTGAGCGCCCCGAGCTAATGAACCGCCGATAATGTCGCGGGTGTGCGGGGTGAGGTGCGGTAGCTGATGTCAGTGCGGGGTAGGGAGTGGCCATTCTGTACGAAGTACTATTAGGTATTCTGTGGTAACGGTTCGAACGCTACAATAAAAAATAAAAAAATTGTATGGGGACCCCCCCTATTTTTTAACTTTTTTCCTATGCTTACACACAATTACCGAGCTGGATTCCAAATTTCATCCTTCTAGGTCTTCTAGAAGTAGGTTAGGTTTAGGTACTAAATCAGTCAGTCAGTGCTAAAATTTACGACTTTTTGACCTTCATATCTTTATAACCGTTTGAGCTAGCTTCATGAAATTTGGCTTCTAGATGTGATATAATTAAACACACGTAGTTTTATGTGTTTACGTTAAAGAGGTTTTGAGTTATAGAAGGGTCAAAAGTGGCACCAAGTGGTTCGTGTAATATTACACTCGGCGCTGGCTAGCCAGTTCCTTTGCTTGAACTTGGCTTGACACGCTACCGCGAGTCTAGATAGGGTGGATTTTTGAGACCAGGTGGGCAGAAATGGCCGAAAATGTTCTTAGAAGACAAAAGTTCAATTCCCATAAATAAAAACATTCAAAATCTAGTTGCAGTCTCATCTTAGTGGAAATCAAAGTATTTTAGACAGATTAAGACTGAGATCAGACTGTGAAAGTTCTTAAAATTAGGAGAATTGCCCCTCTGTTCTAAACTTTTTGAGTAATTGCTACCGTAGCTTCATTAATTTCCCACCAATTACCTAGTCTCTTATAATATGTACAAATGAAGCCCATAATCTACTTAGAATCTCAATTTAAGTCAATTTTAGTACAGTATAATTTTAATGTCTGTTTTTTTTTTGTAATTGAAAAGCAGATTAAATGCAAGTATTTTCATGTGAAAATACTTACTTTTAGAACCTTATCACAAGATAAGGCCAATGTATTGTTGTTAGAAATGTACCTTAGTACATGATATTTACCCCCTTACTAATAAAAGTTGTGTAGCGTATGTATAGTTTAGTTACACAACGCTTTGTCTTCTTCTTACAAAAGTCAAATTACTGACGACTGAAAGAGAGAAATTGATGTGTATCTATTCATCTGATATAATATGTTTATTAGTAAGGGGGCTAATGTTGCCTATATTAAGTATATACTTACATAGGCAGTTTTTTGTAAAATCAAAAAATCAGGATTATATTATAATAAAATAAATTAAGTATTATGTATGTTGTGTTAGTAGATTCTTAGCAATGAATGGAGAGAAAAAAATCTACAATTAATTAAATTTTATTTTCACATTTCAATAGAAAGCCAATAACCAAAACCATTTGTATGAAAGCAATATGGCCAAACTGTATAATTTGTTAAATTAGATGATACTGAACCCAACCAAGTGGGCAGTAACAGACAAAATCGTCACAGCTCCATTGCTTCATGGGTAGTAACACTTAATAAATATAATACCTCACTATTCCTCAAAATCTTCACCTTAGCAGACAAATCTTTTTTCTGAGCTATTATAATTGTCACAGCTTCATAGCTTTGTGGGCAGTAATGCTTATCATGTTAACTGCCAGACAACAGACACAATAGAAAATCTATTGTTGGCAGACACCATGTGACCGCTGTGGCAGTCAATGACTTAAAAAATATAATCCCTCAGTATTCCTGTAAATCTTATTTTATTGAGTTATTATTTGAGGCAGCATTGTGTTGACTTACTTTCAATGGTATGTGCCTTTTCAATAGATAAGATAATACATAAGTAAGTAAGTACCTACATTTAATGTGTGATTGAGACCACTCTTTTGGTTATTTTACCAAGTTTAAAAATGAACAGTAATCAAGGTATTTATTCATTAAATTTAAATTTAATTGTCATACAATCTATTAACACAGGTACATTTCACCTGTGTTATTAGATTGTATGAAAATTAAAAATTATGGCAAATGTTAATGGAAAACAGATTTTACAAGGTTTGGTAAGTTTGTAGCTGTGCTACTTACTACTATGTGAGGGAATCATACTCAAGTATGTATTGATATTCATTTTGAATTAAATAGTCTATTTTTTTTTTTTGTTTTATGTACTAATAACCACTTCATGTAGGTAGGTTTATTAATGTTATTCAGAAACAAATTAAGTGTAGTGAGTAATTCTGTCAAAATTACCTGCTTAGTCTTACTACATTATTCTGACTAAAATAGATACAGGTTTACTCAAATCTGTAAGTAATAGTGTTGTGTAAATTAATTATTCGACATACATAATTATTATAAATTGTTACTGACCTTAAAAGAGCTTCACGTTTTCTCCAACTTGGTGCAATCCGGTTTGCCACATCAATACCAATTTGTAACACATAACAGACTAATAGATTATCACAATTTCACTTTTTTCACAATACTAAATAATTCTTTACGTAGGTAGTTACTCCTCACTACTTATCTAGACCACACGCCCACAAAATAGCGTACACAAACAGTATTCGGAAGCTAAATTCTAAGTAGATGCTTTTAATAAACGTCAATAACCCGGGCCAAGCGGCTGTGAAGATGTAGTTAACTATATCTCGGCAAACTTAACATAAATTAGTACTGGTTTCGATAATCTCAATAAACTAATAGCTTGCAGCTCAAATAAAAAATAATATGTACAGTAGATCATTTCATTCATAAATAAAATAAAACTAGCCACTTCCCTAGATTTTCGTCGTTCACTCTCGCTGGTCCCGGAATGGCAGTGTTACCAGCTCAGCTCAGCTCATGAGCTCACAGAAGAATTAGTGTTTCTCCCAGACGGTAGAAAAAAAATGACATTTTTTTACAAATTAATTTTTATCTAATAATTTTATTATTAGATAAAAAATATATTTCATTTAATATTTGTTTTACATGTTTTTGTTTTATGCTAGGCACATACGGACAGTCGCGTAGCATAATAATTTTTTTTTCCTTTGAACCCACCTTGTATGATAAAAATAATGATATTACTCAGGGTCAAGGGTCAGGGTAATGGATTTTGCGTAGATAAAGAATGCTTCGCTGACAGCGTAGATAGAGATTGCTTACCTACGGGATTTTGTAACAATCTACATTTCTAGAAGGTGTTTTGGAATCGATTTTTATCATTCATAATCAAAATCATTTTCGTTAAGACTATGCCGACCGTAAAGTGGCGCCCTCATCGTTTGTTTGGTTATTTCATACAATTTAGAATGAAAATGCAGAAAATTAAGTTATGCTTCACAAGACTATACGTTAATATTATTAGAAACGGTAGTTTTATATTGTTTAGTTTAAAACGGATAACAGTGGCCACTATATTCCGTTTTATGGATTATAATAAAATTAAACAATGAGAAACTACCGTTTCTAATAATATTAACGTATTATCTTGTGAAGCACAACTTAACGTGCTTATTTTCTGCATTTTCATTCTAAATTGTATGAAATAACCAAACAAACGATGAGGGCGCCACTGTGCGGTCGGCATAGTCATAAGTACGGTGCTCTGTGAAAAATTTCAACCCGTGCCGTTAAGTCATGCAAAAAAATGTAAAACACCTAAATTTCCGTAAATAAAGATTATCATTCCTTATGTAGGTATTGCTTTCTATTAAAACAATTTAGGGAGAAAGCGTCAGGATAGCCCTCGAAATTCAAATAATTTGCTTAAGTTTTTTGCAATTTATTACTGTCAGGTTGTATGTTGAACAAAATATTATTTGCGATCATAACAAGTATGCATCTACAGTAATAAAATCATTAAAATCATCAATACAACCCTCTAATTTCATAGAATCCTATTAACCTTTTGACCGCCACGGTCGTGTATAGACGACAAATAAAAACGTGCCCAAAACGCCACCGTCGGCTAATGCCGACAAAAAAACACCATGTTTTAAGTACAAAATAAATAAACTAAATTCAGTTTTCTGTTTTTATACTTAAAATATGGTATTTTCTTGTCGGCATTAGCCGACGGTGGCGTTTTGGGCACGTTTTCATTTGTCGTCTATACACGACCGTGGCGGTTAAAGGGTTAAATTACTATTTCTGAAATATCAATCAATAGAGGGTTATTTTACGAAAATTTGAATTTCGCGGGCTACCCTGTCGCTTCCCCCTTTATATATTGTTAGAAAAAGGTATCGAGAATTTTACGAAGACAACAATCGAGTACAAAATAAAATAAAAAAATTAAAAACGTGGCCATGATTCACCCATCGTTTTTTTTAATGTTTTGACAATGATGTGACCAGTGATTTTTTTTTACTATGGATAGATATCGATAAAAATGTGTGTTGGTGTAGGTTCGTGTTCATATTGAACAAATTCTTGCATTATTAAATATATATTTAGAAATTATTGATAAAAAATCGACTAAAACCGACTAAGACTAAAAATCTTAGAGCATATAACATAAAAAATATAAGTATGGACATCTCTAGCAACGTAAGGATTACGAATGCGTACAGAAATAAAATAATATGTGTTCCGTTTGACGTCCGAAGTCCATTATGAGAGTGCACGCTTCGTTCCATGAACAGCCGCTAGATGTCCCTTTCCTTCCGTCTCGTAATCGCACCACTAGCGCCCCCCAACGTCATATCTGTGAACTACTTTCAAAAACCGCATACAAGCCGCCATGATGAAGTGTTATGTCATTGTTGCGTCGTTTTCCGAACTGTGCGCAGCTTTGCTAGATTGTCAGTTAAATCGTATAAAGTGAAATTTTTTATTTTAGAACTTTTGAGATTAAAGTAAAAAGTTCATTAGATTAGTATTTTAATAACTAAATTAATTTTCCGTCTCGTGAACTGAGTTTATTTTAAACAAAATAGACGGTGAAACTATCGCGCCAAACGATACTTCGCGGAAAAGGACACGGAGTTCGAGTTCTTCATCGTCATCGAAAGGAGGTGATACGGTGTCATCGGAGAGCGAAGTAGGTGATCCAGCGCCGCGCAAACGCCCCCGTCAGGTGCGCGAGCGCTCCCTCTCGCAAGAGTCCGAACTGGATCGCAGGTTTGATCTACTATCCCAGCAGTTGGTGAGTCATGTTAATAATGTTTTAACAAATTATATGATCACAAATAGTGTTAAAGAACCTAGTGTACCTAAAGCAAATCCAGAACGTGTAACGAAAATAGCAGAAATGCAGAGGTTCGACTCCCTGGATTGGAATGCTGTACGTTACACAGAAGTACAAAAAAAATATGTAGCTTTTCCTAGTTTTGTCGAATTGAAAGTGAACGAAGAATTGCGGCGTTTTGAAGATCCATTTTCACCATTAAAATGGTTTCAAATGGAACGCAGTTTTGCGGCGTTATCTAATGCTTTCCTAACTCAAAACGAGCATGTGAACGCGGCATTACAGAAACTAATTGATTGGTCTGCTAATTCGAACGTCCAATTATCCTCAACTAACCTCTATGACAAACTAAAAGAGTTGTTTGGTGCTGAGTCATCTTATAAAACGGTGTCTCATGACATTCTTCAAATTATTTGCGGTAAACGAGCTGAGGTTATAGAGACGCGGCGCCGATCGTTATTGAAAAATGTTAAAAGTAAATACATACGCGACGACATAGAAAAAATTCCACCCTCAATCGAATACATTTTCAATCCTCAAAATTTATCGCACTACCTACAAAAAATTGGGGGCATAGAAAAATTAGAAAAACAGAATAATAACGCGGGAACTAGTCGTTCGATATCCTTAGAGCCTTCAACGTCTTTTCAAGATAACACTTTTCGTTCGCGACAAAACAAACCGAAGCGAAACGACAAAAAAGACAACAAACGAAATTATGATTTCTCTTCAAAAAAGAAGGGGGGGCGAAAAGATAAGAACGGGAGGCGAGCAGGACATAAACATAAATGACTATTTGATACCGAGATTTTGGGGCGGCTGTCTTCAGCATTATGTAGAAATATGGAATCGTTTCGACCCTCCAAAAACTATTCTAAAAATGATATCGGGAGCTCGTATCCCCTTCAATCAGGCACCGCCCTTAATTCTACCTACTTTGGACAACCTTTCAAAATTTCAAACCCCTGTTTCGGAAAAAATGACACTAGAAATTCGCAAGATGATTCAAGAACGAGTGTTAGAACCTGCTCCTTCGACCCCATCGTTCATTTGCCCCCTTTTCATGATCACAAAGAGCAATGGCAAAACTCGAGTGATATTCAACTTAAAAGCACTAAGTTTATACATGCAGCCAAAGCAATTTCATCTTTTCCACCATCAACAAATGCCTTCTTTTCTGCAACAAGGCGATTGGATGGTCAAGTTAGACCTCAGCCAGGCCTATTATCACCTTCCAATACGCACAGAACACAGGCGCTTTTTGCGCATCAGCTACGGTGGTCAACTTCTGCAGATGACACGTCTACCATTCGGCCTGGCTGCTGCTCCCAGAATGTTTGCTACTATAACAAACTGGACTGCAGAATACCTTCGCACAAAAGGTCTGCGCCTCGTCGTGTATCTAGACGACTATTTATTAGTTCACCAGAACAAGGAAGTACTCAGCACGCATCTAAACATAGCTGTACGCTTCTTGTCCAGTCTGGGCTGGTGTGTAAACCACAAAAAATCGATCACCAGGCCAACGAGGTCGATCGAATATCTCGGTATCGATTGGGACACCCAAACAAACCGCAAGTCCCTACCACCAGAGAAGGTAAGAAAAATTCGACAGATCCTCTTGACCAGACTCGCAGCGGGCAGTTGGACCCTCAAGCAGGCGCAACGCCTCTTAGGGCTTCTCAACTTTGCGTCCTTCATCACCCACCGGGGAAAGATGCATTGCCGTGCGCTGCAATGTCACATCAAAGTACTGCGTCAAAATCCTCTCGTAGCAGTACAGCTGACACAAGACGTTCGTCAAGAACTCGAGTGGTGGATGGAGAATGTAGGTCAAAAGACAGCAATTCACACAGATGTGCTACCCACAAACTTTGTCATCACGGACGCTTCCGACACTCTGTGGGGTGCCCTGGTCAACAACAACAAGGTACAAGGTGCATGGCAACCCGACCAGAAAAAATGGCATTGCAATCTCAAAGAGATGTATGCTGTGATTGCTGTGTTGTCGAAGGAATTGCTGACTCTGATAGACGACCTCAATGTTATACTGACCCCTCACCACCTACCAGGTGTGTACAACACCGAAGCCGACCACTTGTCGCGAAATCGCGCCGGCAGCGAGTGGCACCTGCAGGTGGCAGCAACTTCAAAGATATTTCAGACCTGGGGAAAACCGGACATAGACCTGTTCGCGTCACAAACCGCACACGTCGTAACAAATTACGTTTCTCTAGATTCCTCAGACTCCAACGCCTGTTATCACGACGCGTTCAGCAGATACTGGCGATACGACCTCGCATGGACGTTCCCACCGCCGGCGTTGCTTCCACGAGTTCTTCACCACCTCAACTCAGCATCAGGTCGGTACACAATAGTAGCACCCAAGTGGAAGAAACCCTTTTGGCGGCCAGACCTGAAGAATCGATCCTTGGCACGGCCGTTGAAGATCAGAGACCTGAAGAAAACCTTGGTGGACACGGTGACCGGCCTACCACCAGCTCATGTCAAAGATCTGCAGTTGGAAGCCTGGCTCATTTCGGCTGGGACGCCATGACAAGCGATTGGTCGCCACAAGAGAAAGATCTTCTTTTATCTTGCTGGCGACCTTCAACTCTTAAAACTTACACACATATTTGGGGTAAGTGGTGTTTGTGGTGTAATCAAAATAATGTAAATTTCCGTACACCAAATCCGACAGATGTTGCAAAATATCTAGCATATCTATATCTTAATCATAAGTTAGCTTACAGAACTATTCTTGTGCACAAGTCCGTTATCGCATCTATTTGTGAAACTGCTTCAAATATTAGAATTTCTTCTAGTCACATTGTTAAGCACATTTTGAAAGCAATTTCAATTGCAAAGCCGTTGCCACCTAAGGTGCCCACATGGGACGCCAGGGAATTAATTACTTATTTAAAAGATAAAACTCCTTGCATCAGTAGTTTGTATGAAGTGTCTAAGCGAACGGCAACTATTTTATTATTATGTTCGGGACGTCGTGTACACGACCTATCCCTTTTGCATATTGACTGTGATCATTTCGTAGATAATGGGGACTCCATAACTTTACACCCAGTGTTCGGGTCAAAGACAGATAGTGCAACTTTCCAGCAATCCAGTTGGGTTTTGTTGGCATCCCAAGATAAAAATACAAATCCATTATATTGGCTCCGCACGTTAATAAACTTATCAAAGGAAAGACGGGGCTCATTAAAAAATTTGTTCATAACTACTAGATTCTATAAAGATCTAAAATTAAGGAATCTTGATAGCCAAACATGCAAAAAAACTATGGATAAATATTTGAAAACACTAGACTATAACAGCACTGAAAATCTACTAGGAAAATTGGTATAAACAAGGCACATAAATAATAAAGGACACAACTTTTTACATACATACATACACAAACATACATAAAACATAATACATATATACATATACCCAAACACGAAACAATCACGTCATACAATTCCAATCATGCAACCTATTTAATAAAACTTTACTATGATTTTTATTACCTAAACAGTATGTAATCAATCTGCTTAACTATGTGACTTGTAAATGGAACCTTGAGGGAATATGTTGTCCTAAGGTTGAGGAAGACTATCCGCTCGTGATACAGTTTTATACTAGTACGAGGGGATAGGGCGAATCAGTCCAAAGACAACCAAACCATTCATAAGTTCTACCATTTCACATTGTTATAACTTTATTTTGTTTATACTGGGTTTATTATTAAGTTACTCTGTATGGTTGTCTCATATTCATCAATAAAGATTATTATTATTATTATTACTAGAGATCCCGTTAGAGCAGCCACAACAACTATAATCGGTGGTTGGGTAAAACGTGTTCTATCTGATGCTGGAATACAAGCCTCTCCAGGTAGTTTTAGATCGGCCGTCTCATCATTAAATTGGCTAGAAAATCATCCTATAAATGACATATTATCTAAGGCAAACTGGAGGCATGAATCAACTTTCAGAAAATTTTACTGTAAAGAAATCAGATCTAATACCGAAATGTCCAAGGTGCATTCGTTATCAAGATTATTTCAAGTACCCAATTGATTTTAAGTTAACCGGTGTGTCAAATCAAATTGATTCGGGTTAAAATTACTCATAAAGATATTGCTCGATTACTTACTTACGTTTTCTCTTAATATAATTATACTGCCAGGGCTTATATGGCTAGATTTTTGTTCATATTTAAAACCTGTTTATATAAAGGTAATTATTGAATAAAATGGTGATAATTGGTACATAATTCACATTGTTGCTTTTCATTCATACAATCTACCAGGAGATAACAAACATATCTCTCATAATGGACTTCGGACGTCAAACGGAACACATAATATAAAAATTTTACCTTCAAATAAAATTTGTATTATGTTTCCTAAGACGTCCGAAGTCCAGGTAAGGTCTTCCTGGTGCATACCTACCTACCTTTGCATCATTATGAGCTCAACAATGACATAACACTTCATCATGGCGGCTTGTATGCGGTTTTTGAAAGTAGTTCACAGATATGACGTTGGGGGGCGCTAGTGGTGCGATTACGAGACGGAAGGAAAGGGACATCTAGCGGCTGTTCATGGAACGAAGCGTGCACTCTCATAATGGACTTCGGACGTCTTAGGAAACATAATACAAATTTTATTTGAAGGTAAAATTTTTATATAATCCTACGTTGGTTCAGTTCAGGGAGTGTTACCTGTGAGTGTTTTTTTTTGTTTCCCGTGCTTTTACCAAACTAATAATAACCATTAATAATATACTTCATTTTTTTAGTTCGAAATGGCCATAGTTCATTGCAAAGCGGACATTCTGAATTCTGACAGAAATCTAGTTGATGAAGGATTTTGTCTAATATACGAAATTTTTAACGATGTCTCCAACTAGCACAGTTTTTGAAAAGTCTAAGCTAAAATTCTTTAAAAACAGTAATGCGGGTGCGCACATCTAACTCGGTTTTTTTTAAATTCATGAGTGATGAACTGATGATCAACTAAACAAAAAAGTAGTTAAAAAAAACTAAAAAACCCGACGGCGTTAAAAAAAACTGAAAAGCTAATTTAAGCCCATTTTAAATTAAATAAAATTCCGAAGCAGGCGGGACCCATTTGAGTTTAAAAATATAATAAAAATGGAATGAGTCCCGCCTGCTTCCAACTTTTACTTAAATTTAAAATCGGTTTGTTTTTAGCTTTTCAGTTTTTTTTTTTACTTAAGTTTTTTACCGCAGTCAGGTTTTTTTTAGTTACTTTTTAAGATAAGTCTTTAGTTGCCTTAAACATGGTATAATGGTGGTAGTCTTATTTAAATACAATTTGACGTGATAACGTCTTTTATATCGATGAACACCGGCTGCACGCACGAAAAAGTGTCACGTTCCGCCTGAGCCTGAGCGTGCAAGCGTGGAACAAGCGATAGAGGCACGATCGGCCCGAGCGTTGGCTTGTGACTACGGTTGCAAAATTACGTAATTTTACCGAAAACACTGGTAAAATCTAAATTACACACATGTACATTCTAAATTTTAATTTATTTTATATCACGCGCGCGTGGGGTTACAAAATCAAAATGCGACGTTGCTGACAAGTGCGCTCCGTCAAGTTGTACGGCAAAATGCGATAGATTATAGATTTATTTTATTTTTCTTTTTTTTTTTGTATTGTCATTTGTTTAATTTTATTATTTAAATTGTTGATTCTGAGAACTGTAGTTAGTTTAATACTAAATATAAGTAATTTTCCAAAAACTAAAATTTTAATTTTTACCGGCCTTTGCACATAACATACATACAGGGTGTTAGTAGAACGCTTCCGAAAACGAAGACGGGTGATAGGACTAGTGATTCTCAATACGATACCATCAAAAAAACTAAAAAAAAAAAAAAAAATTTACTAATTTTTTTTTGCATTTTTCGTACACTATGCTGTGAGAGTAGTTAAATGAAACCATTATTTGTGATTAAACTCATTTTTTTCTTTACTACTCTAACAAGCAATGTATTCGTAAATAAATATCAGCTGACTCGCGCATGACCTCTAAGTTCAAAGTGCGCGCGCGCTGGCCGCCAGCCGTACGTACGACGACCCCAAACCACGTGACGCGCGATGCGGCGGCGACCTTAGGCATACTTTGTAAAGCGCCGCCAAAATAAATAAAAAGAAACATTACAGAGGCGTCAATAGTTTTAAATTGATGCATTGTGTCTTGCATTTAATAACAGTTTTGTATGTAAGTCGATAATCGATAGTGAATGAAATAAAGTAAAAGATCGCGACTTTAACCGTAATAGACTAAAATTTTTTAATAGCGTGTACAGTTTGCAGCAACTAGCGCGTGTGAATCAATTGAATTTGAACTTTATGTCAATGTAATTAGAGTCACATTGATATTTTTTTATTGAATTAAATTAATTTAATCTAAGAAACCCGTTAAATCTTATTTATAAGTTAGAAAATGAAGACAGTTAGTAATAGTTATAAGGCATAAGTACAATGTACTAATAATTAAAATTAATTGGTTTCTGGTTTCAAAATTATTCTTTTAAAATTTTCTCCTCTGTAATTTGTTAATCTTTGCACATCAAAAGACACCGCGCCGCTATGTGACTCCACGTTGCCGCATAGGCGGCGTCCGCGCGGCGGCGGTATCGTTTGTCGGCCGACACCACACGCAGGCGGCGTGTTTGATCTTCATAGTACTTCTTTAATAATCTAGCTAAGTAGCTAGTTAGTACTAGTTAGTTCCTTTCTGACCGTTTCATGAGCGAACGTGCTTTTTACGTTTAATCGATCGATCGAGCTATTGAATTGTATTTAATACTGTTTTGTTAGTTTAGTTACCTTAGTATTGTTAAATTTTTAGTGCTGTTTTATTGATTTTAGTTATTATTTTTTGTTGTATTAAACAATGCCTGAGGCATACGTGTACAGTGCTCGTGATTACGGCAACATGATGATCGGGAATGTGACAGTGCTGATGAAATGCGGAATAGTGAGCGTTTTTAATAAACTACTTGTGTTGAGGATCCTACACTAATGCCTCGTGTTCACGGGTCAACACAGCGACGGACGGGCCCGGCTTTGAATTGAAATGGATGGAGCGCAGGTCGAACCATACTTCATAAGATCGCAATGGATTTATACAGGTACCTAAAATGCCTGTCAACTTTAATGTTTAACAGTGGGCTACGAATGCGATTAAAATTCATAATTTTGTGAAGTGTTGTAGGGGTAGGTATTTTGAAAGGGGTGTTTGTAAATTCCGTATAAATAAATCCCGCGACTCGGCCGTACGGAGCGCTCGGCGCCCGCGTCGACACGTGGGCGCGCGCCGCCCGGTGGCGAGACGTTGCCATGCGTGTCAGTGACCTCACGTTTTGTACGGTTTCCATTGCGTGCTTACGAAATGTGAAGTCTTGAAAATAACCAATTTAAAGCGAAAGGTTATTGGTATCCGTTTGCATTTGGGTTGTATATAATCTACGTTCTGGCTTAGGAAGCGTTCTTCTTACACCCTGTATATTATTAAATCGATGACGTGGTATAATTCATATATTTAATTTATTATTATTATTATTATGTATTCATATTTGAACTGAATAATTCATATTCATATACATAGTGAAAGAGTAAGGTACATACAAACACACTCATTCATTAACGTATTTATGTTTGTAGAACGTAAAACTACGATTTTTACGTTTTTTACCGTATTTTACCGTGGTAATTTTACTGCTTTACATACCTACTTGTGACACATTTATTCATCAATGTTCACAGAGTATGAGCCTGAGCGTGCAAGCGAGAATGTGGAACAAGCGATAGAGAGGCACGATCGGCCCGAGCGTTGGCTTGTGTGACACATTTATTCATCAATGTTCACAGAGTACATTATATTATATAAGTCAATGTTTCTCTAAGACGTTATCACGTAAAACTGTCGTCCGTAAACCGACTTTACAGACAACCAATTTTTTTTCAGCTTTTTAGTTTACAAATAGTACTAATAGACTGCTTCGTGGTCTAGTGATCGCAAGCGCTACTGCTGAGCGTGAGGTCCTGGGTGCGATACCCAGGTTGGGCAAACACTTTGCCCGACTTATTACGCACCAATATTTTTTTTTTTCTTGTTGCATCAATGTTTATTATATATATCACTGAAAGTTTAAAAATCTTGTTGCATAAATGTTTATGATATATATCAATCTGAAAGTTTAAATGCGACAAAAATTTTCGGGCCCATTCCGCCTGAGTCGTATAAAAAGGACTACAAACCCTATGAATTGCATATTCGTTTTTAAGCTTATTGCGCTATTTTTTTTTAAATTATATATTATAGTTATTTTTCGGATAGAATGTCTAATTGTCTATCAAACCTAAACACAGTCCTAAATGCAGACTCTCAATAACTAGAAACAAAATGAAAATTTCAATAATAATAATTATGGTAAAACTAATGCTATCGTTTTCTGTCTACGAATGCTATCCTGGAGAAAGTGGTATTGACTTGTGGTTGTGACGCCCATGTCGTTTAAATCCGACAGTAGTGACGAGACATATTCTAGAATTTATAAGTTAAATGGAATATGCATAGACAAAAATATTACACTAAAAACGAAATATCGACATCGAAAAATGTTTCGATTCACTGTGCCGGGCGCTGGGTGTACGATACGACAACTGATATGAAGTCAGGCGGTTAAAAGGTTAATATTTTCCGTTTACATTGATGTCAGTTGTCGAATTCTAAAGGTCTCATGGGTCTCATACATAGCCGCCATTTATGAAAAAAAAAAACAATTTGGCGCGACAGTAGGAATGCCAGGTTCCTTAAAATAATCTTTAATACTTAGTTTAATCTCTTTTCGACTTCTCGCCGCTCGCTCTTGCCAAAGTAACTCCTATTTACGTAGGATTTTTTTTTACTAGCCTACTCTGTCCCGCAGTCCAACTCCTGGTCAAAGGCCTCCCTCCACTCCGTTCATCTGTCGCGAGCCCACGCGTCCTTTTCCAGTTTTGAGGGAACCTATGCAGCTCGTCCCGACATCTCCTACGTGTCCACCTCACTGTCTCAGGGCACCAATTCTGTGCTATTTGGGCCCACAGCCTGTCCGGCATGCGCCAGACATGTCCTGCGAATAGTCAAGGAAAACCTTACATTTTCGAGCTCACTTCGCTCGCTTATGCATTCTACATTATCATTAACTTTTCATTAAATGTTTTAACCCTTTGACCGCCACGGTCGTGTATAGACGACAAATGAAAACGTGCCCAAAACGCCACCGTCGGCTAATGCCGACAAGAAAACACCATATTTTAAGTATAAACACAGAAAACTGAATTTAGTTTGTTTATTTTGTACTTAAAACATTGTTTTCTTGTGGGCATTAGCCGACGGTGGCGTTTTGGGCACGTTTTCATTTGTCGTCTATACACGACCGTGGCGGTCAAAAGGTTAAAGCAGTAGTCCTATTTCTGCGTATTTAAACAGAAATAGGAAACTTTTCTTTTAAACATTGTCCAAAAGGAAATTTAAACAATGCGGAATGAAAAAAAAATATTTTCTATTCGTCTGATGCTCTAAGTGCTCAACTCTTCTGTTGTCGACAAAGTAATCTCTCTTTAATAATGGACAAAAGAAAACCTTTTCGAGGCAGCTAAATATTTTGCTAAATATTTCGACGCTCATTCCGGGGTGGTCATTCCCTATTTAGTTTTGCCGCCACGGCCCCCGAGAGGCTTAGTTCCGTATTACAGAACGTCACTCAATACTCAAGCATTACTTAAAACTAGTTTCAACCAATCAAATGGCTGGAATCTAGTTTTAAGTAATGCTTGAGTATTGAGTGACGTTCTGTAATACGGGCCTTAGTCCGGTACCAAAGACAACTATAGTATACTGGCAACCCGCCACCAGCGCCACTGGCACTCACACAGTAAACTAATCTCAGGGGGAATGCCAAGAAGTATATAGATAAAAGTGGAGCCAACACTCTGAACAACTAAGTGAAACCGACTGTGGGCTGTCGCTCTCTTTCTGAACCCATACATAAGACAAAGAAAACATATATCACTGTCTCGTTCTTAAGTACGTATTTAGAAAGAGAGCGTTATCCCACAGTCGGTTTCAGTTAGGTATTTAGAGTGTTGGCTCGATTTTTATCTACAAGCTTCTTAGTAATGGGTAACTCTCCGTCCGATCAGGACCAGGCCCGTGCCGGACGGCGCGTACGTGTTCCACGCGCGCCTCAAAGAGATGTCAGCATAAAGGAAGGGGCCCGAAAGGGCCGAAGCCTGCCGGGGCAGCGGGATTGTCCGAAAGGGTTACCGCTACCCTGGAACACAAAGGGCTAAGGAAGGAACACGGGTGGGTTTTAGTCAGTAAGAGTCTGACACTCCCTTCTGCTCCACCCAGAGCGGGAGGGGTCATTGGATGATTTCCCATCCACAAAAAAAAAAAAAAAAAAGCTTCTTGGGGAGTGCATGTTGTAGACTCGTGTAGATTATTTCATATGTAGGTTATTTATGTTGCTGAATCGGTGTAGTTCTCAAACTCAATGCATTTTTGTGAAAAAACTAACTTAAAAAAAAACCACCTCCCAAACCAAATACGTTACCTACTTACTTACCCTATTTTTGTGAAGTGTTCAATTTTGTTTGCATAACGGCAGCGTTAGGGTTTTTACGGAGCACTATGAAACTGAGCTATGTATTTAGCGAAAACGATTAAATGACTTATAAAAACATTCCAGAACTTTTTTTTAAAGTTTGCCCCGCTAGGTATTACTCCTGCAGGGTAATTGCGTAACACACTATCAGTAGCAATCGGTTTCATTTTGACAGTTCAACAACATTCATTGCGTTATTTACGTTGTTGAGTAGACACACTTTTCGAACGTGTAAGGAGCAATGGATTAGCAATAAGCTTCAAAATGATTCAAATTGAGAGTAATAGTGTGTTACGCAATTATGGTGCTGTATCGTGGGTGCGTTTACAAACCTATCACATACACAAACAGCCAGACAGAACAAGTACTTATAGGCCAACCGGGCCGTCATTCCAAAACTGTTTATATCAAAACCATATCAAAACGCCTTTCATGGCAGAGGGGTAGCAGGGATATAGCTACCTTTAATCTATACTATCTATCTATACTAATATTATAAAGCTGAAGAGTTTGTTTGTTTGCTTGTTTGTTTGAACGCGCTAATCTCAGGAACTGCTGGTCCGATTTAAAAACTCCTTCAGTGTTAGATAGCCCATTCATCGAGGAAGGCTATAAGCTATATATCATCACGCTAAAACCAATAGGAGCGGAGCACCAATGAAGAATGTTTCAAAATCGGGGGATTTTTTTCCTATTGAGAGCATCCGCTGCGTGCGCTGCGTAAACGGTTAAAGTTTCGCAAAAATCATATATGACAGAATTGTTCCCCTTTAAAAGTTTAAAAAAAAATCCGCGACAGCATAATAATATGTCTATCTTTTAAGATTAGCTCACTATAACCTCTTTTATGCTAACCAAATTTGTTCTAAAATAATGCATTATTTGCGAAGGTGTTTTTATAAACATGGTATTAATCCTTATCCAAATAAATACGTTATTCATCACATGTATTTAATTTTGAACAAAATTGCCTCTAACATCATTTGATTTCAATGTATATCTTAGGAGATATCATAGTTTTAAAATAATACTAATAATAAAGCTGAAGAGTTTGTTTGTTTGAGACACGGTTTGAAAGCTCTAAATCTCTGGAAGTATTGGTCGCATATATAAAAATATTTTTTTGTTTGATAGCCCAGTTCTTGAGGAAGGCTATATTCTATTAAACTTGACGCTAGGACCCTTAGGAGTTGAGCAAAAAAAAAAAAAAGTCTGAAGTTTTCGCCAAGCGAAAACGAAGTAATAGTGCAGGCCGGCGACACGTTGCGACGGGGTGGATCGGGGAAACAAAAAAAATTTACGCGGACGAAGTCGCGGGCAGAAGCTAGTATAATCATAAGAGGAGAGTCTAGTTCTAAGATTTTAAATCAATGTATTTCTAGCTTACCTTTTCGACATCAAGAGTTCCTTAGGATTTTCAATAAAAACTTAACTTTTTATGCAGTATCACCGTGTATTAAAAACAGATAGTCAAAAGAAGATTAATAAATAGCCTGTATGTCAATATATCTTGAAAATAGAAGACCAAAAATGTAAATCCTGGTGTCAAACAAAAATGTTTAAACTAACAATGTAACTAAAATATACCCAAATGAAACAACGATAGTACCTACCATACAGACGTTTAAACCTTAACATATTATGGGTAAGTAATCACAGTATTTAAGTATTTAGAATTTCCAACTTGAAGTAGACACTAATGACAGCTTTGTACAAAGAAGCCTGCAAATGTAGATTGATTTTATCCTTAAAAGAAGCCAGCCTCGTGTAAATATGACTGCCACTCATAATTAATTCGTATTTTAATAGTAACAGACATGTGTAAATCTCATACAAAAGTTCAAATGCAGTGATAGATGAAAAAATGTTTTCCATTCCACTTCCATGTTGTTTACGCACAAGATTTCTAAATTGAGCTTCGTCTAATATAATTTTCTTTAGCGGAGCTATAATGATGAGTGCAAAATTTTCGAGCCAACAATCTACTTCACAAACAAAGAAAAAAGTGATTGTAAAAAAAATCCTTAAACGCAAAGCACACGATTGATGTTTGCTAATAAAATATGAGTAGGCGCGAACACATGTGTGTTATTTAAAATTACGTAATAAATATGAGTACAATATTGGTTTAATTAGGCATAACAGCCTAAAACACTAAATTACATATGCGCAACAGGCATTGAACTTTTGTACAAAGTTGTGAGTGCTTTGCATTCATTGAGGTGGTGAACGGAAGTATGTAAATGTTAAAAGTTTTGTACCTAAGGTAGATGAGACATGTCAATGTTATCGAAAGCAGATGGTATTTAAATCTTCCTTTTAGTTAAGTGCTGTCTTATACACTTCGTTTTACTTTAGTTCTCCACCTCTCTAAAAGGATTAACTTATAAGAATATACCTATTTTTCTTTTAAATTTAGTGTAAAATTGCGAAGCCGGTGCAGAATCTAAATAAATGTCCAGAAGTATCCATATAACATGAGCAAATATAGTGAGTATCACTCATCATTCATGTTACACTTACCTAGGTTACTAACGTTGTAGTGGCTACAATAATTCATGATAGATATAGTTTCGATTATTCGTACCAGGGTTTTATTTTTCACGATTTCAGTGTTTGATTAGGGACCTACTTGCTTCAATCCCTAGTAGGTAAGTTGTATTTACTTAATTTACTTTTATATATAAGTAGACTGAGTGGCAGTTTAGTAATTTTGTTGATGCTGGCTTCTATTGACATGTTAAGTTGGTAATAATATATTAACATTTTTTGCAGAGTACTAATTGATCTGCATCAATGGCTCCTTCTATGCACCCACCATGCGTGCCATCAGCCTCATGCCAACCGGTCCGCTGCCACCCCACTCCCCCTCCATGCCAAAATCCAGAAAAATGCCTCAAGAGAACTATTTCAAAGGGTATAAAATCATGCCGCAGTGCAGTATCTATTATGGCAACAAAATCAAAGACAAAATGCACCACTTGTGGGAAAGTTAAAACACTCTCCACTCCAAAACGGAGAGTTGAACACGTTCAAAAATATTTAAAAAGAAAATCAAAAGAACGTAAAATGAGGAAGAAAGATAGGCTTCAAGGATCGCACACATATTTGAAGTATACGAGATCAAAGGGCTCCAGGAAATCAAAAACTGACTGTTGTGAGGGCCACGGTCACCGAGGGCGACTAAAAAGACCGTTTAAATGTGCCATATTGTAAAGCTTGTTATGTTCGCAGACTGGGAAATGAAACTATTTCCCTCTTGCAATACATTACCGATTCAACTATTTATTTAATAACAACTTTTACAAAATCAGTATCACTTCTTATTTTATTAATACTCACGATCTGTCCTCCCTGAACACTGCCTGATTTCAATTTCAAATTATCTTTAATGTTAGGGAAAATTGTGTTGGTACAAATCAATATAGGTACCTACTGCATTTCGGGTAAGATAAGTAAGATTAAAATGGTTAATATATACCTACCTATCTATGTATTAAGCGAGGCTGGCTTCTTTACTGATTGCTTATTATTATGTAGTTAATAAATATAGTAGGTATGTTATTTGTTAACGTGGCCAACAAGTTTAATCCATAAATAAAACTTATTATACATTTTATTTACAGTATTAATGGTACGATTATGCAGCTGCTTATCCGCAACACGATGCGTACAAGAAGGCTCAAGCAAAAGCCTTCTAGCGCTATATCCTGTACCTACCCACTCGCCAAAAAACTGTTGCATGTTGGTAGAACCGCAAAGAACGCATCGCTCGTTCCATCATAGTCCTCATACATCGCTTTCCATCAGGCGTGATCGAGGTCAAGAGCGGGCCCATTCAGCAAAAAAAACAAAAAAAAAAAGCAGTTCTATAGTGACCTATACTTAATTACATAATAGGATGTAACCTAATCAATAAATCCGTATGACAAAGTATGTAAAATAACTGGTTCTTCTCTGCTGTTATACATTTTTCCCATCAAATTGTCATAACAGACTATTTGGTCGTTATAACACCATGTCCTCTGTAGTGGCCAATATTATCGGGACTCAATGCAGGAATAAATTCAACACCGCCTAACAATTTGTAGTTTCTGTTTCTTACAGAAATTGTATTTGGTACATCTTTCAAATAAACTTTTTCACATCCGTTTCACAACGCCAGCTTCGCAAATCGCAATGAATATACACAATGTTAGCATGAATAGTGTAGTCGAAAAAAAATCGGACAAAATAAAAAAGTATGTCTACCCTACTCAACGTTTTCCTTAAGGATTGTAAAAAATTATTTATCTTTTTAAGTATAACACTTACAGGGACGACTGATTCGTCAAATTTGAGTACAACATTTTTCACAATTTCTGATGTATCTACCTTCTACCTATAAGTTTTGGTTTAATAAAAATATAGTTCAAAATAAGGATCTCACAGTTGGGACGATCGACAAAAAACAAGATTTTCATTTTCTCTTGAACCAGTAAGATTTCAATCACGATTTTTGTTTCACAAATTTTCCCAGAAGCATAATTTGCAATAAACATGATAATTATTCATACTTTTTCAGTATTAGGTCGTGTTTTACAAGATCACTCAATTGAAAATTGTCCACTCTGAGTGATCCATATAAACCGTTATAAATCTTAAACGTGGCTTTGAAACGAATCGAAATTTTGTTTAGCAGCTTTCACAAATCCTTCACAATTAATTAAAATGCAAATTATAAACACATAGGCAGTATATTCTTGGATACGCGTTATGGCTTTTTCTTCAGTTGTGCAGATTGAGAGATCCAGTTAATGAGTTCTAACTTTCTTTGTTTAGGTTTCACAAATTTTATACCTTACCATGAAGTTTTCACAATTATTTCCTAAATCATCACTATATGTGAAGTACCTACCTAAAAGCCTTACGCAATATCCAGGGCCCCTTTCCCTAAATCGGTTTTGCCATAGACAAGTTTAGGCGTGATTAAAAAATTGGCTACCTACTAAAAATACGTCAATTTACGTCAGGCGCTGACTAATTTGATAAGTAGGACTAAAGTAATATTTATCTTCTGTCCTTTTCTTGATGAAATAGAAAAAAACTTTTTAACAAAAAAAAAAACAACCGACTTCAAAAAAAAAAACACTACAAAGTGTAAAGTAACTTTAATTTTAATTTCGGAAGTCGGTGTCTTTGGTTTTGTATTTACGTTTTTGCCACCGACTTCCAAAATTAAAATTAAAGTTATTTTACACTTTGTAGTGTTTTTTTTTTTAAGTCGGTTGTTTTTTTTTTGTTAAAAAGTTTTTATTTTTTACTTTTTAGAGTCAGAGTGCATCTCATGACAATTCCAATAAGCCCAAACACGGCTAGAATACATGGTTTTATTACGAAGTTCCGGTACCTACCTTCCAGCTTCATCATCAGATCGGTTTGATGGTACCATTTTCGTCAGAACCATTTATTTAAATTTGCTTCGTCATAGTCGCTTAACTATCTTAATCGAGATATCTTATCGCCACCCGTGAAATACTTATTATCATTGAAGAGTTCCTGTGGCTATCTGTGGTCTCCTTCATCAGTTCCACTTCACCAAATTATACTTTTTGAATGCAAATGCTTGACATGTTGATGAAAATATCAAAATTGCTATATGTATGCCTATAATATTTGAGGAGTTCCCTCAATTCCTCATGGATCCCATCATCAGAACTGGATTTTGACAAAAATGGGACCAATCTGGAAGCATATCCTTTCAAATAAAAAAAAAAAATCTAAATCGGTTCATAAATGACGGCGTACTGAGGTAACAAACATAAAAAAAAAACAAAATACAACCGAATTGATAACCTCCTCCTTTTTGAAGTCGGTTAAAAAAAGATGCATTGAACTTAAAATTGGTTTAGTTTGTGAAAACAGTATCCAAAACAAAAGTAAACAAAAAACAAAGTTAAATTTGGACACGGTAAAAATAAAACAACAACGTTTATATGCGAACTAGCGAAGTTTCTCTAAAAAGTGGCCAATACAAATTTCTCCTGATACGTAGGGCACTAGCAAAGTTTTGAGATATCATTAAACTATTTACAATATGAGAGTCAAACTGTTACCGATAATAGCATAGCTTATTAGTAGCAAGAAGCAAGTAAAAAAATATATTTATCTACCTACCCGTAATATTTTTTTATAAATTTTGGCAGAGTTAACGCGTCGTGCTTTTTGTGCAAATTAAGTTCTATAATTTCAAGCGAGGTTTGAGTGCTGATGATTGTATCGGTGAATTAAAGTTTGTGTTTCATGAGAAAGCACCATCCCGTAGCTCAGTGTGTCGGTGGTAGAAACAGTTACAAAGAGGAGATTTTAACTTATCTGACGATTCTCGATTCGGACAGCCTGCTGAAACAATGTCTTCAGAAATCATAGCCGCTGTTAAGAAACTACTTGAAGTAGATAAACATAGAACATACAAACAAATAGAAGAAATCCTGAAGATTAGTGCACCATCAATTTACACTATTTTACATGACTATCTTCAAGTTAAAAAAGGTAGCACCTTGTGGGTACCGCACCTTTTAACAGCGGCCCAAATGGAGTGTCGTAAGAAATGGTGTAAAAAATACTCACTATGTTTGATGGCGGAAAATCTCCTCACGTGAATTCTATATTAACAGGCGACGAATCTTGGCTTTATTACTATGACATGAAATCTAAATCTAAAAACAAGGTATGGATCTTTGAAGATGAGGAACAACCGACCACCGTCAAACAGACTCAATCCGTGAAAAAGAAAATGGTCGTAGTCTTCTTTGGCAATTAAGAGAATATGTCTGGAAGAACAGAAGACTGTTACCGCAAAATGGTCCACAAATATTTGCTTACAACACAAATATTTGCAATCGATTGAGACTCAAAAAATCCGGCCGAACTCGCGCATGGACACTTGGCGGCTACATCACGATAACGTACCTGCACACCGCGCTCAATTAACTCAAGATTTTTTGCGCAGCACTGGTCTAATTTTGCTTGAGCACCCTCCCTACAGCCCCGATCTCGCACCCTGCAACTTTGGTCTCTTCCCAATGATAAATGATAAATTGAAACGTCAAGGGTATTTCAGTGATGACGAACTAATTCAAGCGTGGGACATGGCGTGTGAAGAAGTCTCTAAAGAAGTATGGCAGGAAATGTTTGGTGATTGATTTCAGCATATGGAAAAGTGTATTGCAGCCAACGGAAATTATTTTGAGAAAATCTGAAATTCAGGTGCCAAATCTCAAAACTTTGCTAGTTAGTGCCCTACGTATAAATTGCATTTGTGCTTCAATTATCCGATCATCAGAATCAATCTATTGTTTTGCTCGCTTTGGTTGTGAGCTCTTATTGAATTTCTTCAATTTGTTACTTCGAAAGGCAGGAATAATTATGAGATTCTAGAAACAAAACATGCAAGATTTGCAAGAAATTTGGTTTATTTCTGCTTATGTAAGAATTTAAGTTATGATGCCAACCTTCAGCTGAATTATTTGTTCGATGTTGACAGTCAAAAACGGACTACAAGGAAAGGACTTTTCATGCAGACTGCCTGGTAGTATTTTTGGAAATTTCTCATTGCAGATACGTCTTGTTTCATTTTTCTTACAACCCATCCTTCCGAAATTTTGACTGTTGGGAGCAAAGCAAGTTTAGTAGCCAAAATAATAATTCGTTGATTATCCCTAGTTTTCTTCAAGCCCAAAGATTTTGCCTTATGTCGCAGAGCATTTAAAAGTGATAATGTAACTTTTATACCATTATTTAGGGTATTTCGTCCCCTAAGTTCACAGTCGGTAAAAAATAAGGTAACAAACATTTGCATAAGTAGTACCTACTATTGGGAACAAACAGTCTCACTAGTACCACTAAGTAAATGGTGGTACTACAGAGAACGAAATTTCCCGCTAGTACCACCGGTGGTTCAGTTCGATGGTACTAGTGGGAACAAACAGTCTCACTAGTACCACTGATATTAATTAGTATGAAATGGTGGTACTATAGAGAACGTAATTTCCCGCTAGTACCACCGGTGGTTCAGTTCGGTGGTACTATTGGGAACAAAGGTCCAATACCGTGTAATTAATTACGCAGGCACGAATTACGGACAAATTTTAGAAGTACTTACACGAGCCAAAATATATTGATAAGGACAGTTCGGCAATTACATCTGATTTTATGATTCATTCATAAATATCTGTTATAATAATAATAATAATAAACCATTTATTTTCAGGTAACAAAGACCCATAGATACATACCTTAACCTAAGTATACATAATAATATAGTAACAACTTTGTTAGTAAATAAGACTTAATAACTATGTTAGTATCACTTAGTTGCACTATGTCTTTGTGCGTTCTGTTTGTGTGTTCTGTTTGTGTTATCAAGAAGGCTGCAAATATATGTATGTGATCATCTGTAAGGCATATACAAGTAGCGGCACAAATATGTGACATCGAAGAAACATCAAAACTTTCTGACCAGAGAAGGGACGCTAAAATTTTGAATATCGCATGACTTCAAAAAGATGTCACCTCTCAGAATGCATAAATATCGGTCTGGGTCAGGTTAATGTTCAGGTCAGTTTAATGTTATATTTTTAGGTAAATCATTAATGCAAATTTCGACGTCAAACAAAATGTATGCACACTGTTATTTATATGCAAAAAAATATTAATGTGTCGTTAATCAATGAATAAATATACGCAATATTTATGTGTGTTATGATTTATTTTCGGTAATTTTCTTAGTATAAAAATAAACATTATTATATATGCAAAACTTCTTGTAGGTGTAACTTATTTTTGGCTTATCGAAAAAATCTAAGAAAAACATATGTGGAGGTTCCAATGAGGTACTAAATTTTAATGAAAAGATGAACTAATTATAACGCCTACAACTAGGTGAAATCAACGTGCTCCAGATTACATGCAAAATTCCTTCAAGGTGTAACTTTCTTTTGGCTTATCGGAAAAATGTAAGAAAAACATAGGTATGTTGAGGTACCAATAAGGTACTACATTTTAACGAAAAGATGAACTAGTTATAACACCTACAACTAGGTGCAGCCGACTTGGTCCAGCCATTCTGAAGTCAGAATGGCTGGCCACTTTCCTCGTAATAGTTTTCCCTCTTTAGCGAGGTACTAATTATTTGATGTCTGGTACCAAATAGTACCAAATAGGTACTAAAACTTGGTATTGCTCAAACTTCAAAAATCTCTCTTGGTCCAGTCATCCTGACCCAGTCAAATATCGGGCATGTCTTGAATTATAGATAAATAGCTGCCTGCTTTTTGGCGGTCGAACGACGACAGGCGGGAGCTAGCGTCAGCCTATCGATTCTGTAAAAATCTCACCGTGATAACATAGGTGAAGTGAACTATCAATGGAGGCAATCGGCATGGCCCGGTGTTTCCTGCGACTTTTGTAATATCGTCGGACTAACGCGCTTTACTATTTGTGATTTATTTCTTAGCTGCTCTTAAAACAATGAATGAAAACATTATGAGGAAATCGGCATGTTCTAGAAACAAAAATGCGAGAACATGTGAGCGTGCGCAGCGTGCTTGATCATAAAGAATTATGTAAGTTATGACTTGTCATAACATACATAATTCTTTAGGCATAAAGTATGATTTCCAAGGTCTCTGAGGAGAGAGCAACTCGAGCGAAGGGCACGCGATGATGTGTCACGTCAAAAATTCGTGTAAACGCGCCTTTAGATATTACCTACGCTATATTAAATCGATGTTGTAGCTACAATAGTTTTAAGTTTATTTTATTTTTTATGTAAGCTTTTGGTTTTGATAAGTTAATGTTTATTCGTTTTTTGACTGCTTGTGTGCTATGTTACAGGCGTGTATTCCAATAAGAGTATAAAGCCGTGCGTATCGGCGCCAACATGCAGCGTTCACAGACACAGACCTCGACCGGCGCCGTGCCCAAAACCAGACAAATGTTACAAGAAATGTATCAAACGCAAACAGAAATGTCCCAGTGCTATGGAAACAGTCACTCGCGCAGGTACGCCATGTGAGTGTGCCGCAGTACAATCTAGAGACTCTAGATTCCGCAACAAGATAACTAACAAAAAACACAGAAAAAGAATAAGGAAAGCTACCAATCGGCGCTCGATGGAATCCCGTTGGCGCAGAAAGAAAAAATGTTGCGAGATATTATAAATAGAGATTTTTGTAATGGATTTTCAAAAACTAATAAAGTTTAAAAAATAGTTTGTAATGGATTTTTTAAAACTTTTTACTGGTAAGAGCAACTATACCGATTGTATAAATTGCGTATTATGTCCAAAAATAAATCAAAGCTTCAGCCCTCTAGGTAATAGATACTCGTTTTATTTAAACCAAATTCATAAAATATACCTAGTACCTAACGGTAGACAGGACAAAGCGAACAAATTGTAATCTACTAGGAACTAGGAACTACTAATCAAATATCGCTCAGTATAGTTTTACTCCCCATATGACAGGCATTATTAATTTAATTACATACAATCAATAACATTTGTGTTAATATTTTTATGCTCGGACTGTTCACACCGTGTATTCCCGTTCGTCCCATCGACTTCGTCCCCTAGTGGGACGAACGGGAATTCGTTATTTTTTTCCCGATCGTCCCACTAATTTTGTTGATGGGACGAACGGGAATCATTTATTAATTATTTTTTTAGTCCTCTTGGTCCCACCAAATTTCAGACTGGTTGTTTTACGACGACATAATATCAAGCTATATTTTTCCAGTTTCAGCTGACCTCGCATTGTATAGGCTTTTCGTGCAATGAAAGTCAACTTATACTGGAAATGTATAGCTTGATATGTCGTCGTACGCACATAATAATTTATCATGAAACCTGATTTTTTTAATACATCATTGTGGCGCGGTCAGGGAGTATCACCGGTTCGGATTCGGTTCGCCGCACCATGCACGTTGGCCGGCCATACGAAGTTCGATAGTCTGTTAATTCTATAAGTAGGTAGGCACGAAAAATTATTAGGGTGCATCCGCGTCTCTCTTCAAAAGACTGGAATTCATATACTGTGTGCCTGTTGTCAAAATTATGGTACATATTCTTAAATTATATATTAATTCCAAAGTCTTCGAGGAGGTTGCGGCGTGAGTGAGTCACGCGTGCTGTTTGACTGTTTGCTCGAGTGAACGTGTCCTTACCCCGTATCTTAAGCAAAAGCGATCATTGCGCGAGTAGACTATGCGATTGTATAAATCGCGCGTCATAATCATATTAATCAGGCTGATTTATATGATTATGACTCGCGCAGTGGCGGATTTACCAACAAGCTGAATAGGCTGGAGCCTAGGGCGGCAGATTTTAGGGGTGGCAAAGAATGTACATAGTATTAGGATGTCACTCAGGCTGACTGGACAAATCTTCAAAATAGCTCGCATTTAACTAGGTCAATAGGGCATTTTATGTGACGGCTAAACACGCTTATTTCAGACGTTTCACTTATTTGTGACGCTACAGAAACTTAGATAATCGTTCGAAAACGTGTCCAGCCATCTTGAAAAACCACTTTTCGCTGGTCTCTCAAATCTCAATCTCGGTAACGGAAGTGATTTTGACGACTTTTTGCATATCAACGGGCGTCACATAAATTTGTGACAGGCATCGAGCTAAAAGTTTTGTGATACGTGCAGCGGTTTAGTAGAAAACTGCAAAATTCTGTGCCCAGCCAGCTTGAATTTACGTATAAAACTTTTGGCTGGCACTTACGAATCTCAATAACGGGAGCGTTTTCGAATTAAATTTGAATTTCGCGGGCTACCTTAGCACTTCCCCCTTAAATACCTACAGTTGTTCGTTTTAGTATCACCAAAACACGGATTTTCGTCCATTAAAGAAAACACTTTAACATATACTTAGTCCTACATAAAACCTACAATATTGGTAACCCCTTTTTTCCTCTTTTTTTTTTTGTGGATGGGAAATCATCAAATGACCCCTCCCGCTCTGGGTGGAGCAGAAGGGAGTGTCAGACTCTTACTGACTAAAACCCACCCGTGTTCTTTCCTTAGCCCTTTGTGTTCCGGGGCAGCGATAACCCTTTCGGACAATCCCGCTGCCCATATTGGTAACCCTACTGCAGTGTTTATATGGGAAAACTTAAATGATCAATATCTTTGAAACTGCTCAAAGTTTCTCCGTCACAAATTCAGTAAATCATTAGCGTCCCCGTCACAAAAATTTTAACATATTCCGAAGGCCGTAGATCATCAGGCAGCGGAGATACATGTGTCCAGCCAGCTTGAACTCAGGCTGGCTGGCTGGATATTAAGTTTTTTTTTCTCGTAAACCCTTACATGCGACGCCATAAATCAAACGTTATTACTGTCACAAATTGCGTCACTAAATGTTAGTAAAGGAACCATATTCGAAAACGCTCCCGTTATTAAGATTCGGAATTGCCAGCCAAAAGTTTCATACGTAAATTCAAGCTGGCTGGACACAGATTTTTGCATTTTTCTACTAAATCGCTGTTCGTATCACAAAACTTTTAGCTCGATGCCTGTCACAAATTTATGTGACGCCCGTTGATATGCAAAAAGTCGTCAAAATCACTTCCGTTACCGAGAATGAGAGACCTCAGCGAAAAGTGGTTTTTCAAGATGGCTGGACACGTTTTCGATCGATTATCTAAGATTCTGTAGCGTCACAAATTCTGAAATAAGTGTGTTTAGCCGTCACATAAAATGCCCTGTTGACCTAGTTAAATGCGAGCTATTTTGAAGATTTGTCCAGCCAGGCTGAGTGACACATGTATTATGGCATACCCACGGAGGGCATACCTTATTCCGCCTTATTATTAGTACATACTTCGAGATTTTATGAGCTCAGAAATATAGATAGGTACCAAAAAACTATTTCTTGTGAAATCTTAAAATCGTTGGGTTTTTTAAATATTATTATCTAGAAACCGACACATTATTGTAGTGGTCGGTAGGGGCGGCAAATGTGTAACGCCACTATCAGCGCGACAGTCGCTTTCGGTTAGGACACGGCCTTAGGGATCTCGCACACTACGCGACTACGACCACAACAATCGTGCCGCAGAAGTTCCGACCAATAGGTACTTTTGTTTGAAGTTTGGCCGCTTTTGGTCGGACGGCTGGTCGTGCGACTATTGATCAGCCAAGTTTGCAATGCGCTTTCGGTTTCTATAGTTTAACTTTGTCGGTGCGGCCACTAGCCGTGGTCGTGGCTGCGTATCGCTTAGAACAATATAGGTATATCTAATGCAGAATCAAACAAAACGTTTAGATTAACAAGCTCAGATTTTATTAAGCTAATAATTTTGTGTACATTGAATTTTGTACGGAAATAATAAATAAACAGCTTATGAATATACAGTCGTAACACTACAATATTTAAGATAAAAAATAACTGCGAATGGTGAAACATTGGCCCCGATTCTGTTTTTTACAAACTAAACTAAATTTAAGTTCAGTGCATCTTTTTTTTTCTATTTCATTAAGAAAAGGACAGAAGATAAATATTAGTTTAGCCCTGTCAAATTAGTCAGCGCCTGACGTAAATTGACGTGTTTTTAGTAGCCAATTTTTTAATCTCGTCTAACTTGCCTATGGATTATCTAATTTGATAGGACTAAACTAATATTTTATCTTCTGTCCTTTTCGTAATAAAATAGAAAGAAAAAGATGCACTGAACTTTAATTTAGTTTAGTTTGTGAACAACAGAATCGGGGCCATTATATACACTTTGATTATATTCTTATCTACAACAGTGAAAGTGAATATAGATTTATTTTATCATGAAAATATCACATTAATAGATGTAAATATACTTTTAACATTATATATTGAATCAAACTACTGTAATAATAGCGTTAGCAGGGTCCATTCGTACCTAGCCTTTTGGTTATTCTTTATCTCAGAAATACCAACATTGTCAGTCTTAGACTCCATTACAGCTTTGATTAAATTAACACGGTCAGTGTAAATGGGCCCGTATTGCTTATTATATTATTATATTTATAGTCTAGTGCAGATAACATAAAAAAGTAGAACGAATCTATATTTAGAACAATAAACGAAGTGTATAGTGGTCAGATCACAGAATAGAAATTAAAAAATTTGAAGTGCCCCTGTACTTAAAATTAGGGGATCCAGTCTGCAAAAAGATTTTTGAGGTATGGGATGTTTATGGCTTCAACCGCAAAAATAGAGAGGAATAGCGTCAAAATGAATGTGACACAGGTGCGGATTCGAAACCACATTTGAGTGGAACAAGAACTTCCCCTTCAATAAACGTATTATATCAGATGAATAGTTACACACCGATTTCTCTCTTTCAGTCGTCAGTAATTCGACTTTAGAAAGAAGAAGACAAAGCGTTGTGTAACTATGCAGACGCTATACAACCATTATTAGTAAGGGGTTAGATTACATACGTCTTATTACCTATTTAACTGCAAAAAAGTATCAGCTACCAACGGCAACAGAAATCTAAGTCTTTAATATTCTCGGGATAAATTGAAATAATTAAGGAAAATTAAGATTTTTCAAAAAAAAATTAAGAAATCGCAATTCTTCGATAACGATGGACAAGCAGACATGCCAAATATATATGCAGAATGGTTGATCACCGGCACATCCCACTATCCCCATTATGAATCTCCATTAAGGGACTAATCACACTTATTCAGCTCTGTTCAGCTTTTGTCCATAGAAAACAACTATTTTGTATGAGATGCGTACGCATCCGTACGCCGCGGAAAGCTGAACGGATTTCATACAAAATCGTTGTTTTCTATGGACAAAAGCTGAACAGAGCTGAATAAGTGTGATTGGTCCCTAACTGGTCATTCGTGGTTATGCAAAATGACTAATAGAGATAGTGGGATCATAATCTATTGAAACAATATACCCACTATCACCACGGATCATGACAATGGGGATAATGGGACGTACCGTTGATCACAGGTCACATGAGGTTACTCAGAAAACATGAATTACAGGTTACTCAGAAAAGAATAACGTATTACTTTTGTAATTGATTAAAGTTGTCGGCCTCGTTCTTTTGATTTAATTTTCTTCTGACTTGTAGGAACTCAAGAAAATCCACCATTATAAACTTCGTTCTACTTTTTGGTGTAAGTGCTCATACTCACGAAGGACACGCGTCGACGACAGAGGCAACTACTTTCGCTGACACGCGTCGACGGCAGCCGTCGACACACGTCGGCGACCGCCGTCGACAACGTGTCGGTCGTGTTAAAAACACTAGGGGCATGTTATCGACGCGTGAGTATTCACACTAATGCTCTCGATATTTATAAATAAAATCAAAGTGCGGTGAACATAGTAGTTATAACAAAAGTTGCCGAGTCGAAATCACTTTCTAAGGAAAAATAATTTGGACGCCAGACGAAACAAACACCAATCTGTTATTTTTCATCGAAGCTGCGTTGATTTACTAACTACGACCCAGAACATTTATGAGGAATGTTAATATAATCACTATGTATGTATAGACGCCAGCACATCAAGCTACTACAAACTGTCAAATTTCTTTAATAGATTTTCAACCTTATCGCTAAATCATAAGGTTCAAAGTTGATTGGGAAAATTTGACAGTTTCGGGTAGCTTGATGTGCTGGCGTCTGTAGGTACTAGTGATGAAACGGTTACAATAATTTCGTGGACATCTTCGTATCTTGCCACGTTTGACATACAAAAGGTTAAAGGACCTTTTTTGTGATTATTTTATCAGAGTTGAGCACCAAAAGTCAGGATTTCGTGAAAAATCCAAAACCAACTAACTTTCTAAAAGTGTCACCAAAAATCGGAAAAATCAAGCTTGTAGCTGCCTAATGGAAACTTTGATGGAAGTTTAAGAAAATTAACATTCATTTCATTCCACGTTCACACGAGACAAAACTACATAGAATTGAACGTTCGTCTGCTCCTTTCATTTTTTTTTTCGATCATTCGGTAGGCGTGTAAAACTTGCCGAGTGGCGAAATCCAACAACGTTGAATCGATTCACTAATGAATTCATTTTTCTCTCCTGATTTTCAAAGATGCCGAAAGACATAAATTAACGAAAATGTGAAGTGTCTGGATATCTGATTTGATAATTATTTTAAGTGTATTGAATTACTTCAGGAATGGGGAACTTGCTCCAAAATTATAGTGATAAATTATATTAATAATTCAATAACGATAGTTATCAAGTGTATTAAAGATTTAATACCTATTCAGTATTCCGATTAAAACATTCGATTTTTCAAGGACGACAGTTTCGAGGTTATGTTATTTATAATGTATGTGTTTCGTCCAGGAAACAGTGTTACCTATTTTGTTTGTGTATTTTCTGCCCGCCAAGTCTAATGGAAATAAGTCAGTTGAAACCAAGTATCGCCAAAGGTCTCCTCATAAAGTTCGTGAAAAGTTCCGGGTCGAAGTAGACGAAAAAGAAGAAGTAATCCTAAAGTGTCGATGCGCATGACTGCGCGGCAGTATTCATCGTTATAAAAAATGTACATACCTACTTATTTATATATAAAACTGAAAATTTGTTGATTGTCTCTGACTTACGTTTGTGTCAGATGCGACGTATAAGGCGTGACGTCAATTCAGAACTTTGAAAACCTACTTTTAATTAAAAAATTGTTTTTTTTTTGTTTTTGATATTTTTAGGCCTTAATAAAACTATGCAAGTTCCCCATTTTGGATACGTACACGCTACGGAGCCCTATACTGTGCAACGACATGAATACAGTCGAATTTTACATAATTTTCCCGAAAAACGAATAATGAAGTCTAATACTTGAGATATTTTGATTGACACACAAAAGAACAAAACATAATAATCTGGTGAGATACTCATACATCGTAATAGCGAATTATATAATGGTAACCGTTTCTTCACTATAATTCTCCTTTGGGCAATATTAGAACTCGTCTTGACCCTTCAGACAAGAGTGTTTCTGTGGCATTTGGAAATGTGGACAATGCATTAGTTTTCTTTTTTTGACAAAGATTCCTGATAGGTCGGCGGTTGATCCTGTAATTTAGAAATTTTTCATTGTTACAAGTGTTTTTTTTTTATAGTAATCAAATTAGTTACTCACTAGCAAATCAAAGTCATCGTTAAATGATTTTTACATTGCATGATTTTTACGTGCCAATTTACTTTTGAGATTTTGTCAACAATTACGAAATACTTACCTTAGGTATACTCTAAAAATGAGAGTCCGACCGAAAATGGGTTTTCCGCCGAAAACGAAGTCGGCCATTTACATTTTTGTGCGAAAATCGGTAGTAGTAGGTAAAGTAAAACAAAAGGTAGAAAAAAAAACATTTTTTTTCTACCTTTTGTTAGTTATTGTTTGGTAAAAGTAAATGAATTATACTTACCGGTTAAATTTTTAATCATTTAATTTAACCGTATAAACATAAATGACAAGAAAACTACTTTATACTTTTCCCAAAAGTATAAGTACATAAGTATAAAGTTATTACTTATTGATAAACAATCTAATATAATGTGCGAGAAATTAATTGAGGTATGTTGCTTTTATTTGTTAACACTGGTAAGTCTCTGAAAAAATGGATTATTGATTTTCCAGAACCTACTTTTTTCGGCCACTGCCGCAAATAAAACTTTATTTTTTTCGGCCAAATATGAAAATAACCGTAAATGGTTCTTCCGCCGAACTTTGCCAAAAACGAAATTTGGTCGGACTCTACTAAAAATAAAATTGTTGTAAGTATTAAAATGTTTGTAATGACTTTATGTTATTGACTTCTGTAGTGTACTTACGTTGTAAGGCGGTGGCACGTAAGCTGTCTGAGGCCTGTTAGGATCGTAATAGGCGCTTTGTGCTGCCTCCGCAGCTTTAGCATCTGTAAACGATAATGACACTACTGCAGCAACCAATACAAATGTACCCTAACTAACGTTCAATTCAGAATCGAAGACGATTAACAAATTTTGGAACAACAAACTTGATACATGACCAAATTAGAATTTCATGGCAAACAAAATTTACTTAGTAGGTTTTTATTACAAATGGTCATTCAAAGATCAACTTTGACTACATCACACTAAAGTGTAATAGTTGAGTAAGTATAGCTATGAAAGTAAATTATCTAAGATTCTGAATTCCAAGTACATTAAAATTTATCCTAAAACCAATATAGTCTAATCGTTCTATAGAAGCTTACTTAAATAATGATACTAATCTAGAGCAACATGAGAAACTAAAAGACACATACTCATAATACTTAGTAAGATTACAAAATAACGAATATATTGCAAGAGCTTACTTGCTCTTGCACTCACAGTGGAGCCTCGGCCTGGCCGTTCGTTTGTTAATATTCATAGCAATATTCTCGAAAGCTGTACAGATTAAAACAAAAAATCAACATTTCAGAACTTTATGCAGCAGATTAAGTTAGATCAGGAACCTGTGCAGCAGTTTAAGGAATTTGGAATTTAGAAAAGAATGACCCTCACCATTGGAGGACATGCCAGCCGGGGCCCCAGGGTATCCGGGCGGCGCGGAAGGGCCCTGCGGGAATGCACCTGTGGGTGAGGGACTGTCCTGCGAACTGACGCCGGAGTAGCCCGTGCCCGGTGGGTACGGCCGGCCCATCACGCCGGGGTACGGTGGTGGGTTGTTGGACACGAATACTGAATTTGGTGGCGGCTGATCAGGGAACGCCTGGAAATATAATTTAAACATGTATACATATTAAAATTAAACTCGCTTTTCGTTTGCCTGTGTGACCGCGTTGTTTTTAACCGACTTCAAAAAAGGAGGAGGTTCTCAATTCGACGGTATGTTTTTTTTTTGTGTGTTTGTTACGCGATTACTCCGCCAATTGTGGACAGATGTTCAAAATTCTTTTTTTATTTGAAAGGGTATGCTCCCGAGATGGTCCCATTGTCACCAAATCGGAAACTGATGAGGGAATCCCATGGAAATCGAGGAAAACCTTCAAATTCTGTAGGCAAACCTATAGCGATTTGGGTATTTTTTATAGTAACTCGTGCATTTGCTCTCAGAAAGCACCATTCGGTGAAGGGGAACTGATGATGAAGACCACAGATGGCCATCGGGACTACTCAATAATAAATATTTCACGGGTTGCGATTCGATTAGGTACTTTAATGTGGTTGCTAAGCACATTGCGTATCGTGAAATGGAGCTGATGGTGACTTCTCAATCAGCTCTAGTTCTCCAGGTTCTTACAATGATAACTCCTCAACAATTAACGTCCCTGCATCGGGAAAAGCAATATTTTGTAAAAGGTGATGAGCAGTTGACATTAGGCTATTGTAACTTAGATAAGTTACAAAGTGGCCGGGGCCCACTAAAAAGTGAAAAATAAAAAAAGCTTTTTTACGAAAAAAAAAAACAACCGACTTCCAAAAAAATACTACAAAGTGAAAAATAACTTTAATTTGGGAAGTCGGTGTCAATAAAAGTAAACTTGTATACATATTAAAAATTAAGCTCGCTTTTCGTCTGCCTGTGTGACCGCGTTGTTTTTCTAAACTACGCAACGGATTTTGATGCAGTTTCCTTATATTATAGAGAATTTATTCCGAAAGGTTTATGTTAATAATACTTTACTATTAAACACATAAATTAAAGAAATCTTAATGTTTAGTCTAGTCGTAAAAACCGTGCGAAGCAGGGGCGGGTCGTTAGCTACACTGTTTTATCATCAACACTTGCATTCCTTGAAAATTTAGATAAAGATATGACATGGTCTTCTAAGCTAAGGTGAAGTGAGCTGTCATTCCACCTGATGTTAGGGATTGCCTCCATTGATAGTTCACTTCACGCTCACTTAACATGTTATCATGGTGAGATTTTTACAGAATCGATAGGAGGATAGGAGGAGCATAACATCCCAGTTGCTATACCTAGGTACTGTTTCAACAGAGCCGAGATTACATCGTTCGGTTTAGTTTATAATAAACACGCAATACCTACTGTGAAATTAACCGCGAAAAATTGTGTGGATTGTAATGATAGTTACTCATATAATATAAGAACTGTGTTATGTTTATAAAATACATAATATCACGCCTATAATCTTCGAAAGGTTATACAGAGGTGTAACTACTGTACACCCATATATCGCTAGCTATGTTTAAGTCCCATGTAATAGGGGGTCGGCCTGTTACTAAGAAATTGTGGATGGAAAAACCTAATATTACTTTGCCCGACCCAGGAATTGTACCCAGGACCTCATGCTCAACAATAGCGCTTGCGACCAATAGACCAACAAGTGATACTGTGAAACTAACCGTGTAGGGAGGCACCCATCCGTAGTATCCCTGCGGCGGCGGCGCGTACGCGGGCGGCGGCGCGGCGTACCACGGACCCGTCGGCGGAGAGTACGGCGGCGGCTGCGAGTCCGGCACCAAGTGACGGGTTGCTGCGAATTTAAAGTTTATTAATGTAACTCTTATCTCAATGTAATAAAGTATAAATTAAAATAAGGCCATGAGTTTTATACAACTCTCTAATTTATATTTTACACCAATGTTACATTGCAATGAATTGCTAATGGTTTTACGTAAAAAAAAATTAGGGATGCATCGATACGCATCTTGGCTGATACGATACCGATACGGATGGTTAAAAGGACTGCCTATTAAAAAAAAAAAACAAATTAAACCAAAAAAATATTCTGTTACAATTAAAATTAACATTAACAAGATTTTTATTGGAAATGAAAGGAATCCAATAATTTTTAAGTTATGCGGTGAAAGGCGATTTAGCAAGTCCGTTTGAACGAGGCCTGCTGTAGAACAGTCTCTCAGAAGCGACAGAACTTATTTGGAAACTGAAGTACTTTGCGCCAATCTTTTTAGGTTGGGATACAAACCTCATTGTGCCAGAAGCAGAGAGGATCTGCTTCTCTCGATATATTGGTAGATCAGGGATATATTAAATCAACTTGTTCTTTTAAAGTTTTTCTAGGCTAGGGAGCTAGGTCGGCTGTCCCATTTCAAAACCTAGTAAGGGACATTTAAAAAAAAAAGGCCTTTTATTGCATAATCTTGCTAACCTAGAGTAAGTTAGCAAGATTTTATTGCATAATAAAACGATTTTTAAAAAAATGTCCCTTACTAAATTTTGAAATGGGACAGCCGAGGTGTGTAAGGCTAAGACGGGCGAGTCTAGAATTGGAACGACAAAATAATATGCAGGGATTCCCCGAGCATACATCGTGTCTCGTCTGCACTTGATGATATCGCGGTGATGAGCTGTTTTCTATTAAGGGTCCCTATCAATTTCGCGGTCTAAAAACAGAAAATTCCAGTTTTTTTCAGCGCAAATTTCTCAATAACCTTAAGTTAACTAGTTTTTTTTTAAATACACAGTTATTTATCAACTATTTATCTAGTAAGTGTACAATTTTAAATTTTGATAACTACTTAATATAAATTACAAAAAATAAAAATCTAACATGTTTTTACGTAAGCACGAAACACCATGTTTTTCAATTACTTTCATAACTTACTGGCAGCAAATAACAATCTAAAAAAAAATTATAAATACTGGGCATATATTATATTAGTAAGTGTACAATTTTGTTTTTTAAAGTTTAATGATTTAGTACTTGTAAAAAAATGTTAATCACGCTGAAAAACCCAATAAAATCATGTGCAAAACCCTTGTCTACGCGTAAGAATTTATTGAAAATAATAATAAATGTTAAATATTTTAAAATTTAAGGTATTTATCTACCAAAATCAATGTTTATATTTTTATTTTGACTACTTATTTAATTGTAGTAAAATATCTAAATGATGCCTTATAAACTTAAATTCGATCATTCGTTTACTAAAATTGAAATTCTTAGACTTACTAGATAAATAGGTGATCAATAACTGTGTATTTAAAAAAAGAATGTAGATAACTTAAGGTTGTTGAGAAAATTGTGCTAAAAAAAACTGATTTTCTGTTTTCACCCCGCGAAATTGATAGGGACTCTTAACAAAATTAAATTTTATTCAAGAACATCCATCGGTTTCTTACTAAACTTCAACTATATCCGACGATCCTGCATACTTATCTCTTTTGTTGACATTTATGTTCGCATAACTCGTCAAAATGTAGGGAACAGCTGATTTTTTTTTTCGCGATTTCAGGTTTGATCGGACCATAGTAAAAGTTGTTCATAATGGTGAGTACAATTAATTCTTAATAGGTTGTTAATGTTTTTCCAATAACCCTGTATAATTATATATTTTTTATGTATGTTCGGGCATAACTCATTTATAGACGGATTTTTTAAAATTCTTTTTTTGTTCGAAAGATGTGTATTACGAAATGGTCCCATTTAAATTTTGTAAAGATCTGATGATAAGTTTCGGAGACAGACAACGAAACTCTTCAATAAATGCCAGCAAATCAACCGCGATTGCTGCTATCGCATATGTATGCACACAACATAACATCACGCCTGTACCCTCTAAAGGGGTACGCAGATGTGTTCAGTATACCACGGTACACCCTCATTTCTCTGTAGCAAGAAGTGATTTGAGAATTTGTGTGGGGTAGGTACCTACAACTAAAAAGTAAAAAATAAAAACTGTTTTATTTGGAAGTCGGTTGTTTTTTTTTTTTTTTTGTAACATAACATAACATAATCAGCCTATAATGTTCCCACTGCTGGGACACAGGCCTCCTCTCTATGAGAGGGAGTGGGCCGTAATCCACCACGCGGGCCCAGTGCGGGTTGGTAGATGTCACATGTCTTCGAATTTTTGCTTCTAAGTCATGCCGGTTTCCTCACAATGTTTTCCTTCACCGTTTTAAGAGCAATGGTGATGAAATAATTTACACAAAGTAAAGCGCCTGACGGGGTTCGAACCTACGAGCTACAACTCGTAAGTCGCGGCCGTTACCACTTGGCCACCACTGCTCTTTTTCACTGTTCTTTTTTTTGTAAACAAAGTTTTTTTTTTGGCAACAACGTCATTAATGGCTGATTTGACCAAAGTCAGATAATTATCTTTTATATGTGGAATAAACATAACATAACGTCTGACAGTTCTAGTATGGAAAAACTGCCAAAAATTATTCGATCATTAATAGCAAAAATTTAAAATTTATTCTCAGTATAAGACTTATACTGGGTATAAAAGTTTGGTTAAATCAGCCCTACGGGCTCTTTCAATTTAGACGTTTCGTGTCGGACTGCTGCGGCGCCGCAGCGGTACGGTTGTTGTACTGCGAACGGCTAGTGATTTTTTCCATACAATTATTGCAGTTAGAATTTGCGACGTTACCGTCCTGCTGTCGTGCGTGCGCGGCACCGGTGCCGCACTGTGTGCTTGGTGCATACGTTGTATGGAAAAAATCCACTAGCTGCAAATTGCAAAAATCGTAAGAAAATTTTAATTTCGCGGGCTACGTTAGCGCTTCCCCCTTAGGGAGTTTATATAGCTTCGTTAACCACGTTCTATGTATGGGTTTAGTTTCCGCACTTAGTCCTTCAATTGAACCATCATTGTGTGTGGGCTGCCCTTCATTAAACATAATCTTCCCGAAACGAGATTATGCGTCAATATAAAACATACCATTTATTTCTCTGATAACAGTAATTAATGAAACAGCAACAAAGTTTAAATAATGATACCTTATCATTTTGATATAAATGCTTGATATGATTGCTACCTAAACAAGCTGCATCACAAAGAGAGATTAATGACAAGCGAACTCCCAGCAATATACGGAATTCTCTTTAGTACAGAACAGGAACTTTCCAAACCGTACATGATCCCAGGCCAATATAAATTTCTAAATAGATTGGAGGGCTGCAAAAACAAATAAGTACCTTAACTTTTTTAAGAAAAAAAAGACAGATATTGGCCCTGATTCTGTTGTTCACAAACTAAACTAAATTTAAGTTCAGTGCATCTTTTTCTTTCTATTTCATTAAGAAAAGGACAGAAGATAAATATTAGTTTAGTCCTGTCAAATTGAATTTAAATTTAATTTAGTTTGTGAACAACAGAATCGGGGCCATTGTTGTTACTTATATATTTCTCTTATCAATATTTTGACTAATAAGGTTGATGCTCCTTTACCAATTTAATGGAAGTGTATTAATGCCTAGTCTGCATTAAAGAAATCCTGGGGATGGTAATCAAAGAAATCATGAAAAGTGTTTTTCACAGAGTCATTGCCTAAGACTTTTGTGTTTTTTTTTTTATAGTCCAATTTTCCAAAACACTGGATTTTATTTGGAGCTAGGTCTGATATGTAGTTAAGGTAGGCGATGAAGAGCTTCTAATTGAAGCATGTGTCGCCGTTCTTTGGACAGTTCTGGTATAAATTTCTAGAAAAAGGGAGCAAATAAAAAATACATACCAAGATGTGCGGCTTTCAACATAGCTTGACCAAACTCTATAGCACCTCCGGATTTGAACACTACTTTGAATTTCACTTCTCCAATGAAGTTACCGTTGGGTTGTGCATGGATTTTACCCTTGATGTAATTAGCAGAGAACATAGGCTGTTCTACAGCAACCTGGTATAAAAAAACAATGATTAAGAGAGGGGGCTTTTATGAATTTATGATATATTGATATTATTCACAATCACACAAAAGTTTAAAACTTATCCCCTTATGGGGTTAACACTGTGGGACACTAAACGCCCCCAGAATAGAATAGAATAGAATAGAATACTCTTTATTATGTACACCATTATAAATTACAGACATAAATATAGAACTTTTGCAAAGGGTGACACAATGGGCGGTCTTATCGCTAAAAGCGATCTTTTAAAGACAACCTTTGGATGGATTAAATAGGGGGGAGGAGAGACAAATACTGTAGGTAGTCCGTGGTGTACCATTTACAAAATACAATAAATACATAAATAAAATAGGTATATTACTAGTCTAAATAAATATATAGATATACATATATATAATAATAAACATAACGGGAGCAAAGAAAAATATAATGTTGATGTCTAAGGAGAGAGAAAGTGATTTTTTATCATTTCTTTAAAAGTGGACAAAGATTGAGCACGCCTCACCGACACGGGCAAGTCATTCCATAACCGTACTGCTTGAACAGTAAAAGATTTGTCATAGAAACTGGTGGAATGCATCGGCATCTCTAGTCTCAGGTTTTCCGATGACCTCAGATATCTATTATGTGTGTCATGAAGGAACTTAAAACGTTCTTTGAGATAAGAGGGGGTTTTAGGATTAAACAAAATACTGTAAAGCTGAAACAAGATATGAGAATTCCGGCGAAGACGTATGGGAAGCCACTTGAGCTTTGTACGAAATTCAGATATGTGATCATATTTGCGCAAGCCAAATATAAATCTTATGCAATAGTTTTGAAGTCGCTCAAGTTTATCTAGTTGTGCCTCAGTAAGATCTGGATAACTGACATCTGCATAGTCAAGGATAGGAAGTAAAAGGGATTGTGCAAGCGCAGTTTTAGTGGCAGTTGGGAGAAAGTTTCGCAATCGTCTCAGCGACTTACCGGTTGCAAAAATTTTGCGACTTACGTCCTGTAACTGAGGACCCCAAGAAAGATGTTTGTCGATCCAAACCCCAAGGTTCTTAACCTTTTCGCTGACTGGAATAACAGTTCCATTAAATTGAACCTGGGGAAGCTGCGACCAGTTTATCTTGGGGATCATCCTTGAGCTGCCAACAACAATGAGCTGAGTCTTCGACGGGTTAACCTGCAGCCCATGCGCCTCACTCCACTCACAGATTGAAACTAAATCCTTGTTGATAATATGAACGGCGTCAGCCAAATTCGAGTGGTGAGCTTGCTTATAAATTTGCAAATCGTCTGCATAAAGGTGGTAGGAAGAAAGAAGGTTTTTGGTAATGGAGTTTATAAATATTGCGAAAAGTAAAGGAGATAAAACGCCACCCTGAGGTACACCGGCAGAAGTATAACACCACGAAGAGCAAGACTCTTCTATGCATATACGTTGCCGGCGGCCATACAGGTAACTATGAAACCAGTCAATCGCCGTTGGAGATATGTTAAGCGAGCGAAGCATGCCAAACAGGATATCAAAATCGACAGTATTGAATGCATTACTAAAATCTAGCAAGCAAAGAACCGTCAGATTTTCTCCCTCCATGGCTAACCGTATGTCATCAGTGACGTTAACTAAGGCTGTAGTGGTGCTGTGACCAGGACGGAAACCGGATTGGAAAGGATTCAGCAGACTATTCTTACAAAGAAAAGTACTAAGCTGATTGTGGACAAGGCGTTCTAGGACTTTGGAAAGGAAAGGCAAGATGGAGATAGGACGGTATTCTGAAAAGGAAGTAGGATTGGATTTTTTGGGCAGAGGAATAACTTTGGCCTCTTTCCACATCGATGGAAAGGTACAATAGGATATAGAGTAGTTCAGGATATAACATAGGATAGGAAGGATTTCGTCGAGGATAGGGAGTATCATTTTTCGACTTACACTGTCACTACCGACTGCGTTAGACGTGATTGAAACTATGCTCTTCTTAACATCACAATCAGAGAATTGACTAAAAATAAATGGGGGATGGTCCGGAGTTGGAAGATTTGAAAGATAGTTCACAGTAGCTGCCTTCATGGTCCCATTACTGCGGGACGAAAATGAGAAGTGTTGATTCAGTAGATCAATATCTAAGTCTTTTGGAATCGATTCTTGCCGTGATTTTCCAACTCCCATGGACTTAAGAAATTTCCAGACTTTTGCTGGATCTCCGTTTTCAACTGAGGTGTGGATATGGCGGCGTTGGGCGTCTCTACACACCTTATTGCAGCGATTGCGTGCATCAACAAGGATCTCCCGGTTCGACGGCGATGGCCGACACTTATATTTAGTTTTGGTTACAGCCTTTCTGTGCATGATAGTCCTAATATCATCTGTAAGCCATGGCGCCGGAAGATGTTTGATTTTCACTGCACGAATGGGAGCGTGAATATCGTACAACTGCACAAGGTTATCCGTCAGCAGATTCACTTTATCATCAACCGACTCAGCATTGACTAAAGGAGCCCAGTCAATGTTGTTAGCGTCTCTTCGGAGATCATCTGTATTCATACCACCAAAATTGCGCTGCAGGAGAATTTTAGGTTTTGCCTTAGGTGGGCGAATTTTATAGGATAGGAATAATAGGTCATGGTAAGAAAACATGTCAGCTGGGCATTGACCATGCTTGCTAGCATGTTGAGGAGAGGAAACAATGAGAAGATCCAATAGTGAAGGATTACAGTTTGGAAAATGGTGTGTGGCACTTAAAGGAAGAATTGATAAGTTCGACGACTGGACAATTGATCGAAGAGAAGAAGAACGGGAATCGTTTTTCAATAAGCAAGTATTGAAATCCCCCATAATAACTGTGTGACTGTAAGAGGGTGTTAGGTTTTCTAGGATCTTTTCAAAGGAAGACAAGAAATTTATACGTGACGAAGGGCTATAATAAACACCTAGAAGAACTTTCACGTGGTTCAGGTTTACTTCCAAAAAGAGATGCTCGCCACCGTTTTGCGGTGGCGGTTGTGCTGACATATCAACAATTGAAAAAGGAATATGTGGACGAAGGTATATGGCAACACCGCCGCCACCGCCACTCGTGCGATCATTTCTTATTAGTTGAAAACCCGGCAAGGAATAGGAAATAGAAGGGAGACATGGCTTTAGCCAAGACTCTGAGACAAGGATGGCATGGATGTTCTTACAGTCTAGGTTCACTAGCATGTCAGAATAATGTGCCGGAATACTCTGGGCATTTATATGGACTACATTAAAATTCTTAGGTACATCGGAAAACTGTGATTCAAGCGTGTCAGCAAGGGACGGAAAACAGCTAACAAAGCTGTCATTACTACTGGCCGACAAAAAGCTTTCGGAGGCGCTGTCGTCATTGCTATCTGACATCGACACTAATTATATGAAAAATAATAATAAACGTAAATAAACTAGATAATAATTATAAGTGTTATATATAAAAGAGCAATTAATTAAATCCACCCGCCAGTTGAGTGCTAACAATTTAAAAGTTACAACAGAACAACACATTGGCCCCGATAATAACATAGAAACTTCTGTTGTTTCTTGCTCTGTGTCCTTCAATGGGATAAATAGGGGATGAAAGTTTGTATGGAAGTTTTTCATTTTTCTAATGGGAGATCCCATCAAGCTAAAACATGGTTTCCATTATGTGGTGGAGAAATAAACATTATATACATTAATTCCCAAAAAAAAATATAACATTTAAGGATATTAACAAAAAACACTTACATCTTCCAATGTAACAAATGGAAAACTGAAGGACCTCAGTGGTTCCGTTGGGCTCTTTGAATTGAAAATCATGCGATGAGAAGTTAAATACATGCGGCCTTGTTTGATACCTTTGAACTCAGGAGTGTCATTTCCATAGAATTCAACTGAGACATTGTCCGAAAACAATATGATACTGAAAAAAAGGTCAAATTAGCATAATAGGCACAAAACAAAATGTATGTTCAATTGGGTCTACTAGACACACTGGACTATATGGGGTGTGGTTCAGATCAATGTTTTTTTATGTTGGATAATCTCACATTTTATCAGTATCTCATTTGATCATAAAAACTACTGATCTGTGTTTTCATTGGGTAAATAATTTTTAAGAGCTACTCTTATGCAATCTAATAAAAATGTGTTATGCAATCTATGCGGTTGGATTTGTTTTTAGAAGAAATAATGGGCATCCTTTTTATTTACCAATCAAAAGCAGGTAAAAGCTATTCCAATTGAGTTGTATGTATTATTCTTTAACAAGATAAATGTCTCATAATAAGGTAACAAGCAATGTGGCATTGCAACTAATGTGGAATCCCGTATGGCTGTACATGAGATGTAATTATGATGTAACACTTTATCCAGTTAGGTGTGAATAAAAAAACAACTTAACCAGAAAGAGACTTCACATGTATTGAAAAAAGATAAGAACATGATTTTACTATTTTTGTCACTAAAGCAGATATTTATATCATATATTTATATTTATATTTTAATAATTTATATTAAAATATAAATACAAATATCTGATATGAAAAAAAGGATAATGTTATCTCATTATTCAATCACGATAACAAAAACTTTTGTTCAGATTCCAAAAAATTTTCAAACACCTTTTTTGAAAATTGTAAACAAATAAAGTGAGGGTTAGGGAACTAGTAATTAACTCAGTTGTCACCTGATTAAAATGCTACATAATCTTAATAAATTAAAATAACTTGCTGCTAGTCAAAACTTTAGCATTTAATTTACAGTTCCTCTACAAAAAATAGTGTGACAGGTTCATTCAAAATAAAATATTAATAAAGTTGTTGTTGTTATATAAAATCTTAGGGGCGGATTTCAAAATTCGTAAATAACATTTACAACAAAATGGATCATAATGCAAATCAGGATATTGGCGTACGACTCCCAAAAAATATAAAGCCTTGGATAGCTAAAAAAAGCAAGTTATTAGACATGTAACTACAGACATTATAGCAATTTAAAACGCAAGTGTAGAAAATTCTAAAGTGATTTACGCAGTCGTCATTCCTAGACAAAAAGATGACTCACCATTCCCTTGCATGTATCAACACCCCATGATCGGCATGAGCCGTATTAAGAGACATTTTGGTTTGATGTACAAATTTTAAAGTGGTTTAAAGAGCTTTTGCCAAATACTGATCATTAAACGTTGCCGATTTCAACAAATATCAAATAAACAACGAAGCCGTAAACGAAACAAATAGATTTTTGCTTTGCATAATGAATGACAGTGACAATTCTCATTTATAATATTGGTCTATGGTGACAATCACATTATCACACAGCCACAACATGGAATTAGTACGTACTAAGTACGACGGCACCGATCTCACTGTAGCACCCTTATCGTTTCATCATCTGCCTAGCCTTTTCCCAACTATGTTGGGATTGGCTTCCAATCTAAGCGGATGCAGCTGAATACCGCAGCTGTATACCAGTATTTTACATGGAGCGACTGCTTATCTGACCTCCACAACCCAGTTACTGGGTAATACGATACCCCTTAGTAAGATTGGATGTCAGACTTTCGGGCTTCCGAGTACCCATAACGACTATCAAAGATCAACGAATGACAACCGGGACTAACGGCTTATCGTGTTTTTCGAGGCACGAAGGGGTCTCGGTATGTAAAGTTGGTCAACCATCCACAGACCAACCGTGGCAAGTGTAGCTTAACCTGATTGATTGACCGGTGCGGCTGTTATTATTTAGCCACGGGCCCCTCATCATAACGTTAGTATTATTAGATTTTAATAAAACTAAACTATCGTCTTTATAATACAGGTTTACCTAGTTTATGAGGCATACTTGAGTACAAATTTTAACATAGACCTATTTTATAATTAATCACCTAGGTTCTCATCTGTATTTTTTTATGGCAAATAAATTATTATTATTATTAATAATACATATAATCTTGTGGAGCACAACGTAACTTAAGACTGTGCCGACCCTACAGTGGCGCCCTCATCGTTTGTTTGGTTATTTCATACAATTTAGAATGAAAATGCAGAAAACAAGCACGTTAAGTTGTGCTTCACAAAATTATACGTTAATATTATTAGAAGCGGTAGTTTTATATTGTTTAGTTTTATCATAATCCTTAAAACGGAATATAGTGGCCACTTTTATCCGTTTTAAGGATTATAATGAAACTAAACAATATAAAACTACCTTTTATAATAATATTAACGTTTATTCTTGTGAAGCACAACTTAACGTGCTTATTTTCTGCATTTTCATTCTAAATTGTATGAAATAACCAAACAAACGATGAGGGCGCCACTGTAGGGTCGGCACAGTCTTAAGGTGATTGCGCAGTGATTACCGCGAAATTCAAATTTTCTTACGTTTTTTGCAATTAGCAGGTCAGTATCAGGTTGTATCTTGATCAAAATATGATTCGCGACTATAACAGGTACTTATTCACAGAATTATAGTCATTAGAATCATTAATACATCTTCCTAAGTTAGATTTGTACCACAAGAAAAAATCTCCTAGGGAAAAGTGTTTATGGTACAAATCTCACTTAGATGCAGTGCTTCCAGATCCCAAAAGTAAAATTACAGTGGTGCGAGCTACAAAATACAGGAGTTTCTAAAAACAATAAAGTAGATTTCAAAATCGATTACAGTAAAATTACAGACAAACTTTGTTACATATTGATTTTGTACATATTGATAGAAAAATAGGTCTAACATACAGTAAATCTACTGTAATCACAGTGAATCTGGAAGCACTGCTTAGATGTATGAATGTTTCATAAGATTATAATTCTGTAAATACGTACCTGTTATAGTCGCGAATCAAATTTTGATCAAGATACAACCTGACACTGACCTGCAAATTCCAAAAAACGTAAGAAAATTTGAATTTCGCGGTCTACCACTTCCCATTCACCATAGCATTTTCTGCATTCAATTCTTCATTGATTTTATGAATTATCCAAACTAACAATGAGGGCGCGATCGGTGTCGTCAAAAAGTCGCTGCGTGACGCGTGTGCTAGTAGCATGATAGAAAATGAACGGTTGTAGTTGTAGCACTTGTAGCACTGAATTTGTAAATACTAATTCCATGGCCAAAGTCGTGACGTAATGACAAATCGCCGTAGAACGGTAGATAGAAGGATGACATTTTGTAGGTAAACAATACAATAATTAATTTGTTTGGTTGGTTTTAGCGGCTTTGCAAATTGCACCTTGGTGTCGCTATTATAATGTGGTTATAATGCCACTTATGAAATAAGTTAACTGGAAAAGAAAAATAATTTAGAATACGATTTGTTTTTGACTTAGTTTTGTAATTTTACTACATAGAAATCATGGACATAAAAACAAATCAAAGTAATAATAACATTAAACCTATAGCTAAGGATACGGTTCATAAAATATGTTCTGGACAGGTACGCCAATAGCATTTCTACTGCTTATTATATATAATGGATGGAGTTGTAAACACGAAGAAGCAAGTTTTGTGATACATGACATCCCTTTTGAATATGATAACCCTCTCACCGTCTGACCCATGCATGCAGAAAGAATATGTAGCTTACACGTAAAAGAAAGCTGTTAATTAAGTCACTATCACAGATTCACAATAGGGTTGCCTTTGTTGTATTCTAGAGAATAATTAATAATGATAACATATTTTACAATTTTAGGTTGTTGTGAGTTTAGCAGTTGCTGTAAAAGAGCTGGTAGAGAACTCCTTAGATGCTGGTGCAACAAATATTGATATAAGGTTTAAAAATTATGGCATTGACTTAATAGAAGTATCAGATAATGGAACTGGTGTCACCGAAGATAACTTTGCTGCTTTGAGTAAGAATAATAATTAAAATTGATTTAAACATGCAACAATATACTGAAGCCTACTAGCGAATATTACTTCTCAAAAGACATCAAGAATGAGAAGTAAAGTCCTGTATTACAGAAACTCGCTCAAAACTCAAGCATTACTTAAAACTTGCTTCAAGCCATTTGATTGGTTGAAACGTTTTTTCATGATGTAATGTGTTTTTTATTCCATGACTATTACTTTGTAACATGGCCTTTAAAAAATGCCTATTTCTTATTACAGCTTTAAAGCACTACACTTCAAAACTAACCGATTACTCAGATCTACTTGGAGTATCAAGTTTTGGATTCAGAGGGGAAGCGCTAAGTTCACTATGTTCATTAGCTAATCTCACAGTTACCACAAGACACAAAGATTATGATTATGGTATGCCTTATTGCAAATTGTGTAATAAATTTTTTTTTTGTTTGTGGTTCACTGTTCTGAATTGTTATATTATTGCTCACATCAGCCTCAGTATTCACTTCCTTTCTAGCCATAATGTTTTTTTTCTTGAGTATTCAGAATTTTCAATAATCTAAATATTTTTTATAGCTACAAAATTAGAATATGACCACAAAGGGAATATAACTAAACAAACACCATGTTCAAGACAAGTTGGTACAACTGTCAGTTTAACAAACCTCTTCTCATCATTGCCTGTGAGACAGAAAGAATTTCATAAAAACGTTAAGAGGGAATTCAACAAAATGACTCAGCTGCTCTATGCATACTGTTTGATTTCAGTTGGAGTTAAGTAAGTTTCAATAAACATTATTATATGGAATCAAAGTACCTACAACACACTATTAGGGTACTAAAATATCTCAACTCTTTTGCAGAATAACTTCCAGCAATCAAACAAGCTCCAACTCAAAGTCTGTAGTAGTAGCAACACAAGGAACATTATCTTATAAAGATAATATTGCCAGTGTTTTTGGGGTTAAGCAACTACAAACATTACTCGAAATAAAGCCAGAATATGTTGCAAACATAAAAGATAATATATTTAGGGGTTTGTCAGGAGAAGTAAAGGAAACAGATGAAAGTGTTGTTATAGATGATGTTGAAATTGATTTATCTGAGGATTCTAATGATGCAGAAAAATCTAATGTAACTGATAGTGATATTAGTGGATCACAGAAATCCCAAGGTCACAAAAATGTTGCAAAACCAATTGAGTTTACAGGTTTTATATCTTCTTGTGCTCATGGTAGTGGACGTTCCAGTACTGACAGACAATTTTACTATATCAACTCCAGACCTTGTGAACCAACCAAGATAATGAAAATCATCAACGAAATATACAGGCAGTATAATTCACATCAATACCCTTTTGTGTTCCTAAATGTTAATCTTGAAAGAACAGCAGTTGACGTAAATGTCACTCCAGATAAACGGAAAATATTTCTTACAAAGGAAAAAAATATATTAGACATATTGAAAAGTTCTTTACTAAAACTATTTGAAAATATCCCTAGGACATTGAAGATAGAATCTACTCCGAATTTTTACAATAAAGAAACAAATGATGTCAAACCAGATTTGGAACAACCAAGAGTTTTCAATTCATTTTTAAAACAATTTCAAAATAAAACAAAGCAAGTTTCTGATAGTGTCTCCACAGTTGATAAAGAAACTAAAAATATTGAACTTAAACGAAAATCAACAACAATGTTAGATTTTATCTCTTCAAAAACGAAGAGAACAGAAGTGGTTACAGAAGAAGAAAACTTAGAACTGGACAAAGAAATTGAAGATGCTAACAATAGGACACTTGTTATTCTTAAGTCTGATGTTGAAGATGTAGTAGAAGATAGTGATGATGCTGAAAACGAGCCATTGAACTCTGGTGAAAGTAATGAAACTAAAAGCACATATAATTTGTCTAAAAGTTCACCTCTAGAGGATGATAAACGGAATATTATGTATTTAGACTTTGCTGAAAATGTACCGAATACGCAAATAAGAGATATTGCCGATGTCGTAATAGATAAGTCACATACCATATACTGTAAAACAAAAGCTTTAAAGACGAAAGCAAACACTTCAAGTGAATTCAAAGAGAAAACATCTAAAAAGCAGAAAATTGTAACAGATAAGGAGGATTTGGGGAAGAATAATAGGAAAACTGTAACTTTAAAGACGTCAATGGAACATGTTAAAGCATTAGCAAGTATGTATGTCAACGATAAAAAAGAATCAGCTCCCACAAGGGTAAAATTCAAAAGCGAAATTAATCCTGTATTTAATAAAAAATGTGAAGAGGAACTAAGTAAAGAAATATCTAAGGGCTCATTCAAAAAGATGGAAGTCATTGGACAGTTTAATTTAGGTTTTATAATAACAAAATTGGAAGATGATCTTTTTATAATAGATCAACATGCTACAGACGAAATTTACAATTTTGAAACATTACAGAAAACTACAGAGCTTACTAGTCAAAAATTGGTCATGTAAGTTATATTTGACTACCCTATATTTAATTTTAAGTTCAAATATTCTATCATAATATTATTAATTTCAGTCCACAGTTACTTGAACTAACAGGAGTGAATGAACAAATCCTGATGGATAATTTAGATGTGTTTAAAAAGAATGGATTTACGTTTGAAATCAATGAAGATGCTTTACCTACAAAGAGAGTTAAATTGTTAACATTGCCTATGTCAAAAAATTGGATCTTCGGAAAGGAAGATATAGAAGAGCTTTTATTTATGTTGAGGGTATGTATGAGAGCCCTAAACCGGCCAGTTGAGACACCTAGGCCTAACTATGTGTCACAACTGTCTGGTTCTGTCGGGTATAGCTTAGGAGCTAGACAAGAGATACCTTGGTTTTGTCTTATGATGTTATATTAGGTCCTTACATATAAAATTAGCGTTTTGTCGTACTGACCACTTTGATCTGAAATATCTCCTCTTTGGTTAAGGTGAATGGGAAGTGGTAGACCGCGAAATTCAAATTTTCTTACGTTTTTTGCAATTTGCAGGTCAGTGTCAGGTTCTATCTTGATCAAAATTTGATTCGCGACTATAACAAGTACGTATTTACAGAATTATAATCATAATAACAAACATTCATACATCTTTATAAGTGAGATTTGTACCAAAAACACTTTTCCCTAGGAGATTTCTTCTTGTGGTACAAATCTAACTTAGGAAGATGTATTTATGATTCTAATGACTATAATTCTGTGAATAAGTACCCGTTATAGTCGCGAATCAAATTTTGATCAAGATACAACCTGATACTGACCTGCAAATTGCAAAAAACGTGATAAAATTTGAATTTCGCGGTAATCACTGCGCAGTCACCTTAAGAATTCCTAATTCAAATTTATAAATTCACTAGCTGACTTTGCGGGGTCAGCTAGTGAATTTATAAATTTGAATTTGGTCGTTTTGCAAAAAAAAAAATAGATAGTAGCCGATTCTCAGACCTACCCGATATGCACACAAAATTTCATACAAATCGGTCCAGCCGTTTCGGAGGAGTATGATAAGTAACTAACACTGAGACACGAGAATTTTATATATTAGATTTAGCTGGTACATTTGAGTTTTGAAAAAAGTCATTCATTTGTTTTTTCCTCATTATTTTTTTCTTTGGCGTCGCTTATTACCGCACAATGGAAAACATGAAATATCTGTATATTTACGAGTACGGGTTCTACCGTGGCATCAGTGCTGCAGAAACAGCTCAAAGGATTAATAATGTGTACGGCGCTGGTGTCGCAAAAGAAAGCACGGTACGTTTTTGGTTTCTACGTTTTCGTTCTGGAAATTTCGACCTTCAGAACCAACTTCGTGGACGGCCGGAGACCAAAGTGGAAAATGAAGAATTAAAGGCTATTGTGGATGTGGAAGCGGATCCATCACAAAGCACTTCAGAAAGCTGCAGGCTTCGGGGTAAGCGATAAAACTGTATTAATTCACTTGAAGCAAATCGGGAAAGTAAAAAAACTTGAACGATGGGTACCTCATGAATTGAGTGAATCGAACTTGCAAACACGCGTCGACTGCTGTGTTACTTTGCTCAACCGACACAATAATGAAGGGATTTTAAATCGAATCATTACTTGTGATGAAAAGTGGATACTGTACGATAGTCGGAAGCGCTCGTCACAATAGCTGAACCCTGATGAACCAGCCAAATCCTGCCCTAAACGAAAATTGACTCGGAAAAAGTTACTTGTCAGTGTTTGGTGGACTAGCGCCGGTGTCGTTCACTACAGCTTTCTAAAATCTGGCCAAACGATTACGGCAGATATCTATTGTCAGCAACTGCAAACCATGAAGGAAGAACTAGCTGCTAAACAACCGAGATTGGCCAATCGCTCTAGGCCACTGCTGCTTCACGACAACGCAAGACCACACACTGTACAACAAACAACCACTAAGTTAGATGAGCTACAATTGGAATATCTGCGACATCCACCGTACTCCCCGGACCTTGCTCCAACAGATTACCATTTTTTCCGGAATTTGGACAACTTCTTACAAGGAAAAAAATTCAACTCCGATGCGGCAGTCCAAACTGCCTTCAAAGAGTTCATTGATTCTCGCCCCCATGGTATTTTTAGTAAAGGGATCAATGAACTACCTATGAGATGGCAAAAGTGCATAGATAACAACGGTGCATACTTTGATTAATTAAATATATTTTACTAGCAGCGCCCCGCGGTTTCACACGCGTTAGTTTCGATCCCGTGGAAATATCGGGATAAAAAGTATCCTATGTGTTAAAATTTTCCGTACACAAAATACGCGCATTGACGTGGAGTCGCGGACACCAGCCCGTATTACCTATCCTGTGTGTGTTCCTGATTATAAACTATCTGTGTGCCAAATTTCATCCAAATCTGTTCAGCCGTTTGTGCGTGATTGAGTAACAAACATCTAAACATCTTCACAAACTTTCACATTTATAGTATTACTTTAAGATTATTACTTAGTAAGCACGGCTACACATCAAGCTATACACATCCAGTATAAGCTGACTTCTGATTGTACGAAAAACCTATACAGTGCGAGGTCAGCTAAAACTGGAAATGTATAGCTTGATGTGTAGCCGTGTATAGAGACGCCAGCACATCAAACTACCCGAAACTGTCAAATTTTTCCAATCAACTTTGAATCGTAAACAGTAGCGATAAAGTTGAAAATATATTAAAGTTTGACAGATTGTAGTAGCTTAATGTACAGCCTATCGATTCTGTAAAAATCTCACGTGAGCGTGAAGTAAACTATCAATGGAGGCAATCCCTAAGATCAGGTGGAATGACAGCTCACTTCACCTTAGTTTTCAACGGTGAGATTTTACAGAATAGCACTGCTGGCGTCTGTACATTACTTTATGAAGATATTTTAGGTACAGACGCCAGCAGGTCAACCTATCCCAATCTGTCAAATTTCTTTGATAGATTTTCAACTTTAGTACAAAGGAATAAGGTTCATATTCAATTCGGAAAATCTGACAGATTGGGGTGGCTTGATGTGCTGGCCTCTGTACATCACTCTATGATCATTGATCAGTAAGAGTGAAACTATAGTAAGCCTAGTACAGTTAACGGCGCGCGGCGGAGGGGCCCATGGCTAAATAATAACAGCCGCACAGGTCGATCAATCAGGTTAAGCTACGCTTGCCGCGGTTGGTCTGTGGATGGGTAACCATCTCTACATACCGAGATCCCTCCGTGCCTCGGAAAGCACGTTAAGCCGTTGGTCCCGGCTGTCATTCGTAGATCTTTGACACTCGTTACGGGTAGTCAGAAGTCCGAAAGTCTGACAACCAGTCTTACCAAGGGGTATCGTATTACCCAGTAACTGAGTTGTGGAGGTCAGATAGGCAGTCGCTCCATGTAAAACACTGGTATTCAGCTGCATCCGGTTAGACTGGAAGCCGACCCCCAACATAGTCGGGAAAAGGCTAGGCAGATGAGCTAATGGCGCGCGGCGGCCGTGCTGATTTATTTAAAAACTATGATATCTCCTAAGATATTCATAGAAATCAAAAGATGTCAAGGGCAATTTTGTTCAAAATTAAATACTTATGATGAATAATGTGTTTATTTGGATAAGGATTAATATCATGTTTATAAAAACACCTTCGCAAATAATGCATTATTTTTGATTATCATAAAAATGGTTATAGTGAGTCAACCTTAAAAGATAGATATATGCTGTCGCGGACTTTTTTTTAGAACTTTTAAGGTGGAAAAATTCCGTCGTACATTATTTTTGCGTAACTTTAACTGTTTACGCAGCGCAGGCAACGGAAGCTCTCAAAAGGAATAATTTATCCCGTTTTTGCAACATTTTTCATTACTGCGACGCTACTATTGGTCGTAGCGTGATGTTATATAGCCTATAGCATTCCCCGATAAATGGACTATCTAACACAAAAAGAATTTTTTAAATCGGTTCAGTAGTTTCGGAGCCTATCCATTCCAAACAAACAAACAAATCTTTCCTCTTTATAATATTAGTGTAGACAAAAAAAAATGACTTAATGACTTTATATTCCTCCCGTACAAAACGCTAATTTCATATGTAAGGACCTAATATTTTAAAATTACAGGAATCCCCTTCAGAGTATTGTAGACCAAGCAGAGTAAGAGCAATGTTTGCATCAAGAGCTTGTCGGAAATCAGTGATGATAGGCACACCTCTGGGCAAAGTCGATATGAGAAAGCTTGTTGATCACATGTCCGAAATAGTCACACCATGGGTAAGTTATTGTAGTGAACTCTTTATTGTTGTAACCATAATTCATACAAAAATATTTTCTTAAAGAACTGATCAAACTGCGCTCGCGCCTATTTTGTCAACTGACTTGTATAGACGTTATTGTTCAAACTGGCACGCATAGTCGCGAGACTTCCTAAAACAATCGACCCACGCCAGTCCGTCCCACGCGGAATTCGGCTGTTTGAGCAGTGCTTTAACGCATTATTATTTTTTCAGAATTGTCCACACGGCAGACCAACAATTAGACATTTAGTGAATTTGGCCATGGTCCACACAAAGGATAGATTTGATAACTGATTTTTTGTTTATGTCACAAATCTGAATCATGTAACTTACTAATCTAATCATGTAACTTACTAATCTCCGAGATATTAAATAAAAATTATGTTTTATTTCACTGTTTTATTTCATACACTGATAGATTTGAATATATTAAATCCTGTGTGTGCAGTTGTCACCATGACTCCTGGAATTTGTTTGTGCCAGTGCAATTCCTTTATATCATTTTGCCCTTGATGGATGAACAAAAGCTGAGGCGGAAGATTCTGAAAAAAAAAAAGAATTAACATCATTCCACTCATAACTGTCTGTGTCTCCATATTTTGTCTTCAACATAATAATATGATTTTTAATAAATAATGTAAACATACGTTCAATTCTTCATCAACAACATCGTCATCGTCACGCTCGACAGCCAAGTCCCAGAGCGCAACTTGGTGATCTTCACCAGCGGATGCCAGCACACTTGGCTCAGTCCAGTGCCACTCTATTGAAGTAACGGGTGCTGTATGATGCTTGAAAGTACCCACAGGGGTTTTGCTGGCCAATTGTCTTAAATCCCAAATGTGAAGGAACCCATCATCACCACCTGCAATTCACAATAAATTAGTTTTATGAATGAAGCCTGCGTGTGGGTTACGGATCATATAAATATGAATAGACTAAAAATACTCTGTACTGACGCATTCGATCACCATGATATTTTACGAAAATGGTCCAAGAATAAAGCCTAGTGGAACGCCCATTTTGATTACTGGTATAGAAAATCTGTTTACTTTGTCTTCAGCTCTCATAATCCCATTATTTAACTATAAGGTAAGGAGATTCAGAGCTGCTTACGTAAGGATAAGCTGGTGTGGTTTTTATACTGATTATAATTAGTGAAGAACTCGGTCAAATGCCTAGGACAAGTTACAGATGAGTGTAGAAGTGAAAGTTACAGATGCAGACTGCAATAAAATGGACATAATTGTAGACAATACAATGAAATATTTTTCTTGTACTTAGTTTAAACTACAAACAAAATAAAACAAAAAGAAATTACCACTGGCTATAAAAGGCTCTTTACTATTCCATGATATAACATTGACGTCACTTTGATGAGCATCTTCTATTGAGAGCATGCAAGCTTTCTGAGGAGTTGCTCTTGTATCCCATATTCTTATTGATTTATCTACAGAACATGATGCTAGAACATTCCTGCAAATAACAATAAGTATTATGAAATGCAATAAGGTTATTTAGCTCTGTTCCTTAATCCACTGCAATAGAAAAATTAACAACTAGCTGTTTTCTGTTTATTTTATTTATTGAAGATTTGTGGTTTGTGTTTAATGCAAATACATGCCTTTCATTAGGGGACCACTGTATGTCTTCAACAGAAGCAGTGTGTCCGACCAGAGGGCGCTGGTCAACTTCCCATGTTCCACTTTGGTTTGGTTTCCAAATGTGAATATCTCTTCTGCAGTCACCTGTTGCTAGAACCTGTGAATATATATTAAAAAAAAACTGTAAAACAAATAAGGTTATAAACTTATGATTTGGAGTGGCTAGTATGTTCTCACAAACCATTTAAAAACAAAAACCTGCTGCAACACAGATTTTAAAGTTGCCCAGGCATGATATCATGACATGTATTTCACAATAGTTCAACAATTATTGTGCAATTGAAGATATGCAACAAAATACCAGCAGTGCGATTCTGTAACCATCTCACCGTGAAAATTTAGGTGAAGTGAGCGTGGAGTGAGCTGTCAGTATCATCCTGATGCTAGGGATTGATACTCTTGACAGCTCACTCTAAGCTCACTTCACCTAACTTTTCACTGTGAATTTTTTCAGAATCAATCGGCAGTACTTGATTTTGATAACAGAATTAATAGGTAGCTCTATATCATTTTAAATTGCACTCTGTTGACCTCTACAATAAGAGGGTAAATAAATAATTCACTTACACCAAGTTCTGTAGCACACCAATCAACTGCAAATCCTTCTTGCTGATGTCCATTGAATGAATAAAGCGGTTTGACAGGATTATTAACAGTGTCTAGGTTGTACCGTTCTAACAGTGTAGGATCATCCACTGCTTGTAGCTGCTGTGTTATATTCCAAATGTCGACCCTGCCTAATTCAGACCAACTTGCAGCTAGAACAGAGTTTCTGAAACTTGTTGCCTGTGGATATAACAAGCACATATTTAAAATTAACACTTAGGAACAGTTTATTTTGGGTTAGGTTCTTCTTTTAGAAGAAGGTATAATTAATTATAATATATATTAAGAATTTACACTTTACAGAAGACAAAGGAAAGTTACCCAAGTTAATGTTACATTAAAGTTACGTTAAACATTAAAGTTCTATCTGCTTAGTCTTTTTCCAACTATGTTGGGGTCAGCCTACAGTGCACTTGAATACCATTAATTTTCATGGAGCAACTGCCTATCTGACCTCCACAACACAGTTTAACCCATTGAATGTATGTAAAGATAGTCACCCATCCACAGACCAACCACAGCAAGAATAGCTTAACCTGATTAATCAACCCGTGCTTACTTAGCCACAAGCCATTTACCCAAGTTAGCTACTGTTGACCAAAATTACACTACACCACCCAATAAGCTGTTATTAAGTGATTTTACAACAGATAAAACTTGCTTTCAGGAACAAAGGGCCCACTTATGACTTACCCTTATTCTATTAACACAGCCCTGATGCTTGATGAAGGAGAATGTCATTTGTGGCTTCTTCTCCTCATCCTCCTCCTCTTCGTCATCATCTTCATCTTCATCTGATTCTTCTTCATCCTCTGCTTTTGAAGTTTGGTGCAGGTTGGACATTTTAACTACTAATAGACTAATAACAAAAATTACTTTTATTTATAAATAAAACTGAAGTCACACATTTATAACTCCAGAACAGCTGGACTGACCAAAAGATCTTTGATTTGTTGGATTTGTCTCTGCCCTGAATAGCAGAATAACTATTAAAACATGGAAAAATTCACGAAAAAATAATAATGAAGATAATTTATTTTCTCATACATTAATTCTCTGGTCGTATGAAGTTTGCTGTGTCAGCTAAAATAGCTTACTAGACAAAAGGTTATTTATATCTCTGACAAAAGGTAATTGAATTTAAGGCTACTTTCATAATCAATCTAAGATGTTCCCACTGCTGGGACACAGGCCTCCTCTCTGTGAGCGGGAATGGGCCATAATCCACACCAGGCGAGGCTAACTTATCCGCCTGTAATAGAGGTGCTTAACAAGCCCATTATCGTACATTACCAGTAGACTTACAAATACTAGCAACTTACTTATTTAGATGTGCGCTAGAAGCTTGAGTACCGGCAACTAAATAAGCTGTCATCGGATACTCATTTCTGTCGTTGCCAAGATTATCAGGAACAATATCGAAGCTGAGACAAGGGGCGCCAGTCTGGGCTTGATGCAGCATCACGTAGGCAGACTGGTCGCAAACTAAATGCTCGTCTTCCTTCAAAGGCTGCCCAGGAAGGTAAGTCTTGGGACGGTCATCGTTTTCCTCTTCTCCTTCCATAACTTCGTCTTCACTCTCAGAGGAACTGGCCTCCATCTGATCTTCTTCTATGCCTGACATGACTAAACGGACAGATTTGGAATTTTTACAAATAAATAACAACAGTCACAAGTTACTCACAACACGACATGCGCGATTTAGGTTATTAATTTATACTAAGTTTGACAGTGACATCTTTTTTTTCTCTTTTGTGCCTTGTGAAACAGGCTAAGGTCAGGGACCATGCTGCCTAGTCATCAGTTTTTTCGTATTTTTTTAGAAAACAATTCTTTAGTATATTTTTTCCTAGTGTAGATCCAGTTAAAATTATTAGATACCGATGACTTGGATTTATTTACTAATGGATCACCATTAGTAAATAAATCCAAGTCATCGGTTTCTTATATTTCTGTAAATCCGAGTCATCAGTGTTATATATTTTACTAGCTGACCCCGCAAACGTCGTTTTGCAAAAAAAAAAAAATAGATAGTAGCCGATTCTCAGACCTACTGAATGTGCACACAAAATTTCATACAAATCGGTCCAGCCGTTTCGGAGGATTATGGTAACTAACACTGTGACACGAGAAGTTTATATATTTCACTATAATCTATGATATTCAAGTGAATGTATACTCAGAGAATTCTGTTTTTGGCTCAGATATTGGCCGCTGCCTGGAATTTTGCGGGCAGCGGGGCGGCAGCGGCGGCGGCGGCGCCGGAGCGGCAGGATTTTATGCGTACATTTAAATGGACCGGTTCTCGAAAACAGCGGCGCGGGAGCGGGCAACGAGCGGTGCACTCAAGGCAATCGGTGACCGCCCGCACCGCCGGCAAAATTCCAGGCAGCGGCCTGAAGAATGTTTATGGTTTAGAGATAGTGCAATCCACGAAGACGCGCCCCACTCTTCTTCCGAATCGTTATTGGTTATCGATAGTTAATTCCATTAGTGTTTTAGTATTTTCGATACACACTAAAATTAGTCACTAATAATAATTTGTGTCGACAAAACTAAAACACTAGCGGAATGTTGCACACTCGTGCTGTAAGCATTAGGAAAAAGAATGGGCGCGTCTTCGTGGATTGCACTATCAGTACTGACAAAGGGCGCGGTACAAGTTGCGCTGTAATCGATGTAAGGGTACTTACGCACTATGCGGTTAGCCGGAATGCGGTCAGCCGTCCGGCTGACAGCAATCAAAAATATGTACAGAGGCCAGCACATCAAGCTACCCCAATCTGTCAGATTTTCCCAATCGAATATGAACCTTATTCCTTTGTGCTAAAGTTGAAAATCTATCAAATAAATTTGACAGATTGGGGTAGGTTGACCTGCTGGCGTCTGTACGAGAAAGTAGTTTTTATCCGCACTGTGATGCCGGACGGTTCGTGCAGTTCTTCAGCCGGACGGTTGACCGCATTCCGCGTACCGAATTAGCGTGAGCGCGATAACGATGTCCCGTGAATCGTCATAGATGACGTCATAACATGCACCATCTTGCGATAACGCCGACCATGCCTTTTAAGCGCTGTCAAAAATGACAATATGTGTGTCTGTGTTTGTGTTTTGAGTTGCATCATATCTTTAGACCTAACGTGGCATTTTCAAAATTGTGCTTCTGTCTGACAGTGGCCAACTAACCAAATAAGAAGAAGAAATGTGGTGTATATACAAATAAATACTGTAATATTGTTTTGACGTTGAGTAAGCACTGTGAGCGCGTTCACGAGCGTTCCGAATTGTTGACAGCCCTCAGCTGTCTTAGTCGTAAGCGTAACTCGTAATATCTAAATCGGAACGCATGTGAGATGATGTGTGCTGTGCTGTGAGTAGAGATGGGAATATACCCGGTAAAAATGGGTAAATACCCATTTATACCCATTTTTACCTTCCCATTTTTAATTTATACCGGGTAAAAATTAAAATCAGTTTAACTGAAACTAATTATTGTATTTTTTAATAGATACGATTTATATTCAGTTTTTTTCAACGGAATTGTGTGAAGTCTTGTTCTTAGAACACTATAAAAGAAGGTATGTCAATTTTAATTCATAGTACAGACGCGCCAGCACATCAAGCTACTACAATGTGTCAAATTTCTGTAATAGATTTTCAATATCGCTAAAGGTGGTTCTTTAAATACTAATTATAATCAATTTTGGACTTATAAGTCTAGAAGAACTTGGCCCACGTGTTATTTTCTAACGTCTTTTTTATTTGATTTTGATTTTTTTACATCGGTATTCGAGATCGAACTAACAACCGTCAAGAAATACTATGTCAAAAGCTAAATATAATATGTTAAGTGAATAGCATCAATAGATCTCGGATGGACCCTTTTTTGTGAAGCCGCGTGAACGGCCGTATCAAAATGGTCACGGCGGTGCTTGACAGCGGGGACGGGGCGTGACCATATGGTCACGGTCAGTGCCTGAGCGGTATGTGTTTTGCACTTATTATTAACTTCATTAAATTCACTGTTTTTTTTTTAGATAGTGGGAAAAGGCAGAAATAAACGAGATGAAATTTGGAAACACTATAGTGTGGGTCCTGATAAATCAGTAATTTGCAAGTATTGTGATCATAAATATAAAATAGCAAATGTCAACAAAATGGGAGGTCATTTAGTTAAATGTAATAATTAGTGTCTAAAAAAATATCTCTGTTGCTAAAAATTACCTGAAGAATCAAACTGACGTAAATATCACCAATACTACTAACGCTCCTATTATAACAATGACATCCTCGCACCCAGCGCCCCATGTTGGTTCGCTGGATTCAGAATAATCACAATCTGAATCAGCCATCGTCGTCATCACAAAAGGCAATAAGAGGAAGAAATCGAAAGGCTGACAGTAAAATTAGCAAAGGCAGTATTCATTTCTGGATCAGCTTTGAGGCTGGTCTTCTTCTTAGCGTGTCGATAGCAATCTAAATGGACTAGGTCCAGAATTCAGCTACTTGTTTGGCGCCATCACCAGCGTCCACTAATTCCTGTAACGTACAGCTGACAGGACACGCAGGACACGATATTAAGTGTCCCATCGTTTGTGGAACAGCACCACATTTACACTCCAAGGCGGAGTCGTCTATGAAACTCCACCTGAACAGGTGTTCCTAGCTTCGGCCAACCTAGGTCCGGTGTCTGTTTAAAGAATTCCAGGTTACCCAAGGTAACTCATGTCCAGGTGGGAGGTCTTCAGCGGGTAGAACGAACGGTTTGGGTAAGGAAGCACTGTCTCGCCACAACTTCAGTCTTTCTTGTGATGGTTCCTCAGTGAGTGGGACGACACACTTTAAAAAACTGTTTCGGCTTTTCAGCCTTTGTCGCACAAGGAAGTTGTCACGCAAAGGGTGTCGTGTGACGTAGACCATTTTGGCTCTTTCGCTTGAGCTTGCCACCGCTCTGCGAACTACTGCGCCACCAGTAGTGGATTCCTGCTAGTGGAAACAGCATTTGTAATCATTTTTTACCCGGTATTTATTATTAATACCGGGTAAAAAAGGGTATTTTTTAATTTTTACCTTTTTTACCTTTCCTTCCAATTTTTACCCACCCGCCCATCTCTAGCTGTGAGCGACTAACTAAAGCTATAGGCTAATTCGGAATTCGGAACAAAGTGACAGACAAGACAAGCAGTATCACTGTCATTGTCATACATTGGCAGTGTGACCATTTCTGGCAGATTTCTGCCATTTTGGCAGATTTCGCTCCTAAATATTGTCTGTGGCAGATCATGCTGACGATTTACAAAAGTGGCAGATTTCGGCAGATTTAAAGATTTCAAGAAAATCCACACTCATTAGTTAGAATTTTCAATGAATTCATCTTTTTTCAAAGTAATTACATAAGGTTTTCTATAAAATTAGATTACAAATGATTTTATCGAAAAGGCAACTTCTGTTTCATGGCCAAATTTTACGGGGATTTCTCAGGTGAATTTAAACAAAAATAAGGAATAGGTTCTTAATTTTTGGCTAGCAAAAGAGGGGATTAAAGAAATTTCATTGAATTCGTTGTGTATTTTGTAAGGCATATTATTGGCGCCAAGTGTGGCAGATTTTGGCAGATTTTTTGCCCAGTCTGTGGCAGATTCGCCATTTATAAGATGGTCACACTGTACATTGGTCCTATATTTTGAAGCTGTGATTTGAATTTTGAAGGTTATGTTGGTTTGCTAATCTAAAATACGGCAACTTATTAAATAAAAATATTAATTACTATGGCTTTTCGGTGCATAAAATTGTTGAGAATAATCAGAACCACAAATATGATTCGCCACAATTTCATCACAACATCTGTTGCTCTGCCAGAAGAAGTGAAAATCCGTAAACCGAAGGAATATAAAACAGAAGATAATTTGGTTTATTTAGAGGACCCAGATACCTTCGGAACTTTATCCAGGACAGTTAACACTCAGTCGGTTGAACTTGAAGACGAGGGAGATAAAAAAGAGGAGGAATTTATACAAAACAAACCATTACGTTCAAAGAAACTAACCACTAAACAATACGCCGATATTATAAAACAATTTATTAATTACAAGAGACTGAAAGAAGCTATTGACGTGCTAGAAGTAAGAATGTTAAAAGAAGACAGAGTGAAGCCTGAAAACTATATTTATAACATACTGATAGGTGCTTGCGCTGATGTTGGGTACACAAAAAAAGCTTTCAAATTATTTAATGACATGAAGAGACGGGCTCTGAGCCCTACTGGTGACACTTACACTTGCCTGTTTCATGCTTGTGCCAATAGTCCCTGGCCAGTAGATGGACTGAAGCGTGCCCAAAATCTGAAGGAACTAATGATTGAGAAGGGATTTGAACCTAATTTAACTAATTATAATGCAATGATCAAAGCATTTGGCAGATGTGGTGACTTACCTACAGCTTTTAAAATTGTTGATGAAATGCAGGCAAAGAAGATAAAAGTTAGATCACATACTTTAAACCACCTGCTGCATGCTTGTATTACTGATAAACAAAATGGATTGCGCCATGCTCTCATAGTTTGGAGGAAAATGTTAAAACTAAGGGAAAAGCCCAATATTTATACTTTTAATTTAATGCTGAAATGTGTAAAAGATTGTAATTTGGGCAGTAAACAAGACATTACAGAACTTATTGAAACTATACAAGCTCAGATACAGTTACAGAGTCAAAATCAACAACAACTGAAATTGACCCAATCAAGTGAACGTTTGAAAATTGAACCAGATAAACAATTATTAATTGAATCCACAAAATCTGTTGGTGAAATAAATAATGATTATCAGCACACAGATACGCCTTCTAGTGAATTAAGTATAGTTGACAAGAAAAATAATATTGCAATAGAATTTGTAAACAAATTGGATACAGTGGTTGTCAATGAAAGGACTGCACCAAACTTATTATCCAGCGTGTTGAACATGGAGCAAGTAACAGCATTGCAAGAAGTACACACATTACAAGATAAGTTTGCAGTAGTGGGAGGTCAAGATGATTTCCTAAACGAGATGCAGGCATATTCAGTCAAACCAGATATCAAAACTTTTACACAAATGCTGCCACTGTTAGATAACACCATAGAAGCTGAGGACAAATTACTGAAAAAAATGAAATCTTTGGCTATCAGGGCTGATATAGATTTTTACAACATGCTAATAAAGAAGAGATGCTTGAGATCAGATTATGATGCCGCTGTTGTAAGTTATAACTGTATCCATACATTTTAGCATTAGCATTATCAGCCTATCATGTTTCCACTGCTGGGACACAGACATCCTCTCAGTGAGAGGGAGTGGGCCGTGATCCACCATGAGGAGCCAGGTCACATGACTGTCTTTGAAATTAGGTTCTATGACATGCCAGTTTCCTCACAATGTTTTCCTTCACTGTTTTGAGAACTGTATCACTGTATCCATATACTTTTACCATTTCCATTTTTGTTGTCTCATTTATTATGCCACTGATTTGTACTTTTTTATTTCAGGCTGTAAAAAATATCATACAAAAAGAAAGTGAATTTCGTAAGAAAAGGTTTCCATACTCCAAAAAGTTGAAAATAAAAGTCAATATCATGACATATGGTGTTCTTGCATTAGCATGTAAAACTCAAGAAAGTGCAGAGAAGCTTCTCAAGGAAATGGAGGAAAAACAACTAAAGTAAGAACTAAGCAAGTATTAATTGATAGGGTTTGTAATATCAAACTGCAAACCCATACTAGTAGTCTATATTCTCTGAAGGGGTAAGCAGAGGTGACAACACCCATATTTCGCAAGAATTAACCTTATAGCAGTGTCGCTAACAGATCTGTAGCGTGTTTGTTTCGGTGTTGGGTGCCGCTAGCCCGCGCGACGTGTTTGTCGCGGACTTGTAAGAAAGGTGGCAATGAATGCAAGCAAAAAGTACTGAAATGACAATATATGTAAATTGGAAAATCCGTTCGGTAGTTTTGAGTTTATCGCTTTCAGACAGACAGACGCGGCGTGGGGACTTTCTTGGGCTATTTGGATCCTCATCACAGCTGTCGGAACTTAGTCAACTGGGAGTGGTCCCCAGTATTATAAAGTGCTCTGTGGTGGTCCCGCCATACAGACGTCGGGTTGGCGGGCTACTAATTATTTGATTAAAGGTACCAACTAGGTACTAATTATTTATGATATTAAACATTTTAAATCTTGACTGGGTCCCGTGGTCCTGAACCTAAATCGCGAGCGCTGTTTCGAAATCTTGTTCGTATCGTCGACCCATGCAGTTATCAGTTATGATAATAAAATGTCTCGAGATTGCGTTCTCTAAGCCCTACTTACATTAGGTATCTTTTTTGCAGAGTCAACATAGAAATTCTGGGAACTTTGCTGAGGCAGGGAACAGCAAACAGCCAGTTTGGTTATGTCTTATACATTATGAATGTGGTAAAAAAAGAAAATATTCAAGTGAATGATATATTCCTGAAACATCTGGAAGGGTTTAATGACAAGTGTGTTAATATTATTAAAAAGGTATGTTGACTTATAATATTTTTGTGTTATTCCATTCTATGTAACTACATAATTATGCTTAGTTAAAAACAATGTATTCGATTTTTTCAGAGGGAAGGTTCTGAAGTATTCAAGAAGTCTTACGGAATTTTCGTGAAATACTATACTACCTGGTTGAAAGAAATAAATATAGAAGAAGCATTGAAACCAGATCATCCTTGGCAGCAATATAGAGAAAATTATCCAGAAACAGTTCAGCGAAACACAGTCCAAATAAAACAGCCAAAGAAGTTCTTCAAAAGAAATAAAAAATATGTACCATATACTCCGAGAATCGTAAATTAAATGCATATTAGAAATATCAAATTTTATTCATAGTTACAAAATTTGATTTATTTGAGAAACCTTAGATTTTAATATGGTGGAGTTTGCGGTTGAGCTCTTCGAATTTGAGGAGTTTGCGAATGAAGAAGTCGCCGAAGCGGTGAGCCACCTTCGTGTCAGCAATGTGGATCATGTCATTATCAATGTAGAAGTCCAGCTGGAAGCAATAAAAGGAATCAGAATGTTGTTCTTGCTAAATAAATGCAGTTGACTAAGATCCAAGTTCTAAAACGAAACTACACAACAAGCAATGATAGGGTTTACTACCTTCAGATTATAGATAAAAACCTTTACTCTAGGGCAGTCCACCACGGTACACAGAGCCAAAACACATTACACAATATGACATACATTTTTACGATGCGCGTCGTAGATTTCGATGACACGACATCGCGTGGTAGCAAGTTGCGACGTGTGTATTTATTTTGGAGACCTCCTCAATCACACTCTATTTAACTCGAACCTTGGCTACTCTACAGCTGCACCCTGCGTAGACCGTCGCCACCTACCCTGAGCCTATCCCACATTTGCCGATTAGCGGTAACCATCAGAAAAGATAAACCAATTCTCACCTCAGAGCCACTCTGGAACTTCCCATCAAGACCACTAGGTCCCTTAGTCCAGACAACATTCTTCATCTTATGCTTGAAGCACAGCAGATGGATAGCGAGAGCGGCATGTTCCCGCGCCGCGTCTCGGTCGCCGCCACGTGCAGCCGACATGAACGCGGCCAGCTTCGTTAGGGGTAGGGTCGTGTACAGTTTCAAGTACGAACGAATTGTAGGCAACATCTTTTGTTGACGGACCTGTAAAAATTAATTTCGTATTTGAGTTTCAGCTATTTTCAAATCACAATTTATTTTTTATTTCGGCTAACATTGGTAACTTTATGGCTGTTTCCACCAGAGATGTGCGAAGACGCGAACTGAGGCATTTGGGTAAACTAAGTAATAACATTAGTTAGTTAGCTCAAGTTGTGTAATGTGAAATGTATACTATTGGTTGGATTCACAAACATTTTTGGAAAGCGAGAAATGTGTGTGCGACGATACATAGCAAGAGGCGTCTCGCTATGCATCGTCCGCACTTCTCTGGTGGAAACGCAGCATATTGCCCTAACAGGTAATTTCTTTGTAGCGTGTCAGTGGCGAAAATCTAGTAATACGTCTAAGATATCGCCTTTCACCCACTAAGTCTTGGGTTTTTTTTTTTTTCTTTCTTGTTGGTTCTTCGTCCGCCCTCTCGCTATGCCTGCAGTGTCATTACAACGTGTAACGTTAAATGCGCAAAACCTGAAAATAGTTTGTTCATAATTGACTACTGAATCGATTTCAGTAACTTATAATATAGGTTTTTTTTTTCAAAAATTATGTATTTTGCCATACTATTCCCCGATTGAATCAAAGAAAATTAAGTCTTAATTTAAGGCAATAAGACTCAGTTTTGAATGCATAAAAAAATGCTAGGATCAATATGATTTTCTTAATAACAATAGTTAGCTTTTTAAAAAAAATTGTTTTGGTCATTGTATTATGCTTTTAACTCAATGCTCTAATTGGGGTGTATGAGGTTTTGCGCATTAAACGTTACATGTTGTATAATATCGACCCCAGATGGAAGTATTTCAGTAATATGCTGGTCCTTAACCATACTCCCTGGATTGTTTTATTAGCCGTGGATTACCTCATCTCTTCAAGCACCTCAGGATATGTTGCCCCCTTGTCGCTACGTCACTATGTGCTAGTGACCATTTCCGGAGCCCATTATTGAGTGTGCAAGTCACCCCCTGCTATTTATCCGTATTGTATACAAGGTGTAACATAATTAACGCAAGACCTCATACACCCTAATTAGAGTATTGAGTTAAAAGCATAATACAATGACCAAAACTTATTTTTTTTAAAGCATGCTATTTTTATTAAAAAAATCGTGTTGATACTAGCATTACTTTATGCATTTAAAATTGAGTCTTATTGCCCTGAGATAAGATTTCATTTGATTTGGCTCAGTCAGTGGCACTAGTTAACAAAAAAAAATTTTTTTTGTTCATGAAATGAAACATAAATATTATTTATGTAGGCTATGGACGGTAATTTAATTTTTTATTTTTCGTAGCACTTCAAAATTCTGAGATATAGAGGTCTTTGTTTTTTCTCTACCCACAATTGTTTAAATAAGTTTATCGTTCTATTTTGTAAACAACTGTGTGATTCAAAGGTCTTATTTTTATTTATAAATGTCATCTAGAGTGTGTAAACTACATCCAAATTGATTTTGTTATATTTGTGGAAAAATTGTTCAGTTAAATTGTGGTTTCCCTATAACAAAACCATTGCGAGAAGCCTATTTACATTATTTTGTATTTCCGGTGTCAAATCAAAATAAAAAATGGCTCAGCTCCTGGTATACAGATAAAAATAGATCTCTGAAATTTGGTAAACCAATGATATGGAGAGAGCCAACTAACCACGTAACCGATTGTTACTTTTCTTTAACAAAAACTTTTAAACACACACACAAAAATAGTATTAAGTACCACCGCTTCACATTAAGTTGGGCTTGATGAAAAATTTTACCAAAGCTTTGGATAAGTCCAAGCCTGCATTGCAGTACATCTGCTCTGTATTTACTAATCTTTCTGCGGCTAAATTAAAGGAAGGAATATTTGTGGGTCCTCAAATCAGGAGAATATTGGATGATACAAAATTCGAGAGCCTTTTAACCGAGGTAGAAAAAGCAGCCTGGAACTCTTTCGAAAATGTTGTTAAACATTTTTTAGGCAATAAAAAAAGTGATAATTACAAAGAGATTGTTGAAATTCTATTGCAAAATTATGAGCGTATGTGTGTAAATATGTCACTAAAAATTCATTTTTTGCATTCCCATTTGGGATTATTTCCAGAAAATCTTGGTAGTGTGAGTGATGAACACGGTGAACAATTTCACCAAGATTTAAAATCATTTGAGCAAAATATCAAGGTTTTTTGGGATCAAAATATGCTAGGTGACTGACTATTGTTGGTCTGTTGTGAAAGAAAAATTTTTATAAAAAAAAAATCACCCATTTTTAACTGTCTATTGTTTATTTAGATGTAGTTTTTTGTAAAAATATTTTAATAAATATTTCAAAAAACTGACGTGCTGGATTTTAAAAAATATTTTTTCTGATATTTAGATACCCAAAGTAACATAACCGTATATATTCTATTTCATGAACAAAAGTAATGTAAACTAGTGGGTTAGTATGAAAAAATACCTAAGTATATTAAAAGTTACTGAAATCGATTCAGTAGTCAATTATGAACAAACTATTTTCAGGACTTGCGTTGATTTTGTTACACCTTGTATATAGAATAGTCAGACAGCGGCTAAAGTTCTTCCGTAGTCCTAGTACAGTCACGTAGTCACGTAATGTATTAAAACGCGACACTATTATAAACGCAATAACTAACCTCATCCATGAACACCTGAGTTTGGTGTTTGACAGCGTCACGTCCGTAGTTGGAGCCCGGCTCGATGGGCGGCGGGCAGGGGGACAGAAACTTGGGGCAAGCGAAAGTGAAGCAGCTCTCGAATTCTCCTAGGTCACCATACTGCATCTTGAACATCTTCTCGTGATAGTTCTTCTCACGGAGCACCTAAATTTAAAGTCATTATTAGAAAACTTTACAGCTGATTGCAATCACGTCTAAACAAATGAAAACATAATTCGATTGTTTTAATTGTTTCGTACAGCTTGGGTTCTTTTTAGGAAAGCAGTCATGTATTGAAAAATGACAGTATCAAAAAAAAGCTCTATAGTAACTAGTAAGTAACACAGCAGTCATTTTACGGCCATAATATGACCGCACCGGCACTGCTTTCTTAGGACACTAAAGCTAAACCGAAAAAAAAAGTGGCATTCTTTTTAACACACCTGCTGGATAGATTCATCAACACACTGTGGATGGAGGACGAGGCAGATAGCCAACAGATGGTACATCTGCTCTGTCTGCTTATTGATCTGATCGTTCTGGTACGAACGAGAAGAGAACAGCTGCTTGGTGCGCTGCATGTACAGCAGAGCAGAGGAGAGCGTGCGGATGGCGTCAGCGTAGCGACGCATCATCATGTACGCGAAACCCACATAGTAAGATGTGGAGATCTGGCATGCAGGCACGTGAGAGTACTGGGACTTCTTGTGCAGCTCAATGTTCTCCAGGACCTGAAATAATTGTTTTATGGGATTAGTTTTGGGATACAGATAGCTCTAATTAAATGGTGAAACCCTTCCATAAATATTAATAAGATCATCAAGAAGCCACAAATATCAAGAGCCTTATATTGAATTGTAATTATGTATTAGGATATATGTTTTACCCAACAAAAACCTCACCTTGATGGCCTGATAATAATCTCCAAGCAGGGAGTGCAGACGCAGAAGGCCTACTAAAGAGAAGTAGCCCAACATTTTGTACAGAGAGTGACGGCCGAACTCTCCCGCCACAGAGTCGGGGTCGCCACCAGCAGCGTAGACCTGGGACACAACAACAAAACATGGAGAAGTCAACAGATTAAAACTTCTATTAAACAAACACAAAGGCGCCAAAGCGATTTGCAAATCTATTTAAATATAAATAACAGGTGTCGTGGGACTCCCGGTTGGAACGAAGTTCCTTTCGCTTTTGCACTTTTGTTATGCAACGTAAACGTCGTGACGTTCAAAATATTAAAGACGGTCTAGATGCGATAAGGAACTTCATTCCAAAATTAAATGCTATTTGTTGGTAAGCGCATGCGCATCACTTGAGAATGGCTGGACCGTTTTGACTATTTTCCTGGAAAATTATCAAATTCGGCATTTTGGTAAATAAAGATAAGTTGACAGAGGTGAAGGATGGCTGAGAGTGAGGCAGGAGTGCACAATGTCAGGCAATGAGATGGGCAGATAACATTGTTGTAAAAACTTGAATGAGAAAGGTGGAGAATGGCACAGGAGCATGGAGATTGGCACAAGTAAAGAGAAGCTTATGCCCAGTGGTGGTTGAAGTTAGTGTGGATGATGATAAAATAATTACATGATTGAAAATACTAAATGTTTCCAGCTTACATTACTTACTTCAAGTTGCCTCTTGATATTAGACTTGTCAACAAGCGAGTGCAACACATTCAGAATGCAGAGTACATTCCATGCCTTGTTTTCAGTATTGAGAGCATCAATCTCAGCTGGGCTCAATTTTGATGTGCGCGACCTGAAAAACAAAGCAATCATTTAGACAAACATAAAAAGGTAGAAAAATAGAACATCTAGAAACAAAAGAAAATAGAACATCATCATAGTGAATGATGATTCATACAATGTCAATTGGCTGTTGTTTGTGAAGATTACAACAGTCTATGAAATCTTTTGACAATAGATTATTATTGAAACCCTTTTCAGAAACCAACTAAGTATAGTTTTTATGTACCTGTATTGCGCGAATGACTGGAATTGATAGACAAACTCATCAATGAGTTCCCACAGCCACTGGTCAGGTAACTCCAGAGGCACAGGCGTCTCCGCAGACAGAATGTAGTTGAAAAGGTCACAGTAGTTGTAAAATGAGTGGAACCTTTGGTCTGGTTTAGGACCGCCGGGTACACGCGCGTATATGTCGCGATAATACAGTTCTTTGTACAGAATCATGAATACCTGAAACATGCATATAAAGCTCTGTGAAGTTCAATAGTAGGCTAATAATCAGCACTTTTGAATAACAAAAGTTACAAAAGCAAGCCTCAAAAGCCAACTCTTCACTACTTCTAATATTTGAGCTGAAAAGAAGTGGCATTAAATTCTCAAGCAACATCTTTGCCTTTAAAGTTGTAATGAAATTCTATTAGTCAATATTGGTAGTCAGCCCAAAAGTCTGACAACCAGTCTTACCAATGGCTATTGTGTTAAGTACCCAGGTAACTGGATTGTAGAGGTCAGATAGTCACGTCATTCAGGCTGGCTGGACAAATCTTCAAAATAGCTCGCATTTAACTAGGTCAATAGCGCATTTTATGTGACGGCTAAACACCCTTATTTCAGAATTTGTGACGCTACAGAATCATAGATAATCGCTCGAAAACGTGTCCAGCCATCTTGAAAGACCACTTTTCGCTGGTCTCTCAATTTCGGTAACGGAAGTGATTTTGACGACTTTTTGCATATCAACGGGCGTCACATAAATTTGTGACAGGCATCGAGCTAAAAGTTTTGTGATACGAACAGCGGTTTAGTAGAAAAATGCAAAAATCTGTGTCCAGCCATCTTGAATTTACGTATAAAACTTTTGGCTGGCACTTCTGAATCTCAATAACGGGAGCGTTTTCGAATATGGTTCCTTTACTAACATTTAGTGACGCAATTTGTGACAGTAATAACGTTTGATTTATAGCGTCACATGTAAGGGTTTACGAGAAATCAGTAAAAACTTACATGTCCAACCAACCTGCGTTCAAGCTGGCTGGACACATGTATCTCCGCTGCCTGATGATCTACGGCCTTCGAAATATATTCAAATTTTTGTGACGGGGACGATAATGATTTACTGAATTTGTGACGGAGAAACTTTGAGTAGTTTCAAAGATATTGATAATTTAAGTTTTCCCATACAAACATCCATTAATATTGTGAGTTGACCATATTTTTTACCTAATTAAAGTCTCAATGGTATTGAGATAGGAAGTGTCGATTCCATCTGGTTTTTTTTATTATGTCTGACGTTTAAAAGTGATGCCGATACTTATATATGCCGATATATACTTTTTCATTTAAATACCTTCGAGCATTAGTTATCCTGACACAATGGTGCCAATTCTCTTGTACATCGAACTAAACTATCACTAAAATTACTTACTTTTGACTGAGAATCTTAGAGCTATTCTGCATTAAAATATCTCTAAATTTAAAAATTATTTTGACACACCCAATCCAAATTTGACAATCGCGACTCCACGTGGTAAGTAGGTTTTTTTTTTTTGTTTGATTGGCTTCGCACGGTTCGTGCATTCAGCCAAAAAGTAGGTACTTAAATGCCCTTATAATCATCATCTGCCTAACTTTTTCCCAACTATGTTGGGGTCGGCTTCCAGGCTAACCGGATGCAGCTGAATATCAGTGTTCTACATGGAGCGGCTGCCTATCTGACCTACACAACCCAGTTACTGGGTAATACGATACCCCTTGGTAAGACTGGTTGTCAGACTTTCGGGCTTCTGACTACCCGTAACGGCTGTCAAAGATCCACGAATGACAGCCGGGACCAACGAGGGGTCTCGGTATGTAAAGATGGTCACCCATCCACAGACCAACCGTGGCAAGCGTAGCTTAACCTGATCGATCGACCTGGGCCTAAAGTCAGCTATTACAATAGTGTCAGAATGGTCTATCACCTATTTTCATAATTGTCGATTTTGACAAGTTTGGTAATCTACTAATATAATGGCTTCTTTACGACTTTCCAATGCTCAACCACTGACACTCCATTGAAAGAAATGGTAATCTCGTACATAATGACAAATGAATAAATGTAATGATTATTGCTATTTACGAACTTCTTTAGTGCATTTCTTTGCAATCTGAAGTATTAGATTGCAAACACTAATACGTAGATAGGAAGTGTCGATTCCATCTGGTTTTTTTTACTATGTCCGACGTTTAAAAGTGATGCCGATACTTATATATGCCGATATATACTTTTTCATTTAAATACCTTCGAGCATTAGTTATCCTGACACAATGGTGCCAATTCTCTTGTACATCGAACTAAACTATCACTAAAATTACTTACTTTTGACTGAGAATCTTAGAGCTATTCTGCATTAAAATATCTCTAAATTTAAAAATTATTTTGACACACCCAATCCAAATTTGACAATCGCGACTCCACGTGGTAAGTAGGTTTTTTTTTTTTGTTTGATTGGCTTCGCACGGTTCGTGCATTCAGCCAAAAAGTAGGTACGTGTTAGAATGACGAATTTATAAAAATAGCAGACTAGAATTTTTCACTTTTGTATAGAAAATATGAAAAAATATTACCAACGTGTTGAGTTTTAAAGGTTTTCAGATTTTATAAAGGAGGTTGAAATTTTCATTATTTTTGCGATAGGACACACCGTTTTCGAGATATAAGCAAAAGAAAAAAAAAAACAGTACTGTTTTTGCATCTGAAGTCGAGGCAGTCGAGGTGTTGGTGTGAATTTTAGGTCATGCCAATTAATTTTATTCCACATCTTTTTAGTCGCGATTAAAAATAGTCAGATTTAGTTAGAAAATCTAAATTATAGGTGAAAAACGTCAAATTCAGAATAGCAAAATTACTATTTTCTCTAAACTATGAACTCAGTGCAATCTTAGTGCTCTCAAACTAAAAGTTAGTTAAGTTGTGTCACTTTAGTTAATTTCAGAATGGGAAATCGTAATTTGACAGGAATAAACTAAATTTAGGTGATTTTTAGTCTAGTTTAGACGCATTTGTGACAAGAGAATCGGCACCAGTATCTACCTATGTACTTACCATGAAAAACACCAATACCTACCTACTAAAAAGAGTAGGTATCTGCACGTAAATAATCAATAACATCAAAAAATTACCCCCCCCCTCCCTTCCTCACTTCTACACTTTTGTCATCTATCGATTTAAGGCGAAAGCGCCAGAGTAACCCGCGAAATTCATTTTTTTTTTACGTTTTTTGCAATTTGCTGGTCAGTATTAAGTTGTACGTTGATTAATATATGATTCGCGGCCGTAACAAATATGTATTTACAGAATTATAATCTATAAATTCATCAACACGACTCTCTAAGACCAAGTAATCCCCAAGAATGACTATTTCATGAAATCTTCACATTTGGGGATTATACTAACTTAACAAGTTGTGTTACTGATTGTAATGATTATAATTCTGTCAACTACTATCACCAAAACACGGATTTTCGTCCATTAAAGAAAACACCTTAAAATATACTTAGTCCTACATAAAACCTACAATATTGGTAACCCTACTGCAGTGTTTGTATGGGAAAATTTAAATGATCAATATCTTTGAAGCTACTCAAAGTTTCTCCGTCACAAATTCAGTAAATCATTATCGTCCCCGTCACAAAAATTTGAATATATTTCGAAGGCCGTAGATCATCAGGCAGCGGAGATACATGTGTCCAGCCAGCTTGAACGCAGGTTGGTTGGACATGTAAGTTTTTACTGATTTCTCGTAAACCCTTACATGTGACGCTATAAATCAAACGTTATTACTGTCACAAATTGCGTCACTAAATGTTAATAAAGGAACCATATTCGAAAACGCTCCCGTTATTGAGATTCAGAAGTGCCAGCCAAAAGTTTTATACGTAAATTCAAGATGGCTGGACACAGATTTTTGCATTTTTCTACTAAACCGCTGTTCGTATCACAAAACTTTTAGCTCGATGCCTGTCACAAATTTATGTGACGCCCGTTGATATGCAAAAAGTCGTCAAAATCACTTCCGTTACCGAGATTGAGAGACCAGCGAAAAGTGGTTTTTCAAGATGGCTGGACACGTTTTCGATCGATTATCTATGATTCTGTAGCGTCACAAATTCTGAAATAAGGGTGTTTAGCCGTCACATAAAATGCGCTATTGACTTAGTTAAATGCGAGCTATTTTGAAGATTTGTCCAGCCAGCCTGAATGACATAGATAGTCTCCATGTAAAATACTGGTACTTAGCTGCATCCAATTAGACTGGAAACCAACCTCATCTTAGTTGGGAGATATCTCTTCCAACTATGTTGGGGTCAGCTTCTAAAACTCTGTAGCATCCTACAGAGTTTTGTACCCATATTTTTTTAATGTCAAGTTAATCAAGTCTTATGTTACTTGTATGCACTACTGCCAAATTAACTACACATTCTACCATTAGTTAGTATTAATTTACAATCATTTTTTTTATCTTTTGTGCAGGGTTGAGCCTGTTTTACAATAGATCTAATCTATGAGGACTAATAACAAAGCTGAAGAGTGAAGAATCTCTGGAACTACTGGTTGGATTTGAAAAAATATTTTTGTATTTGATAGCCCAATTCCTGAGGAAGGCTATTCAATGTCACGCTAGGACCTTCAGGAACCGAGGAAAAATAAAAAAGTTAGAAAAAAGCTAAGCATAAACAAAGTAATTGCACGGGCAGGCGATGCGATGCGGTGAAGTGGGTTGCAGGAACAAGAAATTTTGCCGTGGGCAGAAGCTAGCGTTGTACATGACTATAGTTATTATAGTGTACTCACATGGTCGCTGTCCACTACAGGTGCCACCTCATTTTCATCGGGCCATGGTGTGTTCTCAAAATACTGTTCAGTAAGTTTTGGGAAGGTATTCTCATATAGGTTCAGGATCTCATAAGATACTCCCTCGTTGATCATGTTACGGAAGTAAACAAGGAATTTCTTGACCTGAAATGGAAATGTATTCTTGCACATGATCAATTACAATAAAAATTATAGGTAATTAATAATTATCTTCACACTTGTAATAGCGGAGTCTTTTAACCCGTTTAGTAGATTTTTAGACAACCCCTAAGACGACCCACTGACCCAACATGGGTCTTCAGCTACTGTTTATTTTCATGTCTTCTGCTTGAGCTAGTCAATGAATCAGTCTGTTTTACAATGCGCATTTTGAAAATTAATTTCATAATAATTATACTTTACGGATAACCATTCTGTATTATCTAAGAACAACTTTATGAATTATGAATGAGTAAATGAGAATAGGCAGAACTTACCATGTCGGGCATTTTGTAAAATGAAGACCTATCATATTCCAGGTCGTACTGGGGATCTCCTGTGTGGGGTTCATAATCACTGTAGGGTTCATATGAAGCCTAAAAATACAAAAATAAAATGCAATTTAGAGATTAGAAGATAACTGCTTACGTTTTTACGTGTAAGAGGTTATGTTGCAAATTTACAATAAATAAAATTAAGCCTTGAAATATTTGGCTTTAAACTAAGTTACTAACAGCTGGCTCGGTATAATCGTCACTGGAATACATTTTGTAGTTTTCGTAACCAATAAAACAGTGAACTTAAAATCTGTCTACGGGAAACGGTAACTCAAGAAAACGCTGTCGCAAACACCATTTACTTACGACCACTGCACTGCCATGCCATAGAATCTAAATGAAAGCAGTGGTTTGTACATTCAGTTTTTTTTTTGTCTATGGCATAGATATAATACTAAATGTACAAACCACTGCTTTCATTTACGCATTATTTTACAATTTTGCCAAACTACTTTAAAAAAGTAAATCCGGTGTTTTGATTGGTCATTACTAAACTAAGTTAAATTAAACCAATAGTAAATGAGATGAGGTGATCGCCGATCGTGGCAAGAATTAAGGCAAGAACGAATCCGAGAGAATCGATGAAACTACACTAAACCACAGAGCATGTAACCTTAACGAAACCGTCAATAGCCGAGTTTTCGTTTTCCGCTTACATTTATCGGTTCCAGTAGCGTACCAACTTTTTAAATACAGGGTGGCCGGAACATTGACGTCCAAAAATAAAATTTTGATCCCCTCGTACAGAGGCCAGCACATCAAGCTACCCCAATCTGTCAGATTCCTTTGATAAATTTTCAACTTTAATACAAATATATAAGGTTTATATTCAATTGGGAAAATGTGACAGCTTGGGGTAGCTTGATGTGCTGGCCTCTGTACCTACCGTGGGGTATACGAATCACCGGGCCATGTATGTTCCGCGACTTTTCATAGTTTTCGAGGTAAGTTTTTTTTTTTAGTGAAACTTTTATTACATCGTCTCAAACTTTTTCGTCTGTGTGTTGCACTTGCATGTCGCGTGACGGTCGGCCGCGGAGAAGGAATAAAGTTTCACTTTTACCGTGGTTTCATAACACCAGACAATCCTTTTTTGTTTGATTTAATGTTGGAGAATTTTTGACCTGACCAATTTATTTAACTAACATTTAAAGGGGCCTGCTGGGGCATGTATGTATGAGACAACAGGGTATGCAGAGCTTATTTTCATGTATGGAGTGCACGCCACTGACTCTATGTTATGACAGAAAAACATAAAACAAGACAAATTACATTATTATTATTTGTTTATATGGCAAAATACTGGAATGTTTTGGTAATTCCCCGAGCATGTCCTAGTTTATGACTATTAATGTTAACAATTTGTCACTGATAGTCACAATTAATTTATCAATGCTAACCATCATTTTTAGTATTTTATTGGCATAGTATGTATGTATGTTGTATGTACAGAGGCCAGCACATCAAGCTACCCCAATCTGTCAGATTTTCCCAATTGAATATGAACCTTATTCCTTTGTGCTAAAGTTGAAAATCTATCAAAGAAATTTGACAGATTGGGGTAGGTTGACCTGCTGGCGTCTGTACATACTTTGCCTATTACGTCTTTGGACGGGTCTTTCCCCATTTTTTTATCCAAATCCAACAGACCTCAAATTTATCTCTTATTTTTCGTAACGGGTTACAAATTATGAAACTGTTTGTTTCAAGTCATAAATTATGGGGTTTCCTGCAAAAAACATCTTTCAGTTTTCTTTATTACTTCAGTGCCAGCCAAAGACTATACATCATAAGGACTCGAAATGTTTGACTATAGGAAAACACAGTTATACAAAGAGGCTTATCGACGCCAGAATCATAAAAATATTGCCATCCCTTTTTAACTTTCTTAATTTTGCATATGTGAAAGAGGACAACAGTGTTTTTGACAGTGACTATAATGGCAATCCTTCATTCCTAGCGTCACTAAAATACCTATTTGCGGCCGGTCGCCATTTTATCCTCTCACTGTTTGGTACCAAAGTTGGGTACGTCAACTGTCAAATGCTCTTGAGCTGTGGATATAATTTGTGAATTTTGGAGTAATTTGCTGTGTTATTGTGTTTGAACTCGGTTCTATAGTGGAAGTCGTCAGTAGCAAGATGCCCAATTGCAATATGTGTGGATGTGGCATCAAAAGAAGCAGAAATCACCCGAAAACAACCAGCACCAGTATGTGTACTTAATTTCAGCTGAAATATCATTAGATTTAGAGGATAAACAAAAGATTCTGCATTCGTTGAAGAGTTTCAACAGCAAAGCATTCATATTTTCCCTTTTCTCTTTATTTTCAAGTTGTATTTCATGAAATCATTTTCTTTGTTATTGTAGGGATAGAGTAGTGCATTTGACATTATTATATTTATCGATAATGCTATTTTATGGTTCTTTGTTGGTTGGAAACAATCGGTGTTGAAAATTTAGAGATGTCAACAAAAACAATTCATATTTGTTATCTTCACTTTGAAGAATCTAGTTTCAACCGGACACTGAATAAAGTAATTGAGACAGAGTGGGAGATATCTCTGGCTTGTCTTCAATATCTATTAAAGCTTACTTATATTTTATTTGTTTCAGATTTATTAAGAGAATTAAAGGACAAATGTCTAAAACAGCCCAAGAAGATAAAGAGACTTAACGAGAAATTTTTAATGCAGACGAAAATATTATGGAAAGAAGTCTTCTGAAAGAATATCACATCGAAATTATCTGATCAAAATTGTATAGTTCAGAAATAAATGAGTGATTTGTTTGTTGTTGTTTTTTCCTGTTTGAATATAATTATATACTTAATTATAATTTATTGTTGACTTTTAAAAGCCCACTATCATCTGCATGTTAGAAAAGGTAGGTGTTGGAAACTTAACATCTAAATTTCAAAAATATTAATTATGTTAGTTCCGTCATTATATTATTCAAATTATTATCAATTATCATCAGCGGTCCATTGACGGTAACACGTCTTACGGCTTAGCTGTGAAAGATGGACGAACCTACAAATAACTTAAATGAAAGACCTAAGTTAGAAAACTTGGGGTATTTTTACCCGTAGATATTGTACCGTGAGTCCGTGACACTAAGAAAACATTCTCACAATCTTTTATCGATGTTATTTTATAGAAATATCGATTAGGGGCTGCTCTATTAGCCGTCATTTTATCGTCTCAGTAAAGTGTAGGTATGCACGTTTTTCTTGTAGGTATGCCGGGTCCATGTGATTGGTACGTCAGTGGTGCCAGCCAGCCTTAGACTATACATCATATGGACCCGAAATGTTTGACTATACAAAAACACAGTTATACAAATATGAGGCTTGTCGACGCCAGAATCATGAAAATTTTGCCATCCCTTTTTAACTTTCTTAATTTTGCATATGTGAAAAAGGATGACAGTGTTTTTGACAGTGACTATAACGGCAATCCTTCATTCCTAGCGTCACTAAAATACCTATTTGCGGCCGGTCGCCATTTTATCCTCTCACTGTTTGGTACCAAAGCTGGGTACGTCAACTGTCAAATGCTCTTGATCTGTGGATATAATTTGTGAATTTTGGAGTAATTTGCTGTGTTATTGTGTTTGAACTCGGTTCTATAGTGGAAGTCGTCAGTAGCAAAATGCCCAATTGCAATATGTGTGGATGTGGCATCAAAAGAAGCAGAAATCACCCGAAAACAACCAGCACCAGTATGTGTACTTAATTTCAGCTGAAATATCATTAGATTTAGAGGATAAACAAAAGATTCTGCATTCGTTGAAGAGTTTCAACAGCAAAGCATTCATATTTTCCCTTTTCTCTTTATTTTCAAGTTGTATTTCATGAAATCATTTTCTTTGTTATTGTAGGGATAGAGTAGTGCATTTGACATTATTATATTTATCGATTATGCTATTTTACGGTTCTTTATTGGTTGGAAACAATCGGTGTTGAAAATTTAGAGATGTCAACAAAAAAAAATCATATTTTCTCACTTTGAAGAATCTAGTTTCAACCGGACACTGAAAAAAGTGATTGAGACAGAGTGGGAGACATCTCTCGCTTGTCTTCAATATCTATTAAAGCTTACTTATACTTTATTTGTTTCAGATTTATTAAGAGAATTAAAGGATAAATGTCAAAAACAGCCCAAGAAGATAAAGAGACTTAACGAGAAATTTTTAATACAGACTTTCGTCTGTATTAAAAATTTCTCGATATTATGGAAAGAAATCTTCTGAAAGAATATCACATCGAAATTATCTGATCAAAATTGTATAAGTAGTTCAGAAATAAATGAGAGTGATTTGTTTGTTGTTGTTTTTTCCTGTTTGAATATAATTATATACTTAATTATAATTTATTGTTGACTTTTAAAAGCCCACTATCATCTGCATGTTAGAAAAGGTAGGTGTTGGAAACTTAACATCTAAATTTCAAAAATATTAATTATGTTAGTTCCGTCATTATATCCCCTGAAATTTAAATTTTCACACATTTTTTTCCAAATTGCAGTTCTGTTACAATTTTTTTATTATTATTCAAATTATCATCAGCGGTCCATTGACGGTAACACGTCTTACGGCTTCGCTGTGAAAGATGGACGAACCTACAAATAAATGAAAGACCTAAGTTAGAAAACTTGGGGTATTTTTACCCGTAGATATTGTACCGTGAGTCCGTGACTCTAAGAAAACATTCTCACAATCTTTTATCGATGTTATTTTATAGAAATATCGATTAGGGGCTGCTCTATCAGCCGCCATTTTATCCTCTCAGTAAAGTGTAGGTATGCACGTTTTTCTTGTAGGTATGCCGGGTCCATGTGATTGGTACGTCAGTGCAGCCAGCACCACTTTGACATTGGCCATTGACAGTATTGACATATGATTGACACACCTGAGTTTTACAGTTGACACTGACAGGAGAGAATTTCTTATAAGTCATGTCATCTCTCTTTTGTCGCAATCAGCAGTCTTGTCAAATAATTACGCAAATTTATATAAAAAAGCACTAAAATGTTCGCCAAAATGGGTATCAATCTAATGATTCGCAATGGGACTGTGATAAAATCGCCCCAAGCTATTAGAAGTCTTTCTGTTACGTCAGTAAAAGGTGATATAGTCAAAATTCAAAGTACAGAAGATTTCAAAGATAAAGTTATCAATAGCAAAGTCCCGGTCGTTGTAGATTTCTTCGCTACGTGAGTATAGTTTAAAATATAAATAACATAACTAAGGCTATGAAATTAATTACTAGACACACAAACATAGTCCATTGTATAAAGTAGGTACATGTAATCTATTTACAGATGGTGCAATCCCTGCCGTCTGCTGACACCCAGACTGGAATCCATCATTTCCGAATCCAAAGGAAAGGTGGTTCTAGCAAAAGTTGACATTGACGAACAGACAGACTTAGCTTTGGATTATGAAGTAAGTTCTGTGCCTGTCCTGGTGGCCATAAAAAATGGGAAAGTCTTGCATCGCCTGGTTGGATTGCAAGATTCTGATAAGCTGCGTAAATGGATTGAAGACTTTACATCTGATGATGAAACCAAGCAAAAAGTTAATGTCTAAGATGAATTTTAGTGCTTATTAAATTATTGCTGTTACCATTGTAGTTGATATTTGTTTTTTTTTTTTTTTCTTAGTTGGGCTAGCCAGCTGACGGCCGACAAGATGAATTGAATAAAGAAAAAATAAAACAACTGCTTATTCTTCTAGACATTGTATTAAATCCCTAGCTCTTTTATATACATTCTCATTAGGTTTCATGGTTTTTGAGGCTGTTTCACTATCTTCATTGTTCTCCTCATTCTCTTCATCATCTTTAGTTGTTGATTCTCCAGTTTGCGACTCAGTCCATTCGTCCATTTGTTTTATAACTTTGTGAGCATCAGTCAGTAGCATGTTACGAATATTACCCTGTGCAGACTCAAAATACTCTAAAAACATTGGCCATGATGCATCTGGTAATAAGTATGAAGAAAATTTGTTCTTGTAAAGCCAGACCTGCTTAGCTTTCATGAATTTCCAGTTTTGTCTATCATGTTTCCACTGTGATAGATAATTTAGACATTGACCCTTTAGATGATCTTTAGCTGCAGATTGCGCTTCAGCCTGTCGTTCAGCAAACTTTTCCCTCTTCATTTGTCGAATAGATTTCTTTCCTTTCTTGTCTGTTGTTTCTGTTGCTACTGGTTGCTTCTTCTTCTTCTTTCTCTGAGGTTTTTCTTCAACGTCAGAGTCATCATCGTTATCGTGTTGTCTCTTTGTGGAACTAGATACGTTTACCGGAGCATCAAATTCATTTTCCTGATCATCCCTTTCCACTTGTTCCTGTTGCTCTTCTGGGCGCTCATCGCTAGCTATCGCATTTTTAGCCCTTTGAAGTTTCTTCCTTTTATTTTTGTTCTTCTTTTTGTAATTAGCCATATTTATGTTATAAAACTAGCTTGTTATATGAAAATGTGCTTCTGCTTCCTTTTTGTATTTTGGTTCTTTTTAGGTTACTAAAACATGTCGTAATGTCAATGTTATGTCATTTGAATGTGACTGACATTGGCCGCATTCCGAATCAGTTAAAATCGCTCACAGCCTCTCACAGCACTCACACATCATCTCACATGCGTTCCGGTTCCGATTTAGATATTACGATTATGACAGCTGAGGGCTGTCAACAATTCGGAACACTCGTGAACGCGCTCATATGCCCGTATTACAAAACGTCACTCAATACTCAAGCATTACTTAAAACTAGATTCACGCCATTTGATTGGTTGAAACTAGTTTTAAGTAATGCTTGAGTATTGAGTGACAATACGGGACATAGTGCTTAATTCAATGTCAAAACGATATTACCAATGATATTCTAAGTACCGTATTACAAAACCTCACTCAATACTCAAGCATTACTTAAAACTAGTTTCAACCATTCAAATGGCTTGAATCTAGTTTTAAGTAATGTTTGAGTATTGAGTGACGTTCTGTAATACGGGCGTAAGTGTAAAAAGGTGGACTAGCTTTTGTCCGCGACTTCATCCGCGTGGGTTTCGTACTTTCCTCAAATAAATTGAACACCCTCTCCACCTCCCCTTGAAAGATAGTTAAGTATTTCAAAAATTAATGTTTACGATCTTTATTCTTTAATTATAGAAATAAGTATTCGGGCCAATTCTTTAGTTATACTACGTAAGATGTTTCAAATAAACTGTCCTCCCTTTTCATCACGACAGGTCTTGTTTTTACCAAAAAAGCATTTGGTACGTTTCCATTTTTATTAATCAATTATTTGCCCAAGACGTAAGTAAACACACATGGCATGCAAACAACATAAAATTATAGCACGGTCATGTTTTGCCTAAACGGCGTACAAATATAAACAAGTAAGCTATTGTTATTAGTAGGTTTGTCCATTATTCAAAGCAATTAACTTATTCAATGAAGACTCAATCTATCAAATTATAATAAATATACTACACAATAGTGTCATCAACTCTTCATCGAAATGTATAATAAAATAAAATTTGCCAGTCAAAGTAATAAAAGAAAAAAAAAACCACATATTACTTCACACAATTAGTTAATTTACTTGATAATATCAAAAAAAAAAAAACAAATGCTTAAACAGAATGTAAATAAAAACTATATGAATAATTTGTCTTTTAAAACTCGGAAATACTATAATAAGCTTTTTGAATTAGAAAGTTTTTTTTTTATTAATAAGTTTACATTTAATTCTATGTGTGGCGGAATGTGATTGAATATATTAGGCGCCATGCAGAACACACTATTATGCATCAGTGCTGTATTGGACTGTCTTACGCATAATCTACTATAATCCCGTCGACTTCGGGTATTAGTATCTGATAGCTTCTTAAAAAGATTTGGGTATGTTTTAACGAAGACCGCAACCTCATAAATGTATAATGACGGGAGTGTTAATATTTTATTTTTGATAAAATATGGCTTACACGTATCAGTCATCGTACATATTAGTCCAAACATCGTTTAGAGGCACCTTTTCTGTAACCTAAAGATTACTTCTCTATTACACGAGTTGCCCCAAAAAATAACCCCGATTGAGCCAACGATGCCGTGATATGCAGTGAGCAAAGCATCGGTACCTAAGATCGAAGACAGTTTATAAAGAGCATAAGCAGAATTGATTATTCTTTTGCTTAATTCTTCTGTGTGTGCTTTCCAATCTAGCCTTTGATCTACAGGTGTCCGGTAATGAATGGATAATTTCTTAAGGGGTTATTGTACTTGTCATTATGAACAACTATTACTATGGGTCCAAACCTGAAATCGCGAAAAAAGAATCAGCTGCCTTCCTATATTTTGACGAGTTATGCGAACATAAATATAGGAAACTGCTGATTTTTTTTCGCGATTAGAGTTATCCATTCACTACCGGACACCCTGTATATTTAAACCTAACGTTTTCAATCATTTTGCTGCCGATTAGATGCCTTTGATCGTTGACTGAACACTATTTTGTTTTGTCAATATTTATCCTTAGATTATTATTATCTAGCCATGTGATTATAGATTGGATAGTTTTGTTTAATTTCATGTTATAACTGTAACTCGTTAGCGTTTAGTTACGGTGCTGTCGTCGGATATTTGATTTGGTGTGTCCTATCGCAAAAATAAAGAAAATTTCAACCCCCTTTAGGATGCCTGTTAACCCCTAAAACTCAACACGTTGGTAATAATTTTTCATATTTTCCATACAAAAGTGAAAAATTCCATATAAAAGACGTCGAGGCTGCCCCACTGCGCATCTTCGGCTCAAAAAAACACGGGGTAGGGTAAATAAGTACCTACTTTAACCTACTTACCACGTAGAGTCGCGATTGTCAAATTCGATTTGGTTGTATCAAAATTATTTTTAAATTTAGATATTTTTTTGCAGAATAGCTTTATGATTCTCATTGCCAAAAGTAAGGAATTTTAGTGATAGTTTAGTTCGGTGTACAGTCAATAGCAAAAGTAGATGATGAAAATCAGAATCGTTAAAACAAACCATCGAAATACAAGCAAATACCTTACCTCTCTGAAAAAACTGGTAGCTTAAAAAACGACAATTCACCGTTTAATATTGAATTTATACAACCGTCTAAACAGTTATAATAAAATTTTTTTGTTGCTCCATTTTTGCACTTCGCAGACGCATGTCTCAAGCGGATGGCACTCGCGCTCGCACAGCCATGCTGTTCTCTAAGGATACAGCCTTGCGGGCAGCGCTGTCACAGCGGTGAAAACAATAGTTTCAGCGCTGCGTCGGCGCTGCCCGCAAGGCTGTATCCTTAGCAGGTCCCAACCAGTCCGAGATATCGAGTCCGTGAGCGGTGTCTATGTGTGCGTTGCTCGAGCGCATTTTGTATGTATTACGAGTTGTGTAAACTCGATTTTAACAATATCAGTAATATGAAAACGCGATCTCAAAATTCAGTGGTTTTTTATTTGACTAAACAAATTAACAACACTAAAACAAGACAGTTTCTATGGTGACACACATTGCACTCAAAGAAGTTGGCATACTCAAATTATATATTATAGGTCGCATGCATTAACTATATCACCTTCTCTCAATGTAGTCCCATAATATCCACAAGCTTACGAAGCCTAGGTCTGGGCAACGGCTTGGTGAGAAGATCCGCTAATTGAAGCTCGCTTGTAAACTTCTTTATTAGCAGCTCTCCATTAGTCACAAGCTCTCTTACGAAGAAGTGACGTGTACGGATGTGTTTGGTGCGTCGGTGAAACTCTGGATTCTCAGTTAACTTTATTGCTGCTTCGTTATCCACTAGTATCGTAGGAAGACCCTTAAGTTGTATGAGACTTCCTATGAGCCGAGTCAACCATACACATTCTCTGGCAGCTTCGCTTGCAGCGATTACTTCAGCTTCCGTTGTCGAAATAGCGACACTTTGCTGCCTCTGACTCATCCAGGAGACTGGTCCTCCGGCATACAGGTAAAGTACTCCAGAAGTCGATCTTCCAGTTCCAATATCGCCTGCGTGGTCAGCATCACTGTATGATTCTATAATTCCAATTTTATAGTTCTTTTTATACATAATGCTGAGATCAATTGTGTACTGTAGGTATCTCATGATACGTTTTACTCTAACACAATCCGCTTGAGTCGGTTTCTCCAGACTCCTTGACACTACACTGACTGCGTATGCAATATCAGGTCTTGTTCCGACCATTACATATGCAAGTGCTCTAACTACTTACCTGTAGTTTTTCAGAACGTACTCATCGTTCTCGTTTTGTGAGACTATATTCTCCTTGGTTATTGGTGTAGTCACAGGTTTGCAGTCCTGCATTCCAAACAACTTTCTTAATGTAAGATGTTTGATGTATTACTACTCCAATACCTTTTCTGGTTGAAATCTCTATACCTAGAAAATAGGTAGCTGGTTTGGTTGTAATCTTGAACCTTTCTTTCAACTCTTCAATAAATTCATCAATGAGTTCTTGATCTGTTCCAGCTACAAGCCCATCATCAACCTAGAGAACCACAATCAGTTTCCGGTGGCCTTTCTCTCTTACAAATAAACAGGTATCGGCTTCACTGACTTTCAAGCCCGCTTCCTTGAAGAAATTAAGAATTCTCTGATTCCAACATCTCGGGGCTTGCTTTAACCCATAAAGACTTTTCTTCAGTAAGCACACCCTTCCAGAACCATCATCATAGCCTTTGGGTTGCTTAACATAAATTTCTTCTTCCGAGAGCGTTCCATATAAAAATGCCATCGATACATCAAATTGACACATCTTCATACCTTCGCTTGCTGCGATGCTAATCACAGTTCGGACCGTGGTCATTTTCGCAACAGGACTGAAAGTCTGATCATAGTCTTCTCCTTTCTTCTGACAAAAACCCTTAGCAACTAGTCTTGCTTTGTATTTGTCGACTGATCCATCAGCATTCAGCTTCACGTGAAAAATCCATTTACATGGTACTACTTTTCTGTTTTTTGCTAACTTTTTTAGAACCCACGTTTCATTCTCGTTGAGAGAATTTATCTCGCTGTCCATTGCTTTCTTCCAAAGTTCACTTTCGTTGCAGGAGACTGCGTCTTTGTAACATGTTGGTTCGAAAAATCCATTTGTAACCATGACATAATCATTGAACCTAGCCGGACGTTTGATCAATGAACGATCTCGCAGTATTCGATTACTCTGTGTGTTAATCAATTCCTCAAGATTATCTTCATCTTCATTAACGTCATCATTTCCAACCATCTGCTCCAAATCATCATTATCAACATCGTCATTTTCTCCCCTTGGTTCAATTGATTCTTCCTGAGTCGATACAGCATCATCGAAATTGTCTTCTTCAATAACAGGTGTATGAATATCCAATTGACTATTCATTTCGTTATCGATCGTTACAACTAGATTATTTATCGTAGCAGGTGTCACTACTTCGTCATACTCCCTTCGTACCTGAACGGGAATTTCCACTTCTGTGACATCCTCATCTGGCTCTTGGAATTTCGTTTTCAATGGCTTTTCATCAAAAATGATATCTCTTGACCTGACTATGTGATTTGATTCCTTGTTCCATAGTCTATAACCGTCATCATTATCATATCCAACCAGTACGCATCTCGTAGCTTTCTTATGCAATTTCTTCCTTTTTTGTTTAGGAACATGTGCATAGCAAACCGAGTCAATAATTCTCAGGTGCTTTATCCGTGGTTTCTTCCTAAACCAAAGCTCAAACGGAGTCTTGTGTTCCACGGAAGTTGGTCCTGTTCTATTTAACACATATACAGCTGTCTGTACCAACTCCGCCCACAACTTTTGAGGCAACTCTTCATGAGCATGCATCATACTTCTAGCTGACTCTACGATCGTACGGTTTTCTCTTTCGCTACACCCATTCTGTTCAGGTGTAAACGGCATTATTAATCTTTGGTGTATTCCGTATTTCGATAATTCTTTCCCAACTAGTTCGTTGTCGAACTCTCCACCGTTATCACTAAGGAATTCTTTGATAGTGTGTCCTGCTACTCTAGCTTCTGCAAGCATTTGCTTCAGCTTTTCAGGTACTTCAGATTTTGTCTTTATGAAGTAGACGTAGTGAAATCGAGTGTGTTCATCTTTAAAAAGTACGAAATACCGGAACTTCGAGACTGAAAACAGTAAAGGACCGCAAACATCCGAATGTATGCGTTCTCCAGGCATTTTAGCTTTTTCTCTATTACCAAACTTTTGTCTGTGAGTTTTTCCGAAAATACAGCCTTCGCACAATATGCCATTATCCTTTGTCTTTATATTCAACTCTCGTTCTATAAGACCTTTCCCATGCCTTTTATCTTGGTGGCCCATGCGTTCATGGTAAAGCTGCAAGGTATCTACCGCATTAATCGATGCGGCTACCTTCGGTTTAATTGCTACACAATTCAGCTTTTATAGTCCACCATATCTTGTTCTGGTTCCAGTCACGGCGACTATTCCATTCACCTTAATAGAGCATGTAGTTACTCGTGACTCAAATACACTGTTTTTATTCTTATCCTGTGTCGCTAGCACTGAAAAAAGATTCTTGCTAATACAAGGAACAAGCCAGATATCACTGAGGAAAAATTCCTTTCCAACATTAGGGTTAATTCTAATTGTCCCTTTTCCTAAGGCTTCTATTACATTTCCATCAGCCGTAGTAACTGTGTGAGGTTTACTGAAGTGCTCGAAATTTACAAATAAATCTCTTCTCATCGTAACGTGGTGAGTAGCTCCGTTATCAACAAACCATCCTTCACGATCTTGGGTGCATTCAGTCAGATTCAGTAGTATCATCATATTGGTGCTGTCACTACTATTCCTACTATCTTCCTTACACGTTTTATTTGGACAATCTTTCCTAAAGTGACCAACCTCTTTACAGATATGACATCCTGAACTTGGTTACTTTTTTATTCCCTGATGTCTGTTCCTTCTGTTTCTCGACACCTTTTTAACTTGTTTTTGTGAGAAGCGCTTCACTAGACATGCCTTCCTTGCTTCCAATCAGCACTTTTTCATGCGCACAAAGTTGGCTGGTGATATTCTCAACATTTCTGTCTTTCTTGGACATCAACATCCAACTCGACTTAAATGAAAAATAACTTTCTGGCAGTGTATCTAAAATCTGGCAAATTAAAAGTATTTCTGGTAATTGCTTACTTTCTGCAGCTTTTAATAATTCCTGATTGAGTTTGTGCCACATATTTTTCAATTTCGATACATGAGTTGCCATGTCATCAGCAGTATCCTTTTGAAATATAAAGAACTCCATACATACTTCATACAACTTGTCTTCATTGACACCGTCATAGAGTCTATGCAGTTCATCCCATACGTCCTTAGGATGAGAGAATCGAATCACCTTGTCTAAGATTTCATCTGATATGTTGTTCGTAACCAGCAGTAACGCCGTACTTTCCAGCCTAACATACTCCGATAACTGTTTGTTATACTCCATCAAAGCCACTGCGGAAGCAGCAGCAGCACCAGCATCACCTCCCTCAGCTACAGGCTTATTCGGCTTATGAGTTTTTCCCTGAATAATGTCCAAAAGTCCGTCCATGCCCCGTAACAGAGCAGACATACGGTACTTCCATTGTATACAGTTATTTCCATCAAGCTTACATATTTGTATTTTACTTATCTCCATGCTTGGTTAGTTTCCAACAAATATTTATGTGAAAATAAAGGGGCCCATAACCTATAACGAGTTGTAGTCCAGTCATTATAGACATTCGAAATCGAAAATTTAATAATAATTCCAAAAGTTTTCAAACTTCGGTAAAGTGAATGGTACATTGGGACGACCATAAATCTCATTTTGCAACCTTGTCCGCAGTCCGGAACATTGTTAAAATTGCAATTAAATTAATTTTTGCTGTATGATCGTGAAAAAAATTCCAAAAGTTCTGCAAACTTGGGGAAGTTTTCGATATAATATTTCATATCACGTATTTAATTTGCAACCAATCTTAAGTGTACGGAACATTTTTTGTTATTGAAAATTAATGTTTTTTTTTATTAAACTGAATGAAAACGTTCCAAAAGTTCTGCAAACTTGACACATATATCGGAAAAATATACCGAACGGTTGTATAAATTTACAACCTTTTTCGTTGACCGGAACATGTTTATTATAATTCTTTTTAATTCGTGGTCATTTTTTCGAGTAAGGTGGTCTCGGAATAATTACAAAAGTTTTGAAACTTGGTTGCAAACTTCGAAGACATCTATTCTGATGCATTTACACATTTGCAACCTCATACGCGATCCGGAACTTTATGCAATTTGCAAAAATGTAATTTTTTTATTTTTTCACCTTCAAGAAAATTTCAAAAGTTCTGCAAATCGAGGGGACTGTTTAATTTTGGGATTAATGTCAGTATTTGAATTTGCAACCTCTCACGCAATCCGGAATCTTGTGTGATGTCGGAAATTTAACTTTATGGCACTTTTCATTTTCGAAAAAAATTCAAAAGTTCTGCAAATCGAGGGGACTGTTTAATTTTGGGATTAATGTTAGTATTAAAATTTGCAACCTCTCACGCAATCCGGAATCTTGTGTGATGTCGGAAATTTAACTTTATGGCATTTTTCATTTTCGAAAAAATTGCAAAAGTTTTGCAAATCGAGCCAATGATAGAATAAAAAAAAAAGCTTTGTAATGGGCTCGGGTTTATCTACTTAAATATACAATCGTTAGTTTATAAGGGCTCCATAGAATAGAATAGTACCTTTCCATGTTATTATTTTCTTTTTTGATCAGATTTTTATTTTTTACAATAGTCCTACATGTCTTACGTGCAACAATTATTTTGTGATAATTCCAATCTCGGCGAGGGGGGCCAGGAGTCCATAGCACAGGGTATCCTAGTTTGGATTCCTGACTCCCACAAGTCCTAGTACCTCCAATATTTGTAACACCTCTGTATAATTGTACTTTGTGGGAAATAAATTATTATTATTATTATAGAATTTTTTTGTGTAGGAGTCGTGTAACCGTCAAGTGCCGTCGAGTGGACCACCCGCCACGCCTCCGTACTACGTAAACAATTAAATATAAACAATAAAACGATTAAACACAAATGTATGGGGACAGTCAAGCTTACGTAATCTAGATAGCCCGGGCGCGTCAGCGGTTAGTACGTCCGCAGTGTGCCACGGTCACGTGGCCACGGTCGCGTTACCATAGCAACGCAGGTATACGACGTCGCGGCGGCTTCGTATAGCACAAAGTTTAGGCCCTGAATATATAACAGCGATGTGTACGGAAATAATATTTTGCGTGAATGTGATTAAAAAATATTTCCGTATTCCGGATATGGTTGCAAATTCAAATACTGACATTAATCCCAAAATTAAACAGTCCCCTCGATTTGCAGAACTTTTGAAATTTTCTTGAAGGTGAAAAAATAAAAAAGTTACCTTTTGCAAATTGCATAAAGTTCCGGATCGCGTATGAGGTTGCAAATTTGTAAATGCATCAGAATAGATGTTTTCGAAGTTTGCAACCAAGTTTCAAAACTTTTGTAATTATTCCGAGACCACCTTACTCGAAAAAATGACCACGAATTAAAAATAATTATAAATAAACATGTTCCGGTCAACGTAAAAGGTTGCAAATTTATACAATCGTTCGGTATATTTTTCCGATATATCGGTCAAATTTGCAGAACTTTTGGAACGTTTTCCTTCAGTTTAATAAAGAAAAACATTAATTTTTAATAACAAAAAATGTTCCGTACACTTAGATTGGTTGCAAATTAAATACGTGATATGAAATATTATATCGAAAACTTCCCCAAGTTTGCAGAACTTTTGGAATTTTTTTCACGATCATACAGCAAAAATTAATTTAATTGCAATTTTAACAATGTTCCGGACTGCGGACAAGGTTGCAAAATGAGATTTATGGTCGTCCCAATGTACCATTCACTTTACCGAAGTTTGAAAACTTTTGGAATTATAATGAATTAATTGTCTTGACTGACTGGACTATTGTGTAAACTCGATTTAAACAATATCAGTAATATGAAAACGCGATCTCAAAATTCAGTGTTTTTTTATTTGACTAAACAAATTAACAACACTAACAACAAGACAGTTTCTATGGTGACACACATGGCACTCAAAGAAGTTCGCATACTCAAATTATATTACAGGTCGCATGCATTAACTTTAACAGTATGTAGATTGACTTCTGTACTCTCTGTATTTTGTGGGTAACAAGTTCCTTTTAAGGAATAAGATTTTACATATCAACTGGATCCCGCCTTTTCACCTTCACAGTTTTTATCCCTATAGGGGCGGAATTTTGAAAACACGTTTGGGATGTTTCCAACCTTGACTCAAAGATTGATTATACCAATTTTCCATTTAATCAAGCCACGCAATAAAATACTCCTCTGTGAAATTGACTACCCCCGTTCACCCCATTAGGGTTAGATTTTCGAAAAACTCTGTTACATTTTATTGTTTATTTCGGTAATAAGTATACATACTGAGTTTTTTTTTTTTTTTTTTTTTTTTTCCCTGTTTGGCTTCGCACGGTGTGTGCATTCAGCCAATGTCATGTTTTATTAGTTATTACAAAGGAAGCAAAGGTAAGGAAACGAAAATATTATTATTCAAATTATAACGCGGTATAGGGATAAATCTATAGGATCAGTATTTATAAGGGATAGAATAATGAGCTAAATACAATGACGAAACATTATAACTTAATATTATTTAGAGTAATGAATGAGACTATACATTTATATACAGAAAAGCTATTTGTACAAAGTAAAGAAAGTATTGAGGTAGGAAAAGGAGTACTGAGGGACAAGAGGTTACTAAGAAAGGATGAACGATCATATAAGGGACAGGAGAAAAAATGTGGTTTAAATCGCCTACGTCTGTGCCACACAAGCAAATAGGGTCATCGATGATATGAAGTTTGGCAAGATAGGCTGGAGAGCAGACATGACCCAGTCTCATCCGTATTATAACGGAGGTCTCCATCTTACCAAACTTTGCCCTGCCAAACCACGGTTTTTCCGGAACGTCGGGTTGAATAAGAGAAAAATAGCGACCCTTCGATTTGCTTCCGATATCCCAAGCTACCTTCCAGGTGTCCCGAAGATAATACATACTGAGTTTCGACTTTATATTATTGGACCGCGCAATAAAATTCTTCCATACAAACTTTGACACACGCAATCTCTCTTTAGACTAGTTTAGGAAACATAAAATGAGAAACTATAATTTAGAATTTACATAATTGGTAAGTATTTGTGCCTATGCCCGTAAAAACCATAACCATTATAAATCGTTTTTTTTTTTTTTTTTTTTTAGCACTTTGAGCGCGTTCACGAGCGTTCCAAATCGTTGACAGCCCGCAGCTGTCATAATTGTAATATCTAAATTGGAACGCATGTGAGGTGATGTGAGTATTGGGTGCTGTGAGCGATTGTAAAAATACAACTCGCCAACTCGGAACGCGGCCATTGTTGTGCTTTTTACTTCGTTCGGAAATCGCACTTGGCCGTCTGGGTCAATTATTATTAGCCGTACGTTTTTTAAAAAGATTTTACATAATATTCGATTATTAATAAAAACAATCTAATTTATCGCGATCGGTGACCATAGACATACCTACCATAAGCCGGAAGATAACGGGTTTTTCTACGGGTCGGAAGCCCGGAAGATTACGGTTTTGCTATTCACAAAACGCCTTGAAATATAAAATACGTCTATTGTAAGTATTGTATCTTGAACTTGGAACACACTACGGCAGTTTATACGATTTGTAGGCTAAAAACATTGAAATAATTACTATTTTTATGTTTTAATAAAAATTGTGAAATAAGTGGCAATGGCAACCCAGTTTTGTACTAAATCGCAATTTTTTGGCACGTCACAGCCGCGTCATCATGTCTCCGTGTCTCCTTTTATCACTTTGGAATTAATTTGTTCAACATTATCATACCTTATCGACAACTTTATATGTGAACTATAAATTTTGAGCGGTTTTTGATTTAGAGGCTTAAGATGGAAATTTTAAGTCAAGTGTCTAACACGCAGTTTATGTTCACCGCTGCGGCTGTGGCTGTTGTTTTAGTATGCGCAGCACTCGTATTCGTGTTCGGGTTCCGCTCAGCAGAACAGCCGCAGTTTGATAAGCTGCCCCTTGTCGTGGACGACAGAAAATCATCCAATAAGAAGAACAAAAAGAAGGACAAGGTGAGTACAAACAATATGTTATGCACTCCCGCCGTTGTCATCAATGCGTGCTCATTTTATTTTTAACCTGTAAGCATATGCTCGTTATTCACCGGGAGCTACAAAATTAAAATCACAAACATCGCTTCTATTTACGTGTGAAGTCTTGTATTAGATTCCCATTAGTTCTAATTTATAAATCTGCATCTACATGAACCCAAGTGGTGAGTAAATAGAAACATCAACTTACCTATTTTTTTCGTTTTATTAGAAGTCTTCCCCCAACCGCACTGTGACTGATGATGTGAAGACCAAGTCCGAAAGCTCCAAAAAGTCTCCAACTAAGGAGAAGAAGGAGGAAAAAGTGAAAGAAGCAGAGAAACCTAAACCTAAGGAGAGACCAGCTGAGCCCAAGCCTGTGAAGAAGGAGCTGGCTGCTGAAGCCAAGAAGGGCAAGAAGAACAAGGGTGCAGTTGAGGCTGAGAAGCCTGCTGACTTTGATGATGGAGGCTGGCAAGAAGTGCCAAAGAAGAGTGACAAAAAGAAGGAGCGAAAGCCTGCTGAGGAGAAGGACAAGAAGAAGGAAAGTCCTGCTAAGAAGAATAAGAAAGTGAAGGATGCTGATGTAGAGGCTGCCCGGCCAGTGGAGGAGCCTGTTGAGGAGACCATCAAGGTCATCAGTGCTGTGGGTCCGCAGGTGGATGAGGATGCGGCCCGCGCACTGCAAGCTCAAGTGGAGGAGCTCCAGCGTGTGCTGAAAGAGGTAACCTTGAGAAATCATACAATTTTCTGTGAAAGTTTGAGGCCTTCTCTTGATGGTTTAACAGTAATTTTGATATAACTGTTATGATAAAACACCATCTAAACAATAAGTTTATTGCGGCAATTATGAAAATAAGTATTAGTTACTTCAACTGGATGTAGTTTTCTTCCAGACTTTCTAATAGTTGATATAATTAAAAATATATTATATATTCAGGTAATTGGTTAATTTCTGGGGTCAGGTGTGTTCTTTGTCTGTAGTAAATCATGTTTTATGGGTTATTTTGAACAACAATAGTGAAATTTTTGCAGTTAAGATGTTAAACATAAATGCCATCATAATGCTATAACCAGGGGGTTACTAAAATAAAGCCACAGAAAAGGATCTTCACCTTTCTAGTAGTTGTAACAATCTAATAGACTTTCCACAGATTTGACTAAAAATTTTAAAAATTAACTAACTAGGCAGAGCGTCGTGACCAAGCTGCTCTGGGCAGTGTCGAGGATGAAGAGTCCCCGGATGTTGAGGAGCTGACTGACGTGAAGGATCTCAGGAGCAACAAGAAGAAGGAAAATAAAGAAAAACAGATCAGGAAGAAATCTGTAGAGGTGAGATACTTTTGTTTGTTGTCAGGCGCGCGAGACAGTTTCGTCCTTGCATTTTCTCACACCTAAGCAACTACGGGTAAATATTCATTTTGAGACTGGATTTTGTCGCGCTGCGCATACAGTACCCTGGCAGGACTTACTTCAATATCCATTCCTAAACAGGGCCTTCCTACTTCCATAAGTATTCAATATAATTACTGCATGATTGGTAATTGTAATCAAATTATGGCTATGTTGTTAGTCAATGATTTTTATTCAAGGTAATAATAATAATAATTATTTTATGAGCCTGAGAACTATCTAATTCTGCTAACCATATAATTAATTATTATTATAACAATAAAGGAGATCTGATCTTGACATACTTTAGAATTCTTGCTAATACAATACAATTTAATAACTAATTTTTTTAAGGAAAAGTTTGATTCTTCTCTAAACAAGTAAATTAATTGTGTTTAAACTTTCCCAAGACCTGCCCTTGTAGAGGCTGATGATTACAATATATGTTACAGATTTCTGCAGCTAAGAGTGTGTCGAAGCAAGAGTCCGTGGAGAAGGATTCCTCCGACTCTGAGAAGCCAGACAACCAAAATGCATTGGCCTTTGACGAGTTAGGGGGTAAGTGTATAGTCTATTTAAAATATTACCAACTGCATTACTGCAAAACTGTATTCGCAGCAAGGTCCAAGTTCCTAATGTTCCTATCAATTTCATTGAAAACATTTCTTTTGAATACTTTCTCTATTATCTCAGTAATAGCCTGCAAAATAATATTACCAACTGGCGTACACGTAGATACACGCCTTTAAACTCTGATCTGAATATATCTTTTTCCTGTAATTATTACGAAAAGTTAATTACATAATGATCATGTAACAACTTGCTCATTATTTTTTTGTTGCAGACACTTGGACCGACGCGAAAGTAGCCAAAAAGAGCAAAAAGAAGGTTCGAAAAGACCAGTGAGGGGTGAGTCGTAGACACAGGGTCCAGCTGGGCACTCCGCCCCGTTGCTAGCTCAATGCCACTCACACCTGATAATATTATCTACCTGCTGGCTGCTAACATACTCGAAGTGAACATACTTTAATCTGTTGCCATTCATACAAACCTCAATTTAAAAGTCTAAATTACCACTCAGTTCAGGGTTGTAGTTTTACAGGGTGTGAAAGTTGTTTATATTTAAGTTTTAATACCTTAACTTTCTTACACATTCAGTTAACTTTCGTCCATGTTTTATTGTTTCATATTTTATTGTACATTTAGCTCGTTGACTTTGTTTTTCATAATAATTTAATTATTGTTTTCAATAAATAGAGCATAATATTTTTTTATGAGTCATAATTTCATTATGAATTTCGAGAACTTTAATGTGAATTTTGGGAATCTGCAATATGTTGCGTGTTTATAATATACTTTGTTAATATTTGAGGAATGCGGATTCGGAAATAAGATGGGGCTCGTATTCTGGCGAAAATACTTGTTACCTGCGCGCGCGATGTCTTCCGAGTTCCGAGTCGACATAAGGTTTCCAAAATTGGATTAACAACGAAATTATTCTATGTACGTGTTAGGTTTCTGGGCCGTCTTACAGTGATTTAATATTTATTGCCCCAGGAAATACTTAATACTTTTCTTGTTTTCTCTTATTTTCTAAATTCAGTTCTTTTATGTTGGAACGTATTTCTTGATGCGGCAGCCCTACTCTGATCGCGCGTGTTATGTATTATGCTTTATGTATTTCCATACCTAACGTAGTTCTATAATATACCTCTAGTTGTAGAACTATATATCCGGTAATAATATATTTGAGATCTTCTGGTGCTTGTAGTAAATAAGTCTCTTTTCTCCTTTCATTCCATTCGTGTGCATTTCACCTTCAGTAAATAGAAGTCCGTAGATATCATTCCTGCTAAAGATTTTAATAAGTATAACATTACTTTGATAACATCATCTTGTTTATGTAATTTAGTTGAAAGCCAACTAAATTGTTTTATGTCAATAATCAGTGTTGTGATTTACCCATGACAAAATATGTGATGAGACCTGAAATTGGACCAATCCGAGTTAATACGCGGTTTTACGTCGTAATGTCTTCAATAATTATATTTAAATTTTAAAAGATTGATTGGTTTTAGTTTTTTCATCGTTATAGCGTAATAATGATAAAACTATATTCCGTTATATGCACATTTAGATTAGATAGACTTGTGGATATTTTCCGTCCGGACACATTGTGCTTTTTCTAAAGCTTGGCACAAACAATAAGAATGTTATTCCTTTAACAATATATTTCAATTGAATCAATACTACATATCCATTTTGATAAGATTAAAGTAAACATTATATCCTATTGTAAAATATCTTCAGTCATCGTTTGTTACGAATGTAACAATTACTACTTTATTGCAGATTCCTATTTTGTGAACCTAGTTTTAAGGATAATTCTAGGGTAGCGCCGCTAAACAATTATTTTCAAATTTTAAATGTCTTATAATGCAAATAATGTATAATTATTATTAAATAATAGGGTAAAAGCGAGAATGTTTCAATGTGTTAAGGTATTCGCTGCTAACAAAGAGAAACCTGTGTAAACACACGTACATGTATATCAATATCTCACTTCTACTTATTTGTCTTGGACATCGGCTGTTTTTTATTGGCACATACTTACAGCGTTTATGACCTATATGTATTAAAATATCTACTACATGTAGCTCGCGAATGATCTTTGTATCTCCATTTCATCTCCCTATAATTTATTTATTTCGCATGTTCTTGATATTACCTTGTGATATCTACTAGTGCCAGGGCAAGGGTCTGTAGTACCTATTTTCGTTGCAATAGTTAGTGATAGTGTTCTACTACGACTCCTCTGATAGCACTTGAGTTTTACCATTCATTTTGTTGTTCTTAAGGTAAGCATGACGTAGGAGATTTTTTTCCAGTTGTGGTTCCACATCTTTTTGCGTTTCCTTATAGTCTAATTCAGTACTTAGGGCCTACATTTATAAGAATTTATCATCTAGTGAACTGTCGAAGATGAATTAAATTCGTATATCGATATAGGTATAATGATGTAAAAGATATTTTTGGCTTCATATTCATAAGTAGTTTGTAGTGACGGGATCCCGCGCCTGCGCAAGCCAGGGGTGGACAATGCCAACTTATAGAGACATTGATAATGTTGTTGTTTTATAGGCTCTAAAGTAATTAATATAATGAATGTGTAATATAAATATTTTTTTAAAATCAATAAAGAGTGATATTGATATTGTTATATTATTTTTTATCCACTGTAATTGTAAACACAACCACCAGCACCATAATTGTGAAACACACTTTCAATCACAATCTGAATCATTTTGAAAGATGCTGCTAATCCATTGCTTCATATGATCGAAAAATTTGTCTGTTCATCAACGTAAATAACGAAATGAATGTTGTTCAACTGTCAATAGTGCATTACACAATTACCCCGCTGGATGGAAATTAACTTAAAAGGAAAACTGATATTATTACGTATCGGTAAATCCCTAATAATTATATCATGTATATTTTTAACTATATCATCAAATTTTTGCAGCAAGGTTTACCAACACAAATAAAATAATTTATCTGATGGTGCTTCACATAATAATCGTATAATAAAATTACCAGTACAAAATTGAGATTCACAGTACTCGTATGTAAGTATACAACATTATCTTATAGCTAGTGTCTTATATTTAACTCGACTGAGAATATAAAATTGTGATTCATATCGACTAGGTCTAGGGTACGATAGGCGTAGGTGAAGAATATCTAATCTGCATAAAAATTATCATACCAGTCAGTTACCTTATTATCTATTATAAGAAGATGTAAAAAAGTTAAGTGAGTGAACATTTGGTTGCATGAATATGTTTATTCGTATTATCTATAGACTTATAGTGCGAGTTTATAAGTTATCCACGAACCATGAAACTTGGCCTATGGTTTAATAGTAAGTAGTAATGATATGTAAAAAAAATATAAACATCCAAATTGAGAACCTCCTTCTTTTTTGAAGTTGGTTAAAATAGGACGACAATGGCCCCGATTCTGTTGTTCACAAAGTAAACTAAATTTAAGTTCAGTGCATCTTTTTCTTTCTATTTCATTATGAAAAGGACAGAAGATGAAATATTAGTTTAGTCCTGTCAAATTAGATAATCCATAGACAAGTTAGACGAGATTAAAAAAATTGCTACTAAAAATACGTCAATGGCCCCGATTCTGTTGTTCACAAACAAAATTAAATTTAAGTTCAGTGCATCTTTATCTTTCTATTTCATTATGAAAAGGACAGAAGATAAATATTAGTTTAGTTCTGTCAAATTAGTCAGCGCCTGACGCAAATTGTCGTATTTTTAGGAGCCAATTTTATAATCACGTCTAAGCTTGTCTATGGATTATCTAATTTGACAGGACTAAACTAATATTTATCTTCTGTCCTTTTCTTAATGAAATAGAAAGAAAAAGATGCACTGAACTTTAATTTAGTTTAGCTTGTGAACAACAGAATCGGGGCCAATATTTACGTCAGGCGCTGACTAATTTGACAGGACTAAACTAATATTAATCTTTTCTCCTTTTCATATTGAAATAGAAAATAAAAGATGCACTGAACTTAAAATTGGTTTAGTTTGTGAACAACAGAATCGGGCCCAATGTGCGCTTTTATAGTTTCTAATGTGATGATATTAACGTGGACCGTCCATGAAATGTATGGAAATATCTGCACGTTGTAACGTTATCGTGGAAGGAAGTTTAAAAGCGTCTTATGTTTATATCCATAAATTTTACGTTTCTGTTATCGTATTATCTATTATCGTGATGCCGACAATGACGACGACCACGATAATATCATGTTAGAAATTATATAAATGTCCAATGGCCCAAGTGTTAGGATCGAGAGACGGTGATGTGTTACACAGCACTGCATTGACGACATAATTATATTTAAACCCATCTCTATCAAAAGTACATATAATAAATATAAGATTACGGGAATGAATGCCGTTGGTCCCGTATGTATTAAATATATTGTCACCATACGATATCTCCTTTCTGTGATTTCTTGAGAATCGTCGACGCTAAGCGTCATGATCAAAAAGGTACGGTTACTTAATAAAAAAAATTAAATTCATACATTCACTGACAGACAACGCATCGCCTGAACACTATTATGAAGTGGAGATAATTCTGTTTATGACTGTGCCGACCGTACAGTGGCGCCCTCATCGTTTGTTTGGTTATTTCATACAATTTAGAATGAAAATGCAGAAAATAAGCACGTTAAGTTGTGCTTCACAAGATTATACGTTAATATTATTAGAAACGGTAGTTTTATATTGTTTGGTTTTATCATAATCCTTAAAACGGATAACGGTGGCCACTATATTCCGTTTTAAGGATTATAATAAAACTAAACTATAAAACTACCGCTTCTAATAATATTAACATATAATCTTGTGAAGCACAACTTAACGTGCTTATTTTCTGCATTTTCATTCTAAATTGTATGAAATAACCAAACAAACGATGAGGGCGCCACTGTGCGGTCGGCATAGTCTTAAATGTTTACCTACCCAATTTTCAGTTTAGTTTTACGAGTAGTTTTCTCGCCTCGATCACGGCTTGGACGCTTGCATCAAAATATTGGCAGCCCAGTATAGACAAAAATCACAGAAAATATCTCGTAGGTAAGTGACAAAATAATTGCCGTAGTTCACAAAAGTGAAAGTTTAAAACTGGGTGATTCTACCAATCATATCAACTAGCCCTGGAAAACCTGTAAGAGCTTTCCAACTCGTAAAAAGAAAGACAGCAGTAGGTATGGATGTCGACTTTTGTCTTTTGTAGAAGCGCTCCAGAATATGACGCAGATGACTAAATCAACAGCCTGCGTCTATGTTTTTCTGAGAAAAGTAGGTAGGTAGGATAGAATTTGATGGAGAAGTTTAAAGTTCTGAATCACTTTTAGCCCCAGATTTCTTCCTGTTTTCCATGTTTTGTTCGGGAGCGGCGCTTTTACTGCGTGGTTTACGTTTTGAGCGCTTCCGAAGTTTCTTCATCTTGCCGACGCCCGGCGTGGTCGCTGCCTGCGCTCGTGATGCCTTTGTTTCAACTTCCACTTTTATACGCGTAAACATGTCGTAGTTTGTTATGGCGCACTGTTTACCTGCAGCAAGAAAGTCAAACTAGGTATTACAAGTTACTGAATAAAAAAACCTAGCTATACCAATACAACCCTCACTAGCAAAATATTAATAGGCAATGTTTATAAAGTTACAAAATGCCGTGAAAGATAAACTACACACACTTTTAGATCTAGACAGAATGCCCTATTGTCCATTTTGTCTAGATCGTCCAGTAGCCGCTACTGGCCAAGACAATACAAAGAAAACAATTGGATTGGGCAAATCATCACCTTTATAAAGGTTTAAAAATTACAAAAGACAGGCCCCAAGCTGTTCAAGCCTCACCGTTGCAGTATTCTTCACCGCACTCTGCACAAGATATTATTCTCGTCTCCGTGACCCCGGAACGATTTTTCGTTTTTCGGAACATGGTGTTCTTAGCGTAATCTCTTTTGTCTTTAGCTTTTGTTTTAAGCTCGGACTTGCCTAGTTCTACTAACCTGAAAATTTAGGTATTTAGGAACATTAGAGTTGTTTACCCAAAAAAACCCCCGACTAACAACATAACACACAAGGGGCAGCCGGTATGAGTGTAGGGTAGGTGATGTAACAAAATTCAACAAGCTCACCTGTTAAAAAATTCTTCGTCCATCTTCAACTTAGGTCTGATAGAAGTAAGCATCCGCCACTCAATGGGAACAATACACAATTCTTCAAACTTCAGTCCTTTCATTTCCACTGGTATGGGATCCATGAACGTGAAATTTTTTTCCTCGTATCCTCTCGTCCCTAATGTTTCGTAAGCTTTTATTTCTTTCTTGGGTGTCTTGGTTTTATTATCTTCTTTGATCTTCACGTCTTCTGATCTTACCTAATGATTTTCATTTCAAATGTTTGTAAATTAAGGGGTATCGTCACAGTTCACTTATGTAGTGGTTATTATAATGCAACAGTTACCTTTTCTGGTCGAGTTTTAAAGTCGGGCACTTTATCTAAAACTGCTCTATATTCTTCAGCAGTGTTTATCACAGTTTTAGACAAGTCCAACATGGGAGCCTCATCTTTCTTTTTATCGAATAATTCGTCTATTTTAGACATATTTACTAAGATACAAGTGTGTGAAGTACAACTAAATTGATACTATGGGGAGTATCGATCCAACTGATTGTCGCGCCCACTTGGAAACCGTTGAATCGATACCATCTCCTGAGTAACTTAATTTTCCACTACGTGTTATATGACTAGCCATATTGTGTTATTTCCGTAAAGAAACATCTACATCTAAAATTAGGTTTTTACAAAATTTTCTTGATCTTCATGTTTATCAAAAAGTTCTCTTTTGGCAATATTTATTTGGTCTATTATTTTCTTTCGGTTTTCAACATCGAACACATTCGATCTACAATTTCTTTCGTTTACATCATCTATCCATAGTTTTCTGTTCCCATATTTATCGTTAATAAACTTCTGGGATAGTGTCATTCTTTTCATCGGAGACGTTTTGGGTGACTTTTTATTTTCAGTAATTTCGTTGGTTGTTATTTGTCCCAATGGGTTAAAATCTGATTGTAAATTATTTATGGATTCGGATATATTGATAGATTTCGATATGTTATTATCTTGACTAGACCGTTTACTTCTCCAATACGATTGGCTTAATGAGTTGCGATGTTTATTACCATTTTCGATTGTTTTTTCAGACCTTATTGGTGGACTTGGAGAACGACTGTCTTCACTAGAATGTGATAAATATTGTCTCGTTTGAGGTCTATATTTTTGGCGCATTTTTCTTTTTTGGCTATAAAATGGGTCTTTCTCGCTTTGTTTTTTGTACTGAGCTGCAGGTCTGTTAACGCCCCATTTCGGTCGATTTTCTAAATCTTTCTTATACCTTTCCTCGGATCGGAAACGTCTATCTTTTTTCAGTGTATTATGATGACTATCCTGTGGTGCATTTTCATCAATGTTTGGATAATCTTTGTCTATATATCTTTCGGGTTCGTCGGTTTCTATAAACTTATCGTTAGTTGATTTAAATATTGAATCAGTTTGAGTTGCTGCGTCTTTCATTCTCAATGTTCGATATTTGTTTGGTGTCAATAATTTCCCGATGTCCGTTAATTCATTCGTATTGTTTAAAGAGTTTAATGATACACTATACAAATTGTTGGCCACATTCTGGGGAACTAATACTGCTAGTTGTATATTATTTGGCTGCGTGTTTATTACTTCATTGGTACCATTTAACCCAATCGGCACGATGTTAAATTGTCCGTCCGCTAAAGCTAATGGAGGTACGCTATGGATAAACAAATTAAGATTCCCAGGACCTACTGATCGAGGAGAATTAAATTCCGTTGTTTGATGAGAATTACAATCTCTTTTTTGACTTTTTGCGGAATGAATATCGTATGTTCTACTCGTTTTAGTTGGACTCGTAGGTTCCACAGTAGGCGTTGCTTCAGCTGCTGGGGTTTCTTCTACTTTCGGTTTCGGAACATTTTCTACATTTGAATTATTATTTGTGTTTGCGTTTCTCTTGTGGAAACTAAACCTCTTTTCTTTGTCCAGTTTGGCTTTCCTTTCGGCATCTTCCAGAGCTCTCTTCAACGCGTCTAATTTCTTCTGCTCCATCATTTGTTTCTCCTCTAATTTTCTTCTCTCATCTTCCAATCTTAGCCTGTCTTCTTCTTGTTGTCGCTGTATGCGTAATTCTTCTAGCCTTTCTTCTCTTAGTTGTCGTTCCCTTTCTTCTTGACGCCGTTTCTCTCTGTCTTCTAACTGATTTAATATAGCCGATTGCAGTTCTAATGCTTTCAAGCGTTTGTTTTCTCGCTGAGCCTTAATTTCAGGTTCTATTGGGACGTTTTGTCCTCTTAAAAATGTTCTGAAAAGTACATGATTATCAATAACGTTATTCTTATATCGTTGTGGTAAATTATATTACTATGAGCATTGAGACGACCTACCGTCCTTCATCGCTCCCGTTGCAGGATGACCTGTCGCAGTCTACCCCGGTACTATTGCTTGAACTTCTTTGGTCTATGAGTAGAACCTCAGCTGTGTTGTCAATCATATTTAATCCACGTTCCACCCATGAAGGTGTGCCTTTCTTTTGATTCGACATCTACATAGAAAATAAAAAGTAATTACAATCATTTATATCAATAAGCCTTTACAGATAAGGATTGCCGATGGTCCTATTAGTATTTATAATCACAAAAATACATCGGTGCATCGATTCCAAATTAGGCTATTAATATTCCGATTTGTTGCTAGCACGAAATGAAACCACTAGCGATTAGTAAAAGCACTTCTAAGGTTTCGAGTTCAAATCCTGTGGCATAAGAAAGGTCTTGATTTATATAAATATTCAATTTGCAAGATTGCACAATGCCATCAATATTATATAGGTAATGGTAAAAAACGAATAAATCTGCATACTGTTTGCCGTTTGTAAAAAAAATAGAATACTTAGCTACCTGGGGCAGCCTAGCATTAGGAGCTGTAGGTTCCCAAAGCCGACCGGTGGCGACGCCGCGGTCTCCCCACCGCAGCCGTCCCTCTTCCGAAGTCCTCGGGCTGCGAGATGACCACACTCCTTCAGATATGCCTGACTTTCCGCCACTTGAGTCCCTGTTCCTATAAGATATCTTATGTTAATATTTAATAGTACATAGTAGCAACCCATGCGTGTTGAAAGTAAAAACGTACGAAGTAAAAGGAGTACGTAAGGATCGTAGAAGATGGCGTTCTTTAGTTACTGCCTAGTGCCTACCACAACGGGAAAAAGGCGTGAGTTTATACAGTGTTAATAAAATAACCCAAAACCTCGGACACCCCAACCGATTTTTATATTAATAAATTGATATGACATATAATTATTTATTTTCAAAAATTATAGTAAAAGATATTTGTAAATGTTGTTGTCGCGCTACTTCTTACAGATTCGTAGCTCTATCACCGCCGGCGCGCTTCCCGGCCTTGGCGCCAGCTCTAGCACCCCCTCTCCTCACCCTCGCCCGCGCTGTTTGTTTTCATTGCGTTGGACAGTAGCGTACAGCGTCGTTAAAAAATATTAGACACGGCATGACAAATAATTATTTTTTGGAAAAAAATAACCCATATTAAAAATTATTGTATTCGATTTTGCTGCCGATTCTAAACAAACTAGTTTCAGGTTTTGGGTTATTTCATTAACACATTGTATACATATGTATGTCACCTAGTATTTGAAAGTCTGTTTTAAACAAACGACACTCTAGTAGGAAGCCTGCCTGTGTTTCAATCATAGTGGTTTCTGCCTAAGTATTTTGTACAGATTGATAGACTTGAGAAATTGAACTAATGGTGGGTCGGTCTTCAATTCTACATTTAACTTACACCGTAATTTTTCCCAAATAAGTATGTGCCGTGTAAACAATTCTTCTTAGCGTGTCGATAGCAGAAATAGCACGAAAAAATAAATATAGTTTTTTAAATGATAGCAAATATAAGTGTACCTAAACAATTATTACAATACAAACAAAATTATCCTCAAGTAAGTAATATGAAAAGAATAGCTAGAACGCGAATCGTATATAAACTTTTTACTAAACAAAGGCAATTAGTTTCCAGTAGCTTAGAGCGCGGTGCCTTTGTTCAGTGAAAATAGCAAACAAATTGTTGGCGACGGAATACCTAACGTAGTATTGATTTCACTTGCGTAGGTATGAGATATCTTCACGCTATTCCGTTATAATGAGAGTATAATAAAACTAGCGCGAGTGTTTCTTATGAGTGCTGGTACAGGCGCCTCGTCACCTCTTGAAAATTAATTTCGAAGCTGCATACTTACTTGCAACGTTAACTATCGAAAGTTTTACACTTTTACAAGGCTTTCTAGGTATGATTTGGAATACTTATTTCAAGAGGAGCGTCCGCGTCAGCTTTTTATATTTTACGCAATTAGGCTGCCGGTTCCCTATGTCGAAGAACGGGCAAGAAACTCCATGGACACTGTTTTAAATCAAAATAAACAATTGTGAAAATATTGGGTAAACTGGGATTGCTAATCTGTTTAATATCTAAGCCGTAATCGTGGTTATTGTGGAACCTTACAGTGGAACCTGTGGAACTCACGAGGTTGTGCGTAGTCAAGTAGAACTATGAGGAAAAAAAATACACAAAATTTGCTGCTCTTGCTGAAATTGACACCAAGTTGCATCAATCAGACAGACTAGACGCACGGCGTATTTTTTGTTATAAGACTCGAAGTCTAAAATTACAAACAAGAGCGTACATAAATGTGTCCAATGCAACGTATGTACCTACAAAACAAAAAAATCACGCGTTTGTTCTCCGAAGGGGCAGAGAGACAAGTGTTTATGACTTCTCTACACCAATCTTTTTTTTAGAGTTTATTCATGAGTAGGCTATTAAGATTTAGATAATCTCTGTCTCTGCGGATTAAATATTGCACAATTATTTTGGTACGCGATTTTCCGCGTGATTTACACGGATTTAGTACACGCGTGACTAGCAACGCTAAAAATAAAAAACAAGTGCACAAAACGTTGCAAAATATAAAACAATAAAACGTAAGTTACATAGGTAGTTAAAACGCGACTGCACTACACCCGTAAGTTTCCGTATTCAAACAATCTTAGGTGTACCTGTCGTCTTTTCCTTCCTGCTGCCACGCCACAACGGGGCTGCGACTGCTAGCCTCGTGTATCGCTCTGTGGCCGCTCCTGTTCATGTGGTTGAGGGTCTCACTGCCGTACCCAGAAGTGTCGCCTTCTCCGTCTTCGTCGTAAAATGAGAACCTCTTCGCGCTTGTCATGTTCCGGTTGAGCACATTGTTCCTCCTGTCATCCTTCGCGGATCTCTCTTCAATGTTATGTATCGGCGGCAGGCTGGGGCTCCGCTGCCGCTGCACTGGCTCCTGGTACTCGTACGACGACTGCTTATGAAGTTCCAATGTACTCGCAAATTGATTCCGCACTTGCAAACGATTCGTATACCGTTCACCGGTGCCCCAAGGCAAGTAGAGGTGGGACATTTCCTCTGAAAACAACAAAAATGTTGTTTGCATTTTATTCAATTAAAACTACCACAATAATTACGTAAGCATTAAACAAATCCAAACGAAACAAACACTAAAACTATCTCTAATAGATACTTAGACTACTTTCTATTTTTATTAGCAAGAAAAACTTGTTAACTACCGTCCATGACAACAGTCGTCTTTGTATTAACTGTTTTTTTTTTTTTTGTTCGGGAAGATACATGAAAAACCTTCCCCTTTATGTGCAAAGGGTTTTAGTTTTATCGATACGCTGAAAACGTAAGTCATTCATGCGAGCTGCATATTATATGTTATAGTGAGCAAGTGTTGTAAACCACCGCAGCTTTATTTTAGTGCGGAGGACACGCAACCATTGAAAGTCTTTGATATTTTCAGAGTTTATTGTGTCTATAAAATCTGAGGTTAGAAAAAGTCAATTGCTTTATAGTTATTACCAGGTAATTCAAAGAAGGCACGTTTAAAACATTTAAAGCTTACGTGTTTGTTATGTGCACTTAGAATAAATCACACTCATTATACTCATTAGGGTAGTATGCGTATGTATCATCTACATAATAATATGCAGATGAACAGATAACAGTTTACTTCCGAGATTTGAGCATGTTAAATGTTTCTTTCTATTGCATAAATGGTACTAGCAGTGTACCTACCTATATACGGCTGGTATATCACTGAAGATCACTTTCGTTTGTTCTTGTAGTCTTATATGAAACAATAGCATGTTCTTATGGCACGTGTTTCTATTTACTATAATAGAGGTCTCTACTGCTAGCGTTGGCGGTCTACAAATGCGTCCCCATTTGTTTGTATAGGCTCAACTTTGATTAAAATTATTTTGTTCCGACACACAACACGCAAAGCTCAGTTGTGGAAAAAAATGGAAGGAATTTTATAAGGAACCATAATTATGTTGTTGTCGGTTTCATTTCTAAAAGCATAACAAAAAAACAACCGACTTCGAAAAAAACACTACAAAGTGAAAAATAACTTTAATTTCGGAAGTCGGTGTCGTTGTTTCCGCATTTTCTTTTATTGACACCGACTTCCGAAATTAAAGTTATTTTTCACTTTGTAGTGTTTTTTTGGAAGTCGGTTGTTTTTTTTCTAAAAGGTTTTTTATTTTTCACTTTTTAGTGGGCCAGTTTGTAACTTATCTAAGTTACAATATCCTAATCTCAACTGCTCATCACCTTTTACAAAAAATTGATTTTCTCGATGCAGGGACTTTAATTGTTTAGGAGTTCTCCTTGTAAAAACCAGGAGAACTGGATCTGATTGAGAAGTCACCATCAGCTCCACTTCACGATACGCATTGTGCTTAGCAAGACATTAAAGTACCTAATCGAATTGCAACCCGTGAAATATTTATTATTGAGTAGTTCCGATGGCCATCTGTGGTCTTCATCATCAGTTCCACTTCACCGGATGGTGCTTTCTGAGAGCAAATGCACGAGTTACTATGAAAAATACGCAAATCGCTATAGGTGTGCCTACAAAATTTGAGGGTTTCCCTCGATTTCCATGGGATTCCCTCATCAGATTCCGATTTGGTGAAAATGGGACCACCTCGGGAGCATACCCTTTCAAATAAAAAAAGAATTTTGAAAATCCGTCGACAAATTGGCGGAGTATTCGATGACAACCATACAAAAAAACATACAAACAGCCGAACATAGTACCTCCTTTTTGTGAACTCGGTAAATACAATAACCTAAGCAGACAATTACCCTACATGCACGTGCCTGCATTGAAACTGTAACGATTTATGCTTATGTTTTATCTATGATGTTACATCAACAACCCTTTCCGAAATATAATAGTACAGTAAGTATGACATGTAGCCCCACGTAGGTAAGGTCAACCGAACGACGGCAGTAACTCTCACTTGACTACAGGAGCCCAAGTCTGCTATTTTTATAAATTCGTCATTCCAACACGATCCCATTGTCATTTTGCTAAAAGTTCGTAATCTGCTAAATTCATAATGGTCGATCATTGGTCGGTCAATGGTCTGAGAAAAACTACTACTAAATTTCATGCTAGATTTCATTTAATATAACATATATTTTTACATATTACGTATTAGTGTTTGCAATCTGAAGTAGTAAGAAGTTCGTAAATAGCAATAAACATTACATTTATTCATTTGTCATTATGTACGAGATTACCTTTTTATGCCATTTCTTTCAATGGAGGTTACCAAACTTTTCAAAATTTACAATTATGAAATCAATGATAGACCATTCTGACACTATTGTAATAGCAGACTGAGGCTCAGAAAACCCGCGTCCTTTCTGCTGCAAAATAAAGGCGCTATCAAAGTTACGCTGGAAGTACGGTTGACTGTACCACGTAGGTGTGCAATAAGCTAGACGTAACATATTTGTGCCGGAAGCGGTGGAAACCTCTACGATTTATGTCCCTAGGAAAATATTTACTTATCCGAAAGCAGGCGGCCAAGGATCTGGGTCATGTAAGCTACAACAATTCGTTGAACTTTATTAGAAAGTGAAATGTGGCATTCTTTAGTCACGGCCTGAATAATTCACTATTTAATAAGCCCGGATCGATTACAGCTGTTATCCGTTTGACCATTTTTTGCGACCACTGAATCTAAAAAGATTTCGTAAAGATATTTTTCTATTTTCTGTTTCAATGAGCGACTGGTAAGTAGATAATAAAGGAAAATAACGGATAGTAAATAAAAACAAGTGTTCTAGCTAGTAATGGTATATTTTGTTAGACGCGTCACGCTCTCGTGGAGCGCAGGCGCAGGCCGTCTAGGTATTAACGAGCAGTGAGTGTTTCTGTTACATTATTTAACGCCAGCACTTTACCTGTCTAATGGTAATGTAGATCGAAACCGTAATTGTTTATTGTAGAGGCAGCGCAGAGACGGTCTTTCGCAGTAACGTGCATCGCAATTTTGTAGCATCGTATTAGCATTTATCGATATTTTGTGCGTCGAAATTTCGTAGTCTACTAAAGTATTTTCTTTTATCTGGCAACAATATTGAATAACCGAGATTTTTCTACCTTTTTCTTTTACCGAGAACTACTCTACACCAAACAAAATATGGTTTGAATTTGACCTACGTTAAAATAAATTATGGTTTGAATTTTTAACTTTGGTGTGTCTGTCTCGTCGAGTAAATAGCGTCCATCCAGCATTTTACTGAAATATTTGCGCAATACTGCTTTCATTATCTAAAAGTTACTTGTTTGTAGGAATAATATGTAAATTAGCTACGTTAGGGGGGTTGCATCCCTCACCTACCGCCTGACGCAGGTCCTCACCGGACACGGGTTTTTCGGGAGGCTCCTGCACACCATCGGGCGGGAGGAAACGCCCGGGTGTCACCACTGCGAGGATCGCCCAGAGGACACGGTGGAGCATACGGTGGAGGTCTGCCCCACTTGGGCGGAGCACAGAGCACCGCCGTGTCCTCGTAGAGGCGATCGGCAGCGGCGGCGACCTCTCGCGCCCGGCCCTGGTTCAAGCCATGGTCCGGGGCGAGAGGGAGTGGGAGGCAGTCACCTCCTTCTGCGAAGCAGTCATGCTAGCGAAGGAGGTGGTGCGACGGCTGAGGGAGAGAGCCTCACGTCCCAGCCGCCGCGGTAGACGCTCCGGGCGTCGGGAGCCGCGTGACGACTCCCGGCCACCTTAGGCGCGGGCCTGCGGGCGGAGAGTAATGGGTAACTCTCCGTCCGATCAGGACCAGGCCCGTGCCGGACGGCGCGTACGTGTTCCACGCGCGCCTCAAAGAGATGTCAGCATTAAGGAAGGGTCCTGTAAGGGCCGAAGCCTGCCGGGGCAGCAGGATTGTCCGAAAGGGTTACCGCTACCCCGGAACACAAAGGGCTAAGGAAGGAACACGGGTGGGTTTTAGTCAGTAAGAGTCTGACACTCCCTTCTGCTCTACCCAGAACGGGAGGGGTCATTTGATGATTTCCCATCCTCAAAAAAAAAGGGGGGTTGCTGAGGAGGCATATAGTGTAGGGGGCTTCACAAGGAAACAGCTCTTTAGGGTGGCAACCTATATTAAAATTATTAATTATTCACTAGCATCGGATGTTTTGATTGCGTTTACGTTGTGATAACAAACAAATTGATTCCACAGAAACGCACTATATCGTCGGAATTACAGAAATTTAACTAAATATATTTTGACTCTGGTTGACGTAAATAATAAAAAACACAATGATACCGTAGTACGAGTAGGTAGATAGGACGATGCAGTTTAGTGATTGAAGCGTTAGGGTCTACAAATCAATACGACGTAAAGAACATTGATTATGTTGTGGAGGTTCTTTTAATTTGTAGGGTGAATGGGGTGATTTAATCTACGTGTATCTTGAAAGCACAAAGGTCATTGGTTCCATCAACCTTGAATTCAGATTGTGACTGATTGTTTCATCGGCTGCCGCCCCCAACATTGTCAACAACAATAGTTTTTCCACTATTGTCATTTGGTAACGCTCGCTCTGTTGTCATTTAAAAAGCGAGGAAACAATTTGATGGCTATTCCGCTGTCGTAAACTAAAGTACTTCCTGGCGACGGAAACACTGACGACCTAATTGAAGTTTTTAGTGACTCAATACGGCTAATAAGAGTTGCTTTCGTAACACAATAGGCGCTTACGAAGCGTTTAACTTTGCTCTTACATTAATAACCGGTGACCTATCTAGCTTGCTTTAGGGCACTCACTAGCCGCGCATTTTTTAATTGCTTGCTTACCGAGCGTGATTTCGAATTCGTATAAGTAGGTACCTACCTAGGTGCAATCATTGTTACAATTTTCTTCTTTAAATAAGTAAGTAAGTAAATTAACACTTTTTTCCATTTTTCCTTTTCATAGGCATTTTAGAAACTTAACGGCTCTTAGATAGGTTCGTGATCAGATTCGTAAAATGTGCTTTCTCATACCTTATTGCCGAAAGATTCTCGTTTTCCAATAAAGTAGGTACCTATACCGCGAAAATGGTAAGAAAATCGAAATGTTTACTTGCACATTACACGATAGTAATTTTCTCTTTTTTTGTGAGTAACAATTATTATTGTAAGTCATTGAAAATGTGATATCTATCGTGTGATTAATTTTTTTTATATAAGTAATCAGTTACTTAGCTAGTTTCAGAAAGTGAAATTGATGTCGTGATTTATGTCCATTTCTAGGTTTAACGTAACGAGCCAGTCTTACGCGTAGTACTCCAAAAAATTTAGAAACTATTGTTTCGTTTATACGTACCGTCTTATGTTGTTGCAATCCGAAATAACTTTAGTTAAACCAACGTGTCTGAAAGTCGCGAATGCTAGCAAATCTCCTTGATGGAATCACGACCGTGAATATGTTTCGAAATGGTAAAGGAGCGTGATGCAGATGCGGTTGTGCACCAGCTCGGCGGCGCACTGGCGGCGCGGGTGTCGCCGGCGGCGGACAGCAAGAGACGCGCGGACGCACCACACTATGGAGTACGCACCTCTCTCCCGCGCCCACTGCTGCTTCTTCTGCTGGACTAGCGACGCCGGCTTGCTCACTGACAGCATCGCACCACAGTATTCATTACACTTTCTAATGCCCCGTATTGCACACAAGTTGCGTTTCGTACTGCCGCAGCGCAGTTACGGTGCACCAGCTAATGAGTGCTTTTTAAAAACGGACGCTCGCGCATTGCCGGCGAGCGCGCGTCTCGGTTCGCTTCGCGCGTGCACTCATTGTCCGCGGCTGCTGGACCCGTACTACCGACACGATGCAATCACTAGGCAGACAGTTTTTTAAAAATTAACGGCATCAACACGCATGATATGTGTAGAATGTCTATCGATATCGGAGGAATTATACACGCGAATGTATAAGGGTCAGACGCTAAACACCCCGGCGACTATCGAGCTGGGTGTCTAGACTTCGGTGCCTTATTGTTTCAGAAGGCGACACGCGAATGAGACTTTCAGGGAAAAGCCTCGGAAAAGCCGCCGATCGATATCATTGTCATGGTAACGTTTGTTTCACGTGCTCGCGAGGAGTCGTGGCATTTTTCTCTTATTTGCATTTTAGGCCACGAGGTGACGCAGATATTGTTATGTGGGACGATTAATAACGCGGCGCCAAGTGCTTATTTCATTTTTTAAACTGTGTGTTAAATAGTTAACAGTAGGTACTTGTTCGTATTATGACAGAGCAGGAGCACGACCGTGTTGACTACTAAACTATGCTCTTGGGAGCTTTACTTGAAAGTTGGAACTTAATATTCATTTCATGTTCCTTAAAAGTGACAAGGAGAGAGCCATTTTGCAATGACATCATCTCAGGAAATCACGTCGATATAATGTGCTGATTGGCAAATATACCCAAGTACCTATACTTTTTTAAATTGATAAATTTTCATTTGATTGTTATCGTAATTCCAATAGATGTAGACAGGTACGTAGAAACAGAGCCAACGAGCCGTTCCGGATGTCCTGGTTTTGTAATGGAATTATAAATACGATTCCTTTTTTTTTCAGTAGTCATACCTCATACCTATTAAAAAATGTGTAGTTTTTTGCATGTGCTAACTTCTACAGACAGTTTATCTGTTTGGTTTCAGCATAGAAGTGAGCTTGTTGAGTAATATGTGAACATGCAAACTCATCTCTTAAACAGTAGACTCCTACCAAATGTGAGCGAAGAGGGAGAGGTCGTGACTTCGAACCCCATCGGTGCGCCTATCAATAGAGCATTTTAATTGAACGTGAACTCTATGCAGGGTTATTTGAAAAACACCAGCAACCTCTTAAGAGGTCATTGTACCTACTTATCATTATGAACAACTTTTACTATGGGACCAAACCTGAAATCGCGAAAAAAAATCAGGGGTTCCCTACATTTATGTTCGTGTAACTCGTCAAAATGTAGGGAACAGCTGATTTTTTTTTCGCGATTTCAGGTTTGGTCCCATAGTAAAAGTTGTTCATAATGATGATTACAATGACCTCTTAAGAGGTTGCTGGTGTTTTACAAATAACCCTGTATATAGCATAGGTCTTTTGACTACTAGACAATTTAATAAACAATGCTTCTATCTAGGTATTAAATAGTTCTCAGTTCAGCCGCTTCAGTCACAAAACCACTAAAACGGAACATTTTGCTATTGTTGCTGTAAGTGCCTCGACAACACAACCAGTGGTCATGGCAAGAAAAGCGTGGTACCGTGATCCACAAATACAGGGTGAAATTGAAAACATGCGACAAACCGAAATGGGAGATTGCACTCATCATTATTTATTAAAAGTTGTTCACTTTTACTAAGGGACCAAAGCTGCAATCGGAAAAAAAACAGCTGTTCCCTACATTTTGACGAGTTATACGAACATAAATGTAGGGAACAGCTGATTTTTTTTTCGCGATTTCAGGTTTGGCTCCATAGTAAAAGTTTTTCATAATGATGAGTACAATCTCCCATTTCGCTTTGTCGCATGTTTTCAATTTCACCCTGTATAAAAGACCGGCCGCGTGGAGGTCTGAAACTATCCCACGGGAACGTACTACCGGGATACAAAGCATCTCTTAACTCAGGTCGTGATCTATCTGTATGTGTCAAATTTTATAACGATTAGTCAAGTGGTTTAGGCGTGAAAAGTTAACAGACAAGGTTACTTTCGCATATATAATATTAAGTATGGATATGTCGCAGCCAGCGGCGGCCTTAGGGGGTGGCGAACAGGGCAATCGCCCGGGGCCTCGCTCTTGCAGGGGCCTCGCGTAACAACCCAAGCAAATTTTAAAAAATATAGATTTTTTTATTTAAAACTTTTGATTTTGATCCTTAATTTTTTAATAATAGAAAAAAAATAACTGAAGTTTACCCCACTATCGAAATAGTCCTGAGAATTATTGCCACCACACCTGTTACAGTTGCATCTGCTGAAAGGAGTTTTTCGAGGCTTAAAATTAATTATTAAAACATAGGTATTTGAGGAATTTGATGACACAATCGGCTTTCAGTCGAAAATGACGTAGCTCATTCGTTAGATTATTGTGCTTTAATTAAAGATTTTAGTTTTAGGAAAAGCCGTAAACATCTATTTTAATATTTTTTATCTCTAAGTATTTGTTAATTTTGTTAATCTTTCAATGTAAAATATTTAAAAACTCAAATTTTATTTATTTCTATAAAATATTTAGCATTTCTCGTCAAACATGACAAATACCTAAACCAAATAATTAGACCTACTTTCGCATCACATACTTTTCACGAAGGACAAAGATCCTCGCAAATACCTGCCGCCCGGAGCCTCGCAATGGGTAAGGCCGCCGCTGGTCGCAGCCTTCCGGTTAACTGCCTAGCCTTATAACTAACCTTTGGTATGCTTTGGAGCGAATCTATTAAAATGAATGCACCCATTGATGTTAAATTGATTTATCTGTGAACGCAACAACAAATATTGTTTTCATATTAGCCGATATACACCGTGGCGCCACCATCAATGCAAAATGGTATTCCCAAGATAAAGTGAATAAATCGTCGTCCACCTTGCGATCATGGTGTGTTTCATTCCAAACACAAAACCCAGATAGAATCCTTAAACCTCTTCCAACAAAAGGTTATGGGCCCAGATCCCGCTCACAGAAGTCAGATCTTCAAGAGAAATCTATTTTGGGGTCGCTGCGGTATCAGCAGCTAAAACGACAACGACGAGTGGAAAATTCCACGCGGGAAAACGTCGCGTCGGACGGACCGGTAAAGGTACCAATCCAATTAGGAAACGACTATTAGGCATTGCGGTATAGCAATAATACAATGGATCTCTTGGGAAACATGCCAGCAGTTGGTTTTGGCGGCCAGCAACAACTACTGGAAGGCGTCGAAAACTGGAGCACGTGGTCGTACAAAATCAAGATAATCCTAAGGGCGGCAGATCTTCTAAGCATCGTGGACGGTACACTCCAGCCTCCTTCAGATGAAAAGGTAGAAGAATACGAAAAATGGATGAACAAGGACGCCAAAGCTCAAGGTATTTTGGTCACACGTATTTCTGAAAAAGTACTTCCGCAAATTGTGAGTTGCCAAACGTCGAAGGAAATTTGGAACAAGCTGCACACGGTATTCGAGCAACGGGGAGAATTGTCGGTTCACATTCTCCAACAGAAATTTTTCTCAATGAAATTTGAAGAAAAAGAAACAGTTACGGAATTTTTAGGCAGATTCGAGAGTCTGTTATGCAAGCTGAAAAACGTCAAAGCAGAAGTCAGTACGAGCATGGCTATAACCAAAATTACGTCATCTCTCCCTTCCAAGTATCAGCACTTTGTGTCAGCATGGGAGTCGGTGCCAGCAGAGAAGCGCACGATGGAGGAGCTTACTGCAAGACTACTGATCGAGGAACAGCGTGCCACAACCTGCATGCAAGACAATAATGAGTCAGCAGCATTAGCATCCAGGTCCACAAGAAAGTGTTTTCAATGCGGCAAGACAGGACACATGAAAAGGGATTGTAAAATAAAGGTAAAAGGTAATATTTGTGTTTACTGTAAAAAGTCAAATCACAAGTCCGATGATTGTTGGTTCAAAAATAGTAAAAATAAAGGTGTAAATAAAAATAAGCCTAGCGAGCAAGGTAATGCATTTCCTGTGTCCGTGCTGTCATCAGCATTTTATAGTGAGTCAGACAGCAGTCTATGGATAATGGATAGTGGAGCTTCAGAGCACATGTGTAGCAGCGTTAGCATGTTTACTAAATACAAAGAGTTAGAATGTCCTCGACCAATCATAATCGGTGACGGTAAAGTCATAAAAGCTATAGGTAAAGGTGTTATACAGTTAGAGGCATTTAACGGTAAAGAGTGGATCAGTTCAACATTAAATAATGTCCTACATGTCCCTGCTATAAAAATAAATCTATTTTCAGCAAGCTCAGCTGCAGATAGAGGTTATAATATGACAATAAATAAAGAGTGCTGTTATTTCAGGAAAAATCATGAAGAAAAGGTCAGTGCTTTAGCTTTTCGTAAAAATAACGTATTTATCATGAAATTCAGATACAATACAGTTGAAAAAGCTTGTGTAGGTAAATCTTTTGACAGTTTATCAGAATGGCATAAAAAAATGTGCCACCAAGACATACAACAAATAAAAACAATGTTAGATAAGTGTAATATTGATTTTACTGCAGACAAACATGAGGAACTCACATGTGAGCCATGTCTCCTTGGCAAAACTCATAAACAACCATTTCCACAAAGTCTAAATAGGGCAACACAGCCTGGTCAAATTTTACACATTGATTTATGTGGGACTATGGAAACCATATCATTAGGCGGTGCCAAATACTACCTATTAATAAAAGACGATTATACAAAGTACAAAAAGGTTTATTTTCTGAAAAATAAGTATGAAACAAACAATAAAATAAAAAGTTTTTTGAATTATGTAATTAAGAATCTTGAATACAAAGTGACAACAATAAGGTCAGACTGTGGCTTAGAATTTACAAATAAAGAGCTGAAATCTTTGTTAGATAGTTTAGGAATTATTCACCAAACTAGTGTTCCATACACACCTCAGCAAAACGGGTGTATAGAACGTGAAATGCGCACAGTTACAGAAGCAGCTAGAACTATACTGTTGTCAAGTGGTTTAGAAAAGTCTTTATGGGCTGAAGCGGTCAACACAGCTGTTTATGTCATAAACAGAACTGGTAAAAGTAGAATAAAAGGTGTTACTCCTTATGAGCTCTGGTATAAAAAGCAAGCATACAATATAAACAATTTGAAAGTATTTGGAACAAAAGTAGGAGTACATATCCCTGACCAACGGCGTAAGAAATGGGATAGTAAAGCTGAAATAGGATATTTTGTAGGCTATAGTGAAACAACAAAAGGTTTTAGAATTTATTTCCCACATAAAAATGATGTTCTAATAAAAAAAGAGGTAACATTTATAAAAGGAAAATTTATTAACATGCAAAAGGTCTGTAAAAGTAGTCAGGATCAGAACAGTATACCCTCAGTTGTTATCACAAACTCTGAAACTGAGAAAACAGAAAATGATAGCCAAGAAATAGAACAATATCATAGTTTCTATGAAGAAGAAGAAGAAGACAGTTTACAGGCATCAGAGCTAGAAGAGAATCTAGAAATTCCCACGGGGGGAATATCAGGTCCAGAACAGGAAAGAAGAATGTCTGCAGAAGATTCAGAAGAGGAGTATTTAGTTGACAAAGCAATAGAAGAAGAAAAACCACAAGAGGTAACAACAAGGAAAGGTAGGGAAACAAAGAAACCATCATGGTTATCAGAATATAACACAAACTTCTTATCCATTGACACTGAACCAACAACTCTGGAAGAAGCATTAAATTCAGAAGAAAAAGAAGAATGGGAAAAGGCTATGAATATTGAATTAAACACCCTGAAAGAAAACAATACATGGACAGAAGTTAATAGTATTCCAAGTGGAAATAAAGTTATATCAAGTAAATGGTGTTTCAAAGTAAAACAAGTAGGTGGAGAAAAAGTATACAAAGCTAGGTTAGTAGCTAGAGGTTTCGAGCAATCAGACACTGATTTAGAAGTATACTCTCCGGTAGCTAAATTACCAACATTTAGAGCATTTATGGCCGTAGCCAACAAACTACAACTCCCAGTCCACCAAATGGATGTGGTAGGTGCTTTCTTACATGGTGATATAGATGAAATAGTATACCTAAAACTACCAAATGGTAAAACATGTAAATTGAATAAATCCCTATACGGTTTGAAAGGTTCTCCTAAATGTTGGAATAGAAAGTTCGATGAGTTCATGACTAAAGAAAATTTCAATAGATCCAAAAACGATTACTGTTTATATTATAGAAAACTAGATGGATGTGAACTATACGTCTTACTATTTGTAGACGATATACTTATGTTTTGTTCTGAAAATAAGGTTTTAGAAAATTTCAAAATAGCGATGCACAATAACTTTAAAATGAAGGACTTGGGGTTAGCAACGAGTTATTTAGGCATAGACATCAAACAAGAAAAGTCCAGAACAATAATCAGTCAGAAAACATATTTAACTAAAATTTTGGAACGTTTTAATATGTCAAACTGTAAACCAATATCAACTCCTTTGGATCAGAATTACAAGTTTGATTTGTTGAAAAGGGAAAAATCTGAAAATCCAATAATAGAAAGAAAGTGTAGACAACTTATAGGTAGCCTAATGTATGCAGTATGTGGTACTCGACCAGATTTATGTGTATCAGTACATTTTCTTAGTAGATATCAACACTGTGCTAGTGTTATGTTGTACAAGTCGTTAAAACGTGTTTTGCGGTATATAAAAGGAACCTTAGATTTTGCATTAGTGTACAGCAGCACGGGCACAGGAATGCAAGGCTTTGTAGATGCAGATTGGGCTGGTGACACCCAAGACAGAAAGTCTACAACGGGTTACATTTTTAAAGTATTCAATTGTAGTGTAGTATGGTGTTGTAAGAAACAACTCAGTGTATCACTATCATCTACTGAATCTGAATACATTGCATTAAGCATGGCTGTAACAGAAGCATGCTGGTTAAAAAATTTGTTATGTGATTTCAATATTGTCATTAATGATGTGATTGTATATGAAGATAACCAATCAGTAATAAAATTGGCTTTCAACAATGAAAATAATAAAAGGCTCAAACACTTGGACATCAGATATCACTTCATTATTGACAAAATAAAAGAGAAATGTATATCTCTGCAGTATATTAGAACAGAAGATAACTTGGCAGATCTGCTCACTAAACCTTTAGGTAAAACTTTGTTTGAAAAGCTTGTCAAGTTATTGCATTAGAACTTAAGCTATTGTGTGAATTGTAAATTTTTAAGTATTCATATCAGCTGGTCATGCATTAGTAAAATAAATAAGTTAAGTTTCTCTGTGTAATTGAAGTATATTGGGAGTACAGTGTAAAACATAGAATATAAGGATAGAAAGAAAATATTTGTTGAGGGGAGGTATTAAAATGAATGCACCCATTGATGTTAAATTGATTTATCTGTGAACGCAACAACAAATATTGTTTTCATATTAGCCGATATACACCGTGGCGCCACCATCAATGCAAAATGGTATTCCCAAGATAAAGTGAATAAATCGTCGTCCACCTTGCGATCATGGTGTGTTTCATTCCAAACACAAAACCCAGATAGAATCCTTAAACCTCTTCCAACAAAAGAATCTATTGTAGTTTTGGATAATAATTCAAAACCAGTTCATTAAAAATGTTGTATTAGACACATTAACTGAATATCATTCAGGCCGCTAGTTGAACGGCGCCGTTTAGTTAAAAGGCTAGACAGTTAACTAAATGGCTAATTAAGCTAGTTGGCGGCGACTAATTTACTTTGCTCTTAATTATATCACACTTATATTCGCCATGCCACATAATATGAATTACAATGTATGATAAAATTGTGAAAGCGTTTGAGAAAACGGCAAAACATTGGAATGAGTTAACGGTTGTTAACTTAGTACTATAAAATAGGATTATAAGTAGTTAACGCGTGGCAGAACACTTAGGTACTATCAATTACAATGTTCAGTTCATTATCCAATCGGGAATTCACTGGGGTATTAATCTTGTCTCTTGATATTTTTCCTGTGACTTGCGTGATGCTTCTAGAAAGATAAAATTGATTTCATTCGGTGATTAGAGTAGGTAGGTACCTAACTTTGAGAATTTATGCACGTTTCGAGTAGATGCGCGTGCGCTTGCTAGATAGGTACCTACTTATTATGAGTTTTTCATCATTCATGTGCAATGTTTAGTTTTTAGACGCTACAGTGATTATTTATTAGATATGCGATTTTGCAATGCGGGTAACTCAGTGCGTTCTCTGGTTATTAACTGACTTCAAAAAACTTTTTAACAAAAAAAAAACAACCGGCTTCAAAAAAAAAACACTACAAAGTGTAAAATAACTTTAATTTTAATTTCGGAAGTCGGTGTCTTTGGTTTTGTATTTACGTTTTTGCCACCGACTTCCAAAATTAAAATTAAAGTTATTTTACACTTTGTAGTGTTTTTTTTTTTAAGTCGGTTGTTTTTTTTTGTTAAAAAGTTTTTATTTTTTACTTTTTATAGTCAGAGTGCACCTCATGACAATTCCAATAAGCCCAAACACGGCTAGAATACATGGTTTTATTACGAAGTTCCGGTACCTACCTTCCAGCTTCATCATCAGATCGGTTTGATGGTACCATTTTCGTCAGAACCATTTATTTAAATTTGCTTCGTCATAGTCGCTTAACTATCTTAATCGAGATATCTTATCGCCACCCGTGAAATACTTATTACCTATCATTGAAGAGTTCCTGTGGCTATCTGTGGTCTCCTTCATCAGTTCCACTTAACCAAATTATACTTTTTGAATGCAAATGCTTGACATGTTGATGAAAATACCAAAATTGCTATATGTATGCCTATAATATTTGAGGAGTTCCCTCAATTCCTCATGGATCCCATCATCAGAACTGGATTTTGACAAAAATGGGACCAATCTGGAAGCATATCCTTTCAAATAAAAAAAAAATCCAAATCGGTTCATAAATGACGGCGTACTGAGGTAACAAACATAAAAAAAAAAAAAAAATACAACCGAATTGATAACCTCCTCCTTTTTGAAGTCGGTTAAAAAGGAGGAGGTTCTCAATTCGACTGTTTTACGCTGTACGTTTGTTACGCGATATCGATTTTTAAAAATATATTTTTTAGTGGATAGGGTATGCCTCAGGGGTGCTCCCATAGGTATATATTTTATTAACTTTGCTTGGGTAGTTTTTGAGTTAGTTTCATTAATATGTATTTTTTTGCCACTTAGTTTATATTGATGTTATAATGACTTCCTGCCACTGATATTTACATAGCAAGTAGTGTTATTTATACGAATTTGTGTGGGGTACCTAAGTACAACTTAAACGTGAAAAAAAAAACTATTTAAAAAAAAAACAACCGTCTTCCAAAAAAGACACTACAAAGTGGAAAATAACATTAATTTCGGAAGTCGGTGTCGTTGGTTCCGCATTTTCGTTTTTTGACACCGACTTCCAAAATTAAAGTTATTTTTCACTTTGTAGTTTTTTTTGGAAGGCGATAGTTTTTTTCTGTAAAAAGTTTTTTATTTTTTACTTTTTAGTGTGTCAGTTTGTAATTTGTCTAAGTTAAAATAGCCTAATGTCCACTGCTCATCACCTTTTGCAAAATATTGTTTTTCCCGATGCAGCGACGTTAATTGTTGAGGAGTTCTCCTAGTAAGAACTAGGAGAACTGGAGCTGATTGAGAAATCACCATCACCTCCACTTGACCATACGCATTGTGATGAGCATAATTATTTGCTTAGCAACCACTTTAAAGTACCTAATCGAGTCGCAACCCGTAAAATACTTATTATTGAGTAGTTCCGATGGCCATCTGTGGTCTTAACCTTTCGTATGCCGGAACGTACATCTACGCTCAAAATAAGTTGGTGTTAGTCTGCCGGAGCGTACATCTACGCGTAATTACGTGACATCGAAAAATTAATTTTGTGTGTGTAACCGAGAGTCATCCGGCATACGAGAGGTTAATCATCAGATCCACTTCACCAAATGGTGCTTTCCGAGAGCAAATGCACGAGTTGCTATAAATAATACCCAAAGCGCTATAGGTGTGCCTATAATATTTGAAGAGTTCCTTCGATTTCTCCAGGATCCCATCGTCAGAACAGGATTTTGACAAAAATGGGACCAATCTGGAAGTATATCCTTGTAAATAAAAAATAATTTTTAAAATAGGTCCACAAGAAAAAGGTGTACCTACCTACATAAAAAAAAAAACTTGCATAAAGTCGAACATAACCTCTTCCTTTTTGAAGTCGGATAAAAATACTCTTAGAAACCAGAAGTGGAATATATTGAAAAACAAATTACTAAATGACCTACAAAGTTGTATTTCTTACAAATTACTTTTAATTAGCAACAAACACACAGGTGAACAGTAAGTGCATAAGAAATACATAACACGATCCTAATCAACACTACAACGTCCCTAGAATATGCCCGTTGCATCCGAAAACCAAGCAGCCAACAGCCTCCACGCCCGTTGACAGCGCACCATGCCTTTTTTTCTTAAACTGTCACTCGCACCGTGTAGGTTGGAAGAAGAAGTATCTAAGACGGCCTTCCTGATAGCGTGACGTCCTCGACCGCAACATCATTAGCATCAGATCCATCTCTCACAACCTGGCCATAATCATTATTTTGATCATCATCATTATCTGAAAATACATAAGATCACATGAGTAATAAATAACTTGAGCACTATGGTTTGAAGCTTATTCAACCTGAAGTAGTTTCATAAGTTAGAGTTCACAAATCTGACCAGTGTTCCAGGCGCAAGCGTGCACTCAAGCGCCAGCAACAAAGACCACCAATAGTGATTTTTAAAGTTTGAAACAGCTTCAAACCCAAGAGATTCAATGCATCGCTAGTGACAGAATCCGGATTTCCATCACTCGCCATACATTGTTATCGACAGAGGCCTAAACGTTCGCTTGTCGTTTTCACGAATACATAGTAAAGGCCCAAAGGTTATGCTTACTATGAATTTGTGACACATCGCGTCATTGAGACAGAGGCCCAAAAGTTCTGCATGTCTCCATTAGGACCGCGGAACAATTAGTAATACATTGCGTGATTGAGACAGAGGCCCAAAAGTTCTGCATGTCTCCACTATGACCGCGGAACAATTAGTAACACATCGCGTCATTGAGACAGAGGCCCAAAAGTCCTGCATGTCTCCACTATGACCGCGGAATGGAGCAGAGGCCCAAACGTTAGCATGCTCATAACAAATACCTCACCACTCTCAAAGAAAGCTGAGCACGTATACAGGCGTCCACTCGCCACGCCATAACATCATATGTTCGGCAGCGGCTTGAGTCTTTTTTCCATAAATCCCAGCTAGTAATTGTAGCTCATGACGGTGGTCTGGCAACGCTCGGCCAACCTTACACCGCGCATGCCGGAGTCTAGTTTTCCAGTAGTCTGAGCAACTTTGCTTACAAATACGATGTTACCAACAGCAAACGTACGTGGCTGCCTTCGATCTTCATTTACATAAGCATCCTGATAATGCTGATTGACTGTGAAAAGCTCAGAAGCTCGTTGTCTTCTTAGATTTAACAAGGCTTCTCTATTGAGATGCGAGTTTTCGAGTGCAACGTCTCGCACCAAAAATCTGACGAGGGGTAGCCGCATCTATGCCCACCAGCAGCTGTAGTGGTGAAGTCTGCAGATCTTGAGGGTGAGCTGTATCTTCCAAAGCACATCTGACCATTGCGAGCCTTTGTTGCCGACCTCAATCCGCAGCATGTTAAAACCAGTTCTCGCAATGCATACCCGGCGAAATAAAGTGCTTCAAAGATCCCAACTCAGTGACCTAATTTTGAAAAGCTCTACTGTCGTACATCCAACCACGGTCACATGCTATCATAGAGGGGGCACCAAATAGCGATACTGAATTAATGAATAAACGCTTTAACTCATAAACTTCTTATCTATATAAAAAGTAAAGTAAACAATACTTGGAAAAGCATCGATTGCTATTAAAACGAATTTAAAACCATTTTTGATTCTGGAAGAGGTCCAAGAACATCGGTATGTACCACAGAAAAAGAAATTTCTGGCTTAGGCCAGGACTGGATTGGCTGAAAGAGAGCCCTAGGATTCCTTTTATGTGCCAGACATATCCTTCCTCAGAAATTGCCGTAGGCTCGTAAACCAAAAATGTCGTAAAATCAGATCAGTAGCTCTGTCAGTACCGATATGATCATGGTCATCATGGAAAACCCTTAAGAGACTGACCCTATGACACTTCGGGATGAAGCACAAAAGTAGCGATTCTTCCCCAGAAGTTGCACATTTGTAAAACAATAAATCGTTTTTTTTATTGTGTACCTCGTTAGATCTAATGGCCCTTTCCTCAATTTTAAACATCAATTCCTGAGTCTCTACGTCAGCGGTTTGAGCAATCTTTGCCCAGTTGTTCGGATTTCGGATAAGAGAGACATTATCGGTAAGGGAAGGAGGGTTACGGCTTTAAAAATCCGCGTGTTGCATCAATGAACCCTTTCTATAGTCGAGAGTGAACGTAAAATACTGCAAGTAAACTCACCGGCTTGCGACCCGGGGTAGCAGGTCAATCTTCCGCTCCGTTAAGTTTAAAGAATTACAATTCACAATAAGAAGTCACTGTCTTAAAATGAACACCAATTAGATAGTGGCGAAAATGCTGGAGCGCACGTACAACAGCCAATTTTTTCAATTCGTAACTGTGGTACCGCGATTCCGCGCCCTGAATGGACTTGCTAATATACCCAACCACCCTCTTTCTCTCACCGCTATCTATAGCACCAAATCCAATAGCACTAGCGACTGTGTGAAGCTCCATAAGCAACTGGGGGTCAAATATCGCTAAAACCGTTTCTTTAGTACGCATACCGGTTACCGCGTACCGGTTCAGTAGTAAGCATTTTATAATGTAAGCAGCTAGCAGCGACCTGCTCAGAACCTCACGAAAAAGAGTCACCCTTCCTCAGCAGCCTTGCTATGCTTGCTGTCTTAGAGGCATAGCCAGCAATATAACGGCGAAAACACCCTGCGAGCCCCAGAAACTGGCGAACCTCTTTCACATTTTTAGGTTTTGGAAAACGTACAAGTGCACCTAATTTACCTGGACTCGGCCGCTCCTGACCATGTCCAATCAGTCGCCCTAGTTACTCAATCTCTACGTCTAGAAGAGTCATCATCTTCCTAGCCTTTTCCCAACTTTCTTAGGGTCGGCTTCCAGTCTAACCGGATGCAGCTGAATACCAGTGTTACGTCTAGAAGAGTAGACGTTTTTAAGTTTATAGAAAACTCCGCGGCTTTAAGTGTCTGTAAAACTTCTCTTAACATTTTAAAAACTTTATCTACCGAGTTGAACAAGATCAGTACGAGTACGTCATCGATATAGGTTAGAACCCTACTAGTGCCAATGAGAGGTTTTAATGTTTTAGATATAATCCTCTGATAGACAACCGAAAGGGAGGACAATAACCGGCTTTCGCTAGTTGGATGCAACGGACTATCTCTGCTAAAAGCTGTTGGCAATCTACACTCAATTAGTTCTAACCTCGTAAGAATTCGATCAAGGGCTACATCGCGCGAGTTGTTGCGGCGATCACACGAGTCTTCGGGATATCTGCGACAACGAGAGCTATGCAAAACACTACAATGCCTAAATGACCTATCTCTACGGTCTATTGGACTGTTTCGACGATGGTCTGCGACAATTGACGGCATATCACGATCATCCGAATTATCGCGACGATTTTTACGATAACCGCTACTAGATGTTCGCTCACGAGAGTGTCTACGTCCTCTATAGACGGCGCCTAGAACGCCCTGACATTTTGTAAGAAACACAACTTTGATACTTACAGTTGAGATGTTTGCACACAATTTTATTATCCCAACACTTTTACTTTAACACCGTTACTGAGTATTTATATAGATGGCAAACGGCCTAGAACGCGTGGCGATCCCACTTCTGATCTTAGAAACCAGAAGTGGAATATATTGAAAAACAAATTACTAAATGACCTACAAAGTTGTATTTCTTACAAATTACTTTTAATTAGCAACAAACACACAGGTGAACAGTAAGTGCATAAGAAATACATAACACGATCCTAATCAACACTACAACGTCCCTAGAATATGCCCGTTGCATCCGAAAACCAAGCAGCCAACAGCCTCCACGCCCATTGACAGCGCACCATGCCTTTTTTTCTTAAACTGTCACTCGCACCGTGTAGGTTGGAAGAAGAAGTATCTAAGAATACACTATGTATTTATTTAAGTACTTTGATGATTTAGGTTAGAGTAGTTTCTTGGCATTGTAGAGTAGTTTTGTCGTAATCCAACCCGTAATCATTGTGTATTTTGTGTACGTCGTCAAAATCTTAGTATTAGGTTTTTTTTCATCCCTCCTATTGTGCGGGGAGTGCAACTCACCCCTATTTTTTTTTTCTGTAATTTCAGTTTGCGTAGTAGCAGCGGAAGAATGTCGAATTTCTTCATTTCAGTTTAGCACTATTGTTTAGCGGGGCACAGAATACAACTTTACGATACAGAGCCCTTAAAAAATGCACATTTCTGACTAGACTACAAGTTATCTGTGTGGACCTTCTCGAACTGGTGCGGGAAAGAAAAGAAATCCGGTGCAATAAGATCCACTTTGTGTGTGTTGAAGAGTCTCTGATAGTTTTAACTGGCTGTGCCAGCTGTCAACTTTGAATAATCTGTAGTTGTAGTGATGGGCGGAAGTAAATATTTATCAGAACTTGATAAATTGACGAAACAAAAAATAAGCTGCGTAAGTATTCAACAGATTGTGGGTGGGATACATTTTGTCCCCGACAATATAAATGGTTTCATGTTGTCCTATGATTATTTTCGGGGTCAGGGTATATTTTGTTTAAGTAAAAGAGTAAAATTTAATTCTTATTTTATTCCTTACACTAAATTAATACAATGAAATCACTAAACTTAAAATGCGTATCTAGTTCTAATGTCTTCCAACTTTTTGGACACTTCCGCGGGCGTTCTCTCCAAGTCGCCAGCGATCGCCTTTTGTTTCGCAGGCTCCAACGAGTTGAACTGCTCGCACAAGTCGCCATCTATCACATTCTGTCAAACAAAGATAAAACTTGGTTAGTCAAAGAATTTCGGAGAAAATTTGTGAATGAGAAAACATTATATCGGATGTTTCATGAAGTATTTTTAAAGGTCTGTCCGTTCCAAAACTAAAGTAGCGCTATGAGAAACGCGTCCAACTCTCCGGAACTCGACGGACGGTAGCGGCGAGGCGCAGTCATAACGACAAGCACACATGCCGCGGAGCGCCCGCCGTGCTCTACCGACAGTGTAACACAGGAGACTTCGTGCAGAAGTAAACTGCTGACTGACTGGCGGATGGACGCTGGTTATGTAAAAACCAAGTTCAGCTGACAGCAAAATAACTGATCGAGAATAAGACCTTATCAACTAGTAACGATAACTTTAAATACTGACCTTTACTGGGTAATAATAGCTCCTAAACGATAAATGATCCCGGCCACACAGTGGCTGGTTTTCACTCCTCATGTGCATTTCCAGATGCTGGAAGAAGTCGTGGTCTTCTCGCGACGTGAACGGCAGAAGCACGCCAAGGGAGCCGCTGACGGTCGCGTACAGAAGGGCTTCGGAACCACCAGGAATCAGCGTAGCCCGCTGAAGTGTCGTCACAGTCTCGCCCACGTGGAAGTTGACCACGACGTCACCTTTTTGCGATGCTCCGTTCAGAAGACCTGCAAATGTCATTCTCAATTAGTGCCGTGTATTCAGTGTCGCGGAAACTTTTCTAATTTGGTGTTAGCATCAGATTGGAATAAATAATCATTACTTTCATTAGTCTAGCATGTATATAATTTTGTTTCATCACGCAAGATTGTGATTAGGGCAAAAATTCGGTATAACTTTGTGTAGACAGATAATGAACTATAGTATTTTTTTTCTGCTTACCTCTATCCCAGAGCGCTTTGTTTCCTGTAGGATCTTCGTCAACATCATCTGTGACAGATTGTGGCAGTCTCATCACAGCTACGTTGCCGAATTTATCAGACATGGCGACAGTATCGTAGTCCAGTATGCAGCTATTTGTGATCCATCTTGGATTGGTGTCATCAGCAAATATGATGAGCTGGTTCTCCCTCTTTTTGTACTTGAGACAGAACACGGACTCCTGTACGTCTGATGCGAATATCCTCTGGCCTATTGTCTTGATGTCCGCTATAAGGTTTGGAATGTGTCTGTTTTCGCATTTGCGCAACAGTTTTCGCCTACCGATGTCATACAGTCTCAACATTCGCCCTACTCCTGCCAGTAGTCTTCCATTGAATGGTGCTAACGCGCCAGGATATTCGTCTACAGGCGTTTTATGAACCAGCTCCAATTTTCCTGTACTGCCATAAATCTGCAAATGGAAAGTTGTTATTAGTAAAGGTATTAATTTTATGACAAAATGGAACTTATTTTACTAAACAGTTGTAATATTTACCTTATAGACATGTAAACTGCCTTCCGTGCAGGATCGCGGTGACAAAATCATGTCTTTAGCGACTCCTACGACCAAGTGAGCCTGTGCGTGCTCGGCATGCGCGGCCCAGCGCACGATGCAACCAGACACGGCCGCCTCGTTCTGTTCCAAGGGCAGCTTGAACAGTGTGGTCGGCTGGCCACCACTGACGCCCATGTCTACCACACGGATTTGAGATGCCCACATACCTGACAAACGAAAACATTGAGCTATAGAAAAAATACGGAATTAGTGAAGGTTACATTTTGTATTAAACAATTTAAATGTATCCCACACTTGAATCAAATGTCTTATAGTAAGATGCATTTGGGATTAACGTTGGGAATTTAATCTGGCCACATCCGATTAGAGTCAGTACGCTCAATGACATTTTCTGCTCTTGCCCAGAGAATGTGGCATACACAGTACTTATTATAATAACACAAGAAAGCTTCTTTACCTGCTCCAGCTTTAGGCGATGAGAAGATATTTTCAGGCAGAGTATCTGACAGGAAAGCATCAGCCATTTCATTTGCAAGTTGTTGTTCCTCTGGACCTCCGCCCGCAGCAGCTTCCCGCATTTCTTGTGCCATTTGCACCCTTAATAAAAAAAATTAGGTTAGAAAATGTCATAAGATTTACAATACTGTTATTTTTCAATATTAAGTCAGTACTGCAGGGATATCTACACTGAATTCGGTTATTGTGTATTTTTGTCATCATGTGGAACAAGGTTTATAAATAAATCGGTATTTTGTTTTTCTTTACCTTCTTTGATTTTTCATTTCCTCCGTGTAAGAGTTGTGGTCAGTCTCAAGTATGATGATGTTGTTGTTGTCAGAGTTGATGACGAATTTCCTAGGTGTGTATTCAAGAGGCAGGTATGTCTGATTGAAGACAGCACCCAGCTTTTCCAATGCCAAAATTCTGAGAGTGTTTGAGGAGATAGCTACGATACCTTCGGCGCATTGTTCTGAAAAGGTAAAGGTAGTGTTATAATAGCATTCGTGAAGTTCGAATAAGAGCTATAGTATATTTTTATTTTGAGTGTCCACGGCATGGTTTTGCCGCCTTCATCGCCTGAACGACTCCAGCTTGGCTATGGAATATGCCGAGTGCCGCTCTCTACCGCAAGCGGGAGAGTGACATGCTCTGCGACGTTGTGGGCTTGTCACTGCATGGTGCAGCTACGCACCACCCTTGCGTGGCCACACCTGAAGGCACGGCCACACAAACACGTCGGTATCAAGCAATTTTGGACGTAATTAGGTACTGATGACCGAGCTGACACATGAAAATCTCAGTGAAACCGACAAATTAAGTCGTAGACGCCGTCTACACGGGCGAGAGTATTGCGGCGATAGCCATGCCGTGACATCAAATTCAATAGAAACTGTATGGAGCAATCTCCGTACGGCGCTATCATCTCGCTGATAATTTGATGGCATGGCGAGACTATCGCCTCGATTCTCTCACTCGGGGAGATGGCGCCTTAGGGATGTTACAAACTTTAACACCGTTTTCAGCTCCGACCGTCAGCAGTTTACTAATACGCTTGACACTTCAGGTGCTTAAGAAATGCTGTGGACAAAATTTTGTCAGTTGAATATGTGCTTGTTGCACCATCATTCATTATTAGTAAGCATTTTTCTTGTAAAGGACCTAATGTGTTAAGCCCAAATGTAAAAGCAAAGTAAGAAATGTCTTAGGTCGTATTCGGTGCTCTCCGGACTGTCGTCGGTCTGCCGTAGCGTGTTATATAAAAATAAGACCAGATATAAAATGCTAAAACTGTACTAACCAGAACTAAATCCAGCTGCATACTCAAGACATTCATACGACAATGGTGTGAGGTGGAAACGATTCTGATAATGGTATCCTAACCAAGTTCTTGATGACACAGCTAAGACCGCCTCAGCAGCCTGCACGCGTACTTTGAACAACTTCACTGGTCTTGATCCCAAGTATCTAACATGAAAAAAAGATTTTTATTAGAAAAGAAAAATAGACATGTTGATTTTGTAATGATTAAGATTGGAACCTCAGATCTGGTTAAGTTAATCCTCACGAAAATTCAGATTATAAAAGGAGCGATAGGTTTTTTCATCATTGGTAGTTGCTTTTTTAGGTTGAATAAGGAAGATTTTTTGGGAAAACATACCTAGTCCTGGTATCAGCTAAGTCGCCGCTAACAGAGTCCAAAGTTGTTCTCAGCAGTACTCCATTGCTCAATCCAATGTTTAACTGCAATGCAGACTTAGCTCCAGACTCGAAAGGTTGTTCTACAATGCAAAGTGATTCGGCACCGGCCGGCAAAGCTTGCATGGAACGTGGCGCTAGACAATCCTGAAATAATATTCTCTACATTATTTTTGTTGAAATGGAAATGTGTGATCTAGGTTTGGATAGTTTGAAATCAGCAGTATTAGAATAACGCATTTTAGGTTGTTGTAATCACAAAAAATCAATGGTGTCCTTGTATCATCATTTGAAATCTGGGATAGTTTTAACTTATTATCAAAGTAATTCTTACCGATGGGTCCAAAGAGATGATTCTGACTGTGTTATCATTCAACCCAACAGCTAAGAACCACGCCCTTTGTTCGCCAGTAGCCACGGAGCCCAATGCCATACATGATACATCTGATGATAATTTCTTCCTCTCGGTGTATTCATTTAGTTGACCAGTCTGAAAATAGTTCAACTGTTTAGAACAGTGCACAGTTGGAAATGGTATAAAAACAATCGTATTTATTGCGAGTGTCCACGGCATGGTTTTGCCGCCTTCATCGCCTGAACGACTCCAGCTTGGCTATGGAATATGCCGAGTGCCACTCTCTACCGCAAGCGGGAGAGTGACATGCTCTGCGACGTTGTGGGCTTGTCACTGCATGTGGCAGCTACGCACCACCCTTGCGTGACCACACCCGAAGGCAAGGCCACGCAAACACGTCGGTATTTTTTTTTAAATGAAGTATAAACTTACGGGATCCATTTCAAAATAGACTAATTCGCCTCCCGTCAGTGCAATAACTACTTGTCTCTGATTAACTGCGCATTTGACGATCGACTTTTTCCCTGGCGCTTTCCATTCGTTCACACGTTTGTCAGCCCGAATGTGCCTGATGCCATCTGGGTACACCTGAACGAGCGCGTCCGCGCCGAGTGCGTGACAACTGAGTGTGGGCGTGGTGCCCAAGAACCCAGAGTCTGTCACTTCCTCGACCGTCTCACCGATAGACAGCACAAGTGTGGCATTTACGAATGACACAATGATGTAAGAATCATACTCCTCTGCAACCAAAAGAAAAATCTAAGGTAAAATTAGACCTAACAGCTAGTGAAAATGTATAACAGTCTTCTTGTGTTGTCAGCTTCCAGTTGCATTTTATGAAGCCATGGATGCCTACCTTCGAGTGTTTGTTGAAACCATCTCTATTCGTTCATCAGCCGAAAGTAGATTCTGAAAAGAAAAACCACTGGTGTTTATGTATGACAAACAACCAGGGTTTTATTAGTAACTTGTTGATAAAGAGGAGCATTCATAAGTGGTTAATTGTAGCGTCACTGTATGTCGGTAACACGGACCAAAATATATAATCATTAAGCTCCTTCATTCTTCCTGTTAGAATATTGCAAGTTACATTTACTGCAATTTTTTTTATCATTGAAATAAAAATGTCTATTCATTAAATTTCCTTTCCTAGATGTAATAAATGTGTGACTTACCATCCTTGTGTCGCCTGACAGTCCATACAGCATTGGGTGAACCAGGCAATTCAGAGACAGCCATTTCAGCAACTTCCAAACCATGTCTAAGGGCTCTTAATGAAGATCTTGGTCCTCGGCCACATGCCAGATACACTTGAGGGGTATCCTCTGCAGCCAAGTCGGCCACACGACATGCTACAAAATAAATTGACAACTAAAAACCAATTCAAAATAAGTGAATTATATTTTTTTAAGTTTGGTACCTCAGATCTGGTTAAGCATTCGTCAATGTTTTTCAGATGAAACACGGAGCGATAAAGTTTGACATCATTGGGAAAGTAACATTTCATTGATTGAGAAAACAGAATGATTACATAGAGTATCTTACCTAAAATGGGTGATAAAGAATCTAATTCATCAACAAGCACAAGATTCCTCAATGGTCTTGGTGCAAAGAAGAATGTGTCTCCTTCTTCCAAAGGCATGGCTGAACTGAACTCTGGTTCATCATCTTCATCACCCAAGTGAGCAATTTGGTACAGATAGCTGAAAGAGGTAAAATAATTGTAAGTACATACATAAACAATGATGTTTTTGTAAATTATATGAGAATTTAGAGAGAAAATGTACATCTCGCATCAGTGTGCTCTCCCCCATAAAAGTAAGGGAGGACCTTGGTTCGGAGATTTCTTCTCTAGCATTAAAGTATACAAAAAAGAGCACTAAAGGTCTCTCACTTATTGTAACATTATGCATATAAATTTTCAAGTATATGAATACTTACTGGTTGCCAAATTCGCAGGCTACAAACAAGAAGCCTGTCTTCAGCACACACATTGCAGTAGCCACGGGCACAGTATCAAAGTATTTCAGCTTTATCTCAGTGACCATGTCCTCATCAGTCTCAATGGTTATTTTGAATATGTCTCCTTGCTCTGTCTGTGCTAAGAAGAAGAACATAGATTTTGTTTTGTGTGTTGCTGAACAGACAAAGATCATGCCTCTCTCAGGATCATCCAAGTCATTTCGCCGTCGAGGGATTGGACATCTAATGTCGTGTTGGTCACCCAAGTTCTTGTATGTGAGATAGTTTTCTGAGCAAATAAGTACTCCTGATGGTCCGTCATTGCCTCCAGGCACTGTTATGAGAAAGTTTGCATGCTCTTCAAGAGGCTCAGAGTATTTTCTTACTACATGGTTCAAACCTAAATCTAACTCATAAAATGTTAGGGTTTGTTGTGTCTTTTGAGCTGCTTCACCTAAAAGATAAAAAGAAGTGTTAGATTTTGGTACACTTAAAGCGATTTTATTTTGACGTGTGAAGTTAAAACTCATACATAAGAGGATTTTACGTCACTGTCAATCGGAAACACGGACCTCAAAATAATCATAGTGGAGGGCCTATAACAAAAGATAACTATATTGAGACTTACCAGAAGGATCAGCATCTGCCTCTTCATAATCAATCTCCAGGCATGCAAACATTGGGTTCTCAAAGCCAACATCTACTCCAACCATGTGGTAGACTAATGTGTTTGACTTGTGTGCTTCCAGGGGTGAGGAAATTGTGAGTCTGGCTTCAGCATCTCTGTTCAATATGTACACAAGCTTCTGCTTCTCAATTGCACCTACAAATTAAAAGTTTTATGAATTTTACTGCCAACATGTTTGAAAATTAGATGTTATTGCAATAATTTAAATTAACAACTTGTACAATTTAATATTGCTTTCAATTAATAAAATATGGTCTGCACATATTTGATTTTTACATAAAATTTTTAAGTCCAGATAGGCACTAAAATTGTTCCACCCCAAATAGAGCCAGAAATAGATTATTGACCTAGTTGCACTACAAATAGATCAATGAACAATTTCTGTGACCTATGTTGACCTAGTATGAAAATAATCTTACCAATCATAACAGCTCTGCCTTTGGGATCTATTGCTAAATATTGGCCGGGAACAATTCTGCGGCATCCTGATTTGCCGAATGTTTCTTGATGAACTTTTTCTAGAATGTTCTTCTTTGGAATATACTCTAATATCACAATGCGACCAGAATCGGAACCAATTACAATATAATCTGTAACAACAAAAGATACATGTAACTTCTTGTTCAAAAAGCTTTCTGTATGAATGTAAAGAAAAATTATATAAACTGGTGTAGTGTACCAATACGGTACATCTCGACAACCATTGTGATTGTAAAGAGCGACGCATTGGCCATATTTTATGCATCTAGTTATCCCATACACCTCGTGTGTAATTAAGTTGCATGGAGCAAGACAATGCAAAAATGAGAAAAAGAAATCTATAAATAAAACAAGTAATTATACATGGTAATAGACCTCCTCAAAGTTTTTTGTGTTCCGCCGAATAACCCACGTGGTGTTATTAAGCAAAAAAAAAAAAATTGAAGAATTGTAACCTAAGTCAAAAAGGTCATTTACCTTTAGTGCCTCCAGTGAGCCGAAATGACATCATAGATCTAATAACGCCGAATATTTCCACTTTCATCAGCGTATGTACTTTGCCAGTGTTCGGGTCAGGGCGGAGGAGCTCCAAGGTCTTCCCACGTGATATCACTATCTCCTGCTGTTTTGTGCCGGAGAAATTGCCGTGGACGGCATGTGTGATAGACGATGAGCCTTGTAAAGTCAAGTTGTAGAGATACATCTTTGCGGTCTTATCCTACACCTGAAAGTACAAGTAATGTTACAGCAAAGGTTCGATAATTACTTGTCGCATCGTGGCATTTAGCATGATGTAAAAATGTTATGCTCGTAACTGACGAAAACAGAGAAATACCTGTGTTTTCGAATGGGTGAGCTTATTTAGTCTAGCACCTTTAAAACGACCACGATCGATATAGAACCCACCGTGGAGATACCCAGTGCAAAGAAAATAAATACCCATGTGGGCAAAGGAATCACACATAGCAATTATTTCCTACGTACCTTTCAGAATAATCGGCCGATTGCCGCAATGCGGCTTGATATTCACAGTATTTCCTTGAACGCCTCTTCCACAGCTAGGCGTCGGCAAAATGGCCGAAGAAAAGAATGCCATTTCGTACCGGCTCCATCCACCAATCAAAAAGAAGCATTTTCAATAATAGCATTCAGTTTTATATCGCCAGAGTTGCCATTTTACAAAGGCTTAAAATTAGTTTTACTGCCATCTAGTGTCAAATAGTTAAAATATTCATTTGCTATTCAGCAATAGATGGCGCTGCTAAGTAGTCTACAATAGCGGCATCTCTTGAGAGCTAGAAAGAACACAGCTTTGTAGTAATGAATATAGAGGGCAGGTGTATCGTAAATCTAACCTGTGAAGATGGCAAATATTGTAATTATTATCGTCTATCGTGACTTTTAAGGAATAGTTTATACGAACACTGAATTCCCTCAGAAATTCTATAACAATACTGGAACTTCGCCCGCAATTTCGTTCCCCTTCCATTTCTTTTAAAAGATAAGTACCTAGATGTTACTTTAATCCAAGAGGATTTAGATAGGATAAATCAATGGTGTCACTTGAACCGCATGAACCTTAACCCTTAACGTACAAAAATGTAGCCACATTCAATTTAGTAGGAAAAGACAATCCAGCGCTGTCTCATACAATATACAAGGAACATTATTAGAGTCTGTAAGTAAATAAAGTTCGAGATCTTGGATGACAAAGTTAACTTCAGAAGTCATATTGATAGCATCGTCACGAAATCAGCAAGGCTACTTGGATTTCTTAAGAGAAGCAAAAAAGGCTTCAAGCTGGCTAGAACTAAAGTAGTGTTATATAATGTCTTAATTCGGAGCCATCTTGAGTTTGCGAGCGTAGTGTGGAACCCGCACTATGCTATGCACTCACAAAGAGTCGAAAGCATCCAGAGGGCCTTCACGAAACATCTAGCGTAAGTATACCTTCGGTAAAATATGTCCCCGGTGTCCATATGAACAACGTGTTCGATGCTACAATATGGATTCTCTGCGCCACCGTTGACTGACACAGGATCTAATGTTTCTTTACAAATTGGTCAATATTAAATTAGACTGTGACAGATTAGTTGAGCGTATTGGACTAAAAGTTCCTTACAAAATGCCCAGATACCCTGTAACTGATGTATTTCACACTCGAGCATCATCATCTGCCTAGCCTTTTCCCAACTATGTTGGGGTCGGCTTCCAGTCTAACCGGATGCAGCTGAATACCAGTATTTTACATGAAGCGACTGCCTATCTGACCTCCAGAACCCAGTGACTGGGTAATACGATACCCCTTGGTAAGAATGGTTATCAGATTTTCGGGCTTCTGACTACCCGTAACGACTGTCAAAGATCCACGAATGACAGCCGGGACCAACGGCTTAACGTGCTTTCCGAGGCACGGAGGGGTTTCGTTATGTAAAGATGGTCCCCCATCCACAGACCAACCGCGGCAAGCGTAGCTTAACCTGATCGATCGACCTTTGCGGCTGCTTTTATTTAGCCACGGGCCCCTCTGGGTATTTCACACTCGAGCATCCAAGACAAATATAGGAGTAAACTCACCACTAAACAGACGAGAGATGAATTCTTTGATAAAATTTGTATCAGATGTTGATCTTTAATCATGGATTCCATAAAAGTCTTTAAAGCCAAAATACTGAAGTCCCGAAAAATACAATCTGATAATTTGATATGTTAGAATCCTTCACCTTTTTTTAAAATTTGTTTTTGAAGCTATACTTTACATTATGATCTCATTTCCATTTATATTATTTAGCCCTAGTCTTAAGCAAGTGGGCAAAATTGCAATGTTGTTCGTCTTTATATTCTACTTTTTGTTATTAATCTTAAGTTTAAAAAGTATTTTGGCATAATTCTTAAGTTCTAGCCTTTAGTTATTATTATGTGTGATCAGTTATTTCTTAGATTGCTGCCATGGTAAACCTGTAATTGGCCCCGATTCTGTTGTTCACAAACTAAACTAAATTTAAGTTTAGTGCATCTTTTCTTTCTATTTCATTACGAAAAGGACATAAGATAAAATATTATTTAGTCCTGTCAAATTAGATAATCCATAGACAAGTTAGACGAGATTAAAAAATTGGCTATTAAAAATACGTCAATTTACGTCAGGCGCTGACCAATTTGACAGGACTAAAGTAATATTTGTCTTCTGTCCTTTTCATAATGAAATAGAAAGAAAAAGATGCACTGAACTTAAATTTAATTTAGTTTGTGAACAACACAATCGGGGCCAATGGCGACTGTGTAAGATCGAGACTATTGTGATCTTATTTAAGATGAATTATACACAGAAGCTGTTGGTGTACCTTAATAAATAAATAGATAGCTATGGAAAATTAATGATACGATACTAATTAATTATTTAGGTAAGTATTCGGACCAAGTTTCAAGTTTATAGATCCATAGGACTCGTTTCACCCCAGAAGTGGAATTTTTCATAATTGTTTATGAGTTTTCAATCATTTGGCTTTTTATTTTGTACTAGCGGCCCGTCCCGGCTTCGCACGGGTGGACATTTATTTTTTAAACATTTTATCTTTTTCTTGCGATTAAAAAAGCCTATATTAATCAGTGATAATGTAGCATTCAAATGGTGAAAGAATTTTTAAAATCGGTCCAGTACTTTTGAGGCAATTCGTTACAAACATACATACAAATCTTTCCTCTTTAGTATAGATATCAATTTTTGTGTTAATCAAGCAACACGGTATAATCCTCCTCTAAAAACATAATTACCCCTTTTGCCTTGTTAGGTATTAGTTTATTTTCAAACTAAATATTTGTTGGAGGAATCCTTTGAGGGGTATATTCTTCTTCTTCTTAGCGTGTCAGAAGAAGAAGAATATACCCCTCAAATTCGCCCAGAATTCGGCTACTTGTTGGGCACCATCACCAGCATCCATCAGTTCCCGTAACGTGCAGCTAACAGGACACGCAGGACACGATATTAAGTGTCCCATCGTTTGTGGAACAACACCACATTTACACTCCAAGCCGGAGTCGTCTATGAATCTCCACCTGAACAGGTTTTCCTTGCTTCGGCCAACCTGGGTCCGACTTCCAGGAAGACTTCCAGGTTACCCAAGGTAACGCATGTCCAGGTGGGAGGTCTTCAGCAAAAAACTAAATAAAGCTAACAATCTGTATCATGTAGGTAATTATGCAAATATCTTTTCGGGCCAAGTTACAAGTTTATAGATCAAAAGAATAAGATTTTCATATAAACTGTATCCTTTCTTTCTTATCTTTTCAAACCTTTCAGGGGCCGAATAAAAAAATATATAGGACGTTTCCATTATTTGACTTAAAAATGATTTATACCTATTTTAAAGGTAAACAACTGACGCACTAAAATCCTCTTCTAGAAACTTGTTACCTCTTTTTGCCCTGGTAGGGGTAATTTTTTATAAAAACCCAAAAACTTGTTATTCATTATTTTCTATCAAAAGTGCACACAATACGCTCGTGTTAACATTCTCCCATACAAACTTTAACATCCCCGAAACTCCTAACCCCTTACCTAACTCCTTATTGGTTTTCAAATTTTATTACCTAATTAGGTACCTAAGCAAGCATTCGTCCCAAGTTTCAAGTTTTTAACCTAAAAAATATGAATTTTCGTTCAAACTGAATCCTTGAATTTGCACAACTTTTTAAACCCAGTGAGGGTTTTGAGAAACATTTTGAGGATTAAATAATTTAATGAAGTCGGTAAAAAAGGCTTGCACAAAATTTTACGTTCCTGGTCCTATTAATTTCAGTTGTGCGCTGATATATGTCAGTCAGTTACTTTATATAAATATTTGTATAGACACTGCACTGCACAAGCAGGTTGCATCGCGCTTCAAACGTGTATATCATAGATACTTACGCAAAGCATCTGATTTTTCAAGTTTATAGAGCAGGAATCACACCTTTCACGAAACGCGCGTCGTCTACGGTCCAATAAACACCGTGTGTATAGGCGCTTAGTTTTAAGAGGCTAAAGGGTTGACGTTATATTATTCGAATTGTTATAAAATTCGAATTGTATGATTAACCCAAGGCAAAAAAGAAATTAAAAAGTTACTTTGTCTCACTTAGTGAGCAAAATCGGATTTTGCTCACTGATTTCAGGCAGCAAAACCTACATGTTTGAGCTACTGAAGTGAAAAATAGTTTTCATATAAATTGTACTACTTTAGAAATAATTTAGGAACGCAGTAAAATCCTCCTCTATAAACTTAATTATTACCCCCTTTTGCTCCGTTAGTGAGCGATTTTCGAAAAACCCAAAAACTTGGAAGTCTTCATTTGCTGCCAAAAGTAAATATCGAGTTTCGAGATAATTGGACAGCGCGTTTTTAGTCTTGTGCGAAATTTCACATTCCTAGTCCCAGTAGGTAGTTTAGGCTCAGTCAATTTTTCCATTGAGGAAGGAGGTTTTTTTTTTCGCTTATCTTAGGGTTCAACAAAAGGGTGAACCCTAATCTTATTACAATCTAGCCTTATAAATAGACTAATAAGTAATTTAATTATAGCCTAAACTATTAAATTGTCTTTAGTAGTAAGAATGTGTCCAATAGCACTTTTCTTATTGTCTCTATTAAGGCGAATACACTTCGTTCTTGTGTTTGTTTGGCACTTTTGTACTTTACCAGGCGTCCGTCACTCACTCAAGGCCACGCGTTATATGCCTACCGCTTTGCATACCGCCGGCGGTACAATCGACAGAGGCCTGCCGCACGCCTGCCTGAGTGCTCGCTCGCACGTCACGGTTATCAAAATGCCGAAACCACGTAATTGTGCAGTAGATGGGTGTCAAAGTAAAAAAACAAATGAAAATTTGTCTTTTTTTTCATTGCCGAGAAACGAACAAAAAAAAAAGAAAAAACAAACAAAAAAAAAAAAATTGAAACGAACAAATTGTAAGTTATGTAGTATTTTAAATCTTTTGTTTTTCGAATTCCCTTTTGTCGTTCCTTCACAATTTATCACCAAAAGTAGGTAGGTAGTAGGTACTATGATAATCGTTGTAAATTAAGGAGTTCAGGTATTATATAAAAGTGTTGTTTTATATAAATTAATAATTAGATACCTACTTACTGTCAGAAAATAGGTAGGTCATACCTATACCTACCTGCGTCGTCATGATTTGATATGTGGACCTGCATGTACCTAAGCAGGTATGTCATAGAATAGAAGTCTAATACCTGATAATAATAATAATAAAAGCAGCTGCTTTGCGTAGGTAGGTACTTACCTGGAGGGCCGGTACGTACCTACCTACGCAAAGTAGCTGCTTTTTGAGGTTTCCGTCAACAAAACCACAATTAAAAAAAATACATTGGTCAGCAATCAACGAGCGAGACTTAGGAAAAAATGTAAGTAGGTACCTACCTACAACAAGTGGTCTACACAAACAAAAAAGTACATAATGTGTTTTAGTATTTATTTTTCGAATTCAAACTAATATAATATCAAGTAATACAGTTTGAAAATGTTTACTTTTCAGACGCAGGACATTCAGGGAAGGAAAAAGTGCATCTATCATTTTATTAAACTGAAACATATTTGATCAACAAATAAAAAATAATTGTTTTTCTACAACATTCGTTTTATTACCAATATCTTCATAGGTACAACCCTAGCACATTCGCTCGATGACGCGCTCGCACGTGGTGGGTCGCGCAGCGGGCAATACAATCTCAACTCTCTGTGTGCGTACTTATGGTACATTTCTTCTCGCTGCAAACAGCTGGTATTATTATTACGATTTTGTAGGCTATTATAGCGTAGGTATTTTCGCTTTTGTATTGGAGTGATGTATCTGTTACGAAGTAACTATTTAGTAATCTGTGACTTTACACTATTCACTAACATTAAACACTAGCTCGAACGGTTTTATTCTTTTTAGTCTTCTATGTTTGTGTGGTCGAGAAGCTGGAATGCCTCGAAGTTCACATGCTGATGAAGTCTTTTTTCGTGAGCTTCTGCAAGTTTCTGAATCATTTTTTCGATGAACTCAACTTTTAGGTCCCGGTGGAGGTCATTATTTCGTACGTACCAAGTTACAGGTGAGGAAGGAGGTGAGGAGAATCGAAAATAATATTACTATTAAAAAAAACGAGTGTGCTTATGACCACACGACTGAAGTGAAACTTCTTTCGCTCCATCTGTATGTATATTTCATTTACTAGCTATAAGAGAAAGAGAGAAAGAAAATGTGCGCGCACACTGCTCTCTCTTGCTCCTACACTGTGATACAGACAATAAGCCTGCAGTGTGCTTAGATATACGGAACGTATTTGGCTATGAGAGGAAGAGAGAAAGAAAATGTGCGCGCGCACTGCTGTCTCTTGCTTATATCCCCCACTTAACTTCCGTTCGCCTTGCCCGATCACACTTTTCGTAACGCTTACGTCACGCGTTTGCCAGCTTACTCCCCAAGTCAAGCGTGCGTAAAGAAGTTTCACTTCAAAAACCGGTCAAGTGCGAGTCGGACTCGCGCACCGAGGGTTCCGTACAAATTTGTAGGTATGTAACTACAAATATACGGTTTTTGGATTTTATCCTTTACTTGTGCTACATGACATTGCTTCTTGCCAAATTTCATGATTCCTAGGTCAACGGGAAGTACCAAAAAAAAAATGCGGCATAAGTAGAACATAAACGCCTGTGTCTTCTGATTGCCTTGACTTGAAAGTTTGAGTTTTTCACTGCTTCAAGGGATTACAGCCCTAAATATTTGATATTAATTTTCACTTGATCATTCGTGAGAAAAAGGGCCTTGACACTGACAGACGAACAGACAAACGGACAATGAAGTGTGTGACGAAGGGTACCGTTTTTTTTTGAGGTACGTAACCCTAAAAATAATACTACTCATGATTTATTCGAACTAGCGAGTGTCCTTTTATTTTAAGTGCTTGAGGAGACGTCTGCTTTCAGTATCGACGTCTTTCAGCGGAGGTGGATACGAAGCAATTCGGGTTCATGAAAAAAGCGAGCGAATTTGGTCTAAAGTGGAAATTATGAGATTGAGCTGTCTTTGTGTCGCTTCTCTATTTAAAGACGCCAAAGTTTCATTGTTTTAGATTATTTATAAGTAATCTGCAAGTGCAAAATTCTGCACCACAAAGCATGCCATAATGAATGATCAGTCACGAATGAAGGTCGTGAAACCCAACGCAATAATCAAATGTGTGCAAGCGTAACTTAGGTCAAAGAAGGATTTTCAGTAGATTTTTCTATGATTTCCCATCCCTATGTAAGTACCTACCTACATTACACACAACTTCTTCACATGCTCATTCATCCAAACCTACAGTTGGCTCAACAATAAAGTAATGAATAGGTATCGTTTCATTCTTCAGAACACCTGAGGTTTATTTCGCTGGGATTTAAAATTCCAATACGTATTTGTGCTCGGTTTAAAAGGGCTTTGGTCCATTGTGGAGTGTCTTTTAATTCTATTTTCTGGCTGCGTCGGCGGCGCGCCGTCACAATGTATCTGTGCCGTGACGCGGCGCAGGCGCACCTGAGTATTCCAACTCGTTTCACTTTGAGAAGCCGCATCTTTACCTTCCTACATGATCGGTTAAACGGTTATCCTCGATCCATGTAGATAGGTAACTACATATTGTATGTAGAAGCTTTACATAAATGTATTAGTTGTTGCATTAAATTATTAAAAGCTCTGTATGCAATGGAGTGAATGACTCTTCTCTCGTTTGTGTTTAGATTGGAGTTGATTTTACGAGAGTTTTTCGCAAAACCATGATTCATTATTTAATTAATGTCGTTTACGAAATTAGTGCTAATTATTAGTAGTCTAAGAATTTTGAGGTAAAAGTAGCGTCAGACAATTAAATCGGGTGAGGTGGTTGAGGTGCGCGGCGGGGCGCGGGCCCAGGTCACGACGTGCGCAGGCGCGGGCGGCGATGTGCACGTGTGCTCCACCGACCACTGGCATAAAGAGAAAAAATAAAACTGGTAGATAAAGCCGTATTTTGACTCGCTTGGAAACTTCGGCCGTTGCGTTGGACCTTACCAAGGCTTTTTATTTCAATACGTAAATAAATTACAGGTTACTTATACTTAACCAAGGCACTGCTAAAGGGCTTGTGTTGTGGAATTTTGAAAATTCAAACCAATGATATTACTGTTTGTTGGTAACTAGGTATGTGTCGTTCCAAAACAAAAAAAGTCTATTTGTTTTGGTTTCTGTGTTTGTTTAATAGCAATAGTTTTTAAGAACAATGTTATTAACAATTGGGCCTAGTTGCCATAATAAACAAAATATTTAATTTAATTTAAAGCCATCTAAGTAATAATTAAGTTTTGAGCATGCCATGTGTTCAACCGCACTCCACCTACAGACATGATTCAGTACGATCTAACACATAGGTATCCACGTGCATTAAGTTTCACATTTCAGTTAAAATTCTACATAAATATCCATTAAATCATTTTATCTTAAGGGCTTCTAAGAATAGATTCTTTAATTGGTAGAATATCTTCTTTACCTCTGAAGCCTACTCTCTCTTAACTTCTTTCCGGATTGTTCAGGAAAACTTGGTAAATGGAACGAAAAAAGTTGTTAAAAGCTAAAGAAATATGATAAACAAAAGATTACGGTTTACAAGAGCTCTTCAATAACTTTTCGCAATGAAGTGATGACTGTGATGTAAAGTGTGTCAGACTAGTAAACTGTACGTCTTCCTGGCCTTTTTATTATTTGACTAGATAAGTTCTGTGGAATTATTGTATTTTGCGCACTATGGAGTCGATAAATATCAAATACGGATATTTTATTCAATATAAAAATATACAAAGCGTTGCGTCGCCCACGCTCCGATAGTGCATGTAATCCGTGAACTTGGCAACACCACAACTCACTCAGGCGCATATCGCGGCCAATAATTTTAAAGGCGTGAACACTTTATCGATCAACCGGCTGCCGCTCGCCCCGGCCACTTTATACCAATAAAAGATTCGCTCTTAAGATCCTCTTTGTGTAAAAGATTCTCTTAAGATTGCCGCCGAGCTAACTCAGCTAATACTTTGGATCTAGATTATTCTAGTCTTGCAACTGGCGGCTGTCGGAGCTTTAAAAGCTTAACTTCGTAGATGTTACAAAGCTTATATTATTTAGCTTTTACCCGCGACTTCAGTGTGTATTTTGTATTTCATAATTTTTTATCCAAATTATCCATGAAATAGGCATTGGCTAATTGGGTTATGAAATCTATCAAATTTCATATCGATCAGTTCAGTGTTTAGACGTGAAAGTTAACAGACAAATAAACAGAGCTACTTTCGCATTAACTGCTATACTGGTAAATTATGATGATGTTCAGCGTAACTTAACTTCCAACTGCTATGACATAAAGTATTGACGAATAAGTAAGTGGCCTTAGGTCAAAGAAGACGGTTAAAAGTAGAAGTGAAGCCTTTCTCTAGTCAATCACGAGTCTGATTTTTTATGTGTGCACTGTGGTAATCTCAGAACGAGTTACATTCAGATTAGAACTGGGAGAGTCGTGCAGTCTGCGGTGTGTGGAGGTCTCAGTCAGTCAGGCATTCGGTTGGGCTGACGAGGCTGACTCACCGCCGCAGTGTTTGGACACGGCGCGTGGCGTTGTCTTTGTCTTTATAATGTTTTGTCAAATAGAGTTTCGAGGAAATTACAGCTATTATAATAGTGACCATGTTTACCGAACGCGTTTGCAGCTTGTTGATAGATTGGACGTCGTCTACTTATGTGTCACCAGTGCGGATGGAGCGCACAACACGCCGCGCCGGTTAGACATAACATTAGTCGTGGCGAACTGCACCTGAAATTTCAGGCGACGCTACAGTATTTCAATAAGCCTAGCTGATGATGTCTCCTTTACTGTCTACTATTTACCTACAACCTGTCGATTTCCTTTTTTACTCATCTCGTTTTCTTCAAACCTTAACTATAATGAAGAAAAAGTTGAACCTTAATAATAATGTCGGTGCATAAACATAAGTGATAGCTTTTTGTAACTTTTGGATCCTTATGGATTACTCGGCTACTTCTTCACAAGATTTTACTATTACGACGTCGTAGCCCAAATGCCGAAGGCTATAACTTGCGTCTCTAGTGTTTCGCATTCATATGGACGTAACGTCAGAACAGTTTCTCCGGGAGTGTCTGTGAGGCAGATCGCAATTAGCCAGTTTATTTGACGTTGAGCGTGACGTGCGATGCTCGGCTGCGTATAGGAATGCAATATGGCCAGGGCCAGCCCTAAATCCCAGTGTAAACATTCCACCCACACCTCGCCTCGGGTAACTCAATATTTGCCGCTCAGATACTACGCAGGGTTGCGAAATTTAAAATTTAAATTGTATATATAAAATGTTAGAGAGTACTTCAAGTGGAAATAGATTTTTAGTACGTGGGTGCTATTGTTAGATACGATATCCCATGAATCCCGTATTAATTGCTTGAATAAGTTTTTAATGATTTAGATCCAGAGGGAAATCCAATTTAGATAACTAAAGACATCATCTTCACAACATTGTTGGTCGAGTCTGAACCTATTCTGGGACTGTATGACTTCTAAGTATGTTTACTTAGGAGATAACCCTAGTGCTCCCCTTGTCAGACGTACCAGCCCCTACTTTAATAAAACATCTCGATAATGAAAAGTCAGGCATTCACAGAGGGTGGCGAATTAACCCTCAATCCGGAGCCACGCCCGTGCTCCGCGAAACTAAGTCCTGTGACGTCGACACACTCGCTAAAATTAAACTATAGTTGCGTGCTCAACGTCGCGCAATAAATATCTTAATGATATGGAATCAGAAAGTATCTTCGCGTTCGTTCGATGTAAAAAGACTTATGTGAGTGCGAGGGCGACGCGAAATGTATTTTACGTTTTTTATCGAAGGTTCTTTATATGCGGTACGGTTAGTAAAGTGCATAGTGTGCGGTGTCCCGAGCACATTTGACATTCATAGCGTTTTATTCAAGTCGGCACGTGCGGGGCCACCTGTCGCTGATGCTGCACTTGTTCTAACTTTACCTACCAGCTATTTAATTAATAAATGCTAACGAAATTACATGCGTATTGAAATTTATGCGAACTCATTGCGTAGATAGAATCTTGCAAAAGTTGTGATAAAACTGAAAGCTATTTTTTGGTAGATTTTTATAATTACAATTTTCATTTCATTTGAAGGCATGTGCATTCGAAGAGCATGTTTGTTAGGTGTCGTCTGTTAATCCCGAATAACTTAAAGTAGGCTTGGGTTCACGTGTGTATCTTTATCTTTAAGCACGTAATTTAAAATCAAGGAAAGGCATCAGCATGGAATATTAGTTTGAATGAAAATAATCGATTCCGAGCTCGTCCGATGCAAATGGCCGGCGCCGGATGGACCTCCCATCACTTCAGCACTGCACCGACAATCGGTGACAATACAAATTCAAGATGGCGCCGGCATGGTTTATTGCTTACTCGACATGTTCCTACCTTCGGAGTGAGGACCAATAAACGCTTCCGCTGGCTACGTGCTACGATTTATTTGATTGTTTAATGAGTTGAATAATCAATTCGGTTTTTTATTCATCTCACATGCTGTTCATTAAATAAACTTTGAACATCATCACTCGATCTGCGTTTGTCATACAATCACAAGACGTCAGACATTTACAATACAATTGTTTAGAAAATCGCCATCCAGGAAAATGCTATTGAGAGATGAAAGAAAGCCACAAGTTAAATTGAGTAGTTTATGCATATGCGGTTTATCCTACAGTCGTGCTGTGAACTTGTGGCGTTGAATCTAGAAAATATTTTTATATCAATGTAACCGTTAAGATAATAAAAAACTTTAGAAAAAAAAAAAACTAGGTACCGACTTCCAAAAAACACTACAAAGTGAAAAATAACTTTAATTTCGGAAGTCGGTGTCGTTGGTTCCGCATTTTCTTTTATTGACACCGACTTCCGAAATTAAAGTTATTTTTCACTTTGTAGTGTTTTTTGGAAGTCGGTAGTTTTTTTTTGTAAAAAGTTTTTATTTTTCACTTTTTAGTGGGCCAGTTTGTACCTTATCTAAGTTACAATAGCCTAATGTCAACTGCCCATCACCTTTTACAAAATATTGCTTTTTCCGATGCAGGGACGGTAATTGTTGAGGAGTTCTCCTTGTAAGAACCAGGAGAACTGGAGCTGATTGAGAAGTCACTATCAGCTCCACTTCAAGATACGCACTGTGCTTAGCAACCACATTAAAATACCTAATCGAATCGCAAACCGTGAAATATTTATTATTGAGTAGTTCCGATGGCCATCTGTGGTCTTCATCATCAGTTCCACTTCACCGAATGATGCTTTCTGAGAGCAAATGCACGAGTTACTATGAAAAATACCGAAATCGCTATAGGTGTGCCTACAAAATTTGAGGGTTCCCTCGATTTTCATGGGATTCCTTCATCAGATTCCAATTTGGTGACAATTGTACCACCTCGGGAGCATACCCTTTCAAACAAAAAAAGAATTTTGAAAATCCGTCGACAATTGGCGGAGTATTCAATGAACAAACATACAAAAAAAAAAAAAACATACCTACAAACATCCGAACATAGTACCTCCTCCTTTTTGTGAAGTCGGTAAAAACGGGGATAATCCAGATTTGCGAATGCACCGAATAGGGCTTTGAGTAATTAGAATGTTAAATATCCGTCGAAACTCGATGCCTATTGTCTATCAGTCACGAAAACTAAAGCCTTTAGTAAGATTTAGGGCTTTGGAGCAGTGTCAAGCGTTTTAGTTGCCCCTTAAGGAACCGTTAATGACCAGTACTTTATTGATGTACCTATGAATAAATAAGTTAGTAGCAACGTATATATTGTTTACACTTTTCCATTTGCAGTATAACAACAGTGTTCAATACAAATCGTGATTTCCGTGTGATTGAACAATACTGCTAGGTTACAACCTACGTTCAGTTCGTGTCCAGTCGATCAATTTGCTCATGATCACCGCTCACCTCTCGAGTGCCAGTCAAAGGGTACTGATGCAATATGCATAGATCTAATAACGGATCAATGATGGACAAAAGTTATGGAATAATTATTTACTGTGAATAAGTCCATGAAAGTTCAGAAACAAGTGTAATATAGTGTATCACCGTACTATTCAATTGTTGTATATTTTTGAACAAACTAATTATACTTATACTTTAATGAGAATGAGACTCTCTCGTAATCTAGCAAGGTTTTTTGTATCGCTCGATAAGAGCTATGCCGTGGAGGTGGTTCAAAATCTTGGAATTAGTCGGAGCTCTTACAGTTGAAATAAATTAAAGTACCTATGTCGTAGCTCGTAGCAAGTTCGTAGCCCGCTGATTAACTTATGAAATAATTAAATTATCTTGGGAATGTCTGTAGGTGGTAGCACTCCTCATGACGAAAGAATTCTTAACGATCATTTGAAAGGTAATTTAAATGCTTCCAGTACCTTCGATACCAATAATATATTAATTATGAGATGCTTATAAATAATTTAATTAATTAACTTATATATCGTTTTAAGTTTTTAATTGGGCCACTTGTAATAAAGTTGATTTCCACTTATCTATGTCTCAATTAAGTTAAATGAGGTATACTTGGAATTATAAGATTAGAGGAAACAGGTGTTGGAGGAATAACAAACATAGCCGACGTAGCAGAGGATGTCTACGATTGTACTAATTACGCGCATTTGCGTGGTCATTAGACGTCTAATATGGACGGTTAATGTCCACTAATGTCGTTATATTTAGAACTAGACATTAGTCGCATTCATTAATTGCTAACTGCAGTACGGTACTTATGCTTTTTTTCATGGACTTCTACTAGGACTTACCTATAAGTTAGTCTTGTGAGAAGCTTGTGGCTCTCTACGTATTATGTCGATTGAACTTTACCGAGCTGATTGAAGTTATGCTGGGACTTAACGATTTCCGTGATCTTATTTGAATATTCCATCAAGTATCTAAGGACTTAAATAACTCCATGAATAATATCAAAATAAAATCTGTGAGATTACGAGACTCCATCACAGTCTGTGAGCACAAAGGAGCATTAAACACGTCTGTGTCCCATGGCCCGGCGATATCGGGAATAGTAAATTAGAAGGCGAGTGCACCTGTGTGGCCCGCCGACCAAAAAACTTACCCGCTACCTCTGGACTAAACGAATTATTAACCACTACCTGCGACGCTCACACGTGTTCCACACTAACTATCAAGAGACCTTTATCATGCATCCCATCCATTGAACCATTTCTTTCGCATTTAAATCTCAGAATGTCTCATGGACCAGTAATGGACTCCAGCAGTGTTGAATCACACATTTCACGGTGATTTGTAATAATCGAAATATTAGTCAAGTGGTCCCGCCTCCATTCTCAGGTGCATTTTTGTATTGAAGAAACGTTTGTTTTTTTTCTTGTGTTTTAAAAGACCTTTAAACGTCAAGTTTCCCAAGATTTGTTAATAAGGCAAGTTTTAGAGTTCTGTGTCACTGGCATTATAAATTGCCCTGAGATGTATTCATGGGATCTAAGTATGTCAAATTATCTTAGGCGGTTCACATCTTCGGTAGAATGTACCGGAAGAGTTTTTCAGTTTGTGTCAGTTCCGACTATTCATTTCTCTTCTGATCGTAGTTTCCGTTAGCATGTATTTGGGTTTGGTTGTGTAGGTACAATTATAATAACATATGTAGGTACTGCCATTAAGCCTTGTACAGAACTCAAAAGTCAAACATCGACTCCAGCTTGACCAAATTTTTGACTAGTCATGTCGGTCATTATAATTTTCTGGGTTGTTTCGGAATTTTTATTAGTTTACGACAAGCCATTCAGAAGGCTGACTGTTTTTGTCAATATTAAAATGTTTTCATACTTTAAATTATTCATTAAATGGGAAATGTATTGTATTTGAAATTGGTTCGAATGTTTGAATTATTCAGCATAAACACTGTTATCACCTCACATCTGGTCACATTCGGAGCTAAAGCTAAAAATGTTTACGAAAAACCGAGAATGAGGGATTTTTATGAAGATATTTGAATTTATGATGTGTACACTTTACAATGGGTAATGAGTCTGTGATGTGGACGGGACCAACTTTGAATGTGGTTAGGACACCTGCAACATGGAAAGTAACTCTTAGAGATGACGTCAGACGTCACAGAGGCATCACTGGCTGGTATTGTAGCATGACTAATGGGCGCAGTATGTGGCAGCAGGTTGATAAGCCGCCGGCGCCGGCCTGCCGCTGCAGATAACCCTGCCGCCGCTCACCGCTGACCTGCACTCGTCGCCGCATGCGCCTGCGCCGGTACACAACACAATCTATCACTAGTTTATTGTTTGCCACCGACGAACAATAAACTCTTCTACGACATCTATTTGATAAGGAAACAAAAGGCAAGTCACCTTCGTTAAAACTCACCTTGATATTGGTTTTCGAAAATATTGTTTTTCGTCCACCTCTGTCTGTGATCGATGTCAATAAATTTGATGTCAGCAGCACATTTGCGATTGCAAAAAACTTTGATTGATCACTACGGCTTTTTCGCCGAATACTGATATATGTATGGGTCGATTTAATGTAAACAAATTATCAGGAAGAATGCCAATGCAGAACATTCGTCCGTTTTTACAGAACGTTTAAGGAACACAAGTTCCTCATTACGCAAACTCAAAGCGGATCTTTTAGTTCACCTGCATCCATAAGAGATTCTTATTCCTTTTATAAAGCAAACATAAAAATGTACATTTTCAGGCCAAATATGGCGGACGGAATGGTCGATGGAAGGCAGTGATTTCTTTTAATAACGAGCTCCCTTGATTTAAGGCGACGTCAACTTTCCTTGCGGAGTTAGAAACAAAAACCCACATCACTTAGCTTTGGTGATGGCCTTACATAGATGGACGAGTGGAGCGCGCTTAAAGTTAGCTAAGGATGCTTGTCGGGTAAGGAAGGCCATAAAATTTCTTTGCGTTTGGCGATGTGCGGTTTACTAATGCAATAGGTGCGCAGACCTGCGTAGTAGATGTACGTCGAACGCAGGTACTTGTGTAGCTATGTACTTTACAAGGTAATCTGTGTCTAAGCATTGTTGCTTAAATGTAAATAAATAATAATATTAGCTGCTACAATAATGTAAATCAACATATCTGACAGTATTGCCATATATTATCCATTTTATTATGGCCACCATAGCACTTACTTAGTATTTATTTACAGTAAAGATCAAATTTCATGACTTCAGTCCAATAACTATTAACTAGGTGGACGTGATTCGTGTACCTACTTTATTTAGCTTCAGGTATTGGAAAAATGTTAATAGAATCGTTGAATGTATGCGCCGGCGCCGATGTGCGTATAGAGTACTAGTAGGTACTAGGTATTGGTCGATGACGTCACCTCGCGGCGCGGTATGGTGCGCGGGCGCGGGTGCGTTGGCGAGGTGCGCGCGCAGGCTCGCCACCATTGGGTCGCGACCGCGACACCTGCAAATCGCGAGTCAATGCTCTCGGCGTCGGTCGTCGCATCGCCGTAGGATTGCTGCACGTGTGTGGGCCCTCCACTAACTAGAAACTTGTTTTAATGTAACTGAATCTGCATAATGCGCACTCGACGTGAAGTGACAGCACAATTGTAGCAATCCTCTGTACTGTTCTTATTATTCATGACTATTGAGAGCTGAGTTATATCGCCTGCTTCTTAGATATCCTTTGGGTTTTACACCACACTATTCTTACCTGTCTGTATAAGAGCTGTCTTGTTGATTTTAGTACAATAAAGCATTATTATGCAGCGGTATATTTATTTGTCTGTCTTTTATGTCTAAAGTGGGTTCTTGAAGTCTATTGTTTCCAAGTATTTTTTTTTTTGTGATTAAGAAACAGGTAGTCGAGGCTCCATTGTCAGCAACCAATTACGGCTTGTAAAAATCTTAAAAAGGGCACTTGTACATAACAACTTAATCTCGGGCATACAACAAAAGAAGTTCTTAAGTAACGAATACTCATCACAAGGTCGCCTTTGTTGGTCGGGGAGGTATAATGTCAAATGTAGAGTACCTATAACATGGTTTAGGGATGTACCTACATAGTTGGTTCGAACCTGACAAGGGGCTGTTCATTTATTACGTAAGACAATTTTAACCAATTTCCAACCCCTCTCCCTCCTACCTAAGAAAAATAAGACTTGAATGAACCCCCTCTCCCCTTTGAAATTGGATCTAATATCTACCAAAATAGCAAAGAAAAAGTAGCAATTTTTTTAAAGTTATAATTTTTGCTTACTTTTGTGATCTTACGAAAAAATAATCTAGACTCCTCCTACCCCCAACATGTTAAAATAAGACTTGTTTGGACCCTCTCCCCCTCAAATCGTCTTACGTAATAATAAATGAACAGCCACAAGGCTCGTGAGCTATTCATTTCCATACGAACTGGCTAAATTAAATCCTATTAGGTATGTCTGTCCATTGACTCATGATGAAGAAAAACTTAGGAAAGGTGGATGTATAATGGCCGAAATCGCCAACCTTCACTGAGCATTGTCATAGTGATATGAGAAGACGCCTTTGCCCGACCAGTAGGGCAAATAAGCTGATACAGAAGGTTGATTTAGGTATTTCGTGTCCCCTTTTCAGGTTTTCGGTTATTTAATTTACACCTTGTATGGATTCTGCGTCTGTTATATGCTTAGTCGCCTACGCTTCAATCGGGTTATTCTTACTTACTAATAATAGAATGGAAAACTAAATATAGCTAAATAGTGGCAGTCATATATCACTGGTTTGGTTTTTGGGCGTTCGTGGTTACATAATCAGCCCATTGCTGGGGCACAGGCATGCTTTCTTTTTAAGGTTGTTCATTAATGGTTGGTAGGCGTAATGCTTTAGTTTCGGAAACATTGTATTTGTTCTCACGTGAGTCATCAATGCATAAATAAACACTCGAATGTTACAACAAAATGAGCAGAATGAACAAAGCTTCATGAAGTACACCATCGGACTGTCGACTGGTCGCAACATGTACTCAATACTCGCGACTATCGTTCATTGAAATGGACAGTGCGCATTATTTAGGGTATTTCCGCTACACCACCGATGCATGACCACCTGAATGTAAGCATACAAGTAATACAAGGATACAAGAACGCGAAGAAATACTGCTACCCAATGAATGGGCGATATTAAGAATAGTGCTGTCGGAGCAACGGTTGGGTTTGAATAGCGCATCGATTGTCGGTGCGCCCGCGCCTTATTGCCTATTGTTAGCGAACAAACGCAGGAAACTGTAAACTCGAAAGTCCGCTGAGAGATTTCGCCGTACAGACAGGTAGGTCGCAGGTGTTTCTATTCTATGTCGACGAACACTTGAAGCTGCAAACAACGTTATAAACAATGTCGAACCTCTCTACACGAAGACCATGCTTTTGGATCTGTGAGGATCATTCAGGGATATAAAAGAAGATGAACTTGTTTTACGAGACGCGATCGTTAAATCGGCTAAGTTTTCATATAAGCTGTTGTTTTGACAGACAATTTTCTGATCGGTAATGATTTATTGAAAGCAAAGTTATTTATGTTTGTTAAATACATTTTTATGTGTGTTTTGACTTATTATAAAAGGAAGTTCTAGATCTGTACCAAACAGGAAAAATAAAACGAGGAGTAAAGCCTTCGATTCGTTACTAATTACGTAATTAACCATTTTCTGCGAATTTCCCCGAGGTCAAATGCCAGTCCCGATATTTTCTACTAAAAGCATGGTACCCCTACAGAGACTACACAACTCCAATGCGGTTTTACTTGTCAAAGAAAAGGAAGTTGTTTTGAAGAGTTTTGCGAAAGTATTAAGGGATATATCAATTAGCACAATGCTAACATTACCAACTCATTGTGTAGTCAGCAGCGGTGTTGGTACAACACTAGCGAATTGTTGGAAGATATGCTTTTGACTTACAATGCACGTGCAGAAAGAATTTACGGGTATTATTTCACCTTGAGTAGAGAATCAGAATAAAGAGCTTAAATAAAGAATAGAACCTTTAAACGTATTGCGTTTGGATAATAGATATTTAAAGTAGGTAATGTGTGCATGAGAAAACCCAAGTGTACATTTTGTGAATGATATAACAGCAGAAACAGTTTCGAACAGCAAACTTCATTTAAATTCCGTTTGGATTGGCAATGCTTTCCACATGTCTATTGCAACTTGAGCATGAAGTATACATACAGTTCGCCCGCCTTTATAAATATGTTATGTGGAATTGGTGAATCAGGCGGTAAAGTTAATGAAAAAATAAAGTGAAATGTGTCTAGGTATATTTACATACTCCAGCTGACCTATTGAAATTATTCTGAACAAATATTATCGTGAAAACTTAGGTGAAGTGAGCTATGTGAATAGTGTCAATTCCTAGTTCGAATGATTCCCTAGGTGGAATGACAGCATAATTGACCTAAGTTTTCAAGGTGAGTTTGTTACAGAATAGACCGGCTGTATAGAAAGGGAAATTGTTGGTAATACTATTTTAATTTATGTACCAAGCAACAAATGCAAAAACTGCTGCTCTTATGTATGCGTTCATATACGCAACTATCATAGCCTCATACCTAGGTATAATTATAGCCTTGCACCCTACTATAAAACGGCACGAAAAGACGGAAAACCTTCCTCACTTTCCCCTTCGCGCAGGTTCGCGGCGTGACGCGTTACCATGGCAACGGCTTTCCATAGCTACCAGCATTGGTCGGAAAATTCAACATGGCGGCCAGTATCGATCGCGAGGGGTGCTTGAATAGGCTGAGAAAGGGGGAGGGGGGAATTGAGGAGGCCGAAAATTTTATTCACAATGTTAAAGTTTACATATTCAATTTCATAGCGCGGTAACTGAAATATGATCCTGTGATGCATTTAGAAATTGTTTTGATGTTTCATATCTGTGTTGTGTTGATTTGCCGAATGAATAGAGAGAGTACTCTTCCTTCTACTTTGTTTTTAACCACAGTGAAGTACCTACCTTATCATTAAGGCAAACAATTGTTAATGAAGGCAAGATTAACAATATTTTTGTTTAAGTGGCAGTCTAGGCTGCCATCATAGACGCCTCGTGATATGGTAGGGTTGTAATCTTGTAAGTGTAACATTTCATATTTTACTCGCTCACTTGAGACTATTAGGGGTGTGGTGGTGTCTATGGTAATTATATGCTAAGATATAATGTGGGTACTCTTACTGTAAATCATAAACTCTCACTCACGAGTAACCATTTGACATGCCTTTACACTAACTTATAACCTGGATGTAAAGCCTTTGTTGTTCCATAACTTGGTATGAAACTGCAAAAAAATGTTAATGGGCGCCGCTTGGCGCCTCTACATTGCATTCCAACTTAGCTACTAAGTATTAACAACTCACAGTCGTCTAATGTTTTATAAATGTTTGAAATATTAGTAAAATATCATTGTTCTCACTATCAAAATAGGTAATAATGTTGCAAAGCTACATAAAACACTGTCGTAGCTGATAAACCACAGGTACTAATGATGACATTTTGTTGGAAGACAAAGTGAGGAATAAAGAGTCATTGTCCATAAGTAAGTGCCAACAAGCTGCGTCGACACGTGCGCTTGTGTATATTTTAGAATTAGGAAGAGGCGCCCGCGCCGCCGCCGCGCCGCTCGCCGCCTCGCCTGTCGGTCGCTGATAGACGCACGAACTATGTGCGCTAAATGCCAGTATACACCGCGGTATTGTGTGTGCCTTGTGAATTGGCCTTGTAGAATGCAACGAGCCATGACTACAGTTAATGAAAAATTACATGCCCGTACTTGATATTGAAGTGCTGAAATGAAAGCTTTTGAATCCGACGGTTATCACACTCGCTTTCAACAGTTTCAGTATTTTTGAGAATGTTGATTCCAAAAGCTAGATGAAAAAAAGATAGAAGCCAATACTTTAGTATTTCTTTAAAAAACTATGTGGAAATCTAACGTAATAGGTACATAACAATATGGGCGGTGAGGAATCTACACTAATCACTACTTATTATAAAACAAAGTCCCCCGCCGCGTCCGTCCGTCTCTCTGTCTGTCTGAAAGCGAGAAACTCAAAAACTACCCAACGGATTTTCATACAGTTTTCACCAATGGAAGGAATGATTCATGAGGAAGGTTTAACTGTATAACTGATTATGATTTTGTGTAAATTGGCTGAAATATGACGATGGTTGTTGAAAATGTCGGAAAAAAGTTTGTATGATTGGATGTTTGTTAGTCCATCACGCAAAAACGGCTGAATGATTTTCAATTAAAATTTTCACACAGATGTTAATAACCTGGATTGTCACTTAGATAGAATACTTTTTATCACGGTACTACGTTCCCTTGGAATAATTTCCGACTTCCACAAAGCTGGTTTATTATAAAAAGGTAAAATTTGTGAGTTTGTATATACTTAGGGATGATCTTCAAGACTATTGATTCGTTTCCCAAAATGATTACACTAATCGGAAGCTAAAGGATGGCCGAGATATATTATATTATGCTAAAACCATACATTTTACGCGAACGCCGAAGTCGCGGGCAGACGGTAGTCTAAGATAACATAGGTATGTAGAAAATGTGATTTCGGAATATTTTAACAGAGAAATACCAGCTATATCTACAATCATACCATTTGAGATTACGCGTTGTTGTGAATATAAATTACATATTTATGTCATTTGGCGGTAGTATTAATAGTTAGTTAGCTCTTACAGAGGTTTGTCTGTAAGAGCGAACGAACGGTACTGTAAGGCTTATAGGACAATAACTTAGTCAAGGATCAATGATGACAGAGTTTTTCTGTAAAACATTCAGAATTTTCCCAATGTTCCTTGCTTTTTGTCAGTTTTGCCCTTGCAAAACTTGCGTATATAATTATTTGCTATAGTAAACAGTGGAATCACTAGCCAGACAATAGGTACTTTATAGTTGTAGTAGGTAAGATTGTTGTTCACTTTAAAGGTAGTTACGGCAGCACAAATGCATTATGAAATACGCCTTGGCGCACGTAAAGTCATGTCACTTGATAAAGTGTCAAGTAGCTATTGTAAGTCTGATACTGTAACTTATAGCTGGCGGAAGCATTTCGCGCCGGAAGCTCTGTCGTCTTTTTGTTTCGCTTTTTGAGTGCGAAGACACCGCTTGACACGTGCCGTAGTATATGTAAAAGTTTTAGATGCTTCTTTTATGTTAATTGTTTTCTAGCGGAAACGGGAAACCTTGGATGCTACTAGCAAAGACTAGAGATTCTAGACCAGCATGGTATGAAATGAGGAATGGAAACTGGAGGCAAAGCTTTCGATTATTTTACCAATGATGATTCTAGAATCAATGTATAAGTTGACTGTTTAGGTTTTAATAGATGTTACAATGTAATAACACCAACTGCGATGTGCTGCCAACACATTTATGAGTTTATTCGGCCAAATACACGCGTATTGGCTTACAATCAAATGATTTATTAGCATATCGGAATTAGCAGAGATTTATTTACACAACGGCAGCAACGTGAACATGAAAGCGTCATGTTGATTGTTGTGCCGGCATCAGCTCCGGCAGGTGACCAGATGTCACCGCGGACTAACAAATAAACGAGCGATTTTACTGTCGATATAATGTTTGATGTGGTGTTTTATCTGTGGGGTGGGCGTGTCCGCGAGACAATGATCTATTTTTACTTGGGCGCGTAAAGAGGCGGCCACGTGGCGGGCAGCTGTGCCGGCGCACGTGCCACGTATTTATACTGAGACGCCGAAGACGACGCCGCGATGCCCGCCCTTAAGTCGAGGATGCGTATTCTTGACCGTCAATTCGAAGCAAGCAGTTCATATTAACTAATTTACCCTTGCAACGGGTTATTTTCATCGAATCTCCGGTCCTGGCTTTACCGGATCTTACCTATCTACAAGACAACTATTGAGAAGTTCAGTTAACGATACACTTGTGGAAATATAATTATTATATCATTGAAGAGTTAAATCCGGATTGGGGAAACTAACAATTTTGAAAATAGCTGTCGTCTATAGAGCGAACAAGAAAACAATACCACAGTTGGAGAGAGAAGGGGTATTTGTAGAAGCGTCAAAAGAAGTAAAAGTTCTCAAAATGACTCTTGAACCTTGGTACGTCGTTCTATGAGTTAGGTGAGTAATCGTGAATTCAATCATCTTAAGAACTCCTTACAGTAACCAAATCCAGCCCATCCGTTACTGGCCACTCACTTTCTTTCTTTTCCACAACTTATATTTAAAAACGTAGCCAGAACAGCTGGCCTGTGGGTGTGATATGACGAGTCGGAAGAAGCGACAGGCGGCCGGACGGCGAAATATGAACACCCTCAGGGGTTATTAATCTGCTCAATTATTATGAAACTGACGCACAAGGCGACATGCGTCTTCTTTGTCGCATCCGTTTTAGGTAGGGGTGACACTTCAGTTTCTAGCGTTAGAATTTAACCCAGAATTTTCTCGATAAAGCTTTTGATTTTCATCGTACAGCGTTGTTGCGGAGATTCTTCAAAGATTCCAAAATACTAGTCTTGTCATTTCTGTCATATCATCATATAACGTTACGTGTATAGTCATACTTTTAAGTTTTTTTTTGTTAATATGTATTAGTTTCTTATTGTATAAGATTATTGTGTGTATTTTATATATGGGCCACAGTTGCCTGATACTAAAATGATGATTATTATTACATCAACAGTCATTTGAAACGACTTGTCTTCTGTACCTTATGTTGCACCTTTTCCTGCTGGTGTGGTGCCACATTTTCCGTGCATGTTAAACAGAGAATTTATTTCATACAAAAATGGCAATTCATATACTAACATCTTTATTTTAAAATCCAACATTGAATACAGGAATGGTTAGGTACCTACGAGTACCAGGCGTAAGAGAGGACATTATCGTAATCTCTGCTTTTGACGGGTAAATTGGACATCGTTTCAAGTAAAGTTAAAAGGATCGAGTACCGACATAATTCAATATAACAGCCCTGGCGAGTTGGGCGGCGCGCGCGCTCGGCCGCCCGCTCCAATGTACGCGGACAGGTGTGACCGGCTGCCGCGCATTTTCATACAAAACCAACGTTTCAGATATAAAAGGCACTTCCTTTCATCCCACTACCCACCGTCGGGAATGCCCATTAATTTGCCAACACAATATTTTTAGTGCGCGGCTCGCGTGTAATATATCGTGGCCACGTGTCGCCGTATGTCGCCCGCCGAACGGCTGCGTCAAATTATTTTCGTTCATGTCACAAGATACAGCGTTCATCTGGACCTTTCTTCCTTAAAAATCACACCATTTGTTGGCTTAATGTAGTTACACGCATAATGCATTCGGTGGAAAACACGCGCGCCGCCTCGCTGCTCGCCAGCCGGGAAACTACGACTGACTGCGCCTGCGTAGCTGAGACTACGATACATAAAAATTGGTCTAGATATTGTAAATTACATATTATTTACTTTTATAATTAATAAGATTTTAAATTAATGCTATGTTGTTCATTTTATACATCGGAATTGTCGAGCCAGGATTTTCTTGAAACTATTTATTTATGTGCGAATCTTGTTGTAAATCAGTTATTATTTGGTATTTAAAGTGTGCTTGCGAGCCGGTGGTTACGTATATCTCTTCGTTGTAAAGTTATATGCAAATCATATAGCAATTTTCATGGAAACTGGCCGTTTCTTCGGATGATGGATGGCGGCCGGCGCCGGCGGCGGTTCGCCGCGCTACAATTTTTGCATTATCGCACCATTTTATGCTTCTCTCGCCGAAACCATCCATCAAAGAGTATAAGCGTCTCGTTACAATAATTTTATGTTTAACACTCGTCTATTTTATTTAGAGGTCTGTTACCGCGTCAATGCGTGATATTGCCTAGTGAGCGACACTAAATCTTTTTATATGCGCCAGATTGGTATTTTTCACGTGTCAGATAATAGTTCTTTGTGATATATTTTTATGATTTAATACAATCCTTTTTATTACCCTTGCGACTTATTAATCGTGGCTTTTTCAACGCGGGATTAACATCAAAGGTGGTTTCTTATAGAGATATAATGCTCTCGTATTAAAAATTGAAATGTTGCGGAAAAAAGTTGTTGTTTTCCTTTGTGCTTGACGTTTTATTATTTTTGTGTAAATGTATTTCATCTTAATTTTTATAAACGGCTTAGTGATAAGATAAATAGGTGTATTTATTGTTGAATATAAATATTCACTAAGAAAAGTTCTGAAGCATATTGAATGGAAATTGTGTTATAATGTTTCAGGAAAATGTTTTTAGTTGGAATAGGCTACGAGACACACATAGCTCTGAAAAATGTAGACATTCCAGATTCAATTTAGATATCTAAGTAACTACTAGACGAGAAGAACATACTTAATTAAAAACTTTTTTCATGTCGTATTTAAAAGAAAATAGTTACGAATGATTAATCTGGTACTGGTGGTTGGATGGGTTGCGCACGCGCATTGAAGACAAACGCGGTGGACAACTGTTGTCTGCTCGTCGCGACAGCTGCGTTCCACTTGCGCTCAGCTGCGGACATAGATCGTGAACAACGCGATTTACTGATACAACTATTGCATTTATTAAAATGTTCGGGACGTTTTCACAGACAGAAACATGACATGGCTACGAACGCCCGCTTTTCGTAGGCTGCTGTATTTGCTCCTACCTGATCTGAAGTTTAATATAGCAATGCATGATTAGTCACATAAATGTGTGCTCTTAGATAGTTTGTAAAATTTCAAAAACTATATTGAAGGCAACAAGTTCAGATTAGAAATAGAGAGAGTAGTAATACGAGAAAGTACAATTTCATTATTTTCAGTTTTAATTTCATGGATATTAGAATTAGTTATTTCCCTTTTGGAGAATCTAGTAATTATACTTTATGAAAACTTGGCACAGATCAAGTTTTCGATAACATCAGCAGATCTATTCTGTAAAAACGTACTTACCGTGAAAACTTAAATGAAGTTAGCTTGAAATCATGTAATGCTAGCGATTGACACTACTTCAAGTTCACTTCACCTACATGTTCACGGTGTAATTTTTACACAATGGATCGGTTATAGAGCAACTCAACGCTACATCTCAACTATGTAGCCAGTACCTTATACGCGAAACGACGCTGAACGAGTATCAGTCGTGTTTCCTCATCAACTCTAAACCTTATAGCTATGCAATACTTGGAATCTCTAGTTATCAAATATAAAGGACACAATTGTTACTAAATGTCGCTGTCAGAGTACCAATGTTGGTATTAGTCATGGAAATCCAACGGCTTTGCTTGTTTAATTGAGCGTTACATGTTCATAAATAAAGGTACATATCAGTATAGAGCGGTTGGATTAATATCAAATCAATGACGTGACTGTTTGACCGATTGAAATGTTTGATTAGTTGGCGAGCATTGACTTGTAGAGGTGAACGTGACAGATGAGAAGTTGTATCGTATATTTTGAGCTCATCGGCTGTTGGTAAATTATTTATTTTTGTTTTGTTATCTGAGGTACCTATAAGCTTTATGGGTGTCTCATGTTTAGATACCTACTACGTTTACGTCGTCTTTCCAAAATAAATACTACAGGTGTAGTGGACATAAAGGTAGTAAATCAAATGAATCATAAATCCTACATTAAAGAAAGATACCACCAGTATACGAATGGCTCATAGTCAGTCATAGAGCATACCAGAGACAAGGCAGTCACAGGTGAACTATTGACCATACAGCAAACTGAATCATATCAGCTGCAGTAATTATCATCAGTAAATTCTTAAGTATCTGAAGCTCGTCAAGCGAGTGAGTCATTTGGACGTGTGGCAGTCTCAGAAGTACGTCGCGGTGACGCCGACGCGACGCCGGACGGCTGCGCGGGCGCCGTGATTTATTTACTTGGAACTTGTGCGCCGCTCGCATTTGTTATTCATTACTATGAGCAATTGTCCCAGGTACATGGGAAATTATAGAACTGTGCTTGCTTGTAAGTGGATGCTTTACATAAAGATCATTGATTCGTAGGTAAATCATTTTGACGGCGACTTACATGAAAATATTCATTGAAACCATGAAACCAACATATCCTAAGCTGTTGTCCTAAGATTTTGTTTTCGTACGGTATATAACTCCTGAAAATAATCAGGAAATCTGCACTACTTAGTATCGCGCTACGCTACGGTCTACGAAAAATGAAAGACAACTTTCTATTTATTGTTTCCATTGGGGAAAAACGTGAGCTTTTGGGCACAAAGGACGAAACAGATTGTCTTCTAATTATACTCTTAACGTAGCGTCTTCACAAGTTCGAGGCACACATGCGTGAGTGTCCTGCGCACGCGCTAGTTCGCTATTAATCACGATCCTCGCGCGATCATAATCTCGCGGCCGCCGCCGCACGCCCTCTCTGTTTGGATAACCGTTTGGTACAAGCACCTTGACTGACAGATGAAACACATACGATACTCTTTATTATTATAATCAACTTTAAGAACTGTGGAATGGTTTCATTGCTTGAGTGACTTGAATCAATGAATTTGGCTAGTAAATGATTTCATTATGTTTAAACTAAATAAAAGTTAAGTGAAATTAGAATAGTTAGTCGGAAAAATTATTAGCCCGAAAGTCTGACAACCAGTCTTACCAGTATTACCTACCAACTAGTTTGTGGAGGTCAGGCAGAAGCTGACCCTAGCATAGTTGGGAAAAGGCTAGACAGAAGATGAGTCGGAAAAATTATGACATCACGTTAAAAACTTGTGAAATATACTTACGAACTCCATTTAGAACGCTGTACGATTTATCGCAAGCACAAACAATATTGTTTCGTTACAAAAGCCGTTAATTACAGCCGCAGCTTTAAAAGTCATCTTGATAAAATACCGGTCCACAAATATCCATTTCGGGCTCCACTTTTTGTTCTCGAACGTTAATTGGCAGACTCACGAGGTGCATTGGTTATTCTTTGGACAACCGCGGTCTAAATTGGTAAACTAAATAAAATTAGAGTTTTCACTTGAACCAAGCGTTGCACGTGCATGTGTATATTTTCACAACACGTTGAATTATTCGCCTCGTTTGCTTACGATAATAGTATAAAGAGAGCATGTTCTATATGACGTGTTAAAAAGTTTCCAATGTTATTGTTTACAGTAAGGAGTGTATTAGGAGCGGGCTGGTGAGAGAAGCTTTTAGTATGATCGATAATGAAGAAGGCGCCACGGATAAACTTTGGATTATATAACTGTTTTGTTTTATCGACTTTCAATTTTGATTAGTGTTTTGTTTAATCTTCCTGATTTCGACTAGACAGGAAGAAGAAGGATTGGAGCCACGGTTTTAAAATTTTAACTTCGTAGACTAGAAAACATGCATCATTAAATGGCACAGTCGATACCAAATATTTACAATGTCATTAGAGCTGCTTGTAGCGTGTGTATTTCTTTACAGTAAACACGCCATGTTTTCCTATAAAAACAAGGACTATTTAATTACGGCTAGTAATGTAATTCCGCTGATGGTGTCGTGTGCTCTCGGAGGGCGAAGTCTCCGATACAAATTGGCGCGCGCATGTCACGTAACTTAATCAGCACCCTTCTTTTACCCACCCTAGCCAGCTTTATAGGCAAATATACCTCGATGTATTTAATAAAACATGTACATAACTATGAATTAGAGTAGATGGTCCCTTTGTCTGACTTTGGTGTCTAACGAACGGCATTTGTTATTCTTTGAGTTGTAATAAGTAGTTTTCCACATTCCTGATTTCATTGCAATGAAAACATGTCTCTCGTCCAGATAAGTGGAATGTTATCAAAGACATTTGTTCAACAAACTGACCTGTCTTAACAAAGATATCGCAATGTGTAACAAATAATCTGCAGTTACAGCCACAGAGTGAAACCAAACCAAAGAAAGTTGTATCGCACGGTCGCGGTCGCGTCATCGATTGCTATACGCAATATCGCCGCACGTGCATTTTCATCGCTCACACAACGGCAGGGGGGAAGGGGGCTATTTGTAAACTAAGCAACGTACTCTATGGGAAACCTTTTTATTAAATTGGATTGGCGAGGCAGACAGCTGGCTCAGTTGTACGGGCTCGTCCCTATGATTTATGCCGTTGATTCGTTTAAATTAGATTAATTACTTGATTGAATCGGCGATACGGGATACTTACAAATAAGTGATAGGTACAGACTTGCTAATACAATGTTATTGATTTTGGGATTCAAACTGTAGTTAATCGATAGTGAATGTTTCTTTTCTGGAGTGGTGGAAATAAAAACGATTTATTATTGTACCTCTACTCTACCTATCATAAACATTTAAGTCTTTCTTTTACTCGGTTTAAAAGTATCGACGTTGTAACTGTTTTTAATTAGTTACATTTTACGAGTACTATATATGTGTTTTGGTATAATCTGGGAAGGAAAGGGCAGAGCGGATATTTTGTGAATTGCGAGCACGTTTCACGTAATTTAGCCGAGTCGGGCCGACACGATCCGACTCGGGCCGAGTGGAAAACGTTGTAAGCATTTCATGCGCCAATAATGCACGATCGCAAATACCCAAGTGTCAATTTTATTTGGGACGATATTGAAAATATCTGACGTGACGTAATATTTTATTGCTGACTTTTTATGGTTACACAAGTTTTGTTAAATGTTTATGGATTAGGTACGTAGGTATTTGTCTTTTATGTAAGTAAATGTATTTTTAAAACAACCCAATTGTTATTTTTGATGTGTTTGAGCTTGACTGTTACGAATATTACATACACTTTATTCACCATTGTAATATTAAAGACAAAGTTTATCTAATTTCTTTTATTGAGAAGATTCAATATAAAAATGTCAATAAAATCTATCCATAGACTGTTTGTTTGGCTTTCTCGTAGATTTATGTTTAGTGTGTGCACCGCACTCTGAGGCGGACGTTGCAACACGGTTCATAATATTATTATTATCGGATAGCGCGGCGCAAGCCGACGCTCGTAATCTTTTTGTCATGAGTGATAAACTTGTGTCAAATGAGCTGCTGGCGTTCTTGCAGCAGAAACTGGACGTGATGGACGAGGTGTCCGCTATCCAGATCTGTGTATCGAACTTCAGTGAGGATGACATTGCTGCTGTGAAGCTGCTGCTGTTCCGGTCGCTTAATAAAGTCGACCAGATGGTGTCTCGTCGACGAGACGGGACAAAGAAAAGTGTGCAAGACATCATCACGCTTCTAAAGGCTACCGACCCTGACGACGTGCCAACGTTTGTGGCGAGGGATCTGAATAAGTTACCTCCAGTCACATTCGACCACGTCGACGTTACGAGCCTGTTGAAGGACATTGTGCTTTTGAAGGCTAGTCTAGCTGATGTGCAGAGGAAGTTGGAGACATCCCAGACGACCGTTGTAGACCTGCGCACAGAACTCGATGAGTTGCGCAACTCTGTGGCGTTAATTGGGTCACCGGCGCGTGTTAGCAATGTAAATACGCGCCGAGGTGCCGGCTGCCTAGACACATCGGTCACGAGTTTTGCGTCAGCAGTTTTGTCGCCGGCGCCGATTGCTGAGTCTGCGTTGCGCGCCGCAAGCGTGCCTCGTAACCCCGCTCCAGTCCCCGCAGCTCCTCCCCGAAGCGCTGCCCGACCGACGCGACCATCTGACCCCTTGGTCACTGTGAGCACCTCCACTGCTCCCCCCGCAGAGCCCGTGCCTATAAAGGAAACGGACAGGGCTGATGATGACGGCTTCGTGACGGTGCTAAGAAGGAAGCGCCGACAGAGTAGCTGTAAGAACCGCTGCGGCAAGGCTCCTGCAGAGCCCGACCAAAAACTGCGTGCTGCAAAGCCGAATACTCCGGTGTATATTTCCCGCCTCCACTACACCACTGACGCGGAAGACATCGTGACGTACGTGCGCCAAAGGTTGAAGTACGCGCCGAGAGTGCAGCTGCTGGAGTCGCATCGCAACGTCAACTTTAAGGCGTTTGTGGTGCGCATACCAACATGCTACCTGCACCTGGTGATGGAAGAAAGCTTTTGGCCGCAGGATGTGGTATTTCGCCGCTTTCGCGGACAAGTGCCACCAGAACGCACAAAGACATAGTGCAACTAAGTGATACTAACATAGTTATTAAGTTTTATTTACTAACAAAGTTGTTACTATATTATTATGTATACTTAGGTTAAGGTATGTATCTATGGGTCTTTGTTACCTGAAAATAAATGGTTTATTATTATTATTATTATTAAATTCTTCGCAACATTTGCTTACATCAGGCCCAATCACCAACCCTTCTATTGCTACGCTCATCCCCGGGGACACCCTCGCCCCGCCCGAGCCATCGCAAGCGTCATTGACTTCACCGTGTTAAAAATATGGACATGATGTGGAAACATGTCATGTTTTTCTCTCACAACTCACCATCTGAAAAAAGAAAATAGGAATAATAGGCTATCTTCTGTATAGAGTATACGAATCTATAGGACGACCCACTTAACTAAGACGTTGCCTGAGGTAGAAGCGCGGTGCGGGAGGGGTGTGGAGACGTGATGCGAGAGCTCAGTGATTCGTCAACTTGTGACAACTATCACCCCTCCCGCACCGCATCCTCAGGCAATGTGTCAGTTAAGCGATCGGCCTATAGTCAGTGCTGAATTCACGTTTAGAGTTTAAATCGGTTCCGCACTACATCCGATCCGAATCCGAATTAAAGATTTGACTTCAATCCGAATTGGGAATGTTCTAAATTCTGACGGACAGAATTCAGATGTAGTGCGCAACCCCTTAAAAAAATAGGACTACGGTCACTTCGGACCGGCATTTCTCGGATTTCGATCGGATGTAGTGCGGGACCGCCCTTACAGTTTGCGCGTCATGTTCCTGCCACCACTTTATGTACTCATATCGATGGAAAAAGTTAGGTATGGCTATTTAAAAACTACTTGATATTTTACCTAGACATTTATAATAGGTAAGTCTCAGAATGTATCAGTCACATAACAATTTGTTCTTAGAAAGTGCAAGACTAGTCATAATTTTTGTTTGTAAATTAATAACCATTGGCAAAGTTGTGGTTTTACAGTGGAAAAACTACTCTTACAAATCAAACAGGTGTTATTCGAAGTATTTTCTCGTTTACATACATGAAATATGTGGCGATAAAATATGCTTCTGAATTTTATAAGCAGTCACAGAAAGATTAGAAAAGTCGATAAGTTTTTCCCACAAGTCTCGTTACACCCCGCCGTCTATTTTCGGCACAAGACCGGAAGTCCGGAACTAAGTACACGTGCCGAAACGGAACTTGCGTCAATTTCCGCTCTATCGCAATCAGGACGTTTGTTGTTGGTATATAACGTGACGTAGCATATTATATCCTTAATAGTTATGTGGTATGTTGTTTAAATTGATCATTCTTGTTTCATTTCATTACAGAGATAAGTAAATAAAAACAGCCGCACAGGTCGATCGATGAGGTTAAGCTACGCTTGACGCGGTTGGTCTGTGGATGGGTGACCATCTTTACAAACTGAGACCCCTCCGTGCCTCGGAAAGCACGTTAAGACTGTCAAATATCCACGAATGACAGCCGGGACCAAAGGCTGTCATTCGTGGATATTTGACAGTCGTTACGGGTAGTCAGAAGCCCGAAAATCTGACAACCAGTCTTGTCAAGTGGTATCGTATTACCCAGTCACTGGGTTGTGGAGGTCAGATAGGCAGTCGCTCTATGTAAAATACAGGTATTCAGCTGCATCCGGTTAGACTGGAAGCCGACCCCAACATAGTTGGGAAAAGGCTAGGCAGATGATGAGAGAGATAGGTATTTAGCGACACTAGTTGACGACAACAAAAAATATTTCATTTCAGATCTTTTAAATGCCAAAGAAAGTTATAAGTTTATGTTACATGGCGTATCTAATAAGTTCTTATTACTACTATCTTGTTATTTCGTTAACAATATTGAAATCTGCTCTTTCAACTACTTAATATATTTCCTTAATAAATTAAAATAAATAGGTCTCACGTTGATGATTAAAAATCCTTTGTTGTGGTGTAACTTCGTAACTAAGCACAACAGTAATAGGAAATAGTAAAAAAAGAGGCAGACAATGCTTCCTTCAAAAATCGATAGGCAAGAAGCCACGTGCTAAGATAACGGTGAGCGTGTACTGCACGTGTCGGAATTGAGGGGTTGAATTCACGTACTGTGTTCTGTACAATGTGCCTGTAATGATTAGTTGATCTGGGAATTATAAAATATGGGGATTATTAATTATATCAAGCTAATTACCTCGGAAAGCACGCTAAGCCGTTGGTCTCGGTTGTCATTTAGGTCTCTAGATCTTAGACGTTTTCTGGCTTCTGACTACCCGGTCTTGCCAACAGGTATCGTGTCATCCAGTTACTGGGTTGTGGGGTCAGATAGGCAGTTGCTCCATGTACAGTAAGTAGGTACTGATATTTAGCTGCATCTGGTTAGACTGGAGCCGACCTCAACATAATTAGGAGAAGGCTAGGCAGATGATGATGATTAGTGATATCAACTTAGATAATTTTTATGTGAACAGTATCAGATAAAGTCACTATGAATGTAATAAGTACCAACCAACGAAAACTGAAAGTACCGTGCTAAGTGTAAGAAGTTAGTGTTTATTTTCTGCTTATTCAAAGGCAGCAGGTGAAATCCGCCATTTGCAAAATACAACTATCTCATGACCTCACTCTTACTAATAATGAAACCCTTCTCTTAGGTACATTTATGATTTAAAGCGTGACTTTAAGTATGTTCTTGTTCTTCGTGTCAACCTTTAACGATCTTTTCTTTTTATAATCTGAACCGACCTATTGTCGGAGTCGTGCGCATATTCCCAACCATTTCGACTCATGACCTTTCGACAGCCAGCGATGACGTTGTTTCTTATACCGACAATTACATGCTGCTTAGGTTGGGCAATGCATAAAGAATCGCTTGTACAAATTGGTGACGGAATATCAGTATCTCAATCATGAGAAGCTGATAAGTTTATTCTTGTTAAGTCCGTTCTGCAGTTTAACCCTTATATTTAGCTGTGATAAATGAGTTTATTTCTGTAAGTAGGTCTGTACAAACACTTTTTCACGTGTAACATATTTTAAAAACTGTATGAAGTCGGCGTTTCATAATTGACTACTCTTAGAAGAAAGGCCGAAACAAACTCAGAGGGCATAGTCTCTTCGTAATCTTGGTCAGTTCATGTGTACAAAGTATTTTCTCATTTTCTTAAGAGTGTAAGCAATCTTTCTTTGTTGGACATAAAAGAAAGAACCAACCTTATTAATAACATAAACATGAATAGCTATATGTTAATGTCTACGAAATTGCGTGCCCTTCATATTAAAACCATTTTTATTATAATGTCTTTGTTGCTCTTTATAGTAATAAGCCGCAGCCATAAATCCAGTCATCAAAAAGAAATCTCGGATATACACACCACTACTGTTTCATCCCCTTGAACTCTGACAAATTTTAGAAGAACCCTCTTTATTAACTAGTTTGTAATACGTTATGGGGGGATGGGAGGTCTTTTTACAGTGGTCGTGTTATCTTCCCTCCTCGGTTTTCCCTATAAAGGCCCTCAGGGCGGGCGGAGCGAATCACGACGAGTGTGCAGTGGGTAATGACGACACGCTTGTCCTACTACGAAAGCCATCTTGTGATGAATATTTTCATTGAGTGCCTGTCTGACATTATTCCGATCGTGTGCACTTGCTTGGGGGTATTCCTCAAAGCGCAAGTTCTATTTCTAAGCACAACGAACTAAGCGCAACTAAATTATTCCTCAAAGCGCAAATATTTTTAAGCGCAACTAAATTATTCCTCAAAGCGCAACTATTTTTAAGCGCAACCAACTAAGCACAACTAAATTATTCCTCAAAGCGCAACCATTTGCACTCTCACTTTTTGAATGAAAACGAATTTGCAATATGGTTATAGCGACTTCTGTAGAAGCTCCTAGAGATGAATATTTTGATGTAACGATCAATTAATGATCTTCCATAATTTTATTTATTTTTACTTATATTGATTGAACTGGAAAACCACTGCTACGAAAAAAAGAACAATGTTTTCAAATTGTACAAGATATTCCTAAATTTTGTCTGGTTCTGACAGCAAATTAGTATGCTTATACTAAACCACTCTTCGCCTTGTTCATACGAGGTATATGAATATAAGTTACCATTCGTCACGGATATACTTGGGTGTGAACGCTTACTGCAAATCAAATGATTCGCGCATCGCCGCTTTTGAGAGTTGAACGCCACTCGATCTGGGGTGCGTCTGCGGCTGTGCGCCTGCGCAACTGAACACTTGTTCGCTGTCAACTCAACAAGACACGACAATTATCTGCACGGTACGAATTAATGAATAATGCGATAATTACTGTCGAAGTTTCTTTTGTCAGATACTTCAAAATCTTAACTGAGAAAGCATTTATAACAAGCAGCTATATTGATTTTCAGCATCAGCTGCACTGACTGTAAGGTGGTCTAAATGGGTTGTTTTTTTAGGTTGGGGCATTTTTTCTTCTGTTAAACTCTTCTCTGACAACTGAAGGATAAAGGTAAGCCTTAATCAAACACACCAGTTTACAGAAGATAGGTACTTATTTAGCACGTGTCTGCGATGTCCGTTGGCTTGTGACAGACTGACAACTGCCGAGATGGACCAATATTTGTACGTGGCCAGGATGTTTGCGGTACATATAACGCCGTCCGACTAAAAGCTAAGAAAATATTTAAAACGAAAACTTCACGGACAAATATTCAACAAAAAATTTTGATCTTCTCAACACGACCTAACAGTGATATCGAATAAGTAAATCTGAAGTATCTTATCGTGTGGCTGTAAAAAGCAGTTCTGACAGAATTCTCTCTGATACGGCATAGGTTATTTTTTTGTTATGTTAGTAGGTCATAAATATACATGTTAGGGATGCTGTGACGATTTCGGTTGTGCTTATCGTGCGCTGTTATCAGCCGGAAGGCGCGCTCTTGACCCCGAATTGATAAAGCTTATACTAAAATAGCCCGGCCATAGATAACGTATGGTACGTCCGCTTGTGGGAACTGCTGGTAAAAACACCAAATTCTACTGTTACTAGTATTACTCATGATTTATGAATGTATGACATACATAATATTTAAGAATGTATTTAACATAAACTGTAGTTAATGGCTTGCCTTGAAGCTTTAAAGTTCTGAAAATAATTGCCCACCTACTCGTATGTGTACTTAGTTCTTTTTTAAATATTTTGAAAAAAGTAAATGTCTCTCTTTTGTTTGCAACAATAGACGTCTCGCGGGAAGCTTTTCGTGCTATGATGTTTTATGATTATAAACGAGGGTTTACCTTCAAAGAATATCAAGAAAATTTGCAAGCTGCATTTGGGGAGTCTGCTCCTGCGTTGGCAACAATTACTTATTGGTTTCGTGAATTTAAACATGGTCGAGAGAACTGCTAGAACAATGGACTATTTGAATACCTTGGGGGTAAAATACTACCCCATCCTCCGTACAGCCCAGATTTAGCTCCAAGCGTTTTTTTTTTATTTCCCACGGTAAAAAAATGCTTCGTGGGCGAAAATTTAACACAGCAGAAGAGACCATTATACATTTTTTAAATGTTTTGAAAGCTGGTTCACCCGAATGCATAGATGCATTGGCTTTGGAGGGAAATATTTTGAAAAGCTATAAATAAACTTTTTTCACATTCCAACTATTTTTCATTTCACTAACAATTTTTAAAACAGCCTATGTATAAAAAACATTAACAGGACCTTAAGTTCAAGAGTGGGTTCCGTACTGAACCAAATCTAGGCATTGAAAAGTTTTTGTACCTACTTAATTGTTGATGTTGTTATAGCAAAATAATGTTGCTGCAGTGTGGGAAGATCTTTAAGTTCATATTGCTCGATTAGGTGCGAAACATTCTTGAAAAACCATCAAGTGTAGCAAAAACATTCTCCACAAAATGTGTGTCAAGTAGGTTATATTTCGACGTCGACTATCATTTAAAGCTAAGCCCATCAAATATTTTGACACTCGGCTGTCGGCAGATAAGCAGTGTCGCAGTAAACTCATCGTCGACTAACACTGCTGACTTTTATCGACTTTAACTTTTTGCGTGCTGTCGTAATATTTTTTTTTCTCTGTTTCCAATATATTATGTTATTTTCATTGTATGTTCCCGCTATAAAACTTGCAGGTGTTTGTGATAACTACTTTTAATGATGATTGATTTTCTATTTTGGATTGTTTTGGGGTAGGTAATTAAATGTTTGTATTTGTTGAAGTGGCAATCCCACATGAATGTTCTCATGTGTCTTTCATAGATCTGTACTTTAATTAGGTACAAAAAGTACTTTCGCGATTTTGTGTTAGGATTTTTTTCTTGGAAAAGGAAAATATAATTTTCACTTCTCATGCTCTAAGAGTTCGTCTTTATGTTGTGCGTAGGCGATAATATCGCTTTTTATGCTCTAGTGCATAAAGTAATTTTTTTTTAAGACTAAGATAATCAGGCCCAACTGCCACACGCACAATAAAACGTCACAGATTAAAGTCGTTACCTATTTTATTTTATTTGCTTTCATTTATATCACTCGCGTACCTATATTCTATCGTTAATTTAATAAAACCAGATAAAATAGTTGTAATTTATTAGTTTAAAACGCAAAGAAACGTTTTTATGACTTGGCAGTATAAAGTACCCAAGTATGACACAGTCATGTTGAAAATTAGCTATTCTCTTCTTCAATTTTGCAACATTTTTGAACATTGAAAATACTGTTACATACTTTATGGCTGTAGATGGCGGCAGAGTGTATAACTGGGGCATAAACGAGCTATTTTAAAATGCCTTCTTTTATGCACTAGTTGTACAATCTACTATTATTATGTAATTATAAAATACCTATCATTAATTTTGTATGCAACACTAATGTTATTATTATGATCAATTATAAACATTTCTGGGTGTACCCTGAGCTATCATCCTTATATTTCGTGAGGAATTCGTCAAGCGAATAACAAGTGGAATATATTCGCCATAATATATCGGGTAGGCTCGCGCGGAGGAAGGGACGCGAGCGAGACGGATACCGATCAATAAGTCAAGACGAAGGCAAACGCTAAAGGAAGATATTATTGTGTACAAGACATTTTAGTACTCGTATACTTAGACATTTTTGGTAGATGGTATTGTTATGAAAATAAAAATAAGCTACGTTGAATTGGATGGTCGTATAAGTATATATTGAGTTAATCGGTTCATATAAATGACGATATTTTATATTTAGAAATACAGAAATAATATGTATTAAATAGGAGAAAATTAAAAAAAGGTAATTTGCGACCCTGCCAGGATTCGAACCTGGAATCTTCTGATCCGTAGTCAGACGCGTTATCCGTTGCGCCACAGGGCCAGATAGTATACTAGGTAAAATTAAACATTAGCTTCTTATAAAAAGAATACATGATAAAAAACTTGTTTTTTTGAAAATATTTAAGTACTTGTAGTACTTGGAAAATCACATTTTTTATTTTGTAGATCATTTTACAAACTCAGTATATTTCCTTGATATTTACTAATACATTTAGATGATTAGTGTGCTTCTATTACTTTGGATGTATTTCTTTGATCGTTGCATAAAGGGTTCATTAGATAGCGAACACATGAACAATTTATTAATTAACGCCACAGTGAGGTCGTGTGCAGGCCGCGTGCTCGTTAGTGCCCGCTACGGCCGCAGGGCGGCGCCATTGTGCGCGCGCACGCTCCACAACGCAGCATTTATTTGATTTTTATTCTAATTTGACATGACAGAGGCATAATAAACAATGTTGTATTGATCATAATATATTGTAACTATCTTATTATTCACAGTGAATAAGTAAACGTCAATATAAATCATAATTTTTCAGAACAAATTAATATCTAAGTACCTACGACGAACGTTTCTATTAGAGAGATAACAAGAAAATGTCGGATCAATAAAAACATATTTTATGAACCACATATCAACATCAAAATATAATATTACTTCAAACTTACGAATGGACCCTAAAAAAAGATTTAACACAAATATAATTTTAATATCATTTCATTTTACGATTTCCCTTGTCGTTCCACATCTTCCACGTGTGAAGGCGTTGGACTATTTTACATACTATAAAACATTTCAAGAGGAACATTATGCACATAAATTAGTGCGACAAGGTTCCTATGGCTATCAACACTTCGTCGGCTGTTCTGTCGCAACTCTGTACCACCACCGTTTCCACTTCCCTCATAAAACTGCGGTTTTATGAAGTTTTATTATACGAATAAAATATTATGACAAAATACGAGAAAATATTATTTGAAGTATGTAGGTAAAAATGGTAAAAAGTGTAATTGGAATTATGAATATCGAAACGGCTATTTCAAAAATGCATGAATATTAATGAGATGCAGAGCAGTTAGTAGATAACTTTGAATATTGTGTAACACGAATTATATGACTTTACGTAACACGATGTTTTTGTGTATCTCTCACTCTCAGTGATACAATATGAGATGCCCGCAGGGACATCGAATGCGCAAACTGTAACCATTAATTCAGAATCATACATACTGAATCCATGAATTTTTAAGTTCGAAGTTCCTGCCACTTTGTATATCACTAAGAGATACCACATTAGATTGTCCCTGTGGCTGTATGGTTGCATATTAGAAAATCAAAACTTTCCTGAGCAAATTTCAAAAGAACAACGTACAAATCAACAAAGTTTAAAATAACGATGGTCATTTGATCAAAAGTTCAGCTGACCAAAGTCTGGAATATCAATGTTTAAATTATTTATTGCACTATTGACCAAATCGTTTAAAGGTCAAAATGGATCTAAGATCTAAGTTGGTTTACAAGCAATAATAAATAAGACGTAGTCGACTATTTCTGTCTACAGAGTTTAAAGGAACCTAACCTAACCCAAGTCGGGGTGCCACAAGTCCCAAGATCGGCCTTATAGATAGCACCGCAGGTTACAAATATAAGTATACCTACATTTAATTACCTAATAATTCTTAATAAGAAATCATTTGTGATTATAAAATATTTTAAAATTACATCTAGCAACTTTTGATCAGTCGTTCATTTGATGTCACATACATTGGGATTTTAAAATTTTTCTAAATAAAACATTTGGTCATTTAAATTTTGTTATTTCGTTGATTGTTCTTTTGAAATTTGCTCGTGAAAGTTTTGATTTTCTAATATGCAACCGGCTGTATAGCGAGAAATTCTTTAGCACTTGAGCAATTTCTCGTAACTCACAGCTGTTTAATGATTAGTGTGAAGAGTTGAGTGTGAAATGATAACAGCCGTCAGTCTAGAGAGGTGATTTCAACGCTGCGAGGGCTTTCAGGCGAAGTAAGGCCTGCTTACGTTTATCTAAATCAACCACTTGAGATAAGCCGATAGCTACACTGTGTGCGCTGTGCAGGTGGTTCTACTTAAAACAGAAAATTGCTAATACATACAACACAGTCCTTGTTAGGTACATAGATAGTACATTATGTAGATAGATAGATACTTTGTTTATACGAAATGCTCTCATTATCTGTAGCTTAATGGGTGTTGCTTGAAACGAGATGACACCTGTTTTCCTTGGCATGGTACTACCTACCACAACAAACAAACAAAACAAACACAAACACCAAACATAAACAACAAACACAAAACACACACAAACAAAAACAAACAACATCAAACAAAACAAACTGTAACATCAAATAACTGTAATGAGTATTTATAATATCTATCAATTTAAATGATACAGATGCTAATGTGTCGTACATGTATCCATTTTACTGTGTGTACATAAATAATAAAATAAATAAATCAACTTCAAAAACGGTGGTGAGGCGTGACTCCTTACTGAAAAATTTCTTTTTCAGCAAGGAGTTGAAAATTTTAGTTGTATAATATATAATATATTAGGTCGGGGCAAAAGTATTTTCGTATTTTTCATACAAAAAAAAAAATTCTTTTAGGTTTATTTTTTTATTTATCTTCTATACTTATAATAAATCTGTAGAGAGGTCAATTCTGTACATGAAATATATTTCCAAAATAACTATCAGCGGGTGATTAGTGATCGTTACTGACGCCAAAAATGCAATCAGTAAATTTTTTGTCTGTCTGTCTGTCTATCTGTCTGTCTGTCTGTCTGTCTGTATGTTCTTTATAGAAACAAAAACCACTTGACGGATTTCAACGAAACTTGGTACAATTGTTCTTCATACTCCTGGGCAGGTTATAGTATACTTTTCATCACGCTACGATCAATAGGAGCAGAGCAGTGAAGGGAAATGTTGGGAAAACAGGATTTCTTTTTAGGTGAAGTAGTAATAGGTTAGTAGTAGTTAGTTAGTAGTAGGTAAGTTTTGGTTAATTTTTGTTCAGTTTTTTAATATTAAGTAGGTAAAAGCGTAGGTACTTTTATTAATTATAGGTATAGGTATTATTAATTATAGTAGTTATAGGTATTTAGTTTTAAGTGAAGTAGGTTTTATTATATATTATTTTATATATTAGACGTAGTTATATATTTTTAGTTATTCAAGCCCCAAGCGGACGCCGGCGTCTGCCCGCTATTGTTTTGAAAAACGCGTTGAATGAGAAATACGCGTTCTCAAGAATCGGCAGAAGAAAGGGCACATCGGTTAAACTCTATGAGAGTTAGTGCCTCAATTTCCGGTAGTCATTATTCCACGCGGACGAAGTCGCTGGCAAAAGCTAGTTTATAATATGTATGTGCCGTTTTGATCGATGACTTGTTGCCATCTTGTGGGCAATGCCATGATCCCATTGCTGTAGAAGTTTTGAGATTTTGTAACAAAAAAATCTGACAGGAAGTTTTCACAGTGTTCTTTTGAGGTTAACTTTATGCTTCCTAAAGAATTCTGAAGTGACCGAAACAGGTGAAAATCTGATGAAGCAAGATCAGGGCTATACGGAGGATGCATCAACACATCCCAGCCAAGCTCTCTCAATTTCTGCTGAGTGGCTATAGATGAGTGCGGTCTGGCGTTGTCGTGATGAAACACCACGCCCTTCCTATTCACCAGCTCCGGCCGGTTTTTCTCAATAGCTTCTTTTAACTTCATCAGTTGTTGACAGTAGAGGTCAGAATCGATAGTTTAACCCGGCGGCAAAAGCTCATAGTGGACGATTCCTTTCCAATCCCACCAAACACACAGCATCACTTTGTTCCGAGTCAGGCCGGGCTTTGCCACGGTCTGTGGGGCTTGCCCATGCTTCGACCACGATCTTTTTCGGACATTCTTATCGTAAGTGATCTATTTTTCATCACCCGTAATCAACCGTTTAAGAAATAGGTCGGAATTATTACGTTTCAACAAAGAATCGCAAATGGAAACACTTTGCATTAAGTTTCTCTCAGTGAGATCATGTGGTACCCAAATATCAAGTTTTTTCTTGTACCCAGACTTTTGTAAATGCCGTAAAACTGTTTTGTGAGCAACATCCAGTTCTTCAGCAATATCATAATTACTTTGCTCCACTTTTTCAAAAATGGCACTGATTTTATCCGTCCAGAGCGAGCTTCATGATTCGCACTAAAATTTCCTGACTTGAAACGCTTGAACCACATTTGTGCTACTCGTATTGATACCGCATTAGGTCCGTAAACCGCACAAATTTTATTCGCGGCGTTCGTCGCATTTTTACCTTTTTTGTAATAAAATTTTAAAATGTACCGCATTTCTTCGTCACATACGTTCATGCTTGCTTGAAAAACAATTGAGAAATGGCGGGAACTAGTTTTTTTTAAATTTATTGCATCTTTAGAATGTCAACATTTAATAGTATTAAAACCAGCCAGTTACATTCAGTACTGCCAATGAGGTTTGATTACTAAAAATAGATTCAAAATACGAAAATAGTTTTGCCCCGACCTATTATATATATACAACTTCAACATAAATTTTTCAGTGTAAAATAATATTAATGAATTAATGATTAAGGCAAATCACGCCCAGCATTCATCAAATTTAACTTCTGTCAGTCAACAACACAACAAAGTATAGCCGGTCAAGTATAACCGTGTATTTTGAACGTGGTTGCGCGGGCGCCAGTGCCGCGGCGGTGCGAGTAAATCCCATACATCAACGAGCTCGATCCGCTTCCGTTCAAATAAACAAGCGTTCATAAAGCTGGCTCGATGACGTCTATATCTACTCGCACTCACCCATCGCTCTTTATAACACGTTATAAATATGTACGCGATGTATTTGAAATGAAATCGCGCGAAATTGTTTGTGTGTCTAACTGAAAAATATGACCCACTGTGAGTTTGTTTTTTTGGGATTGTTGAGAAACAATATAAGCCTAAGAGTACGACAGTTTTATTAAATTGAGAAAATCATTTTATTATATGAAGCTTAAATATTTTTGAAATTTATATTTTCAGGGAAGCAAAAACTATTGGATACTTAGGTAACGGCCAGAGTGATGTACTCCTACGGCTTGGCTGGTACGATTTTTTTTATTAAGCCGTAGTAAACTGTGTAAAGTTTAGCAATGTCTATAAGAGGAATATTGTTAAGCCTTAAACAAAGAGTCTGAAACGTTTCTGTTTTGACGACCAGGCGACATGAAGTTTTTGTCCATCTTATCCATCCACCAACTTAAAAACATTTATTTATACATGTCATGACATACGTAAAGAGTCCTACAAGCGGTCGTCTTTTTTATTTATGTTTCCGCAGGACAAGCGTGTGGTAATATCCTAATAAGGTTACGTTCATGTCTTGTGTTCGAAACGAGGTGCTAACAGCAGGCAGGCTGTGGGAACTGCAAACAAACTGATTTTACTCAAACACGTCGTTCAGAACTTGCTTCTTAGAGCAGTTCATTCACGTTTGACGTTAAATCTTTACTGATGCTAAGTGCTATAACCTGCTTCTTTAATTGCCCATACGACTCGCTCAGTAGGTAATTGAGTTTGGAAAAATCTTAATAATTACTAACTATATACCTAGCTGTCCCTTTATTAATTCAGAAACTGGCTGTGTGTTGTCTGGGACTTAGTTATTCATCTACGAAACTGTTTTCTACGCAAAGTTGCACATATGCCAAAAAGAAAACTGTGTGAATATTGTGTGATATTGTTCTTTAAAAACGTTCACTTCGTAAATCGTGCACAATTATTTTTGTTTGTTCATCATGTCTATCAACATGGCAGTGTTGACGTCACTCGCAACATCTTTGGTAAGTATGATTATTAGGTACGTTTTTTGCATCTGTTCCGCTGATAACTGCTAGATGCTTTACAGAAGAAGATCCAGCGGATCCCCCCAGGGGGTTCAGGGGATCAGACCGGAATAACTCCACGAAAATACTTTTGAAGCTATATCTTGACACATGTAAATGCAGTTTTATATTTACTATCAGGGTTCTTTCTTGCTTGAATCATGACCATATTTTGAGTTTGCTTGGTCAGTTTTGGACTCGACTGAAGCTTTTAATCATGAGCTCATAATCTTCACAAACTAAAAACCAGCTCTATAGAGTGTAAAAGTTGTGCTTTTCCACAAACAATGAGACACTAAAATATCGTGTCCATGGCCTGTTGTCTGAACGTCATCGTCCCAATGAAGGTGCAAAACTCGTAGCTAATTCTGGGCCGCCTTTATTTAGATTTTCATTGATACGCTAAGAAGAATTTCAGTTGCTAGAACCCACTCAGTATCCAAAACAATTAAACTAACCGAACTTAAATTGCAAATCCCACTGCAACAACTTACCTAACCGTCCACCACGTTTCACACCAGATGTTTCCAAGAAGATCGCGTTGCATTGTTTATCATACAAATAACTTTCAAATAAAGTAGGTAATGATGACGCCAATCTCTAGGAACACGACGACGGTGGAAAGGTGTCAATGACTGGCGCCAGACGGACGGTAAGCTTCGACTCCGAACCTGAGACTGTCACACGAGACTCGGTAGAATAGCATTATGAATGCAAATGTATGGATTGCTGCATACTGAATATTTTTCTCGGCTGACTAGTGGGATAAAGATAGCCAAGTTTGTTCTTTAACTGCGGTTGTAAGTAGGTAAGGTATTGAAGGTGGCATATAGTAGAGAGTGTATTGATAATAAATCTACCAGTTTATTAGGCGCCAAATGTGGCAAAGAGCAAACTTAACTAAAACTACAGATAAATGATGACACCACAACATTAGATACACATCATTGGTCTTAAAGGCTACCGAAGCATCTCGGTTTCAGGGACTTTTTACTGCTCCAATAGATCTCTAGATATTGACAACCCACTGACTGACATGACTCAGCCAATATTAAAGTAATAGGTATGTACTATGTAAGTACTTTAGTAAGAAAACGAACAACAACAAAACCATGTTATATCCCTCGTTCCTACACATCGTTATAATAAATGTCATTGTTTACTGAACATAAGTACTTGTACACATTGCATGAACTATAAATCATGCGATAGAGCAGTTGTACAAATTAAGTGACTGAAATACTAATGCCCGAATTGTCTCATCATCCCTAATGCATGCATATGTCGTTGCATCAGCTTTTCCGCCCTAAACTACTAAGGATAATAGACCATTGTACCTAGACCTGCCCCGCCCTCTTCTGGTTCTGTTGAAGTGATATTTGATAGAGGGGTCATATGTGATATTGGGGGTCATGAATATTTGGTTGTTTATACATTGCTCATTGCGTTGCGCCATATGGAGTATTAGCGGGACACTTGGGAGTTGGATGCGGGATTGCTTCGAATGGAAACAACTCGCTACATTCGCGACCTAATGTTTCGTTATGATAGCTTTATCTCTTATATGAATCAAATCTTCTAGACTAGACAATTTTAACTGTGAAAGAGATAAAGGTTTGGAACGAAATTAAGGGGCCTAAAGTACAGATAGACAGGTTGGTAAGTACCTGTCTACATAAAATTACATCATACTTACTTGGCAAACTAATTGACGTCTCAGAAATCATACATAATCAACTATTTACAGCTAAGCATATCAAACTGCATAATTTACAAGAAAGAAAATTCCTAATCCATCAATATCTGCCGTCGACACGTATTCGAGTCATAAATTCATATGGCGGCGCGACTTAATCAAAACGTGCACTTGGCGAGCCCCTCAGCCCCGTAGCCTCCTCGGGGGGCGCACAATGTCGAATATATTCATTTCCTCCGCAATATTTGTACATTAGAGGTCTCGGCTCGCTTCGCTCCCCATTGCTCTCTAGTTTGACTCTATAGCTTCAGTGTTCTATAGGGGAAAATGTCCCTTACCATCAGTACACGAACTTAGTTTTCAGAGATGAATATGACTATAGTCGGCTTAACTTGTTTTTGCGATACAACCTAGATTGTCAAGTCTGACTTCTTTAGCAATATTATCGTCAGTGAAGTGATAAGGTGACGTCAATGCACTTAAAAATCAATTATGAATAGTTGCGATATAAACGGTTTTAGTTTTATAGATGTAACAAATTGATTATCTTTGTATTCGCGTCATAATTGCAGCTGTTTAGTATTTGAAGGCGCAGAATCATCATAAATATGTGATTTGCGAATATTACATTAAAATGTTCAGTCATTCTGTAACCTCATAACATTCTGCAGCCATAATTATATGGAAGAAATATGAAAAGCCATAGCATTTTCATATTTCTTGACTCTCAGATCGGGATTATTTGGTTGCATGTCGTGTATGCTTCGAGTTTCCCGAGTAGGGTTGGGTAGGCATGAGACAAGGGAGACGGCCGCAGCCGAGTAATGAAACCTTAAATCCCTGGTACGGACTCGTAATCCCATGACGAGAAGTTAGTGCAGGGGTGTCCCGCGCCAGTTGGCCGCACCTAATGTGGTTTAGTGTTTCATTTCCAGCGCAAATTGTGTTTTTATACAATCATCGGGTTGTTTTTTATTTAAATCTCTTTCGCAACTGTTATAGGACTTGCACTTGAGCACTTTGAAATCAGGATGGATGTAAGAAATCGGAAAGTTTTCGGTTTTTACGTTCCTTCCTTTATAAATTGACGTATTTAGTGAGAGATGCATAACCTGTTTAGTTGTTAGATCAAGGGCTGATTTTTCCGTCGCCAGATAACTTTTATTCGAGGAATAAAATTGACGTTTGACAGTTTTTATATGAAATTACTGTCAATGTTTCAAAATTATGCCTCGAATAAAGTTATCAGATGATTGAAAAATCAGCCCTTAGAAGAATACTGTGGCTGTGTGATTGAGAGACTCCAGTCTATCGGCTAAGTAATGTTCGTCGGTTTTTATACTCAATGATATTCTTCATAACTGCAGTATCGTCATGCTCTGCAGATTCTAAAAATAAATTAGTGTTTCAATGCTGTTTGTTTTACCTTAACTCTTAAGCCGTCTTTAGATAAACTGGTGAAGTCATCCCAGTATTCTATTATTTATGAAGTCAGCTGATTACGTAACAATCATTAACAAATCGCTGTCAGAATACGTAAGCAAAAGTTACGAAATACCACAAATATTTCGTTGAACATTGCTAAGAGAATATCATTGAAATTCCATAGTTTAAACTTAATTTATAGCAGACAACCTTGACGAGCAAAATCGACCTCGAAGTACATTTTTCCTGTTGGTAATCTTTATACATTCAATATTTATGTTACATTTTAATGTTTGAACAACATTGTATGGTTGTTTCCTTGGCTCGGCTTTACGGCTCGCTGTGAAGCTGTGATACAATCGATCGGTATGATCTTTACTTTTACTGTGGCGTCGGTATCGAGATTGCACGATCGCTGGTGTCGCAACCCTGGCGCGATCGAGCTCGGCATCGCGACTCGAGCACTCGAGCGGTCGAGCCTGCCGTCGGCGACGCACGTGCACTCCGCTTAATGAGACCCTGCCAGCCATCTTCCGATCGATGTTTACGCTCGTTACTTTCCACGATGCTGGATACTGATTTAAAATAATGACTGCGATAATTAAGGAGGGGTTACAACTTACAAAGGCTTTTAGCTGGTGCTTTTATTTAGCGCTTGCTTGCTTGTATTATTAAAGAGAAGATGGATAAAAGAAGCCTTCGAAGTTCTGTTATTAAATTTATAGTTGAATGACCTTTACATTGTTACAGAAATATACAAAAAAGTTTTACGCAGTCGGTAGGATTCGAACCTACGCTCCCAGAGGGAATCTGATTTCTAGTCAGACGCCTTAACCGCTCGGCCACGACTGCTCACATATGCTAAACGAAATTATTTATCTTATCACCCGAAGCATTTATAACAAATTGAACTAGATTAGAAACGACAAAAATAAAATAAAGCGCAAAGAACTCGGAACTCGTAGACTATCTTACTAACGTTTGCAGCTGCTTTTAATTAAACAATTTAGCATTGATTATTCGCCATCACTTATCTTGTACTAAGATCACGGATCTTGACGCCCTGCTCTTTGAATAATAAGAGGAGAGAGCGAGAGACTCAGCATACTCGCATTCGTAATTAAACAAAGATAAACTGATTACAAATTGAAAGTTAAATCGGAAGCGGTGGTAGTAAGCAGAGGTTATTTTTGGAGTCATTGTGCAGTAGTAACGGACTAGTGGCCGCCTATTTACTCAGCTGTAAGTCAGGCACTAAAACAAAATAAATGGAGCGAGAAATCCCCGGTCTGTTCACAACACAAGTGCGGTTTTATGATTATGAGATGCGCACGCGCTTGTAAAACAGCACGAATTAATCATTGTTCGTGAACATCAGCTTTAACTATTTTATGCTTAACAACAGGGAACTTTGGTTTATTAGCGCTTTTTCTTTTACATAAGACTCTTTGTTATACAAAATGTTTGATGATTCTATTGATGTTAGCCTTTTTTGTAGTTAAGTTGATGAGTTAAACCCAATGAAATTTAAACTGTGGTAAGTATAAATAAAGATTATTATATCAAATATTCAAAAATAACCTTCTGATTTTGTGAATGTAAGTTGTAGAGTGCAAGTTTTCCCAAGGCTCGATAAAACATAAGAAACAAAACATGTACCTACATGTAATCTGTCACGAAGAACCACATTGACGTGGTTACAGTATCGTGGCCATAGCGTGACGTAAACAATGCCGGTGCTGAACCGGCGCGCACCGGTCTAGGGACGCCAACACTTAGGGAAAACTGGGAGTTTTCAGCACAATACCTTAGTGTGTTTTGTTTTTATAAAAAAATCACTGACCCGACAAACGTTGTCCTGTCCAACCAAAACAAAAATTCCATAGAAAAAAGCACTTTCAGTTTTTCACGAATAGGTATTTCTTTCCATATAATTTGGACTATAACGAACAATTATTTTAAAACAAAAATTGGCCAAATCTACGCCAAATCGGTCCAACCGAGTCCGACACTTCTCAAATGATGCGGTTACCAACGAACAGCATTCCATTTTTACCTACCTAAATTTCCCACGAAATTAACGCAGACTGAAGTATTTAGTTAGGTATGAGTTATGGTTTTGTATTTACTGTTATCATTATTACCGTGTCATTCATTAAAGGTATTGTGATACCTATATGAGTCGATACACTGATAAAAATCGTACACACAGCTACACATCAAGCTATACATTTCCAGTTTTAGCTGATCCCGCTTTGTATAGGGTTTTCGTACAATCAGAAGTCAGCTTATACAGGCTATGTATAGCTTGATCCCACAAAAACATTTCATGTTAAATGTTGCCAAGACGAGACCATGTAGCTCGCACTGTCAAAAAGTAATCAGATCTCATGTAGAGCCAAGCTAATAACTCTACACGCCCTAACTCTACAAGGTCTAACTTCGCAAACTACACCTTAGTCAAAATATATGGCTTGGCCGTTTCGTTACTACAAGAACCATTGTATAACAGTATGAGAGTTTTCCACCTTAGGCTCATGTGAATGTAGCGAAATGGCCAAGCCATATATTTTGACTAAGCTGTAGTTTGCGAAGTTAGGCCTTGTAGAGTTAGGGCGTGTAGAGTTATTAGCTTGGCTCTACATGAGATCTGATTACTTTTTGACAGTGCGAGCTACATGGGCTCGTCTTGGCAACATTTAACATGAAATGTTTTTGTGGGATTTCATTTATTTTTGTAAGTTGCTTATGATATTTATACGAGTATTTTTTCTGTTGTTCATTTTTTCTTGTGTTAATGTGGGATCTTATTATTTATAACAAGGACCACCTATATAAATTTTTAGACCTCTAGCATCAAAATTTGCGGAAGTCTCATACAAACTTTCACCCCCTAGTTTAAGGGGTTGGGGGTAAAAGCTTCAAGCTTTAAGATTTTTTTGTTGTTTGTATACTATTACTAGCTTAGATACCAAATTTCAGCTTTCTAGGACTTCAGGAAGAACCTTAGAATATTGATGATCATCAGTCAATCAGTGACGAAATCGGGGTATTTTAGATATGCCCCCATATGTGTAGCCGTGCGTACCTACCTAGGTACTGATACTGATAAACTAGATAACATATACGCAATATGCACTTGAGGAGTACCTACCCAAATAAAACCAAATCCTACTAATTATTATAAATGTGAAAGTTTGTGAAGATGTTTGGAAGTTTGTTACTCAATAACGCACAAACGGCTGAACGGATTTGGATGAAATTTGGCACACAGATAGTTTATGATCAGGATTAACACATTGGATACTTTTTATCCCGATATTCCAACGGGATCGGAACGGGGGTGAAACAGCGGGGCGCTGTCAGTTTTTTTAAAATAATTTTTATTGGATCAAAGATGTGTAGCAAGGTAAAAAATAAGTATGTGTGAAGTGTAAAAGATTACAACTTTAAATAACTTTCAAAATTACCATAATAAAATTATTTACTTGGTGCCTGCTCGCTACCAATTACAATACAAGACAGAAACCAAGCACCTGACAATGTAACACTATGTACCAAACATTAAAATTACTAGCGGTGACACTCGTATAACGGGCTTAATACAGAATATGATTGTAACTGGCGAAGTAGCGAAGTAGTTTGACATTGACACGCGTTGAATGTGTCAATTCGCTAAAGCGACAGCCCTAGAATATAAATGAGTGTGCTTTACTAGACAGTTGAATTCTTTTGCATGCGTATTTACAACTGTTTGTGCATTGTGCAGGCCAGGGAGACAATGCTGAAGCGTGAGCTAAGCGCTTTATATTTAGACGGGGCGGCCGCTAACGCCGTTCATTACCGTATTGTCGCGAATTGTCGCGATTTGTGTTTATTGCCACAGCGTGTCACATTGAGTATGTCCACATTAAGATATGCAACGAGTTAAGTGTTAATAGATTATGCGTATTTGCTATATGAACACCTGTGTCTTATTTGATTATTTTTTTCACTATCACGACTCATCGCGACTTAGTTTTTTGATGCAACATCGTAAGTTTGCATGACGGAATAATTTGAAACCTGCACTTTTTTAAGTAGAATTTTCTTCAACTTACTGCCACTAATAAAAATTCAGATACATGTGGCATATGGTTTAAGGGTTCAATTATTTCTGTGGCTCACAGAAAAAGCCAAATCGGAGAGTAATTTTCTTCAAGTACTTTGCACCACCACTTACAAAACGTAATGCGCTTCGAGCGGTCGTTTACTTGCAAATTATAACGAGTGCCTAGCACTTGTGATATTGTGACATAAATAGTGGTAAATGTAGTGAATTTAATGTTATAAAAAAGTTAAAACTTAACTTTATTTAACTTACTTAACTTGCGGATGGTCTCACCTTCCCCGACCCGCCCGACCCTCCCGACCTAAATTCCACCTTCCTCAATGTTTCGGCCCCCCAGTTGTATGCAGCCGTGAGCTCCTTCCGAAGTGGTTCCGCCGGCGGCCTCGATGGCCTGACTCCATAACACCTAAAGGATCTATTGAGTTCAGGCGCCGGGGATGCTGGTGAGTTGCTTTTGAAGGAGCTTGCGGCCATGATTAATCTCATGCTTACCGGCGGTGTGAACGGGGCCGTCGTCGATGTCTTGTTCGGGGCCAATCTATGTGCCCTGCGCAAGAGGGACGGCGGCATTCGACCCATCGCCGTTGGGTGCACCTACAGGCGTACGGCAGCCAAAATATGCTGTAAAATGTACAGCGAATCGCTAACAGCTAAGTTTCAGCCCCTGCAACTTGGTTTTGGCTCGAAAGGGGGCTGTGAGGCTGCCGTGCATGCCCTTTCCACATTTTTAATGTCCAAAAAAGGTGAGGTCATCCTCAAGGTTGACGTTAAGAACGCCTTTAACTCTGTGAACAGGGACACTTTGTTGGCTGAAGTCAAAAAGGAACTACCCGAAATTTATGGTTTTATGTGGCAATGTTACAGGTACCCTTCAAAATTATTATACAAGGACAATGTTTTGGAATCTGCAGTTGGATGCCAACAAGGTGATCCTCTCGGGCCAGTCATTTTCAGTTTGGCTATTCATCCAATCATATGGAAACTAAATTCAAAATTTAACGTGTGGTATTTAGACGATGGAACGCTAGGAGGTGATGTAGACACTGTTTTGAAAGATCTACAACTCCTTAAGCAGGAATTTCAATCTATAGGCTTGGACCTTAACCCCTCGAAATGTGAACTTTACCTTTCTGACATTACCGACAGACAATTGACTCTAGATAAATTTAATACAATAGCCCCAGGAATCAAAATTTTAGACAAAAGCTCACTGTACCTCCTAGGTTCCCCAATTTTAGAAGACAGTTTTTCTCCTTTCATCGACGAAAAAATTAAAAATTTCAACGAGATTTCAGATAGACTCTCTAAAATTAATTTACATTCGGCATTCACCCTGATTAGATACTGTTGTTTTGGCCCAAATTTTTTATATTTTCTTCGTTCTTCCCCTTTATGGAAGCAACCACAGCAGTTAGACAAAATTGACCAAATTGTTCGTAGCACATTAACAACCATTTTAAATGACGACCGAGCGTGGCTTCAAGCCACACTTCCAATCCGTTTTGGTGGCCTCGGCGTCCGCAAAATTACCAGTATTAGCTTACCGGCGTTCCTATCTTCTGTCCACAGCACTGAAAAGTTGACCGGGAAAATTTTAGCCCCCTGCCTGGTTGACTCTGAAGTGCCGTGCTTGATAGACGCGGTAAACGCCTGGAAAGCGACTTGCCCGGATACAGATCGGCCCGTAAACCCATCTTCCCAAAGGCAGTGGGATGAGCCGCTCTGCAGGTTGGTACGGAATAATCTTATTAATACGTCCACCAATTCTGCTGAGCGTGCCCGCCTGCTGGCTGTGGGTGAGTGGGAGTCGGGACTCTGGCTTCAAGCACTCCCGTCACCCAACATAGGCACTATGCTGGGTGATACCACCTTCCGGCTCGCTACCTGTCTGCGTTTGGGCGCTCCTTGCGGGGCTCCACATCGCTGTCAGTGCGGTGAAGTTGTCGACTGCCTCGGACACCATGGCCTATCCTGCAGTAGGAGCGCAGGCCGGATAGCACGGCACGCCAGCAATAATGACATCATCCGTCGTGCTCTTGTCACCGCCGGGGTGCCAGCTATTTTAGAGCCCAACGGCCTGGCACGCGACGATGGGAAGAGACCAGATGGAATGACCATAATGCCCTGGAAGTTAGGCAGACCTTTGGTGTGGGATGCAACTTGTGTCGATACCCTTGCGCCATCCCATCTTCCTAGCACGGCGGGCTGTGCTGGGGCGGCTGCTGCAGGTGCAGAAAACCTCAAACGGCGAAAATATTCCAACCTGATTGGGAGTTATATTTTCGAGCCGTTTGGGGTTGAAACTCTAGGGCCATGGGGTCCGAGTGCCCACTTGGTTTTTCGAGATATCGCCAAGCGGTTAGTCGACTCTTCACGTGACCAGAGGGCTGGCCTTTTTCTTGGCCAAAGAATTAGCATTGCCATACAACGTGGTAATGCTGCCAGCCTTTTGGGCACTGTTCCTGTTGACAGCGATGCGGACGAATTTTTCGATGCCCTATGATTCTTTTGCTTATTTTATACCTGTACATATTATTATTTTAATTGTTAGCTTATTTTATGTAAATAGTAGGTCATTTATTAGTTAAATAAAAATATACTAGGAGATTGAATTTATATGCAAAAAAACTTATTTAATAGTTTATGTCTTTTAACATCAAATAGATAAAAAACAACCAATACATTAATTAGAAAAGTTTAAAGTGCCTTTACTACTTCCTCAATTAACTACCGAACTATAACTAGTCGATTTTATAGTTATTTAAATTACTATTTTATAGTTAACATTACGATTTCTGAACCACACAAGTAAGTACATATGAAGTGACGTCAGAATTCAGTATTCACAATAGAGAAGCGAATCGACGTTGAATAGAATTACAAATTGCATTTAGCATTATCGTGAATAAGCTAAAAATAGAATACTATGTCAGAGAAGGCAGTATGTCCAGGGCCGGTGGCGTGGGTATTTGGTACACAATGCACGAGGTGACTGGGCCATCACTTCCGCTGCAGAACGCAACGCGACCAGATAGGCTATGCACTTGTGTGGTAACTAAGCCACAGTGTAATGTAATGCACACGCATTATAGCAGTATACCCGTTACCTATAGAATTTTCGCAATGTAGAAGGAATACTGTAATGTTCATCATGGCTGCAGGTGTGGAAGGATTTTCTTTCTTGACTATGTATGGGAAGGCTTTGATAGGTCTGGAATTCATAGTGTGTGGTACCTGTACGTGATTGTTCATCATTATGTAATATGTGATTCGATTCCATTGGATGTAGATTAACACAGTGCACCTGCACACAGCACACACAGAACAGTAGCCATCTATCACAGGCAGTTCATCGACAGAACAGTTTTGCCTTGTCATAACATAACAGGTTTTTCATCACATCTGAATAAATTTAACTAGAGACTATTTTATTATGACTGTGCCCACAGTCATTGTTTCATTGCCTAAGGAAAATTACATGCCAAGATACTTCACTACGATACCTAGCGATCGCAGTTTAGCTCGCCTACCTCGATGTCACCTCAGTGTAAAATAAATGCATGCTAATGTCACACGCATGTTCATGCCAAAGGATACCTCACTGCGATACATCGTGGCTGATTGGGATTTTACCGCGATGTGCAACAAAATATTTTGTTTTACATCGCGTTCATCTTGCTCGTCATTGGTCAAATCGGTTCCACTTGTTCTTCTAGAGTAGGTGGAGTACAGCACAAACTTAAGAGTGGGCAACTGAGCTTCCAGGTGCGACTGAACCGACGTGTTCGCACTCAAATTATCGGGATAACGACCGCGATCGCGAGCATCTCCGGCAAGTAATTACCCTAAGTAAAGTCACAAGCACTAATAAGTATACACATAGCAACATTTAAAATAAATTTTCTCCTTTTAGGTAGTTTGTAATTTTATGCTGCCTCGAACGTAGTATTTTGGAACCCATATTATTATTTAATAGTTCTTAACTCAAAGTTGCAATCTTTATTTCACGAGAATATCGATTTTTATTTTGCTATGTATATAGGTATATTAATCCTCATGACTACGTTTTTGTCTAATAGACAAATATACCCAAGTTATTCTTTGAAGCGGCGTAGGCAGTGTAGGTAGTATGAAGTTATGAAATGAAAGCAGAGGGGTAAATACGGGCGACCCTGGGGAAATATGCACAGTGTTGCCCTTTACACCCTTTGAATATTTAAAGTCTCCGTCAGTTTCACTCACGTCTGACCCCAGGGAGTTACGTGGAATATTACTGCTTTGTTAGACCGTTTCTGTATTTGCTGTGAGTGAATAATGTAGACTCGAATGGCTAACTCGGAATGGTTATTTCATGTAAGTTATGCTGAAGAAAAGGAGCCAGGAAAACTATTTAGAATCATCGATTTAATTTTAAAGAAATAATTCTTCAATCCTATGGTTTTTTTATATTCCCGAAGTCCTCAGTTATGAAAAGACAATAAAAATGTTTACTGGCTGAAGGACACTGGGCAAAAGTGGCGTATGTAGACACCTGGTTTTAGATTAGATTTTTAGAAGCATCAAGTTATCTCAATGAAACAATTAAAATTAAATGACTGAATGATTCTGAAATTTCACAAGAAGTTCCGCTTTATAATCTTCAAGTATGTTTTGTATGTTTATTGATGAACTCAATTGTATCTAACTACTGATTACATTGTACTCATTACTATTATTTATAAATACTTATGCTTTCATTGCCTTGAGAGATTGCCACGGTGCAGTAAAAGATTATCAAGTACATTGGTTCCAGTTGCAGGATTATTACGTGCTTTCCAGTTAGCACTTGTTCATATCGTGTTTTGGTAACATCGCACTGCGAAGATTTGTTGTATGATTTTTCTGGCTAAGAAACTGCTTAGAAAAGCAGTGGTTTTGTTCGAAAACTGGGATAGGGAACCCGAAAATTCGCCGCGAATCACGCTTCGTCGTAAAAGTAGGAAAACACGATGAAAAACTCATTACATAATTCATTAGTCTGCCAGATGTTGTTTCTACATGTTATGTAAAATAGAGTCCTAAACTTATGGGCCTCTGTTTAAAATTTCAATTTTTCATGAAACATGGTATAAGTTTGCACAAAAATCTGTTGTTCCGCCTTACTATCATTGTAATGTATGGTAATAACCTTCCCCTTATCCTAGGTGAATGTGCGGCTAAATGGCACCTGTATTCTTTGAACCTCCAAATGTGAGGCGAAGGAAATCGGCCTCTGTTTTGAAGAATTCGTCAGTTTATTTCAATTATGGCATGAATAATATATGACGACGGGTGTTCGTGAAAGGTTAACGAGTTGTCGTGCCCTCGCCGACTGTTCAGTACCACACAATATGAATATTTTGCGTCCCAAGTGTTCAGTTTTATGGGTGGTTGTCGTGGCTGACATCATTGTTAAGTTTGCTATTTTGACAGACATGGATAAAATGAAAACCCTGAGGTAGTGTTATTAAAAGTAGGATTATATCATCATCTGATGATGATGTAGCTAGTAGTAGTAGGTGTTTGCTACTGCTGGAATAATCCAGCAATAGACAGCTGTATAAAAAAGCATAATTATTTTAGAATATCATTATGCATAAGTTACTCTAAAATAATCTGGTCATTGTTATTGTTTTTATATTTTTTGCGCAGCAACTTTATTTTCGATTTGTTTACCTATAAAGTAATCAACAGCACATAATAATAATCCTTCATTAATCTTTAACACATTGACTTATATTTATACCTAAAGCCTGATTTACATGCACGGTGCGATTTAATTGCCAGTGACATAACATAATTTGAAGCAACAATAAAAGTCGCATCGTATAAACAGTGTCTAAAGATATTGCAAGTGATTTGTTGTTTCAATTTTATTGTATGCAAGAAACTTTATTAAAAACCTATCGTAAAACACTCATTGGCATTCTTAAAATGACTGGTTGAAATTATCTTCATGTTTGTTTTGTGTCTGTGTTTGCAACCTGTAAACAGCATAATAAAGATTTTCTCGTATATTTCCATATCCTTCAGATATCACTTGTTGGTTTATCGCTCAAGCTCTGGCCAAACGGAAGCGAGCGAGCGAGCGGGATGCAGGGCGAAATTTGCTTACGCCGATTGTGCCAATTTTACTTATGTATGAAACTGAACAGGATCAGCACAGCTAAACTGCGTTCGAAAGCTGTCAGTGTCGTCATTATTGTGGAACATCAACACTGGCAGTTATTGAAGACGGTTTAGATGTGCTGATCGCGTTCATTTTCATTGGTGAAATTCGGCCTTATCGTATGAAGGTGTTCAAACTGGCACGAATAGTCGCGTGACTTCTAGCCATTTAAGCAAGGCATCCCGCTCCCTCGCTCGCTTCAGTTTGGCCAGAGCTTTAAACGTACAACTTCAGACTCGTATGTCAATATGTTCATGTTATTTTGGATTGTCAGTCCTAGTGCATCAAGTGCGAGTTCGGTTCAAACACCTGTACCCCGATAACCCTTATCACGCTATCGTATGCGGACTTTGCCGAAGTATTTTACTAAGTGCCGTGATATCGAGAGATAACGTCTAATTTTACGGCAATCGTTACATTGCAGATTTTATTGAGGTTGTTCGCTACTTACAAATAAACTAATATAATTGAATAATTACATATGTGTACTAAAAAGTAACTAGGGTCGTCGGGTATAGTTGAAGTTTAGGAAGAAACTGATGAATGTTTTCGAATTAAATTTAATTTGATAAATTAAGTAGCTGTTTGTTTTCTATGAATTAAATAAATTTGATTGGAAAATATCCATCGGTTTCTTACTATACTTCAACTAGATATCCGACGACCCAGGCCTGGCTACAAATTTTTTTTTTGGTGACCGTACGTGGAGAAGTATTTAATTAATTTATAAGAACCGCTTTTGTACGGGATGACACATTATGCTGTTTGTTGATACGAATAAAAATAACAGATTATTCTGGTATCGTCAGATTAACACAATCTTTTAATATCTACATCACTTTTAGAGAAGAAAATTGCATTTTTCCGAAATGAAAAGCATGGTATTTCCATAAAAATATCTATGTACAAATTGTTAATGGATAAATTAATTAGCTGTCAGTAGAACTTATGCAGGATATTATTGTAACACGTGTCTTGTAATCATCGCTGACGGCTGAAACACCTGCTGAAGTACCCGTACTTACTGAACATTGCAATAATAATAACTTATCTTGAAGAAAATTTACAGCCAGGACAGTCACAACCAACGAGAAGATTCAATTATTTGAAACTATATTTTAAACTTGATTAACACTGAAATTGACACTGAAAAATCACGCGATTTCAAAATTATAGCAATATTTCATAGCATTGAAATATGTATAATTTAATGTCTTTGAAGTATGTACAAGTTTCTTTATTAAAAGGTATTTTATTAAATTGAATATGGTCTACTGTTGTACAGCCAGAAAGTAAAACACCGTTGGTAAAGTAACTTGGGTGTGTAAAGTTTCCACTGTAAGTTACAAAATGTATCTAAGTTCACGAATATTCTAGATATTTCAAGTGTCGAAGAAAAACAAACACATAAAATGGCGTACGTGAAGTGCTTATCTACTTGTGTAAGTTATAACTATAACACTCAACTGAGGAAAATGACTTAGTGGTTTGTTCGAGATGTGCTATATTTACGGCTCCGTAGGTATGGTTAAACATGTATTATTCCATACGTGTAAATGTCTCATTATTGCTACAGTCATTGCTGATAGCAACCAAGCAGAATTGCGGTTTTAGAGTCGATTTATTTCTCAAAATCCCCGGTTTCCTGGAGTCTGAATTCGATTTTTCCAGAAAACTTTTCGGATAACCCGGAACACTACTCATCGATCTATTGAAAGCGGATGTTGAATGGATAAAGCGGAATTTGTAATGTCCAATATTTATGAGCAAAACTAACGAGAGTTTCTTTTCTCATCAATATTAGGATCATCTTACAAGAAATGCGGGCATGGCTGTAATGTAATAATTGTATTGTCACTTGCGATACCGACTTCAGATTGCGGCGGTCATTTACAGCCCGATCGCGAGGAAAAAAGTGCGCTCATAATAACGGCTCCGGTATGTTACCTCGAGGTCGATTCGAATTGATGAGCCGCTTTGACATTGATGTGTAAAGTGGACAATCAAGTTCTTTGTTCTTCCAAGACGTGTAGGACGTAAATTCTACGTTGTAAATCAATATTCTGCAAGATGTTTGTCCGTTACGACGCACTCTCGGTATTACGGAGTATTGTTTGGCCACAGATTGCGTGTGTAAACTTATGTAGCCGACCGTATCGTCAGCTAACAACGGCTTATTGTTATGGTTAGCATAACCGCGTTGCCTAGTTACGCCTCTTGTTGCAATAATTCGCGGTTCGTGCGGTATTTTGCTTGCATCAAACCATATTGTTGATTCTTTATCCGAAAACCTTAGCCTCCTTAAAATAGAAGTGGTTTTCATTTGTTTAATTACTTTTATTAGTTTGCAATATTAACGAATACCTAAAACAGTTTGACGCGACAAGCAGTCTTTGTGTTGACTTGTTTACACCGCTAGGCACACTGCAGGAATTTTGTTTGAATGGCCATATAACACAGCCGCGAGTCAATAAATATTAAGGACAAAGCTTAAAATCTGTCTTTATTATCGCTTTGTTTGTTGGATATCATAATTTAGTTAAATAATTGTTGCAGATATTGAATTTCAGTAAAAAAACTAGATCTGTGTAACATGCTACGCGGTGTAAATGGGTAGTCAGGTCGTATGTTCGCAATTATTTATATCTTTACGAGATATTATGATTCTTAACATCGAGTAATATCGAATTAAGTAGGTAAGTACTTGTTTTCAGTCAACCGAAACCATAGATATAAGATTTTAATGACCGACACAGCTTTTGACCTGATACTATATGTACAAAGCAAAAAGTACGCAGTATAAACTCAGAATTTACAATTTTTTTACCAGCCTCTCTGTATGCTACGAAATAATTACCGTGGTAGTAAGAAACCATACCTGTGTGACTGATTAGGTGAACATTCATGTACCACACATAGCGCAGGTAGGTACATACCTACATTAGTACGTTACGGTGCTTCAGCGTGATTAAGTGTGTTATCATTATCAGTAATCTTATCAGCGCGGTGCGGGCACACCGAGCAAGTGCAAACACCTGCACACCCACCTGTCACAGACTATCACAGATTGTGATATTGATACATATCAGATTATCACACGTACTTAAGGCCAGGATATTCGAGCGCAGTAGGCATTTAGCGTTACCCCCTTCCCCGCGTGGCAAGTCCCGCGAACGCGCACTTCAAATGAACTCGCTGACCCCGCTGTGCAAAAATTTTGCGTCACAGTTTAAAATTGTAACAGTAGGAACAGTTAACTTTGTTTTACGGAATTCATGTTAATATTTCGAGTGTTTAGTTTTTAGGGAAATATAAGTATACTTATCAACATAAATCACTTAAGGTATTACCTACCAACAATTGTTTCTTTTCTAATTGTTACCTACTCTTTTCTTTCATGACTGTTACAGCGCTTCCTTACGATCCAGTTTTTAGAATGTTTGTCTGATAATAAACTACTGGAAGGATTTTGACAGGAGTTTATATTCCGTAGCTTTAGTTTTCACCTACCACATAGGGTATGTTTTATAACTAATATATAATCCACGCGTACGAAGTCGCGGGCATAAGCTAGTTATTTATTATTAGTTACATACTTTATACTTTGGACTAAATAAATTCTGATAAAACTCATTACAATATAATACACAGGACAATAAATTATTTATTAGAAATAAGAAATACTTTTTAAAATATATAATAATAGATATAGTTGCTGCAAATCTGGTTGAGGCAGAGAGTGTGTACTGGATGCGCATTTATCTGGTTGCTCATTTTCCTTGTCTTGCCATACATGGTTTCTAATTGGCATGTCGCGTTCATTCCTACTTTTTCTTGCAGTTTTCGCAAAATAAAATTTATGTCGACAATCCTGCGTCCTGAAACGGGTTGAAAGTCATCTTCCTTGTTTTCCACTTCAACAGTAAAATCATATGAATCATGACTGTCACTGAAACAATAAAAAGAAAAAAGTTGCTTTTTATTTGACTCAAGATATTACAATTAAAACTAAAAATAACCAAAAATAAAGGCTACACTAGTCTAATAAACCGCTACCAGTTGGCGTTTCCAAAATGCTGACTGCATTGGTACGTTGTATGGCAATGCTTGGTCTTTGGGAAAAATAGAGGCCAGCATTTAGTTTAGTTATATTTAGTTTCTAGATATCTGTTTTATAAGTTCTTCCCTCAAATGGTTTTTTAATGTTTTAATGTTGTTTTGCAAATAATTCTTACAAATAAACATATTCAAGATATTACAATTCATTAGAATTGGGTTGAGCTCCAGTTGAAACAAGTACATTTTGTGACGCTTGTTCGCTACTTTGCAGCTTTGGTTTGAAATCCTAATTCAATAATTTTTCTAACATTTCATAATTTCTAAAAATTATGATTATTAATACAAATAATACACCAAACTTACTCATTAGACCCAGTTATTTGCAAATCTTCAGGATTCAGTGTAATAAAAGCGATATCACGTTCTCCAGCTCCATCTCCACTGGTGCTTTCCGTTGCTTCAGAGTGTCTGAAAGATAAATCAATGGTCAAAAAAAACCTACTCTAGCCGGATTCGGCTTATCCCTATTGCTAAGTTTTAAAGGTACCTATGTAATGTATATTATTATAAAAAAAGTCATAAAAATTGAGCGGTCGTGAGACGCCTCGATGTGAAACATCGAAATTATTTTAGACGAGCTTGCTCCGCGGTTTTACCCGCGTAATTCAATTTTCCACAGGAAGTCAGTCAGTAAGTCGTTAAGTCAGTCGGTAAGTCGAGTGGTAAGTCAGGAGGTAACAGATATCTACATACACTTTAGTCACTATTTTGTATAAAAGTACAACATCAACAACCTTGCATTATTATTATAATTTGTAGAATAGATACAGTAGGCGCGCGACTTGAGTTGTTGCATTAGGTACATGTCTACCTACCTATTGCGCCTGAGCGAGAAGCAAATACTGAATAAAAAGTCGGTGACGTTGGTTCCGCGTTTTCTTTTATTGAGACCGACTTCCGAAATTAAAGTAAGGTATTTTTCACTTTGTAGTGTTTTTTTGGAAGTCGGTTGTTTTTTTTTTTGTAAAAAAGTTTTTATTTTTCATTTTTTAGAAGGCCAGTTTGTAACTAATCTAAGTTATAATAGCCTAATGTCAACTGCTCATCACCTTTTACAAAATATTGCTTTTCCCGATGCAGGAACGTTAATTGTTGAGGAGTTCTCCTGGCAAGAACTGGAGCTGATTGAGAAGTCACCATCAGCTCCATTGTGCTTAGCAACCACATTAAAGTACCTAATCGAATTGCAACCCGTGAAATATTTATTATTGAGTAGTTCCGATGGCCATCTTCATCATCAGTTCCACTTCACCGAATGGTGGTTTCTGAGAGCAAATGCACGAAAATATCCAAATCGCTATAGGTGTGCCTACAAAATTTGAGGGTTTCCCTCGATTTCCATGAGATTCCCTCATCAGATTCCAATTTGGTGACAATGGGACCAATTCGGGAGCATACACTTTCAAATAAAAAAATAATTTTGAAAATCGGTCCACAATTGACGAAGAAATCAGTGAACATACATAAAAAAAAACATACATAAAGTCGAACATATTAACCTCCTCCTTTTTGGAAGTGGGTTAAAAAATCGAATTGTAGATTAGGTACTTACTGTTCGCCTGTGCATTTTGTAAATCCGCCTTTACATCTTGGTACCGATGAACTGCAAAGATAAAAAGTTTTATTAGCAAAAATTATCTTTGTTGTAGTTGTGCTACTGTTTTGTCCATAAACTGTAATATTAAAAACTAAAATAGCAACTATACTCCATTTACAATAAGACATTTAAACAAACCTTTTTTACCGTCTGTTCAACCGATTTTGACTTCTATTCCGTAGGCATAAGGATGCCATTAAAAGCAGTAAACAGTAGTTATTATAAGGACTTTTTTTGCTTTTAATGTCATCCTTATGCCTACGGAATAGAAGTCAAAATCGGTTGAACAAGCTGTAAAAGAGGTTTGTTATGTCTAATCTTATTGTGAATGGAGTATAAGTAGTTTATATTTACTTTGATATTAGTATAATTGTAAATTTATGGTACCTAGTTACCTACCTGCTACTGTCTGCTAGTACTGTGACAAAAGCAAGTAGGTACATAATTACCTATACAACTACAATATTGCTCTGTCGCGTCGTTTTTTAAAAGTAGGTAGGTATAAATACGTAGAAAAATAATAATCAAACTTACCTTATTTTTTTTTACTTTCTTCTGTTTTTATTCCCCATAATTTAATCTTAAATACCACTATAATTTACAACATAAACTAATATTTTGTTTAATTATTAATACTAGAACTTAAAAAAATATTTACAGACTGTTTTTTAAAACTAATATACAAACACGGAAAATAACAATAATATAACGTATATTTCGATCGATTAGCGGAGGAATGCAGCGAGCCAGTAAAAGCGACACAGGTCCGGCGTCGGAGACGCCTAGCCGGCTACTAAAGAGAAGTGCGCGGGCCGCTTTGTTATATTATATCTTGTCAAAACAATAAAAATCTGTTTTGAAAAAAAAATAGCCGTAGAATATTCTTCTAAACATCATTACCTATTTTTTGACATATTTTTTTAGAGTAAAACTTTGGTCTACTTCAAGTACGACTTGAAAAACGATAAAAAACTTCCCTATTTTCGATTTGTTTGCGATTTTTTATGATCGAGTGAAGTTGTAAATATCGTGTTTTGAACCATAGAATAATCAAGAATGTTTATTGAACTACAACATATATTTTTATCAGATCAAAACAAAGAATATTTGATTGTTTAATGTTGAATCAAAATAGGTCGATTCTGAGACTCCTGGCCTTAAAACGCCTCATACCTTTATATTATTTCCGTGTATTAAGTTTATCTAGTTTATAGAACTCACGCGCACTATTTGAATGTACAGTTTTAATTGAATCTTTTAAACCTAGTAATAGACGTAATATAAAGCTCGGTTTATTAATAATACGCGTTTCATATTGCCTGCGTTTCGTAATGTAATTAGAATTCTGAACGATTCTAAAGGAATGCTAACGATTATACTTAATGGAGTTTGTTTGGCGTCGCAATTAAATAATGAAAAGTGCTATTAAGATTTTCGCAATCCTTTTGATATTACACAATTTCATTAAATATTTTCCAAATTCGACTTTGTTTAATTTCGAATAAACAACAATCCTTTTCCATCCTCACACAATTTCCTTTTTTATTTCTTAACGTGGACTATGTGAAGTGCCTCTGTTCCCATAACTACCTAAGTAAATAACAACAAAAATAGGCCAATACCTAATATATTTATTTCATTCTAAATAGCCAATAAGTAACAATATGCCCCGTACCCGGTCGATATCAGACAGCCTGAGCTAGGCTTCGCACGGTAGATTCCCGACCGTAATGCGTGTAACAACGTTTTCCACGGCTTCATACAGCTGCGCACTAATCAACAAACGTACACCACAAGTCAGTGCTCCGCCGCCATTTTATTTTCTGTTCGGTATTTAAAAGTTTACTGGTACGTTATCGCAATTATTCATAAGTTTAGGAGGGAAAATGGTTAAGTGAATTATAATTTTAACTAAAAAATCTATTCTATACTTATAATAAATCTGTAGAGAGGTCAATTCTGTACATTAAATATATTTCCAAAATAACTATCAGCGGGTGATTAGTGATCGATACTGACGCCAAAAATGCAATCAGTAAAATTTTTGTCTGTCTGTCTGTCTGTCTGTATGTTCGTTATAGAAACAAAAACCCCTCGACGGATTTCAACGAAATTGAACAATTGGTACAATTGTTCTTCATACTCCTGGGCAGGTTGTAGTATACTTTTCATCACGCTACGATCTATAGGAGCAGAGCAGTGAAGAGAAATGTTGGGAAAACAGGATTTCTTTTTAGGTGAAGTAGTAATAGGTTAGTAGTAGTTAGTTAGTAGTAGGTAAGTTTTGGTTAATTTATGTTCAGTTTTTTTTAATATTAAGTAGGTAAAAGCGTAGGTAATTTTATTAATTATAGGTATAGGTATTATTAATTATAGTAGTTATAGGTATTAAGTTTTAAGTGAAGTAGGTTTTATTATATATTATTTTATATATTAGACGTAGTTATATATTTTTAGTTATTCAAGACCTAAGCGGACGCCGGCGTCAGCCCGCTATTGTCTTGAAAAACGCGTTGAATGAGAAATACGCGTTCTCAAGAATCGGCAGAGGAAAGAGCACATCGGTTAAACTCTATGAGAGTTAGTGCCTCAATTTCCGGAAGTCATTATTCCACGCGGACGAAGTCGCTGGCAAAAGCTAGTTTAGTAATATATTTGGTACTTATATAGCTATATTTAGGTGGCATAGGTGGGTAGGTTGTAGGTATGATGCGCCAACCTCAAATAAATTGGAATAACGGCAGGAGATTGATGTTAGGTGGGTAGGTACCTATGTGTAAGTAAAATGTCAGTGTTAGGAATATTTTATGTAAAATATGTAAAATATGTAATATGTAATATGTAAAACATGGACAAAAAAAAATGTGATTTATTTGGTAATCAATGTCAATAAAACTTTAGGACTCTAGGTATGTATTTTATTTTTCTGCAAAGTACTGAGTGTTTTTCACGAGTCGCGTCGGTGCGATGTTATCCAGATGGCAAAAAAAGGAGTTTTTTTTTTTTTTTTTTTTTTTTATCCTTTATTAAAAAGAACTAGGTTCTTAATAATTAATTACAATCTAGCCTATAAGACTAATAAGCAATTTTAATCTAACTTAATTTTTTACGTGATACTTATTTTAAAACTTAGAATAGTGTTGGTTGTACTTTACACAAGTCTGTTCCACTTTCTTAGAGTCTGATATGATGATATTAACACTTTGTTCGTGTGTTATTATGTGTGTCATTGGCACTAATATTTCTACACTTTTTACACTACACTAACTCAAAAGGTTTTGCCCGTTTTAGTCTTCGCACTATATTTGTTTGATCTAACAGCTGAATTGCCTCGATGTTCACATGTCGTTGGAGTCGGTGCTCATGGGCCTCAGCAAATAAAAAAAAAAAAAAAAAAAAAAAGGAGTGACAAAAAGTTCATGTAATGTGAATAATAAGCAATGAGAAAACTTTAGGGCATTAAATTAGTTTTATGTCTTTTCTGATATCTAAATAGGTAATATGGCATTAATAAGGTCGCGCTTATAAGGCTCGCGGATTACTCGTAGGCCCGTAGATAATCCGCGTAAAGTCGAGCTAATTGTGCAACTTTTCTATGCTAATTGAATAGTTGATAAGCACGATATCTAAGCAGCGGAAAATCATCTCATTCAACTACAGATTATAATTATGGTTTAGATGTAACATTACTGCGTGTATGCAGAATTTGTGATTTTTATTTGTTGATCATCAGTAGGTAACGATATAAGTATTTCAATGTTAGTACAGTCAACAGCAAAAGTAGATGATGAAAATCAGAAATTCAATACTAATGAACGGAGTTCGCGCTAGAACTGTGTGGCGTCGAAGTGTCGTTATGTGATTGTAAATTACACCAAACGTTTACTACTTCGACGCCACACAGTTCTGACGCGAACTCCGTTCGTTAATTAGTATTGAATTTCTGATTTTCATCATCTACTTTTGCTGTTGACTGTACCTACCTAAGTGCCAGCATACTTTTTATGTTTATAAAATATGATACATTTCTTTAAAAAAATCCTGAAGTCCGTTCCTTACGCCAACTGGTTTCTTGCGAAGAACATATGAAAGTATTCCTTTTAAATCAATACTCAATTCAAGTCAATACTCACTTTTTTCTCCCAACAATGATATTTGTCATGGGTTGTACTGAAGACAATACACGTGCACCCAGCGAAGGTCGCAGACATCGACGCAGGCGCACCTGCGTGAATAAAATCGCCACTCGGTTATCGGCGTGATAGCGCGTCGCCTGAAAAACCCGTTAATGGAACTGCGTGATAAGTAACTAAAGGCACGTTGGTGACGAATAGTAGCGGTATTTATAGTTTTCTATCGTTTGAAACAAGCCTAATAATGTTAGAAGAAAAATGAGGTGTCTCAATTACTGTCTCGTCTTTTTTTCGTCGAAACGTCTTCCAAATTGACACGCCAGATTGTCTGTTTATTTTATTTTTGTTATTCATCGTGTTGATTTACGTAAATAACATTTTCATTATGTTTATTCTTCTCAATCCGCTCGAATGAGTGTGTTTTTTACGAAAACATCGGAAAATGAGAAAAAGTGACACTAACATATGTATAAGTTTCCAGTCTAACCGGATGCAGCTGAATACCAGTATTATATGCAACATGAAGCGACTGCCTACCTGACTTCCACAACAAAATGGTTGTCAGACTTGTGGGCTTGTGACTATCTGGGTTGTTAGAGTAACTCTCAGTTGGTACTTAATTCAGTCCAATTTTTTTGATAGATTGTAAGAAGGTAGGTACCTTCATGTCCGGACATTGTGGAACCTATAGGTGCTCTTTTAGTCGTTTAAGTCTAAGTATCTCTGTTTTTATTGTAGGTTATCTTGAGACGTGTAGTAGGTACCTACAGTATGCTATTAGTTAGTTGTGGTCCCACGCTATACATCGAGTTAGGGCATTTCCTTAGCTCAGCTTGTTACTTAGCTAACGACCTGTCACGGTGCAGCTGTGATCTCTGACCTTAGTGTCTGCCTACAAAGTACAATGCTAAAGTGTCGGACGTGACTGTGAATAACGGCGATGCACTTATTTTGTAGGAATATAGGTACTTATGCATATACCTATGCGGGTAGATCTTGGACTTCGACGTGCGGTTTGTACGGGACAAAAGTTTATATTTATAAGCATTTTTTTTACGAAACTTTTTATGGCTATTTTAAAAATAGGGTAGTAAAGAGATCGCGACGCAATATTCTATTTCAATTGCCGCCTCAACGGGCCCTGTGGCGCAACGGATAACGCGTCTGACTACGGATCAGAAGATTCCAGGTTCGAATCCTGGCAGGGTCGCAGCTAATTATTTTTGTTTGTTGTATATTTTTCCGTTTACCTCGCGTTATATTAGTAATTAGTCGCATTGTTCGTATGACGGCATCGAGCTAATATTTGCGGACAAACGCTCACGAAACCAATTATGTATTGTGTTTTCAGTGTACCGTATTCAACTTACTGCTATCGCATCACGGTACAAATTGCTTTGTTAATAACGTAGACATGTAGCCACAGGAATTTGAGCCCTGTTCTTAACTCAGAGAGTATAATTTCGTGTGGTTAACGTTTGTTATTGACGTTCATAGTACATTATGTACGCAGCTGACCAAATATTGTAGTTACGATAATTGGTCGTGATGCAATCGCGTGATCTTGCCGGATCCGTGTTGGAATGAAACTTTTTAGAGAAGTGTAAGTAAACGTTGTTATTGAAACTATTTTACTGACATAAATGAAGTTTTTCGTGTAATACGTGTGTTTCTATTTTCTATATGAGTCAATTTGAATAAGTAAATATTTATAGCATAGTTTTTTCCGGGAAAACCAGTGTTTTTATGTGGATTAAACCACATGCACATTAGTAATACTGTATTTAATAATATCATCGATCTCCTTTTCAACGCTTTCATAAACTCCCGTATCAGCCGATCGATTCTATAAAAACCTCACCGTGATAACTCAGGAGAAATGAGCGTGAAGTGAGCTATCAATAGGGGCAATCCCTAACATAAGCTGGAATGACAGCTCACTTCACTTTAGTTTTCACGGTGAGATTTTTACAGAATAGCACTGCGGGTTCGGCCTACAATTGACACGTCAACACTAAGGTAGCAAGTTCTTAGATAGGTACCTACCAAGGCTCCCATTCTTCTTTATCCGAAAATCATAAGTTTAACATTTAAGTAGATTGAAGTATTGTATAGAGTTTGTATGTTTCATCAATACAAATCCAAATCATCCCAAGCCAAATCTTGCGAAAAAAATCTTTTTTCTAATCATAAATCAGAGGGTAGACACCTCGTAGCCCGCTACGAAACTTAAGGTTTACGGCGTAGCAGCTTATTTTAGGGTACTTTACATCCAAAGACAGCCGGTTACTATTCACCATTTATAGTCACCATATTCAGGCTATTATCAGCAATATGGAAGTCTAAGAGCTTGTCCAGAAAGGGCGAATTCGCCGCGATTCTATCGTGCGTATTACGCGCGACCGTTGCGTCCAGAAGGAGCGTAGCAACGCGCGAGCATTTGAAAATTTTAGCCCTCCATTTCCCTTGAGACATGCACTCGCTCTGGAGTTCGCGCGTCAACACTGGACGCAACAAGGAGTCTCTAGTATCTCGACTCGCGCGCAAAACGCGCGAATGAAGCGCGAGTCGAGAGTCTGGCGAACCGCACGCGATTTACGCGCGTGTTTTGAAATCGCGCGATGCTTGTGGATGCGATGTATTGGCGCCTAGTATCTCGTTAGCGCGCGAAACGTTTCGCGGCGAATTCGCCCCTTCTGGTCAAGGTCTAAGTCTAGACTGTTTGCCATCTGTGATGACTATGCTCTAATCTAATAGACAAAGCATCGATCGTAGCAGCGGCCTACGCGTGCCTACGCGGGTAGTTGTAACTATTAGATGAAATAGTTAACTGTTATATCTACATAAACATGTTGTTACGGATTATTTTGTATAGTTTGCAAAGCATGAAATGTTTTTTTTTCGCTTGGATATGTATGTGGTTCGAACTAGAACTATTATTTTGTATTTAACACAGATCTCTCGGAACCAGAACCAATCTTGATTATAATAATTCTATGAATTTCTTGTAGACAAATTCCACTTGTATTTATTTATAGGTAAATAAAAGAGTTCATATAGCCTTAATATTTTTTTTATTTTCCGTTCATTGTACTGGTACTTAATAAAAAATCAGTGCACAATTTATAAAACTAAATAATAAAGGAAAATATGGGTGATTAACATCGTGAAATGCAATCAAGACAGATACAATTTGTGACACAAAGTTGTAACGTTAGCTGCCTGAGGCGTGCGGCCGCCATGATCAGATTCTTGTAGAGTAACAATCAGCACACAACGTCCCACATTCACCAACAACGCATATTTGATCATTATTAACGCACCTCAACTAAAACTATAACAGTCTATTTAAAATTATAATACACCATAAGTAATAATTATGTATATAAAGATAATTAAAGCATCTTCACCTTATAATCGAAATAAAATCATAAAATGTATCAAATCGATGATTTTCAGTTAAATTTTATATTCATTTAGTTTTTATTACATACATTATTTACATATAGTAATGTGCTAAACACAAATCATAAGTTAATAATAGAAAATTTGCGTGAAGCACTCACAAAATAATATTTTATTAGAAACAAAATCGCCATGCAAAATCACACTCATGAAATAACTTAAAATAATAAAATTATATACGTGAGCCGACTTTCAATCGGCCCACTTCTTTGATATAAATGGAAGCATTAGTTTTATAACTAAACGATAGTAGTGAAATTTTCTAAGAAAAAGGATTTATACAAAATTGAAAGTCTTACGGCATTTTGTACGTGAAGTTAGTGTTCTGAACAGTAATAAGAATCTATTTATTACAAAATATATCATCTGTTGTCAGACAGGATGTCCCTTGGGTGTACCACAAAACCACTCAACATACCTATTTACAAACATGGAAAATTTACATTCATTACACTACTAACTAGCTAGTAAAGCTTTTTACACAAAACATTATAACAAATCAATCCGCGGCGCCGGCGCTCCGGGAGCCGCGCTGATTGCATTGCAATGCTCAAGTCTTCTGCGTGTAATGCCACAAAACAATTACATTAAAGTAGTTTACTGATCGTAACGAGATCGTGCATAGGATATCATCGTCGTGATGATGTTCACTGGAACTGAGACGGGGGCGCCTGCGCACGGGGCGCGGGTTCCTCCCGCGGCGACCTCCGTCGCCACTCGAGGTATATAAACATTACCATAAATTATATCGTCTCTCTTAACTTAACACCACTTAGCATGAGGGCCTGTCAAGCTGGTTCTGCTTTTCTGGCGTCTGTAACAAAAACAGAAAACACATGAGTAAAGTTTTGCCAATGCATCAAAATCTGCGTATGATTTAAGAGTCAATTTGTTATGAGAACAGAAGGATAGCCCATGTAATCACTAGTGGGGGTGCAGCTACCAATCATTGCACAGATGCGCGCGCACATGTACCCCTAACATCTGACACGATCGCAGCGCAATAATTATGATATGAAAACTGAGGATTGTTTAGTACAGTTATTATATGTAAGCGATAGGAACAATTTTTATTTATTACGGCCAATAAAGTCTCCCTCGTCGTTTTAGTGTTATTAGTGATTGTGACAAATAGTATCGTGTGGCACATGCGCATCCCGCGCACCCGCGTCCGGCCATCTGTCACCGCATATGCGCTCGTTGCAACACTGTTTTAATTCATTAGTGCCCGGACAATGGGCCTCCTGTTATTTGGTTGTTCTAATGTATACGTAGCAGTATGTTAGGAAAAGCCGCGTTTTTATGAATGCATGAAACACGGAAGGTACGGTCAGTTGAGTGTGATTTTTTCCAGCAGATGGAGGACAGTGGCAGTTTCAGTGTGACTTTCCGAGTATCAGCGAGTGTTAGATTACGGCTTCCCGTCCGTGCACATCCGCGGCACAGCTGAACGGCCGCACGTGGCCACACCCTATTTACGGACACATACCGAAGGGAGAGCACACATGTCCCGAACGGATCGGGACTTCGCGAGTGCGCACACGTGAAATCCCTTTATGAGACGAGCATTGTCGGCCGGATAATGAATAGGTATGTTCAGTGTTCGTCACATTTATTTAGCTATCCGGCCACCGGCGCCGTCACGTGTGTTCACACGCAGCTGCGAGCGACCGTTACCCGCACAATGCCCTCGATCGATCCGTCGTCGATGGAATCCAAGCGATCGGCGAAATCGTGCACGTGTGCAGGCGCTGGCGAGACATTTCGCGGTGAAGTTGCATTGTCTACTCGCCGACGCTGTGCGGTTTATTAGTTCGGAGAAGCGTAAAGGTGCTCGTAAAAGTTTCACGTGCGCGATTTATGCGTGAGGTGCGCGGAGACAAAGATATTCAGAGGAGCGGGCGAGCGTGGGCAGCCGTGGACACCTGGCGGCTCGTTAGTGTCGCCTGTCGGATGAACCGGCCGCCGGCCGCCGCCGCCGCCGCGCCGCGCCATGCGTGGGCGACGCTGCTTGCATCCACACGTCATTTAGCTAGCTTGTACCACAAGCGACAACACTTGTTCGCTCTACATATATGCAATTATTATTTACTTGCTTTAAATTGGCTTAAGGCACAATATAAATATTAATGTTCAATAGCTAGCTCGCTTGGTTCGCGTCGATTAACGGTAGGGGTCCTTAAATTGGTAAAGAAAGGCAAGATGCGCACATGCGGGCCAGTAATTGGATGATTAAGTGATAATTGACAAACTATAGTTTGGAGACTAGGAGTAATGTCTTCTCTTGTAAACAAGGAGTGAGACGACCCATTGATAAAGTGTTCCTTTATGTTGTATCAGATATGATTATTATGAATAGGGTTGCGCCCTTTATGTGAAATAAAGCGGGGGTGCCACCGCAGCGGATTACACGCCTAACAATCGTCATTACGGCACTTAGCAGCTTATTATGGTTGAAGTGTAAAGTCAAACAAGAACAAAAGGACAAATGGGGTAACTTGATCGATACAACAGGGAACACAGACTCAGACAATGATAATGACGTTGATTTTAGAGAGCAGTAGGTATCAAAAGAGCAGAGTGGATTGATCTAACGGCCTTTCGAGAGCCGGCGGGCGGCAGCTGTAGGCTACAATTACCGAGCAGAGCGTGGCGTATGCTCGTGACGGAGGTTTGTAGCACACGGCGCCCGATGGCCCGCGAGATACCGTCGTGAAATGCCGCCTCACGACGACCACGGTGGAGATACAAATTCCAGCACGATCGCCCCGAGCCGCGCTATTCTTTCTAGGCTTGTGAACCACTGATTCTTGTTTTAGGAAACGATGATCGCGTTGTTTGTGATAAATGTCCTTGTGCGAACGAATATTCCACATTTTATATTCAAGAATGCGGCCCGATTAGTCGACATTCCAATATTATAGTAGGCTGTATATTAGTAAATATCTGTGAAAATCTCGATACCGCCGGCGCCCGACACTATCAAGTAGATGTTGTTTGTTGTTGCTGCTTTGCTGATAACTTGTTTCCTGCTGTTTAACGGCGATCTTTGTCATTAAAGATGACATGGAAACAAGAATACTCTCCAAAGAAAGTATCATGTTTGTTAATTGCGACTACATGGAGCTCTCGGCACCACCGTCGTAATGCAACGATAATGTTACATAAAAAGAGAAATTTATCTTTTAGAGTCGTCGAAAATCACGACGTATTGCGAAGTTTTACAGCTCTAAGCATGTTAACGTGCTCGTACATTAGACACGCTAAATGTATGGTTTTTTATGAGTGTAGTCTGTCACGAGTGGGTAGGTACCTGGCCGTACTATAGGTGTACATAAAGCCGTAGCGCAGTTGTCGACTTCTACGTGGCACTTGCGTCGCTGTAAATACAGCAGGCACGTTGCGTCTCTTAAATCACGCTTGTTTTGAACATTTCCCTCGGTTCCAACAACTGGCAGAGATTAAAATTTACGTGGCGCGACCAAGTATTAACGAGCGCGCATTGCGCCTGGGGCTCGTAATCGCAAAGCGCACGAATAAATCCTGCGAGATGCACCTGCCGCGTGCCGCAAGCCGCGACCAGACATCACAACACGATCATGCGACCTGCAGCAGTTTTAGTTGTCGTCCAGCGACAAACATCTAATTGCGTACTACGGACATTCGTTGCAACCAACTTTTTAATGTTCTGTCACGGTAAATGGGAATAACGAAATGGCAATCACACACAGGTGTAAGGCGGAATGTTAAACGAATAAGATAAATATGTGTTGAATATTCAGATAGTGTGTCAGTACACGGTCGTTTACGCGGCGCCGGCGCAGGTGGCCGCGCTTCAAGGCTGAAATTCAAAACAGCAGTCACGCATGCTTGAACAGTGGTACACTACACTGCTTATTTACCGAATCTATGATTTCATTATGAAACCCTGTAGATCATACGGTAAGCCCCGATGTTTATTTGACGATGTTAATATGAAAATAGATCGTTAAGGCCGCAATAAACATTCTGAAGTGATTATAGATTGTTTGTGAGTTGAGAGGTTTACGGCTGATTTAAGAATCGATATATTGGCATGTCCTACAGTTGGGAATGGTGCAGTGGTGACAATTTATATTAATGTATGCAATAATAATTGTGATGGTGATGCGTGCCGGTGTGTTGTGAAACTCTGCATCTCCGCTTTTACCTTCCCGCGCTTGCGAAACACGCAGGTGCGCGCTGTCCCTATATATATTGTAGTCTTTGGTGCGCGCGCGCCGCAAAAACACCGACACGGCCGATTTCATTTACTTTTTATGCAATAGTAGGTATCTCTCGTACTAACTAGTGCACGGCTGTCGGCTACATTATCTCCGCTGAAAGCCGCTAACAGCCGCACGTGATGTTTGAGTTAGATGCATTTGTTATTGTGAGCCAACTTTCTACTTTGGAAATAACGATTAAGTTAAAGCGTTAGTCGTTTATTTTACAGCAGAGCTTACATTTATTTTAGTAGACAATAATTTGAATGATTATTTTATTGGAGGATGTCGTAATTACCCATTTAGTGATTACATGGTAAGTTAGGGTTAATTGGGAACTGTGTTGTAGTTAGCAAAACTGTCATAAGTTAGTTATGCTGACTGCGTAGAGTTAGGGGATTCCAGAAAAAGAAACTTACGGTTTGAGGTCTGTGTTGTGTGTCTTGACTGGGGGCTGTTTTGCGCAGGATGGTGTTAGGCGCGGCGCGGGGCCCGAGCGGGCGCCGGAGCGGGCGTACGGGCGTTGCGCACGCCGGGGTCGCCAGTGCGCTCTCCGCGTCGAACTGATCCATGGCAGGGTGGTTCTCCAGCGCCGACTGCAAGTCGCAGATGTAGTCGATCACATGCTGGATCACCTCCAACTTCGAGATCTTCCTGTTCTTCGGCATAAAAGGTACCAGGTCCTGCAACTTGGACAGGTACATCTGGATCTCGGCGTTCTCGCCGTCGCGGTGCCGCTGCACGCGGCCGCCGGCGATGGCGGGTACGGAGGCGCCGGTCGCGCACACTGCTGTTATCGCTTTCATTGTGACTGTCACTGAACACGAACACTGGGTTTGAACTCAACACGGGCGCGGACGTGCGTCGGGCGCGGATAGCGAGCGAGGAATGAGGAGATGTGCGGAGCGACCTAGTATTTATGGGCGCTGGTGGGGCGCGGGGCGGCGCCGGGCGGTCCAATGGGCGCGCGGGGCGGGGGCGGGGGCGGCGAAGCCTGATTTTTCCCATGGCGGGCGGTGGGCGCCGCGTCTGCCGCGCTGGGCGGCCCTGAGTAAGGCCGTTGCGCTCGTGACATGCACTTTGTCCTGTCTGTAATCTTGTTTATTTCTGGATCCTTAATTATTATGTTATTTGTTTATTAGATTCTACACATATTACGTAAATAAAGTATAGAGCCTTCCTAAGTTGTTGGCTTGAGACCCATTGATCAAAGTAAAACAAGCTAGGTAATGTTTATTTTACACCTTAAACTCCTTAAAGTTAAAACAAAGATTTATTGGGTAGAGTCTCACAAGAAAGTGAATTTAAATACCCAATATGTTGTATTCAGATATCTAGAGACATTTCTGTATCATATACATAAGACAGACATGGTTTATACCACCATCATTGTAATACCAAATTTCAATAGATTTCAGTCTACGTAAGTACATATATCATGCATACATTATAATTGTAGTCAGAAAACAGTATCGTTCAGGTTAAAGGGGGTGTTTATGGGGGAAGGGGGGTGAGTAGGCTGCAGGGGTGACGAACAATGGGAGAACGTGAAGGCATCCACTTGTCGCGCTCCCACGGCGACAGGTTCCGGAGGCTGCGTCTGCGCAAAAAACACCTTTTGAGGCTTTCAATTTGAATTGTAAAAACATAAATCGTGCTTTTATTAAATGAGTAGTTCTACGTAATTGTTTTTTGAATTTAAAAGGAAGTGAGTTGTAAAATTGTATAATGCTAATTGAATATTCAGGTGTAAGATGGATAGATTCTTTTCAACGTGACAGTTAGAGATGTATTGTTTTATTGATAACTAAGGGTAGCCTAAGTACCGGTTCTACTTACCAAAATGTCAAATTATAAAACCGTCACCGAGTCTAAAAACCGTAGCTACAAAATTATTGTTGGTAAATGCAGAGTTAAAAACTAAAAGAATGTCGATCTTTTTTTACGTAATTCAGATCCTGCTTGACGAGGTAATAAATAGACAAGAGTATAATTAATCAATAAGTTTTTAATCTACGAATAACAATTTATTGACGCCATGCGCCGATTAAATATGTAAAAAAATTGCACTAGGCAGTTTTACCTCTATTTTGAGATGAAATTCTATAGGACAGGCTGTATTTTAATGTACATAATATAATGGTGGTGCAGTATTAATATATAATGTAAACTTACAGGTGTACATAAAATAATGACTATACTTTTGTACTCTTGGGCCATCCACTATAAAATTAGGTTTTTGTTGTTTTCACACCTACTGTGATAAAGGTATTCAATATCTATGGATTTTTTGGTCCGAAATAAAACGCATTATTATTATTATTTTTTCGTCTTTTGATATTTCTCGGGACCTTTAGGTCCTGGACCTTTGGAAGGCGTCTAAGGGGCCGAAGCCAACTCGCAGAGGCCCGTTACGCGTGTTTTATGAAGTGAGGCACCAACCGACGATTAGGTGTCCTAGTTCGCCTTCGCACTATGCAAGTGCACCCAAGGACAACCCCCGGTTGGTGCAGGATATGGAAACCAAGATATTGGATTATGGGTTTTGGGTGGTTATAGTGAACTGGTTATTTCGGACTATGGAAAGTCCAGACCTCTGCCTAACTAATGTTTTTTTTTATAAATTACACAGATAAAATGGCAGGGAGTGACTTGCACACAATAATGGGCCCCCGAAAACAGTCGCTAGCACTTAGTGTCGTACCGACAAGGGGGCAACATGTTCTGAGGTGCTTATGAGGAGTGGAGAGGTATTCCACGGCTATCAGGACAATCCCGGAATACGGTCAAGATCCCTACCAGTATCTTTCTGGAATACTTCCTTCCTTCAAGCACGTTTTCTCTTGCGAATCTCCACTCAAGCCAGTCAATAAAGGCAAGAATGAGGTGGAGCCATGTTCCCCGTCATTGTTCACTCCAGCCGGCCAATAAAGGCAAGCCAGAGGTGAGGAACAAGACTTCTCCCGGGAGATAGGGTCCTCGGGGTCGCTACTGTTCAAAAGCTCGCCACATGCTGCCCTGCGCGTTTCTGTATCTCTTTTACAAAGTAAACTCTTCCGGCATAGGCCTAGAGTTCGGAGCGCGCAACCCCAACAACAACGACGTCGACGTAGAGATACGGCGGTGAGGTTATTATTATTATTAGTGTGCTTATTTACTTTATTAGTACGTGATCGTGAAAAACTTTACAATTTTATCAATTGGTTAAACAAGTCACCTAATTAATTATACATTCAGTAAATGTAAAAAGTTCTTCAGACTTATTTAAATAAAGAACGTCTACATTTATTTACGTCGAACCATTTCACGCTGACATCGAGAATTTTTTACTGAAATTGATGACCTGAAGCGAAGTTTGTCACAAACGCGACGTAAACGACTATAAGTAATGGTCGAAGATTTATGTTTACTACAGATTAATTAACTTACGGTGCTATTAATGGGTTAGGTATTTATATAACCGCCTTATCGTTCGACCACACAGAGCCCAGAGGTCCAAATCGCAATAACACTGGGCATAAAAAACGACGCGGCAAAAAGTCACGAGTCACCTTGGAGGCGGGAGTAAGGAACTCAGGTAGTAAATTGCTTCATTTTGAGTTATTTGGACCGCCATTTAACGTTATAATGTGATTCGATAAATTGGAACGTACGCGGTACGCTTAGACGTGACGAACAGTAAAATGTATTGTTGTTGAGTTTTTGATGGCTGTTGAAACGAGCCTCATTTGTTACCAAGCTTTTATTACGTAAAATTGGTAGCGTAAACTTAACGTCATTTATATTTTATTTTATTTTTGATGAAAATATTGAATTGTACTTTGAGCTTGCATAGTTATCTTTTGTAGATTTTCGATATTGTCCAAAGCTTACCGGTAGTATTAATCGAACATCCCTGTTGTCTCATCAAATCAAACTGACCAACGCATTCTCAATTTCTCACCAAGATAAAGTTACTTATAAAAACAAACTGATTTACTGTGTTAAGATAATCAATAGCACACGTAAACGTGTCGTCACGGCTACTTGTGAAATTAGTCGTCGCGACGAAGCGCGTATTTTGTCCTCACGTTTCGGACTATTGTCCACTGGGCGCTGGCCAATTTGCGTTTTGACTGCATTAGGCACCTTGCCGTGCAATTGACAGAATATTGTTTTAATTCTACAGGTATATTTTGTGGGATTATCAAAAAAAGGTTTTAGAAAAAAAAATCTAAGTGCAGGGCTGATACAGCTTTGAGTCTATGGGTTCCACCGATATTTTTGAATTAACGCCGAGAACGAACTTCTGTATTGGTTTAGAATCTCTTTTAATTTTATTGTTATAGGACTTATAGGTAGTCCTTTTATCACATCTCATCTTCCAGAAATTGATCATCATGAGTATTTTAGAGACCTTTTAATAGTTTATGGCAGCTGAAACACGGAACAATCTAGCTATTATTAAATTATTGCCTTTCAGGATTTCAGATCAAAATTAATCTCAACCAGAATAGAAGCTTTTCAACTTTTTTTTAGATTTTGGAACCATTTTTGGATTCAAACCCGTCGAGACGTTGAAAAAATAGTACGAGAGTACACGGACATAAACACCTCAAGTCCGAAACGATGACAATGCGTAAAGTGTTTTTATGACTCTGTCAATATTAAGTGTCCGAAGCAAAAAATATTAGTCAACAGCCTTTGTTGGCAGGTGTCGCGTATTCTCATGAACATCTTTTAAATGTTGAGGTGTGGAATTAGTAATAACGGAAATGCATGGTTCTGTAATTACATTTTCTCTGCAGTTTCGACGGCGACAATAGTGGCGACCCAATAGCTATTTGTGTGTGTTAGGTTTATCTTTTGATTGGAAAACAAACAGTCTATTGAGGTGGTGTACCTAGACACTACTAACCCCCCGGTATTAACCTCCCATAGCAGCCATGGAGGTGCTTTATACCAATCAGGGGGCCTAGAGAAATAGACATTCTATCACCGATAACGATGATATAATAGTCAAAAATATATGGGAGTGACTTATGCTACGGAAAAGCGATTGCCAATCCTGTTGAAAGTCTTTGTAGAAAATATGAAATGCTTTGAAAGCGATTGTCACTTGTCTAGTTCCTCTGGACAGGAGAGCTTTTGCTATTGTAATAAGATAGGTTAATTTCAAGTTTGACTTGTCGTTCCTAAGCATCTAATTAAAAAAATTAAAGCTGCTTAAATTGGGGTTGTCATATATTTAAGTACTTACACGAACGCCACAACTAGTACGCATATGCATATTGTATGTAGCACAACAGTTGGAGTTGGATGGTTTATGCAGCCATAAACATCGACCGAACTGTAGTTCGATTAAAAATCGATTATGCACTTGAACTCCAAGAATTCAATTAGTTGATATTTATTTTCTTATGATCATAGCCTTGGCCGAGGCACCTATAAATTATTGATAGACAAAGTAAATAGAATATATTGATATGTATGTTTCTCAATAAACGTCGGTCCAGCATTCCATTTATTTGACATCATTGTTCTTATTGTTGGAGTGTTTCCATTAAGGTCTGCGCATTAGGTCGGGGTGGAGCGTTTACCCCCGCGCGTGTCGTGGGAGTGCCGGGCGCGTGCCGCTCCCATCACGCGATACACCCCGGTCCCGATTGATCAGTGTTATTTGTTGCGATATTACTGATATTAGTATACTCATTGTGAACATGCGGTTAAGTGCTGTTCAAAACAATAGTTACGAGCACTCTATAAACCCCTTTTGTGGTCTTTTAAAACAGGGCACTATATTGGGATTATTAGTAATTAAAATCGCATATTCATTAACCGATTGTATGTAACAATCAAAAAAATAAAATAAAACAAGATGGTATGCAGTTACAAAAACAATAAAATCCTTTAATTAATTATTAAGCTTACCAATTACCATTATTAAGGAATACGTATTTACTTGCGTCTAGTATTAGTAAATTGCAAGCTATGAAACCCAATATCCTCGCCAGAGGCTATAATGAACCCTCATACAATATTGCTAGCCATTATTGTTCCTCAGAGTGTGCTTATTGACAGAACAAACAGTTCGATTCGTGTGATACCCTCCGCTCCCACGGGAGGGCGCGAGAAATCCCTTAATTCGGACAGTGCAGGTGCGGGCTCATTACGCGCTTTTCCGGCACGTGGCGGCGCGTGCACTGCGCACATATCGACTTTAGTTTTAGGTCGAATGCGTTGCACGCACTTAGAATATTACTTTGATCGACGTGGATTAATGGTTGAATGTTGTATATTATGTGGCGCCTGTTATGTAGTAGGTACATGGGTAAGATATGTTTCCTAGACTATTGTTGAATTACTTATAGAAGCATACTTAAGCTTCAGTCTTTAGGTGTGTATTTTGCTGACATTTTTGTTATGTTTTTTGAGCAGTTCTGTGGAATGAGTTTATGTAATATCTTATGTATAGAAGATTTATCTTAGTTTGTGCATGGGTTCTGTATTCTGTTATATCACACTTTGCCTTGGGCACACATATGTATAAGTACATAGTTACCTACCTACACAGGTACATAGGTACTGAAGGTACTATTTTTTCATGCAATGATTCATATTACGGATATATGTTTGTACAAGTTCCAAAATATTGAAATGTAACAACCATTTCACAGTCTGACTCACCCCGTTTCTCACGTAGCTTGAACCGAAGCCACAAAATTCCGAATAAGGTTGGAAAATTCAAAGTTCCGATGGGAAGCAGTGATTTCTCGTGTGAACAGTGCAGCGTGGGAAGGTCGGTCTGTGGCTCGGTTGGCTCTTGTGGCTCGGGTCACAGGTCGGGATAATTACGAGCGAAGCCGAGCGTTCGACGCACGCGCAACTCTACGGGGTGCAAGGAGGATCATCGGCTGATATTGCGCATCTGATTACACGTTTAATTATTTGAAATTGTGCCATATTCTATGTAGGCACTAAGATCTTGATGCTGGGCTTTGTGTCCACTAAGATTGTCAATGCATATCGCACTTGTTATCATGCCTAAGCCTGATTTGATTTGGGAAGGCTACTTTCAGAAATTAAATGAAAGTCGGTTAGACAATTCCTTCAGTATCTCCATCTTACAAAATCTGAGTATACCTAAGGGCTATTATTCCCAATGAAACTAAACGCGATCAGCACATATAAACCGCGTTCAAGAGCTGTCATTATCATTATTGTTTTGGACTATTGACTGACAGCTGTTGAACGCGGTTTAGAAGTGCTGATCGCGTTCATTTTCAAGTTTTGCGAAACTTGCCCCAAGCCGTTTAGATAGATAATTTTCGAGCTACCTGTCGTATATAAAATGTAACTTTCACAGACCAAACTATTAAGTGAAAATTAGGTAGGAATGCTACAGTCGTGAGACTGATGGTGTTCCCAAAGTAAATCGCGGCATAATTTAGTTGCGAGCAAGCGCGAGCGAAGCCCGTGAGATTGTAGGTGTTCCTGTGTGCTAATATGCCGAAATCCACTTACCAATCAAGGTAGGTGGACCTTTGGGGTCACGGGCGCATAGAGTGGGGACTCTGTCCGCTCACCAAGTGATCCTAGGGAAGACGGTGGCACAGTGGTCACGTGCCGCCGTAAACAGCGAGGCTCAGGGGAGGCCCCTTTACTCTCTCCCCAGGGATGTGCCTTACAGGCGTTGCACGGGGGGGTTCCGGAATTGGTCTTTTAAGAGGAACCGGGACCACCCCTATGTGCTGATGGTGACCACCGGGGTGGTTTTAGTGAGGTAAAAATCCCACACTCCCCGACCTCCCATCCCCAGAGGTCGGGCGCCTTTTGAAGGTTTCCCCCCGAAAACAAAAAAAAAAAAAAAAGGTGTTCCTGTGTGAACCGACCCGTGAGAGACGCACCGAGAGGTCACGAACATGAGTAAAATATACCACGACTTAATATTGGTAATGAGCCAAGAATTACGAGCCGACTGAATTTAATGTCCGTTAACACGCATCTAATCCTTGTAGCGCCTTCAGGTATGGCCCATGATTTAAGCGCTATTGATATCGTTTTTCAAAGTTGGCACTATATAAAAGATCTATTAATCCGATCTTAACAACTACCCTAGTTCAGATGGGGTATAATTTCGGTTTAAAACTGCTCTTTTATAAAACAATGGTTACATCAATTTGATATAGCCGTCTCGCTTAACAACTCTGTCTAGAGATTAATATCATGGCTCCCACAGAGGCGAGGGGTTTTAATTCGCAATAAGCGTAAAAGGCATTTAATAATGCAGACGTCCGTCCACGTGCGTGCATAGTGAACAAATACCTAGCAATCGTAGTAATGAAGGCGCGGGGGTGGGGGTAGGCGGAGGAGAGGGGGGACGCGTGGCAGCCACGTGACAGTTTTACATTACCGCCCGCCGCTCGGGGTGATTTACATTCGTTTTTTTTTTGTAACATTTCCACTGATTAAAAGACAACATTACAAAAATTGATAGCGAAAGTTATTTATGGTGGTTATTTTTGTCGATAGTGGAACAGGCTATAGAATTGGAAATACTTAAATAATATTAAATGGCAAGCTGGCTTGGCTGGTTCATCTTTCATGAAAGTGTAACATGCCGTTAACAAGAATTTAATCGAAAGTTAGAATAGTCGATACTGATGAGAGCTTTTTTGAATCTACATAAGTCTACGCAGTAATTGCGTAACACAGTAACAGTAGCAATAGCTCTCATTTTGACAGTTGACAAACATTCATTGCGTTATCTACGTTGTTGAGCAGACAAATCTTTCTAACATATGAAGCAATTAATTAGCAACATCCTTCAAAATTATTCAGATTGTGATTGAAAGTGTCCTGAAAAATGATAGAAGAAGACATCCTGCACTGACCCAAAATAAATTGGGATAAAGGCGAGATAGTGATGATGATGATTTGTATTCACTAATAATCGCAAAGCAGACCTAAAACTTTATTTCGAAACAGGTTGAAATAAACCCTAGCACGCTTTTCGATTAGGTACATAATAAAGTTTTTGGCTACGTTTCAGTCCAAAATGAGGAAAAACAAGAAAATGAGGCTCATTTTCTTGTTTTTCCTGTTACAAAACCATTATTTCAAAACAGGCTGAAATAAACCCTAGCACGCTTTTTGATTACCTAATAAAGTTTTTGACTCAGAATAGCCTCATTTTCTTGTTTTTCCTGTTATAAAACCATTATTTCGAAACAGGCTGAAATAAATCCTAACAATACTTTTCGATTACATAATAAAATTTGTGGCTACGTGCAAACCAAAACAGCTTCATTTTCTTGTTTTTCCTGTTACACAGGCATGACGTGAATGAATTTTGGCGCCTGCAAATTTAAATTAAAAATAAATTCGTCCTTTCCTTAAGAAACAACAGGCTGGGGGTTGGTATGCGAGAATTATTACAGTTTTCACCAACTGTTGACATTCTTTATGTATTATGTGACTATTTGCCTAGACTAGAAATTCTATTGTTCCCCACTGCGAAATCGCAACTGTGCGTGAACCATTAAACAAAGAACCCACATAGCGATGTCAAAACGAAACTCCCACAGATTTATAACAAAAACTGTGTCGATTTTCCCACTGTCGTTGTTACAATATAACGCTGGGGATCAAACGGATTGGATCACCCTGTGCGCGTGGACTGACGTCACCCCGCGAATCCAAAACCAAGTTATGAAAACCCCCAATTACATACATTGACACTCTACGAAGCTAGAACAGCAAGAGGTCTAAGTATGCTGGTGGGGTTGCAATGTTCGTATGGGGTGTTTTGACATGGCGTGGGAGTCGCCTCTATTGTGAAGGTACTTAACTCTGATAAAGGTTCTATAGGACCATTAGCCGGATTCGTTTTGCTCATTCGTTGTCGCTGATGAATGGACATTGGATTATGATACGTAAAGAGATTTCGATAGAGGCACGACGCTGGAACGAAAGCAAACCGACTGGGCAAGATTAATGTTAGCGAATATGATAAGTTAGTTTGTTGTTGTGCTTTATGTGTCTATTTATTGTCTAAGTAAGCGTTAGAGTTCTCATACTAGGATTACATAATCGTATGATGTTGTAATTCCTCAAGGTAACAGATTTTTCGTACGATGCATTTATGGTAGCATAGCATTAATTGATTTCGTTTTGCAAACACGAGATCTCGCTCTAGATTACTACGCGTAGAGGTTCTATAAAAACAACCAAAGATCGCTATCAATGCTTTGTTATATATTGTTGCCTAAACAATAAAAATTCGCAATACACGTCGTCGTGTTCACAAGACTATGCCACATTCACAAAACCAATGAGCCGTGGAAAGTATTATTGAAATTTTCGAGCACCTTTAAACGCGATAATAGAATAGGCCAGTCCCGGGGTGGAAGCCAGGTGTATCGGGGTACGATATCTTGATTCACTTATGAGGGCTTTATGAATGTCGGTTTTTTTGGTTAAAGAACCGCCCTTAAACCTTTGGCGTCAATTATTTGTGACCCTAATTGCAGATGATGTGATATGAGCGTATTGTGATGTAGTTGACGGCGCTATTGCTTTATTTGAGGAGCTGTTTTTTCATCCCTGGCTGCTGTGTAAAGCAGTTGTTTGGGGTTTTTAACTTTGTTTGCTATTGTTGACTTTCTTAGACGTTACCCACATTGTTGTAACGTTGTTTTCTCATGTTGGTCTATTCCACAGATGTTCGTTACTAAATGCTGGCATTTGAATCGTTTTGGGAATTATTTTACAATTAGAGGGATTTTAAATCCATGAATCGTCGTGACTTCTTGTTCCATTTTTCTTATGGTGAAATGACGAGGGAATCTTAACCACAGTTAATTCTAGAATATTGCGATACTCTACTGATAAATAGTAGCATAGACAACGTTCGTGTTATATTATTGTACTGAAGCACATAGCGGTCTTTAGAAAAGGCCGCCGTTCACATCATTGTAGACATCTACGGATTGTTATGAATGACATCATAGGTATACTTGAAAATCATTGAGCCTATAATGATAAACTGGCCAGCTGAAGATGTGAACTAAAAATAGTATACAGCTCCATTCATTAATTGTCTTACTTGTAGTGTGAGTCACCAATTTATATCAGTTTTGGGCACAATTAGCTATGATCATAATTGCATGACATAAGTCTATCCTTCTTTTATCTTTGGCGCGGTCTTAATAATATCTTGTTATTTGTCCTAGTAGTAGGTTGTCGAGAAAAGTTCGTAGGGTTATCTAACATAAGGTGGTGGATGTGGGCGTCCATTAAATTTCGTTATTTAATCCATAAAGTTATTTACCCAATTCAATTAGGATCTGTACTCAATCACTGAGAATATTTTGTATAGACGCCAGCACATCAAGCTACAACAATCTGTCAAATTTCTTTAATAGATTTTCAACTTTGATAGTTTCGGGCAGATTGATGTGCTGGTGTCTGTACTTGGCTGTAACAGCCAGTGGCGAAGATTTGTAAAAAAATATAAACTATGATATGAATAGGTACGGATAATAGGTTTTCAGTGAAAGTTGTTAAAAATCAATTAGCCTTGATTATATTTTTACCGTTGTAGAAAAAAATTGCTCAGTTGCATATGCTTAGGCAAGGTGCTAGCACAGCTCCCCTAAAAAATCACCAGCCCAGTTGGTCTGTATGTGAATCGCGGTGCGTTGCTTTTCACACCGCGCGGTAAATCGCAGCTGCGACGGACAGTCGCGCATACAGCTGCCGTCGCGTTTGTATGCAAACGCCCTAATAAACTAACACTTTTTATTACTTGGCGCACTATGGGCGTACTATGTTATCGTAGATTACAGCGCTAATCCCGATAGATAAGACGCCTCCCATATTTTAAGAATGGAAGACGTTGAGAAAGTACCTAAAACGTGTGTCTTATGAAATTGTTCCCATGGAACTATTGTGCATATTTTATTATTATTTAGGACTGGAAAAATGCATTTTGGCAGTACGATGCGTATTCTATTCCATTGTCACCTACTCAATACTCAATTATTTATTGCATTCCACAATGTATATGCTTAGGTGGTAAGTAAACATTTGTTGTAACAATCGTGGACCCTGTTGGACACAGCAAAAGAAAAAAATTGAAGGAAAAGGACTTGCAAACTAATTTATTCTAAGTAAAATTTAAGGTATCATTTTATTAATTTAATCTAAAATGTTATTTACCTTTTATCTATGCGTATGACCGGAGCTCCTACGGAACAACTTTTGCATACTCGTCTGACGTCTGTCCGAAATGGTTTGGAAGCCGAAGCTAAATGAGTACCTGGAATAACTACTTGATTTCATTTTCATCCTAAACAAAGGAAAATCACCCAGTCTCATCGCTATCATATCTTTATCTCGACAGCAATGCAGAATCAAAGATGCACATTAAGAAGAGTACCTACCTGAAGCAAATGCTTTCAGCTGCGAGGCAGGTGCCGCTCAGACTAGGTCCACATTACTGGTCGCAGACGACAGAATAGAGCTTCTTGGTACAAAATAATTTTAAAATACACCATAAACAAAGAAAAATCGCTCACTCTCATCGCTGACAAGTCTTTATCTCGACAGCAGTGCAGAATCACAGATGAGCACATTAAACAGTATCTGAAGCGAATGTGTTCAGCTGCGGGGCATGTGCCGCTCGGACGAGGTCCACATGGCTGGTCGCAGACGCAGATGACAGAGCTCCGTTGTTGAGCTATATCTGTGCGCGCACGTGGCGCCCGCGCAGGGCGGCCCGCCCTTACGTTTGACGGTATGATACATGAAGACGACTCGTTTGTAAGTACCTACATAATTTTTGAAGTCAAGATTTACTTAAGAAAAAAAAAGTAAAGTTTTTGATCTGAAAACGTACGTGTGGATGCCAATTCGTAGTGCTACTTACAATTTGAGTGTTTCGATTTGATTGTTTGAATTCTTAAACCCATGTTTTCATTTGACAAATAATGTTAATTTTATAATCTCATTTCCATCGAGACAGGTCATAGAAAAAGCGGTAAGTAAACACTTACTTTGTTTTCATAACACAATAATACATTAAATTGCATTAAATATGGGGTAAATCGATACCGTTTACTGTAAGCTCGATGATTAAAGGAAAAATGGACGATTTCTGTTATTATACGTACCTTCTTTACTTTGTCTTAACTTCATACTTATACTTACTTACCTACTGTACGGAAAGCTAGTTTTTAAAGATAACTAATATTTTTATTAAAACGAAATAATCAGGTTAGGACTAACCATACCTAATTACAATTAGGTACTTACAGACAATGTCGGTCGTAAAGGTGATCACGATCATATAATTTTATAGCGGCTTTACAAGTTGTTGCCTTTGGTTCAAAATATATCCAAAATAGATTCTAAATTCAAATGTTATTAAAGGTGGCCAGTGTTTAATGGTGTTATTTTTAAACGATAGCCATGTTTTATAAGGTTCAGGTTTACATCGTTATTAACCGAAGTGGTACCTACCATGAGTTATCCATTATGAGATATCTGAAGGCCAGAAATTAAAAACGTTCAAATCTAGTCGCAACCTCATCTCAGCGACAATCAATGTTAAAAAATTGAAAAAAATGTAGGGATTTTAGAGGTATTTTTGCCAGATTGTGACTGAGGTCAGACTGTGAACGTTATTAAAATTACGAGTATTGCCCCTTAGATATCGTGTGCTTCATAAAAATGCTACAATTGAATGCTATCTGCGACAAAACAATCACAATGCAAAAACTGGATTTGTAGCTGCTCTTTAATTTGATTACAATGTGAAAAATATTATATGGAGCAAAATATCACAAAAGAAATGTATTCTTTGAAACCAACTACTAAAACATTTGGTTCGCCTGCTTAGAATGGAGATTTGACTAAAGATAACTCAGCAGAACAGTGGAGCGACTTAACAAAAATGTAAATCTGCGAGACACATGCGCTCTCTTCGATGTTTTTTTATATCCACAATCCGTAAATATTGTGATTCCTTTAGTAAAAGTAAGCATGGCTTGTTAGTTACGGTAGTGGATTTTTTACCAACGATACTGAAGCATGTATTGTATGTACTAAGAAAGAAACAATATGTGTTAATTCCTTACTAGAAAGTAAGTAAACGTAAATTGTCTCCAGTTGTTTCTACAATATTGTTGAGACAATTTACGTTAGGTTTTTATTTAGTAATCCACAATCTAAATGCTTGAAATGTGTATAGGTATGTAAAATGGGGTGACATATTATTATAACATGAGCGTACGTAAGTACATCGTGTGCGAATCTGCCGATCGATTCTGTAAAAATCTCACCGTGAAAAGTTAGGTGAAGTGAGCTTAGAGTGAGCTGTCAAGAGTATCAATCCCTAGCATCAGGACGACACTGAAAGCTCACTCCAAGCTCACTTTACCTAAGTTTTCACGGTGAGATGGTTACAGACTGCTACAATAAAACTCGCCTGAATTATGATAAAGTATGATGTAGGTACTCACAGGAGTAGTAGGTACTTAATGGCTTTTATTTTCTTGCCTAAAATGTCTTACCATAAATCTTGCTATTGAAAATATTAAGTATATCGTGGCAATCCATCCATGCCTCAAGAATTACAAGATTCGGAGCAACATTCAGTTCTTCAAGAAACTATGTCTGGTGCTGCGTGACCGCTGTTCACCCTTCCCTTCTAATATTTTCCTGAATAATAATATTCTAACGAACAAGAAGCTGGACTATAAATGGCTTGATTGATATCACCTAACAAAGTACGCACGTGAAACATTTCACATCTGGGCACATTCAGGGCTCATTGTCGGACCCCCGGCATTTCGCCTGATTAATGATAGCAACACTGTGTCAATATTTGCATAAGAAACGGACAAGAAAGGAACTTATCATCCCGCAGATCTGGCTTGCGTACATTTGATGACTTTCGTGTTGAATTACTTGTAATTTTATGGACATTTTGGATTTTGAATTCTATTTTGCTAACTATAACATACAATTTTATTTGCCAAATTATCGTTTCACTTAAGTGATTGAAAAAGTATCTTAACTTAGTCCAGTAAGATTCAAATTAGAATGAGTGCTTGCAAGTCCAAGATGCGACGCAGACGTCAAGATCCGATGTAAACTCGTCAGGCGCGTCAATAAAAATATTCATTGGCTCACACTCTATTTAACAGTTGATGAGACAACCCTGCGAGATTTATCAAGGCTGTGCCAGATAGTGTTTCTTGAAACTCATAATACTAAACACGTACATACAGTTTTACTGGTCTACGTGGAGATGCTATCTAACTGTACACCGTGTCTTGTTTGCATAACAAAGTGTCTCAGAAATAACTTTAAGGATTCATTTTGTTTTCTAACATTTGAAGGAGGAAACATTACACATAAAACTCAGTCGTTAAACGTCTTATCTCATAAACAGAATATCGTTACTTCGTTTGTGTTATCAATAGATATTTTGTAGACTTGAATTATGATTTATACGTTTGTTTTTAATACCAGCGTAACTTATCTACCTATGTACTCAGTGTGCTCAGTGCATAACCGGTGCAAATATTTAAAAGGTGAGAAAAAGAGTATTATTTTTAATTTCCGATTACTGCGCTCGCGCCAGCCCTAGACATCGTAACTATCGCAAGAGCGGTCCACATAAGCGGGCTGATTGATGCAATGAAAAATGACGCGACAATGTTTTGAGAAATTGCGTGCTTGAGAGGGAAGCTTTGTAGCGGACACAGAATAGGATTTTATTACTTGCATAATTTAATACGTGCGATACGAGCCGGACCGCGAGAACACTTTGTATGCCTTTTGTACAACACTTGATTAGGGAGATCACCTTTGCCTTCCGAGTTTCCGTTTAAAATGTCTGAAAAGATTATCATTTATCTGCGTCTTATTTTTAGGAGTCATTTCGTTAATGTCATTCATGGACCTTGTAGTTGAGTACATACGTTTATTATTTAGCATGTTAATGCGATGTTTTATTATTGTTGACATTTAGTACTGTGCGAACAGCGATCATGATTGAAAAACAAACTTTTGAACGTGGTCTTTCGAAAGGATTTCGTAGGCGATGCTATTATCTATGATTGATACCTATTTAAACCTGAAAGAACTACGATTAGTGGCGCGCGGTCATTTACTATGGACTCACTAATAAGCTGGTGGAATCGCAGACGTCGTAGACATTCGTCACCGCGATGGTGTGCCCAACTCCCGCGCAGGTGTCCGGCCACAGCCTCCTGTCTGTCCCTCTACTCATTTGTTCGCGTCAAACGACTGTTATTTTCGACCAGCTCATTTTACACGCGCTCCACATTTTCAATCTATTATAAGTTTTCTTTTTCAGTTCAATAACAAGTCTGAATGATTGAGTGACCTGAACAAGTTTTTATGCCGTACGAAAATCTTCCAAATTAAAAAATAAATTAGGATCTTTCGTTACATAGCCGGTTGATGACAAGGGTTTCACATAGGTAAATTATTATTTAGTAGCAGTTTACCACACTGGTTGTGATTTGGTGAAAGCTTACATTTATTCAGTTTCATAGAGTTCTTTCACACGGTTATATTATTTGCCTGTCTTTTAATCCCAAGTAAGAGTAAATATTTTTAATACAAATGTGAGGAAAAGGATTTTATTTTTAACCGACTTCAAAAAGGAGGAGGTTATCAATTCGGTTTTTTTTTATGTTTGTTACCTCAGTACGCCGTCATTTATGAACCGATTTGGATTTTTTTTTTTATTTGGAAGGATATGCTTCCAGATTGGTCCCATTTTTGTCAAAATCCAGTTCTGATGATGGGATCCATGAGGAATTGAGGGAACTCCTCAAATATTATAGGCATACATATAGCAATTTTGGTATTTTCATCAACATGTCAAGCATTTGCATTCAAAAAGTATAATTTGGTGAAGTGGAACTGATGAAGGAGACCACAGATAGCCACAGGAACTCTTCAATGATAATAAGTATTTCACGGGTGGCGATAAGATATCTCGATTAAGATAGTTAAGCGACTATGACGAAGCAAATTTAAATAAATGGTTCTGACGAAAATGGTACCATCAAACCGATCTGATGATGAAGCTGGAAGGTAGGTACCGGAGTTTCGTAATAAAACCATGTATTCTAGCCGTGTTTGGGCTTATTGGAATTGTCATGAGATGCACTCTGACTATAAAAAGTAAAAAATAGAAACTTTTTAACAAAAAAAAAAACAACCGACTTAAAAAAAAAAACACTACAAAGTGTAAAATAACTTTAATTTTAATTTTGGAAGTCGGTGGCAAAAACGTAAATACAAAACCAAAGACACCGACTTCCGAAATTAAAATTAAAGTTATTTTACACTTTTTAGTGTTTTTTTTTTTGAAGTCGGTTGTTTTTTTTTTGTTAAAAAGTTTTGTTGAACACCTGAGCGGAGGTTGTGGTCAGTACCAAGATCTGTATCCACAGACAATGACATCCGCGTACCAAATGAACTAGAACAGACACACGTGTGCGCACTGCGCAGATGCAAATAATTACTGGCACCTAACAATTATGAGGATTAAGGAAACAATAAGAAATTTATTGCTCCCGTTTATTGGGGGCCGCCCGCGCCGTTACGTTTGACGGAAACGCTGGCCACATTTGGCGATCACCTTTCTTTAGAAAGCTATAAGCGCTAGTTGTAAAACATTTCATAAAACAGTCGTTATCTCGCCATGTGCGCTGCAACTGCAGGGTTCTGTTCCCATACCGGTGCACGTGTAAGGAAGCTAGTTCGCAAATCTGTGCGACACATTGGCGCAGTTATCAGAGAACTGTCGCACATGGGGAGCGGTGATAACATTGTGAGGGTTTTTTTTATTAGTAGCTTTCGTTCAGTCCTCTAATTTCTGTTGAGCTTCTGTATCGCTTTCATGAATATTGTTTAGTGTAGGTACTTGGGAAAGTTACATTTTCTTATTTCACATTGACACTTTCCTGTCAGATACTGAAAACGATAAGATTTGTACTTTAGACGTAAATAAAAACGTACAGGTTGGTAAATCCGTTATTTCGTATTATCATAGCAAAATAAGTACCTACTTAATGAAAATAATCGATTATCGTGAATTAACATTCATATTTTTAAACAACAGCCTTATCTAATTATTTTTATCGAATGTACCGGTCATAATCGTAAAACGACGTAGGCTAATGTCCTGAGGCGCGCACCATGTGACCCGAATTCATCAGTACATTCAGGTGCACCGCATATTGTGCCTATTGTAGTTAATCAGGCTTAAGATAATGAACTAATCTAATGAGTAAATCATTGTTATTTAGCACCACGTGTGATACTAGGTACGGATTCGGTACCAAATGTGTCATCACCTACATTCATTACCTGCACCTGCTTAATTATGTTATTTGTTTCTGCGTATTAGGTATGATTGTAAATTTCGTTAATGATATCGATAAGGTCAAGTGCACTTGTAGGTAATTTAGTACATTATTGTTGAGTGCACTTTGGATTATTTATTTAGTATATTATAAAGTTGTTTTTAAAAGGTCATCATCATAATCTAAGCTTTGTTCTATAAAGGCTGCGCTGCGATATTTATAGATATTCACACTGCTTAGGAAACTTTTAACATGTGTACTTGAGCTTGTACAATACGTCTGTTTGGCACAGGGAAATAATGATCAGTGTTCTACTGGTTGTTAAAAATCGTCATATAACCTAATCAACGTAAATAAACAAAGAATCACTGACAGAAAACGGGATTTGACTAATGAGGATATAATCTCTTCAATGGAAAACAAAGGTCACTGAACTGACATTGTAGGCTCTCTCTATGTAAACATGACACATGGCCTACAACACTATTAGATGACGCATCAAAATCGCATACATTGCCTTTATCCTCCGGTGTAATAACCATGAGCCCAGTCGACAGATGTGCTGCGATAGCGTATCAACGTAATAAGAATCGCAACTGTCGCGATACGCTGCCGTAATTGCTATACCATAGTGTTGAAACAGTACTCCAAACGTTATCAATCTATGCAGGTAACTAACTCTTTTGCCTAATTATGTGGCTAGTTAATCCCGGAGCATATTGATTAGACTGATATGTGCCTGTAACAACAACTTAGAGCATTTGGTACGAAAGTAGCTAACTAACATGAATGTGGATTTCAGATAGTTTATTGAACATAATAAGGAAATGCGCTAGATTCGCGACCACAACTGCATAATGTACTAAATTGTGAATAACTAGCGATAAGATTTAGATGTGGAGTTGTTATCCATTCACTGATTCCTTCTATAGATCTGTTAGTGGTCATTATTCATGCGATTTGTTATCGAAAGTTACTTGTATTTTTCCTAATTTTAGAATGAGTAAGTAACGGATTTAATCATTTGTAATTTGGACAGAAAAATCCATGACATAGATAGGTACCTGATTAAGGAAACTAATAACAAATCGAGTATAGATAATCGTCTTTTGGCGAACAATAAAACGTTTAACAATAAGGCATATTGTACTAGGAGCGTATAAACTCAAGGATATGTTGAGACCCACACGTGCGATCGTGCGTACAGCTGCGAGCACGTGTGCTGTGTATCATCTGATGAATCCTACGCATCTACCCAGGTGGCTTCGTAGTTCTATATGTATTCGTTTGGGACTAAAATATACATTATTCTGTGATTTTAAATGGCCGTGTGAGTTTTTAGTATCTAAAAAGTTCGGTTATATAACTAACACGCGAGTTCAAAATTTTAATACCTAATTCTCAAAGCATTCCCACCGAAGAACAAACTGGAGATAACAAAACGAAACTTTTCAACTCCAACAAATTTTTCATAACTATCTAGAAAGCAGATGTTTAGCAATAAAGCCATCTATCTGACTTAACAAGCGCTTATTTGTAAAACAATTGAAAATGCCCAATAAGCCCCGCTACAAATACGCCATATGTTTCCGTAGTGGGTGCGGTATCGTAAAAGTATATAAACGAGTGTTTCTTTCACCAACAAATGTTTCTTGGGTTCTCACGTCCATGTGGACTGCAGGATTTTGGGCAATCGTCATGGAACACCAAGAATCTGCTTTGCACATGGTGACAGGGGGCGGCTCGTTAAAAGTTTTGACTTCCAGTAATTTCGAAATTGAATGTAGTTACTTAAAATTGTTCTCATGTGACTAAGTAATCAGTTTGTTTGAACTCTGAAGACTAAGCTTTGTTATTTTGAATGTAAAGAATGAAACTTCAGGAGTTACTGTCGTTTAAAATATGAAATATGTAGCGTAATCTATTACAAAATTAAATTAATTCTTTGAATTCCGTACCACCTATTAAAATGTAACGCGCTTTCCAGCTAATAAATTTTCCAGCTAATTATGAAGAATAGCTGAAGTGGCCACCTATAAATACATCCAATCATAATTTTCGAGTTCACCTAAAAATGTCGGAATTGGCGTTGTCGAGACAGGGCGACGGAGCGACAAGGCGAAATTCTATATCACCGGGACTGGACGTATCGCCGCGCGCCGCTCCGCCGTGATAAACTGGACACTTTTTCAACGTTTTAAATAGACTTCTGAGGTGTCAAGCTAACTTGATACTTTCTCTTTTGCAATATTATAAAGACGTTCATTCAATTTGCATTTTCATTATGTCAGTTAATTAATCTAAATCCTTATTAAAATATATGTATAATGAGGCTATCATTAATATCAAATGCGCAGTATTTATCGATATTATCAAAGCAACTGATTCTAAATGTCGATGGATTTATTGAACAAAAAAAAGTTAATATCAATAAAGCAATCTGAGATTGAATTGTACGAGTTGGAATTTTTATTAGCTTCACGTCTATTCTGCTTTAGCGTGAAGACTTCATTATAAAGTTCATTCCTATGGTAATGTAAAGTATAATTTTATGGGCGTCTACTGTCGTTAAAAATAATCATTCATTTTGTATAAATAATGATATTCATTTACATCCGGCCGGACGAACCCGGGCTTTGTGTTGGATGCGTGTCCAGTTTGCATAACAGTGTCGTGACTCGCAAAATTGTATTTATCTTTTATGCGAGTTATCTGACATCATTGTGTGCTGCAGCCAAACACTAATCATGTAAATGCTAAGTCGTGTTTCTTTATTTAATGTGCGTAAGTACATCCTTGTTTTACTACGTACTCAAGTTAGGTACTTAACACCTATGACTAAACCGCCTATGTACTTCGGTGTGGTATTTGTTTGACATGGTTATGATTCATCATGCAGTTAAAAAGTTAATGTTTCTGGAGATTTATATCCCTTAGTTATCACAGGCCATTTAAATGGGCGTCGTAAACTCGTAAATAATATTTGCGTGTTTCATTTATTAATTTATTATAGACCAAGGAGCAAATTATACTTATTCACGAATCTCCATTTCGAAGTAAGTACCAAAATATTGGCGCATGTGGGCATCGCATGTGCGTGCAAGACAAGGGCGCATTGAGTCTGTTGCGCAGGCGCAGGCGGCGACAGCGACACCGCTGTGGAGCCACGTGCTGTACAGATTGATCATCACATGTGCTCACACTGTGAACATACGAGCACTGTCTAGTGTTTGCTTTGATTCGCTATCTATTATGTTGTTTCAGGTCATAAGAGTAATAAAGCTGGAGACTATATTATAATGCAACAAAAAGGAATTTGAAAAGAAACATTGACCATAGCACGCTGTTAACAGAGGCAGTGATGAAAACTATTGTGCGAAACAGCATAATTATGGCCACAAAGGGGGTGGATATTGAGATCACAGCTGATAAGGGTGTAAAGAAGAAGACCATGAAGACCAAGAAGACCATGCCGACCGAGCTACACCAAATAAGTAAGGAAAGTGCAGGAGGATAAATGATGATGCCCTCATCATCATTATCCTCCTGCACTTTCCAATAATATCAATAATTCTACGATTATGTCTCATATAATTATACTCTTTACAACTTGAAGGAGATCGAAAAGAAAATTAGAAAGTAATGCTATAATGTCAACATAAAGCCAGTCTTTATGGTCATTGAATTTTAAACCGGTACTGCTATAATCTGAAATGTGCCCGCGGAGATCTTAATGTTACTATTAACTAAACGTTTTCTATAAAATACACAAGCGCTTTCAATATCGTACCATAAAATATAATAACTAGATGGAAACCATACCATTACAAACACTTAAGTACCTATCTGAGATGGTTTAGTTTAAGCCATCGACCAGTTTCTATGCAACCGGGTTCTGTAGGTATATATATCAGGGGTCACCAAATGGCGGACTGCGGTCCGGATCTGGACTGCCGCGCCGCGTGTAAGTACAGGTACTACAAGTAGGGTTGCCAACTCTTTTCCAGTCAAAAATAGTAGTTTTAAAATAATTACCCAAAAATACAGTAGATAGCGAAAATATGAAAAAAAAATATAGCAGGTTTCCAAAACTTTATTTTATTAATTTTTTTTCGCTCCTTTGCGCCTTTATTAATAAATTTTTACTTTTAAGAAATGCTTCATCGCTTGGTCAACTCCACTTTTACTAATAGAGAAAACTATCTCACAAATCGTGCATTTCCTATTGTAAATATTAACGGGATCGCGAACTAACCAATCTTGGATTCCCATTCGGTTTTAAATGTTTGCAGCCACTTTGTATTTTTCCGTGGCGGCGTTATAGAGCCAGCGTTCATAGTTTCACCATTATCATTTATTTCGGTTCATTTTAGAATTACAAAATTTTTACTAATAAGTATATTTGAGAAATTCGGAAAATTAACTTCAAAAGTAAGTACCTATTTCCAAAACACAAACTCTATCAGAATCGTTCAAAAATAGATATTTACGTTTCGTCTTACGTTTACACATTTTGAAACGAATAATATTGCTTAAGGGGTTTGGTGCCTAATAATATAGTAGTTTCGCCTACTATATTACTTTCTTTAGAAATATAGTAGTCGGACCTCTAATACAGTAGGATACTATATTATATAGTAGGGTTGGCAACCCTAACTACAAGTAACTAAAACAAATCTAAAATATTAAAATAAAAATGTTGAGTTTTTACTTTACCTACTCCAGATTTCAAACAGATAGTTCAAGGTAAAAAATATTTTTTGCTTTGAACTATCACACGAATAATAAATGCTTTGTTATTTTAGTTCATTATTATATTAATATTTTTTCGTTACCTACTTACTTAATTAAATATTTCCGTTTTATTTTTTACTTGATATTTTTAATGTTACGGTAGTAGCTAGTAGTCGTCTACCGAACGGACAGTGACAGTCATATTATTTTTAAAATAGACCCCCAACAAATCTAAGTAATTGCTGGTGATCCCTGGTAACAACTCATGGACTCATTTCATATGCCGAAAGCTTTATTGAAAAATCTGATCGGACAATGATGACGTCACCAGAGAAATCTCGCGATCTACGTCACGTCGGGTAAGGAGCAATCGCTGATAGCGCACGCACATCGCGTACGGAGACAATGGTGTCGCTTGATGCCGCGATACTGGCCCTTTGTACTCGCCGACTGTAAACTGGCAATTCTAACAGATGCTAACAATTGACTGGGTTCAATTGTATTCTAGCATACGTGTATTTCTACATAATATTCACATATATGCCATTACATCGCTAAAAACCAAGAGGGATTCCTCATGAAAACGTCGCAGGCAGTATCTACCCAGTCGGGTGGGATATTCAACTTTAAAAACCAAAACATCAACAATCAAAATATCAACACCATATAATCAACAGTTTAATTTTTAATCAAATACCATCCAAGGTCGGTCGTTTTGTCGTAATTATTTTGATAAGTGATTAATCAAAATCGCGTCACCTGCACCCATTACATTTTCTTTATCCAAAATTATCAGTATTAGGCGCAACAATGGCCTTAAGAGGAAAGGTCCACTCAAGATAACGTGGAATTACCGAAGTGCGCTTATTTGTTTAGTTACCTCATAAATAAAAGTTTCATTCATTTACATCAGTTCTTCTTACTATTGGTTCTATACACACCGTCTAAAACAGCACGCACAACAGGTACATTACTAGATTCACTCAAATACGGAAAGCTAAAGTGCCGTTAAAATTAAAAGCTTTAAGTCCGTTTTCACGTGGGACCATACAAGGAGTGTCGATGACGCAATCGTCCAACTGGACAATGATCCACCATTGTTGTATGCAAAGGAGGAAACGTGCTTCCGGGGCCAAGGTCTGATGGCGTGCAAATTAACTAGGTAGCTACTTTTTATAAGTCGTTGCTGAATATACTTGAAAGTTCATGGCCAAAATGGATATGGAAGACAATTGATTTTTATGGTAGACGACAAGGAGGTAGTTACGTAACAACCGGAGTACCGGACCCGTCTAAAGATCAACTGTACACACGGCTACACATCAAACTATCCATTTCCAGTTTTAGCTGACCTTGCATTGTATAGGTTGTTCTTACAATCAGAAGTCAGCTTATATTGGTTATGTATAGCTTGATGTGTAGCCGTACGTACATAATTGTACTATTCATCATTTTACAAAAATTAATGTTTGCTAAAAAAAAAAACTATAGGTATTCAAGATCGAGGCCGAATTAAGAACATAAACTTTGCAGTTACTCGAACTTAGATCAATCATGGTGGAAAATGAACAGCCAAAAGCTTTCTGTCAATTTTATGTCTTAGTTAATGAGAAAGCTGTGTTCAACAAATGCTAGTTATTTTGATTTATGTCACAAGTGCAGGGTAACAAATAATCGCTGTACAGCATCACGCAGTCACGCTATGACAAGCGCTGAACATAAATAGTAGTTCTGGTTACTGTTAGGGGTGTCAGCACACGTGCCCTGAAGCGCGCAGACGCAGCCCTCGGATGCTCTGTCAGTGTTTGTAAACATCTGCTGCACTCTACTTGTTTTGCAGACTGAGATATTCATGGTCGATTCAAATTCAAATTAACCTGTAACTTGTGTTGTATCAATTATCTACTGATTTGTTTTGTTTTTACGGGAACGTTTATTTTTATACTTTTTATTTTCATGTTCAGCTTCCTGTTTGAATTCCTTTTTTTTTTTTTTTTGTGGATGGGAAATCATCCAATGGCCCCTCCCGCTCTGGGTGGAGCAGAAGGTGTCAGACTCTTACTGACTAAAACCCACCCGTGTTCCTTCCTTCGCCCTTTGTGTTCCGGGGTAGCGGTAACCCTTTCGGACAATCCCGCTGCCCCGGCAGGCTTCGGCCCTTTCGGGCCCCTTCCTTATGCTGACATCTCTTTGAGGCGCGCGTGGAACACGTACGCGCCGTCCGGCACGGGCCTGGTCCTGATCGGACGGAGAGTTACCCATTACTCTCCGCCCGCAGGCCCGCGCCTACGGTGGCCGGGAGTCGTCTCGCGGCTCCCGACGCCCGGGGCGTCTCCCGCGGCGGCTGGGACGTGAGGCCCTCTCCCTCAGCCGTCCCGCCACCTCCTTCGCTAGCATGACTGCTTCGCAGAAGGAGGTGACTGCCTCCCACTCCCTCTCGCCCCGGACCATGGCTTGAACCAGGGCCGGGCGCGAGAGGTCGCCGCCGCCGCCGATCGCCTCTGCGAGAACACGGCGGTGCTCCGCCCAATTGGGGCATACCGCCACCGTATGCTCCACCGTGTCCTCCGGGCGACCCTCGCAGTGGTGACACCCGGGCGTATCCTCCCGCCCGATAATGTGCAGGAACCTCCCGAAACACCCGTGTCCGGTGAGGACCTGCGTCAGGCGGTAGGTGAGGGCGCCGTGGCGCCTCTCTAGCCACTCCTCAAAGAGGGGTCTTACCGCCGCTATCGCGGCGTGCCCATGTTTGAATTCCTTACGATTGTTTTCGCTCTGATCACATAATCAGATTGAATATAATATATAAATTTTTCGTCAGGTGGTAAATGTATGTAAATGTACCGCGTATGAATAGGTGTGAAATTCAAATGTGTGTATTATTCCGGATAAAAAAGGGCCACGGTTGTTTTGCGCGCGGCCAGCTGGCCGGAGTGGCATGAATTAGCAAGTTGATAGAGTGACGCAGGCGCCGCGCGGCCCCAACCTCCGACCTGCGCCCGCACAGCGCAGTTAAACGTGCTACCTAATGATATTGATGTGGAATGTTTTTGCGAAGCTGTTGTTGTGTCTAGAAAGCAAAAACATAATTAACCATTGCTTATTAATGGATTGCCTGACTGAAGAGAAATTATCATAATGTTTTGGACATCATTGTACCATTTCTTTCGAGAAATCGTCAATTGGTAAAGGTTTGTAGCAACGTTAAAAGTTTGTTATTTACTAAAAATTTTCCTATCAACCTTGGATATTTAGTTTACATTTCATGTATATGTAACATAAACTGTAAACATATTCCATAATTATAGTATAGCCTGCTCTTTTACAAAACGATCATTTCAGCGGCCATGTAAGTATGTACGTCACCAAGCAAAGTCATGTATGCTGACTTTTTTATTACACAAGATCTGAATGCACGATTCCTTTAAAAAAAGTAAAGCAACTGCTGAATATTAACGAGTGTTTGTTGTCGTGATATCACAACTCCGTGAGGGAACCATGTCTCGGTCGTGACCATCGCACGTGTATACGGCAGCTGCACTGTCCAATGCTGATCCAATTTATTTTCATTGAAATGTCACTGGATACCTACCTACTTATTGAGATTCAGGAGATACTGATTTACTTAGGTAAAAACATTGATTGATTGAACCTGGGTTCTGCAGGTAAAAAATATGGCGTGCATTAAATCGGTGTTCGAAAAGCTTGCAACATTTGACGCATTTTTAAACTTGCCGAGATTTCTCCTTAAGTACTCGTATCTGGAACTCCTCAAGGAAAAAAGGCTGTTCCAATACATAGAAACAAAAATATCAAAGCAAGTCTGACAAGAAATTCTCACATCAAAAAGCTCTCGTGTAAGAGTAATCTTTTATTTAAGTGGCTTCGTCACATTTTGAATGTGTCAATAATTTGTTTGACATATGTCTGGTTGTTGGCTCGTAAAATTTGATATTTATGGCAAAATATATTGAATTTTAAACGGAATGCAGTTGCGGGGCCGAAATATCCCACAGCCGCAGATTAGACGACCCGTTAATATAATTAGTTCGACAACTAATTAATTGGCGACAAGGACTGACAGCTGAAATTACGACAAATGACTTACACTGATTGTAATACTGCACAGTTGTCAATAAATTAATTATCTAAATTGTTACAGATGCGATAAAATCTTCGCTAAATTACCCAACTTGCTGCCAAGACTGTATAAATAACAGTATGTAGGTTTAATTTGCGGTATTGTTTGTTATTAGACTAGGGTTTTCAATTCCTCATTGATCCATTTCGAATGCAATGCAAGTATCTAACTAATAATAATTAAAGGTTTTTTAGTTGTTGCGGAGTTAGGAAGACTAAAGGACTAAAATATGACAGCTAGCGATACGTAAAAAAATGATGCGTAGATCTGTTAAAACTCTTACAGATTTTGCCATACCGAGACAACTGCCAAATACACAGCCGTGGTATAGAGCACTTAATTATAATGAATTATGTTTACTACCCAAACTAGCTGAAAAATGGTCGCGAAACTAATTCAACAACAAAGAGTTGATGCAAGGAACACCCATAAAGTTTTTGTATGAACACCATTTTAATGTGACCACAAACAATCGGCTCGTCGTATCCTAGTATTCGAGAGGAAACCTCGTAATTAGAACAGGGTAGTAAAATAACCATCAAACTTATTCGAGAGGAGTGTGTCGCTCTTAAATCCTTGCCAACCTTTTTACTGTCCAAAAAACATAGGAATATCTTTAGCTTCTCGTATTTAAAGATGGGAATCCTTTGCGGATTGGTTTTTGGCCTGAAAATATGTGGTTATTAGGTCTGCCAGCTCCATAAATTAGGTTGTGTATGACAGAGCGCGTTGTTGCAAGTTTTTACGATCGGAAACATCGGAGGTGGGATTAACTTAGTCATGTGTAAGGTCAGGTATTTAACTATACTCATAATTGTATTTTTTGTACGTATTTGTGTTATGTTACTTATGTCATGTTGTGCTAGTTTAATAGCTATAATTATGGGGTTTTGTGATTTTTTTATGTTTTGTTTAAAACTGGGTTGGAAAGATTTGTTTTTGGGACTAACTTATAATTATGCAAATGTGCAAAAGAATCATTATCTGCCTAGCCTTTTTTCTAACTAAATTATGTTGAGGTCGGCTTCCTATCTTACCAAATGCAGCTGAATACCAGTATAATATTATTTTACATGGAGCGCCTGCCTATCTGACCTCCAAAATCCAGTAACTGGGTAACTAGAGAATATTAGAACTAAACTAATAACTTCTATGGTTTTCATAAAATGTCTAACATACAAATAAAAAAAAATAAATAAAAATGTCTAGATACCTAAACTTGGTTTTGTTCTAGTTAAAATTGTATCGACAAGAATTTAACAAGTTTACATGTAAATAGAACTCTTTATCTTAAGAGAACCAACGAAAGTAATAAAACTGTTGCTGGGCACATTTGTGTTAATGTCGAGATAAGAACTTACCTTGAATTTATATTTAACAATAAATGTGAATACATGTTTTACATAATTTAACAAGAGGAGGAAAACAGGCCGTGGCGCTAAATACGGAGAAAAGTTAGGTATTTACTAGAAAATATTTACCTTGTGCAGTTGTGCTATAGAGTAATAGAATCGGGGGCGTAGGAAAACCATGCCGTACGTCGTAAACGCTCTTAAATAAATTATTACGTACTAGCGGCCTGTCCCGGCTTCGCACGTGTGGACATTTATTTTTTAAATATTTTATTTTTTCTTGCAATTAAAATAGCCTATATTAATCAGTGATAACGTAGCATTCAAATGGTGAAAGAATTTTAAAAATCGGTCCAGTACTTTTTGAGCCAATTCGTTACAAACATAGGTACGCACGGCTACGCATCAAGCTATACATAACCAGTATAAGCTGACTTCTGATTGTACGAAAAACCTATGCAGTGCGAGGTCAGCTAAAACTGGAAATGTATAGCTTGATGTGTAACCGTGTGTACATACAAATCTTTCCTCTTTATAATATTAGTATAGATTAGACTAATTACAGACGTTATTTATATGAACGTTATGCTAGACTCATAGGTCGTACTTTGTAGTATCGCACACCAGTCCGGGACCATAATGTAAGGTCAAAGATTAGCTCTGTGCACAACGAGCTCCCAGATCTTATAGAAACAACATCGACTAGCACGAACAAACTCTATGAATAAATGTTCATGAATATTTAGGTCTTTTAGATCAAGATATTTAAATCTAGCTTTTGTACACGACCTCTCTTTCATGTGAATTTCCGAAACAGTGTTTCAGATTTTCCGAACACTTCAGGCCTTTTAAAGATCCTTAATGTGTGTGTTCGTGTGCAGTTTCTATTTTAAGTGAGTGAAGCTTTGCGTTGTCTGAGAGGCTGTCAGCAACTTAATCATGTAAGTGTTTTACTGACACTTCCTGTGATCCAAGGGCTGGCTATCAACTTGCCCAGAGGCTATTAATTTTCATGGCGATGCTGCCAGTCTCTTTTACATTACCAGTCGACAGTGATGCGGCGGATTTTCTCGACACGATATTTTGACAAAAAATGTTAGATTTAGATAACTTATTGTATTTTTATTATTATTTTAAGTGTATAGTTAGTTGGTATTTGGCATCTAAATTTGAAAATAAATGGCAACGAATTTCGTCCGTTCATAACAAAGTCTCATCAAGTCGTGCTCAAAAAAATAATTAACTTCGTGGACAAGTTTCACGAACACATGCAAAAACTCTAAGAAATCATAAGCTATCAGCATAAATCATTAAAGCATATTTAAATAAATTAACTGCACATACAAAGCAGCTGCGAAGCAAACGACATAGCACCACAGTTTATTACTTCTAACAATGTTGTTTTAATACATAATCGATTGATATGACAACATGTTATTGATGCTTTCGTAATTTGGGGATTTCCTAACATTTTTATCTTTGTCTTTAAATTCTAATTTGAATATTTTTCACTAATTTTATCTGATAATATGGATGTACATATTTCATAATTTAAGTTTTTCTAAAGATAAATCTTTCTTATCTTATATTTTGTTCTTGATAAGTCGAAAGACTATACTTAATCAAACATTCTCAGAGAAGATGCAGTGAGATATAAAGTCTCGAATTATGTTTAGCTGCAGACCCATGCAAGTCATGTGCCGAAAAAGATACTCGTAACTTTCTACACAACGGCATTAATGTAGTACGGTAAAAATATGAAGGCGTTCCGCGGAGGCTGTAAAAAGTTAAGCACTAGTACTAGTGATTCGGCCAGTTCCGGGTGCTAGTGGCAAGTGACCGAGATAGCGCCAGCAAGACGCCAGGTGCAAGGCCATCGACGAGGAACCAATATGTGACCTCATTACTACTATTTACATTATTCATTAGATGAATTCCGCGTCATACCTAAGGCTATAACTTAATTTATTTGATCCTGCGAACTCGATCCGCCCAAATCTTCACACCTGAGTATTCGCGCTATCTGCTCATTCCGGCCTGTTTTATGTGAATTTAAATTAGCATTTGATCATATATTCTAGATGTACGACGTATATGGGGCAGGTTCGCAGATCCTTAGTACAGATTAACACCTGGGTCCGCGTTTTTTATTATTCGTTGATGTTTGACCTTACGTACCATAAATTGCGGTCTTAATTTAATCCTTAATGTTAACTTGGTATTTAATAATCTACCATCCTGTTTATTTTGGTTGGTTTCCAACAACTTCTGTGAAAGCTGATAGTATTGTATCCAGAGTGGATACGACAACGATTATTATGCCATATATGTTTGCCGTAGGTAATTGCATCAAACATATTCAGGAAAAATACTCTAAGTCCTCAGCATTTCATAGAAACGATAACCTCTTCTCATAATTTTTGCATATCTAAATCATAAAGCCAAGATATTAATCATCGTGTCATTTGTAAGCACATCATCAAGACTTCATTGTTACCGAGTACACTAAGTGCTCGTAAAACTAACATTTGTACAACACAACACAACACAAGACTTGTTCTCATCTCGACCACATCCGCGTACAAATTGGACATTGGCACAGCTGAGGCAGCCACGAAAACACATTAAAGTTGCAAAATATTTTTATTGATAAACAAAATAGATACTTATGTATAACGAAACAGCTGGCATAGATGAGATTCACGAAATGTACGTTGATTTACATAATGACTCGGGTTATTCCGAACAACCGCAGAACAGTTACATGGCAAGGCCGTTGCGAACTGTTCCATACCTATTTGATTTAATTAATTGGTTTATTTTCGTGGTTGCTAGGGAGTTCTTTATTTATAAGTTGTTTTTCTTTTTTAAGCTATTTTTAGAAAAGGATTCACGCCCTAATTCTGATAGCAAGCTTCAGCGTCTTTGCTTGACTCAGTGGCCACCAACCAGCGCGCAGCGTTTCAAATGTTACAATTTTAATTTTGTTCAAGGTTGCCTGGAAGAAATCGCAGAAAGCGATAAGGCCCATTGCATGTTTTGTAGTGTTATATGATTTTTTTTGTTATGTATTTTCTGGTGTAAGTACAGTATAAAAATAAATAACGTTAGCTTTTACATTACCAAAATAAACATAGAAGATTTTGCTGTCAGAGAAGCGGTAGTAGGAAGCGTAACTAGAGGCACTTCCTGTCAATTTTAGTTTATCTTTCCTTAAGTTATTGCGTCATTTATGTTACAGAAACAAAGCCTACTCATTAATTATGTATTGTTTGCAACATAACTAACTAAATACCACGAAATGAAAGTGAAATCGAGTTACTGAAAACTATTTCAAAGACGATGTAAATAATCATTATTTATCTAGGTTTTGGAAAATACTTAGGTACGTCTTTTTGCAGTACGAAGTTTTGAAATATTTCAGAATTTGAATACCTGTATTTGGAAGTGTCACTTATACCTATGCTTCGCAGGTGGTGCAATATCACTAAAGCATCATTATCACGCTGACCTATCTATACGGCTCTTAAACTTTAATCGGGGAATTATTAACACTAATAAGATCTTGGTACTCTAAATTACATTTATAAATATCTTCCAAGGATCTCTCCCTGGGTTTAAAAAAATCAGTAAAAAGAAAAAAAAAACACTGTCTTTTCATTCGGCATTTGTTTTATTTACTTACAAAAGTTATCGATTTGTAAAACAGAATTCGATACTTCGAAGTTATTGTCCGTAATGGACTTTATATGTATACTTTCCTAAAGTTATGGTGGTAGTCAACAGCTTATCGTAGTTCAATATTGAAACAAAACTATAGAAGGTAGCCATTTCTAAAAGTAATTAAGCTCGTAACAACATAGTAACCAACTTCATTACCTCCATATCAGCTACGGAAACGTAAATGCGAATATAAATCGAACTTCATTGATTTATCGTAATCGATTATAATAATATTTGAAATTAGAAACTCGTTATCGAAATCCAAGCTCTAAGAACTTAGAACATTGCGCGTTGTACAATGTGGTTACTGGTTTGACCAGCCTTGCAAGGCCGAATAATTCTGTAATCAGTTAATAAAGCAGGAATGCTCACAAAAACGTATTATGAGCATGATAAATTATATTTATAATGAGAATATTCCATAAATTTAAATGTTGGATACGTGTGTGTTAAGTCATCATCTGCCTAGCCTTTTCCCAACTATGTTGGGGTCGGCTTTCAGTCTAACAGGATGCAGTTGTATTTTACATGCAGCGACTGCCTATTGCCTATCTGACCTCCACAACCCAGTTACTGGGTAATACGATACGCCTTGGTAAGACAGACCTGTGTGTGTTAAGTAAAGATGTCTTACATTTTAATCTCTCTTACTCCATCCACTGAGACTAATCTTAAAATTAGTTTAAATACGTACCTACTTGCCTTGCATTTACCCCTCAATCAGCACTAAAGCAATTAGCTAATTGATAAAATCATTCCATAATTTCTATTTAAGTTAAACGACAATGCCACCTAGATACATTATCACCATCGTGAATATCTCGAACCATTTGAGAAGTATTTATCACATCTTAACAGTCACAATAAAGGCACAATAAGCGGAATGCACGGAATAAATATCCCACAATTATTAGTTAGTGTCTGCGCACAGTGAACACGTGCAGGGTTCCAGTAAACAATTCGTTTTGATGGAGCCAAGCCACTAAATAATGAGGCACAGAATATCCGCTCTTAGTTACACTTCTGCTACTGTTCTATCACAGTTGAACAGGTTTTAGAGATAAGTTTACAAGTACCAGCTGATCCAAATGTTCTAAAGATATATCCATATGCTCACCATTTTTTAATGGCCAGTGCGAATCTTACAAACTCCAATCGAAGAATAAGACGACGTTAGAAGCATCAGTCTGACCTCTACGAAATAGCAAAATTTATGGTTTTCAAGCGACCAAGCTGTACTGAAGAATTCACGTTGTGTAATTCGGAATAGCTGAATTTCATAGAAGACGACCACATGAAAATTAATTTAAATAAATATTGCGTTATCTTCGATTTATATTTCTTTTTGTCAGCGCGTAGCAAGTGCTACGAGTGTGCTACGAAAAATCTTTGAAAATAATATAATTTTTTCACCCGAATATTACGTGGCCTTTCACTATGTTTCTGTTTCCAGCATCACATAATCTTGTTTCCGTGCTTTGTATAAAGTAAAGCTTTTGCCTGTCTCGTTTGTACTCGTGGAGTTGTAGCTGCGCGGGCGCCGATCTGCGGTCGCCGCTGTCTCTTGATCCTTGCCGGTGACAGTCATTGTAGTTTAATTATAATAACCAACACTTCCTGTTGTTCAGATAAGCAGCAGTGGCCTACTGATTAGCTGGAACTGATACATAATGTATATTTTGGTGTGGAATGTTAGTAGCGAAACCCGACACAAGAAGAACGTTGTTAATTTTTCGTCTGAAATCTGAATACAGACGATAAACTGGTCTTTATTTGATGGTAGGTATGTATTTTAATGCGGTTAAGACATATCTGTCTCATCTTCAAACTCGGTCAAGAGGACAGTTTAACGGTAGCGCAAGTATTGCACGAGTGATGTCCAGTGCCCGCGTATTTACGCGATCCGATATTCGTTTCCGCAAATAGTTACGCTGGCGCAGCTGTGTGCTTGTTTTGGCGCCATCCTGTCGAGAAACTTGACCTGCTTACTGTGTTAGAACGTGCACCTATGTGTTACATGTTCGATCAAGCCGAGTGGAGAATAAATTCATTCATTTTTCAACTCCTACGGACAAGTCTAGCCTTTTAATTGGGAGAGAATTGTTTGAATGGGGTTCAAATGTCAGTCTGTCAGTAGAGCGTCGTCCATGTAATTGTGAAATCTATTTTTGGTGGTTCTTACATTTATTCGTAGCGATACACATTTTCGTTTACAGATTCTCTTTGATTGTATTGATGGTGGATTCCAGAACTTCTTTATTAGAAGCATTTTGTGAGTCACACAATTTTACAAAGTCGTTCCATTTATGGCCGCAGTGGTCTGGAAACCAGTTTTTTAAAGTCTAAGCGCTCCGGTCAGCACTTTGGGAATGCAACAAGAGAAAAAGTTTTATAAACGAAAAAGTATAAACTGCAGGGTCGCTGCCGCTGCCGTGGAAACAAAAGCCTTTGTTGGGTTCCACGTATCCAGCCCCGGTGTTGTGTTGCGGAATTCTATAACCAATCGAATGAATTGTTTGGTGAAATCTGATTAGCGCGTGTATGCTTTATTGGTCTGGAGTCGATTTGATTAGAAGTTTCGAAACCTGAATTCTAAATGTTTGTTTGGTCTTTATATTAATTTTTCGATATTAATGTTTCAACGGGTACCTTATGATCTCGGGTACCTTTCGTACCCATATAGAAACTTGGATTAAAAAGAGTTATGTGTTGTAAAAGAAACATTATTAATTAAACTTTTGATTTCTGAATTTCAGTAGTGATTTGTAGCGATTTTACGAGTTGTTTTTTGTTTGAACACACGTCGATTTCATTTGCTAAACCAAATTAACTGTTTATGTTTTATAGATGCACCCGCACCTAAATATCACCTCGTGCTTTTTCAAACATCATTGTATTCTATATTCGCCTCAAAGTTTTTAATTTTGTATATCGATATTGACCTACTCTTCCAGGCTTCATTAGCAACAGTCTCCGTTTGACAATATTTTACATCTATAAAACAGACATAAATAAATTTACAAAACGGTGATCAAGAGTTAATTGCGATGTGACTAATCAAGCATGCCGTTGTATTTATGATAATTACTAAGAATATTTATGGCCTTAATTGTGAAACTGTGAGAATGATATATACAAGAAATTCATTATAATTCTACACACTGAGCCATAGATTTATAACAATTAATGTTATTGTCACTCGGGCTGGCAATTAAACTCAGCGCTAACAGTAACACTATCTTTATTAAGGTCTTATTGCATAAGCGAGCGTTCATAGAAACGCGTGATAGCGCACAATTAAGACTAATCGCGTCGCAAGCGCAGCTAACAGCTGTTATTAGGTATCGCAATAATATGAGATGAATGGGGAGCGTAGCGCACAGGCGCGGACGTGGCGCGCTGGCGCCTCGCGGGTTATCGCGGGTCAGCACAGCTGCGCACGCCGCGATCAATGGACCGCAGCTGGCTTTGCACAACACACTCGCTAATATTCCATTGATATCTATTTGTCAGTTAACTGTGTCCCTGATAATAGCTTCCTGTTGTTCACATCAGCAGAAGATAATAACAGGATCTGCTTATGAGATAAGTAGGTGACATCACTGCTGCATAAGTGCAGTATGCGTGCGTCTCAACTCATCATCTGCCTAGTCTTTTCCCAACAATGTTGGGGTCGGCTTCCAGTCTAACCGGATGCAACTGAGTACCAGTATTTGACGTGGACCGTCTGTCTATCTGACCTCCACAACTCAGTTACTGGGTAATACGAAACCCCTTGGTAAGACTGGTTGTTAGACTTTCGGGCTTCTGACGACCCGTAACGACCCATGAATGACATGGATGCAGACCCGTGTGGCTGTTATTAATTAGCCACAAGCCCCTCTCGTGCGTCTCAACTAAATATAGATATTATCGATGCTATTACATCATTACGAAAATCAGTTTCTTTTTATAGTCAACACCAGTCCTGTGGGGCTTGCTTGTTACAGCAACTTTAAACAATAAAAGGTATATTCCCTGCACGTATTCAGGTAATATGTCATTTTGAACAATGCGATGTTGATAAAGCGCGGCTTCACATTTCTGCATGCGCGTGAGTTGCACCGCTCCGCCGCCGGCGCCGGCGGCGGCGTCGCGACCCGATAGCAATGCTACGTATGTTATAATTCTTGCCGCAACCGTATTGGGCACGGCCACTTAGAATGAATAACAGCTCCTGTGTAAACGGAGCATGTATTGTTGAATCATCTGCGAATACGACACCCGTTCGTTATGTGTAGGTTTATGTTCTACAAGGACAACTAAGCTATAGAAACAGAGAGTTCCTATCACGTGGTCGTATCAAACTAAGGGTACCTACACTTTCTTGGAGTGGTTTCCTCTTTATTATTTTTAATGCAGTGAAAAGTTTGATGATGACGTGGATAATGCGCCCAACTAAAATAATAAACGTCAACTTTTGCTTTTCACTTTCAAGTAAAATCCGGAAAATATTCTGGAATAATGGGATGAGAATGTTTAATCCGGGGTCGTTTTTCAGTAAGCATTGAGTGAATAGTTCATAGCTTAGGTACCTTTATACTTATTTTACTTTAAATGTTTACTTAGTTCAAGCAAAATTCGTTGAATTCATTTCATCGCTATCGCTTCGCTTTATCGCGCATCGTGCAACAGATTCTGAACACATTGCTGACATCTCGTGTTTTATGTAGTGCAGCACTATTGCTACTATTGAATATTTCATTATTTACTGAAATTACGATATTAAACACGGATTTGTAGGCATAATGGGTGGCCACGCGCATGAAGAAATAATGGACGTCGTACTTACGGCATCAGATATAATCGTGCTTATACTACTTGTGATAATGCTCTTCTTGGCGGGAATATATCTTCTGAAGAGGCTGAGAAGACAATGTATTAAGTGCATCCAGAAAGAGATACAGAAGGAGATGGATTCTACGGCCGCCACGCAACAGCAGACTGTGAAGGTTGTTAGTCTTTAAAGTTAAGTGAAATATATGCTTAATGTAAGTTTATTTGTGTTTTATTTGTAGTCAGTCTTCCATTTGCGTAAAAGTTTATAGTGACAGTTTTTTTTGTGATATTTCAACGTGTGTTTATTGGGCCGTATAGTGTAGTAGTAATTGTGTGACCTCAAGAACAACCCAGCTAGTAAGACACGTTCTTAAGTTGAATGTAGGAAGACCCTACATATATAGGCACATAAAAGGCCTTCTTTTAAGTTTAATAGGCTGATTACTGACCGTATATGCATACACCCATCCCATACGTTGGAACTTGGGACACATTGGAACACACGCGTCTCATATGGCCCGTGTCTTACAAATTATTTGAAGACAATCTTGTCGTCAAATTCTTTATAATTCTATTCAATTTAAGTATCTACTTAATTTGAATAGAATTATAAAGAATGAAAGATGAAGGATATTTTATGTTGGAAAATGCCATTAATTTGGAAAAGAATACCATACTTGCTGAACTAAGTAAGTATACGGTAGTGTATAGAAGCACATTACCTACTATTGCCTATGTGGTATTTAATAACATAGGTAGGTATGACGTGTCTCATTATGAGTGGCTCTGAACGAGTGATGTATACTTACTACAAAATATGAAGGTAAGGTAAATATACCATAGAACAGATATTAAGGTACTGTAGTTTATCTCTATGTTTGCTTTTCTAGACGTGAATTGAAAATTGTTATTATCATTATACATATTTGAATGAATGAAAATGTTCATTATTTGGATATGAACAGTTATCCATGAACAATAACAATACACAGTAACAATGGAGATTGCGCGATGCGGTGTGCGCGCGCAGATGTCATGAGCGCTCCCGAGTACACCTGGAGGTCAACGATACTGGGTTAATATTGGCATTCAGTCATTAATACTAATGTTTCAAATAATTTAAGGAAACCACAGATAAAAATCAACGTTAACAAAGTACGCCATCCGCAAAAATGGTTTTGCAATTAGCGGAAGAAATTGGCAATTATTATTTGGGTAAAATAGAGCGGAAAGTGCTTTATTTGCAGATGTTACATAATTTTTGTTTACATAATAAAACTATTATGTAGTAAATAATGACGTCTGTGTACTCATAAACCCATCATCAGTTCATCACAGACGCAGCACAGCATGCTCTAATAAAATATCCCTACACAACCAAATCCGCGAGTAAAAAGTTACTAACTAATAAAAATCTTTCAGCGCACTCAATGATCGTAACAATAAAAATCGAAGTCAGCACCAACGTATTTTAGCATCTGTCGGTAGCAGCCGCCGGTGACATGTGTGAGTAAAACAACTCACCAACTACCCCTCGTAGATGAGGGGCGAGAGTTCCACCACCAGGTGAGCCAGCACAGTTGCTGAGCATAATGTAGCCACGTGTGGGGAACCCCTCTACAGGTGCCCGACATCAATGGCCCATTGTTGGCCACTCCATTGACAAATGTTCGGCATTTGGGCGCGCAATTTTGTCGGGATTACGGCGCGCACAAAAGGGTTGTTTACTTTGACGGGTCAACGAGGTTTTGGTTGTCTGTTGACGAGTGGAGATATTGGTTACAAACATTGCATGTGCCACTTTTGGGCTCTTAACGATTTATCGTAGGGTGTAGGCAAGTAAAGTTTTCAAACTATAATAATAAGCTTAATAATTCCTCCCTATTTTATTATATACGCAGATGTCTTTTTCATACTTTTTTACCCATTGTACTTTACCAACCCTACAATGCAAATTTCCTTTTTCAAGAAATGGTTCTTTCTCATAAACACTGTCCCCTAAGCCAACTGGTATGATTCCCATGATTAAGATTCCTCAAGGAACCCTCGCACAGGTGTCCATTGATTAAGGTCAAGGTGTTCCCAGCGAGACGGGTCAGTAGCCACGTCTTCGACAGACCATCAGACCATGGATGACCGTTGCTATTTAACATGCGTAGATTTTTTCGTCTCTATACAAAGTGGGAAGGCAAACAATTGCATCCGCTGCTCTAAACTGTTGCGTCTGGCAAAGATCGTATGATCTCGCAAGTATCTACTCCTTTCATTCAATAGAAATTGCAAATGTATTTCAGTATGTTAAAATGTGGGAACGTATGTTGCTTTGACAAACCTTGACAAATTATCTAAGTTGTAACTCCAGGTTTTTTTTACCGTTTCAGAACTCCCGATAGTAGTAGTTATAAAATGATTATTTCATAACCATTATTTTGCTATTGGACTCTCCTGTTTTTTTAATACAGTCACAATAGAAGACACCCAGTATAACGACACATATCCTGCGCAGGATTACCAGCCAGCCATAGTCGCCAGTCGCCACAACTACTACTTCCTCATTAGCAGCCAGTAATCGCCGCTTCCGCTACATCTGAGTTTACATGGTCGAAGCTCTTGCCGGTTTAACTTTGTTGTAGGTTTTGTCGTACTTATTGTCAAGTTTATGAAGACTGAACAAAATTTAAAAAAAATTACATGGAGGCATCCAAACTGTACTACTTTTAGTCCTCTCCATTTTTTATGTTACCAAATTGCGCACAGTGCACAGGCAAACGTTTCCAAACTACAGAATAAGGTTACACGCCAAATAAGAATATACATGGCATAAAGTAATTAAAATGTGGGTTTAGTAATATATCAAGTTCATATTCGGAGTTCGTTAATTTGTTTATAACTTAGACAGCCAATCAAGTTGGCAGAGTGCCCATATACGAAATGTTATAGTGTTGTATTAAAGTGGAAACATATATGCGTTCACTGCAATATTTCGCAATATGCTATTAACAATGACCTCAATCGTTAGAAATTTACGTAATAACAACAACAATGTGCTTTTACATCGAAACAATTTATGATCAAAGTACGCGCGTGACCATAGGAATCGTGAGCCAGGTGCGCGCGCAGCGACACCTAATTGGCGCATACCGAGACGCCTTCGTGTAATTGGACGTCATTTACAGAAATTGTTCGCTGATTGGCCAATATAAATGTCATGTGAACTTCCACACTTGCCGTTAAGAAATTAATATTCGAACTCGATATCTTAATTTCAAATTCGGAAGTAATGATGCAACACTTGTAGGGTCTTCGGTAAGCGATTTTTAATAGCACCCTCAAAATGTGACAGTTAGAGAAAATCAGTTAGCCGTTGTGTCGTGTTTAGACACCGTGATTCCTGTGATTCACTTTTTCTACTCTCGCCGGTCATTCACCAAAGCGCATCAGAGCGAAACGAAGAATTATGAATAAAAAGGTGCGTTAAGGAATCACGCTGTGTAGACACCCTATTCGAAGGAAACGATTTCGAGATAATCACAGTAAGGAGCCTGGTCGGTAATGTACGTTGCAATTGGGCGAAGACCTCTGTAGCCTCTGTAGGTACCTACTGAGGTAATGTATGGTCACCCCTCGCAGGAAGTCCAATTTGTGTTATTACTGTACTGATGTCGTGAGCGAGATTTACTGTGCCTCGTAAGTGCATATTACATGTCATTGTTTCTCGTATAATTTAATTTCAAGAAACTGTTTTGGTTTGTAATTGTAATTGAGTTGTTTTAAAATCAGCCTGTATTCTGTGTAATTTCTGAGTTCTCTGGTACGTGTGTTAGCTGTACATAAGTAGGTATACCTAACTACTATAAATCATAATCATACACACACAATACCAGTTTACGCTGAGTAACTATGCGAGGAACAATTCAAAATAATTGATTTTAATGTTCTATCGTACTTAGATGTTATTTCAATCGATATGATCACAATACAATACAAATGATTGATTACACACGAAGAAGCTCTAATAACACTTTTCTACATTCGCGTTTTAAGTTCCATTACAGGGTGGTTACCTGACTATATTTTGAAAACACAGATAGGGAACTTTTACATTCCACAAAAAAGTTCATTAATATTTTATAATATATTATTATACCCACCTTTTTACACTTATAATATCATTGATTATACCTGTATGATTATTTTATTTTTATTTTTTTTTAGTATTTTTTCGTACGCAAAATCCGCGCAGTGAAGTGGAGTTGCGGACACCAGCCCGTATTACCTATTACCTATTAATATTTCATATCAAACGTCTCAAATTCTATAGATAGTGCAATCCACGAAGACGCGCCCCACTCTTCTTCCTAATCGTTAGCGGTTATCGCTAGTCAATTTCTCTAGTGTTTTAGTTTTTTCGATACACACTAATTAGAAAAAGAGTAGGTAGGGCGCGTCTTCGTGGATTGCACTATCTGTACACGCCTAACGAACTCTCTATAAGGCGTTAAAGCAACACATGACCATAAAGGTTACGACAATTAATATCCCGTTTAAAGGCACCTACATCATACAAAAAAACATAAATCTATTTAAAAAAGGCACCTCGTAAGGAACTGCGGTCAGTGCTCACAACTTGTGTACTTGTGTCTATAAGCAAGAAGCATAACGCACCCTCTTACAAGTCGGTCACGGGGTGAGCACAGTGATTGCTATACTCCTTCGACTCCTGCGCAGTGCTGCTTCGCTGCACATCTGCCAGCTCAAACGTGACTGAAGGTAGATTGTAACCGACGATGATTTCATTGCCTTTATTTTTGTTTGTAGTTGCTTTATGTTACTTTTTAAAATTATGTGTGGTGGATGGCTGAACACACCGATTTTAATTAAATGAGAAGATCAGAAAGAGTTAAAAAAATTTAGCGGCATACTTAAATATGTTTCTTTTCAGGATTTTTGGTAAGATGACATATTTATTATTTTGCGTCGCAGACATTTAATTTTATTATTTTCAGGGCGTAGACCTACAAGCAAATAAAACAAACTTCAAACTACTAAATGAATAAGGTAACCTGAACCACATACCACTATATTATTTCCCAAACTTCAAAGGTTCTTCGAACTGTTGTAGCAGTTACAGAAACCCACACAAAACAATTTTATTGTAGCTTTGATGTGGTCCACTCTACTCTAAACTATTTTAGTGGTCAGGTCAGATTCCACCGATGTTCGCTGATACATAACGGTAGCATAATTCATATACCACGCCTGAGTACATATTAGCATTCCCACGACCTTGTCTATGGGTACCAATAGAAGGATATCCTCTCTCCACCTGACCATGATATCGACTCCTCAAAACGCTCGATTTGTGGCACCATTCAACCGTATAATTGCCTCGTTGCCTATAAATTATTCTACAAAAGTGAAGCCACTTGTTTTGTTTTTCGATTAACTAATAAGTCTACTTTATTAATGATTTTTCACGGTGAGTTGGAAAATAGAAGAACAGTGTTTGATGGCAATTAAAAGGCCGTACAGACGGGCACGACGCGACAGCGCGACGTGACTGTATTAGAACAACTTCTATGAAAACTTCATGTGAATTATTCTACCAGGATCGCGTCGCACCGTCGCGTAGCGCCTATCTACGGGAGCCTTAAATCGTATCAGTTGTTTGTGGTTGATTAGGAACGGAGGAAGTCTCAAAGTGGCACCAGTGACTGAATAGTTGTGTAGAAATCGGTTGTCAAGTACATGTCATGCGGAGGAATGCGGAAAATGTCGTGAGGAAAGTTGTGAAAATTAACGTGGATGGTTATAAGAGTAGGGGAATACCAAAGGAAAGATGTATGAACTGTGTGAAAGAGGGCTAGGTGACTACCGAGATGACGACTAATAGAAACGACGAGTATAAGAAACGAACATGTAGCGACGACCCCAAAAAAAATTGGATAAGGCCGAATGATGATGATGATGCTATTAAGCACGGATGTCCAATTTCATAGTTTCGTAAACATGTTATAATTTCAAGTTAACAAGTTACCAAGTTTAACTTATTCAACCGTTAGATAGATACTTACTTCAAATGCTTGTTCAAACACCGTTACAATTACAATCAAACCACATAAAACGCCCACCAAAAGTTAAACATGATCTGCTGTAATTCGTAACACACATGTTTTTCCGCAGTTAAAACAGTTCGATCAGACGTCAGACCGAGTCAATGTATTTTCAGAACAAATAAATAGTGTTTAAACTGTGAAGCTATGGAAATTAAGCGTGGACGCATACGGGACTGCGCCTGCGCCGTGAAAATCGTTTGTACTAAGTTCCAAGCATGTATTAATAGTAGAGGTAACAATACACAGATCGTGGTTGCGGGCGCTGCGTGTGGCCGAAGCTTTATTCTCCAGATGAAGAGCAAAGGCTATTGTGAATGTTCGTAATGTTTATAGCCTTTTCTATTGTTCTTTTCCTTTTCATGCTAGGCATAGCATGGTTTAAAGGTAAGCTGAAAAATTTGCATAGCTAACGCGCCTTTAAATACTGATTTAATCACCGGAGAAACCTGGCCGGAAGACTGTTATTATAAAACCTGACCAAAATTCCAGCGATAAAAAGTTGTAATTTTATTACTTTATAATCGTTTACGCGAATTTCTGGACGTCGGTACATCAATATGATGACGAACAAAATGTTTACACTAATAAGTTTCAGGTGCACAATATTTATAACACGATAGCTCAAAGTTAGCGGCGTCCATTAAAATCACGTTATAAGGTAATTACTCGTATCTAGAGATATACGTACAGGTATACGTACTTAAATGAGTTCGTGATGTGAGACATTAATCTTGTTGCAAAAGTTTGGGAAGCTGCGGCGTCAAACGTATTAATCATTATGATGATTTTGTGTTCCTAATTTGTCTGCTGGAGTTATTAGAAGGATCTGTTGAGCTAATGGCCTATTCCTAAAACAGATCGGAAAAACTATCATACTTTGTAAGCAACAAAATTTATAGTCTTTAGTGTAGCCTAACTATGACAGTTGTTACGGAAGTCAGAAGCCCAAAAGTCTAACAACTGCTCTTACCACTAGGTTGTGCAGGTCAGATAGGCATCTTTCATTTTCTCATTCAGGCTTCATGTAAAATACTGATATTCAGCTGCATCCGGTTAGACTGGAAGCCGGCCATAGTTAGAAAAAGGTTGGGTACCTAGATTCAAAATCAAAAGTCATTTATTCAAATTAGGCTAAGAATCAGCACTTTTCTAACGTCAAAATTGCATAAAACAGTCCCCTAAAACGCTCGCTCTTCACTACTTCCTAGTGCTTTCGCTGGGAAGAAGTTGTTGAAGATTGATTGATATAGCCTAACTATAAACTAAGTATAATAATATTATTTATTAACTTTAAACGTGTCTACAGAATAAAAGGGCAACTTTACCTAGTTATCAAGAAATCAAAACGACGACGAGGATTTGAAATTGCCGACGGTATCCACGAGTGTCAGAGAGAAGTGCAACCTAATCATAGCTTGAAATAGATTAGAGCTAGAGCTAATTTACCAGCAATAATTTAACAAGTATTCTTAGAAAACCCATTTAGGTGGGAAACCAATTAAATGCTATAAGTTAGATCAGTAATTATAAAAGAAGTTCTCGCGATAAATTCTATTAGTCATAATTGCGGTAAAGGTATTTAATGGCTCCAAGATCGGATATTTTAACGATATGAATCACTGTAAAAAAGTTATGACAATTCTTGCCGGACCTGAACCTGATATGTAAGTAACTTTCATGTATGTAGGGTGACCAAGAGGGTGGGCGATGGACATCTGAACATCCAAGTATTGCATAAGTAAGGACGCTATAGTATCTATGCATACATACATATATGTATACATACAAATATTAGGTCCTTACATATGAAATTGGCGTTTTGTACGGTAGGAATATAAAGTAATTTTTTTTTTGTAAAATATATTTAATTAATCAAAGTGTGCACCGTTGTTATCTATGCACGTTTGCCATCTCATAGGTAGTTCATTGATCCCTTTACTAAAAAAACCATGGGGGCGAGAATCAATTAACTCTTTGAAGGCGGTTTGGACTGCCGCATCGGAGATGATTTTTTTTCCTTGTAAGAAGTTGTCCAAATTCCGGAAAAAATGGTAATCTGTTGGAGCAAGGTCCGGGGAGTACGGTGGATGTCGCAGACATTCCAATTGTAGCTCATCTAACTTGTGTTTGTTTGTTGTGCAGTGTGTGGTCTTGCGTTGTCGTGAAGCAGCAGTGGCCTAGAGCGATTGACCAATGTCGGTTGTTTAGCAGCTAGTTCTTCCTTCATGGTTTGCAGTTGCTGACAATAGATATCTGCCGTAATCGTTTGACCAGATTTTAGAAAGCTGTAGTGAGCGACACCGGCGCTAGTCCACCAAACACTCACTAGTAACTTTTTCTGAGTCAATTTTCGTTTAGGGCAGGATTTGGTTGGTTCTCCAGGGTTCAGCTATTGCAAGGAGCGCTTCCGATTATCGTACAGTATCCACTTTTCATCACAAGTAATGATTCGATTTAAAATCCCTTCATTATTGTGTCGGTTGAGCAAAGTAACACAGCAGTCGACGCGTGTTTGCAAGTTCGATTCACCCAATTCATGAGGTACCCATCGTTCAAGTTTTTTTACTTCCCGATTTGCTTCAAGTGGATTAATACAGTTATATCACTTACCCCGAAGCCTGCAGCTATCTCTGAAGTGCTTTATGATGGATCCGCTTCCACAATAGCCTTTAATTCTTAATTTTCCACTTTGGTCTCCGGCTGTCCACGGGGTTGGTTCTGAAGGTCGAAATTTCCAGAACGAAAACGCTGAAACCAAAAACGTACCGTGCTTTATTTTGCGACACCAGCGCCGTACACATCATTAATCCTTCGAGCTGTTTCTGCAGCACTGGTGCCACGGTAGCACTCGTACTCGTAAATATACCGATATTTCATGTTTTCCATTGTGCGGTAATAAGCGACGCCAAAGAAAAAAATAATGAGGTTTTTTTTTTCCTCATTGTTGCTCTCAACTGAAGCACCTGCCATCTAATCTCTTCACCACCCTTGGTTGACTGGTAGAGAATGCCTAAGGCAAGGCATTAAGTCCGCCTTTGTGTGCGAAAAGTTTAAATAAATAATTAGGAAAAATAAATGAATGACTGTTTTCAAAACTCAAAGGTACAGTCGAGTTCATTAATATATTGGCAGTGACAAAGTTTCAAAATATTATAAGCCTTAAATGATGATCATTATAACGCTTATAATATTTTGAAACTTTAAATGTATGTTAACATTTTATTTATGTCTAAGTTTGTATAGCATTGTAAGAACATTTTAACGTTTATAATATTTTGAAATTTTGTCACTGCCAATATATTAATGAACTCGACTGTACTAGCAAAATTAATTTATAAATTTGAATTTATAGTACTTCTAATAAAAAAAAAACAAAATTTAAAATGTTTGTCTTTCCCTGTTTGGCTAATTTCCGGCTAATCTCCGAAACTGCTAGACCAATTTTGACGGAATTTGGTACGGGGATACTTTGAGCCCTGGAGGAGGACATAGGCTACTTTCAATCTATATACCACGCGGGCGAAGCTGCGGATGGAAGTTAGTTTTAAATAAGCTAATCTATTCTTTGTGATAATATAGACTGTACATTGTAATGTATAACCTTGTCTGAAATAACGACTGATTTGATTTTCATTACGATTATTAGAGATTAGCTTCTGCCTGCGACTTTGTTCGCGTGAAAATTGTCGTTTTAACATAAAATATATCCTGTAACATTTGGCAACACTGTAGCTTACCATTAGCTTACCATTAGTGAAAGAATTTTCAAAATCGGTTCAGTAGATCTAAGAGATTACCCCCTACAATCTCACAAACTTTATAATATTAGTATAGATGGGCAATATAAACAGTACCACTACCACCATTTCAGGCCAGCACTGCCGATCGATTCTGTAAAAATCTCACCGTGAAAAATTAGGTGAAGTGAGCTTAGAGTGAGCTGTCAAGAGTATCAATCCCTAGCGTCAGGATGACACTGACAGCTCACTTCACCTAAGTTTTCACGGTAAGATGGTTACAGAATCGCACTGTCTGCAAAATTATACTACAAAGAATTGTGACCCTTGAGAAATCTTCCTTGAGAAATCTTGCGAAAACCGGAATAAATCAAATATTCTATCCCACAAGAAGTTTTCCGTTGTTTAAGACGAGATGCAGTGAGAAACAATACATATATTTACAAGTAGCTGAAGAAACTGGTTGCTTTATATTCAAACCTGCGCAAGCTCCGGAGCGTAGGCGCCACTTCACCTACGCGCCTTACTGAATTGGTGCTTAAAACGATTACTTCAATGAACTGCAGATTTATAAGTTCAGTTTGAGTTTTCTGTGGAGAATGGTCGCCGCTGTGATTATAGTCTAGGCAACATACTTATCAAAATGGCAGCGCCGCATCAACTGACTAGCTTCCCACGGTTTACTTTTGTCACTTCGCTTTACTAACTGGTTATTTCTAACTTAAGTATGTCTCAGTTTCAGTGGAGTATGGTCACCGCTGTGATTATAGTCTAGGTAGCATGCATAAGGTAGCGGCGCCCGTCACCTGCACAGCTTCCCACGGTGACTCATACATCCTTGCGGTCTCTGCACTACACACTATCCTTCCTCCCGCGGTTGCGCCTGCGGTTTTTCAACGGATTCACCTGTGAAATCACAATTATGTACTTATGTTGATTGGTACTGACGTATACGTATGGGTATTTGGGATACAGCGAGCTTCGTGGAAGGATAAATTTAATGAGACATCAAATAACTATGCCAACTAAAACTGAATAATTTTAATGGAAGGTGAGACAGGACATTCTTTCAAAGTTGGCATTTTTTAAAATCATCATTGAAATTATTGTGATTTGCTTTTGTAATGTGGCTAACTCAATAAATACCGATCACCCCGTAGATTTCCACTAGCACCAATCATTTACTCAGAGGGGTTATTCTACTAATGTTCAAGAACGTTCACAGTCTGATCTCAGTCTCAATCTGTCAAAGATACTTCAAACTTCCCTACATCTTGACAAGTTTTTGACATTTGTTTGTCGCCGAGATGAGACTGCGACTAGATTTTGAACGTTTTAAATTAGCAGAATTGGCCTACAGTTATCTTGCTAAATAGCTGTTTGTAAATTATTGTCGTTAATCGGAACAGCATACGACAGTAAGAATGTACTTAAGTAGACGTGTCACTTAGCGCTCATCACGGAGGAGGAGATAAATAAAAAGTACTCTTTTATAATTCCACACATACATGATACACCTGCGTAATGTTCCCACGATATCTTCTGTTTCATTGGTAATCATGGGAATTATCTGATCTATCTTTCTGTCTTTGCATAAGCATTGATTTGTGAAACAATGAGCTTTTATTGTCAATTGTTTGTTGAATAAAACTGTGGTTACTTTACGTCATCATGGTGTTTGGTGTGGAGAAGTCACGAGGAGGTCTAAAGATCAGTGCTAATGTAACATTCTGTGCGGTACAAGACCTATTCATAGTCAGATATTGTTTCACAAATGTGGTCAACTGTAATGGTCATACCTATAGGTAAATGTATAGTCTACATAATAATATAATGTCTGACAAAGTAGACCACCAACTTTCACGATGGAGCCAAATAATGGCTGTATGAGAAGTTTTGCGTCTGTAGATGGTTGTGGTTGTTTTGCTTTAATTTTACAGAGTTTTCCTGCAGATTTTTCAAGTTGTGTTTTCACTCAAAGGTCACTGTCTACAACGCGCACGCGACGCGCGACGGGGCGCAAGTCAAGCGCCCCCTCACCGCGCATGGATTTTTGCATACAAATTCGGTAAAAATTTGGCTCCGTTTTCCGCGCTGCGTCGCCTGGAGCGTTGACAAGATTAATTCCAGTTTTAATGATAGAGTCAAACAATGATCCTGGTACATCAATCCAGTTTATAGCACAGCAAGCAATGTGAATCTACTACGATTTACATAATTATGTGGAAAGTTACCTACCAGTCGTTATAAGTGACATTGCTAACTAACAAGTCTAACATATCTCTTACTTCATCAAGAATCTTACATAGTACATAATTATGGGAACTTAGATATCAAACTGAATGTGTAAAGCTACTCTGTGTAAATGATCTTAATCTATCCCTTTCATTACAAGAATATAGAGTGATTATGAAAACTATTTCAGTGTAGATAGGTACCGTCAGCGAAAAGACGGTTAACACTTCAGTTTTTTAAATACTTATTGAGCTAAATATTTAATGAAAATCGAAACAGAAATTAAATTAAAAGAATATAATAATTATGAACTCTTAGTTACTATTTAAAATGCCGAAATACATTAATGTATTGAATAATTATTATTTGTGTATTGTGTTTTATTGGGTGTGTGTATTTTGTGTATGTATTCTATTTACATGAGGTGTAAAAGTAGCAGTGTTAATCGACTTTTTGCCGCTGATCTAATACTGCATGCACAGCAGATTTCTTGTGCTTCCCAAATGTGATACTGTCTAGACATTACCAACATGGACAATTTTGAGCTGTGTCCACCGGATTCATGAAATATTTAATTAAAAACGTTATATAACAACTAAGCCTCTCAGCAAGCAAAACTATGCACGCTGCAAGTAAACAAACCATAGAAAAAGTCACGACACCTAGCGATAAAATACTTATAAATAGATATAAAATGTCCAGTATAATATGATCGTAATAAATAATCATGGCTACTAGTACCAGGTACGCAGGAGCTGGTAGTGATTTCCTGAGGCTAAGCGAAGCCCGCACCTGTCCGACGTTCCCACACGTCTGTTACACAATGAGCAAGTTTTTCATCCGTTCGCGATGTTTTTATACGAGGATGTGGCTAATATTGAGGCATTGAGCCTCACGACAACAACCGAGTAATATGCGTTGATCTGATTCCAGTAGTATTAGGTGATTTTCTTTGTTTATTGCAGCCGTGGAAGGTTTGATGATAGAAAGTGTCAATTTCAGTTAGGTAAGTATGTGTAGATTATTGGTTGAATTGTCTAAATGTCATCAATGTCCAGTTCATGATCAATTTACAGTTTTATATAATATTCCAGACGAACCAGAAGCCTTGCCAAAATGGTACTAACACTCCCAAAGAAAAATAGTCAACTGACTTTCTCCGAATCTAGGTTATGAAAGCAATCCCCCATAATATAAATACTTTTTAAAATAAAATCACGAGTCACAATTATCTGATTGCTGTTCAATCGAAATGAAAGTCAACTAATCACAAAATATACTTATTAGCTAAAAGCTCCACTTTTATTGACGACAAAATTAATATTCTCAACACGTAAAATGATCAACAATCGAGCTATAATTAAGTGCGTCGCAGGCGCAGTATACAAATGATTATGCGCCGCGATATAATTGTGATTGGAAATTATTCCATCAGTCGCTCTCCGTCCGTCTCAATGATTCAAGGCGCGTAGATGGCGACGGTTCCTTACACCTGCCCAAGATTCTCACGATCAATGGATCTGGAGATTATGGGCCTGCTCTGTCCAACTTAACCACTTAATGTAATGGTGGCAGGCTGTATCGTCACGTTTGTTTTGAGTCTTTGTTATAGCTCCCCACATAATAAACGAATGAAAGTAAGATGCCATGAATTAATTGTCTTTCTTGACAGTTGAATATATGGTACAGCATCTGTTTATGGTTTGATCGTCAATTTCCATGATTTTATGGTCAACATTTACTTTTTGCTTAAAAGTAATATAATGAGATAAAATCACTGTAACCGCCAACTTCCTCAATTTATGTTCCTAAGGCACATATTGCGTCGGTACATAATGACACAGCATACCTAAATTAAACAAGCACTTATAAATGAGTCATTTGTTACAGATGTAGGTGGTGCTAATGCTGTCGTTCAGGAAACTCAATCATATTCACATTATCTAAACCAGTATAACAATCTCTAAACAATCACTTAGACCGACTGGATCGTTAAGTCAACAAGGTATCGAATACTCAATAATGCATTCAGCTCTAACAAGCGGATTTATTATCAAAGGCTCCATAGACTAATTTGCTCCGTCAGATAGATGGAGTACATTGTAATTGATTTTCATGCTACAGTCAGTACAATGTTGCTCAGCACGACATAATTAAAGACTCAACTCGCCCGTTATTTGCTCGACTCCGTCGCAAATGAGTTTTTGCGACGCTATCAATGCGTGAAGCTCACTTAAAAGTTAATTACCTACACTTCATGAGAATAATCTGATTATGCCCGCTTCGAGTAGTAACCATTTATTTTCTTACAAGCGCAAATGTAAATTATACTTAATTTTGCTATATTTTTTCTTAAGGCGGCCGCGAACCTGTAAATTTAATGAGTACCTACCTGCAAATGTAATGCGTATTTTTTTTACAAATATCTTGTCATCTTTAAAGTGTTGCGAATGCGACTGGTTCCAGCGAAAGAGAGCAGTTATTACGTGTAAATGGAGATTTTATTACTTTCTGAAATCTCAGAATGCTACCGAGTACCGACCGATTTGACACCGAGCGGACTGGTTCAACTTGCAGAAGTGGTCCAATTTTATTTCTCAACACGCCAATCATTTCCAATGTGAGAAAGTGGAGCACAGGTAGGTTACCACCGGATTTGGTTGGATATAAAGAGCAACATTGCAATGCTGTCCTAGGTTTGTTTAATAGTTGTATATTTTCTTAAACCCTCAAGAATATTAAATGCACAGCATGACAAAGTTGAACACAATTATATCCGATATCTCAAAGTCAAGACTGAAACCGCCTGCCAGCGCTGCTCGCTGGACATACAACGCAACCTTGAGACGCAGACACAGCTCAACTTGTTCGAACTTGAGCCCGCAATTGGATAAGCACTTTAACGACATTGTCCTTTTGTCGCGGTGAGATGCGTTGCAGGTGCACGTGACGTCACCCGGCCATGAGAATATCCCGCGACTTGCCATTCTCACGCCTCCGCAGGACGACAATCGCGAAACCAGTTCTTCCATTAAAAGTGCCGTTAATGTAACTGCATGCTCGTTTTAGCGGAGCTGATCGACCGATGCTTACAGATCATTTGAACAGGCTTAACCGATAGGCTTAATGTTTTCGCCCACATTACCATAAAGGACTCGTAGAGGAAACATTAAAGTTAAATCTTTAGATGGTAAAATTGAGTCTCGAAATCGACATAAAATTTACTGACGCTTCAACCTGCTATCGACCCTTTACTGATCATTACCATAAAAGAATCACAGCCATTTGGGAAATAAAATTGAAAGGACCCAAATGTAATGGAATTTTAATTCACATGATAGAGGAAGCGTGTCCGGGCTTTGATTGCAATTACAAAGTCAAATCAATAATGAAACAAAGTCACCCTTGTTCAATACGGAAATTACCATAAAATCAGTCTCACGGCCGTTCCAATTGTTTGTGGGGGTGTTGCCGTGTCGCCGTGTGACTGGCCGGCCGGAAGCCGCGCTGAAGCGTGAAAACTATTCTAGCTCCGAAATAGTGGAGCAGTGCTTTGTCTTATGTGCACGATGCGTTTCCAACGTGAATGGGAAAATAAACGTGAATGGTGACCACTCACAAACACATTTACAGAAGTACCTACAGTTTGTAGTTTGAATGAATTCCTACAGCAATGAAGCTTACATTGTCTATCGCAAAATAACGATCATTGATTCCACGCATATTTATACTTGTTTTTACTAAGTATATACCTTTAATAGCAGTTTTATAGCTATCTTTAAAGTTCAAATACACAGCAATTACTTCGCTCACTATTCTTATTGGCATCTCATATGCGTAATACTCAGGTAGGATAAATCGATTAAGCGCATCAACAATGCGCAGATGCAGCCTTTGGAACAATCATTGCATCGAATCGTTTAATTGGTTACGACTTTCGTTTGATATATGAAGCTGAGCTGGTCTGCAAACCGTCTTGATATGTTTATTGATATTTTATAGTCTATTCCAAGTTATGTCTGTTCTGACCTATTTGCTTTTGTATGGTGTCTGTTGCTTGCTTTGTTCTTCATTGTATCTATTAGGTAAGTACCTATGTTCTGTTGGGCAGCTTAGTGCAATACGTATCATGGAATTGCTGCTTTTCATTGTTTTGTTTATCATTCAACAAAACACTGAGTTTGCAGTGTATAAAGCAATCGTTAAAAAAGGTTGTTTTTTGAGAGGTTCGTGACCGACTTTAATGTCTTTTTGGAACTGAAGGATAGATGCAAAATAACCCTTATAAAGAAAAAAATGCAAAATTACATAGCGGCTTTTCGTGCCAACTACAAAGCGGTGTAGCAGTATTGTTTTGCGATGCGTCACAAAATTATCACGGCATGCGTCTGAGCATATCAAGTATAGGACGTAGAGAGAGCGGGTAAGCCGATACGGCGTCAGGCGGTAACCGAACCGCGGCCCTCACGCTTGGAGCACATGTCTTGGCGCGAGCTGCGCTCTGCTGGACAGATGCGCAGACCGCCGAGGCCTCGATAGCAAGTACTTGAGTTGGTGTCAAGTGATGGTAAATCTTGAGAGCACCTTGACCAATATAGGATGGTTTTGGAGTTATTTTAGGATGAACTGCCATGAACCTGTAAACCTCCGTTTTAGTTGCAGACCTTCCGTATACTCATTGCACCCGCGATCAATCAAAGTATTTATCTAAACTCTAGACCAAAAAAAAGGTATTTATAATATAGCTATATGTCAGGTCTGTCCTTGATAAATCAGTGAAGCCTGTCGTAGAAACTAGGAACCGATTGTCTACGGTCTTGTAAAGCTCAGAAAATAATTTGTATTTATATCTTTCATATAATGTTTGTTAATATGACATCTAAATTCTCATGATAACCCTATTTTATTAAACTACGAATGCACAATAAATTCAAAAACTTGTTTATCACATAAACAAACGAGAAGAGGACAAGCATTCGACGTTCAACATGTCTTTGGCAGTCAAATGATAATAACACATGTTCGCAATCAGTTAATTCAATTTATCTTACATCACGAACGTTCGCACTTAGGTAGGTACCTATAGGTATGAACAGATTTATCGTGGCTTTATTGATGCAAATGCAGGCATTTAAATAAATTATGACGGGCGCCCCGTCTAGACGAACTTCGTCACTAGCTACTTATGTGCCTTTCAATTTCAAAGTTTCAATTTGATGCAGAATTTAACTAAGAATGCCTTGCCTTTGATTACGTAACTAAAGGATTTTCAACTTAGTTTTATTCGCATTTTTTTTTTACTTTTGTTTGGCATTTTCATTGTTTAAACTGTACTTATACCTATATTGCATAAAATCCAGAACTTACTGATTGGGAGAAGACACTGGCTTCTGTAACACAGGTAGTGCAAGAATCAGGGCTTAATTTTGTTTGAACACATTTTTTATGCCAATAAAGAATTTATTTATTTATCATTTCATTACTGGCCTAATCAATGATAGTTACCGCATTATGCTAAGACTACGCAATTTTATGAAAAAGTTTTTTTCAACTGCCTATCGCTCATTGCTGCGCTGGCTGCGGATAACAAGCAAAAGCGAGCTTTTTTTTCATGCCGTGACATTCTTAAATTCACTGACAGGCAACGCACAGCCTAAACTGATGGATCTAGCAGCATGCTTTCACAGCAGTTTCTTATTAAACTAAAGTGAGCATTTAGGTATGAACTTTCATAATTAGGTATGAAAGTTTGTCATAAGTATTTGCCGATGAAATCCCATCGAGAAACCGACTTGTTTCGTAAAATAATGAAGCATTTAATTTCTGTAGCTCTAGAAATACAATAAGAAATCCTAAGCATACCGGCTACTTGACCATTCTTAGTAATTTCCCTGTCATCGATTTATGCGAACAGATTAGAACCAAAGTACAGTAGCGACTGACCGCTATCGAACTAAATTAATTGGCGATCACATCGACCTATCGATTCCGTCAGTTACCCGGCACGCAAAGTATACAATCGCTTACGGATTTAGTTACACGTCAAACCGTGTAAAATATTGCTTCCTTGTGTCCACGACATTACTTTAACGTAGACACATAACTTATCCATATCTTATGTTAAATTATTCAATTTGAAGCAGCTTTCGATGTTTGTATCGTATGTCTGATTGACGTAAAAAATTATGATTTTCGTAACACGTGTGTTTACTAATAAGACTTGTAAGGAAAAATACACTGTACAAACTTGGCTGCGGAATAGTTAAAATTGAAATCGCCATAATGATAAGTGATTCGTTCAAATCAATAAATAACATTACCGTTTGGTGCAGATCTATTAAAAGTTTATAGTCACGGTGTGGTTGTAAAAGTAGTTATACCTACTCTCTTACTTAATTCAATCTTTAAGTAGGTACACTGAATCTAAAGTCTATTGTAACTTGTTTCAAATTAATATTATTTCAGTTAAACAAATATCAACTTTATTTTAATTAGCATTAAGTTGATTTTAGAGTGACTAGCACTATTTAAAAAGTTATAAAAATGTTTGAAGTTGTAGCGTAAACTGAAATTGTGCAGTGTACGATTTAAAGTTATTATTTCATAAACATATTTGTTTACATTTTTTGCAAATAAATCGCGAATGCAGATATGAAAGTATCCATCTTGGAAATATTGTTGTATGAAGTTAAGTAGATTATGTTATCGTCTTCAATGAAACTATCCAGGCTGGCAGGAACATTGCCGCGCAACCTGTTACTATGAATTCAGCAGTACCTACCATAATTGCGTAACACACTATAAATCACAATCTGATTCAATTTGAAGGATATTGCTAAACCATTGCTTTAGATGTTCGAAAAAATTGTCTACCGAACTACGTAAATCATCATCTGCCTAGCCTTTTCCCAATTATGTTGGGGAACCAGTCTAACCGGATGCAGCTGAATACCAGTATTTTACAAAGAACGATTGCCTATCTGACCTCCACCCAGTTTCTGGGTAATACGATACCACTTGGTTGTCAGACTGTCAGGCTTCTGACTACCCGTAACGACTGTCAAAGCTCTTAGAATGACAACCGGGACCAACGGCTTAACGTGCTTTCCGAGGCACAGAGGGGTCTCGGTATGTAAAGATGGTCACTCATCCACAGACCAACCGTGGCGAGCGTAGCTTAATCTGATCGATCGAATATCGCAATGAATGTTGTTGAACTGTCAAAAAGAAAGCCATAGCTACTGAGAGTGTGTTACGCAATTACCCCGCTGTATTTACGTGATTCTGAATCCCCAAGAGTTGAAATTTTTCGTCGGTTATTTAAAAAAAAATTGCTGTTCCTGACGATTTTGACCGCGATAGGTATAGCAGTTTTGGAGAAAACAGCAGAGAAATCAGAATAGCGTACTGAATCCATGGTAACGGTGGTGTGTTGGCGTCACATCCACCCTTTTTTTTGGCAATGACATCTCGCAGGTCAACCTATGAGGTTTTTGTCTTCTTAACCGGGCTTGCCTGTGGATGCCTCAATAAATTAAGGCCTTCCAGCCAGGGTTTACAAAACTAAGCGACTACACGCTAAGGGCACCCCCTGTGGGGTACGGACTTCGGCTTAGGGCGTCGCTGGGAGAAGGCAAGCAAGGATCGGAACCCAGCCACCCTGTAGAAGTTGTGAATTTTGACTCATTTTATGCCTCAAATATTACGCTTCAAAGTGCGAGTACCTATTTATAGATGTACATAATGATAGCAATATTACTAGCAGTAAATGTTTCAACTTAACGATAATAAGTGCTTCCTTATTAAACAGGGCATTTCCTGTGTTTAGTAAACCGGCCTCGTACACACGGCTACACATCAAGCTATACAAAACCAGTTTACGCTGGTCTCGCATCGTACGGAAATCCTATACAATGTGAGATCAGCTTATACTGGAAATGTATAGCTTGATGTGTAGCCGTGTGTACAAGCATAATTTTGTACGAAGCAATATAGAAAATGATATCTAGCATTTTTTACAAGGTTCGAAACGGAGAACGATCCTTTCGTTCTCCGTTTCCTTATTATGGTGTCCAATTAGATATAGGGTCCTAAAATTGCTGAATAAGCCAGCCTCGAATGAGTATCGCAATCAGTATTTTCTTTGTTCAATATGCAAAACAAACAGTAATTTATTAAGAAAAAACGGAAATGTCTTCACATGTAACTTAATAAATAATGGCCCCGATTCTGTTGTTCACAAACTAAACTAAATTTAAGTTCAGTGCATCTTTTTCTTTTTCTATTTTCTATCTTTACTTGTTGTATTTTTGTGGTGTACAATAAAGTATATATAAATAAATAAATAAATAAAAGTACAGAAGATAAAATATTAGTTTAGTCCTGTCAAATTAGATAATCCATGGACAAATAAGACGAGATTAAAAAATTGGCTGCTAAAATACGTCAATTTACGTCAGGTGCTGACTAATTTGACAGGACTAAACTAATATTTATCTTTTGTCCTTTTCTTAATGAAATAGAAAGAAAAAGATGCACTGAACTTAAATTTAGTTTAGTTTGTGAACAACAGAATCGGGGCCATTACCTTATAGTAAGTACACACTATATTTTCCAAAGATTTCTACTATACTAGAAACTTGTACATTACTTCCAATCTGCTTTTCTGCTTACCTACTTAGGAGAGATGAATTGCGCATTAATCACGCCTTTTCTAAATACCTTCGCAAGTGGGACATTACTCTTAAGTCTAGACTACACGTATTAGAGATTATATAGATTCCATGCTCCGTGATTCGTGAATTCCATTATTAGTGCCTTGGAAAGCACGTGTTAAGCCGTTGATCCCGGATGTCATTCGTGTATCTTTGACAGTCGTTACGGGTAGTCAGAAGCCCGAATGTCTGACAACCAGTCTTACCAAGGAGTATCGTATTACCCAGTAACTGGGTTGTGGAGGTCTGATAGGCAGTCGCTCCCTGTCAAATACTGGTATTCAGCTGCATCCGGTTAGACTGGAAGCCGACCCCAACATAGTTGGGGAAAGGCTAGGCAGATGATGATAGATTCCATACCCACAAAAGTCGGTCAGAACGCACATTAAAGTGCATATTATAAAAAAAAAAGAAATAAAGTTAACAGTGGCTGCATCGTTGGTCTAGTGGTTGTAAGTGCTGCTGGTGAGGATAAGGTCCTGGGTTCGATTCCCGGGTCAGGTAAAGTGTTATTGTGTTTTTCCATCTGGAATTTCTCAGTACTAGCCCGGAGTCTGGATTTGTACCCGATTAATGGCAATAGCCGCCCCTTGTTACATGGAACTTAAATTCGGCGAAATGCGGGTATAGGTACAGATGCCAGCACATCAAGCTACTCCATCAACTCAGCTTATCGCAGTCCACTGCTGGACATAGGCCTCTACTAGGCTGCGCCACAACACCCTGTCCTCCGCCTTCCTCATCCAGTCCGTTCCGCTACTTTCCTCAGGTCGTCCGTCCATCTAGCTGGGGTGCGTCCTACACTACGCTTGCCGATACGCGGTCTCCACTCAAGGACTCATCAAGCTACTACAATCTGTCAAATTTCTTTAACAGATTTTCAACTTTGACGCTAAAGCATAAGGCTCAAAGTTGATTGGGAAAGTTGGACTATATAGGCACACCGCTCTCTAACCCTTTGGGGAATACAGGCGTGAAGATATGTTTTAATATTGGCGAATGTACGAGTACGTAACTAAGGATAATATTGGTATTAACTTTCAATTTCACTTTATCGGAGATACATTACGCGATGGCAAATTTACAGTTAATCGCGTAAGTAATTGGACGCAGAGTTCAGGAACCCAAACCACGCTCCAAGCTCCAATTAAATAACGACCTGCAAAAAAGTGGTTGGAGAAAAGAACAGTACCGTTCAATCGTATATTATGAGTTCCGTTTGTGATACGTTGGCGAAGTACTACTTAAAGATAATTAGTGTGATCTACAACCTGCAAAGTATACGCTTTGGTTCCTCAGACAGCTGCACTTAATTTGTACCGTCCCCCTTTAGGCACAGACTCGAGATAAAAAAAACAGTATTGCACAGGCCACTGAACCCTAAAAATCAAGAGCACCCGGTACAATACCGGTGCGTTATAGTAAATTATTGCTTTGCGGTACACTGTACGTGCCTCCGACGCAGACACAGCCTTAAGCGGTCAACGTAATGATGGCCAATTTCCAAACCGATGCAATTCATGGATAGGGTTTTTATTAACTTTGTGCTGTGCCTTACCGAAGAAAGCTTCGTTTGCTACCAATTTTCACGAACCCTTTACGGTACTTTTATATTTTTTAGATGGTCCCCATTGTCGTTAAAGATATCGTTTGAGAGTTACTATGATGGCACCGTATAATCTGCAATATACTAAATTGAAAATTTTATGAGCTATAAGTAAATATTTGACGTTTAGATGAGTCTTACTAAACGAAGTAGTTAAATTAATCGGCGTGTGACCATATAAGTAAGTTTATTGAGAATTATTGATGTTATAATTATGTATTTCGACCCGAAAATAGTAAAATATTTTGGTGTAGTAGGTATGTACAAATAAACTGACGGTGCATAGCCATTACTGGGCAAAACTATCTCTAAGCGCGTTGCAGCAACTTCTCACATAAAATTAATTCAATAAAGGAATTCCACATAATATTCAGATTTCCAATTTGGTAAAACCGAGCATTAAACGACTACTGAAGTAGCTGTGACCTCTCACCACCCGCTCGTACCACAGTTACCAAAAATGTTTATTTCGTCGAAACGAGTTTCTTTTATTTTTATTGGCAATCTGCGATTACACGCATAATTTCAGTGGGTAATAATTAAGATGGGATTGTGAAAGATGGGAACAATTTAGCAATTAAATAGACGCTAGTAGCGGCGCCCGCGCAGCATCAGTGCACGCGATTTACCGTAACATTTTGGTAATATGATTGGGCAAAATACTTTTTTGTACATTCACATTCACTAATTACACACACCTGCAATAATTGGTTACCCCTCGGTTCTGCGGTATTTACGGGTGAGGGGTCTTCCAATAAATTGTAGGCATCTGTATGTAATCCAAGATTTTGGTGGTGACATAATTTTGGAGTGAAAATGTTAATAAGTAAAGAAGCGATTAGTAATTTTGCTATTTGCTTTGCTTATTAGGACCGACCTATATCAACAAACTTCGATGTACTTGCAACACAGTATGTTATAACCTAACCATCGAATTCTACCTCTCGAACTTGATCGATGTCGAAGTAAACACCATCAATATCTCAGAACCATAACCGTTCATTACGACTCTGTTTGTCGTGTCGGTAAACTAGCTCCATCCATTACAACCTTTCGTAGTTTGACAAATGAAAAACTGTTCAACATTACATAATCCCTTGTATGGTAACAGCAATAATCAATATAATAGTGTGGCTTCAGGACCACAGATGTTGTTAATGCTCTATTACCTTTTTTATACAGTAAAGAACAGCTAATGATGGTTGACTTGGTCTTTGAATTACTACGGGGTTTCGTTATTGATAAACGCAAGTTTTATATTCTCAGCAAAGTTGTTAGTGAAGGGATTAAAAAAAATTAAAAATCGATGCAAACATCGACGTTCTTTGCCTTCGATTATAGCTCTAGATTGAAATGTAGAAGAGGTCTGACTCCATAATTACTCCATAATTACTTATTAATAGCAGATTATCTGATATCTACGCTTTGAATGATGTCAGCAGTGCAACCTGCATACAAATGATGCCGCCCGCTATCAAAGATATTACTGGACGAGACGGACACTGCGACACGAGGAAACATTAACACACTCTTTTTCAACGAGCCATGCAACCGATGGAAATTCCTATTCTAAATTGACAATCTTCCTTACAAACTTTTCGGGAGTTAATCATCAAAAATCATTCCATATTTCTCTCCTTCGCTATATGAGGAACTCTTGTGCTTGTCTTCTAATTTCATGCTTCTAGACCCAGATCTTTAAGATATGCATTGTTTGTCAGTGAATGAACTGGTGGTGTTTCGATTTTGGGCAAAAGAACTTTTTTCCATTTCTATTTAGATCACCAAACACCACTAGTAGGGGAATCAACTAGTGCTTGCCGTTTTAGGTGGTGGTATGCAAAGTAGTTATATCTCAGCTCGGCGTCGCTCCAGTTGACCGCATTTGGCCCGTGTCCGTCGATCCGCCCGACATCTGGCGATCTGCTAAATGCCACCGGTGGTGACGAGCTCACATGTGTTCAACCTCACCTGAACGGATTTAACACAATTTTGCTGCCTTTTTTGCTAAACATCCTTTGGTAATGCGAGAGGTTAGGTACAGGAAGTGTTAATTAAGGTTTAAAGCTGTGACAACTTAATTCTGCGTTACTATTTTAAATAGTGGGCAAGTGGGCATGTGCCTATAGCGTAATGTGGGTACATCGAGGAGCTTAATTAACCACAATACTTAATTATTACTTCTGACCGCACAAAGAAAATGTAATGATTACAAAGCTATTTATAATGGCTACATTTGGACATCGATACCTTTTTAATATATCACAAGTTACCTACTGATATAAATTAAATACTTTCATATTTTCTCTCAGAAAGTAACGAGATATCCCGCTTGTGTAGGGAGATTTCCGTTTGACTAACGCAGGTAAACCGTAAATGTACGAGTATAACCATTAAGTAATTCCTGATAAATAGGCAGATTCTAATCATCCGATTGGACTGACTGATACACATCCTGATTAGATGTGATACACATGTTGATTGGATTTCTACATAATCATATCTTTTTGTAAGTGCTAAGTACAGTCACGGCGAATCGTAATTTAATTAACTACAGATTTAAATCCAACGAATTGTGAAACAAGGCTTTAAATAAACTCTATATTTTATTAGACTGTGAATTCCAGGACGACCTTGTTTCGCAAATTACTGTTAAATACTCTCCCCTGGCTTAACCTTTTGGTATGCTAATACCTATTTAAGTAAGTACCTACCAAAGGGTACCTTGATAACCCTGAAAGCTAAATTCCAATGTAAATAATATCTAATGGCGGATCTTGTGGTCAGAAGATGTCATATCGAATAGATTTGTATCTTCAACGGTATGCGTAAGCGCGTAGTTTTGGTTACAATTTGAATGTCAAAACTGCGTCGTCGGCAACTTATCACGATCTAATTATTCAAGGATTAAGTTGTGTTTTATTTACAGACTGGAGCTAATTCATTTAAAATAATATTATAGTCCCGTAGTACTTTCAAGTTTTTAAACAAGGGTATGCAAAGGTAAAAATTAGTCCTTATAGAAGAAAATATGCATCTTTCTTTTTGTATTATACAGGTTTATTCAAAGTTACTCCTAAATATATATGATATAATATTTTTTATATCATATACCTACATATATTTTTTTCAGTTATGAATAAAGGTACATTTTAATAATTACACAGCTGTTATTAGCCATACACTGTCCTTTTCATTGGTCATTAATTATTAAGAAGTTAAAATACACAAGCATTGTCTATACAACTGTACTCACTGACTCAACGCAACGCATATTTCGGACGCTACGACGTAGCCTCCATAGCTCAGGGGTTAGAGCACTAGTCTTGTAAACTAGGGGTCGAGAGTTCGAATCTCTCTGGAGGCATTTTTATATTTGGTTATAATATCATATTTTACATATAATTTTGGTAATATCAAAGTTTTATTACGTGGAAATAATTATGAAAAAATTCAAATTAATACCTTCTATTTGTGAAACTATTGCAGTTTGTGATTAACTTGGCAGATTCATGAAAATGTTAATTAAGTGCTTAGAAACGGTAATTCAATTTAACGTCCTTTATTGAGCAGTAAAAGAGGAGGTTCCAGACCGAGTAAGCCCCATTTGGTTAGGCTAAAGCCTTGTCAATATTCTCTTTGCTCTGAGCAACGCTACGAGTGCGGCCGCGCGCAGGTTATCCTTCCCTACGAAGCCGACCCGGCCTACACCATCACGGTGTGGCGCTTTCCGCCCTATCTCCGGGGACTTTCCACAGGGTGATTGTGAGTTACAAGAACTCTGTATGTAACCCCGACGACTGAACTGGTCGGAACCCTCAGCAATTAACACAAATTTTTATGTATGTGTTTAGTTGACCGAAAACTCCAAAAGCGCGACTTAGAACTTTTCTTGATAGCTTCATTAACACGTTATTAAGATATTAATACATATGAAAACTATTTTCATAAAAATGTAAGCATAATCTCAATTTATTTCTGCAGTACATAATAGTCGAGTTTCACCAAAAACTCAATAAAATAACTTGTAGCGAAGCATTCAACCGTCAGCGCCATCTAGTCCGTACTCCCAACACTAATGTTCTCAACAAAAAGTTATGTAGTATTTCGTAAGAATTCCACAGTACGAATTCTATTTTTATACCTCGATATTATAAACTTATTATGTATATTGTGTCGCGCATACTTGAGTTTGTCAGTTAATAAGGCCTCAAAAAGAATAAAGCCTCCTTTGTAAGTTGGTAGATTTCTCGTTAACTTTTACTTTAAATAAAAAATGACCATATTTCTCCAGCAAAGGAATCTTTATAGTCATGCGTTGACCGTAAAATCCAACTTTGCTGTAAAGGTAGTCTCTACAGTGTTTTGTATAGTTTGTTTGTTACATCCGTGATTCGTAATGAGGGATTTGAGTGGTTGCATTGAATTTTCAAACTTGTGACGCAGATATAAAGGTGTGTTTTGAGTTGTGTTGGCTGAGATGCGCAGACGCAGGTGTGCGGCCGCCTGGTCGTCGCCGCGGCTACTGCTCTCGGATATGGTATTCATTTATTAATTTGCTTGCGTTGACCGACGCGCCAATACATTTAGTTTAGTTAGACGACCATTGTGCTAGCATTATTTTTTGCAACTTGAAATAATTAAGTTTTAAAAGAAATAATGACCGTGGACAAAGACTTGCGAAGTAAATATTTACTTACTTTTACACCGCGATTCTTAAAAGGACTAACTTATTATTCAATAATTACATAATTTACATTTTCTTTTGATTTACGATCGTTTAATTTTCAGGAAAGATAGCGATAACTTTGGAAATATTAAATTCATAACCTATGTAGCTTTATGTGATGGCTTTTGGTGAAATAAATTATTTCGACCGTTGAAAGGCTAATTGTATTGATCTAAGCGACATTTTGTAAAACTTGCAGTAGGACAGATTAAAGTTTTTTTTTTTTAATTAAAATATTCATAAATATTCATAGTTTTTTTCTGTCCTACTGCAAGTTTTACAAAATGTCGCTTAGATCAATTAGCCTTTCAACCGTCGATTTATTTATTTTTATTTTATCTCTAACTAAAATTATCTTTAAAAAAATCATCAACCAAAATATGCAAACTATAATAATTGCTCGGAGGTTTCTGACAGGCGTTTTGTAGGTATGGTATCGAAATAATGAAATGATAAAAGAAGAATTTAATTTCTAATTAATCGATTGAAGTTTTTTTTTGAAAAAGTCAATATTTTAGCGCCGCCGTCATGTTGAACTGAACTTTTGAACTATCACAGTTCAGTCAATTAAATTGTAAATTACATAAGTGACGTTCCTACAAAATATGTTTTATTCCGAATTCTGTTATTGTTGACACATTGCTAAGCAATTCTTCGCTAATTTAGTAAAGTAATAGGTAATAAGACGGATAAGATCTTTAAGACATTATACATAGTTCTCGGAAACAGAAAAAGTAAATAACTGTGATTGTGATGCCATAGTTTAAATAAAACAAAGACTCATTTATTTACTCAAACTCAGTTATTATCCAAACCAATAAAAAAGTTAATGAAGCACCAACCAATTTAATCTGCCGAACAAAACTCATAAAACAAACCTGAAACAGAATAAAAGACTGGAATGCGAGGTATTTAATTTGCAATATAAATAAAGCCGTCGATAGCGGAGCGTTTTGTCTGAGTAAATAGTGGATAACGCCGGGTACACATAAATCATGGGTGAATTAATGCAGGTTAGCTGCATTCCAGCGCCGGCCGGCAACTCGCGCTCTCCGTCGTAGTGTTGCCAACTGTTATGAGACCGAATTCGGGATCCGGATGTCGAATTGTTACGGTAATTCAAGTAGCTGTTAATATGATACGGTGGTTGTAGCGTGTAATGTAAACGATTGGGGTACAATTTGAATAGGCAAACTTGTGTTGACATCTTGGTTGAGTTCGAAACACGGATTTCGAACAACTTAGGTACTCGAAGTGATAAAAGCTTTTGAGGGCATTATTTTGATTTGTTCACCTTCTTTTTTAAGAGAATTTTAAACCAACCTAATTAATTTTAAGCTACTTATAAGTGTCTGTCACCAGCAGAGGTTAACTGAAAAACAATACCAATTTAAAATCGTAACTGCTTGAGTTTTACACTACCTACTTTTAAATTTAAGAGAAACCTTTCAAATCAGAACATTTCGTAGAAATGTGGGGACGTAGCAACGACGTAGCAACAGTCTAGTGGACAACAAACGCGGAACTTGAAGCCTCTAGCGATGAATTCCGATCGTTGTTTTTGCACAAACTCACAAACCAGTCACTATGGAAAAACCCAAACGCTGTCCTCGACCGTCAAAATTTTTATTACCAAAATAGTTGTGGCGCCAAGCTATTTATTATAAGTAAGTATGTTATTCCGTGTCCATGTGACAGAGAATAATCACCACCACCATTAGTATTGGTGGTATCTACAAGTTTTTTATTTATTTACCTAAGTATATGACAACCACTTATGGTGAAATAATCAATAGATATAAAAAAGCAAGGTTATAAGAAAATACCAGTCACTGAAAAGTGCCAAGGAACTTTGAACTACATAGTTACCAGAAACTGGAAACTATACATTATCTACATATATATGACCCAGACAACGCAGCTTATGATCCAATTCTAAAGTAGCCTATAATCTAATTCTAAAGTTTCAAGCTCGATACTAGTACCCGCTGAAGTTGCATGATGGCTGGCAATCTGGCATTTTCGTCCCAGAAATAAACTGTTGCCACTGTTTATTAAATACATTGTCCATCATTAATTAATTACTTGAAAAACACAGTCATGTTTACTGTGTTTGTTTACCGTAAGGCTCAATAATTGAAAGTGTTTTAATTAACGATTACTTTAATATCTTCACTGATAACACTCCAACAGTGATATCAAAATAGCTCAGAAATTCAAAAGAAGGAAGTGACGCTCCCGTCACTTTCAAGGAACAGGTCTCTCAACCAGTGATTCAAAGTGAGTGAAAGTACAAGAGCTTTCAAAAGCTTAATTATTCAATTTACAAACCAAATTTTAAAAAAAATGTGTGCAATAAAATCTACCTGGCCATCCAAACAGGAACAGGTTGCTAACCAACGCCCATAAAACATTAAACAACTGGGTTTCGTGATAAGCGAACCGATAAGAAATCACCACCTATATCGGTTTTTTGACAACAACAAATTATAGATAACAACTTGACTTGCTCACGATTTAACGGATCGGTAACTCGAAGAGCGATAGGATCTTTTTTCCAGTTGAGCTAGCTTGATTTGATATCTTTAATGCTGTGTTGAGTGCTCTTGGCTGCCTATAATTAAACTAGCTCCTAAGGGTCCTAGCGTGATTTTAAATAGCCTATAGCCTTCCTCAAGAATTCGGCTAACAAATGCAAAAATATTTTTTCAAATCCTGATAGTTCCAGCAACTCTTTAGCTTTAACTTATGTATTAGTATAGATAATGGTGTCATAGTGTATGTGATTGCCATTAGTCTGAAAGAATACATCGTGAGGAAACCGGCATATCATAGAACCATGGGAGCATCTACCAACACCCACGGGACCCGCTTGGTGGATTATCCCACTTCATCTCACAGAGAGGAGGCCTGTATCCCAGCAGTGGGATCCTGGGATCATTTGAGGCTGATTATGCTGTAATTGGCAAGCCGTCCACAACCAGGCGTTGCAAGTTATATTAAATGGGCAACATGCATCTTTGTTTGTTGATCACTATAAAACAACACTACGATCTTGGACTATCCAGTGATCGCTAAAATCAATGAGGACCATGACTGTTCATGACGTGAGCACTTGAGCAGTAGATGATAAATATCAATAAATAGAGAACGACATATATGTAATTGCACATAAGAAAAACTGTTTAGCGTAAAGTGTTTCTCATTCATAAACAACTGCCTTAACCAAAACACGGTTTCTATTCAGAGCTACGAGTATACGTACAGTGCAGTTTACATTCCACAAACACGTCCATGAAACACGACTTTCTTCAGCTAATAAACTGCCCACACTATGACACCAGCCTCTTGGAACAAGTAGAATTTATCGAGCACGATCATAACTCCAATACAGGTGTGATTGCACGCGGAGAGGTAATGGCTGTCGTCGTTAAGTTATGCCCTTTAGTCATTAAATTAGGAGTCTCACGAATGTTGTTATGAACCTGTGGGGTGTCGATATGTGCTTGTTTACATATAGTCTCTCGGTGGTGAAGGTTCTGTTTGTTGAAAAAGGAGGTTTAATTTCCAACACACAGAAATTTTACTACAGAATCAGATACGATTTCCCAAAATTTAAGTGCTGTTTGTTATGACCGTAATAAATATGATAACGTTTTATTCTTTCAGACCGAAATATCTTTTAGTTCCTAACTACAGTAATATTGCATGCAAATGCTCAACGATTGCCATCTGTGAGGCAATTAGAACTCATTACGGAAACAAGAGTACACAATTATCTTGCTACTGCTTAAGCCAATAACTTTTAAAGATTTTAGTAACGAGTAAGCTACTTGTTTTAGATAGGTATATACTCTGATTTAATAAGGGTTCCGCTTAAAAGTCCTGTCGAAGGTGTGCAAAGAATGCCGCGATAAACATACATCAGAAAACATCAACATCCAAATAATTTGTACAGTCAAAATCAAATAGTTAATATGTAAATGTTAACAGATCACATACTGCCAAGTGCTAAGTGCTTTCAGCTCGTCTTAGTGAATGGAAACAACGCTCATGGAATACTAATTTTGTTTAATCAATAATGTATAGTATTCTTGAATTGTTTTTTCCCACTTCCCTGCGTTTAATTACAGGAGATAAACGGTTTGACGTTGATATTTATTCCTTTAAACATAGTGTTTTATCTTTTTCTCCATCCTGTCGTGTAGCCTATGAGCATAGTCTATGGCCTGCTTTGCTTAGGCTTAGGAACAAGTCGTATTCTCATTAGCACACGATTGACCGGTTCGTCTATGGTGTTTTACTTTGTAAATGATTCTTTCACCTCTTAAGGAAATGCTGCCTAAAGATATTACAAGTCTGGTTCACTGATTTTCATTAAACACTGACAGACACAAATCAACAGACTGAAATACTTACCAATATTTTTTGCAAACGTATTTTAATTACCTCGCTCCACCAGATAAAGAAAGTGCCTTTCTCAATTTATAGCACTATTTAAAAGTCTAAAGCAAGACAAACGATCAAGAGCACAATCTTAATCGTTTCGCGAAACTAAGTGCGCATTTCCAAAGCTTTTAAACCCGAAAGAAAAACGAAACATTTGAGATCACCGGTACCTCTCCTCTTAAAGTAACACATCTTTATTTCACAGGGACGGTAGTTAGTGCATCGCGTGTGGACCGACACGACAAATTACTTGTCGCAGGTGGGAAATGACACCGCGGCCGCACCTCGTATAACATTTTAATTTATTTTACGCGTTCACTGAATTATCGCCGCGATTGTACATGTTCAGAGCAATCTTACAGCATTAAATCGCTATTTTACTGCGAGTAAAAGCAGTGAAAATCATGTGAATAGTCGTTCGTTTAAAATAATTGTGTTATTTGAATTATGTTATGCTGAATTAATTTGTGGTCAATCTTGTGGTATTCGGGGATGCGTTCAGAAATGTAGAACTTATGTGCGGCATTAGTCAGAATAATTATTATCTTTCTACAAGCTTTTATTTAACTTGCCTTGTTAGCAAACTTGCCTTGCCTAGCACAGTGAGTTTGTTGGTCACTCTAAACATTGCCTTCCCATCTCATCTATTATGAGCAAGGCCAAACATGAGTAGACCACTTTAATCCCACAACCTTTTTTCACACATCATTAACGTTCTCAACAAAAAACAAAGCAAACAAGTAACCCCGCACATTAAACATCCACCGCTAATATATAATTTAGTCTACACACTAATAACATTACACAAATTGGCCTTTAATCAGCCGTTATTACGTGTGATGTTGGCGCTATAATCCGGCGAGCCTGCGCCGGCGCACACCCCGCCCTTTGACTCCGCCGTTCTCAGAAATAAAGCCTTAATGTTCAACACATTAGAAATTATCAGATTAGCTGTGTTATATCTTTGAAAACACCGCTTTTTATTTTTTAAGTTCTTAATTTTAACAAAGATGTTTTCAACACGAGGGTTACTTCTGATTATAAGTAATTATAACAATAAAACTTTCAAGACATGGTGGATAAACATTTCACATAGATACAAGTAAATTCGTATATATTTGCCAGTATTCAACTTCGGTTTAAATGCTTGAAGTTGTATGAAATAAACCCGAATGTCTGTATATCTGCCCCTTTATTGGCAATAGGCTCACTCCTTATTGATTGATTGGTTGCTTTTTCAAGGTCTTATTACTACAAAGGTTGTAACAATAGTGTTAACAAATGATCTTATTCTATTTGTTACATAGTCTATATTTCGCCAGTTCGCCTTTACAAACATTGAAACATGTTTGTATTGATATATTTTGAGTTGAAATGAATTGACTTATAATGTACCTACATTGTCTAACTACTAGGTGTGTGAAAGTCATGGAACTACATAATATTTAATGTTTAAAACTACATCCTTGATAATAAACAGAACTGGCGAAACGTGGATCTTTTATAAGTACACCTCTGCCTAACCCTTCGGGGAATACAGGCGTGATTTTATGTTATAACATAACATAAAATCTTATTCGTGTGTATCTGACTATCAAATCAGACACACAAATATCGATTAAATTAAGGCTGACTGGGAATTTATTACGAGGATTGCAGAAATTCCATCTATAGGTACTTAACCAATTTATATTTCTTGGTAAGCTACGACAACTCTCTCCCATTTATTTGTGGTTTCTGAGAGTTACACAAAATCATTGGTTCCATTTTCTCTGAACTGTGAAGGACTACATTTATGTATAATAAAGACTTTATTATGTGTGAAAAGGATGTTTTTATTACGATATTAAGTACACTAAACTGTGGTCTCTAGGATTTGAGTTAAACGTTGTGGTGACGAGAAGTTTAGAATGTGAGAAAAGCAATTTATTTCTAGTATAAATGCTCGTCTGCAGGAAACACTATTACAATCTACTATACGTATTTCTACTGTCAGACATTCCTGTGTTCTGCAGGGTAATTGCGTAAGACAGTCAAACAAAGGCTTTCATTTTGACAGTTCAACAATATTCATTGCACTATTTGAATTGTTGAGCAAACAAAGTTTTCGAATATTATGAAGCAATGGATTAGCAATTTCCTTCAAAATGATTCAGATTATGATTGAGATGAGTGTGTTAATTAGGCGTAGGTACCGCTGTCATTTTCAGGCACAGAAGACATTTTAACTTTGCCAAAAAGTTAAAAATGCTTCGGAAAACCTTTGTTGTTGGAGGATGGGCCGCTTTCCTTAAAAGGCTATAAAAATCTATATTTTGTAACAGTTTTTCCCAACCAAACGTTATACTACGAACTTATAGCTAGGTACTTGAAGTTTGTACCTTACAGTGAAAAGCAGCCCACCCACGCATTAACACAGATGTAATGTGATTTCCTCACTGTCCAGTGCCTCGTGTCTCAATCAAAGATACAGAAGGTGGACTCGTAGGCAAACCAGCGAGCCATGAGCATTCCTGCCAGCTTCCAGTTGCCAGTGTTGCCACCATAACGATAATATTCAAATGAAGCTATAATCGCCGGCAGCTCAGCCATTAGCTAAGATTTAGATAAGAAGAGCTATACAGAGTGGTAAGTTACTCTCTTTAAAGTGTGCACATAAGTTATACATGACGTTTACTTATGAATGCTTACGTGTACCTTCGTCAAGAAAAACTACGCTGTAGCTACTGCAGTTGGATTTTCCTACTTCGGTTATTATTAGAGTTCCTTACCAAAATAATAAAACGGAATCCTTATGGTGACACTCAGTCTGTCTGTCTGTCCATCTGTCACATCTGGATATCTCAAGAACTATCAACTTGAAATTTGGAATAGTTTTAGATTACGTTTGCCCAACTATTTTGCAAATAAGAAAGAAATAAAACTGAATTATTCTACGCCGCAGAGTTAAAATTCTCTGACGAATATGTATAGGCCTCGCCGATGAAAATTTAAAACATGATGGTACGGAACCCTTGGTGCGCGAGTCCGGCTCGCTCTTGACCGGTTTACAGTTTTTCATTAACTTTACACGAGGCCTGAAAACCAAATAAACCTTTCAATATTCATAAAATGATAACGAACAAGCTTGTTCAGTTGCATTCTTCTAACACCCCATCAAAATAATGTGGATGTTGAGCAAACATTTTAATGCAGCCTCATTACCGAGATGCTTTCAAGCATTACAATCAAATAATTAATATTAAACGATTCCATTGAGTGAATTTTATTCCATTGCAATGCATAAATGCAACTCTATGTAGATCAGTGCGTATTAACGACTAATTAGATTCAGTGCGCGGCGCTTGCGCAGCCCGACGCCAGGATGTGGCAGTGTCGCGTTGCTACCTACCCGACACTTATCTATGACTTGTAATTACCTCGACTATTAACTGTTATTTTTGCACTACGAACTACCTATTTAAGGTAAAAATTTACATATTTAATATTCAATTTTCGGGTTTGGGGTAGTAACAGAAATGTAAAGGTATCGCTGAAATCTTCAGATAAGATATATAATTTGATTTGCATTCAATGTCGCAAATATTGACTCAGTAGATCAGATATGGCTCGAATGAAAATATGGCTGTATCGCTCAGACCACGATAACGGGTACTCCCTATTTCTTCAGGATACGCAAAGATCTGTGATGAGGATGTCCATATATTTTTAACGCGTGCACAGTGCTAGTTTAAATGGTCAAACAGAACATTTGCAATTCAAAAAGAAATTCGCAAAATAAAATATTAGGCATACCGACAACTAAATATCTACATACTCGTAGACAAACATTTTAATAATGTAATACAAATCCAAAAATGAACACAAAATGATGCATTATTGGAACTGTTATGTTGACCGCTTCTATCCGATACATGCACCACACGTAGGTGCTAAGTACGCATATTTTAAAAATCTCCTCACGTAAAATACAATTAAAATAATCCGAGATAATCCCGAATCACACGCACCGACTCGTAAGTCGCACCTAATCGAAAAACATTATAGCTGCATTACATTCCGTAATAGAACTGAGAAGGCAGTTAACATATTAGTCGATAATTTACTACCCGATCAATACAACTTTCATGAATAAAATAAAGAAAAAGAAAAACAGAGACTCGAAACAAATTCGTCGTATAAAGAAGCATTTATCACGTTCAAAGAAAAAGTGGACACGAAACTGAATTTTATGTTTACTCAAAAAGGAACACTTGTATGATCCTTTTCCTGTGATAAAACTCAAAGTAAACAAGAAGTAGACGGCAGTGCGTTCTTACAGGTGCGCGGTGTAATCAGTGCTAGGAATGCAGCGGCAGGTGACAGGACGTACGTACTCGCATACCGCTCTATGCTCTATGCCCGCAGCGTTAGAGCGCTCAAATCACGTCCATTAACCGCAGGACTATGACCGACCATACGCACGTGAGGGTATAGACTAGGCAAGGTTTTGTAGGATCGAGCAACCAGAAGGTCAATAAAAGTCGCAAGCTCGTCCGTCTAAAACTTGTCAAAAGATGATTTTTTGACAGATTGAGAGTGAGATTAGAATGAGTAGGTATTCATTTATTTGCTCAGAATTTAGGTATTAACGATAGACGGTACGGTTCGGTTTACGGTATTAGAGCGCCTTCACACTAGCGTTTGTCCAGCGTAGGCGTTCGATAAATTTATGCGCAGCGCAGTCGCCGGGATTACGCGGCGCAGGCGTCGCGTTGTCGCAGCGTCAGTGTAAATGAATACGCTGCGTTAGCGTCGCAGGTGCGCGACGCATGCGCCGCGTTACTGCGGAATATTTCCTAAAAACAACGCAATTGTGTGACGTCTGTGCCGCGTTAGTGCAGCGTTCAATTGACTCCAGAGAAAACGCCGCAACAACGCGACGCCTACGCCGCGTTGTCGCGGCGTCTGCGCTGCGCATACCTTTATCGAACGCTGGTGTGAAAGCGGTCTTAGAATGCGATCGTTCTTAGAAATACGAGAGTTGCTCTTCAGGTTCCATGCAAGTACACGACTTCTACGCGATACAACGCACGTGCAATACTCACATTACCATCTTTCATTTTGTTAATTCAACAGTATCCATATCAATGCATTTTTGGAAAATCCAACATCTCGGCAAGTAAATCAAAGCAATCAGAAATTCTGGACAGGTCATCACATCGACTATGATAAGAAAAATGGAAAAACCTGAAACTTTAATTCATGAACTGATGATAAAACAAACGTTCAATATCGTCCTTTGCAGCGGAACATGAGGTTTCTCAGAGATTCCTACTTACAATTGCAGTTCAGAATCAGCATCGTAAGTACGGTTGCGAGGGCATAATTATATAATTACCGTAAACAGTAAAGCTAAAAATAAAGTAGGTAGATAAATAAACCTCAACGCAATAATGTTTTAGATAATACTAGCTGCCCGCCCCAGCTTCACACGGGTGCAATATTTTTTTTCGAATTTCCTAAATTGTTGACCTGGCAATAAAAATACAACAATTATCCAATTTGGTGCAGTCATTCGGAAGTGATGCGCGTACAGATATTTCAGCGACTTTGTTTTATACTATGTAAGGATACATTTTTAAACGGATTTGCAAGCGACACCTGAAGCAATGGCTTTCATTTTCACAGTTCAACATAATTATTTGCGTTATTTACATTGTTGAGCTGACAAATTTTTCGAACATATGAAGCAACGGATTAGCATTAATATCGTTCAAAGTGATTCAGATTGTGATTGATAGTTACATGATTACACCCAAGTCCGGGCCCGTGGCTAAATAATAACAGCCGCACAGGTCGATCGATCAGGTTAAGGTACGCTTGCCGCGGTTGGTCTTTAGATGGGTGACCATCTTTACATGCCGAGACCCCTCCGTGCCTCAGAAAGCACGTTAAGCCGTTGGTCCCGGCTGTCTTTCGTGGATCTTTGACAATCGTTACGGGTAGTCAGAAGCCCGAAAGTCTGACAACCAGTCTTACCAAGGGGTTTCGTATTATCCAGTAACCGGGTTGTGGAAGTCAGATAAGCAGTCGCTCCATGTAAGATACTGGTATTTAGTTGCATCCGGTTAGACTGGAAGCCGACCCCAACATAGTTGGGAAAAGGCTAGGCAGATGATGAGTGTGTTACGTAATTAAGGTGCAGTTTGGCAGTGCAGAACTGGTCGCAGTGGCCTTTGGAGCACACTTTTACCCAGCAGTGGAGGTCTTTTGACTGACATAATGACAAACACCTATAGCACAGTCCACTCTGAAACTGTTTGAAAAACAAGCTTTTTCTTAGTAACAAGCCGTGTGACCAGCACCAGTAAAAATAACGAACTCCTATACATGCATTCAACTCCTGTTTAGCCCCTTTGGACGATGAATTTTTTTAAATCCTTTCTTAGTGCGCATACGCACGAGCGACACGCGTCAACGGCAGAGGCAACTTACTGCTCACGCTTCGTTATACATATAGGGAACTCCTATGCAAAATTTCATTCTTCTAGGTCCAAAGGTGGGTTGCCTGTCAGTGAATAAAAGAACATAGAGCTAAAAGAAATTTCCAAAAGTCCACTTCTGGTAGCTACACAGTCTATGTCGGGTATAATAGCGTAATTCTAGACGGACGCATATATGGTATAGTGAGTAACAAGATTAAAAAGCTACGCCAGCTGTTAGAACCGCCTTAGCTACAGGCTTCATGCTACCAATCATTTACTATGTACCGGTATGAGATACGTGTCATGTTCCTATGTTTAGTTGGCGTTAGATGTTGCCGTGAAAGAAACGCGAGGAGAACTGAGCTGTTATATACAGTGCAAAAAGTCTAGCAAAGAAAAAAGTGTGGTTATGATATTCTAAGAAAATTGTTATGTTGGACTGAAATGGGCAGTTAGGCACTATCACAGTAATTATTATTGGACACGTCAGATAGGCAGTCGCTTCATATAAAATACTGGTGTTCAGCTGCACCCGGTTAGACTGGAAGCCGACCCCAACATAGTTGGGAAAAGGCTAGGCAGATGATGTTGATAACGCTTCAAAGCTTTTTCATACAAAAAAAAAAAAACAACCGACTTCCAAAAAAAACACTATGAAGTGAAAAATAATTTTAATATCGGAACTCAGTGTCGTTGGTTCCGCATTTTCGTTTTTTGACACATACTTCTGCAATTAAAGTTATTTTTCACTTTGCAGTTTTTTTTTGTAAAATAGTTTTTATTTTTCACTTTTTAGTTGTTAACCCCACACAAATTCATATAACACTACTTGCTATGTAAATATCAGTGACAGGAAGCTATTAAAACATCATCAATATAAACTAAGTGGAAAAAAATCGAATTATTGAAGATATATCAAAAACTACGCAAGAAAAATTTATAAAATTTATAGTGGACCGTCCCTGAGTCTTTATCCATAAAAAATTAGAGAATTTTGCAAATCCGTCTATTTATGACGGAGTTATGCCCGAACAATCAGAAAAAACCCAAATCTTGAAAAGCAAGGTTTAGTGAAATTTGTCACTACATTTTCAGCGTTTTCCAGAACGCTGAAGAATACTTTTAGGAATATTGAGGGTAGAGTGACTACGCGATATTCCTTGGTGTCAAAGCATTTATTTCAAATAGGCACCTAAAAGACACTTTTGAACGCCAAAAATTACAATAAAATAGAATGAATCTTGTCGCCCCTTCCAAAAGGTAGTTTTCCTATGGAGAAGAATGGGCAAGAAACTCCACCGTTACTCTTTTAAAATGTTTTACAATATTTTGCATACATTAATCTGTATGTATAAATAAAACAAAGTCTGGTTTGTTACACCATTTATAACTCAAGAACGGCTGGACCGGTTAATATGATCTTTGATTTGTTTGATTTATCTCCGTCCCGAATAGCAGAATAATATCTAGAATAATACGAAAGCATAAACTATTAAAACATGGAAAAAAATCCCAAAAAAAGCAAATGTAAAAGATTATAAAAAAAAAAAAATAACTAAGTACTAAATCAGGGTTTGAGTTAATTTCAGAATATAAATCAATGTCATGATTGGTGTCCTAAAATTACCATTTATACAAGTTGACATCGACGCACAAACTGTAACCATGTTTTAAACAAATAATTCGACGAAATTTTTCGTCGGTCATCAAAAAAAAACTACAATACTTATATATTTCATAGAAAAATGCAATACCTACGCGGTCAAAAAGTACGAAACAGCAATTTTTTTTAATAACTGACTTAAATTTCATCGCCGGGGGTGTCAGAATCATGAAATGAATCCATGGTAAAAAGTTTCGCGTCGATGTCCCATGCCACCCTGTATAATGCAAAAGATCGATAGCAATACATGCGTCCATTTTAAACTACGATCGGATCGCTCAATTAGTTTTGCTACGTAAGTGCTACGAGATCTCTATGAAAACAAGGAATTTTAATAAACAGCAGAAGTGCATGAAAATTTGGGTCTTGATGATTACTTACCAGCATAATATCTATGTTAATTTCTTGATCTCATGTAGGGAACATACCTTGCTTACATATTTTTTTATGTATATAACAGATTTTTTTGCCAGTCATTAAACCCTTTATAAAATACACTTGAAATAAATTCCTAAAATATTTGTCTACTTATACATTTGTGCTGCGGCCTTGTATAAGATTTCTTAAGCAACAACATAACATCAAAAGTGCTGTATCAAGCCGCAAGCCTCTCGAGCAGTCAACTCAAGTGTTACGTCCAACACCTGCGCGGACGCAACGATGTGACGTACTAATAAATAAAGAGACCAACTGTGAACAGAGTAGTAATAGAATAATTAATCATAGTATATGAATTTGTATGCTGTAGTGCTATTCTGAAAAAAATTTCACCGTGAAAACATAGGCAAATAAATAAAGTCCTCCAGACCGTATTTCGGCCACGGCGGCCAATCTCAACGGACATTAAGCCTTCGGTGCGGGAGATATTATACTTAGTGCAAAAGTGTGCGCGCAGACACAGATGCACTTCCTCTTCCCTCACTCTCATAGTCCGATGGGACGGCAATCTAACACGACCGGAGAGAGATCATGCGCAGGACCAACAGCTTTACGTGCTTTTCGAGATTCGAGGCACGGTGGTATCACACCGCCAACTTCCAAACTCTGGGCTATTACTAAGAAATTCGTAATGGAAAAACTCAATAATGCTTTGAAAACATAAGTAAAGTGAGGTTGAAGTGAGCTGTCATTCCGGTCATTCCACCTGATTAATAGAGACCTGACCAACCTCCACCCGAGGAATACGAGTTGAGATGTCAATAGACAGGTATCTCAACTTATTTAACCTTTACCTAATTTTTTTCACGGTGATATTTTTACAGAATACATCGGCTGGTCGCACGCTGGTCGTGATTTTATTTAGCTTTCTTTCAATATATTTTTAAAGCCTGCTGATATTTAATTACTTTTAGACTGGGTTTTACTATTGCATATTGTGCGAAGGAGAAAAAAGGTCCAAATTAGATTGAAATAAAAAGAATAACCCGACGCCACGCCATTGTGAAATGTTATATGTTATGTATGTATTCAACGCAGAGCAAATGTGCGTAGCGCTACATTCTGCAGCGTTTAACGTCAAAGGCACTTTAAAAAAGGTTATGTATGAGGTATGGACATTGCATTTGCCAACTTTTACACCGAGTTAACTATATTCAGGTTTTATTTTCTATTTATTATTTTTAAGCGCACACACAGTTTCAGTAATAACCTACACCTATTTTCGGTAGCAATACAATCTTCTTATCACTTATTGTTCTTTTTCCATATGTGATAAGATTAGACCATCACATAATTCAAGCATTCATTAATAAAATACCTCCACACACACAAATCCTCAAATTAACCGAAAACAATAACTCAAAACGTTATCTCACCGAACAAGAAATCATTTAAGCGCGGAACAGATACTAAATTACAGCTAAACAAAAATATATGGGTATCCGTTATCTCCTAGCGAGTAGATAAGAAAGTAACTCGACCCACCTGCCGTCCAATAATTACGGAATGGAGTCTCTAACACGATTCTAATAGGAAATGTGGAGACCGGAGTGGCCTCGCCGGCCACCTGCCTCACTCCTCCAATCACAATCATACGCCGTTCATTAACTATAACGTAATATTACATAGGATACGCGTGTCACTTTTGAATTTTATATGTCTTCAATGGGTTGCCGATTGGACTTAAAAGAGATGTTACACATTTTATGTGTCTCTCCAAACTGATTTGATTTCTAAGGATTATTATTAGATATTTGAAACTACTAAGAATCTTTAATAACAATCGTTAGTCGTAGTAGATATAGAAATAATTTAAAGAATTACACAATACATAGTATTAATATCAAAAAGAGGAGTTAAGACAGACTTGGTAATTAACAGCCCTGTAAATACTTATAATCAATCGTCATTAGTATTATTACAATGTTCATAAAAATCCGCTCAGCCGCTGATAACATATTATATATAGGTCTCGATAATTAGCGTAGTATTGTTATATAGATAATAACACAAATCACGGCTATTACGGTACAAATAACAATATTAATAAATTGTATCTTATGCGAATACGCAAGTCATTAACGTTGTCTCTACAGCAGGAAATCCTCGATGTTATTATGATGCAAAAACTGTTGTAAAATCAGTACTAGGGGCTTAGGTTGTAATAAAGTGGGCAGGTGTGCTCATTAGACGTAGAAAATTTGCAACGTACGCCACCTGCCGGCAGGAAAATTACAATTTTCTCGAAACATGCGGCTGCGCCGCCGCCCACTCGCGCTGCCTCGCCGACAGCGTTTAAAATACATATGAAAGTACTAACATGTAACTTATATCCGTTCCAGGATGAAGGAAGTTATTTCATTAGTTAAGTACTTAGAGATATCTCTTTCAATATGTATTATTCGAATGAATGGATGGGAAGCAAAGTATCCTATGCTGCTATAGCTAATTCAATCTTTATGCGTGATAGTCGTTTTCAGTTCTGACTACCTACTTTACATTTTCCACAGCAACTTCCAACTAATTGATCGTATTGGTATGTCTGATTATTCAGTATTCACAGGACATACCTTTGTTTTTACCCGACTACGGCGAAGCAAAAAGGAGGGTTATGATTTTTTTGGTAAAGTGGTGTGGTGTGCAAAACAGCCGGTAGGCAAAAGCACACTATTATATAATTTAGATTTATTTTACCCAACACGTAACGCTTCGGTTCGTTTCGCTGTATTTACATACAAAGATGTTATCGGTTTTGCACACGTAAAAATCACTAGTGCCTACGCACTATTTTATCTAAGATTTTCTCGTTCACAAATAAAGGAACAGTCATAAATCTGACATAATAACGCTGATTGTCATCTAAGCTACTGTTTACACGTTTTTTCGTGAATTACGACCTTCAACTTAGGTACTCCTGAGATATTATTCTTCTATGAAAATATATCAGAATGTTCGCAGGTGTTTCCTGTAAGTGGCCAATAAACTTTAAATTCAGGTATTTCGTGTACATTACATGTTTATTTTATTTTTAACCTTTTTAACAGCAAGCGCATGTACAGAGTGGTCTTTATTTTTAACGTTAGAAGTGAATTTAGAGCCATTCGCGTCGTTATGATTTCGAATACAGGGTTAGTAGGAGTAATGTAATCACAAATGTTGGTAGTAAGTACATATACTATTATTATTACCGTTAATTGTAGTTAGACACATAGTTCCTTGCAGAATATCACAACATTCTGGAATTCTGTAAAGATAAATTCACGAAGCTCTTTTAGTAAATTTTTTGAATCATTCCATTTTGCCCCACCGACCCAACCAATGGGGCGGTCATTGGTTGGGCAAAGTGAAATGCCTAAAATTTTGCAGTGGAATCTCAAATCTTTTTAAAAAGAAAAAACAACCGAATTCCAAGAAAACTTTTTTGCCACCGACTTCCGAAATGAAAGTAAATTTTCACTTTGTAGTGTCTTTTTTAATACGTTCAAAAAAAAGTGAAAAAAAAAACTTTTTACGAAATAAAAAGTTTTTTTTTTCACTTTTTGGATATAGTACGCATGGCTACACATCAAGCTATACATAACCAGTATAAGCTGACTTCTGATTGTACGAAAAACCTATACAATGTGAGGTCAGTTAAAACTAGAAACATATAGCTTGATGTGTAGCCATGTGTAAGTACCTACCTACCCCACACTAATTCGTATACCACTTCTTGCTATGTAAACAACAGTTACAGGAAGTATTATAACATCATCAAGATACACAAAGCGGATTAAATACGTATTATCGAAGGTAACTTAAAAACTGCCCAAGCAAAGTCAATAAAATGTATATGGGACCACCGCGCAAGCTTCTACCAAATGAATAATTTTTAAATTCGGTCCACAGCTGACAAAAATATGGAAAAAAAAATACATTCAGAACAAGATTAACACTCCTCTTTTTTGAAGTCGGTTAAAAATGAATGAGCAAATTAACGTTCATTTCTAAGTAGGTAATATTGTCAGTGTCGTGAGAACATGGAATAAAACAAAGATGAACATTCACTGGAGTGAAGCGTCTGATACCAGCATAGATTTTAGATCATGCTGTATGTGAGTTAAGAAAGCCCACCTGTGCACACTGTGCGGTTCCCACAACGCCTCCGCGTCAATATTGACACAGATTAAATCAATTCCGTGGATGTGCGCTATCTTACGTCAACCGCGGCGCAGGCGCAACCAACAACTTTTCTCGTTATTGAACTCAAGTCCTGGTAAAGAACCTAAGAAGAAGACAAAATTTGTTTTAAGAAGCATTTCTAACTCTTATACTTACTAATAATTGGGGTGATGAAGATAATTCTATAGATGACTAGCTGACCCCGCAAACGTCGTTTTGCAAAAAAAAAATAGATAATAGCCGATTCTCAGACCTACCCGATATGCACACAAAATTTCATACAAATCGGTCCAGTATGGTAACTAACACTGTGACACGAGAATTTTATATATTAGATTATTAATTATGCCGCAGGATAATTGTAAAAATCAAATCTTTGTGATAATCTCATCATTATCACTCATCAGCCTACAGCAGTTCACTGCTGGACATAGGCCGCTCCAATTGAGCGTTATTCAGCTCGATTCTTCGCAACTCTCATCCATCGCTCAGCACCCTGCGAAGATCGTCGCTTCACCTAGCCTTAGGGCGTCCTACTTTACGGAAATTGTATGATTACATAAAATACGGTTACATCGACGACTCATTAGCAAACCAGTCATTTACTTTTACCTCTAGTTTTCCACGGAGATAAAACATTGAGCACATAGTGACAGCATCTAGATCCAATAATAAAATGAACAAGAGAACAGCACCCTAATTGCGTAACACACTATCAGTCGGAATCTGAATCATTTTGAAGCAAATTGCTAATCCATTGCTTCATAAGTTCGAAAAATTCGTCTGCTCAACACGTAATAACGCAATGAATGTTGTTGAACTGTCAAAATGAAACCGATTCCGATTGATAATGTGTTACGCAATTGCCCTGCAGTAATATATTAAAAGCATGTCACGAACTATGCGTCTCAAAAAAATGAGAATGAGGTACCAACCATATTCTGCTCCAGAAATATTTGATGAAAATGTAAACAAATGGACATGAAATAATGGAATAAAAAATGTATCTGTGAATGCCAATTTATGGTGCCACTGACAAGTTGAGTCCTTTGATTTGATTATTTGAATACATAAGGTTCCGAAAGTCTAATTTTAAATAACCTTAAAGATGTTTTTCATTGGGGTTGTTTTAATAACATCAATTTTCGTATATGATATACAACATTATTAAATTGTTAACAATGTTTTTCAAACAATAATTGTTGGAAAAAAATGGTGAGATATTTGAAAATTTATAAGAGCTCAACTGTCACTAATGAGACACAATTAATTTTTTATATTGTTACCGAACTTAGTAAGCTTGCTAATGCACCTTTAATGCACCATTGCTTATTCCCTTTAGCGAGTTATTGCATAAAAAAATAACCTGAACAGGATTTATTTAACTTTTATTGGATACTTTTGGGCACAGACCATAAATGTAATAGTAGGCCACGGATGATGACTCGCAAACAATTACTAATTGCAAGTCTACATGTAAATATTTTTTCATGAATTCACCTACCTGCACCAGATAACGGGTAAAACCCCGATGCAAATAGATTTAATCATAGCTCCTGAGTTCCCCATCCCTTACCATGCCCAGCCAAGCATACCCATTACCTTAGAACAACAGGACTAAAGAACTAAAACGAAAGGAAAGAAGGTAGAAGCAGAGATCAAGGGAAGAATGAATAAAAAAAGGGTTTAGGCCAAGACCCTAGTGGTGGGAGAGAGTGTAGATGGTTATTTAATTTTATGAAGAGACAGAAATTAATGTAGCCAGTTCGCAATCATGTACTTATAAGTTGATTCAATCAAACAAAAGACGATCATTTAATTTATATGAGAACAAGCCGTGCGCCCGCAAGAATCTTCCATTGGCAAAAATTACACTTTTATCCCATAGGTCTTTTTTCCCACACATCTGCTTTATAAATCGTGCAATGTGCTAACTGTTCGCCAGCTTTTTATTATGCACTTAGTATTAAAACAGCACACCATGCTTGCCTACAATGCCGACAATACTAACAAGAGACGGAATGATCTAGTATGCATGTCTAATGCAACCTCAAAACATGTATTTGTAGAAAGATTTTCAACATTCTTAGGCGCATTCCTGTACAATAGATTAAATAGAAAATTAAGTATCTATAAACTAAATTACTATAGCTGTAAGAAAATTGTACTTAATTATTTACTAACCATCGACTATGCACAAACAGAAGACCTACTTATTGTCTGCAAATAGAACTGCTAACATGCTATTTTACTTTTATTTACCTAAGTTTTAATTTAGTTTTTTTTTACGTTATACTTATTGTTAATTTATTACATTAGATATTTATGCACTTTCTAGCCTGAAGCACAGGTTAAACCTAGTTCAGGCAAATTAGCAACTGTGCGCTATTTTAATTGTTAAGCTATTCATGGTAAATGTATATTCCCTTTTTATAAATAAACGATTATTACGATTAAACGATTACGAACGATTTCATTAAATGGGTATTTAGACCCATTTAATGAATGAATTCTCAAAATTTCTTAGTGCTCACCTTTAATCGTAATAATCGTTTATTTATAAAAAGGGAATACATTTACCATGAATAGCTTAACAATTAAAATAGCGCACAGTTGCTAAATTGCCTGAACTAGGTTTAACCTGTGCTTCAGGCTAGAAAGTGCATAAATATCGTAGTAGTATTGTCAGCATTGTAGGCAAGCATGGTGTGCTGTTTTAATACTAAGTGCATAATAAAAAGCTGGCGAACAGTTAGCACATTGCAGGATTTATAAAGCAGATGTGTGGGAAAAAAGAAGGGATGGAAATTTGCTACCTTTCAAATTGCTCTCTGAGCTCTTTCAAGAGGAAGCAAATTAGTTTTTGGTGCGCTTTGTTATATTATAAGGAATTATGGTGCAAAATTTCATACTTCAAGACCTAGCGGTTTAATCTGCGCGTTGTCTGTCAGTGCATATAGGATTTTTATAAAGTAGATATTAAAATACCCGCTAGTTAAGTCATTTCAAACAAAGATCATTAATTACGATGGGCAGTGTAAATACGCTAATAAATCCCACACGTGCTAATTAATCGTGCTAATTAATTTATCTAACATGTACTAGCAAAACAACAATGATATTTATAAAATAAATAGCCAGTCAATATGTTTGCAGACGACTTAACGTCCCCGCTAAACTCTGGGGAGGTGCTCCCGGCACGATCACAAACATTTGCACAATCAAGGAAAATACCCATTATACGACGTCACTGGCCAACAGATATATACTGCCAAAATAAACATTCGACCGAACACAAACAGTGTTTGGAGTTCTGCAGGGTAATTGCGTAACACAGTATCAGTAGCAATTAATTTCATTTTTTTCAGTTCAACAAAATTCATTGCGTTATTTATTTTGTTGACTTGTTGAGCAGACACATTTATCGAACATATGAAGCAATGGATTAGCAACATGCTTCTAAATGATTCAGATTGAGATTGATAGTGTGTTACGCAATTAGGGTGGCAGACCCTTTTTTGCAAATCATTTATTTGTTTTTCTTAGGAGCCCTCTTACATTTCGGTATTGAGCGAACATCGATGCATAAATGGCATCTCGCAGTTCAACCTACGAGGTTGTCGTCTGCTTAACTGGGCTTGCCTGTGGATGCCTCAATAAATTAAGGCCTCCAGTCCAGCCAGGGTGAGCGCGCATCGCCGCGCGCCGGCTGGGCTGTGAAATACGTATATTAAATAATCTATTAAAAAAAATACAGTATCAATATATATATATTTTAAATTGATAGCAATTATTGAAGTCTATTTTGGTTTTGGCTATTTTGGCTACGTGAAAATGATGTAGAAGTTCGGAGATATTCAGACTTGTTTCCAGTAGAAATTTGAATTAGGTCCAGTGGTTTTTTCTTTATTTATAAGGCATATAACAAAAAGTATTCTATTATTATAAAAGTATATGATATTTGTATTATAAGAAAAATTGTTTTGATGGATTACATTCAACAGAGTCTACAAATTAAAGCTATCAAATCATTTCTCCGCTCTCCGTGAGTTTTTGCCTAAACATGCACCAGGAGAAAGATTATTGCTAAATAAATAGATAAATAATAAAAAATCGCTTTATTATTATTGTAGAAGAGAAAACCAACTATCTTTAAGTTACCAATTACCTAATTGTTTTCATGCATCTACTCGCATTTTTGTAATACTCCTCTTAAATCAAACTACATCCCTGATACATCTATCCTTCATAATTTGTTCAAAAGAACTGGCCAATTTAATTCGTTTTCTGTCTACCATCGCCTAGAGCCGATGTAAAAATTATACAATTTGGCACCGTTTACCAAAAACACCGAACAGCATTTAGTTAAGAAAAAAAGTTTGAGTAACGCCCACATAACAAGCGCGGACGTTTTAGTAGACGATAACTGTTGCCAAAATGGATCACGTATCTGAATTAGACAGACAAATGTTTAATGTGCTGTTGTAAAATCAACGACTCTAAATTACAGTTTCGGAACAGTCACGGGTTTCAAAGACATGCCGATAACAGTTGATATTGATTGTTCCTTGAGGCATGGTAACTGGTCAGGTTTGCCATTTATGGTATACAAAGAAACACCTGTCTCCGTATCCCTTACTAGGTGCCAAAGGAAATCGATCGCCAATAGCCATCACACATTTCTCTTCCGTCTTCCGTTTTTATGAATCACTATTTTAGAAGAGGCAATCTATTTTTTTTATTAAATTGACATATACTTACACTCTCCAACACTCTCCAACTTTTTATGTCAATATATCATTAAATACTTAGGTAGGTATACGCTATATCACTGACTTCCCAATAGTCTTTAGTATCTACTTAATATATTTTTACGATTGTTTCGTTGAATTTGTCAGTTTACTGATAAACTTTATTATTAATGGTTGACCCAGTACCAACGTACATACTTATACCTACTAAGTTAACATTTACATACATGTATGTACAACGAATTAATATGCAAGCAATATAAAGAGGAAGTCAGATCCAGTCAGGGTCCTCTTATTTTACATGTGCCATAATAGGTTCTGTACTTTATAGGAACTCGATGACCAGACTAAACATTTTGGTTAGCTAAGAATATTTTATAAGGAAGTTCATGAATACTTATGTTAAACAACATTATGATAGATTCGTAGCAAAATATTTTAAGAATAAAGACACAATACAAAATCCATACTAATATTACCTATGCGAAAATGTGTCTGTCTATCTGTCTGTTACCTCTTCATGCTTAAACCGCTGAACCGATTTAGATGAAATTCAGTATAGAGATAGTTTGAGGCCCGGGAGAGGACACAGGATAGTTTTTTTATCCCGATATTCCCACGGGTTCGACACATATGCGAGTGAAACCGCGGGGCGCTTCTAGTTTATTATAATATAACAACGGCTGCAATATTATCATCATCATTTCAGCCGAAAGACGTCCACTGCTGGACATAGGCCTCCACAAAGCACCGGTACTTCGACCGGTTTTGTGCTTCTCGCACCCAGCGGATTCCTGCAACCTTCACCAGATCATTGGTCCACCTTGTGGGAGGCCTTCCAACGCCATAGGGACGATCATTTTGTATGGTATCGTTAGGGATGCGACTGCGTAACCGATAACCAATAGAAAATTAGTACGTTATCTAAACTATCTAATCTTCTTCTAATATATAAAATTCTCGTGTCACAGTGTTAGTTACCATACTCCTCCGAAACGGCTTGACTGATTTTTATGAAATTTAATATGCATATTCAGTAGGTCTGAGAATCAGCTACTATCTATTTTTTTTTTGCAAAACGACGTTTGCGGGGTCAGCTAGTTTTAATATAATTGCTAAACAATATTACAGCTATGATAAGTACAGTGTAACCCAGTGGCGTGCATTGCATATAGGTATTTAGGCAGTACTTACTTCGATAAATCATCATAAGCCTGTTAATTACATTTAAGTGTGTGTGCCCCACAAGCCCACAGTTAAGAAACTCACTAAATTATCATACCTAACAAAAAACAAAATCTTACCGTACTATTCGCACATTGTCACTGGCAATGGGCCGGCCATATCAGCCGTAGAACCGATGGCCGTTGGGGAAGACGTATTCTTGAGTGAAGACCGCGTATCGGAAAACGTAAGGTAGGACGCCCTCAGTCTAGGTGGAGCGACGATTTTCGCAGGATGGCTGGTACGAGTAGCAGCTGTATTTGAGTCGCCGTAAATTAAGTTGAATGGCGTACAATAGGAGAGGCCTATGTCCAGCAGTGGACTGCTGTAGACTGATGATGATGAAGGTTTAATTATTCCCCGTAACAGAGGTATTTCAATGCAAAAGTGTCAAAACATCCCATGGAAATCGAGGGAAACCCTCAAATTTTGTAGGCACACCTATAGCGATTTGGGTATTTTTGGGTGGTTGCTAAGCACAATGCGTATCGTGAAGTGGAGCTGATAGTGACTTCTCAATCAGCTCCAGTTCTCCTGGTTCTTACAAGGAGAACTCCTCAACAATTAACGTCCCTGCATCGGGAAAAGCAATATTTTGTAAAAGGTGATGAGCAGTTGACATTAGGCTATTGTAACTTAGATAAGTTACAAACTGGCCCACTAAAAAGTGAAAAATAAACTACCGACTTCAAAAAAACATTACAAAGTGAAAAATAACTTTAATTTCGGAAGTCGTTGTCAATAAAAAAAAAATGCGGAACCAACGATACCGACTTCCGAAATTAAAGTTATTTTTCACTTTGTAGCGTTTTTTTGAAGTCGGTAGTTTTTTTTTTTTTAAAGTTTTTTTTCGTGAAAGAGTTGTACTTACCAATGTGACATGTTACTTAATCTTAATTTTTTTTCGTTAACATCATACTTATATAATGATTTAGGTAGATGAATTATTTGCCCCTGAACTTGAATTTTAGATTGTTTTTCAAACACTCAGTTTTTCATTTCTTGCGTTCACCGATTTATGTTGTATAACAGTTAGTGCCCATTTGTATTATCTTAACCGTTATAATAGTCATCAACATCGTTTATTAAGATTCATTAAGGGTTATGAGAGATTGACAATTTGGAGACATTCAATCAAGGGACCTGTTAGTTATAAATATTCTAGATTTAATGAACAAAATGTCAGTTAATACCAGTATAAAATTAAACATATTTTTGCAATCTTGATAAGAACGGACGTGACGAAGATTTTTTTAAATAAATAAATAATCAATTGCTGAATCGTAACCTGGATCTACCAAATATCCGGTAGTAAAGCAAACTGTCATACATTGGCATAATATCGCACCCTCGGTGCGACACTGTCACTTTTGCAAAAAACGCAAAAATGAGTTAAATATTAGATATAGTATATTTTTTACAATATAAAGTGATTAATATTTATCCAAAAGTAAAGTTAAAAGTTGACGTTGTAGTATAAGCTGTTCATCTCATCTATATACCTATTCTTAAGTCATTGTTTTGTGAGGTGTCAAAGTTTTAAATGCTTCTCCTGAAAAACTTCATTTTTGCAAAAGTGACAGTGTCGCACCGGGGGTGCGATACGTGTAAATCGTTTCTGTGAAAATGTGTAATAAGTGATCAACAAGTAAATAACTTGTATCACAATGGCAATCAGTCCCTTCAGCTGGGGTGGCTGATGTGCTTGAAGGCCACCTCCTGCACCAGTGACCGCACCAGCAACTGCACCAGCAACCACCCAGCCAAAGAGACGATGTCATCATGGAAGCTATATCAACGCCGGAAATCCAGAACTGGATAAGCAATGCCTAAGTGAAGTGTGCTCTATTGCAGCAGAGGGCAAATTAAACATGGAGCAAAAACTGCGCATAAATATGCCGAAAAGTTAATCACGGCACATCGCAGATGGCTGTTCACTACCAGTCCCTTATGGTGAGAGCCGTCCGGGCCCATACCACTGTCCAAACACTCGAAGACCAAATCGACGCCGTTATCAAATTCAGGCCTCACAGTAGACAAGCCCCCAAAAGGAAGCCTAGAGTAGTGGTTATCGGAGTGCCCTCGTCCATGCAAGAAGAAGGAAATTTTTGCTTGTTTGTTCCATCAGAATTTAGCCGAGAACCTTCAGGATTGCATCCTTGAGACGTTTTTGACCTCTATTAAGTTAAGCCATAAATCAGGTAAGAAGGACGCTGAGACCAAGTATCTGCAGACATACGCAAAGCCCTGATATCTAAAGACAGTGTTTGTGAATTAGTCGTCATGCCCTGTGAGAGACTTTACTCACATGATGTGACAGCAGTACGGACATGCGGCCAAATCATGTCGGGAGACCACATATACCTTTTTTTTTTGTTTTCGGGGGGAACCTTCAAAAGGCACCCGACCTCCGGGAAGGAGGTCGAGGAGTGTTGGATTTTTACCTCACTATTACCACCCCGGTGATCAACATCAGCACATCCCGCTTGTCCCGGTTCCTCTTAAAATACTAATTCCGGAACCCCCCGTGCAACGCCTGTAAGGCACATCTCTGGGGAGACTGTAAAGGGGCCTCCCCTGAACCTCGCTGTGCACGGCAGCATGTGACCACTGTGCAACCGTCTCCCTGGGTTCACTTGTCTGTGGCTACTGTGGTGATAAGCAGGGTCATTCCATTAAAGAATGCACAAAGAGGACTGAGGAACCAAAATGCGCTACTTGCTTGCACTTCAAAACACCGAGCAATTACAAGACAAGTGCCGTTGACTGTCTAGCGAAACTAATGGCTGAAAAGAGGTACATTAATACTATTGATTATGGAGGGGCCTAAGAGCGCCGTTAATTACGTACATATCTTTATGGCCCTTGTTTGTTTTATTGTTATTTTTATTTTTAAGTATAATTATGATTAATAATTGAATTAATAACAAATAATTTTTCTCTGTATCTGAATCCCATGTTTGTGACGTTGAACCCTGTAAACAATATCTTTCCTCCTACACTAGGCCTCTATCCATTCTAACCCAAAATATTCGCAGTATTTTTAAGAATTTCGACAATTTTAGCAATTTTCTACAACAACTAGGCATAAACTGTGACTTTTTTTTTTTGTTTTTTTTTATCTGTTTTTATTTAGGGGTTTTTATCTTAGACTAGCTGTGCCCGCGACTTCGTTCGCGTGGTTGTCGAGAACAAAACAACGTCGTTTAGATAAGAGTATATCACCTTTTTGATGATTTAGATAAGAGTCCTGACTTTGGTATAGTTGATTACGTTAATGCTTCTCTATATACTATGTTAGCGGTGGAATTACCCGGAGCATATACAAAAAGGTTGTTTGGGTTGCTAACACGTGATAGAGAAACATAGAGTTGGCCGTGTGAAAAACAATCAAAAGTAAGGTCTACACCCGCAACGGATAACGTCTGGCCTTGGGCTTTATTAATAGTCATAGCGTAACAGAGGCTTACAGGAAATTGCACACGTTTGAAAGTAAACGGAAAATTATTGGGGATAATGGGTATCCTGGGAATGAAAACAACATCACCGGAGCCGCAACCTGTTAAGATTTCGGCTTCGATGACATTTCGTTGGAGATTTGTTACTCTCAACCGAGTTCCATTGCATAGTTTTGGTGGGCTTAAATTTCTGAGTAGAATGATTGGTACTCCGACTTTTAAATAAATTTTGTGTGCTGGAAGACCTGGTGTATTTAGAGAGTCTAAAAACTCTACTGGATAGTGGGTGGCATCTCCTTCTTCTAAAACCGTGTTAATAGATAAATATTCCCTACTTTCTCCAGAAACATGTACCAATATTTGAGAATTTATTGCTGCTGCTTGGTCGTTGCGAGGTGCCAAAATAGCTCGTTGGCATAGCCAAGCAGCGTCATGGTTCGAGATCTCTGATGGATCTCCGTATACAGAGGAAATGAGTTCCTGCTGTGAGGCAACAGAAGAACACAGGCTTTCGACTAAAGTTACTTTACCTCCTTCTTGAGTCGGGTATGTGCCGTTACCAATTTGAAGTAGTAAATTTGAGAAAACCTGCGCGTTTGCGTCACCTCCCAAATATGCTCGCATATTAAAGCTCAAATTAGTTAATATGACACTACGCCATAAAATAGAGCTCTTTAAACAGGCACCTATTTCATCGGCCCTCGTTCCTCTGGGTATTATAGGGAGTGTCTGCCTGAAGTCTCCACAGAATAGCACCGTTAAGCCTCCCATCGGTCGGTCATTTTGTCTTATATCTCGCAACGTTCTATCTACAGCTTCCACAGCTTTACGATTTGCCATCGTACACTCGTCCCAAACGATAAGGGCGCAATCGCGTAAAACCCTTGCTTTATCACTATTGCGAGACACGTTGCAAACAGGGTTTTCTGTGCGGTCCAAGTCGATTGGTATTTTAAATGTTGTATGTGCAGTTTTTCCTCCTGGTAATAAAGTGGCAGCTATTCCTGAGGAAGCGACGGCAAGGGCAATTTTGTTTTGGCTCCTTATTTGAGCCAAGATAACTTTAGTGAGGAAAGTTTTACCTGTTCCACCAGGTGCATCTAAAAACAGCATTTCTCCTAATGAATGTTCTACACTACAGCATACTCTATCAAAGATTTGACGTTGTTCTGACGTCAAATTTGAACAGCCATTTCGCAATATTTCTGCTAACTCTTCGGGGTTGTAATTTATTTCAGATGTATACTCCCTATTAATTCGTTCCCCACCAACTGTCGGTGTCGGCAAGCCGTATTGACTGAGGGGGTTCCCTCCTATACTTGTAACTATATCTTGTATAGCCAGCAAAGCCCTATTATGGCAGCTTTCACGTACTTGGTCAGAAGTTTCACTATTTATATTTTGCTGTCTCAAAAAATCTTCGGCAAACGCGTCTTTATATTTTTGCCACAACTGCCCAGCGTCCGATAGGCCACAAAATGTCAACAAAATGGCAAATAAATGGCGCAAACGATGTGGACTATCACTGACGCATGCTTCGGCTAAAGCATCATCCCAATGCTGATCGCCATCTAATAAATGCCGTGCGCGGCAAGCAGCTTGAAATGTGGGATATTCTATATCGTCCACTTTGCGGAGCTCAGCAAAAGAAGTAGGTCCTCGCACTGTGTGAAGAAGAAGGCGTAAATAATAACACTCTGCATTATTTGGGTGCACCGTGTATACTCTTCCAATCACGTGTTCTTTAAAAATGCCGGACTCGCCTTCTACAGCAGTTCCACGTCTCCTGCGATTAAAAACACCTTGCTGCTTGTTATAAGTATAATAATGTGGCACTTCATTGTACAACAGAGACTTAGCGAAATTGTCTCTTTCGCAAAGGCGAAAGAATGCGAGCAAGGTGGTTTGTCTTGGGTTGTTCATTCTTTCTGCCACATTTTCTGGCTGAAAGTAAACTCGCTGCCCGCCTTCCAGGTGCACGTCAAGATGGATGACTGGCGGATACCTTTCATGAATAGGGAAACTCAAAATGCGCCAAACTGCCTCCGAAGAGCTTATGTATCGGCCAGATTGATACCTTGTCACTTCATCAAATTGGTTGTTATTTCTTAGTGCTATCATGGCTTGATCACTACCTTTATTAACATATTTACATATATATTTTATAGATTCGACGCTATTACAAATTTCAACATTAATGTGTGCTTGAAAAGCGTTTGACAAAACTGGAGAATACGGTACCACCCAACTATTATTTAGAATTATTTCTTGTCCACGGAATCTGACAGTAGCTGTGAAACCACCTTGTGACGGTGATCTTCGCCGGTATTGCGGATACCCATTTTCCCCAGCCATAGTTAGTTCTTTCAGTGCTCTGGGGTATTTTTTTGAGCATTGACCATCTTTCATGCACGGTGATTCCCTGTTTAAGAGGCCACATGGCCCGTGAACCATATGTGTTTTTACTATGTCATGCAAAATCGGATCTGCATTATAGTCCGGAAATTCTGCACTTATGACACTGTCTATAGCATCGGGACGAATTTTTTCTTCCAGCCACAGAAGAATGTGCGCGTGGGGTAAACCACGCTTTTGCCACTCGACGCTATACATAAAACAAAGAGTTGAACCGAAAACTTTCTCCTTTGTAAGTAGATTAATCAAGACTTTGAGTTTTAAATGAAAAATCCTAGCAATAATGTCATGTCTGTCGTATGACGCCTGTCCTGTGAGAAGTGCCTGGCAAATCTCCGTCCACTTTGGATTTGTTGTAAATGTTATAAAAAGGTCCGGCCGGCCGTATTTACGGACGTAACAAAAAGCATCTTGCGTTCGTTCGTGCATATACCGCGGACCGCCTGTGAAACTGGATGGCAAAATAACCAATCGACCCAAGTTTTCGACGTTATTATCTGATTGCATGGCGTCCCGCAAGTGCACGTATTCTTCAGCGCGTAACCGTCGCTGGTTAGTGCGAATATACACTAAACGTTCAGTTTCTATTTTTGCGTACATGTCCACAATAAATTGGCTGAACAAACCACGAAATCGTTGCAAATATACGAAACTGTTTTGCCTTATTTGTAAAAGGTAGGAATAGTATTGTTGAGCAGATATTTTTTTTTGATAATTAGTGACTCTCGTAGTAGGGTTCACTTGGTACAGCCCAAAATTGTACCCATCTTCACCATGACAATAAATTAGTGGATATTGCAGGGCGTCGTAAGCTCGGTGGGTTTCCAAAATGCGTTGAAGGCGATCGTCGCGTGTACGCAACACGATATCACGTCTCTCACACTCCTGGTCGACTAAAACAACTGCAACTTCATCTGCGACGGGTGCATTGTGTCTTCCACGGTGTTCACCCACAGGACGTCTATCGGCACTTATAACAATTTTGAAATCATTGCTGCCTTGTGGAATTGACTCCAATGCAGCTTTGAATTCACGAACGTACTGGTTAACGTGATGCAGCAATTCTTGAAGTTGACCAAAAGCTCAGCATTGAGCTGGGGAAAATTGTGATTTCTAACATTGAGCTGTTGCGTGTAATCGGATACAAAATAAATTTGGAGAAATTTGGGTTCATTTTCTGGCAGCAAAGATCCAATAAGGTGATAAACTTGACCTTGTACTTTGAAGGTTGGCATGAACGGTCCTTCCGTTATTTGTTTTGCCCCAAAGGAAGTCATTTGGAAAGCACTGTTATATAAACGAATATTATCCAAAAAACGGTTCGACTGGGGATGATCGCCATTCAGGAGACTTTTAAGTAAGTGTGGTGGATCTTGGAAATTTGGAAGAACAATTTTTCCATTTGAGCAGCACATTCCATCTGTCTCTTTCCTCCATTTCAAAGCATGACAAAAATTACAAATTTCTCTCATGTCACCCACGAAAGTAAAGCCAGCATAATTAATTCTAGACGAATATGTGAACCCTGATTTTTCCCTATTGTCCCAAGGTAATAAAATATTTGCATCGTCATTTTCCATGGACTCATCAGCTCCGCTATTTGTTTCTCTATTCATATGGTATCGAGCTCGTTCTATTTCTAGGCGAGATTGACGTTGTTCTGCTGTTTCTGCTCGTCTTAGTTCATCTATTCTTTCCCTTTCAGATGCAAGATAACTTTCATTGTTTCTTTGTACACCTACATAGTTATGTCTAGCTATTTGTAATCGTTCTTCTCTTTGGGAGAGAGATTCAGACTCGCGCGAGAGAGCGTGTCGCTCTCGGTCAGATGACAGACGTGCTTGGCGTTCCTCGATACTCTCTTGAGAACGCAAAGTCGCGGTCCGAGTTCTTTGCGAACTTAAGCGCGACTCCCTTTCTGTGAAAGTCTCTGACTCGCGTGAGAGAGACTGGCGCTCCCGATCAGCAGACAGCCGAACTTCGCGTTCCTGGATATTCTCTTGAGAACGCAAAGTCGCGGTCCGAGTTCTTTGCGAACTTAAGCGCGACTCCCTTTCTGTGAAAGTCTCTGACTCGCGTGAGAGAGACTGGCGCTCCCGATCAGCAGACAGCCGAACTTCGCGTTCCTGGATATTCTCTTGAGAACGCAAAGTCGCGGTCCGAGTTCTTTGCGAACTTAAGCGCGACTCCCTTTCTGTGAATGTCTCTGACTCACGTGAGAGAGAGTGGCGCTCCCGATCAGCAGACAGCCGGTCTTCGCGTTCCTGGATACTCTCTTGAGACCGCAAAGTCGCGGTCCGTGTTCTTTGTGAACTTAAACGTGACTCCCTTTCGGTGAACGTTTCCGATTCACGTGAAAGAGCGATGTGCTCTCGGTTAGCAGATAACCGTGCTTCACGATCTTCTTCCGATTCCTGAGACCTACAAAGTCTCATCCTTTTCGCATTTCGGCTACGCAGCGAAAGGTTAGTTTTTTTTCTTTGAGGCATTTTCAAGGAAAATTAAAGCAATAAACAAAACTAACAACACTTATGACTGAATAGCCTACAAACTTAAAAGAACGGTGCGTCGAACAGTCTAGTGTGACAACGTATCGTCTGTTCGTGGTCGTGACTCAACGAATTGGCAACACTAACTTACTGTATAACGATTGGCACTATTGGATTCAAACTACGAAGTAAATCAAATACAATCTTTACTTCGTACTTCAAACCAATGACCAAAGTTGACCAAACGAAACCAATAAGATAAGCAAATACTTTTTTTTCGACCAATTTAGAAAATCGATAAACCAAGCAACCAAAGAACTTTTACGACACACGCAAGAACTTTTAAGACACCTAACGAAACCCAATTTGCCTAGTAAACACGGTGGACGTCATCCTCGCGCGGAAAATCTTAACACCGCGATTCAGAAAATGACGTCATTTGCACAACGCCATCTATCGGATTTAGATTTCAACTATCAACATTAGTTCTATTTTTAGTCTTAAGATGTCGTTGCAAGTACTATACTTAATTGCGTAACGTAATATTTTACTTCTTGAACTCACTAAATTAATCATATCTTTTGATAGAGTGAACCGATTTCGATGAAACAAAAACTAAGTTAAACCTCAAGTTGCGTATAATTTTTGTATATAAACATTGTCAGCATTGAATTCGTAGATTTTACGTGATGTGCGCACAAACAAACAGACAAACAGACAAACAGACAAAAATTTCAAAAATGATGGAAATGGGTTCTGTTATGGGTTCTTTTCACACGCTGGCTATTTTTTGTTTCAATTTCTTCAATGTACAAAAATGACTTTTCTACAGATTTATTATATGTATAGATATGCCAACCCCATCATACCCTTTTACAAGATATCTACATACATCGAATTTATTTTATATTAACATCTAATAATTAGGTTTAAGTGATATTTATTACATATACCTAGGTACTAATAGTTCAACGAAAGTGGATCACTCACCAGGTGCTGTCAATACCTCACAAAATTTTTAGTGGTCTCTGACCATGGTAAGGATAAAATTGACTGTATACTGTGACGTTATTGTCTTACAATCAGAACGATGGAATGATAGTTTACGCATGAAATAATTTCAATGTGTCTGTCGAGGAATCAAATATACTGTAACAGATTGTTAATTAAAATTGGGTCAGAATTAGCGATACTTTTCTTGTATCCACCTTCCTCTTTTAATTATATAAAAAACTCACCGACTCTTTGCAGAACCTATCATCTTTCAAAAATACCATTTTAATTAGAGATATTAATATCAATATTCTTCCAGAATGCGCTAACGCATCAGCTGAGGAATACCTTATTAACCTATGCTCTTTCCATGGTTTGCTTCCCGCTCACACGCTTCCAACACATCAAAGTGGCTCCTGTTTGGATCATATAATACTCAAGTCAAATGTTCCCGCACTTGCCCTTGTAACTAATTCAACAATAACCGATGACAGTGCTACCCTACTTATTTTAAATTGGAAATTACCAAAAGTAGTCACTCTCACAACTTCTCGTTTAAATGTAAATAAACTTTAAGAAGACTTACGCGATATCGAATTTGAGTCTACGAATCCGTTGATCCGCGGTTTTGTATGTTTAGGTCACAGAATAAACAAAACATACTTATAAACATACACATAAACCAAACAATGTAAGCATTACATATTACGTAATATTGTAACTTTTGAAATTAGATTGAATTTGTAAATTGGTAATTTGTATTTGCTAATCAAATTGCAGTTTCTGGCGCCATTAATTTTCTATTTGAAACATGTAAATTTTAAATTACTCACTCTCTGAAGAAAATGATCGACACCATTGTAGATATGGAAAATTTACAACTTTATTTATTTGAATTTTAGTTCCTGAGAACCTCGAGGGGCGCTTTAAATCGGCACAAAAAACAACTGTCTTTTCATAAAGTATATTTGATCCAGCGTACTTGTTTAATAGAGGTCAGTGACCGTAGGACATGATATTAAGGGATGTTCGATCGTTTGCAATTTGACGATCCTATCCTAGACTAGGTTGTATCGTCTATAAATCTCCACCAGAGCAGGTTTTAAGGATAACATGCAATTATGTACGCTAATATTGACTACTTTATCGCTCTTGAACATAATAGGAACCTGTTTGCCATGTTAAAGTACTGTGTCCAATAACATCGTCAATGATGAAACCTTGACTTGTATTAATAGCTGATAAGTTTGACTTACGATTTTAATAACTATTTATTTTTAAAATGAAATACTTAATGATAGTGTTCAGTACTAAATTGAACTTTTTCTAAGAAGAGGAGTTTAAAAGTAGAATAAGATTATGTTCGTTAATTGGTTAATTTTAATTTTGTTGTAGAATTACTTTACGGAGGAGAAAAAAATAAAAGTCATAGCTACATTCAGTATAATAATAATTTATTATTATCAAGAAATATAAAAATATACTTTACCTAGTTTATAATATAGTTTTTACATAATTACAACTTATCCTAATTGTATTGCACCAAAAACATTCGTATGTCTTAAATTGAGGATTTTAATATCATTGATATTTTAACCCCATTGTATTATTGGATGATAGACATCACGACATTAATTACATTTCCTATTTAAAGCATGGGCGTATTCATGGGAATACAATATGAAATAATATCTATAATAACTACGACGACTCCGTCTGTTAAATCACAAATAATCACATACAATTTTTTCAAATATATATCCGAAAACTAATATGTAACCTATGTAATAATCAGGAAACGTAAAATTAATACTGTCTACTTAGCTAGCTCATCGGGCACGGGCGTGTACTTGAGACCGGTGTCGCAGAGCAAGGTGACGACCCACGAGTCCTCGGGAATCAGCCCTGACTCCAGCAGTTTGACAGCAGCCGCCACATTGGCCCCGCTGGTGTACCCCACGTACAGACCCTCCTTCTCACCAATCAAATCCTTGTACCTTACAGCCTCCTCATCAGTCACTGCCAACGTGCCGTCCATAACATCAAATTTAAACAAATTGGGAACACATCCGTAACCCGAGCCCTGCAGCAAGTGAAGAGGTTTCGAGATCTTGTCGCCCTTGATTGGCTCGGCTCCAGCAGGCTCCACGACGTAGGTCTTAATGTCAGGGTTTTGCTCCTTCAAATACCGAGAGGTGCCAACGAATGTGCCCGCGGTGCCCACTGTCGCGACGAAGGCATCCACGTGATGTCCAGTCTGCTTCCAGATCTCAGGTCCTGTACTCGCGTAATGCGCATCAGCATTAGCATCGTTATTGAACTGGTTGACGTAGTATGCGTTTTGCTCGGCGACTATCTTCAGGCCAACTTGTTCTACAGCTTTTACGTCAGCGAGTGTTACGTTTCCGTAAGATCCTTCCACTTGATCTACTCGAATACATTTCGCGCCCAGCGCCTCCATGTGGATAGCCCTCTGAGCACTGTTACCTTTGGACATAGTGAGTGTCAGAGGGTGTCCCAGCACGGCGCACACTACAGCCAGCCCGCAGCCTTGGTTGCCAGATGTCACCTCCACCACAGGTGCACCAGGTTTCAGCTCACCAGATTTAAGAGCTCGGGTGATCATGCTCAATGATGAGCGACATTTAATTGAAGCACCAGGGTTCATGAATTCACATTTCACCAATATGCGTCCAGGTCCAGTGTAAAGACGGTCCAATGCCACGAGGGGTGTGTTGCCAATTAATTCGAGGGCTGATGACTTGATTTCGTTCTCTTCGTACTTGACGTGGCTGTTCTTAGCGATGGGAGCCATTTTGCACAGTTATTGGTTTGTATGAAGCACTTTGGATTATTCAAATATCGGTTGGATACTGAGTTGTTCGGCTGCGGTGCGGTGGTTATAAGCGGCTTATCGCGGCCCGGTTATCGCGGCCCGTGTGCACGCGCCGCCCGTGCACGCCGCGGTCGAGTCGTGTCGAGACGAGCGCAAAGCTGTTTGCCCGATGTGTGACCCACGCCAACCAGACGCGATTGATATTCCGACTGACTCCCTAACTAGTTGAAATTCAAGGCTAAAACCGTTTATTTACATCTTCATTAAGAAGTGACGAGACTTAATAGTTATGAATATGATTGTTATCAGTCGAAGTACAACCGCAACTGAGCGATTCTTTACTTTAGTTTTAAAGTAAACAATTTGCTGTTAATACCGGTAGCAAATTATTCATATTGCTGTAGTTAGGACTATGAACATTTATCGTTCTCTATAAACATGTGAATACAAATATTTGAACATTATTAAAGTGTAGTGCAAATGTTGTAAGTGAAACGAGGAAAATATCGCGGATTTTCCTGAAGTAATGTTTCAGTGGTTAGTTTCTAGTTCATTGTACAGGTGACACTTCGGTCTTGTAGCTTTGTAGGTTTAGTTATTTTATTAGTCAATTGCCTTTTCAAATATTTTATTAAAAGACAATCTTTATTTATGTAATCATACAGATAGATATCTACATCACATTGTTGCGCAACTTCAAGAAGATCGTACCCGTCAGGAATCTAAGATCAACCTATTTTCCATTCCGATTGAATTGATCTAGCACTATATTCATCTCATCAGCCTCTTGATACCTTGAAACGACCATTGCATGATCTAGCCTTATCTATTAAGACTACACTAATTGACTTCTGCTTTCACTTTGTCGTTTATAATGCAGTCCTTTGATAACCACGAACTCATTTAGCTAGCTTGGCTAAAAACATTGCGTGCCGTTACGTTGCGCGGGCGCCGCGCCGCGCCGGTCTTACATCATAGTGAGCCAACTGGCAAAACACACAAAAAGTACAAATAGCTGTTAGCCTTTGACAACCGAGCGATTAACTCACAAGTGGCAATCCGGGGACATTCAACAATCGACAGTTTGGTAAAAATAAAAAGTCGACTCTAACATTGATTAATTAAAGTACATTTTTCTTTGCTGAACTTTACTAACCCAATGATACTATGGATCAGAGGAAAATATATCTTAAATATAGGATGATAGAACCCTAAATTATAAATATAAGTCAGTGTTATGTGCAGATGTCACGCGAATAGGGTCTATTGTTAACAAATACGGGTACAATTGCGAACAATGCAATACATTATTTTATTTGGCGGAGGCAAGTAACGCCAAATGTCGGCTGTTAGCTAATTGAGACATCAATCGAGAATGGAATGGAAAATATGGAGAGTTTGGTGACCAAATGTCGCGATAATAATATTTTTTGGTAATATTTGCTAGTCTGGTAGGTAAATAATTAGTTATTTTCACAGCTGAAAACTCTTTATTCATTCTCAATCAACATTAACTAAAATACTTATCTATTTAAATTGGAAAGGTAATCGTGAACATGAAGTTGATTCTTTTACAAAAGAAAATATTAAGTCGAAGAACATCTGATTTCGTGGTTGGTATAAAATTTTAGCTTACTTTTACTCTGTTCTAGAACCTAAGTAGACAAATAAAAATCAACTACCTATAGATATTGAACCTTAGGGAAAGATAAAGTGTCATTGCGTAGGCGTACCGGTGATAAGTGACATCGTCAGACAAAAACTCATTAAAAAAAATTTACCTCCACACTGGGCTTGGTTGTATTCGAGAATTCGGGCTATCATAGTGAATTATAATCACAGAGTAATACTTAGCTATTTCTTTATTAAACTGAATAAGTAGGTACTCCTTTTGATCTAAAATTAAGGCACTTCAGTGCCTAAGTTAAACGATAAGACTTCAGTCTTATCATTTGTGTCACATTGGAATACTTGACCAATGACAGACCCCGTTGACAGAGTCAATTTAAAAACAAATTTTGTACCAACTCATTTAAAAATATAATTGGTAAGTAATTAATATGAAGTATTGCCGATGTTTTTTTTTCCAGTACCTAGCAGAGCAGAGGGGCAATTCTCGTAATTTTTAAGAACGTTCACAGTATGATTTCAGTCTCAATCTGTCAAAAATACGCTAAACTGTGATGACCCCTTATCGAATCAGTTATGTTCTTGTGCAATCAATATCTACTTAGATAAAAGAGATAATAATATTAATTACAATTCAAAATAATCTATTAACAATAGTACTGTCAAATTATAATTGATTAATTAACGAATAATGCAAGTTTATTTATCTATAGCGATTTATTAATAACTAGCTTCTGCCTGTGGCTTCGCCCGCGTGGATGTGGGAAATTCCTACATGTTACTCCATAACATCAGCTATCTGCCAGTCCAGCCGTTTTGGAGATTAGCCTGAACAAACAGGCAGACAGACAAAAAATAATGTTCAAACAAATTCATATGCGTAAAATGTTGTCATTTTGATATTACAAACAGACACTTCAATTTTATTTATTTGTATTGATACTGATTGTATTGATAACAATATTAATACCTTATTTAATCTATGTGCACACAACAGTGTAAATTATTTTTAATATCATGACAACTTAGGTCCCCAAGATTCTGTGTAACTACCTAGTTTGGGGACCACTGTCAAAACAAACTGACTGACAAGATAGTACCGGATTAAATCCAACATAATTATTTAATCCGGAACTATCTTGACAGTAAGTTTCAACTCAACAACTATTATGAAATAGTTGTTGGTCATCTTGTTATTGTATTTACCTTATAGCTGATCACTGTCTCTTAAGATACAGGTCACCCTAGTTTAAGAGGCAGGGCTCACCCAATTCATGTACAGACCTTGTGGTTACAGCATAATTATGTACTTACCTCGTACCTGTCTTTATTCTTATGCCAACCAGTTGTAATCCATTTTTACCAATTTCTAACCATAACCACTACATAATGTATTTTCTCGTCTGTAACTTATTTGAAATAAATAAATTTATTATTACCTATTATTATTATCTCATATCATAATAGCCGTAGCATTGCAACGACATCGCACTCATAAAGTCATAAATCGCAACTAAAATCGCATTAAAATTTTTCGGTAGAGATCACCAGCGTCTCTATTACCTAACATCCATTACTAATACGTCAAAAAACAACCAAATCCTTCAATATCATTGTAAGGCACACCCAATTATTATACAAGTCTGATTCGAGTCCGAAAATGTCGGATTCCCACGGGCGCAGGTGCAGGAGCGCTTGCGCATACAATGCGGACCGCGCTCGCATTCCGAGCACTCGCGCGCACCGAGCCGACATCACAGATCGTGACTTGTATTACACGCTACATTAAATGATACAGACATGGAATTAGGCTTAACTTAATCAGGTTTGTATCAAAACATCTAGTCGTCATGAATCGTTAAATTCTTATAACAATACATCTGTCATTCTTCAATTTAAGAAGAGACGGCTGAGAGGTTGAACCAGAAATTAAGTGGAAAAGTACGGGAAAATATAATTACATCATCAATCCGCCTGTCCAAGGCCATCATGTTGCAACTTTTAAATTAAAATCAATTTAGACTCAGTAAGTATACCATACAGTCTAAATCACATACAGTAACATAAAACATTGAACGAAAATAATGCGCAAATTCAAACTAAAAGAATCAAAGAAAATATAATTATATGAAACTTTTCCAATACCTATCTAACCAATAAGTTTTCGAGCAACTGCGTAAGTGTCGAATACCTTTTTCGTAATAAGGAAATAGTCGTAATTGAAGTAAATAAGTTACATATCGTAACGTGTTATTGGGTAAAGTTCGAGTCGGTGTTAATCAGTTATGTACACTTATAATATGGCTCGGCGAGAAATGCCACCGTAGCTGGCAATACCATTTTAGCGTGGGTTTCGTGATTTGAGAGCAAATGACAAGACATGAAATACTGAGGAAATAAATGCGTAATATACTTATGTTTCGGATAGCCCTTGACCGAATGACCTGGAAGTCATGGGGAGAGGCCTTTTGCCCAGCAGTGGGGTGGTAACAGTGTTATATGTTATGGAGTTATTGGTATTTGTCAAGTCATTAGTTAATCTTCAGTGAAAATGCTTTCAACAATTTTTAATCGACTTCAAAAAGTAGGAGTTTCTCAATTTAAATGATTATATATTTTTTAATGTATATTCGAACATAGCTCCGTCATACATAGACGGATTTCCAAAATTCTGTTTTTGTTCGAAAGAGGTTTGTTCCGAAATGGCTCCATTTAAATTTCATAAAGATTTGATGATTAATTTCGGAGACGGACAACGGAACTCTTCAATAAATGCCAGTAAATCCAACGCGATTGTTGTTATCGCATGTATGCATTGTTTACGTAATCACACAACATAACACCTGTACCTGTAAAGGGATACGCAGATGTGTTCAGTATACAAGGGTTCACCCTCAATTCAGTGGGTGTCAAAAAAAAAAATGCGGAACCAACGACACTGACTTCCGAAATTAAAGTTATTTTTCACTTTTCAGTGATGTTTTTTTGGAAGTCTGTTGTCTTTTTTCGTAAGAAGTTTTATTATTTTGCCCTTTGATTTATTGGCCTACCAAATTATCACTTTTGCTGGATTTACTCACGCGATGCATGACACTTCTCATGTCGCTGTAGCTGATGGGGACTAGCGAACTACCAAGATTACTACATTTTAAACATAAATTATGAATGAAGAATGAAATAAGAATCAAGAATCACATTAATATTACAAAAGCAAAAAGTTTGTGAGTGTGTGTGTGTTTATATGTTTGTTACTTCTTCACGCTCATACGGCTGAACGTAAAAATTGGATGAAATTTGGCATACAGATAGTTTCTAACATTAATGTATAGGATAATGTTTATCCCGATATTCCCACGGGATAGACACTTTTGCGGGTGAAACCCCGAGGAGCAGCTAGTTGGTAAGTATCATAAGCTTGGGTGTTGTTGGGTTTTTCCATCTGGAACATAACTGACGGAATGTGGGTGTACTACTTGTGGTACTACCTATACGCACCTCTGTCTAACCCCTCGAAGAATCCATATTATTCGAAGGGTTAGGCAGAGGACACACGTGCGTGATGCTATGTAGTTGGAAAGCTTTGAATACAGCACAATTTAAGAATAGAATACGGAAGTTTTTGGTAGATAAAACGTACTACAGTGTAACTGAGTTCCTATCGGAGAAAAATATTTGTTGATTAGTGACATCTTCCTTTTAATTGATGATTTAAAATTTTATAATTGTAATTTATAAATTGATCTAAATAAGTGTAATAATTAATAATAGTGATAGGTACCTATAAATAATTTCAAATGTTTGCATGCCGATTGGTGGCCGAGTGGCTGAGCTAAATGTAATCTTAAGAACTATTATGTATATACCCATATTTGTAAAATAAAATTCTATTCTATTCTATTTGTGTCCTTGGCTGAAGGAAGAAAGATACTCTCAACACTGTCAGAGTCGGCTATAATAAATGATAAATGATAAATGATTTTATTTCTGTAAGTAGGTTTGAACAAACACTTTTACACGTCAATCATATTTTTTTTTAAAACGAGATGAGGTCGGTGTTTCCTATCTGACTACTCTGAGAAGAAAGGCCGAAACAAACTCAGAGGTCACAGTCTCTTTTAAAGTCCAGACATAATCTTGGTGAGATCATGTGGAGACCATGTAGATTGGTGTCTGAAATGGTCTTTTGAGGAAAGAACCACACAGATTGAGTGGACCCGTCCAGTCAGTGCACGCATTTGTCAGTAATCATGCAGCTCAACTCAAACTTAGGGAGCTCAACGATTCGACGAACAATACCAAAGAAAGGACATTTGGGTAGGTCGCATAAATTACTCAAACTGCCAGACCATGACTAAATAACGTCGGACATACCTAATATTACTGAATTTCCTGAAGCTGTCTTGCAAGTGGCATATTTCTTAAATATAAAGATTGTTCTTTCATAAGATACGTCTCTTATATATATGAAGTTCATCATTCAATTGAAGGTGACAGGTTATCGTGTTGTTAGTAGTTGATGTGTGACCGCCTGATCGGGCTAACAATCTCCTATTATCCTCTTATTGCTTTGTAGATATGACCTTCAAAGTGTTTATTTTTGACCATCTTTGTTGCTACATCTTCACGATCAGTGGTCGAGGGTACATGTACGAAAATCGATTGAATGTATTGAACCCAGATCAAAGTTGGCTATTATAGAGGTATTTATACAGTACCTGGAGACCATCTACGTGTCGTAAAGCAAAACGCAGGGTGAGAACTAAATACATAATAAATCTTTAGTAAGTAAGTATTTTGATTGCTTTGTCATTTTTCGCTTTGCCAAGTCATCGTGTAGTATGGGACCATCTCGTAGACATTACGTTATGTTTGGTTTGCACACGCTGCTTACTCGCATTTCCTTAAGAAAATCACCGTTTGGGACATTTTTAGGATGTCCAGGCGCTAACATGAAAATCTTTAATTTTCTTTGAAAAAATCCTGAGCGAGGTATAAACTTATACCCTTCAGGATTCATAGCACAGTAATTATTTATGTGCCATATTTGAGCATAATTATTTAATGACACTTTCAAGTTTAACATACCTTCAATGTTAAATTCGGAGTTAACTTCGTATGCATATTTATCTAACACCTAATCATATAGTAGGTATAATCAATCTTGTTTTGACAACGATGATATCCGCGTCGCTGATCTCGTGGTGTGCAAATTTACACAAAAACATGCTTCCTTTGCACACATCGTTGGTGTCTGCACGCGAAGCTGTAAGCGAGTGCAAAAAAGATGACGAAAAAGTTCTAATCAAGTTTTTATTTTAACTGTTGTTGCGTCATCTTAGTTCAGCCGTCGTGGATGTCAATAATCGCAGATACTTGAATGGAATGTAAATAGCCACAGTTTGTTGTCAGGCTAATGGGCGCAAGATCTCATCGACATCATAATTTCAAACAGTGTTGCTACAAGGCTGAAAATGAAATTTTAAATTCTGCCAAAACAGAAATGGGGTTGAAATTAAAGAGTAAGACTATCGGAGGCCTCCGATAAAATCTCGTCAATAGATATGAATTTGATAAACTTATTTATAAAGCAAAGTTCTTCCATAACTGAGGGCATATCAGACTTTTACTGACTAAAACCCACCCGTGTTCCTTCAGTTGCCTGTGCCAGGTGCCACGAACTTCCCGCACGAAATTTCGAACAACCCGCGACCGTGGCAGAGCATAGGTATACCTGAGAATGAAATCTACGAAGTGTTATTGTATTCAAGCTGATATTTAAAAAAACCGGTCAAGTGCGAGACGAACTCGTGCACTGAGGGCACCGTAGTAGGAATGTATGTAAATACACAGTATTAATTTTTTTTTTTGTAATGTAACTACATATTTACGTTTTTCGACTTTTTCCCTTTACTTGTGCTACATGACATTGCATCTTGCCTTTCATGATTCTAGGTCAACGGGAAGTACCCTATAGGTTTTAATTTCGGAACACAAATACGCCCCTATCTTTTAATTGCGTTGACTTGCTTCGCGGGATTGCGTGATTGCAGTTCGCAGCCCAAGATTTGGGAGGGGGGGGTCACCAAGGGTGCCGAAGAATATTTTAAGGGAAGTACATCTCCTCGTTGGTCAAGTAGTCGCACACGTTACTGCTGAGCATGAGGTCCCACCTGGGTTCAATTGCTAGGTCAGGTAAGTAGCCTGGAGTCTGGATTTGTGACCCTTTAGCGGCAGTAGGCTCGCCCCCTATGAAATGGTAGGTAGGTACTTAATAGGTATCTAGGAAAATGTTGGTGAAAGTACTATATGAAAAACCCCTATCTAACCCTTTTTGGGGATTAAAGGCGTGATGATATGTAAAGGTTCATGTACAGACGCCAGCAGGTCAACCTACCCCAATCTGTCAAAATCCTTTGATAGATTTTCAACTTTAGCGCAAAGGAATAAAGTTCATATTCAATTGGGAAAATCTGACAGATTGGGGTAGCTTGATGTGCTGGCCACCGTACATCTCCAGCTTCACATTACTTATGCTATTCAGGGACGTAGCTTTAACATGGAGGGGAGGGGGGGGTGTTACTTAAAAATCCTGCCAAATTGGTCGTATGTATTAGAACGGTACATTATATAGGGTGGAGAAAATATTAAACAAAAATATTAACTACCAACAAACCGAGGTGGGTTTGGTTTTGTTTTATATTTTCAAGCTGAAATAGGAGTTACGTTGTCGACTTGTGCAGGCAAGCCCGAGCAAATATCTGAATTTCAAATGCAAGAGCGAGCGAAGCGTGCTCGAAAATATAATTGCACACTCTCGGATAGGTTCGATTTTGTTTCGATCATTCCAAAAGTCCTAGTCGACTTTTTCGACTTATGAAAAAAAACCTCATGGTTCATGACCCCCACGATAACCCCCCCCCCCCTCCCATCTTCGACCGCGCCTGATTGCAGCCCCGAGTATTTGATATTAATTTGAACTTGATAACTCCACGCGTTACTGAGAAAGAGGGTCTTGACTGACGGACAGACGGACGGACAACGAAGTGATCTTATAAGGTTTTTCCTTTTGAGGTACGGAACCTCTACCAACAAAAACTTTTTTGACGAAAAAAGGTCAAAATTGTAGACAAATGATATTGACATAAAAGACAACAATGAGTAAAACCCCCGTCGAAAAGAAAAAGAGCTAATGTTGGTCTCGCTCTGTGGGAATCAAATCACGACGCGCACCGCTGTGAAAAGATACCGGGACGACTGGCTCTAATACAGCGGGTTTATTTTTGCTATAATACTATGTAATAACTTTGGAATTCAAGAAATAAGAAATACCTAAATAAAGCTGCAAAATCGAAATGATGAAAAATCGCTAGAAACAAGAATATTCATAATTATGAGTTTGTGAAAATGTATTGATTAAGTATGAAAAGATTAAACAAGAAGAATTTAATTTTGAGGTAAAATAGAAATATTCCTCAATTTAGAGAGCATGAATAATACCAAAATGTAAAGTCTAAGTTTCTGTATTCTATAACAAAAATAATAAAGTGAAGATTGGAGAAAACCACTCAACGCCTGATAATTTCACACTACACAAGATAGGCAAAAAGGCAAAAACACACAAAAAGGAAAGAAAACTTATAAGATACAAAACAAAGTATAACTAGACTTGCTTTGCACTCTCCTTGTGTTCTATACCAGTAAATTACCGACGGCCTATTTAGAACATAAAAAAGCACGCTGTAGAAAATCCGTGGGCAGGTTCAGATGCACCTGAGTATTTCACACCGCGACTCGCTGGCGCCGACGGCCAGTCTACTATAGTCTGTGACCCGGCTGCGTAGAAGCACAAAGTCGTAGACCCTACAGCAAAAATCAAAGTAAATAAAGATTTTGAAAATATGGATGATGAAGAAATTGTAAAAGATGCCGATAATTCAAGATTAATTTCTTAAGATGAAGTGAAAGAGGTAACTTACACTGAATAACAACTAACTGATTACTTACTCTAAAGAAACTGTAAGAAAATATTAAGGTAATGGAACTGCAAGTTCAGATAGACACAAGTCGAGCAGCGGAAGTAGATTGTTTATTTATAGGCGACCTTGCATAAGGTTTCACGTCGATCTATTCAGTGGGTCATGTTTTAAATGGTCAATTAAATACAATATTGACGTGAGGGTCAATAATGACTGTTCTCTGCCCAATTTAAGGACACGCAAGGTGAAACAAATGAATAAATCTAGACAACAAGGTTGTCTGGCGAAGCAATGAAAAAATATGTGACTGCAGTCTACCTAATTATTAAAGAATACATGCCTACTTAGTGCCTTTCCATTTTTCCTGTGTTCGGATTAGGAGAAAATGTTCCTAAAAATAAGCCTATCTCAAATTAAAGAGTATAGAACTATCAGTTATAGTTCAGAATCATCTCCACAATTTTGACTGACGATCTGCTCATCGTATTGACATGCTTATCGGAAAAATGTACAACCAACTGAAAAAAAAAGAATGAATTGACTATAAAGGCAGGTCTATCCATTGTAAAGTAGTACCACCCACTCTCAGCGAGTGGTGTCGTGGTCCATAATGGTATTAGTGCATTCCAAGCGAACACCGCGACTCTGCTGAATGCTGGTCGAGTGCGCCCCCGCAACTAGCTTAAGTTACATCTAATATATAACAACTAAATGGATACTGAAATTGATTTGCCATTACTATTCCATCACAGGCCATTTAGGCCCACGTGACCGGACACTGAGATATTTGATTGAAATAGAACTTGCAACAACTGATATTGCATTATTTTTTTAAAAGTCATTGATATTATGCCGCATTTGCAATCCAAAAATACATTTGTGTTTCCCAACTCGTGTAGGCACCACTGCCAATCCATAGGAAAAAAATAACACACTCTTTTCTTGTATTTCCTCTAGCATATCATCTAATCTGTGCTGCTCCTGTTGCGTCCTTCCTTTGAAACTAACTCTTAGTCCTCTTTTAGGACATGGGAAATCGGGAAACTTTCAAAATAAATTAACAAACCAAGTCCTTACAAAATTTTCAATGTATTACGTTATAGTATAAAGTAGGTACCTACGTTATTGTAATAAGTAGTGTATATAGGTAGTATTAGTAATAAAATAAATTAGAACATAATAATTTAGTTCATAGTTGTTACTTTCTTTTTATAAATCTCTTCAAAGACTTTCATCCTTTGAGGATAGACTTCGTACTTCATTTTAAACTTCCGATCTATCACTAAGCATGCTACTCTTGTGTCAGTCATGGGTTCCCATTTCGTTGTCACCAAAAAGTCCACTCTCGGTGATGGATCACTGAAATTAGAAAACTGAATTAAAAATTCGACACGCTAGAATTTAAAGTTTTGGTTTCATGTTTAATGTTAGTCTAATTAAATGCTTATCAGCTATTTAGGGATAGAATGCATACGGATACAAATTACTTTTGTATATCCTACTGCCTCCTTTCATTATAAAGACAGTAACCTATACGTACAGACGCCAGCACATCACACTACCCGAAACCGTAAAATTTTCCTAATCAACTTTGAGCCTTATACTTTAACGATAAAGTTGAAAATCTATTATACATATAAATTTGACAGATTATAGTAGCTTGATGTGCTGGCGTTTGTACAATGCGGAATTGAAATTTCACTCACCCACAGCTAGCAAAATTCACCCACATTTGGTTCATAGTATTCCGCACCACTTTGTCTAAGTCAGTGAAAGGGCCTGTCAATTTGTCCTTCTTCACTATGTAGCCGCCATCGTCCCCGTGACACGCCCCCGGGCGGTCGATGTTGAAGCACTTCTTTAAGTAATTTAAACCTCCATCGTAAGAGAACTCATACATAAACACGGGAGCATTATGTTTGGCTATTAATGTAGCAGCAACATAAATACCTCCAATAAATTCGACATCCGAAAAGAAATCTATGGCATAAGCATCCTGGTCTGGGTACAATTTCTCGGCTTCCAAATAGTTTGTCTTTAGTTTCTGTTCTACAACAGTGCTTTCCGAACTATCAAGAAGAAACGGAAAATAATCTACGAAAACTTTTTCCTGTATGAATTTCTCCAGAGCTGGTTTGTTGTCTGATATCATAAGAAGCCCCTCTCGTGAACAAAATCCTGTCATATAAGGCACTTTGTGAAATTCTCCTTTAGTTAACAACTCATACGGAGGCTTATTTAAAAATAGTTCCCAATCAGCAGGTGCTTCTACAGTTGGCACAAACCCGAAATAAAGACCTCCTCGCGGTTTTAGATTTGATAAAACCATCATCGATTCAGTTATTAAATCTTTCGTCGACATTTTTTTTAAGTATTGTAACAGCAGATTGTTGTCTGTTATAGCTTGACCATGGAGCATAGGTATCTTTGAGGCCAATGAACAAATGTTCTGACTATGTTCGTGAGCCCAGTGTAATAGAGATGAACCTGACTGAGCAATGGCTTTATGGAATAGACCTTTAGCCATGGGCGACAAAACGAGATACTCGACGCTTGCAGCGCCGGCGCTGATCCCGAAAATGGTCACATTTTTTGGGTCTCCACCAAAGTGCACTATATTTCTCTGAACCCATTTTAGTGCAAAAACTTGATCTCTCAAGCCCATGTTTCCTGGAGCCTCCTTTAAATTTAAAGCCAGAAAACCGAGTATCCCGAGTCTGTAGTTAATGCTGACAATCACTACTTTTTTATGAATGAGATAATCTGGACCGTGAGCCGAAATATCTGTACCATTTCCAAAGAGAAAACCGCCTCCGTGAAGGAAGACCATCACTGGCAATGATTCACCACTTGTAAAAGACTTCGGTGTATACACATTTAAATATAAACAATCTTCATCTCCTTTTACGGCTTTCTCTTCAATGTCAAACTGAGCACATATGTTGCAGTCTTTGGTCCCATCTCTGATTCCTTCCCAAGAATCCGGTGGTTGTGGCATCTTAAAACAATGAAAATTCTGTAAATTACTTGCATCATACGCATTTACATTAAATAAACATTATGAGATAGTGTTTGCCACTGTAAACATAGAATGCCTCGTCATATAGGAGCACTATTAGATTTTATTAGCAGAAAAGTGAGAACGTCGTCGGGATCGTGCTTACATTATTTATTTATAGCTCTGTGCCCATTCGCTTACTTTTATCTAAACAAGCACAGATCAATAACTAGCAAGAGTAATTAAGTAATAAGATGGCTACTCGTTTACGGAAAGGTGTATAAGTAATTTATTATTTTATTAGGTCTATCAGTTGACCAATAAGAATTTATCAGCCTCTATGTAAATGTTATAAAATTATGACCAGCCGTTTTCCAATTAAGTATTTGATAAACGGTAACATGAGGCCTTCATGATAAAGATCTTTCTTATTTCCGTACAAATCTATACTTACTTATGAAGTAATACAATCTTATCTTCTTCTTTATTTACTTTATGTTCAAATGGTTTCTTTATGAATATTAACATACTTACGTAAATGTGTGCTATTCTTTGTTTTTTTTTATTTATTTACGTTATTATTCAGAGCAACACTTGTTACATTACAAACAAGCATCAAGGTAAGTTGCTTAGACCGATCCAAGTTCAGTAGGTAAGCACCAACATTCACTTCACCTTGCATGGACGAGGAAGAATATAGTTACAGGTAAACAAAAAAAAAAAACAATCAAATTAGGTACGATCATAAAATCACTCTCTTGAAATCCTCTATCAATAGCATAATCGCAATAAATCAAAGGAAACATTGATTGGTTAAGGCCAGGCTAATTTTATCATTACATAATCGATAGTCTTATCAAACCAAAGACATTAAATTATTCAAACATAACTAGAGATAGCTACTTACACAGAATCTCAATTCGCCAATAGGCGGTTTCGCATATGGAATACCTTTGAAACTACAATACTCGAAATCATCGAAATTCTTTCGCACCTCCCCTCTTATTTTACCCTGTTCAGTTTCCACCACCAGTTGTTCCATCATTATTTGTGGGTAAATAAACACAAAAAACTATTAAAAAAGCACTGTTTGCACAACTACTACTCTAAATTTATTGTAAGTACTTTGTGACTGCTACCGACATTAATATAACCTCAAACCTGACATTCGCTCAGCCCCGCCGCTTGGCGGCCCCAGAATCCTCCACTTTCCAACATTAAACTTAATTCGTAACTGTGAAGGTAGATGGCGTTTTATTACATTTGTTGTAGTGGTCGACTACAAGTCTACAATTTAGTCATAGCCCTCATGCTTTGCGTTACGCTTTTAAAAATGCGAAAGAATTAGAGATTTTAAATTGTAACTCATACATATTTGTAATTTCTGCGTTACGAAAATTTTCTACAATTTTAAGAATTTTGTAGAATTGTAGACTTGTACAGTTTTGTGGTATAGGCCCCTATTTGTGGTTATTTTGTTAGCAATAAAAGTATATTATTTAAACAGTATGCAAGAATGACCAACATGGACTTCAGTTAGCGTAAACCTAATCCTGGCCTGCCCCGTCATGATCTTTACAAACAAAAGAATAACGATTAACGTCCAAGTGGTACCTACTGCTCGAAAACAAAGTAACTATTAGCTGGTGAAGTGGTAACCACTTTTGCCCCAAGATGATAATATAACAAAATATAGCTTTGCAGCAAGACGAATTCATTGGGATAGCCGTACGGTAATAAAATAATATATTATATAAAGATCACTAGGTATGTGGTGCCGCCGCTAAATGCGTACAAATATCGATAAAGTAGGTACTTAGTTAAATAAAATAATTACACTTAAGTAGGCAACAAGAATTAAATTTCGTTAAAATTAAATAACAAAATTGTATCAACACTAAATTACTTATACTTATCCTAAAACAAATTTAGCAGTCGTATCCAAGTACAATTTGTGTGCTGTTTATCACTACCTGAAATTATATCAATAACAATAACTATCTGAGCCATTACAAACTGTATCGTTTTAACAGACTGATGATTCAAACCAGTTATCAAATACTTCCAACGGACATTTGCTCAAATCATTGATCTTTGTTTCGGCACCACAAATAAAACGCTTCACTAAACTGATTCGAATCCCGCGCAGGCGAGATAGCCGGATGCGCACCTGTGTTCCGTCGTCGTGTCGTGAGAACCGACCACGATCTCTGACGCAAACCCCTTCATTATCCTCATCTCCAATATTTCACACCACTTTGAACCTTACTCCCTGACCATAAGGATCTACAAATTTTCTTATCTGCAAACTTATCGTGGCCAAGTTCATATAAGGCCATACAGAGTTCCCTGTTGTACCATGTTTGTTGTGTTATTTTGTACGCTTTTAACATCCGCGCTATTATCGCAACTTTTTATCGTAGTTTAACCACGATTGGGGAAGCATATCATAATTTAATTTGAAATCTATTTCTTTTTTAACGTACTATGAAAGTAACTTAATGTATGTACCTACTCAAAAGAAAAGCGTAAAACTAAATAGATAATTAGTTAAAGAAAGGAAATAAAGAAAGGTTTAGCATAAGCATAGCGAAAGTTATTGGAAATCAAACCCGAAGGCATGAAAACAATTATAACCTAAGTAATAATAGAACCTATAAGACCCACTATCGATGATCAACGTTTATCGAAGCCTGGTAGCAAGTGCTGCAGGATAGTATGCTTTTTTAACGATCTTAATGGGTTTACAAAAACATTAATAATGAAGATGTTTCTGACTATTATAATCATGGTATCGTATCTAAAAACCTCCAGAAGAATACTAATATTAATTTCCCAATTCATATCTTGTATTTTTGGCAATATAAAACAGACACCCTACACTCGCACACGTGAATAGTTTGCGAAATGGTGTGTGCTTCGTGTGAACCCGATCACGATCTTTTTACGGTTTTCCAGACCGGCAAAAAGTGTTTGAATTATATTCATTGAATCAGCCTCTATAGATACCCGGATTCCTTTGAGCCAATTTTATCTATTTGTTGTACATACCAATACAATTAATATGTGTGTGAAAATATCGGCGCCTAAAAAAAACGCAGAGTAAGTATGTTTATCCACATGTTGGAAACTAACTCTTCGGTTTTTGCAGGTTCGAACAACCTGAAAACCAATAAGAAACCATCGTTGGGTTAATGGGAAGACTTTGAACTCGACCTGACTAATCCTGTCCAGCCGATATTGAACATACTTAGGTATCGGCTAACTTATTAATAATGATTTGACGACTTAATTTGAAGGCTTGAAGCCGTAGCAGCAGTAAAAGTAAGTATGTAAAAGTTAGTCTCAACGCAATAAGTGGTGAAAGCTTTAAAGTATTTTTTTATTTTTTTTTCTGGACATAGAAGGTTATAATATGTTAACCAACTCAATTCAACATAAAAGGACGACATAAAAGCTCATTCCAGCCTAGCGGCTAGCCTCCTTCATTTCTTCCATAAACCGTCAGTATTGTTTCTCAGGTATCTGCGCGGGCATTTTCTTTAGTAATTCATACCATATCGTATGCGTTGCGTGATTAAGTGTCAATTAAGTATTCAAGAGCCGTCAAACTGTATTCGCGTTGGACAATGGCGGCAGGGCCGGTCTGTGCTTTCATGTGACCGCGCAAGCGCAGAGGCGACCATAAATCGCGATGCGCGAGCGCTGCCCAGCTTCTTTTGTGTGAAGTGAGTTTATTCCCCGTGCGCATAGGGCTTGGCCGACGTGTGTGGGTGGTGCGGCGTGATTGTGTGCACAATTGGTGCGCGCGCAGGTGTGTCCGAGACTGGCCGGCGCCGGCGCACATTCCTCCGGCGGTCACAGCGCGGCGCGGCGCCGCGGCGAGTGCGTACTTGATGATTGCGGACACGACTCATGCGCGTTCCCAAATGACACTAACGTCTAAAGTAGGTATTCAATATAAATTCTGTGCGTAATCACTGAAGCTCATTGTTAATCATACATTTAGAATAACAATAAATATTAATAAACAACTCCTAGTTGGTTTTCTTACAGATCCAGCACCCTAATTGCGTAACACACTATCAATCGGAATCTGAATCATTTTGAAGCAAATTGTTAATCCATTGCCTCATAAGTTCGAAAAATTTGTCTGCTCAACACATAAATAACGTAATTAATGTTGTTGAACTGTCAAAATAAAACCCATTGCTACTGACAGTGTGTTACGCAATTACCCCGCTGATTGACATTGAGTATGGTAAGCAGAGAGAGACCTTATTAAAAAAATAGGGAAGGATTTTTTTTTAACGCGGAATAATGCTCATACATACTGCACTACCATGGGGAGATAGTGCAGTTATGTGAGACTCTACCCACTAAAACTCCACGGTGTCCTCCTCCGCCACTTATGGCGCACAAGAACACACCAGCACATGAGCACATGAGCGCCAGACGACCCCGTGTCTGGGCACCCTCAGTCCCCTTGCGACGGGTCAGGTCGTAGGCCCCGCCGCCTGCCAATTTTCGGCCGCAGAGGATAGGGAGAGCGGCGCACCGCAATACTGGCACTCCTCTCCCGCCGCGGCCTGCAACCCTCAGCCGCGATGCCTCCCATACGACATCGCGGCCCGCCTCAGTTGCGATGTCGCCCAAGCGGCACCGCAACCTACTTGTTGGCCGCTACGTCGCCGTCGTCGGCTTACAGGGAAAAGCCCTGACGAGCGGCCCCTCCTCGGGTTCCTCTTCGCTTCACCGTGGGTGACCAAGCCACGGCTACTGAGCCCCCCCCGCCTCGACAATGCGGGAACCCACCGGTCATGATCTCTACAGCAAGGAGGCAATGTTCGTAATCTGTGTCCAAATCAAAAAACTACTATGGAATATGGAACTGACAATGATGTTACGGAAGGAACAAAAATGCGTACCTATTATTAAAATGTTAAACGATAGCAAGCCAATAAACCACCAACTAAACAAAAATATAAACTAGTAAAAATAAATAAAAAATAATAATCGTCGTCCTAAGACAGAGCAGCCAGTAAGAACAAAGATAGAAAAGGATTGACACTTGCTTCAAAAAGATTATAGAACTACTGCTACTAGAACTGTTAGCGCCATCTATCCACTCATTGTGAGCTCACTTCCCACTGCTTAGTTCCAAACATTATGTGTGATTGCAGATGGCGCTAATTGACGCAAAAATCGTCTCATCAAGTTGTAGAGCACAATCATAATTAATACTGACATTGCGTACAAGTATCTACGCAATATTTTTTTCTCTAAAAAGTGTTACTCAAACTTAATAAGCTTAGTTACTACATTAATTTATTGCAGAATTTGCTGTTGATACGACCGAGCATGATACCGAAATTGAAAAAAATGTATTGATTTTTATGAATTTATAATATACAGATAACGTACCTTTTCAATTTTCCAGAATCATCTTAGCATGAAGAATTGAAACTGTGATTGCAACCATACAGATTTCCGTATCTTTTCCTGGAAAGACAGAAAACTGGAAAACTCATGGTTTGGATGAACTAACCTTTCATAACCAACCAAATAAAATTACTATTAGCACACATGCTTTGATTTATTATCAATAGCTACGGATAAAAAAATATGCCAACGAACTTCCAACGAAAGTACACCAAAAAAACAGGAAATGAGCACAAATTGCGCAATAACTGACCTTACACAAAGTTTGAGTAGAGCTGAACGTCTCACCTTTTTATATAAAACACTTGAACCATACATGACCGTCTACAAATTCACGTCTATAAATACGGTTGTGTACCATCAAGTGATTGTAAATTAAAATGGCGACAAGAGTAAGAACGAAGCAAGGTGTTTTAGTTGGTGCAAGAAGAAAAACTCGAAGCGGTTTCGAATATGATGATTTTCTTAATATTCCTTACGCCAAACCCCCTGTAGAAGATCTACGTTTTAGGGTAAGAATCGACTATATTTATTAGACACTTAACAACCATCATCAGCACTATAACATCTTTGAAAAAAAAAACTTTTAAAACAAAACGTTTGCATTCATTCCAGAGTCCTCAACCACCAGAGCCATGGATCGGAGAAAGAGATGCCACAATATACAACGAATCCAATCTTTGCATACAGTATGATATATTCAAGAGAAAACATCGCGGTAGTGAGGACTGCCTCTACGTCAACGTCTCCACACCGAAGGTGCCTGTAGCAGGGTTATTAATACAGTTATTACCTGTGATGGTGTTCATACACGGGGGAGGATTTGTATTTGGAAATGGACTTGCGAAATTCGAAAATGGCCCTGACTATTTAATTGAACAGAACGTTGTCGTCGTCACCATGAACTACAGACTCAGTGCTTTTGGATTCCTATCTCTTGATATGCCTGAAGCAGCAGGAAACATGGGACTTAAAGATCAAGTCATGGCTTTGAAATGGGTACAAGAGAACATTGAAAATTTTGGAGGGAACAAGAATGATGTCACTATTTTCGGGATCAGCGCAGGAGCGGTCTCTGTGGAGTATCACATGCTCTCTCCATTAAGCAAAGGTTTATTCCATAAGGCGATCATGCAGTCAGGATCAGTTTTAAATCCCTGGGCTATGGACACTCCAGAAAATCTCAAAGATCTGGCTTTAAAACTGGCACAAGAACTCGAATATCTAGGGCCATTGAACGATTATCGTGCAATATACAATCATTTAATGAGCGCTCCAGCAGAAAATATCAAATTAGCCGCTTACAAAGTTCCCAACCCTCTAATGGTGAAAGGAGTTTATTTTGGATTTGGACCAACAATTGAAAAGGATTTAGGAACTGGGGATGCATTTTTAACAAAACTTCCATACGAATTATTAAAATCTGGAAAATTTAGCAAGGTTCCTGTTCTCAGGGGATTTACTGATTCCGAAGGATTTATAGAAGCTGGTATTAAACCCCAGGATATTAAAGAAGTTACTACGTTTAAGAATTATGCAGATTTCTGGAGATACCCGTTAAATGCTACTGATGCATTCTATTATAATGAAAGGTTACGATATGTTTACGATAGTTACACGGGGAATGACATCGAAAGACCTGCCATTGACTTCTTTGGAGATTTTGACTTTGTCAGTGGTATCATCGAAAGTTCTAAATTGCTGGTTAAGTACGGAGTGCCATTATATTTATATGAGTTTACGTATGATGGATCTCTCAACTTGCTTAAAACTTTAAACCGAGTGAACAAAACTGGAGCAGCTCATGGAGACGACACAGCTTACACAATACAAATCGAGCCCGTTCCGAAACTCACACCAGACGATATTATTGTTAGAAACAGAATTTCCAAGTTGTGGACCAATTTCGCCAAAACTGCGTAAGTAACATGATTATTATACTCCAACATTGTGATGTTCTCACTGATTTTATTTAAAAGTCGCAGTCGTTTTCCTTCAAGAGTCTGATAATGCAAAAGTATCTTCTTATCTCATGATTTGTATGATTTTTTAAAATCAAGTTTTATAGGAGCGTCTGTTTTGATTGGAAGTTAATCTTACATCGTTAGATAAAAATGTAAGTTTTTAAGCGGTTGCTAGATTTTAGTTGACTCCTCATATTTTGTTACAGTAATCCTACACAATACAAGCCCCCTGCTACCCCTGTACTGGCCCCCCTACAGCAGCAGCGAACAGTTCTACATGGTGATAGACAAGGACCTGTACATCCAAGCCAACTACGGTAGAGAAAGAATACCAATATTTGAGGAAATAATGAGAAAGTATCACCGATAGTTTCAATTAGATATTAATTTTTTGTAACGTGTTCAATTAAGTCTGGTGTAATAAATGATTCTAAAAATTAATTGCCTTCTCACTCAGTAATTAATCTTTTTTTGGAGCCTTTATCATCATCATCGAATTAAGGTACATTATTCCACTGCCAAGGTCTTATTTTTTACCGACTACAAAAAAGGAGGTTATCAATTCGACACGTGTATATAAGTAATATTATTGGAACTGCAATATATTCACATATGACAATCTATTAGGGCTTCCAAACAAATATACAAAATTTTATAGATGTATGTATGTAAGGGTGTACCATGTATGTATGTATGTATGTTTGTCCACGAATTTCTCCGCAACTATTACGTAATCGGATTTAGACCATTTTTTATTGGCTTACTTTTACTTCAACTTAGGGAACAGTGCAAGTTTCATCAAAATCTGCTCAGTAGTTTTCAAGATATGGACTAGGTAATACTTATAAGTGTGACGGCCTGTCTTATTGATACGAGCTACTGCTGTGGTGTCAAAGGGAATAGTGCAATATTTACAACAAAATTCCAGTTTTTACTTCAAACCAAAAATTATGAAATAAAAAGTAATTTTAAAAAAATCGACTTCAAAATGAAATTAACTCAATATTACGAAATAACTTTAATTTCGGAAGTCGGTGACAAAAAACGAAAACTAAAATACAGATCCCAAGACACATTTTCATTACATTATTCCACTGCCAAGGTCTCCTTTTTTGCATTCAGAGTCGATACCATAAATAATATAAATATGTTTGTAGAATACGTAACGAAAAACCAAATAAGTGCCCTAAACCAAGGCGACCGTCTCGCGTCTCGCGTCTGTAGCAATCTGTCACAATCCCTCTCACAATTGTCGTCTTACACATCACACTCTGTTTACAGCAGTACCTATGGATTATAAAAGCATGTTAACTTATTATGTACTTATGTATTGGTACACATATTGCGTGACTAAGTAAAGATGGTTCGTTGCTTAGTTACGTAATAACAATAACATTGCGCACTCTATCTATTCAACTTACTTTTTTGTTACTTTACTTACATAAAGTGATTCTCAAACTTTCCGGACTCTATTATGAAATATTACAGCAATATAAATAATCTATACTAATATTATAAACAGGTACATTTTGTAAGTTTGTATGTAGGGGTAATCTCTGGAACTACTGGCTCGAATTGAAAAATTATTTTTGTTTTAGAATAGTCCATTTATCGAGGAAAGCTATAGGCTATATAACATCACGCTATGACCAATAGGAGCGGAGCATCAATGAAAAACGTTGCAAAAACGGGAATAATTATTCCTTTTCCGAGCTTCCGTGGCGTGCGCTGCGTAAACGGTTAAAGTTAGGTAAAAATAATGTATCACGGAATTATTTCCCTTTAAAAGTTCTAAAAAAAGTCCGCAACAGCATATGTCTATCTTTTAAGGTTGACTCTATATAACCTTTTTTATGGAAATCAAGTTTACTTTAAAATAATGCATTATTTGAGAAGGTGTTTTTATAAACATGATATTAATGCTTATCTAAATAAATACGTTATTCATCACACCTACTTAATTTTGAACAAAATTGCCCTTGACATCATTTGATTTCAATGAATATCTTAGAATAAATAGTAGTTTTAAAATAATATTTACTAATAATAAAACTGAAGGGTTTTTTTGTTTGAAAGCGCTTTGTAAGTATCGATCGGATTTATAAAAATCTTTTTGTATTTGATAATAGGCTATAAAATATCACGCTAAAACACTTCGGAGTGGAGCAAAAAGAAAAAAGTCTGAAAACGAAGTAATAGCGCAGGCAGGCGGTGCGATGCAACGGTGTGGGTCGGAGGAACAAAAACTTTCACGTGGACGAAGTCGCAGGCAGAAGCTAGTATTATATATAACGCATGCATGTATACAGGGTGGCGCATCCCACATCGACGACTGACGACGACTGTTACCATGGATTCGGCACAATCGCCAAAACCTACATAGATCTTACCATTTTGAAAACAAAATTCTGTGCACATGATGACCACAGCCTGCTGCGTCCGCCCTTTTTGCGTCGATCAGTAGGCATGCGTTGTAAGTAAAACAAAAAAAAAGATCTTTTAGATCGAGCGGTGCTAGTAGGAATCTTTACGGTGGTCAAATATAGATTTTGGCGATAGTACATGATTCTGAAACCCCAAATTAACCTGTGAAAAATTTCAACCCTAGGGTTGAAATGTTTCACAGGTTAATTTAAAAAAAAATGCTATTTGAAACAGCAGTTTTTTTTTATACCCAACGAAAATTTTCTACGCTAGGGTCGTCTAGAATCATGTGCTGGTTGTACTTAGTTTGCGCGTCGATATCCCTGCGACAGAGACCTTGCCACCCTGTATTACATACTCATAGTAAACTCACTATCATTCCTGAAACTAACTATTAAAATCCTTTGGGAAATGTTAAGTAAGGGCTTAAATAATCGTAGGTCTGTATTCCGAAATCTTATCGAATGTTACGTGCTCTGTAAATATAATCTTTGTTTACAACAATTCAAATAATTTATGAATTTTAAGTTAAATAAGCCAGTTCAAATCCATTAGATATCAAATTAATTATCAACACTAATATTATAAAGAGGAAAGATTTGTTTGTTTGAATTGAATAGGCTCCGAAACTTCTGGACCGATTTGAAAAATTCTTTCACCATTAGACTCCTACATTATCCCTGATGAACATAGACGATAGAATATTTTCAAAAAAGTTAGGGTAAGTTAGGATACGAACACTTCGATAATGTAGATAACCCAAAGTAGCAAAATTTTGCCTATAAAATTAATTATTTGGCGTGCACAGAGAGAACACATCAAAATTATACATAAAAATTATGTACTAATTATTAACTACAAAAAAGTCCGCGAGGGCATATATCTAATTATCATAGTTAAGTCACAATAGTAGCTTTTGATTTCTAACATTTAATTTGATCGCCGGTAGAAACAAAAATTGGTTACATTCATATCGTAGTATTAATTTTTATTCATTTAAATATCATCAAGGGTATTTATGTACCTGTAAAATACTTTTTAATTAATTCGAATCGGACATTTAATTTCGAAGATAACAGGAGTATAAAAATTTAATACGCGAACCGTTGACCAAGTAGTATTAGATCATGGATTGCTGCAGCTTAGAACATCTTATTATTGCTGTTTATCCCGAAATCAAAAATCTACCTACAAGGAACTACAATTGGCTTTGTTCCAGAGCAATAGTGTGATTTGGGTAATGAAATTAATGATAATAGACTACGAAAAGTACCAGGAGACATAAAATGCTACAAGTCCATCAACACAGTGTGCAACATCGAGGACACTGTACACTACCCTCAAGAATTTTTAAACTCTTTAAATCCATCTGGTCTGCCGCCACACGTATTAAGTTAAAAGTAGAATCCCCGTAACGATTTTCCCCGTCGAAATTTTAACCCTCCAAACCTGTGTAATGGCGCAAGAGTTTTAATTAAAGAACTTCGTGACAAATGTCACGAAGCTATAGCCACCATCATCACCGGTCCCGCAGTCGGACAGCTCGCACACATTCCGCATATTCCAATGATACCGATGGATTTCCATAATCATCATCATTTAAGAGGCTTCAGTTCCTGGTTAAAGTATCATTTCCACTAACAATTAATAAGTTCCAGGAACTAACATCAACTTAAGAAAAGAGTGTTTCTCCCATGGGCATACGTTAGCCCGTCTCGCGTGGGATCTCCGGAAAATCAATTTATTTTGCTTCAAACGAATAGGAGATAAAGGAGATGGCGGGATGAGCTGGACTCCTTCAACAAGATCTGGTCCTTAGCAGCTTTGAATAGAGAGAAGTGGATAGAGAGTAGGGAGGCCTTTGCCCTGCAGTGGGACATCATCATCTGCCTAGCCTTTTCCCAACTATGTTGGGGTCGGCTTCCAGTCTAACCGCATGCAGCTGAATACCAGTATTTTACATGGAGCGACTGCCTATCTGACCTCCACAACCCATCTGAGTAATACGATACCCCTTGGTAAGACTGGTTGTTAGACTTTCGGGCTACTGACGACCCGTACGACTGTCAAAGATTCACGAATGACAGCCGGGACCAACGGCTTAACGTGCTTTCCTAGGCACGGAGGGGTCTCGGTATGTAAACGTAGGACATCACAGGCTAATAATTAACAAACATTAGTCAAATCCTACTCTAATTGTGAAAGTTTATGTTATTAAGTTTGTTGCTTCTTCATGCAAAAACTAATGAACTGATTGCGATGAAACTTGATAGGACATAGCTGTTATCTATAACTGTTACTTTTTATTCAGATATTCACACGAAATCGAAACTTACGCGAGTGAAACCGCGGGGCGCAGCCAGTATAACTATAAACTATAAATGTGCACACTAAAGAAAAGTTTGAGGATTGCTGAACATCTCGCATAAGAACTTAATATAAAAGTCCAAATTCATACATGCTCGTATCAGAACTTGGTCCAACACATTACAAGTAATAACGTCCTATAATATTAGGAACAATGACGACGAAAGTAAAAATAAAACAAGGTGTACTTGTGGGTGCGAGAAGGAAAACTCAAAACGGTTTCGAATACGATGATTTTCTTAATATACCCTACGCCAGACCTCCTGTAGGAGACTTGAGATTTAAGGTAAGATGTGCTCCTTATTATGATAAAACATGCAGCATTAAACGGCATGTATTGATTTAACCATTTCCATTTATTTCAGAGTCCCCAACCACCTGAACCATGGATTGGAGAAAGAAATAGCACAATATACAACGAGTCGAACCTCTGCATACAGTTTGATCTATTCAAGAGAAGACAGCGAGGCAGTGAGGACTGCCTCTACGTCAATGTCTCTACACCGAAGGTATCCACAGCCGGGCTGCTAATGCACCTACTTCCTGTGATGGTCTTCATCCATGGTGGAGGTTTCTTTTTCGGCAACGGTCTTGCAAAGTTTGAAAATGGCCCGGACTATCTAATAGAACATAACGTTGTGGTTGTGACTATGAACTACAGACTCAGTGCCCTTGGATTCCTTTCTTTGGATATACCTGAAGCAGCTGGAAATATGGGATTGAAAGATCAGACCATGGCATTGAGATGGGTTCAAGAGAATATTGAAAATTTTGGAGGGGACAGAAATGATGTCACTATTTTCGGAATTGGTGCAGGAGCCGCCTCCGTAGAATATCACATGCTCTCTCAATTAAGCAATGGTCTCTTTCATAAGGCTATCATGCAATCGGGCTCAGTTCTCAATCCTTGGGCGATAGAGACTCCGAATAGGATTAAAGATCTGGCTTGGAAACTGGCACGAGAACTCGGGTATCAGGGAGCACCTAATGATTATCGAGCGATACATAACCATCTGATGAATACTCCAGCGGAATACATAGTAGTAGCCACTTACAAAATACCTGAACTAATAATGGCAAAAGGACTATACTACGGTTTTGTTCCCACCATTGAAAGGGATTTCGAAACGGGAGATGCATTTTTGACAGAAATCCCATACGAATTATTAAAATCCGGAAGATTTAACAAGGTTCCGGTTGTCAGAGGATTTACAGATTCTGAAGGATTCATCATAGCTGGTTTAAAACCTCAGGATATCAAAGAAATTACTATGTCCAAGAACTATGCTGATTATTGGAGATTTCCGTTAAATAGTACTGATGCATATTATTATAACGAAAGACTGCGATATGCTTACGACAGTTACAGTGGAAATGATACCGATAGGCCTGCTATCGACTTTTTTGGAGACTTCGAATTTGTCGGAGGTATAATAGCTAGCTCAAAATTAATGGTTAAAAACGCAGTACCGTTGTACATGTATGAATTTTCATATGACGGCACCCTGAACCTTATAAAAGCTGCAAGCCGTGTCAGTAAGAAAGGAGCAGGACATGCGGATGATACAGCTTATGTCATACAAATAGAACCGCTTCGGAATCTTACGCAAGATGATATTACAGTACGAGACAGAATTTCAACGATGTGGACCAATTTCGCTAAAACTTCGTGAGTACACTATATAGATCACCAATACTTTAATATTAAATACTGTACAAATTCCTTGGTAGTTGTTGTTGTAGGCGATATAAAATTGTTTAAAAAAATCTTAGCATTCCTTCACAGCCTTTGTAGATGGCTCGGATTTTATCATTGATTATTGCATGGATCCTGTAAGATATTTAAACTCAAACTGATGAACGCCACCATCACCTCATAATTATAACTAGGTACTTATTGCCTGGTTTAAAACGTTTGCTCATTTGTTTTTTTTTTTTTTCAGAAACCCCACACCGATCACCAGCTCCCTCCTGCCAGTATACTGGCCTCCCTACAGCATCAGTGAGCAGTTCTTCATGGTGATAAACAAGAATCTGTCGTTGTGTTCGAAATATGGCGGAGAACGAATACCTATATTCGAAGAAATTACGAGAAAATATCATAGATAGATTTATTATTTTGTCGCGTGTTGTTTTGTAATCTGCATTCGCGATTTATTTGCCAAAAATGTAAATAGTTATTATGAGTATCCTAAACAATTCATTCACTCAAAAACCACCCAGCTCTATGTGCCTGTTCTTATTTCTAACATTTAGTTATGTAATGTTTATTTTTCATTATTTTTTTCCTGCGTTCGTCATTCTTCGAGCCTTCTTGCAATATAAGTTGGATCATGTTATTTAATTAGATAACAACCGTTCTAAAATGTTACTTTAGCTTACGGAAATGACGAGCGATTATGAACTTTCATCAATTTATCGTCATAAAATTTACTACAATACACCTTACATTTTTAACTAATAGGTAGTCGAATGACTGGTATTTTTTTTTTATGTACGTAGTAGGTAATAATTAGGTACTTAAGTCATGTTTACATAATCCTCTTTTCTTTCTGCCTTAGATAAACTTAAAAGCGGGCAATAGCTGATATATTCGCGTAGATTTGTAGATATTGCAGTAGGTAGGTACCTACCGGCTTGGAGCTGTGGTTGGTAACTGGTAAGGTAACAGGCGAGTATCGAAAAAAACTGACTGTATTTTAATATCTATTTGCCCATTGCCTCTATCTGCAGCCTACAGCACTCACAGGTAGATATCTGGTCACAGGTATGTGTTGTAGTATGTGTCTTTCTTTGTCATGTTTTTTTTAAGAAAAGTGAGAAGTTGTTTTATATACAAAAATTAAATACCTGAACATATTACAAAAATTTTGATTTATTTCATTTTTATTTACGAAAGCGCCGTCTATCATTAGTTTAACGTATTAAAAATCATGCACTGTTTAATTAGTATTGCTACTCATCACTAGAGGTCGTCGCTTTAACGTTAAAAATATATATATGTTATATTCATGTTATTATTACTATCATTATTAATCATTTCATTTGTTGATTAATAGATGCTCATTAGCATTAGATTTTTTTTAATGAAAATTCTATCGAAATTCAAAAACATACCAACTATTTTTAAGTTAGGCAACCCCGTAAACACATGGATAAAATGAGATGAATGAACTATTGTCAAAAATTGTACGGTCGCCGGTCGGTTCGAAGGCTCGAATATTCTAGACTTAAGACTTGAGTCTGTGAGGAACTTGAAGAAGTATCACAATTAATTTCTTCATTTGTTTCGGAGCAATTTTTGACAGCAAACAACATGAGTGTAGTAAAACGCCTGATTCCTCTGCTCGACCGCGTCCTTATCAAAAGGGCTGAAGCGATTACAAAAACCGCTGGCGGCATCGTCATCCCCGAGAAGGCGCAGACCAAAGTCCTTCATGGAGAAGTAGTTGCTGTGGGTCCTGGCTCCAGAAAAGACAATGGTGACTTCATTCCTGTATTAGTCAAGGTTGGCGACAAAGTACTTCTTCCAGAATACGGTGGTACCAAAGTATCCCTAGAAAATGATGAAAAGGAGTACCACCTCTTCCGAGAGTCTGACATTCTAGCGAAGATCGACAACTGAATTTAGTGCTAGTTTTAATTCTATGATTCTGATTCTGTTTACTTGTTAGTTTTAAATTAGAACATATTGTAGTGAATGGACATTTTGTGATTGTGTAATATGCTACTGTTGTGAGATGGGGTACAGGATGTTATCTCCTTTGCATTTCTTATTATAAATTTGTTACTGAAAATTTGTTCTTTTTCATTTTAAAATCCCAAGTTTCATCATTCACTTCATACTTAACCTAAAAATGTTAAGCTTTGCAAAAGCCATACTCATTCCCTAATCAAGTTTACATCTTTACATAACCTTCAACCATGTTATCAATAGTACCTAATTTGTCACAGTTCTACACCTGGAACAAAGTGCATATTACCTTTTGAGATAACTTGTTTTAAGTTCTAATAATATGCTGATAAGAGTGGCAATCAATCAATACAATGTTACAATCTATGGAAAATTAGGAATCATAGATATTATATTGGGAAAGACCTACCTACTTTCTGATAGCTATTCAACATTCTAAACACCTACTTCATTTAGTAACAACTGCAAATTTTATTTTATGATTGGTGGCACATCCCACAATCCCCATTATGAAGCTCCATTAATTGGTTATTCATTGTTATGCAAAATGACAAATGGAGATAATGGGACCGTAATCTATTGAAACAACTATCACCATGGATCATGACGACTGGGATAGTGGGATCCCAAAATTAGTTTGCAAGAGAGAGAAAAGCTATTGATTTTCTATCTCATATAGTTTTGTTTTGTCACACCCATCTCCTAAACTTCTGTACTAAGTTACATAACTTTAAGGCCTTATATGCCTAGTCACTTGATAAGTATAATGAATAGCACTACAATGACTTGCATACTAATGATTCTGAGTAGTGAGCAAGAGCAAGCGATTTACAACTTGTAGGTCATCAGTTCGATCCCAGACAGTCTCTTTACTTTGTGTAAACTACTGCTCTCAAAACGGTGAAAGAAAATATTATCATGATGAAATTGGCATGTCCTATAACAAAAATTTGAAGACATGTACTAACCCGCACTGGGCCCACAAGATCAGCCCACTCCCTCACGAAGAGAGTTGGCCTATGTCCCAGCAATGTGATATAGGCTGATATGTGGTATGTATAAGTAATGATTCTGTGCAAAATCAGAATGATACTACTGGTAGTATAAAATAAAATATATTTCGAACAAGTCACATCTTTTGTACAACTGAATACATTTTCTATTAAATTTAAATCACAGTAAATACAGTATCTGGACTGCCAGTTTACATGAGAATGTTGTTTATCTTTATTTTATTAGGATACTATGTTTATATGTTTATGTAGTAGAATATCAAGATTTTCTACTTGTTGATCCAATTAGTTTACATGATTAATTAATCAAGTTATTCTATTTATCCATCCTAAAGAAATGCAAGTGTGAGAATCCACCCTAGGTCTAGTTGGATAAACGGAATTCATAGGCTTGAGATGGCTTCTCGGACATTTGTTTCCACATATCACTCTTAAGGTGGATAAACAGAATAACACAATATTAATCTCTTTCTATATAAAATACAAAACTGTGTTTTACTTTTGAGTGCAGCACTAGAAAAATGAGTGAACACATTTACATAATCATGGCAAGCTTTATAATAATATGTTAATAGGTACATTGCTAAGCATATTGGTTACTTAATGTTGTGACTAACTGTAGAGAGATTAAAGTTAATACTGAGTTAATTTCAGATAACAAATCTTAATAACTAGGTACTTATTTGACTTATTTTTATGCAAAATAGCATGCTTACAACAAAAAAGGTACATTATAATGGCATATCAGTACATCATTAAAATGCATAATCTATTGTAAAGATATGGCAGTGCGTCTCACTGCGGCAGACAATGCCGGGTTTGGGTCTGGAGGTTCTGTCAGAAGCTGGACTGATGTCCAACAGCCATCCTCATTAGACTGACGTAGAGCCTCCATAGTCGCTTGGACTCTTTGTCCATCTTCGAATGTTGCTGCTGCCTTTACTGGTTCTTTCACCCAGTCCATCTGTTCTTTGACAGGTAGAAAAGCTTCCTTCAAGGCACTAATCATCTTACAGAGTCCTTTTATGTATGGTTTAGGAACAACACTCGAGGCACAACTCAAATCTTCAACATCAACATAAATTACTTCTTCTTTATCTTGAGGCCTCTTTCCCTCGTCCTCTGTGGGCTTAACATTAGGTTTATGTAATTTACCATGGAGATCTCCTCCCTTCACAACCAGGTATCCTTTCTTGCTACAAACATAGATCTCTTGATTAAAACAAGGTCCAGGTAAGTGGTTGTTCAATGTAGCTGTGACTAACAAACCCTTATCCATTTGTAATTGGAATGTGCAAAAGTCTGGGGCAGTAATCTTCCTTATTCCATTCACTTTGCTAGTTTCTTCTACAAAAGTCCTCAAAACTCCATGTACTTTGACAACTTTCTGACCGGTCAGGAATGATACTAGATCTATAACATGACTACCAACTAATGTAAGTGTTCCTCCTCCCATGGTATCATCACACAACCAGTTATAGGTGTCAGTTATCAGCGGGCCCATCTGGACTCGCACATCTACTAAAGTCAATTCATCAGGGTTGCCTAAGTAGCCTTCTTGGATAGACTTCTTCATATGACTGAAAGCTGGCAAGAACCGCAAGGAATGATTTACTATGGATATCAGAGTTGGGTAGTACTGAGCAGCACGCACCATTTTCAAGGCTTCAGCCTGACAGAGGCCCGCCGGCTTGTCGCAAACAACATGCTTGCCTATGCCCAGTGCCTTTACGGATATCTGGGCGTGTAAGTTAGGCGCACATACAATAAATACTAGGCTGACATTCTTCTTCAACAATACGTCATCGATTTTGTTCGTATAAAATGGGATCTTCAGCTCCTTAGCAGCTAGTTCAGCTTCCTGCAGAGTCACTCCCCATATCGCTTCGACGGGAAAACCTTTTTCTCTTAAAAATGGCACTAATACCTTAGCGATAGCCCCTGTTCCAAAAACCCCGATTCCCGGTAACATTGTTAATTTGCAGACAAGCGGCTGGTATCGCAAGAATTGATTAATCCACTACAGCCAAACAATCTTTATTTTCCCACGTAACATAGTCACAAGTTGCAATATTGTTATTAGATTTTATAAACACACAAAAACCACTAAGCGACAAACAATCAAGTTTGTTTCGTACTCAATGAAAATTAGAGATAATGATGTACATATAAATAAATGTCGATAATATTAAAACTACATAAATATCCATGTCGAGCTTGTTGAGGACTATATTCAAAAGAAGTGAATTATAAGTTTTTGTTAACTTGCTACTTTAGAAGTATGCTTTTAATCATTTTAAATTTAACACTTGTAAACTGCCATTTTATAAAATAAGTATGGTTGTCAAAACCAAGAACTTTTCGAACTTTTACTTCACTCGATAAATCGACATCGGCAATTTAATCCAAACTGTCCACGCCCAACTCTAATGTCAGCTGTCTGGATTGTCAAATTTGACGCTTATACTAATATGTTGCCATATTTATTTGCATCCATTTATTTTTTCATGTGGCAGTTAAAACATCTAAGTTCGCGATGAGTCTAGCTAGAGGATGGTACAGAGGCCAGCACATCAAGCTACCCCAATCTGTCAAACTTTCCCAATTGATTATGAACCTTATTACTTTACAGTAAAGTTGAAAATCTATCAAAGAAAGGAGACGGGCGAAACTGGGCCTAACGTTACACAAATGAAATATTTATCAATAATTTTTTTCAGTTTTTTTGTAGTTAATCATGAAATATTAAGCAGTTTTATCATGGCATAAGAAATTAAATATTTATTGGAAAAAATACTGACTTCCCTTAGTTTCACTTTTAAACAATGTTGCCAGATGAAATAGGTAAGTTAATCGATATTAAAATACAAATAGAAAAAAAAAACAATAAAAGGTGATTCAGTGTTTTCTTCTATATATAAGTTTAAAAAAAACATTTTTTTTAAATATTGGTGGTTTCCCAGTGACACAAGAACGTTTCTAAAAAAATCGTAAGAATAAATAATTGTAAATCGATTTCACAATAGATCATCATTTGTTTTAATATTCAGGCAACACATTAGAATTCATGTCAATCATGTCAATGTCACGTCAAACACAAACGTCATCTAAACAATTTGCTTCGTTCGGTTGGCTCACAGCACAGGAGACTCAGGACTACTTAGGAGTTTGCGGTGGTAGTGGATATTTTATTTTCTGTCGTGTTTTCGTGTGCTGTAGTATTACTTAGACGAACGATCCACGCATTTCTTACAACGGACTAAATTATCTTGCCTGCTGGACTTAGCTCAGCAGGCTCGGCCTCATGTACTGGATTTCGAAGAAAAATACAATGATTGATCAAAATAGTCATTTTAACAACTGCGGCATAGCTACTTGGTGGCGTAATCCTTCTATAGGATTACATCAAATAGAAGACGAAGGCATTCTTTCAGTTATACAGCAATGCAATACTGCCTGCACAGTTCTTAGACGATATTTCAATAGTAAATGACGAAGTGAATAAACCATTAAAAGAAGTATTTTTAATTCATACTCCCGCTGCTTTTTATAATTTTCTCAAACCTCTAGAATCTAGTTGGTGGGTCGCAATGTGTGAATTTCCTACGATGAAACCTGTTAAATTCTAGTCTACAATAAAGTCTGATAATTATTTTCTTAATTTAATAATGTGAGAGCTCGGTGTAAGAATAACTTTTATGCAACAATGTTGTTTCTGTATAAAACCAATAACACCCCATTTTTTTTTCTACCATGGAGAAATTGTAAACTTTTTAGTTTTTTTTAAATGGTATTAGTATCTAAATAAAATAATGCAGTAATCGTTACTGTAACGTCAGGCCCAACTTCCTATGAACTTTCGCCCGTCTCCTTTGACAGATTGGGGTAGCTTGATGTGCTGGCCTCTGTACTAAAAAATCAGATTATGCCATGGCATAATCTGATTTTTAAGTACAGAGGCCTTTGATTATATTGAATTGAAACCTTTGATTATATTATTAAACTAGCTAGACCATGGTCTAGCTAGTTTAATAATATAATCAAAGGTTTGCGTTGGTGGGTCAAAAACCGAGCAACCGTACATAGGACGACACACCACCACTGTACATTTCCAGTATATGCTGACGTCGCATTGTTGGTTTGCCGTATAAGGAGAGATCAGTAAAACCTTTAAGTCGCCCTTTTAAAAGAGTAGTTTTTTTTTTTTAAATACGGGGCCAAACCCCTAACCACGAATTCTTTACCCAGGTCAGCTCGGGCTAGCACTAGCTTTTCACAAATCATACTATCTACATGTGTGTAGCGGTATCTATGACGACGCCACATGCGAACAACGCGTCATACTGACGTCACAAAATCCTGCATCTCGCAAGCAGAGTTTACCGCGCAACTAGCATAGATACAACGGCCCGACATGAATCATCGGGCAGTTGCCCGCCAGACATATCACCCGTCTGGTCGGAGGATCCTCCCTTTTCTATGGAGGTTGACTGAACTTTACACCCTGTTCCTCATACCTCTATATGTGCACTAATCTAGGATTTCTAATTATTTTAATTAGGTAAATTGGTACTACACTCCCTGTCACAAAGAAGAGACCTGGCGCCAGCAGTGAGAACATTATAGGCTGACTATGATTATGCATGCATGTATGCAAATAAGTAGTTAGAATTTAAAGTTACCTACCTGCTTACCTATAACTTAAATAAAAAAAAAATTCTGTCACAATGGTTTGGTTTTGTAGCACTTAACAGTTTTGAACTAATTACATAAACATTGTGAGAGCTGGTGCCTGATATGATTTCACGACAAAAGGAGACAAAGGATGTGTGGTGAATGGTGGTGAGTGTGTATGAGTGTAGGGTGAATCCTTTTCATCTACCAACCCGCAACTAGGTGCGGTCGCAGCCCAAGTTTTGGGGGGTTCACTGTGGGTAAGTACCGAAGAATATTTTAAGAGAGGTACATCTCCTCGATTGTCTAGTGGTCGCAAGCGTTACTGCTGAGCATCACGTCCTGGGTTCGATTCCCAGGTTGGGAAAAAAGGGTATTAGTTTTTATCAGAGGGGCAATTCTCGTAATTTTTAAGAACGTTCACAGTCTGATCTCAGTCTCAATCTGTCAAAAATATTTCAAATTTCCCTACATTTTGACAAGTTTTTGACATTTGTTTGTCGCCGAGATGAGACTGCGACTAGATTTTGAACGTTTTAAATTAGCAGAATTGGCCTACTGGAATTTCTCAGAAGCAGCCTAAAGTCTGGATTTATGCCCGGTTGGTGGCAGTAGGCTCACCCCCTACGACATGGGACTTAAACGTGACTGGTGAAATGTGTGTGTAAGTACTATAAATGTAGGTTCACCTCTGCTCTGCCTGGCCCTTCGAGAATTAAAAAGGATGTACACACGGCTACGCATCAAGCTATACATTGTCAGTTTTAGCTGACCTTGCATTGTATACTTAGGTATTTCGTACAATCAGAAGTCAGCCTATACTGATCGGCGCGTACGTGTTCCACGCGCGCCTCAAAGAGATGTCAGCTTTAAGGAAGGGGCCTTTATGGGCCGAAGCCTGCCGGGGCAGCGGGATTGTCCGAAAGGGTTACCGCTACCCCGGAACACAAAGGGCTAAAGAAGGAACATGGGTGGGTTTTAGTCAGTAAGAGTCTGACACTTCCTTTTGCTCCACCCTGAGCGGGAGGGGTCATTTGATCATTTCCCATCCACAAAAAAAAGCCTATACTGATTGATTATGTATAGCTTGATGTGTAGCCGTGCGTACAGTCGGCAAAGGAGATGAGTATGCAGGATTGTGGAATATAGTTGAAGTTTACTAAAAAACCGATTGATGTTTTCGAATGAAATTTAATTTGATATATTAACTGTTTGTTTTCTATTATTAAATTAAATTTTATTCGAAAACATCAATCGGTACTAGCTACACATTACCGATACAATTCAGGGACTCAGCCAAAGAGTAGGTACTTTGTATAAACTGAAAGACTCAGCTTTTACATGGGGTACTTAAGTACCTACACTACCTCAGCTAAAATTCACTCTTTATCTCGCTCGCACGATACTGCTCGCGGACTGAGTGAGAGCGAGACAGAGTGCGGTGCTAGGCGGCAGGCAGCGCCAATAGTTTAGGTATTTGCTTTTTACGGTAAAAATAATGGTAATTCAAAAAAAGTAAATAACATAAGACCTGCTTTATAGTTAGTTCGGTTAGTATACAAAGTTTCATGATCTAAATTGAAGTATTTTTTGAATACCAGCGGTTTATTGTTAGGTTTGGAGGTAACTTTGGAATTTTTTTCTATCGAGAAAATTTGATGAAATCGTGTTTTCGTCTAACATAAGACCTAGCATTAATCCTCAACTTTACCATATATTTATTTCAAAATTAATGCTGCAGTATTTTCGACATAACGGAGGATCATGCTAAGCCATTTGAGGTAGTATAGGCCCTTAATAATACTGCTAAATTAATGTCCGCAGCATATGTTTTGACAAATAGTAGGTATTAGAACCGTAAATTTATGTAGGGTGAGACTGAGAAGAGTGAGTGAAGCGAGCTCGAAAATTTTTAACGACTCGGCTCGGTTAGTTTAGGTTTTGATTTAGGTACCTATATTTTCAAACAGAAATATGAGTTACATTGTCGACTTATGCCTAAGCAACTATGAGAATGTAGAATCGAACATTTTGCACACTCTTGAATAGGTTAGATTTTATTTTCATAATTCCTAAAGTACTAGGAATTATTTCCATTGTCGACTTATGAAGAAAAGCCCAAGAATCAACAGAATGTAGAATGCAACTTAGAGTTGCCGCGAATAGTGTTTATAGCGAATAATCGAATACCGATTAATCGCCATTCACTTTGGCGAATAGTCGAATAACTCGACATTACTATTCGACATAAAAAAAAAAACATTAAACACATTAAAAATATTTCTAATTTCTTCTAAGGTTGTGAGAAAAGAAAACAATAAAGTTAAAGAAATCTGTTTCATGTTATACATACCTACATATGTGTAGTAAATTTAATTTTCCATTTTAAATATTAATTAAAAAGCCTTACTAATTTAATTTCATGAATATGATAGGCACAGGCACATATTACAGATAATAATTGATATTGTGTATTGTTATATTAAGGAAAATAATTTTAAAAAATGATTATATTTAACTCATTAGTTCTTTTGTTCGTTAAAAGTTTATTTTCGACGACTATTCGCCGAATGCCGAATAATACTAGCTATTATTCGGTATTCGACGAATATCAAAAAAATGACGAGTAATGCCGAATACCGAATAATAGCGAGTATTCGCGGCAACTCTAGCAACTTGCAAGAGACGCGAAGCGAGCCTGAAAATTTTAGCACCTACCTTGACTAGGTTCTGTTTTCTTTTGACCATTTTATAGAAAGGGAACGTCCTACTTTGTCGGGTAATGAAGAAAAACATAATCGTTTTACAGCAGTTAACGTTTTGGAGGCCTTTATCGTAATCCTTTCGAACCTTACGTACGAGCGGGGAGCAATTCCCGAGTGTGCTTTACTCGCTCTTGCATCCTAGATTCAATATTTTTTTGCATTTTTGGTAGAAAAAAATCTTATGGGTTCGCGTCACAGAAATGCTAGTGCTAACGGTACAGTCAACAGCAAAAGTAGATGGTGAAAATCAGAAATTCAATACTAATGAACCGAGTTCGCGTCAGAAATGTGTGGCGTCGAAGTGTCGTTATGTGATTGTAAATTATACCAAATATTTGTACTACTTCGACGCCACACAGTTCTGACGCGAACTCCGTTCATTAATTAGTATTGAATTTCTGACTTTCATCATCTACTTTTGCTGTTGACTGTACACCTATAGCAAAGAGTATGATGATGACGTGATGCTTCATATTCCCCGCACGGCAATCCAACACGACCGGAGAGAGATCAGGCGTAGGACCAACTGCTTAACGTGCTTTCCGAGGCACGCCACCATATCACACCGCCAACTTTAAAACTTCGGGCTGTTACTAAGAAATTCATAAAACCGCATTAACACTTTGCCCCTGGGAATTAAATCCAGGACCAGCCAGCAGTCACGCTGGCGACCACGAGACAATCAAGATGATGCCTGAATCAATAAGCGACTGACACAAGGCATAGTAGACCATGGTACGAGCTAGAACTTTGTTTACCAACCAACACGTAAATTTTTCACTATCTTTTTCAGAGATTATAGGTAGGTATCGTTATATTAATTGTATGCGTGTAAGTGGAACAAAGAATAATATTAGTTGAGTAAACAGTAGCATCGTAAGTCATACTGTATGGCGCTTAAAACGAATCACTTCGTCGGAGCGGTTAAATTCAATGCTTTGATATCCGCCACCTGGACTCGTAGGGTTGTTACCGCGACTTTAACAAAATATTTGTAAACCCGCTTAGTCGTTCTTGTGAAACTTACGAATAATGTTTATTTTTTTTTAAGAATTCATATTAGGTATGTTTATAATGTACAGAAGCCAGCACATCAAGCTACCCCAATCTGTCAAATTTCTTTGATAGATTTTCAACTTTATCACAAAGGAATAAGCTTCATATTCAATTGGGAAATTTTGACAGATTGGGGTAGCTTGACGTTTTGGCCTCTGTACTTTCGTCCATTATTTTGACTTTTCATCATTTTTTAACAGCATACCTGCCTGCGTGCGTGAGTAGATACCGTGGTAGGTACTAAAGATGTAACTTTTACAAATACAAAAAATAATCCAGGGATCCTCTTTCTCTAGGGACATGTAGGTAATACCAATATAGAAAATCAGCAATACACCAAGGTAATTAAGACAACTAAATAGTGTGTGTAAGTATAGATTTATGAAATTATGAGAGAACGTTTTATTTTTGTTCTCATTAGAAATCCTGTCGTAGCAACCCTACCTGCATCCTATTTGCAGCAATTCGTCTAACACCTCGCAGTTGGAAGCCGCCGCCGATCATCTCCACAATTAGGGCTGACTGACGAGCTCAAACTAATATTAAACACCACCCTAAATTAGAGATAACGCCATCATCATCGGATGTCTGTACCTTATCATTCCCTTTCAGATGGGAACATTGAAAATTGCACTGGATGCTGTTTACCTATCTCTGATACCTATTTTTTTATTATCTAATTGCGTAACACACTAACAGTAGGAATGGCTTTCATTTTGACAGTTCAACAACATTCATTGCGTTATTTACGTTGTGGAGCAGACAAATTTTTCGAGTATTTGAAGCAATGGATTAGCAATAGGTATCCTTCAAAATTATTAAGATTGGACGTAATAGTATGTTATGCAAGTGAGGTGCTGGTTTCAAAACAGCTAGAGGAGGTGCCCCAGTTCCTACTGGACCTTCCTAGGTACCTACTCGTAATCCGTATATCCTATACCAGTACACACACACAGTGTTACATCCAGCAATGCTATTCTGTAAAAATCTCATAGTGAAAACTTAGGTGAAGTGAGCTTATAGTGAGCTGTCAACAGTTTCAATCCCTAGCATCAGGTGGAATGACAACTCACTTTAAGCTCACTTCACCTAAGTCATCACGGTGATCTTTTTACAGAATAGTACCGCCACAGTACCGCTGAGTGAAATACCAAGACTATTTTTATTTTGAATGCAAAGACCAATTATTTACTTTTAATCACTATCGGGTTGCTTTAGCTGCTAATCTCTTATTCTGCCCTAATAATGTAAGAGCTCAACAGCGTACCTACTTACATTTAGGTTCACAGGTTTCAATGATGAGTACCTATAAGAAAAAGTTTTATTCACAAAGCACGGCCACGGAGAGCCCCGTTTGGTCCCTGCTGTGGCAATGTCAACTTGTCCAAACAAACCATAAGCGTTTCACCTTTTGTTAAAATTACGATTAATTGAAGTATAGAAACTAAAGGCTTTGAACGGCGAAGATGACATAAGTGTTGCGCTCAACGCACTTTTGAGCCACGTATTTTTATTAAGTGCTACCGAACCGACGCTGCCGATAGCGTGGCGATTCCTGTGGTTTAATCCACCATGCACAGGCATACCTTGAAGTGCTGAAAGTTGCCTTAATTCCAATATTTTCAGACCAGCCACTTAGTATCCTACTACTTATAAATTCTTTTATATTATTCTAACTAATATTTTTCTTTTTTGTATTCTAAAGTGACGCAAGGGTTCATTCCAGGGTGTAGCTGTGTAGCACGTGTGTGTGACAGGGTGGAGTTGCTCGGAAAGTATTGAGTGTCGCGGAAGTGTGACCCTCGCGGCTTTCTGTCACGCTTTTTGTAAGAACACTTCGACGGCGCTAATTGCTTCACACTTTTGTGGGTTTGATTTCATACTCATTTTAGAATTGCTGTTTTTTTTCGGAAGATCCTTATTGTCCCTCCGATACTTTTGTTTTCTTGGTTGATTGTACAAAACTTTATTTTTAAATGCTTTTGGGCTGAAGACTATTCTTTTATAAATACCTACGTCTCTATATCTGTAGGTTGAAACAATGCCTCGCAGTAAACGTCTACCACTAGCTGATAAGCTTCATGCATCTGCATGCACTCTGTAAAGTCATGGAAACGCATATCTACGGTAGATGACTTCAAACCGCAAACAGCAAACAAGCAACTCTACCAAAGTATCTCTAGTTCTTTACTTATATACTAAACTCCCTAGGACCATCTTGCAAATTAATGCGTAATCAAAATAATGTATAAAAAAAATCACACCTTCAACAAAGCTAGTGCTTCACAACCATGGGCTATTTAGAAGTATACAAAAACATACCAAAATGAAGAGCTATGTATTTCTTGCGTAAACCATCGTTCATTAGTCGAGGAGTAATCCTGGAGTTTGTTCGGGAGGGGCGAGTGTTGGCGCCGCCCAACGAGCCATGCCGCCCGCCTTGCGCCCGCGCCGCTCAAATGATCAACGTCACGCCGGTAGGCGAGTGAGCACAACCCTGAACCAACCCTTAAAATTCTTGACATTTTGACCAAACTCCTTGAATAAAAAAATAAAAAAAAACGACTGTTCGAAATTTGAAAAATGTGTTAGTGTAGTGAAAGTGATCTAAATTAGTGCAATATTAAAAATGCCTAGAAAACGTGTGAATCGGTCCCCGCCTGTTGAGAAACGGACAGACGATGCGGATGATGATGATTTCTTCTTTGATGATACTCAATCAAACTCAGGTTGGTGGATTTTTATTTTTTAAATATAAATACATAACTTGTAAGAAAGTTAAGTTAGTACCTATTGGGCGCTTCAGGATACCTTATCTATCATTGTTAGGAACTGCTTTTAAATATTAAAAATATTTAATTTTATTTACATTTTTAATCAAAGGAGGAGCGTAACCATCCTCCTTATGAGTAATAACTACTTATAATACAACAATATAATTATAATGCGATTTTTTTTTTCGGATTTTTATCAATTCAACGGTACCTAAAATAGGAATTTAAAGGTTGTATGTTCAACACTTGGTAGTTAGATAGACAAGCTACTCGGATTTTGGACATAAATCAATACATCATCATCAGCCTATAGCAGTCCACTGCTGGACATAGTCCTCTCCTATTGCACGCTATTCAACTCGATTTCGACAACTCTCATCCAGCTGCTACCAGCCATCCTGTGAAGATCGTTGCTCCACCTAGCCTCAATACATAAGTAACTGATTATTTAGAAAATATTATAGTAACTATTCCATCTATATCTTATATACATATCCATATATAAAACAAATTCGGGTTAGTTACTTAGTTACACAATTTATAACTCAAGAACGGCTGGGTCGATTTTTATGATCTTTGTTTTGTTGGATTTTTCTCCGCCCCGAATAGCAGAATAACTATTAAATCATGGGAAAAATTCATGAAAAAAAATATGGAGATAATTAATTTTTTCATACATTTTGTATGGAAGGACTTTCTTGATGAATAACACAAAATTTGTTGATTCTGAGGTGGTACGAAGCTCGCCGGGTTAGCTAGTAGGTAGGTATATAGGTAAACAAAGTCGGGTTAGTTACTCCATTTATATCTCAAGAACGGCTGGACCGATTTTTATTATCTTGGATTTGTAGGATTTATCTCCGCCACGAATATCGCGAAAAAAATCATGAAGATAATTCATTTTCTTATACATTTAAGTAGGCATTACGAAGCGCTCCGGGTCAGCTCGTTGTATTATATAAAATTAATTATAATATAATGAATAGTTAATAACTTTTAGAAGGAGTGGCATTTTACCTACGGCTTTTTAGAAATAAGAAAACTTTTGGGAGCGAGTTCTGACAGATTATCTACTACTCACTAAAAGCGACACAACGATCGAGACGTAGATTTCTTATTGCTTAGGTACTCACCTTACCAACTTTAATTCATAGTGCAGGCCCCCGCTCTTCGAGAGTACGAGTTGATAGATGTCAAATATCTACGAATTTTTTCTTCTAGAACGTGTCGGTTTCCTCACCATGTGTTCTTTCACCGTCTTGAGAGCAGTTGTGATGAAGTTATTTACACAAAGTAAAGCACCTGGGTTCGAACCCACGACCAGACGACTCGTAAGATGGGGCCATTACCACTGGACCACTACTGCTCTCATTTATAGTGTAGGTAATCAATTAATCATACTAGTAAGGTGATGTACCTACATAAAATTTTCGTTTGCAGGTCGGAGTTCACAAGAACCACAACACAGAAACGCCGCCAACGCACGAGAGCGAGCTAGAATGAGAGTTCTCTCTAAAGCATTTTGCAGGTAACAACATCGAAATTAATTGCATCATCAGCACCGTATCGTTAACAAAACATCCATTAAATATCTCACTAATAGGTCGCACAGCCTCCGTGAGCGTCATTCCGTCCGATCAGGACCAGGCCCGTGCCGGACGGCGCGTACGTGTTCCACGCGCGCCTCAAAGGGATGTCAGCAGTAAGGAAGGGGCCCGAAAGGGCCGAAGCCTGCCGGGGCAGCGGGATTGTCCGAAAGGGTTACCGCTACCCCGGAACACAAAGGGCTAAGGAAGGAACACGGGTACGGGTGGGTTTTAGTCAGTAAGAGTCTGACACTCCCTTCTGCTCCACCCAGAGCGGGAGGGGTCATTGGATGATTTCCCATCCACAAAAAAAAAAAAAAAAGCGATGCCTTTGCTGGGTAGGTACTTAGATATATGTATCTAAGGGTAATCACATGCCGAAGATGCCTCATTGCGGTACTTACCTCACGATTGCTGTTTATCTCGCTTTCTGGACACTATCCCCATGTAAAACAAATGCATGCTAATAGACACGCACGCACATGCCGAAGGATTCCTCACTGCAATACATCGCGGGCTGCTCGGGGATTAGCTCGATGCCTATGCGGTGTATTTACATCGCGGTCGACGGCAAGCATCGATGTGATCTGGCTCATGATTGCTAGAAATCGGTTCAAATTGTTCTTCTGAAGTAATTAGAGTACAAGTACAGGACATAGCAACTGGGCTCTCAGGTGCAATTGAACCGACGTGTTCGAACTGCCCATCCATGTAGAGGTAGCGAGTATCGACATTGAGGTATCGAAATAGCGACTGTGACCGCGGGCATCTTCACTGAACAAAGTCATCGCCAACATGAAGATCGCAAGTATGAAGTACTGCAAGGACTTTAAGATCCTCTAGGTTGCGGTTGAATCCACAGGCCATAGAGCAGCAGATTTTGCAAAAACATTCTATCTTTGAAGAAACATTCTACCTTTTAAGGTGCTTAATTTTATAGATATGTTTCTAGATTATATATTCTCTTTTATTTCCCTGGCTGGATACTAAAATAATGAAAAAAAATCTGATGAAACCTTTCTGTGTTCTTAAACGATATTTCTCCTCCAGACTGAAAACCACACTACCTTGGGTACCGGCGGACACAAAGCTGTCCAAACTGGACACGTTACGACTAGCAGCATCATACATCGCGCACCTACGGGCTTTGCTACACGAGCCGAGATCTGCGCATACACCACCGCATCCACTTAGCCTGGTACGACCCTAAAATTATGTACTTACTGACTTAGAGCATTGGAAGTACTTATTTACACGCGCCAACGGCAGAGGCGCCGGCGAGACTCGTCGGCGGAAGCCGTAGACGCGTGGACGGCTGTAGTTGCCTCTGCCCGTCTGCCGTTAGCGAGTGCCGCTCGTGTATATGAGTACCACAGATATAGATACACCTAAATAACGCAAGAGCAAGTCGAAACGAACTCGAATCGATTTGATTTTCCCATCACTAAATATTGCTTGTGACGTCATAGTAGATAGTCAAAAAATAGCACGCTTGGTTTTCATACATATCGTGATACTTGCGTTATCTAGGTCTATCTATATCTGTGATGAGCACTAATATGGACGCACTGCAGTGCATCAACTGTGTGACGTTCTAATGGAATAAATTCGTAGCACCTCTACGAGATGCTACGCGACCCGTGATCACGCATAACCTGCAGCACAGTCGTCGCTTTCACTCGGCCGGAAAACTGTATAGTTAGACTGTACAAAATGTGATTTGAATCGAAGAGAAGATAATATCTCCTACCTATTTAGGATAGAGTGGATACCTTCCTCGTAGATGTGCGTAGTAGGCTACCATTCGTAGAACATCAGCTACGAGACTTGCTACGAATATTGTTTAAATCGTTTTTTTTTATATTGCTCACCGTGATCTCTGGTTAATTAAATGACATACAAAATAAATAAAAATATACAGTGTGAAGGTACTAAAAGCTAGAGTGATCTGAATCTAAAGCAAAAAACAAAGCATAATTATAAAACCGCGAACACGGGCCACCGGCCACCGCTTACAATCGGGACAGAATACCTACATAAAACTCTATATTTTTTTTAAGTTCATGACCTGTGTTTTAAACATACTAGTTTTATCTAAAGTAGCATAGTAAAAGATATGACAAGACCGTTTTAGAACAAGTGTTTAAATTGAACATGTAACTGCTGGCGTTCTATTACCGAAATACCGACATTTCCCACCTGTGCGCATTTTGCGTTCGTAGTATTCACGCATCTATATTTTTAGCAAATGCTTCTCTTCTTCAAAATTTATCTTTATATTAATGATAATTTATGTAATTGGATACGTAGGAATGTTGCGCAACTTGCAAAAATCCGCATTAATTTAGGTACTTTATCAGAGATATTTACAGGTCTTTAAAAAAAAACAAACGAGATAGCTCTACCTACCTACTTAATTTTTTCATAAAACCATATATCTAGTTTTTTAAATTGTTTCTTCAAAAATACATAACGAAACAGCCAAACAAACAACAAACCGCCTAAACATTCATCAACGTTGTTGTGGCGACAAGTTGAAACTACAAAAAGTTAGCACCCGTCCATTTATCAGAGAGCCGTGAATCTCATAATTGTTCACAATTTATTCCCTGTCATGGCTGTCATCCCCTTAATCGTGCGAGCACAAGACTCGGCCGCAATGAATTACTGACGGGCTCACGGTCTCTCGGGTCTAAAGGCATTTGCCAAACGCCGCCGAAGGACGAGCGCTGTCGTAGGAGGATTAGTGACACGTTCCACGAAGGTCGCATACTTGATCGATGGCTGGATTAACGGTTTGTGAACGCATCGTTAAAGAAAGGACACTTTTCAAAATAAGAATAAAATTGTTGAAATAAATGAGAAACAATGGCCCCGATTCTGTTGTTCACAAACTAAATTAAATTTAAGTTCAGTGCATCTTTTTCTTTCTATTTCATTATGAAAAAGACAGAAGATAAATATTAGTTTAGTCCTGTCAAATTAGATAATCCATAGACAAGTTTAGACGTGATTAAAAAATTGGCTGCTAAAAATACGTCAATTTACGTCAGGCCCTGACTAATTTGACAGGACTAAACTAATATTTATCTTCTGTCCTTTTCATAATGAAATAGAAAGAAAAAGATGCACTGAACTTTAATTTAGTTTAGTTTGTGAACAACAGAATCGGGGCCATTATTGCTCTATTTGGTTGGTGACATGATCCATGGTCTAATTCGAATTCCGACTGTACTATCGTAAAAGCGGTTAGGGCTATTCTATCCTAGCTGTAACTACGGTTTTTAGTAGGCTCGATTTGGTATTGTTATGATCAGGAATTCAGGTCCAACAAAAAAAAGTGCTTTTTTAACAAGCATTTTTATACGTATTGTTTCAAGTAGCGTTACAATCTTCGTGTGTGTTCCTTAAAGGACATGCAAAATAAAATAAATACTAGTTTCCTTTTTTCGGGTAAAAAATCTCCAAGAGTCACTTTTCCGACCCTTCCGTCGGAACACAAACAACAAAAAAGTATATCGGTACAAGTGGAGCGAAGAAACATAGAAACAAAAAGGTTATGACAATAAACAGGAGAGTTTTACGCTGCGCACACGAGCTGACCAAAAGTTTGCAGCTGTTACGGGTATAAATAACGTTTATCTCCGGACGTTAAAGAGATGCTCCAGTTTTATTGTTCCCTGGCTGTTCCTTTGTCTTATTTACTGCTTCATTACGAACAAAAGGAGGTTGTGTTTTATATGCATGTTTTATATTTCATAAAGTTACATTTTACATGATTACATCGCCATTAGATAGGTATCTATTATTTCTTATGACAACTTTTTCTCATTTCCTATTGATGATCATCATAGTGCATATCATAATATTATGCCTAGCCGTTTCCCAACTACGTTGGGATCGGCTTCTAAACTAACTTTAATAATGCGCTATTGTTTTTATAAAATGTTTAGGCATTAGATACCTAGGCATTTTAGTTAGACTAGACTCATTTATAAGTGAGTTACACTATCCATATGAAATCGCAAGGTTTTTTTTTCTTCGAGTTCGATGCACGTGTTCAAAGAACCGACTTTGTTTGTTTGAACATAAAAAGTGCGGTCAAGTTATGATCTTTCAAAGTCGCAATAAACGGATCATCAGCTAATTGGGTGGTCTTATTCCATAAACCAATGGGAGCTCTAATCAGAACTGAATTGTTCATTTCACCATCACTCCTCAGGTACATCACCCTTGATGGCATTGCGTGGAGCCTCAATCACGGGGCATAGCATTATTTTTGTATTCTTAGACAACAGAATTCTCAGATTATATCTACACATAGATTGGTTCTACGCCCCAACACAGTTCATTTTAAGGACCAACCTAACACCGACCCTTCTTTCCAGGCATGGCCCTTTGCCTTCCAGCACGGAGGTACTCTCAGCTGCGCAATATCACAACGGTGGAACGTCAACCCGCCAAACAACGACTCTTCGACCTGCCGAAACGCCCAGCCTCCTAGAGAGAATGTGCAAGACAGTCATAACAACTGCGAGGGGTACCAAGAGTACCCCGACAATGAATATGAAGAACGGTGCTATGCAGAAATAACCACGAACGAATCTTGCGCACCTACGCAGTACTGCAATTATGGTTACAAGGATAATTATTATGAAATGAGAAATGATATGAGGAATTCCTATGCTTCTGATAGTATGATGAATTGATGTTAAATTATAGGAGAGACTTGACCAAAGAATTTTCAATTAAATATTTTCTACCTACTTAATTTTTTTGGTATTGTGGAATACCTTTCTTCTACTTGGGTAGGTAGGTACTTATTTAATTGATTGGGCATTTTAATAAGAATTTATTTAATAAAGAAACTCATTAGACCTACTTCATTAGTTTGATTACGAAAATTAGGAATACTTATTCCAAATTGTTCTACAATAAATGAAAGTCCTGTCACGATGTAATTCATCAACTTTTGTCATATCAAATGAGGCAGTAAATCATGTTCTAAGAAATCATTAAATTAATTAATGACGATAAATGAAGAAATTCAACACTGCGAACTTCAAAGCAAATTAAAAGGATAATGTGTCACAAGCGTATCAGCTTACCCACACTGCAAAATTGAACTTTTGAGAATACCTCGGAATTTATTCGTCGAGAAGGATTTCTACGAGTAGGTACCTAGGTATAGGGTGACTGGTGACCCCAATCACCCCAATAGTACCTGGGTACCTAAAAAGAATAATACCAAGTTTTGCCACCATCAGCTGTAGTGTAGGTAATTTAATTTAGTTACCTTAGGTATCCCTTTTTACAAACAAAACTATTCCACTTTTACCATGCATTAGCCTTTTTCATTTATTTAATAACAGTTCAGAGCGCGTGCGCGGTTCTATTAGATTAGACTGATTGGGGTCATGTTTGGGGGCTTGGTAAATTAACAAAAAAATTGCCTATTGGTAAAGTTGTTTGTTGTGATGAGTACAATCATGACATGTGTTTTAAGTATCGGTCACTAATTACCAGTCACCCTATATAAGTTTACAGTTCGCGTAAATTAAGTTTTCTGATAATGAATTAATGAAATTCAAAGATAACCTAACATCACGCCTGCATCCCCCAAAGGGGCAGTCAGAGGTGTGTGTACGTGGTTATGCCTGATTTCGCCAGTTGGTACTTTTTCAGTTGTTGTCTTTATGTCCCATTTGAAAACCAAGGAAAGAACAAAAACGCAGTAATCCTTACATAGTAGGTACTTATATAACAAATTCGCCGAAATATCTGTAAGCGCATAACTTCCGAATGATTGCACCAAATAGGATAATTCTTTTTTTATTGTGTTCGGTATTTTCTGGACAAGGTTTGTATGAAAGAAGGAAATTAAAAAAAAATTGCACCTGTGCGACGCTGGGGCGAGCTGCTAGTTGCTAATAAATTATGGTACCAAAATGTTGTTAAGTATACCAGTCGGGAAATTATTTGTTAAGCAAATTGACTAGCAATTTAAATTGTCCGAACATTCAAATCACAACTGTATTCTTTGACATTTGTATGAAATAGCTAAGTATACGATAAATTAACGTACCTACTGTGTCGATTTGCATACAATGGGTAGTATACAAATAGCTTAAACCCCAACCACCCATCCTTTCCTTGCCATACCTAACGTTATTAATAAATTAGTGTAGGTAATTATTCAAAATTAGTTTTCCGTAACAAGATAAAATGCATCAGTTACATACACTAGTTCCAAACCGGAACGCGTTAGTCATTTGAGGTAAAGTGGTAACCCGATATTGAACTAAGTAGACGTCGAGAGCGACATCGCTTCGAACCTGACAAAACAAACTCGAAAATAGTCGCTGCCAGAAAAAATATTTCCATGCGGAAATCGCTTGTGGTTTTTGCTTTTGATTTTGTGAAGGAAGATTTAAGTATTGGTGTAAATTTTTCGTTACATATAATAAAAACGTTTTAATTATTCAAACATATTCATGACCGAAGATTATAAAAAAAAAAAACTCTTTCGTACCGAAAATGATAATCTAATCCAACATCTCACTCCGTAGTTACCTACTTTTTGCAGAGCAACACGTTTACAAGTGTTAGTGGGCAACAATGGATAACAAAAAGGTAAGGCAAAATGTTGCTAGACAAAAATTAACTTCAGTGAGGATGAAGGGTTCAAACACACTAAGGCGAATACCAAACTTGCCCTGTATTTATCATTTTTCTGTCATTTGTGCAGGTTAATGAAAATTCAATATTAGCAGGTGAAAAGTTTATTTTGTAATTATTCATAGGTAGGTATGTATTATGCCAGAGCACACTACAAATATTATCGTTTTACTAATTTACAACAAAATAAATGTAAAACTTAAGCGAGGCATGTTTTGGTAAAATTTGTTGAAATAATTACACTAAAGAATCATGGCACGATTTGTACAAAAAAATAAAGATGTTTAGAGAAGTTGGAATTATAATTCTTATACTCTTGGTTGCCTAAAGAGTATATTCAGGCATTTACAATATTTTTATAATCCCGCAATAAAAATATAATGTTAAAAATAAGGAGCTCATAATTTCAGAACGAAAGGGCAGCTGTCAGTATAAACAACAGTGGCAGATTTTTAACGATAATCGCTACAGCGTCAAAACATAGTCGCAATAGTGATTCGTTTTGACACCTCTGATACACAATGACGCAGTGACTACACTTGATTGTCGTAGAAACGCGTTTTTAATCATGTGTGAGTTCACTCTACTTAGTATGGCCACAATTTCTTGTGACTACGTACGGTGAGGGCAAATCTAGGTGTTTAAATCTTTAGGGGGCGGGGTTCGACTTAATGTCAAATACTCTCAATTTTTTTTAATAAATACAAAATGGGCAAAGACTACAACGAGATGAAACGAAACTCTGATATATTAATTTCGAAACATTTTAATTATGCGGGGTTTTTAAAAATATGATAAGTATATCAATCTACTCCTAGTAATGTATTCTCAACATTGGAAAATATTTTGAACCCTCTAAATTAACTCTTTTTTTTTTGTACAAATGAAAGTAAGGATCTCGCCATGATTCTTTACAACTAAAAAGCGAATATGTTAATTGATTTCAAATGATCTTTAAAACATTGTAACTTACGTACTTAGGGGTAAGCGGCAGTAACACATCGATTAGCTTACAAAGCTAAAACATACACTAAAATAAAATTGTACATTATCTAGGAAACATTTAAATTGCTTTTTGTGGCTTATTATTCTCTAATTAATTTAACGCTTTCGTTTTTCTATAAATTATTACTAAATCTACGGCTATCCTGATAAGAAAATTGCTATACGATAGTATAAATTACACACGATTCAGTATCGAACGTAGTCTAAGTTATTTGCTCATTAAATTAATGTTTTGGACATTAGCTTACGTGTCAATAAATGGTAGAACACGATTACATGATAGTGATTCTGATAAGTATCCTAATTCTAATTTTAGTCCTAGTCAGACACTCGCACTACACTCGCACGCAATACGCATGAAGATGAATTATATTCATTCCTCGCACTATCTATACTAAAGCATTTTCGCCTGTAATGATAGTCAGATACAGTATACATTACAACAAAATATTATCTCTACCATATTTTTGGTAGCCTCCTAGCTTTGAATTCACGCTAAATTTAAACTAAAACTTTTCAAGTTCAATTTTCATAACACTCCTTTCGAAGTGTTCCGATCCTCAATCGTAATTTATGCCTAATTTCATTAAAAATATTATTTTTATAAATTTCTCAATGTTACTCTAATCAAACAGGTAGCTAGACTTTGGAAAGGTCCTTAACAATATGAGTATGTAACTAAATGTACCTATTGCTTTGTCTTGACAATATTGAGTACTAATAAAATTATATTTACCAGTTTTCTAGAAAGTCAATGTTTTGCAAACACTTTTTTCTTAAAACATTAAACTAATTATAGTTTTATTAATTATTTCACATGTGGAGGTGTAGTTACGCGAGCCCTGTTGATTTCGAATTGATTTTGACTAAACATTTTATTATAACTGTGTAAAATTAAAATTCATTAACTTTTTCTTCAAAAACATTAATGTCGAAATTACTTCTTAGAAATAATATTTTAACCGTAAATTTATTCGTAAAATTCATTACCTCATTATCCTCCGTCTAACCGGCTGAAATAGTCTAATTTCCTATTGAGATATGTCCACACTTAATTTTAAGTCGAATTAACTAATTTCATTTTGAAATAGCCAGGTTAATGATTATTTCAGAATGTAACTAGTATTTTTTTTCTGAAATTAGTTAATGTTTTTTAAACAGCATTGCTTACATAGGTAATTATACCAATTATTTCACACGAAAACTTTTTAACACATTCACAACTCCGCTCAAAGCCTACCTTTCCCGAGACTACCATTATAGAAAAATATATATAAGAACATACATCAGAGTATTTAAGCCTAAACGCTATACTTTTCTCACGTTATTGCATTGCTAGTTGCATTACATACTACAATATTGTTGCATGTTATTCGCTTTACATGAGTAATACAATATAATTTATACTTTATGTAAGAATATTATACGGTTCATTTTGCTTGCCACAATTTCTCTGACCGCAGTACCTTTTCACAGAACCACTGTGACAGAACCTTCCTAGTAATAAAAGTATTGGATATTGCGACACAATTCCTCGAGATGGATTCATCTGTACATTGACAAAACAAGCTGCGACACATAATTCTAGTCGTAATAAAACAGTCAAGACTTTCCTACAATTTTACGCGCAATTATTACTTCTATATTGAGCAAATCGTTTACAAACTGCACAACTTGTAGAGAAATTAATATTAGGAAATAAAAATATCATCGTCTGTCTGTCGCTAGAACAATAACATTTAGTAATACATAATTGGTTAGGTTCAAAGCACACTCCATCCGACTTCACCGTGTTTTGTCGACTTCAACTATCAGAATAGCACTTTTTTGCGATTACCTCGACAACAAACACATTTTGATTGAATAACTCTCAGTGCTCAATCGCAAAGCTGACATAATTATATTTATTTGAATGCAGCATTTAGTATTTAAGAAAAAAATCTTTTCTTGGCCGGAAAGAATATGCTTTGATCCCAAATTCATTAATAAGGTATAATTACAACATACAGTATCACCCATCGCTTGTGTCGCTTACAGAGTAGGTATCAATATACATTGATTTGCAAGCTATGTAGGTATGCATGCATACGGGGCGAACAATTACAAAGTACCTATAATGTACCACGTTATAATCTTATACATAAATGCAATATCCGATGCAAGTCATATATACGTTTCTTATAAAGCCTATGTGATGGGAACACCACAAGGAACCGAGTATAACCCTATTGAGAAAATACATTACTAATTAATATTTTTATTAGCTCTGTTACAATACTTATGGGTCACAAGGTAGTAAGGCTGCACACATAGCAGTTGTATAAGCGCGGGAACATCTCCAGTGGGATTCGCCTGTGTGTATCCTAAAACAGAATAATGGTCGCAGCGAAACAGCATCTCAATTTTGAAGCATCTAAGTAATATGGCTTTCTTTTAGTTCCTTGTGGTATTCCATTACAATACTTGTTATCACTTACACACCATATAGAAAGTCCCTGTAGAATGTCTTTTACCAAGATTAAGAGAGCTTTGTTGTAATTTTCAACGTTACACTAAAGTGAATTACAAATGTATTGATATATTTAATATTACAAGCTACAAGTTATCATAACTATATTATTGGTTATTACATTGATATTTTGTGCGTACCGCCGTGATATAAAAGAACGTCACATGAACAAAACACACTTTATTAACTTACAAAATAAACATAAATTAATTATATAATTTAATATGACTTAAATTATCGATTCAAATCCTTCATTGCATTAAATACAATAAATTAAAAATACATTTTAAATAACACCGCTCCAATCCTACTAATAATTGTATAATAATTAAAACGTTGCATTAGCATTACGTAATTAAATAATGGATTAACCGATTAAAATCATTTAATCAAAATAATTGTATTTACAAGAGTCGTCATAAAATAAGTCCTAATTATTAAAATAATTCTAAAGGGTTTTTAATAATAATAATTTAATTATTTAGCAGTCGTAAGACGTATCAGTAACGTAGCGTGTAAAGCGGGCGATAACGCGACGTGGATATCTTCGGACTTACTCTCGTGTAAGCTAGAAGTGCAGTGGGCTTGCATTGGTTGCTGCGACGGATACCGACTACCTGCCCGAGAATATGCTGATCGAATTCGAGGCGGTGCGCTTGCGGACCAGTGTGGCCTCGACTGGAAAGAAGAAAAAAAAAAACATTAAAAAAAATACCGATGAAGTTATCCTATTCATGATTATAATGAACCCATAAGTAAACATCACCGGAAAAGTCGTCTTCACCGTATCTGGGGGTTCTACATTTTAAATTCGTCAACGAAAATATGGGCCCCTCTGAAAGTAGTTGATCCATCAAAACAAGTGCCAAATTAGTGTTTTCGGACGAGCAAATACATATCGGGAGTAAGGACAACATGTCAAATTCTGTTGTCATTAATTCTTAGTTTGAACTAATCAAATGTAATTTATATATATATAAGTGAAGCGAAGTAGGAAGATCCCGTAACTTCGGCCGAAACTACGAACTTCGTACTTTGGACCCCGACCCAAACTAATTTTCCTTCTTTTTCGTAATCACCACATCCCCACGTTTGGCAAACCAAAACAATCGCAATATGACTTATGAAAGCTGCTGCCCTAGTAATTACTTTTTTGCAAACATTGAATACCAGAACTTACTCCAAGTTATTCCTGGCTAATAATAATCCATCGCTTCCTGCGGAGGCTGTAATAAGCGTCTAGGCGTTGTTGTCAAGTGCTTCGACCAGAGAGTGCGCCTAGTCCCCATCAGCATTGGGCCTGCCAAATTTTAATCTGATGAATCTGATGATTATGGAATTTTGATACTAGAGTAAATTCAGATGCTTTTGGAGTCCTAGCTAAACAACTAGGTAACAAATGAATCGATCAATTCTGGAGATAAAAGCTGCTCTTGGCGTCGCTCCTTACTGAGTTTTTTTTTTAAAGCGCACATCTCTTAATCGGATGAATTCCATAATTACAGAAACAATTAGAAAGTCATTGTGTCTCGCATAGATCCACGTTCCCGGCATACAAAGGATTAGTAACATATTAGTCAAATGTGGCGCATATCACCGCACTAGTGCGATGATATAATGTCAAAAGCACACGTGTTTAATAAACTGCATTATGAACCTAAAAGTGGTGCAATAAGACCCACTTTACAAGCAAGCGTGTTCAAAAATATATAATTATATTTACTGATATTCAGCCGGTACTTAGGCTGTAAGTCGTCCCAAGTAAGGTATTTGAGAAAAGGTCAGATTAATGATAATGGAATGGAGATGACTACAAGCGAACGCAGAGACGTCATGAGAATATATTTACTCTGGCTATCAGAGGTATGGTAACAGTACCGACAGTTTGATAGCCTAGAAGTGATCCATCACGATTGTAGGTAACGTTCTGGAGTGACGTAGAATGCGACGTAGGTGTAAAATAGTTACCACCACGCCTCCTTAGCAACATTTACCTAATCTCTCATGGACGGTAGGTACTAGGTACCTGTCCTAACAACACCTACAGGTTAATATGATAGGCGTGATTCGTCACGATTGTAGATCATACGTTCAGCTGTGACCATAGATATAATTTTTTAATATTTCTGTGGCTGTGACGTTGAAGGACGTGAAATAGTTGTCACCACGCCTCCTTAGTATCTTACGTATGATGGTTCAAAGTGTCGTGGCGTATTGAAATGAAAGTGTTTATTCTGTAAATAGGATGTCGGAAGCACTTTTACACGTCATATTATAAAATAAAAAATAATCTAGTTGAGATCGGCGTTTCCTGTCTGGCTCTTTTAAAGTCCAGACATAATGTTGGTCAATATATTGAAAGAAGCTGATTTAAAAGTGTTATTTTAGCCAATTTCAATAATAATTCATGTGTCGTTTACATAGGTAGGTATACGAGAGTATGATTAACTCTTGTTCACAGTAATTTAAATGGTAATAATGTAAAGGCATAGAAAATCCTTCAGGTAAAGGGAAAAACGAAATGGTTGAACAGCAACTTCTTAAAAACTGTTTGCCAAACGTGGTAACACAATCCCGAATCATTGTAACAGTCTATTTTTAAAGGGCTTTGAAGGTCCGTGGCATATCTATTAGCTATCGATTTAAATAGGTTTCATGCGTGGCAGCCATTTTGAAAAAAAATGGCGGACGTGTAGTTATGCCATGCTCCTTAGAAAAATCTTCAATCCCCTTTCGGGTTGATAAAATATGACAAACTACAGTAAATGAAGTATGTTCACTTCAATATCTATGTACCAAACAAGTAGCTAGTCAAAATGTGCTTCTTCATTACTACGTCACAATCAACCGTGACGAGTATCTATTATTTGTTTAGAAATATTACAATATTGCACAACTAGTAAAATTTTATCGTCATTTACAGGATTGTGACAGTCGTTGGTTAGTGATTTGATTACCTTTACTTGATGTACAGTCAAGGCCAAAAACTTCCAATTTTTTTTTTTGTTTTCGGGGGGAACCTTCAAAAGGCACCTGACTTCTGGGGAGGGAGGTCGAGGAGTGTGGGATTTTTACCTCACTAAAACCACCCCGGTGGTCACCATCAGCACATAGGGGTGGTCCCGGTTCTGAGGAGACTGAAAGGGGCCTCCCCTGAGCCTCGCTATGCACGGCGGCACGTGACCACTGTGCCACCGTCTTCCCTGGGATCGCTTGGTGGGTGGACAGACTCCCCAATCTATGCGCCCCGTGACAGCAAAATTGAAATAGAGTAGAGTATCGATTCAAATCATCAAAATCGCTTTAATCATAAATAGGCAAACTATGTACGTAAATGCTGTGCACAACTTTAAGTGACCAGTTTGTTGTAGTTCTTATTGTGTTGTAGATTTAGTACTAAGCTCTAGTTGTCATTGTATGGCCATGTGATATGGAGGAATAAGGAAAATGTCGTGAGGAGAGTTTGAGTATGGATGTCGATAGCCACCAAACAAACGATGGATGGAGTGTGTGAGTGATGCTGTGGTTAGAAATGGGGTGACTACCGAGATGATGACTTATATAGGGTGACTGGTAATTAGTGACCGATACCTAAACATGTGATTGTGCTCATGATAACAAACTACTTTTACTATGGTCTATGGTCCCACCAAGCCTGAATTCGCAAAAAAAAAAAAATCTGCTGTTCAGTACCTACATTTTGACCAGTTAGGCGAACAGTTAGGAGATTGAACAACAGAATTTTTTTTCACAATTTCAGGTTTGGTCCCATAGTAAAAGTTGTTTGTTATCATGAGTACAAGCACGTGTTCAAGTATCGGTCAGTAATTATCAGTCACCGTATATAGAGGTATGGAAGAAGAAGATATGTTGCGCCGACAACAAATAAATTGGGATAAGGGCAGGAGAACGATTATGATATTGATACTAAGTTCTCTGTTGATGTTTTTATCGTTGGAGTGCCATAATAAATAAATAATTATATGTGATACAATTCATAGAATTATTTGAGCGAAATTGCTATAGTTCACAAATCATATTTTCAATCAATATTTTAGGAGAAAATCATAGTTGATTGCCACTTAAGTGTAGTCATACATAAGTGTTGCCCTTGACTGTACCTACGCACTACCATGGCTTGAAAAAATTTATAACACTACTGTTAGAAGTCATTGACTCTTTGATCATTATATTTTTGCGTCAGTGCAAAGTATAATTAGATATCATGAATCATGTAATGGTGGTTAATTTTGCAGAACATAAGTCTGATTCATGGTAGGAATCAAGTAGCTACCTCTTTAAGGCCGCTTTCACATTAGGACGTTAGCAGTACGATAGTAGCGCGGCAGAAGCAAAAATGCCTGCACATTATAAGAACCCGCAGCAGCACACCGCCGCGCCGCAGTTTATATCAGTGTGGCAATATAAATAGACAGAGAGAGAAAGGAAGGGGCATAACGCTTTTCCAGTGTGACGATTTCTACCAGTCAACTCCTACCGAAAGCCGCGTTATGGTACTTTATTCCAACAAGAATGCACCTTTTGTTCAAAGACTTAAAAGAAACCAAGTTTTCATGTCCTACAATACTTATTTTAGTCAGTCCTTTGACTGAACCAAAACCTCCTAAAGCAGTAATTTTTTAATCTTACTTCAGTGTGAGAAAGAGATGAAGCTATACAGAACATATAGCTCCATCTCTTTCCCACTGATAAGTACTATTAAAATAATACTGCTATAAGAGGTAGTGGTTTGTACCAATTAACTTTCAAATAAGTGATCAAAGTTTCAAAAGTAACAAAATAAAATGCCAAACTGGCTCAGTCAGGAGTCATCAACCATTTACCTACTTATAAACGCCGCGGTCCTCGTGCGTAGTGGCGGAGAGGCAGTACGTCCTGTCAAGAGTCACAAGCTGAAGGGAACCCAGTCTCTAGATGTAAGGTAACAGACACTCACTGGTAGAATCCTGCGGCGTGACCGGCCTCTTGATAGTCTGTTGTAAGACAGCGAGCCAGCCGTCGCGGTCCTCGTGCGTGGTGGCGGCGAGGCAGTACGTCCTGTCAGGAGTCACCAGCTGGAAGGGGAACCGCGCATCCTTGCATCCATTGCCAGTGTTGGATACTTTGATGCAATAGCCGTTGGATTCCTGGCCTGAGGAAAATAAAAAATATTAGTGATTAAAAAGGTCTAAGTATCGATTCAATATTGAATTCATAAAGAATAATAATGTGTTTGAAATCATTCTACTAAAAAAAAATACTGCTACAAGGCTCTTTTGGCTCTCTAATGACATAAACGGGGGGGCACTGTTTGTAAACATTTGTGCCATTGTTTTGTAAAATGTATTGAAAAAACAAGATGGCGGCGTTAGTTCTGATATGGGCCACGTACCAAAAGAACTGTAGCTCTATACATTGGTCTTTTTAGTTTATTCTCTCCAATTATGCATCGAGGTTATGATGACTTTTGCCGATCGATTCTGTAAAAATTTCACAGTGATAAGTGATAACTTAGGTGAAGTGAGCATGAAGTGAGAGCTATCAGTAGGGGCAATCCCTAACATCAGCCTATCGATTCTGTAAAAATCTCACCGTGATAACATAGGTGAAGTGACCGTGAAGTGAACTAGCAATGGATGCAATCCCGAACATCAGGTGGAATGACAGCTCACTTCACCTTAGTTTTCACGGTGAGATTTTTACAGAATAGCACTGCAGGTGAAATGACAGCTCACTTCACCTTAGTTTTTACGGTGAGATTTTTACAGAATAGCACTGCTGCAGTGAAATCGATTAGTAACAATAAGAACAGGGAACAGTAGCAGTGGTGGCCCGGTGGTATCAGCCCCAACTTACAAGGTCGTGGGTTCGAACCCAGCCAGGCGCTTTACTTTGTGTAAATAATTTCATCACCTGCTCTCTAAACGGTGAAGAAAAACATCGTGAGGAAACCGGCATGTCCTAGAACCAAAAATTCAAAGACAATACAAGTGACATTCACCAACCCGCTCCATGCTATTCTCTAAGGATACAGCCTTGCGGACAGCGCTGTCGCAGCGCTGTCGCGGTGGGTTTGACGGCTGCGACAGCGCTGCCCGCAAGGCTGTATCCTTAGAGAATAGCTCCTGGACCTGCGTCAGCCCACTCTCTTTCGAAAACACGAGGCCTGTTTCCCAGAATTGGGAACATCATAGACTGATTATTCTTATGCTATCTACTTACCAACAAAAATCTCGCCCTTCGGGTAAGCGTCGAGTGCCTCATCATGGTACATCAACTTCCTATTGTCCAACGTGAACCATCGACGCCTATGAGCGTCTGAGGGTCTTGGACCAGTTTTCCACAGCCAGCCTTCACGTGCAAAGTCTTTGGGGAGACGGAGAACCAGGTCTGATTGTGGCATTGATGGAAATGCGACCTGGAGAAGGTGCAATTGGGCGCAGCGGATTGCTGTGTACCTGTGAATCAGGGAAATTAAGTAATGAATAGTAATACAGCCGTGTGGTTGTTTAGAAATGTAATGGGCACTAAGTGGGCTAGTGTTGATAGAATATTTGGACGGTTTAATTAGAACCCCTTGAAAGCTGGTTTAAGATTTAAATGATAAATGATTTTATTTCTGTAGAAGGTTTGTACAAACACTTTCATACGTCAATTATATTTTAAAACTAGATGAGGTCGGCGTTTCCTATCTGACTACTCTGAAAAGAAAGGCCGAAACAAACTCAGATGGCACAGTCTTTTTTAAAGTCCAGGCATAATCTTGGTCAGATCACGTGAAGACCACGTAGATTGGTGTCTGAAATGGTCTTTTGAGGAAAGAACCACACAGATTGAGTGGATCTGTCCAGTCAGAGCACGCATTTGTCAGTTATCGTGCAGCTCAACTCAGAACTTAAGGAGCTCAACGATTCAACAAAAAATACCTAAGAAAGGACATTTGGGTAGGCCGCATAAAATACTCAAACTGCCAGATCATGATGAAACAAACTGAAAAAAAAAAAGCAATGACCCACATAGTCCTCACATTCACAATAACTGAAATAACCTGATCATATTTTAGGTGCTCACTGTTGACATGATCAAAACTTCTTATGAAATACCTAGGTGTTGTCAAATACAGTTTTTCGCCCGCAGTTGATTTTATTTTGAAGTTATTTTTTCCGCCCTAATGGCAAGGCAGGGGCAATTCTAGCAATTTTTAAGAACGTTCACAGTCTGATCTGTCTCAATCTGTCAAAAATACCTCAAATTTTCCTATATTTTGACAAGTTTTTGACATTTGTTTGTCGCCGAGATGAGACTGCGACTAGATTTTGAATGTTTTAAATTACGAGAATTGGCCTGCTGGTCTAGTAAAACTCTTAAAATGGCAATTTGAAAGAAAGGATAAGTTTAGCCAAAGAGGCGAGATGCTATGGTTGTCGCGTTTTAGCATGGCAATAGCGGTCATTGCCCTTTTCCTAATACCTCTACCCAAACAATGAACACGTTGAAGATCACGATAGATATTGATTCAGGACGTTAACGGACTTAAGGTCAGTTTTTTAAATAAAAAGCACGTGTGCGGTCAGAGGACAGAACCGACCGTCATGAACGAATTACCTTACGCGAAACTCGCACGCACACACACTCAGCACCCTCAAAAATCATCATAAAGATACCCATGACGAAAAATTTGAAAATTTTCGCAGCCTGCGGCAGCTTGGGTTTTTCATTTTGACCTCACTATCGGCTTTAGTACGGTCAGCAACAAAAGTCGATTAACACTTCAGTTTTTTTTAATCTCAGTTTTTGAGCAAAGTAATTGCATTGTACTTCTGCTGCAATTTTGAACAAATATTTTGCTCAATAACTGAGATTAAAAAACAATACAATTCATAACAAGCTCTTTCAGAGTACGATTTGGTACTGTTTATGATAATTATACTAAGTATAGTAGGTAGGTGTCTGTGTGTACGCATACTCCTTCCCTTCCATATCTGGTCGCGCAAAAAGTGTAATTTATGGTAACTGTTTGTAACGTTTACTATATTTACATATTAAGATCATAAAAAATTATGGGAATTCCTTGAAGTACTCTCTCAAGGTTGGGGGAATTTCCATAATTATTTAAATATTCGATTTTAGGTTTCGTTTTTAGGGTTCCGTGCCTCAAAAGGAAAAACGGAACCCTTATAAGATCACTTTGTTGTCCTCTGTCTGACCGTCGGTCAAGAGCCTTTTTCTCATGAACAACACGTGGAGTTATCAAGTTGAAATTAATATCAAATACCCTGAGTATTTACTGCAATCGGCAATCCCTTGAAGCAGTAAAAAAATTAAAATTCAAACGCCGACGCAATCAAAAGATACGGGCTTATGTTCCGGAATCAAAACCTATAGGGTACTTCCCATTGATCTAGAATCTTGAAATTTGGCAAGACTCAATGTCATGTAGCACAGTAAAGGAAAAAATTCAAAAACCATAAATTTGTAGTTACATTACAAAAAAAAACCGTGATAAACTATTTACACACTAAAAAAAATATTTGTACGGAACCCTCGTTGCGCGAGTCCTACTCGCACTTGAACTGTTTTTTTTTTTGTTGATGGATCCATAGATGTCACTTTTTATCCAGATTGAGTGTCCATTAAGGCCCGTATTACAGAACGGCCCTCAAGACTCAAGCGTTACTTAAAACTACTTTAGAGCCATTTGATTGGTTGAAACTAGTTTTTAGTAATGCTTGAGTCTTGAGTGAGGTTCTGTACTGACTGTAGCGCTGCTAAGTCTGCGCGTTGAAAGTCGCCTAACTGTGAAAGCGCGAACAACAACAACTCGAAAAAGTCACAGACGGAAATGTAAGATATTTCTAACCAAAGTAAGACTTACCAATTGCTAATAACTTCAGGGTCCTCATGATACACGTAAATGTGCCGTGTAGACCCGTCCTTCATAAACGTCAGTTGCATTGAGTTCGTGTGTCCGATCTTAGTCGGCGCGAACACAACGTTTAGTTCCGACAGTTTGAGAACACCCTTAGGTTCCTTGTTCTCTCTTACGTGGTATCTGGAGATAAGAAAAATATTATCTTAATATATTTGTATGGTTTTTGGTTGCACCAAATAATCAATTCCCTTTTTATTAAACACAGAGGTGCTTGAAGAAGCCTACAAGAATGTATCTAAGTCCGAAATATAAAATTCCTAGGTTTTGAAGCCTAGATTTAATTTTACTCAATTACTAAACCTTTCAATAGAAAAGAGTGCATGAAATATGTTACACAAGGTTAAACGTTGATCGAAGTTTAGTCACAAACTCAATCAGACTCCCTTTCACCTGTGAAACTTTTACTTCAACAAAGAAATATTCTGAAGGCGGGAAGAGATTCGGCATGCATGACTTTATTTGACCAAAGCCTAGCCTACCTCTCTTTTATTATTAAAAAATACAAATATTTAATTTATTTACCAGTATTTTTACTTTATTTTTAACCATTACGCCAGTTTTTAAACTTTTTCAGTTTTTTTTTTAAATTAAATTACTTTTGTAGCATTCCTACGCTAGATAAGTATTATCGTATATCTAACCTAACCATTTAATCAATTAATTGTTTACAAAATAACGGCATTCGCAAATCAACTTAATGAACTTTGTACCAAGTGACGGGCCGTGACGATTGTTTGTTCGACTTGTTTTTGACTTCTATCCACACTCGGCTAATCCAGTACTTATTAGTCTCGCGAACACAATAGAACTACGTCACTCTATGTAACAAAACACGGTTTTTTGTTTCACAAAAAAATACCGAAATACGTCACCTTTACGGTAACACAATGTGGTGCAATATAGGCCGAATATATTCTCGCCTTGAACTTTCCGTTTCAACCCTGCAACTGTCACAGCCGAATACTTTCGGCGACCAAAAAAACATTTCAAAATAGAGTCGACGACAAAATCGGACACAAATGTTTTGCAATAAGCACACATAGTTAAACACAGAAAAGGCAGGCATTAAACATTTAAGTAACAATTAAACCAAATAGATACTATCCACGTGCATATTAGAGTTGCCGCGAATACTCGCTATTATTCGGTATTCGGCATTACTCGTCACTTTTTTGATATTCGTCGAATACCGAATAATAGCTAGTATTATTCGGCATTCGGCGAATAGTCGTCGAAAATAAACTTTTAACGAACAAAAGAACTAATGAGTTAAAAATAATCATTTTTTAAATTATTTTCCTTAATAAAACAATACACAACATCAATTATTATCTGTAATATGTGCCTGTGCCTATCATATTCATGAAATTAAATTAGTAAGGCTTTTTAATTAATATTTAAAATGGAAAATTTAATTTACTACACATATGTAGGTATGTATAACATGAAACAGATTTCTTTAACTTTATTGTTTTCTTTTCTCACAACCTTAGAAGAAATTAGAAATATTTTTAATGTGTTTAATGTTTTTTTTTATGTCGAATAGTAATGTCGAGTTATTCGACTATTCGCCAAAGTGAATGGCGAATAATCGGTATTCGATTATTCGCTATAAACACTATTCGCGGCAACTCTAGTGCATATAGTCGTATCTCAATTTCATAGAAAAAATACATAAGTACATATTTATGTCGCCATAATTGATACAGCCATCTCCAACCATGAAAACCAGAATATGGCTACATGCAACATAGATGGTACTGATTTGATGGTAATTCTGCACATGAAAATGGCCTTAACATGGGATGATAGAGATTGACGTTTGTGTAACAACTCTTGCCTACATTCGAGATTGACGTAAACTTTTGATTACTGGATTTTTCGTTTAAATTTCTCTTTCGTTCTTACCTCAAAGGACCAAAGTTTTTGACGCGGAGACGATCGATTAACCGATCGAGACAACCAGTCGTACGGCCGCAGCCGTCAGTAGCGGGATGATACCTAAGAACCAGTCCGGATATGTTTAAGCTAAACTGCTTCGAGAAAGCTAGCTTTAGTGCTCGTTACTATAAGGGACAAACTGCATCAAACTCGGAAAAAAAAACCCGAGTGGAGTCTACTGTTTAATTCCAAATTTTAGTGACATTTTTAATTGGTATTTGTCACAATATTTTTTCCTTCCGTAGCTTACACATATTTACTAATTAATTAGATTACTATTGCAATAATTTTTGGTGTAAACAAGCGTCAGAGAATTACCCACCGTCGATTGTAGCAAAGGAATGCGATATGTCAGCATACTATAAATCGAGTAAAGAGGTAAATTACACAATAAATTGTAGTGTACTACTTAATGTAGGTACTTTCAATCTGTTTTGTTTTGATAAAGTGTTTTTCCTATTATGACTAAATCATCATGGGTTTCATTTGACCAAGCCTTTTATAAATTTTATCATCCCTGCGACTGCATAACAATAGTACCTATTAATTTTCTTGAATCATTTGGATATACGGACAAGTAGTTTTATTTAATTTACTCTACGCCCAATTATACCTAAAACTATGTACTGACTTTATTACCGTCTAATTATGTACAAATCGTTTATGTACACGGGCGCTAACAAATAACCCACCGAAGTCGAATAACCTAATAACGCAAGGTGAAGGATATCTTTGATCACAAATTCAATGTTCAGTGACGTGTAGTCTGATCATGACATGGTAACTGTTCAATAAATAAGGCACAGCTTTAAATAAGCTACGTCACACAATCATGACACTACTAAATTCATAACATATCACAATAGTTTTGGCTTTTAAATTATATCTGGCGTGTGAAAATGCGAGAGAGCAGTCAACGTGGCAAACAATTTGCTGAGTCCATAATTACGTAGTTACCGTAGTAGGTCAACATTTGTTTGACTTGACGTAGGATTGCAATAAGAGGTGTGGAACTTTTCGTGTGTGTGTACGTCACAAATTCACAACAATTTTTCTACGAAACCCATTTTATCTCACTTTATCGTCTATCTGGAGATAAAGAAGCGGCCGTCACCGAGTTGGGACATTTTTTTTAAGTATTTCATCAACCAGTGACAGTTTTATTATGTTGTTTGATATGTAACAACTTAACACATTTACAAATAACGTATTGTGCATAACAAGTACAAAAATAGCACTTTATTTCATTACTGTGTAATTAGATTTTGCGTCATTTGAGAGTCGTGGCAAATATCTATTTATGAAAAGTAACTATTGTCCTTTAACAACGTTATTTGGAAATGGTTTTTCAAATTTGTTTGATGGAATACTCCTACCTGGTTAGGAAAACTTTTATATTGTAAATTAGATAACAGGAAAACTAAAGGCACATTGAAATAGCTTTTGCTGAATTAGTTATACAGCTCTCATATAGTATGGGCTATAGATAATTTTGTTGACTGTTTGCTACTAGAGACATACAATAGGAAAATATTGACGAATGGTTACGTATTTATAAAAGTTTATATTTTTGTAGTCCTGGCTGACGACTACATGGCCATTCATTTTCCTGTTTTGATAACAGTTTTAATTGCAACGATTTTCCGGTGAAGGCAGAATACAGTACATATTATGAGAAGAGTGATTAAAATATTACGTTGACCGTTGAATGATTCATGAAGGACGAGATGTGTAGAGTTTGAACGAACTTTACATGAATACAGATTTCGAATTTGAAAATGATTTAAGCCAATGTGTAAGCTGATGTAGGTATGAGAAATATTAAGTATTTATAGAAATATAAACAGGCAGACATAAATATTCGAACAAAAATGTGACCAGCACAAATGATATTATGATTATTGAATTGTTGTCGTTCACGAGCGTTATTTTATTAGTAACAAAATGCGACGACATAAAGGTTTTATAGTGAACATGGAGATTGCACTTGGTCATTTTGACCGCATTCTGTCGACAACTAGAATATAACGTAACTGAATGCGCGATGTAACGCGTCCTTATTTGAAGCCAGTGAATGCGAGCGACAGCGCGGCGTTAGCACGAGCAGGGTTAAGAAGTGTTTCGGCGAATCGATGTTTGAATGCGGCCAACGACCAAATGCAATTATGTCATTATGTTCGGTTAACGATACTATTTGACTCACTTAAGGGTGTCCTCATTCTCACTTAAGACGAACTTCCTCAGCTGGTAGCGGCTGTCCTCTTTGCCCCGCTTCATGAGGAACCCTTCCATAGTGCCGGATAGATAACTTTGACGTTCTGGGTGGCAAAATTCTTCACGTTCATATTTTGCTCGGATCCACTGCTCAATCAGTACTCTGAAAAATATTGGCAATATATTGGGTGGCTTATAAGATATATCGTATTATAACCCAGTAACTGGGTTACGGAGGTCAGTTAGGCAGTCGCTTCATGTAAAATACTGGTATTCATCTGCAGCCGATTAGACTGGAAGCCAAAATAGTTGGTAAAAGGTTAGGCAGATGATGATAATATTGGGTAAGTCCGATTTATACGGGGAAGACGGGGATTGTGTGAAAGGTGATATAGTTAGAGAGGGGGTGAATTTTGAGATGACGACTAATTTAATAAAGAAGTATGGAAGAACACATGCTGCGCCGGCGCCAAATAAATTGGGAGAAGGGCAAGAGAATAATGAGTTCAATTTTACGTAAAATGTTTGGTATACTTCGGTTCAGGAAAACCATTATAAAATTAAACGTGAAAGCCCACATTTCCTTGTAACAGTATACCATATAAGTAGAGGGTCTGTAATTTTAGGTTAAACGACATTTACCTACAGTATTCAACTTGAACATTTTACAATTTCAAAATTTTATTTACAAGTCCAGAATAAACACTTTGTGAACAGTTTATTTCCGGCCTATCATTTATGTTAAGGGAGGGAGATAAAAACGATGTAGGTAGGTCAAGTTTTGATATTATTGATAAGTCATGTTATGATTTACGATTCTTGGCAATAATATGGTCTATGTAGAGAACTAAATATACAGGGTTACTGGTAACTCGACCACTTCCTTGCCGGATGTGATAGGGGAGCTAAAATGTGACAAATTTAACCCCCAATATGTTTGGCCGAAAACTAATAATTTAAGAGATATTTGAAAAAAAAAAAATGCATCTACTCGTACAAATAAGTACAAAAATTTCTTGAAATTATTTGATATTTTTAGATATTTTACTGTGTTAGCTTTATGTAGAATGTTAGCTATAAATAAAAGCTTAGTGTGAAAATTTGGAGTAATTTAAAATTTCAAATAACTGTATTAGTTTTCGGCCATACATATGGGGGTTAAATTTGACACATTTTAGCTCCCCTATCACCTCCTGCAAGGAAGTGGTCGAGTTACCAGTAACCCTGTATAACGGAACGGTTACGCCTATATTTCTTGAAGAGATAGACAGAAACTGTGCAAATATTTTTATTTTTTTGAGATTTTTACTTGTGCCATTTTTGTGGTTGTATTTTGTTTGATACCGTAGCGTAAGTGGCGAAGCTTCTTGCAATAGTTTTAAGGCCCTTTTACACCATGAGGTATAAGTCTGTCTTAAGGCGAAAGCGTCAGGGTAGCTCGCGAAATTGAATTTTTCGTACGCTTTTTGCAATTTATATGTCTCGCGGACGTAACAAATATTTATTTATACAGGGTGTAATTTTAATCACCGTTATCCTCTTAAGGGGTCATTGTACTCATCATTATGAACAACTTTTACTAAATTTATTCCGGACTATGGGGCCAAACCTGCGGGGCAATTACGTAACACATTATCAATGGGAATCGGTTTCATTTTCAGTTCATTTCAGACAGTTCAACAACATTCACCTTATATTGTAGCGATAGAGTTGAAAATCTATTGAAGAAATTTGACAGATTGTAATAGCTTGATGTGCTGGCGTCTGTACATTACTTTAAGAAGATATTTTAGGTACATCACGCTAATGATCAGTAAGAGTGGAACTATATAGTCAACCTCGCACAGCTAACGACGCGCGGCGGCCGTGATGATTTCTTTTAAAACTATGATACTTATCTCCTAAGATATTCATTGAAATCAAAACATGTCAAGGGCAATTTTGTTCAAAATTAAATGCTCGTGATGAATAACGTGTTTATTTGGATAAGGATTAATATCATGTTTATAAAAACACCTTCGCAAATAATGCATTATTTTAGAACAAATTTGATTATCATAAAAACGGTTATAGTGAGTCAACCTTAAAAGATAGACATAATTATGCTGTCGCGGACTTTTTTTTAGAACTTTTAAGGGAGAACAATTCCGTCATACATTATTTTTGCGTAACTTTAACCGTTTACGCAACGTAGGTACGCAACGGAAGCTCTCAAAAGGAACAATTTTTCCCGTTTTTGTAACATTTTTCATTGCTGCGACGCCGACGCTGCTATAGGTCGTCGCGTGATGTTATATAGCCTATAGCATTCCTCGATAAATAGAATATCTAGCACAAAAAGATTTTTTTAAATCGGTCCAGTAGTTTCGGAGCCTATTCATTTCAAACAAACAAATCTTTCCTCTTTATAATATTATAGTGTAGAATAAATAATCGATTACTGTAATCGAGTTACTAATTTCATAATTATTGATTAGTTTAAAGTAATATGTAAATGTTCGATTATGTAGATCATTCCCACCTCCAAAACTGTCAAGTGGCATGCTTGAAGTTTCTGATGTCAAGCAAAAACCGCAATTTTTGAATTTTTATCATAGTGTTATACGTGGCAAAGATATTGAACTCTTCAGCCTACTTTTCGAAGTAGAATTTAGAAAATTTATTTAAAATTAATGACTACTTGGAAAACCAAAATGTCTAAATTCCTAGTTGCTTAAAATAACTAAATCTATAAATTAAAAATATTAAAAATAAAAACTGAAATACTTTACAAACCGAATTGCAAACAAAATAAGAAAATTAGAATTTCGTGGGCTTTTTTTTTGTGGATGGGAAATCATCAAATGACCCCTCCCGCTCAGGGTGGAGCAGAAGGGAGTGTCAACCTTGGAGCATCCCCTTACTAAGGAGTATAGTATCACAGATAATATAATATAAGAGTACGCCTGTTATTCGGACGGGGAGTCTGCTATACAAGTCTTAATGTGACAGACTTGATACCGAGTGGTGTAATGTAACAGGCCCTTTAGTGGCTCGCTCATACGCATGAATATGAGATGAGGTGTAAAAAATATTGATTGAAAAATAGACAAGTAATTAATTGTACTAGGTACGTAGGTACCACATATATCTCACATTGTATAGGTTTTCGTACAATGATAAGTCAACTTATACCGGAAATGTATAGCTTGTTATGTCGTCGTGCGTACATCATATTAATTACCCGATATAAAAAGTACAATTTTTACATAGAGTAACATAATGGGCGGTCTTATCGCTAAAAGCGATCTTTTAGATGGTGGTACCCCGTACCTATATCAATAAAACAAGTAATAATTTCGGTACCAGTAGGCTTAGTGTTTACTTCTCATGCGACCAATACCATAACCAGCTAATTAGGAATGTGTATTTTCTAGGTATAGAAGGCAATAAACTATATGCTGTTTCATCATACCATTATTTATTTGTTTATTATTGCCTATAATTAGAATGGGAATTCCTAAAGAGTATTATAGTAATTATTTTTGTAATTCTTGCAGCGTGTTTCTGTAGATAATTAAGGCAAAATATGCCGTCAATGTTGTTGTTTTATATTTTTTAAACTAGCTTCGTCCGCGTGACATTTCTTGTTCCCCCGAACCACCCCGTCGTCGCATACTTCGTTTTCGCTTAGCGTGTTTATGACTTTTATCTTTTTGCTCGGCTCCTAAGGGTTCTAGCGTGATGTTAAATAGCCTATAGCATTCCCCAAGAATTGGGCTGTCAAATGAAAAAAATTTTTTTTTCAAATCCGACCGGTAGTTTCAGAGATTAGCGCACTCAATCAAACAAACAAACTCTTCAGTTTTATTCTTAGTACTAACTAGCTTCTGCCCGCGACTTCGTCTGCATGAAATTTCCGGTTCTCCCGACCCACCCCGTCGCATATCATCGCCTGCCCGCGTTCTAACTTCGTTTTCGGGTAGCGTTCTTTCTGACTTTTTTTCTTTTTGCTCGGCTCCTAATTGTCATAGCGTGATGTTAAATAACCTTCCTCAAGAATTGGGCTATGAAATACAAAAATAATTTTTCAGATCCGACCGGTACTTCCAGAGATTAGCGCATTCAAACAAATAAACAAACTCTTCAGATTTATTATTAGTATAGATAAATAAATACAGTAGTACCTAACCTAACCATAATATGTAGTTAGACCTACGTAAGTCATTCGACAGCCGACTATTATTAGCAGAACCGCAATAGAATTCTTCTAGATAATGTAATTACTAACAATGAGTAGTATGTTAAGTCATTTAATTTACAAGTTTGAATTATTCATTATCACCATATGCCTAGCCTTTTCCCAACTATGTTGGGGTCGGCTTCCAGTCTGACCGGATGTAGCTGAATACCAGTATTTTACATGGAGCTACTGCCTATCTGACCTCCACAACCCAGTTATTTTTATCTGTTCTGTAGATAATACGATACCCCTTGGTAAGACTGTTTGTCAGACTTTCGGGCTTCTGACGACCCGTAACGACTGTCAAAGATCTACGAATGACAGCCAGTACCAACGGCTTAACGTGCTTTCCGAGGCACGAAGGGGTCTTAGTATGTAAAAGATAGTCACCCATCCACGGACCAACCTCGGCAAGCGTAGCTTAACCTGATCGATCGAACCGTGCGGCTGTTATTACTTAGGCACAAGCCCTTTTATGAGAATGAATAAAAATTAGTGTGGCAGGATGGTAATTGATTTCAGAGTGACTAAGTACGTACAGCGGCACGCGACCACGGGAAGGTACTTTCTTGTCATCCTTTTCAGTAGTCGGTTTTAGTTTATAAACTTATTTTTTTTTTCATACTTTTTAGAGCGTGATTTTTCAGTAGTCGGGTTTTAGTTTTTACCGACTTCACAAAAAGGAGGAGGTACAGTCAACAGCAAAAGTAGATGATGAAAATCAGAAATTCAATACTAATTAATGAACGGAGTTCGCGTCAGAACTGTGTGGCGTCGAAGTAGTAAATGTTTGGTATAATTTACAATCACATAACGACACTTCGACGCCACACAGTTCTGACGCGAACTCCGTTCATTAGTATTGAATTTCTGATTTTCATCATCTACTTTTGCTGTTGACTGTACTATGTTCGGATGTTTGTATGTTTTTTTTTTGTATGTTTGTGCATCGAATACTCCGCCAATAATTGTCGACGGATTTTCAAAATTATTTTTTTGTTTGAAAGTGTATGCTCCCGAGGTGGTCCCATTGTCACCAAATCGGAATCTGATGAGGGAATCCCATGGAAATCGAGGGAAACCCTCAAACACCATGCGGTGAAGTGGATCTGATGATGAAGACCTCAGATGGCCATCGGAACTACTCAATAATAAATATTTCACGGTTTGCGATTCGATTAGGTACTTTAATGTGGTTGCTAAGCACAATGCGTATTATGAAGTGGAGTTGATAGTGACTTCTCAATCAGCTCCAGTTCTCCTGGTTCTTACAAGGAGAACTCCTCAACAGTTAACGTCCCTGCATCGGGAAAAGCAATATTTTGTAAAAGGTGATGAGCAGTTGACATTAGGCTATTGTAAACTAAAAAGTGAAAAATAAAAAACTTTTTTACAAAAAAAAAACTACCGACTTCCAAAAAACACTACAAAGTGAAAAATAACTTTAATTTCGGAAGTCGGTGTCAATAAAAGAAAATGCGGAACCAACGACACCGACTTCCGAAATTAAAGTTATTTTTCACTTAGTAGTGTTTTTTGGAAGTCGGTAGTTTTTTTTTGTAAAAAAGTTTATTGAACATATTTTTATTTAAATGGTTTTGGGGTTATAATTTCGTCATAAAGAATTTGCAGAGCCGCTTATTTTTTTTTTTGTTAAGGTTTTATTGTTTTACATGTACCTAGACATGTATGGACGCTGGTGATGGCGCCAAACAAGTAGCCGAATTCTGGGCCGAGTCCATTTAGATTTGCTATCGACACGCTAAGAAGAAGATACCAAACTTATTCATAAATATGTTTGGCTCAAATCTGAGGCGTGATTTTAAAGAAATTATTCCCTGATTATCGGGTCCATACAAGCAAAGCCGTGAGCAACACCTGACAATATACAGGGTCATTTGAAAAACACCAGCAACCTCTTAAGAGGTCATTGTACTCATCATTATGAACAACTTTTACTATGGCACCAAACCTGAAATCGCGAAATAAAATTCAGCTGTTCCCTACATTTATCTTCGTCTATCTCTTCAAAATGTAGGGAACAGCTGATTTTTTTTCGCGATTTCAGGTTTGGTCCCATAGTAAAAGTTGTTCATAATGATTAGTATAATGACCCCTTAAGAGTTTGCTGGTGTTTTTTTTGCGGTGAGTGAACATAAAAACAAAACATAACATAGTGAACATACATACATACCGGTCAAAATCATAACCATCCATTTTGCTTCTCCATAGTCAGGTAAAAAACAAGATGGCAACGTCAGTTTCAATTTTGGCTACGCGCCAAAAGAACTTTGTAGCGCTATACGAACGAAAGAATGAATGAGTAGCTGTCAAAAAATGCCTTTTTACTTACGGTGGATCATTCTTAGAGGGTCTTCTGTAGCACGGTGGGACTCTTTCTTCGTATTTATTCTTGGCGGCATTATTGCCGACCTCCTTCATTCTTTGCACCTGAGAATCCTCCCAGCGATCCAGCTTCAGGTGCTTTACTTTACTTATGTGTGCCCCCATGCTGCGATGGATACCGGCACATCGCATGCATATGAATATGCCGAGATTGTATGAAGCCCAATCGGGATCTGAAAAAAAAAACATAAATGTCACTTATGAAGTTATGACATTGACTAAAAAACATAAAATGTCACATAATATGACACTTATTGGAGAGTGTAAAAGTGATGTCCTTAACAACATTTCAATGATGTTTTTCATGACATCAGGGGCCCAAGTCTGCTATTTTTATAAATTCGTCATTCCAACACGATCCCATTGTCATTTTGCTAAAAGTTCGTAATCTGCTAAATTCATAATGGTCGATCATTGGTCGGTCATTTAATATATTTTACATAATACGTATTTGTTTGCAATCTGAAGTAGTAAGAAAGAAGTTCGTAAATATCAATAAACATTTCATTTATTCATTTGTCATTATGTACGAGATTACCATTTTATGCCATTTCTTTCAATGGAGTGTCAGTGGTTGACCATTGGAAAGTCATAATGACGCCATTATATTAGTAGATTACCAAACTTGTCAAAATCAACAATTATGAAATCAATGATAGACCATTCTGAAACTATTGTAATAGCAGACTTGAGGCCCAGTTAGCAAAGCACGACGCAGACACTTCGTGTGCGTTAGTTTTTGCGTGGGCGAGATGTCCCCTAACCCAACTAGCTGACCCCGCAAACGTCGTTTTGCAAAAAAAAAAATAGATAGTAGCCGATTCTCAGACCTACTGAATATGCATAAAATTTCATAAAAATCGGTCCAGCCGTTTCGGAGGAGTATGGTAACTAACACTGTGACACGAGAATTTTATATATATTAAGATTATAATGTTGTATGTATTTATAGTATTTTTAAGTTATTTTAATATTGTATTTTATGTGTTTATATGGGCCTTGATGCCTGAAATAATGGATATATATAACCAAAGGTGACTGACTGACTGACATAGTGATCTATCAACGCACAGCCCAAACCACTGGACGGATCGGGCTGAAATTTGGCATGCAGGTAGATGTTATGACGTAGGCATCCGCTAAAAGAGGATTTTGATCAATTCTACCCCCAAGGGGATAAAATAGGGTATGAAAGTTTGTATGAAAAATCTTATTCCTTCAGTTAATAAACTTGAAACTTGACATGAATACTTATCTAAGTAAATTATGAAGTTAAATCATTTTTTATTTTACTAAACTACCCCCTATCAGGGGATTGGGGGGTGTCAAATTTGTATGGAAGAATTTTAATGCGCAGTCCGATTAACTCGAAACTCAGTATTTATACTTAAGACCAAAAGTAAAGAATAACGTATATCAGGGTTGTTCGAAAATCTACCCCTAACAGGGAGAAAAGGGGTAGTTAATTTTGCATGGGAGGATTTTACTGCGTGGCTTGATTAACTCAAAAATTGGTATAAATAATCTGTGAGTCAAGTATTGAACACATTCCAAACGATTTTTCGAAATTCCAGCCCTGTGGGGGTTAAAAGCGGGGATACAGTTTATATGAAAAATCTTATTCATTTGGTTAATAAATTTGAAACTTGGCACGAATACTTATCTAAGTAAATTAGGAAGTTTGACATTTTTTTGCTTTTCTAAACTACCCCCTGTAGGGGGATTGGGGGGTGTCAACATTTGTATGGAAGAAATTTAACGTGTGGTCCGATTAAGTCGAAACTCAGTATTTATACTTAAGACTAAAAATATTCAAAGTCCTGACTGACTGATATATCAACGCACAACCCAAACCGCTGGACCTAGAGACTTGAAATTTTGCACATAGATACCTTATACAGTTTAAGCATTCACTAAGGATGGATTTTTGGAAATTCTATCCCTGAGAGGGACAAATAGGGGATGAAAGTTTGTATGAAAAATCTTATTCGTTCAGTTAATAACCTTGAAACTTGGCATGAATACTTATCTAAGTAAATTATGAAGTTTATCATTTTTTATTTTACTAAACTACCCCTATCAGGGGATTGGGGGGTGTCAAAATTTGTATGGAAGAATTTTAACGCGCAGTCCGATTAACTCGAAACTTGGTATTTATACTTAAGACCAAAATAAAAGAATAACGTGTATCAGGGTTGTTCGAAAATCTACCCGTAACGGGGAGAAAAGGGGTAGTTAATTTTAAAGTGGAGGATATTACTGCGTGGCTTGATTAACTCAAAAATTGGTATAAATAATCTGTATTTGTATTTATTTGTTCAAAATCTGTGAGTCAAGTAATGAACACATACCAAACAATTTTTCAAAATTCCACCTCTGTGGGGGTTAAAAGCGGAGATACAGTTTATATGAAAAATCTTATTCATTTGGTTAATAAACTACCCCCTAAAGGGGGATTGGGGGGTGTCAACATTTGTATGGAAGAAATTTAACGTGTGGTTCGATTAAGTCGAAACTCAGTATTTATACTTAAGACTAAAAATAAAGAATAACGTGTATCAGGGTTTTGCGAAAATCTACCACTGACGGGGTGAAGAGGGGTAGTTAATTTTCCATTTTACTGCGTGGCTTGATTAACTCGAAAATTGTTATATATAATCTTTGAGTCAAGTTACGGTAACATCCCAAATGTGTTTTCAAAAGTTTGCCCCTATGGGGATAAAAACTGTGAAGGTGAAAAGGTGGGATACAGTTAATATGAAAAATCTTATTCCTGGGGTTAAGCAACTTGGAACTTTTCAACATTTGCCTCAGTAAATAATAAAGATTGTCACTTTTAGTTTCGAAAAACCCTTCACAGAGAATTTATGAGGTGACAAAGTTAATAGGTAAGAAAAAAAAAATAACCCGCTGTCAGATTAAGTCGAAACTCGGTACTAACTTAAAATAAAAAAGTATGAGTTTTAGGGTTTTACTTAATCGACTCCTACCTTGGTGGAAAAGGGTAATAAAGTTTAAGGAGTAGAAACTCCAACTTCCATTAACTCAAAAATGGGTGTAAAATAATCTTTAAGTCATAAAAATGGAAACGTACCAAATGCTTTTTTATTATAAACAAGACCTGCCGATCGATTCTGTAAAAATCTCACCGTGATAACTTTGGTGAAGTGAGCTGTCTTTACAGAATAGCACTGAAAAGGGAGGACAGTTTATTTGAAACATCTTAGGTAGTTTAACTAAAAAATTGGCCCGAATACTTATTTCTCTAAATAAAGTTTATAGATCGTAAACATTAATTTTCGAAATAACTACCTTTCAAGGGGAGGTTGTTAAATTTATTTGAGGAAAGTATGAAACCCACGCGGACGAAGTCGCGGGCAAAAGCTAGTAAATAAATAAAACCTTATAAGGACTTGTATTCCTACTTGCTATGACAAGAGAATACGCGAACAGATAAGATAAATGTTCATTTATTACGTAATTTAAACAGTTATGCTATACTGTGCTATGTTGCTGTTTATTTTGTTTATTTGTACGGTCAGCAACGAAAGTTGATTGACATATTTCTTAAGTTATTCTTATTTTAAAATGCAGACACTATTATTTGGTACCCACTGCTTTATTTTATTTCATGGACGTGTTAAAATTTTGCGATTAAAAGTGTTCGTCGACTTTCGTTACTGACGGTACATGTTGCAGCATGGACCATGCTGCAATCCAGCAACATGAACCGTCAGCAACGAAAAAAAGTGACGTGGAAATGGGACCATGCTGCATGGTCCCATTTAAAAAAAAGGGGGGAAAGGTTTAAAGGGTCATTGGTAGGGCTGCCATCAGCTAAATTGTGGATCCCGGATAAAAAAAATAAAAACCCCGGACCTTTGGGTGAAATAAAGATTTCATCCGGACTCCCTCGAAAAAAAATACTTACTGATAATAAAAAAAAACATCGTTAAGTACTTATCATAAAATTTTTCCTTATTTACTTATATAAAAATACTAATGAAACGCTTAATTTACTAATCAATTAGGTACTTATACATTCTTCTCTGTGTGAGAGGTATTCTGGTAACAAAAATAATTAGGAACGCTCTACTTTTTGGCACCAACGACAATAAAAAAAAAATAAGTAGGTAAGTCAAAAGTAAATAATGAATTGTCATGAGCGCACGGGTATATTTTCCGCGCGGCGAAATTTTGTGCTTTAATTTATTGCAAATCATTCAAAATCGGATTTTCCCTAACACAGAAAGTATCCGGGTTTCACCCGGACACTATTTAAAGTATAAAAGTATAAACAGACGATCGAACTTGGTTCGGGCCGAACCACGAACATGGTGCGCTCCGAACCATATTCACTCGTGTGGTGCACGGTCCGCCGGACATTATTATTATTAATATCGGTACGGGTGGTTCGGAGCGCTTGCACATCGAACGCGGTGCGTTCCGAACCGATTCGATCGTGTGGACGGCGCACCGAACCATTTGTCGGTATAGTCGCTATTGTGCCACCGTACGCGCAACACGTCGCGACGTGTTATCAGACATGGATTCCGAGCAATGCCAAGAGGACACTGTTAGTACGGAGAAAAGAGCTGTTATAGAGTTGTTGGAGTTGTATAAAGACTTCCATGTTTGTGGAATATAACGCATAGCCTTTCTATATACTAATATTATAAAGAAGAAAGATTTGTATGTATGTTTGTAACGAATTGGCTCAAAAAGAGCTGGACCGATTTTAAAAATTCTTTCACCATTTGAATGCTACATTATCACTGATTATTATAGGCTATTTTTTTATTCTTTTTTTTTCCACCCGTGCGAAGCCGGGACGGGCCGCTAGTATTTTAATAAAGATGCACGGAATCAAGCGTTTCAAATACTTTTAGAAAAAATAAAATCTAATAATAATAACTAATGCAATTTTGGCCTGTTTCGATAGACTAAGCGGCATATCGAGACGTGTTCACGCAATGGTAGCACAATACGACTGGACGGTTCGCAGTCCGGTGTGCTCATCTGTTGTGAAGAGCGCACCGTACAGTTCGCTGGTGCGGGTCGCACCGATTCGGTCGTCTGTTTACACTTTAAACAGACGATCGAACTTGGTTCGGGCCGAACCACGAACATAGTGCGCTCCGAACCATATTCGCTCGTGTGGTGCACGGTCCGCCGGACATTATTATTATTAATATCGGTACGGCTGGTTCGGAGGGCTTGCATATCGAACACGGTGCGTTCCAGACCGATTCGATCGTGTGGACGGCGCACCGAACCATTTGTCGGTCTAGTCGCTATTGTGCCACCGTACGCGCAACACGGCGCGATGTGTTATCACACATGGATTCCGAGCAACGCCAAGAAGACACTGTTAATACTGAGAAAACAGCTTTTATAGAGCTGTATAAAGACTTTCCATGTTTGTGGAATATAGCGCATAGCCTTTATTGTAATAAAGATGCACGCAATCAAGCGTTTCAAATACTTTTAGAAAAAATAACAACTAATAATAATAATAACTAATGCAATTTTGGCCTGTTTCTATAGAATAGGCGGTATGTCGAGACGTGTTCACGCAATGCTAGCACAATACGACTGGACGGTTCGCAGTCCGGTGTGCTCGTCTGTTGTGTAGAGCGCACCGTACAGTTCGCTGGTGCGGGTCGCACCGATTCGGTCGTCTGTTTATACTTTTAGAAACCCCGCCCGGACGCTCTCCAAACCAGGGTCTCAAGTCTGCTATTACAATAGTGTCAGAATGGTCTATCATTGATTTCATAATTGTTGATTTTGACAAGTTTGGTAATCTACTAATGTAACGGCGTCATGACTTTCCAATGGTCAACCACTGACACTCCATTGAAAGAAATGGCATAAAATGGTAATCTCGTAAATAATGACAAATGAAAAAATTTAATGTTTTTTGCTATTTACGAACTTCTTACTACTTCAGATTGCAAACACTAATACGTAATATGTAAAAATATATGTATATTAAATGAAATCTAGCATGTTTAGTAGTAGTTTTTCTCAGACCATTGACCGACCAATGATCGACCATTATGAATTTAGCAGATTACGAACTTTTAGCAAAATGACAATGGGATCGTGTAATCGTGTTGGAATGACGAATTTATAAAAATAGCAGACTTGGCCCCCAGGACAATTCCGGGGAAACCCGGACGGATGGCAGCCCTAGTCAGAGGGTCATGTTGAGGGCGGGTTTTTTATAAATTAATTTAAACTACGGCCACAGCTCTTGTTATTCCAGAGCTAAAGACCATGTGGGAATAGACACATCATCGAATATAATAAATCTTTACCCTATATTTTATACATACGAGAAATACAACTACGAAATAAGTGGAAATAGCTAGAACCACATATGTAGATAATACACCTAGATAACGCAACTACTTCGCGTGCCAAAAATCGCACCAACTTACGTTCAAAAATCGTAAGCCGCCACTTTCGCGCTCAGTCACAGGTGGCTGGGAGAGTGTGAGTGAGAAAGAGCGCTTGTGACGTCATAGCAGGTAGTCAAAAAAATGGCCCGCTTGGTTTTCATACAGATCGTGATACTTGCGTTATCTAGGTCTATCTATATCTGTGGCTAGAACAGTTCCACATTGTTTGTCTGTTTGTAAACGTCACTCTTTGAACTGTAGGTACGGGTGAATGACTTTCACTCAAACAGTTCTTAGAGGTAAACAAACAAGGTACCTACCTATACCTACTTATGTATATTTTGTGTTTACGTATTGGCTACGTAGTCGACAGTAGGTAGGTAGGTAGATAGACCTGATAGACTTCCTACTAAAAAAATTAAAAATTAAAACCCGACTGGAATCAAAATCATTTTAGTTATCTATGATTTATTTTTTGTTTTCATTTATTAAAAAATCAATCCAGCCTTTAGGATGGTTCGAGGGTATAAAGAAGTCCACATACACGGATACGCGGGAAAAATATAACCCTGTCTTTCCTGTCGCACAGTCGGGTAAAAATGGGTGAAGCTCTAGCCATCTACAAGAAGCTTCTGTATCCTGGATTTTAGTCTGTCTTGCGGAAATTTGATGAGAAAGAATATAGTAGACGAAGCTTACTAGGGTATGCCCTAGGTACCTAACCTAGTTTAATCCTAGTCCCGCGGGAGTAATTGCGTACAACACTAACAATGGTTTTAATTTTGACAGTTCACCACCATTCATTGCGTTATTTACGTTGTTGGGCATAAAAAAATTTCGAACATAAAAAGCATTGGTTTAGTAATAAGGTCAATGGAGGCTATTGCAACTACGGGGCTAAAGCAACTAATAGCGATATCTTCTATTTTATTGTTTTTTAAGTGAAATTTTTATCAGCGTTCCTCATAAGGGGTCATTGTAATCATCATTATGAACAACTTTTACTATGGAACCAAACCTGAAATCGTGAAAAAAAAAATCAGCTGTTCCCTACATTTATGTTCGCATAACTCTTCAAAATGCAGGGAACAGCTGATTTTTTTTCGCGATTTCATGTTTGGTCCCATAGTAAAAGTTGTTCATAATGATGAGCACAATGACTCCTTTAGAGGAAAATGGTGATTAAAACAACCTGTATACAATGCTATCTATTGACCAGGAGAAAATCAGATGTATCTTGGCGAGCGTCTCATAAATTTTAAACAAAAAAAAAAACTTCAGTTTTATGCAAAAAGTAAGAAAAGGTAAAAGTAAGTTCTCTACACTTATTTTTATGAAGTTTTATCCTTCTATTTCGGAAGATAATGTAATAGTTACATTAGCATCAATTTATCGCGTTGCGGGGCTATTGTGTCTAATTTTTTTAGACAATAGCCCCTTCGAATGTTATCAAAAACATAAAAGTTAGTGATGTCAAATATATAACTGTAAATCGATATACTTAGAGCAGAGTCTAGAACATGTACGTACGAACGATTGTAGATGATGATGAATGATGTGTAGTGGGTAATTAGTGTGTATCGAAAAAACTAAAACACTAGTAGAGTTAACTAGCGATAACCACTAACGATTCGGAAGAAGAGCGGGGCGCATCTTCGTGGATTGCACTATCTGTACCAATATTATGTCTTTATTAAAGCGTCGAGATATCTTGAAGATAAAAGGAAAAATAAGTACATCAATGGTGTAACTCTTAAATCGTACTAAACTTTACCTGAAAAGTGGTTTGAAGTCTTTCTTAACTTATTCTGTAAACATGCTCGTATTTGCTTAACTCTCTCTTGGTGGATAGCCTTAAGATATCTTGAGGGTCGATATTGTTTTAACCAAGACAATGGCCCCGATTCTGTTGTTCACAAACTAAATTAAATTTAAGTTCAGTGCATCTTTTTCTTTTTATTTCAGTAAGAAAAGGACAGAAGATAAAATATTAGTTTAGTCCTGTCAAATTAGATAATCCATAGACAAGTTAGACGAGATTAAAAAATTGGCTACTAAAAATACGTCAATTTATGTATTTGACAGGGCTAAACTAATATTTATCTTCTGTCCTTTTCATAATGAAATAGAAAGAAAAAGATGCACTGAACATAAATTAAATTTAGTTTGTGAACAACAGAATCGGGGCCAATGGCCAAGAATTTAGTAATCCCGAAGACATAATCTACAATACCTTTTTATGACATGGCAGTGCTACTTGAGTGTGCATCTGCCGTACCTACTCAATAAATCAACAGCCAGTCTGGCGGAGTGTGCTGAAGTGTTATTATGGCGAAGAAGGCTAACAAATGAGAAAAAAGGTAAAAGAACTATAAAAGTATCATGATCTAGAAGTGCTTCTCTGTAAACAATGTTAGAGAGGTTGCTTGCCCCTCGAAAGAGCACCTACATAGAGTTGCCCGTGTGAAAAGCAACACATTACTCTGGTTATATTCGGCACCGGCCGCCCTCGAAAACTACGAAGATGACACCCATGAAGAAAACTTTGGACATAATTTTGATTTAGACCTTCTTTTACTGCCGAAAACCAGAAAAAAAATTCTTAAGTTCGTACACCCCGCTTTGTAAAACTGATTACAAAAAAATATAACCGACTTCCATAAAAAACCCTACAAAATAACCTTAGTTTGGAAAGTCGTTGGCAAGAAATTACAGACTTCTGAAACCAAAGGTGCAAGGAACAGGGTGTAAAGGTCAGTCATACTCCATAGAAAAAGGAGGATCCTCCGACCAGACGGGTGTTGTCTGGCGGGCGGGCAACTGCCCGACGATTCATGTCGGGCAGTTGTATACAAGGTGAAGACAGCAATACAACAATAAATGAAAACACTAGTAATACTAATGCATAGGAGTATTTAGGAACTATCAAATAAATCCAAACGTTGAAAAAAAAAGTAATTAAAAAAACTAAAAACCCGACTGCGGTAAAAAACATATGTCAAAAAACAGAGAAGCTAATAACAAACCCATTTTAAATTAAATAAAAGTTGGAAGCAGGCTCCCAGTCTGCTTACAGCTTTTATTTAATGGAAAAAAAAATATTGATTAAGATTGGCTTGAGACAAAAAGTTAACCATATTGGTTTGGTACTTTTTAAGTTGAAGCTGTTCAAATAGATAATGTCTCATAAATAAACAGACAAAAATTTTAAAAAATATATGATATTGGCATCTGTTGGTTATCCTTTAACACCCCAACTTTTTTTTTATATTTTCAGTGTGTAGAAACGCCTCGTCTACAGATTTATTATACATACATACAGACAGATACAGAATACATTTATGTATATATAGATAGATAGATAGCTAAAGAAGACATATATAAAATATTGGCACATACATAGACAAAGCTAGTTACGCGTTCCGAGTTAAATAATATTTAACTTAAATCTACTTAAATTAAAGTAAACACACCATATTGGTATCTAAGTATAATGTTCGTTTTATATTATTACTAGGACATTTTTAGTTACCAGCACAAAATACGTAAGTGCCGATGCCGCGCCGATACGATAAGAATTCTGAAAATCGTCACACCATAGATTAGGCCCAATGACGTATATTATGTATTGTGCATAACAAGCTACTCTGTATACGCAAGTGCAAGTTCCGGAGATCAGATACCGATTAGGAGCTACCCTTTTAACGGTAGGTACTTAATCAAATTCGTCATTCTGCGATATTAGCCAATAAGCGTGTAGTCACCTATGAATGAAATGATTACGTGTCGCGTAACTCGCGTACCTCTCTCTACGAAGTCCCCACCACTAAAACCGTACTTCGCGATGGTCGAACTTTAAATAGAACTTGATCCCCGCAAAGTTGTTGAGTGTGGGCGCTATAAAACATAAAAGTTTCGATTATGAATTTTTGAAAAGCGTTTTCATGGAAAATAGGCGTTTCCACGTTTTAGCTTGGCATCACATCCGTGTATACCTATAAGCATACACAACACACCGACACGACGTCACGCGGCCGCACTCACACATCCACATTTGGCCTCTGCGCCACTCGTAAATAACATAACGCTACGTCACAAGACTCGACTTGGGATACCTGTTAGATACGAGTCACCTTTATTTCATACTTATAATTAACGTTTACTTTAACGTTGAGAAATTGCCCATTTAACAGGTATTACCTAAGCACACGCTAAGCCTGCGTCACCCTTTAAATAGGAGAAGCGTAGAGATACGTGCTACGAGTATCTATTTACAGCACAATATGGACTTGTCTCAACGCTCATTAATCAATCAAGGTTATCGTTATATTACTTATTGTAATAAAGTTTATATTTATGTTAAAATAAGCGCTTGCTTAGTATTACTTATACGTTTTGTAACTGTTTTTTTAAATAAAAAAATACATAATTAATTAAAGCTAGTTAACGAGCTTTAACACTATGAGAGCGCACAGTACAAATTACTTGCTAATTAGTGAATAACAAGCTAAACTTTAGTCAAAGTAATTTAATTATGCTCTGAATTAAATTCGTCGAAACTTAATTCGTTTGTTTTGTTTCATTTCACCCACCCACCCGCAGCTCAGCAGAATTAGTCATTGGCCAAAAATTAATATTCCCCTTCATTCGTTCTAACTCGAATTCTGCTAAACCGGTCTCATTAATTAGGCATTTAATACATGAAATGGAGCCCCTTTTTCCAGAACAACTATGTGTTTCCGTATAAAATAGAATTTAAATTGTTTGCTTTCTATCATAATCAGCCTATAATTTTCCCACTGCTGGGACACAAAACTCCTCTCAGTGAGAGGGAGTGGGCAATCCACCACGCGGGCCCAGTGCGGATAGGTAGATGTCACATGTCTTCGAATTTTTGGTTCCAGGACATGCCGATTTCCTCACGATGTTTTCCTTCACCGTTTTGAAAGCAGTTTCGGTTTCTATATTAACTTTCAATTCACAGTAAGTAGGCAGGTATCGATATATTTCAGACGATGAAAACTATATGTACAGCTGAAATGGGCTATAAAATAGAGCAGTGAAATTAAAGAAGAACAAAGAAGCTAGGTACTCTACATAACTAATTTGACTGTTCCCAAGTTTTATAGCCTAGAAAAGTTACGATCAAATGTGTCGATTTTTAGTTTGTTTTTCGAAATCCATCTTTTTAAACAAGGAAAGTTTCTTGATATCCTATGTTAATAATAGTTTTTAATTAGTCTTCTCCGTTTTTAACTTTATATTTTAAAATCATAAGCACCTTTCTAGCCTGAAATACAGGTTCTACCTAGTTCGGGCAAAAGAGCAACTATGTCCTCTATAATAATTTTTCAAGTTATTATATTGTAAATCTGCGCCATTTTTATAAATGAACGATACAATTATTATTATTATGTATATTGTAATATCACGAAACTTTCCCTGTTTCGAAATAATATCTGCATATTAAAGTTTTTTTTTAGATGGAATTTAATTAAATAACGGCTTAGTTATTTTATAGCGTTAATACATATTTAGGATACCAAGTTATTAATTCTAGCAAATTACTAGAACAGAGAACCAACTCAGAATATCTCCATGTCGATGGGCTAGTGGGTTTTTTTACATACATGCGTTGCTGAAACCGTGTAGGATTTTTATGGTCAAATTAATATCATGAATTATTTTTATCTAACGTAACAGTCAGTTAAACTAACAAATAATATATTTTAAAAAATAGAATTAAACACAATCAAATTATGTAAGAATATAACATAACTCTTCTAATTTACATTTTAGCTGTGCCCTTTTTCGATTTACGTACAGCAGGGTAATGGCGTAACGCGCCTACAATGGCAATTGCTTCCATTTAGACAGTTGAATAACATTCATTGCTTTATTTAGGTTGTTGAGCAGACGAATTTTTCAAACAATATGAAGCAATAGATTAAAAATATCCTTCAAAATCCTTCGGATTGTGATTGAAATACGAATTTGGGGTGCAACTTCCAACATAATCTATTCTGTGCTGATACTTCTAGGTATAGATCTAAATTGAAACAAAATTGTTGGACCTACTACTGTTTAACATTTCATAAAGGTATTTAGAAGTTATTAAATAATCATCATCACCTGCCTAGCATTTTCCCTATATTGTGGTCAGCATCCAGTCTAACCGAATGCAGCACCCTAATTGCGTAACACACTACAAATCTCAATCTGAATTATTTTGAAGGATATTACTAATCCATTGATTCATAATTTATGTTCGAAAAATTTGTACTTACTTAAAAAACGTATGTAAATAACGCAATGATTATTGTCGAACTGTCAAAATAAAACCCATTGCTACTGATAAGTAGTGTGTTACGTAATTAGGGTGCAGTATAGCATAGAATTTTACTTGGAGCGACTGCCTATCTGATCTCACACAACCCAGTTACCTACATAAAAGTTATTAAGTAGGTATTACATATTTTAATTTGTATCTGTAACTTTTTTCTTTGGCGCTCAATAATTTTATTTTGATCTAAAAAACTGAATGTCATTCGACTTTCGTTGCTGACTGTACCGAATAAAGAACTACATATTTGGTTTACCTAGGTATTTCTAAAACTCTTGTTGGTAGTGGTAGGTTAGGGAACCTAAATCTGTTACTATATTTTTTTAAAATTCCATTTAAAGTATTGCCTAAATGCGTCCTACCGACTGCCGACCGACTTTCGTTGCTGATTGTACTTAATACACTTTCATCAATAAAATAAGGCGCCAAAATATATGATTTGGCCTAAATCGCATTTCACGTAGGTAAAGCTGATAAGGTAAGGTAGCATCACTACCACGAAACGTGCAAAATAATTAACTTAACTTTATCCATTGCAAAAACCCTCTACGATCTCAGAGCGAATTTACGAGTTCGAATGATGGAGTTTGGAAATACGCCGCGCAGTATAGACAGACATTGAAATATAAAATTAGGTCACACACACGAACGCGGGCGCTCACATCCTAATTTCTTAGGATAGATTTATAGGTAACACCATAACGATAAATAAAAATCCTTGTGGATTGGTAGAAACGAAATCAAGGAAAAGTTTTGCAAAAATCGGAGAAATTATCGCTTGCTTGTCAAGGATACGATACGGACCTACCTAGGGCAGAACCTATGAGTCATACTAGGTATGCTATAGCCAGCTATGTAGGAATCTGCATTTTAAAACGTCTATGTACCCTAGGTATGGCACTTTTATCTTCGTACTTGTACCTATCTTAAATGAAAACAATAATTATAAACAAGTAAAATAAATGTTCATGCAGATAACAAAAGTCATAATCAATTTTACTCGATGCCAATTTGTGCACCAAACATCAATAGTATCACTGCAATATTATGATCCCAGGCTAGAATTGTTTAGTTTTTTAATTCATGGCATTCAAATAAGCAAAGTGAATGAAGTAATGAAGCATTTTTGCAAAATAAAACTAATAACTGTCTTCAATTTGGTGGTCACATGAAATTAATTTTCAATTAGCATTGATACATTTCATATGTGTGATAGACTTCGCACAAACATCACTGATGTATCCTTACTACTGACTTATCTGCATGTTTTGAATCATCGTAAAATGCACTGGTCGATGATTTGTTTTCATTGAATGCATTTTACGTCGAGGTCACTGAACTCCAAAGCATGGACGCATTTACGCCCCCCGCCTATTCACCACCCCATGAAAATACCACGCACAAGGAAAACACTATCATTAAAATTGTTAAGAATCACTAATAACAACATACCCGGATTCCCACAATCGGCACAAACATTATTTCCACTTTTCTTTTGCAACTCCTGTAACAATTTCTGGTTATGATCTACCATCGTGGAACTTTTGCATCAATAATGAAGACATACACGCTAGCGTACGTCGCCGCTCGAAAGTCGAACGCCTCGAACGAACGCGTTCTCTGCCACTGCGCGAGGGAGCGAGCGAGACTTCGACCGACGCGCGGCGAATCGGTTCAACAAACGCCATTTCGTAGGTGAGGAATGCCATTGCATTCACACACATTTACGTTAGGTTAGCATGAATGAGATAGAAAGAGATGTCTAGTTTCGGTATATGAATGAAACCAGTGTGTAGTGGATAATCGTAAAATCCATTTTGTGTGTGTGTATAGCGTAGTAGGGTACATGCGATCATGCGACGCGAATACAAGCGCCCGTCTCGCGTAAATACGTGTAAATACTGGGTAGGCACCTAGGCAATACGAGTCTATCTATAAATTACTCTTCGCATAAATAGGAAGGTACGATACGGTACTCGTAACGTAGCCGTGTCATTATGCTGGTCGGTCATTGCTTTGCGAATCAGACAGATAGCATTGGTAATTAAATGCGCTTACATTCTTATAACCAATCTATAGAATAAATAGATACCATTCATAGACGATAATGTGAATGGTTAGATAGGTAGGTATGCCGTTTCATTTCCGGTCGGGTCATTATGTATCTTGAACTTAGAAATAGATTTTAAACTTTCAGTATTTTAAAATGATGTAGGTTTCAGTTCTTGATCTTATTTAACATAATAAGTAATCTACACAATTATAAATATTCTTAGTATTCTTGTTAATAAAATGGAAAAAAAAAACATTCTATTTTGTGACAACCTGATTATTAAGATTATTTTCGTAAGTATATGTAAATACCTAGGTCATAAAAATAGGATATTCCAGACAGGTTATCAGTAAAAACTTTTCCCTTGGAGGACGCCTACTTTTTGAGACAGAACTCGGCAGGAGGCTTGTTCCTGTCTCCCGTCACTCCGCCACTGTACGTAGGTATTCAGTCGTTTGAGTTTTAAGGATAGGAGACGTTAAAAAAAAAAACAGCATTTTGTGCTTAGCTTAAAGGTTGTCCACGTTTTCATTATAATAATTATATCAACTAGCAGCAATCATCTTATTATTCGTGTTCTAAGCAGGCTACCGTAGCGAAGATGTATACCTAACATAAAAAAATAAATAGTAGGTATTATACCTACTTACTCACACCGTGCTAATAAAAGATGCTGAGGGTTGGATCATATTATTCTATTTAAAAAAAAAGACAAGAACAAGAGTCCTATCCAAAAAGAAATGAAACGAAAATAATTGTCTTTTCAGTAATTGTAATAAAGATATGAAGTTCATAGTGAAGATTAATTGCATTTTTTTATTATTATTAATTTTGTGTTCAAAATGTACTTTTATGTCATTGCAATGGGTTAAAAGAGTATAGTTCCAAATAGGTAACAAAAATATTTAAAAAGTCAATATGTCATCGTGTTTTTTTTTTTAACTTTATTCATGACCATGGATGTATGTCATCATGTTGTTTTATGGGTTGCCAGATTGGGGTTTACCCCTTTTAAATAAGGGTGAAAGTTTTTTTAGTTTATATAATGCTGCATCATGTCAAACATAACATTAGATCACTCTTTTTTTACAGCAGGCTGAAATAGAGATGGTAAAAATGGTGATAAAAACTGCCACTTGCTCACTTCAGATGTTGCTACTATACAGCGTCGAAGAATTTAACAGCTAGCTGTCACTATCCATACTTAAGACTGCGCCGACCCTACAGTGGCGCCCTCATCGTTTGTTTGGTTATTTCATACAATTTAGAATGAAAATGCAGAAAACAAGCACGTTAAGTTGTGCTTCACAAGATTATACGTTAATATTATTAGAAGCGGTAGTTTTATATTGTTTAGTTTTATCATAATCCTTAAAACGGAATATAGTGGCCACTTTTATCCGTTTTAAGGATTATAATGAAACTAAACAATATAAAACTACCTTTTATAATAATATTAACGTATAATCTTGTGAAGCACAACTTATCGTGCTTATTTTCTGCATTTTCATTCTAAATTGTATGAAATAACCAAACAAACGATGAGGGCGCCACTGTAGGGTCGGCACAGTCTTAAGGTATGTGCGTGTATATATTATCCTAACAGATCAATACTAGAATTAACATCTCAATAGTTTTTCAGTGAGAAAGATCATCCTCGAGTTGGTTTTCAACTGCAATTAGATTATTCTTGTCACAAGCCTCCAGTCTTCAACAAAAAAAATAACATAAAGTCAACAAACATAAATTATAAAATGTTTCTATTTACTTTTCCACTGGAGCTGCTTTTTTACCAATGGTAACAAACGCTTTGCGCTTTGTGGCTATACGTTTCCTTAGCTCGTCGTTTAATTAGTGCTTTGTGCTATACTCTAAGTTGCTTAATATTTATCGAATTTTCGTTTAATTTGTGTTCAACACAAAAGTTAACAAAAACAAAACAATGGCGAGTGCCGCGGGTGGTAGACGGTGAATAGTACTGCCACATAAGACGAGCTTTCATTTTTTAACCCCATTACACGAAACGCACAACAAAAAACAAACGAAAAAAGACTTGGCACCGCGTAAGTTGGAATAGACTTTAGGATCAGTCAGTTTTTTCCAGTAATTAGTAATAATACAACTAGGAGGATTAAATTATCTCTAACTAGCGACCCGCCCCGGCTTCGCACGGGTGCAATGCAATTTTAATAAATTTCATTAAATAATTAATAATTTTAATTTAATGTTTTTTTTTAACTTGCCGCCAGCCCCTGCCGCCGATACCTCAGCAACCGCTATGTCCCTGCATTTTAAATCTGTAATATCTTGGAAAATATTAACTTAAATAACATTCTGTAAAGTGCCATATTGATCTATATTAAATGCACAATGTATTTAAGGTACTTAATTGGAGAAGGATTAATGCTGTATTGATTAAAATCGCTTCGTAAATAAGACATAATTTCTCGTAAAAAGTAAAGGAAAAAAAAAAATTGTTATTGTGGGTTATTCCTAAGAGATATGACATATCTCTTAGGAACATATCTCGCGGACTTTTTTGTAGACCTTTTTAAGGTGTACAATACTGTAGTACATTATTTTGATGTATCTCATAGGGTTCAGCCAGCGTTTGCAATGTAGGCGCAAAAAAAAGAGTTTATTTACGACATCACATTAGAAACCTCTAAAATTATCACTGCTTCTCTATTATATTATAAATGTATTATACACATAAACCTTCCTCTTGATTAAAAAAAACCGCATCAAAATCCGTTGCGTAGTTTTAAAGATTTAAGCATACATGATTTTGGGAAATTATACACTCATCTGGCAACACCTGCAATCGTTGTGTCAAAATATCGATAAGATAGCGTTTGCTCGTCTGGGTTCGCTTTCGTTGTATTTTTCGACAATTTCACTATTAGAATTTAATTATTTAGTTTTAGGTCACTGAAAATTAGCAAAGATGGGCCGCCGATCAATAAATACCACTAAAAGTGGTAAATATATGAATCCCACCGATCAAGCAAGTGAGTATTGGTTATATTTTATTTTTGTCCATTTTTATGAGGCGCGCCGGTATGCTTGCATTATTTGTAGTATATGCTGTTCAAATTGCCCTAATAAGCAACCCAAGGCAACAGCTAGTCTGCAGTTTTATGTTAAGAAATCACTACCAATCCAAAACCAACCTGAACCACCAACCAACCAATCCTGAATATTGGAGTGTGTATGGATGGGCCAGAGAGGCAGAGGGTCGCTTGGATGACAACTGTCTTAGCATTCCTATTGGTATTCAACACTACAATGATAAATTGCGCACGCAGGAACAATATAAAATAACTAGAATGAGAATGAGTACTTAAATATTTTAGCTGCTGAAATATTTACTACCAAAATACACAAAACACTCGTGCTATGTCAAAATAATGAAGATGTATGTCTCAAATCAGACCATCAGGCATGTAACTTGGCAAGGTTTTCGCATAGTGGGAGTAAGTTAGCGCTAGTACACTTAGTGCTACAAGAAAATTGTCACTTTTATTATTTGTCAATATACTATGGTAATTGCCATAGATTATTTTTAAACATGTCTGTTTACAAGAAAGTTAAAGAAAGGAAAAACGCATCAAACAACTCCTGCCAAGTTACGTGTCAGCGACTATACTCATTTGCCATATAACATACAACATCAAGATTAGCCTAACCTTTTCACAACTATGTTAGTGACGGCTTCCAGTCTAACTGATTGTGGCTGACATAAAACAATTTAAAGAATTTAAATTATAGTGATTCAAGGAATATTTATTACTTCCTTCTTAAAAAAACAAAGTTTTAGCTTGCATCTCAAAATATGGAGATGTTTTGTCAAACAAAAAAGTTTATTACACCAAGCTGTTGAGATTCCTTTTATGTTTAAATTGTAAAAGTAAACCACACTGTACCTTTATGGTGCATTATGGCCCACACCCTTTCATAGAGAGGGCCTTCTCTCTCTCCCATATTACAGAAAGTCACTCAGTACTCAAGCATTACTCAAAACTAGATTCAAGCAATCAAATGGCTTGAATATAGTTTTAAGTAATGCTTGAATATTGAGTGACGTTCTGTAATACGGGCCTAAGTGTCCGGGCAGTGGGAACATTAAATACTGATTTTTCTTTTATTTTTTCTTGGCCTTATTCTGATTTGTTAAAAATTCTCATCATACATGAGCTCAGCTGTCACTAATAAGGCACAATAACTTCTTCTATTGTTACTGAACTTAATAATTTTGCCTAACAGATGACAGGATATGTAGATTTCAAACATAGATTATCACTATTAAGAATTTTTCATTTATAAGTATCAAATTAATTTCATTCAAAAGTTAAAATCTAATACGAAATTACCTCAAAAAACAGGAAAAGAGGCAAGGAAAAAGGAACTGAAGAAGAACAAACGACAAAGACAGATGGTGAGGGCTGCAGTACTTAAGATGAAAGATCCTAACCAGATCTTGGAGGAGTTGCAGAAAATTGATGAAATGGGCAAGTATAAAACATCAGTTTACGTCAGGCGCTGACTAATTTGACAGGACTAAACTAATATTTGTCTTTTGTCCTTTTCTTAATGAAATAGAAAGAAATAGAAAAGAAAAAGATGCACTGAACTTATATTTAGTTTAGTTTGTGAACAACAGAATCGGGGTCAATGTTTTCAAATAACAGTAAGTGTGGGTGGCACCTGTCAAGAGTACCAGGTACTTAATAAAATAAAAAATGGTCTACATATCTAAAGTCTGTAATGTTGTTTGTCTACTATTTGCTTTAGATTATGTCTGTTCCCACAGTGTCATGTTATGCATATTGTGTCATGTTACACATGTTGTCATATTACAAGATTATTGACGAAATTTTCGTCTACTGTTGCTTCAGATTCTGTTTGTTCCCACAGATAAGAAGTCTTGTTTTTAAAGACAATAATTAATTTTGTATGCACGGCTACACATCAAGCTATACATAACCGGTATAAGCTGAGCTCTGATTGTACGAAAATCCTATATAATGCGAGGTCAACTAAAACTGGAAATGTATAGCTTGATTTACAGCCGTGTGTACAAATATTTTTAATCCAATAAAACATATCCTACTTTTTAGGCTGATTGAACCCTAAAAATATTGTGAGCCACTTATCAACAGATTATAAAAACACACACTAGGTACCTACCCAACAAAATAACATATATTTTTTAAAATTTAAATGATGTTAATATTTTAAATGATGTTTTTGTTTAGAATACAATGTATTACAACCGTCACCCCTGAATGAAAAAGTTTTAAAAGAGAAGAGAAAAAAGTTACGAGAGACTTTTGACAGAGTTCTCAAGATGTATGTAAGTACTAAGTATGAAATAATATTTATATTCATAATGTCAGGATATTTTTCCAAGTCTTTATTATTACGATACTGCATGTATATTTGTATGTGAATATTATTAATTTATTATAGAGATTGGAAAGTATTGCACAATATTTCTCAACATTTTGAAACAACAGCCATGCATATCTTTTATCTATCTATGCTAGGCAGATGATGAGCCGTGCATATTATCATCATCATCATCTGCCTAGCCTTTTCCCAAAAAAATCAAACTATGTTATTTGCCTACAAGGGCACTTATGAAACATCAGAAGCTAAGTGCATGGTTCCAATTGGTTGTTTCCTATGGAGAAGAACCGGCAAGAAACTCCAACTATGTTGGGGTTGGCTGCCAGTCTAACCGGATGCAGCTGCATACCAGTATTTTGCATGGAGCGACTGCCTATCTGACTTTCACAATCCAGTTACTGGGTAATACGATACACCTGGTTCACTGGTTGTCAGACTTTCGGGCTTCTGACTCCACTAATGACAGCCGGGACCAACGGCTTAACGTCCACAGACCAACTGCTGCAAGCGTAGCTTTAACTGATCGATCGACCTGTGCGGCTATTATTAATTAGCCACGGACCCTTCCGCACACAAACAACAACCATGCATATACAGGGTGGGCAAAAAATCGTGGATCAAACTAAACAGGGCGACAGTTGAGGTTATTTGCAGTAAAAAAAATATATATATATAAAAAAATCACTACTACAATATCATCGCTAAAAAAGAGCTTTTATGACAGTGGGTACCATGATTTATCAATATTGGCAGTTCTTTCATGGATTTAGTATGCTTGCTTAAAAATATAATCATAACTTTGTTAGGGTGATAAAATTCTTTTATTAAGGCATTTTAAACAATCATGTTAGGCGTCGTGTCGTCATTTGATGTAACGTTCGTGGAAATGTGAACGCGATCATTGCTCAGACATAAGCAAAGTATATGAAAATAATCAGGTGCTTTCGTAGCTAGCGTTGGTCTAGCGTAGACGTTGGAGTTAAAATTACGTCAAAGCTACGTTAGTTTCGAATTGGCGTCTATCTATGTGATGCTAGCGCTATGTATGTATTACCGCAGCGTTTACGCCTAATGTGAATGGTCACTCAGTTCGAAGATAAAAATAAAATGGAATCCGTTGCTTTTTAATTTTTTTTTATTACGGTATAGTTTGCCTATTCTATCTGAATTTACATCAGGAAAATGAACTAGGAATATTTCCACTCGATTGTCTTCAATTTAAAACCATTACAATACGTACTACTTACCAAAAAAAAAAAAAAAAATTGTAAATAGTTTTCATGTTTTATTTTTAGGACAAGGATGATCCAGAAAAATGGGTAGACCTTAAACGTCAAGAAATGGAATATGAAAAGAGAAGAGCACATTTAATATCATACTATGAATCTGTGAAGCATGCCCAGTCAGTGCAAGTAGATGATATCCCATTGCCTACATTACAAGTAAGTTTATTTATGTAACAGCTTATGTACACAAATACACACATCAAAAGTGTCTAGGGATCAACATATATTTTTGCAATAACTTTTCTCCTGATTGATATTAATTAAAATTTTCTTTAAGGATTCATCAAATAAAGTGTTTTCGTTTGTCACAGTAACGATAAACCAAGTCACCTTTGCATTAATAAAGAAATTTGCCATTTTCCTAATAAAGGGATTTTTGACATTTGAACCACTAACACAAAAGTTCGAAAAAAAGACTGAAATAACAGTTTTCTCTAAAATTTTATTGGGTAACTTAAACAATTAATAATCCGTGTTTCTACCGCGAACACTAACAACACAAGAACATCGGTTTGGCATACTCAAAATGAGTTCATCCAAATCACGCTGTGGAATGGCCGCCCATGTTCGTTGCAACAACAAAAAAAGGTCTTCTTGCGACTGGATACCCTCCATATTCGGCAGAGCTCTTCTCTGTAGCATATCCCATGCATGCTCAATCGGGTTCAAGTCTGGCGACTGAGCAGGCCAGGGCAGGACATTGACGTGAGCTGCGGCGAGAGTCTGTCTTACAACTCTTGCGGTGTGCGGTCGTGCATTATCATGCATTAACTGAAATAAGGGACCGATTTGCACTTGTAGAGGAACGATGACGTCTGATACAATCGTCTCAGCATAAATTTGAGCGTTGAGGTTGCCTCTGATCCAAATCAACTCAGTTCTTCCGCCGATCCAAATACCCGCCCATACCATGATGGTTCCACCACTATAAGGATGGACTTCCTGGCAGGATTTTAATCGCTGTTGGCGTCCAGGGGTTCTCCAGTGTCGTATACGTCTTGTATCCGGTCTCATACCAAAACGAGACTCATCAGAAAAGCACACGAAACGCCATTGTTCTTCTGCCCAATTTCTATGTTCAAGAGCCCATTGATATCGAATCCTACGATTGTGCATTGCTATAGGTGGTACCCGTAGCGGTCTTCGGGAATGAAGGTTCACTTCATGCAAGCGGTTTCTGACTGTTTGGTCGCTAATTAAGTTCCCTGAAAAGTGATGAAGCCTCACGGCTAACATCATGGCGGTTATTGTTGGAGCTCTTCGAGTTAAGATTTGAATGTATCGGTCTTGTCTCCGTGTGGTGCAGCGATACCGTCCTCCATGGCGCTCAGCCACGGTACCAGAGGGGCAATTCTCGTAATTTTAAGAACGTTCACAGTCTGATCTCAGTCTCAATCTGTCAAAAAATACTTCTAATTTCCCTACATTTTGACAAGTTTTTGACATTTGTTTGTCGCTGAGATGAGACTGAGACTGGATTTTGAACGTTTTAAATTACGAGAATTGGCCTTCAGTGCTTCGGTAACGTGTCCAAAGTCGACTGATAACACTCTGACTTGTATTCAGAGCTAAAGCCACAGTACGTTGCCGGGAACCAGCTTCTATCATTCCCACGGCTCTGAGCATTTCTTCCCTGCTTAAATGACGTCGCCGCTCCATAATAACGTTGGTTTTAATCAGTAGTAGGGAAACAGTAGCACTAATAATGTCTTCAATGCGTTGTATGTTTTTATAGGGAAAATATTGACAGCTGATTTTCATCTTTTACTCGAATTTGATTCACAGTTCCTGATTCAAATTATGAAATGCACCAAAAAGGATCCATATAAATTTATAAAATCATAAATTTATTACAAAGCCACATCTCAATCTCAAGAAATCCGCATAAAAATGCTTGATCCCTAGACACTTTTGATGTGTGTATAAACAGAAAAGAAGAAAGGAACAGTAAAATATGTAATCTGCATTCGCGCTTTATTTGCCAAAAATGCAAACAAATATGAGTTTATGGAAAAATAACTTTAAATCCAACACAATAAAGTTCAGTTTACGCTACAACTTAAAACTTTTTCTGTAGTTTTAGTCGCTCTGAAATCAACTTGATCATCATTAAAATAAAGTTGATATTTCTTTAACTTGAAATAATATTAATTTGAGATATAACTTTGAATAGACTCTACAAAGGTGATGCTTATATCTGAAGAAATCAGTAAGTTTATTTATTTAACAGTTAATTTACACATAAACAGACAAGAAGAAAAATACATGCAAGGGTGATGCTTATTTCTAAATAAATCTCTTCCAGCATACTTGCGATATGAGAATAGACAAAAAAGAGACGTAGACAGTAGACACCGTGTGTAAGAGTAGAAGAGAAAATAAAATAATACTATTACTTACAAGAACACAATTTTTTAGGTACAGACGCCAGCACGTCAAGCTACTACAATCTGTCAAATTTCTTTAGTAAATTTTCAACTTTATCTCTAAAGCCTTATGCTTTAGAGATAAAGTTCAAAGTTAGTAGTAAAGTGTTTGGAAAAAAATTACAGTTTCGGGTAATTTGATGTGCTGGTGTCTGTACATACGTAATTCATTTTATTTTAAGGATAGACTCATTAAAGGTAACATGTATGAAAATGATGAATACAGGTTTTACATTTTTTTTAAATCCATTTTCTAGGTGTAAAAAGAGTAGGTATATATTTGCTTTATAAGTGTTTGTTTAATTGATTAGAGGACATAAAAAAGATAGTGCAATGTTTTTGCATGCACGAAAACAATAAATATAAGGCGCATCACCCACTGCACCGCTTCACGCGGCTGGACGCAGATAACGCGCCACCGCGCGTGATTTTTTACATAGAAATTCAATAAAAACGCCCTTCCGCGCGGGGAATTTGGCTCGGTTTCCCGCGCTCCGTCGCGTGAAACGTTGCACTGGGTGATCCGCCTAACAATAGCAAAAAAAAAAAAATGTAAAACATTTCATTTCATTGAATTGTTTACATGAATTAAGAGGCTTTCTTATTTTAATTGCAGGTACCAGATAACTTAATATTTAGCAATGTGCCTTCTCAAATACCACTGCCAGCCGACGCGGTGCACCCTGTGATTGTTAAACCTATACTGAAGAAAGATTCGGCCTATAAAGTAAGTAGATCTTCTTTAAATATACCTAAAGGATCCAAATTTCAATAATTCGTACCAAAGTTCCATGGAATAAGGAAATATTTTTCTTTCCATAAAAACCTAATTCAACTATTACAACCATTTTAAAACGAAAAATAGTCAAATTGGTCCAGCCGTTCTCAAGTGATGCACATTCCAAAGAACAGCATTTCATTTTTATTTATATACAGACAAACGCGCCCTGTGTGCCCCTGTGTTAAGCCTTATATTTCACCATTTTTAAGATAAAAAATAATTTTGTAAAATTCAGTTTGCAATTTTTACAAAATTATTGTTTACCTTTTTACGAAACAACACAATTTTTTCTGGAAACAGACCCTCACAGTTTACGGTTGCACAGTACCCTATCATTCTAGGAGCGTCCAGTTGGCGTGGAACCCCCCGGTGTACCTCCCGGACCGCCGTGTGACTTCGAGTTCCTAGTGTTGGAGAAAGAGAAGACGGTTGACAAGACCAGCAATAAGGTGCTGAGGTTCTCTGACATGGCTGATGAAGGACCCCCTGGAGAATGTGTACGTAGACTACTTTTTTAAAATAACATCTTCACTATATTACCAATGCGGTAGGCTGAGGTGTATAACTGTATAATATACCGACATAATGTGGGTTTACAGCCAACAGCAAAAGTAGATGATGAAAATCAGAAATTCAATACTAATGAACGGAGTTCGCGTCAGAACTGTGTGGCGTCGAAGTGTCGTTATGTGATTGTAAATTATACCAAATATTTACTACTTCGACGCCACACATTTCTGACGCGAACTCCGTTCATTAATTAGTATTGAATTTCTTATTTTCATCATCTACTTTTGCTGTTGACTGTACACAGCCAAATATGAAAGAAAATAAGTTTATTTGACCCAGGCTAAGTAAGGCACATAATATTCACACAAAACAAAAAAAAAAAAACTTAAAACAGTATGTAATGTGGGCTAAATTTGGCTAGTAAAGTTTGTAAAGTTATAGTCAGTCAGCTAGAAAATGTCAGCCGCATGTAGTTTAGAAATATTGATCAACAAAAGCGATGTTAAAAGTGTCTTCAAAGATTTACTTACAGGAACCCTTGTAATAGGACGCCAGCTTGTTAGCTGTTAGTTCTTTGCAATAATCAATTGTAAGTCATTTGTTTTTTCTACTGTTTATCTGTACTTGATTAATAAGTACAGATAAACAGTAGAAAAAACAAATGACTTACAATTGATTATTGCAAAGAACACTCCGATAAACGAGTGATTTAATAAACATACAATTCTCAATTCTTTTTTTTTTCCTCTTTGGCGAGCATGAGTTGAATCCCAGGCTGGGGAAAGTGTTATTGGGGTTTACTGTCTGGAATTTCTCAGTAGAAGCCCGGAGTCTGGATTTATGCCGTCTATTAAATGGGACTTGAGCACTATACACTGCCGAAATCCACATTTCGGCAGTATTATAGGTACACCTCTGTCTAACTCTTCGGGGAAACAAGCGTGATATTATGTGTGTTACAATTCTTAAAGGCGCGGGCCCACCGGGGCGCACGGAGAGGCTTCGCACGTGTATTAAGCTTCGCTTTGTAAGAAAATGTATGTGGTTGTGTCCACTGCAACCCACGGAGAGGCTACGCATGAATTGACTTCATTGATACATGCGTGGCTTGCTCGAATAGGCGGTTTCATAGCTCAACGCTGTCGACGTGGGTCTACGTTTCCACTGGAGTACGTACACGAATATGACCCAATAGCAATTGACAAAATGGCGCAGGCGTCGCTCGCTTCCCCGCCCGTCCCACCTCCCGCAGTGAAGCCCGTGTCCGTGGATTACAGTGGCACGTGCGTAGCCTCTCCGTGCGCCGTGCCACGCTATACATAGTCGTGGGTCTTCGTGTACTCCAGTGGAAACGTAGACCCACGTTGTCAACCAAATTAATACACGCAGCAAAAATACGCCGCGTGCCCGTGCACAGCATGCGCCGCGGTGGGCCCGCGCCTTAATTCTATCATAATTAATCAAATTCTACAAAAGATTCAATACCCTCAATTTACTTTCTTAGTAAATATTTTTTTTGTTATCCTATTTTTTGTCCCACTGCTGGGCAAAGGCCTTCCCTTTTTTCTTCCAAACCGCCCTGTCTTGTGCGATCTCTGGCCATGTTGGCCCTGCAAATGATACTAGATCGTCATACCACCTTCGCCTTGACCTCGACGGCGGCGATGCCCAGCTTCAGGCGTCCAGTGAGTGATGATCTTTGCCCATCTCTCCGGGTGCATTCTTGAGACGTGTCCGGTACACTCCCACTTCAGCCTGGCTGTTTTTTCGCCAACATCCGCTACTTGAGTTATGGAGCGCAGCGTGGTGTTTATAACTCGATCTGTACGCTTAACACCTAATAAGTTGCGCTCCCTTGCCCGTTGGCAGATCTTGAATTTGGACTTCTGTTGTTAAGTGACCAACTTTGTGCTCCGTAGGTTAGGCCGGGCAGGATGCACATGTCGATGAGTTTCCTTTTTAATGATATAGGAAGACTACCTTTCATGTGTTCTTTAAGGGCCCAGAAGATCTTATAAACATTTAGAAAAGTTTATAAAAGGATTATTTTATATTACAGGCACAGGTACCATTACCAAAAGTCCAAGCATCAAAGCCACCTCCTTTAGAAAACATAGACGGAGAAGTTGTAGACGAAGACGCTCCCCCCTCTCAAGGGGTCGCAGCCACACAGGCACCTAAACCGACGTCCTTACAGCAGCGCATGTTGGCGCTGTCTGGACAGAACATAGACGACTTTATGAAAGAGATGGAAGAGGTTCACAGAAAGAGGGAGAGGGATAGAGCTGCAGATCTGAATGCTAGGTATGTTATTGTGTTATGTTTTATTATTTTATGTATTTTAGAAAGCATGTAGTTGCTGCAAAAAAGACACAATAAAGGCTAATGATTTCCGGGAATTGAATTGTGTTTTTAATAAGTAATATGTACATACGTCAGCACATCAAGCTACTACAATCTGTCAAATTTCTTTAATAGATTTTCAACTTTATTACTAAAACATAAGGTTCTAAGTTGATTGGGTAAATTTGGCAGTTTCGGGTAGCTTGAAGTGCTGGTGTCTGTACTTACATCTTTATATTTTAATAAATATTTATTCCTTAATTTTCATAATTGTACCTACCACTGTTTGCCTCTGCATCACTCAAAGGTTGACTGGTAGAAAATGCATATTGCATAAATCCCGCCTCTATACATTTGTGTGCTTGAAGAATTAAATAAATTAATTAATTCTCTTTAGCTCGGCCGCTAGTGAGGTGAGTGCTCTCACTAGCGGCCGAGTAGTGTGAACACCTGCTTTTTTATTACTAACTAGCAGTGCCCCGCGGTTTCACCCGCATAAGTGTCGATCCCATGGGAATATCGGGATAAAACTTATCTTATGTGTTATTGTGATGTATAAGCTATATTACTGTAAAGTTTCATCAAAATTAGTTCAGTAGTTTTTGCGTGAAAGAGTAACAAACATCCATCCATCCATTCTCACAGACTTTCGCGTTTATAATATTAGTAGGATGTATCAGCTCTTGACCTCATAGGTGGTAGGAAACACAGATGGCTTAGAGTACGCTAATTAACTTATTATAAACTCCTTGGAAAGCGCTTAAAACTCGTCACTCTTTTCAGTATTGTAATCTTTCTCATGAAATCATCCGTTTTTTCCTCAGGTTAAGTGCTCTTAAGCGACCAGGTGGCGGTCGCGACAGTGACTCAGACAGTGACAACGAAGGGCCGCACCCGCCACTGATGCCGCTCGGCGGGCCTCCTGATTTCACGCTGGAGCCTCCTGGCGCTGAGATGAGGCAGATGCCGCCTCCGTTATTACCTCCTGGTAAATATCGCAATCTACTCAATAAAAATATTTAATTCACTGACAGACAACGCACAGCCTAAACCGCTGGGTCAATGGATATGGTAGCGGTATCTTCGACGCCACATGCGAACAATGCGTCATACAGACGGCAAGATCCTGCATCTCGCAAGCAGAGTTTACCGCGCAATTAGGATATATACAACGGCCCGTCATGAATCATGGGGCAGTTGCCGTCTGGTCGGAGGATCCTTCATTTTTTACAGAGTATGAGTGAACTAAACATCCTGTTCTTCATATCTCTATAATATCTTCAAAAGCTAAACTCAATTACACTCACTGCACGGTGCTGACTTCACACTGGATTTGCTTGACGAGATAAAGTTGATCTATTTAATAATGGTACTGGCAAACTTGCTGCAAAGACCGACCGATTTTAAAACAGTCGCTATCAGCCGAGTCGCCCTTCAAAACAAATTCAAATAAATTCGTCATTCCACCACGATCCCATTGTCATTTTGCTAAAAGTTCGTAATCTGTTTGCAATCTGAAGTAGTAAGAAGTTCGTAAATAGCAAAAAACATTAAATTTATTCATTTGTCATTATGTTCGAGATTACCATGCCATTTCTTTCAATGGAGTGTCAGTGGTTGACCATTGGAAAGTCATAATGACGCCATTATATTAGTAGATTACCAAACTTGTCAAAATCAACAATTACGAAATCAACGATAGACCATTGTGACACTATTGTAATAGCAGACTTGAGGCCCAGACCGTATTTGTTGATTTGATATTCGATTCAAAAACCATGTTTACGTCCACATTAAAGTTTTTGAAGCTCAAAAGTATTTATTTAAATAAAATTAAACGAATTAAGGGAACTTTTGAATTGTCAAGGACTTGGTCAGTCAAAAAGATGAAGCTAGTTGCACATTCCAAAGCGTAGGAGATTTATATGGAGAAGAATGGGTAAGAAACTCCATGGACACTCTATTATCTTGCTACTTTTATCTTTCAGGTCTCCGCCCGCCTCCCCTGCGCGCGCCCATGGCCCCGCCCATGCGCCTGGTGCCGCCCGGGCCGCCCCCCGGTCCCCCGGGGCCCCCGCCCGGTCCACCCGGACCACCTTCAGGTAAAATGTTATCTGAAGTGGACTTTCAGAATTGTTGTTCGCCGATGCATAAAGCATATTCCGGCATTTCATTCATTCATTGGGCATTTTTTAATAGAAGTGACCTCCTGAACACAAACCGAATCAAAAGTAAATAATGAATTCATTAGTTAACCGATCCAATGATGTTAAATTTAGAAACTCAGCCGAACCGAATGATCAAAAATTAAATTACTATGTAATTTTGTAGGTGTCCAGTGAACGATTAATGGAATAAAATTGAACATTCACTCCATATCAGTTCAATTTACTAAAATCTATTACACTGTTTTAATCAACTTAAAAATAATTCTTGGCTGACTGTTGGGGCGCGATTTAGATATATTATTATACTAGCTGCGCCCCGCGGTTTCACCCAAAGTGTCGTTCCCGTGGGAATATCGGGATAAAAAGTATCCTATGTGTTAATTCTGGTTATAAATAATCTTTGTGCCACAAATCCGTTCAGTAGTCTTTGCGTGAAGAAGTAATAAACACACACAAAAACTTTCGCTTTTATAATATTAGTGTGAATGTGATAGAAATGAGGCCTATATCCCAGCAGTGGGAACATTATAGGCTGCTTTTTTATTGCTTGCTTTTTGTTAATATTTTTTTTGTTTATATAATTTGGTTTTTTATTTTAGATTGTGTTTAGTTTAGTTTGTGATCTTCCTGTACGAGTCGCAATAAATACTTTTTCATTCTTTTTTTCTTTCTTATGCATTGTCGTATTATCGTCCACACATGGTATACAGTGCCGTGGTTTTTTGACACTCTCCCTGCCACCGCCGGCGTCCCCCAAAAAAATTTGTTTAGCTGGCCAAAGCACTTCACGCAAGAGAAGTATCACATTTTCCATAACAGCACGCCAGTAGTTGTAAAAACTATTTGAATTCGGGAGGTCAGGGCGGAGCCCATGGCGATTTTTTTTGGACCCGCCGGCGTCTCCCACGGCCTTTTGTAATAATTTTGACTTTGACTCACAGCGTTTACAAGCAGAAACTTTGGGACCCGCCGGCGACCTCCATGGCCTCATGAACTTAAAAATTTTCATACTAGGTTATTTGAAAAACACCAGCAACCTCGTAAGAGATCATTGTACTCATCATTATGAACAACATTTACTATGGGACCAAACCTGAAATCGCGAAAAAAAAATCAGCTGTTCCCTACATTTATCTTCGTCTATTTAGTCAAAATGTAGGGAACAGCTGATTTTTTTCGCGATTTCAGGGTTGGTCCCATAGTAAGAGTTGTTCATAATGACGAGTACAATAACCTCTTAAGAGGTTGCTGGTGTTTTTCAAAAAATAACCCTGTATATCGTCGGCAGGGAGAGTGTTAATATTGACGTCAGCGTGCAATAGAACGATAGTTATGCAGAAACGTTCCAACCCACAAGTCACCCAAAATCGAGATAATGTGATCAAACTACCTTTTATGACACTTAGCGTCAGACTAGCAAAAAGGTTTCAAGTTTTAAGTCTTAGTGTTCGCCTGTACTATGTAGTTACGGCAAAAAAAGTGTACCACTGAAACACTAAATTGCGTTTTTTCTCAAATTGTAGTCTTTGTGGAATGGAACGTTTTCGCATAACTACGTCCGATTATAAACCCTGACATGTCCGCAGGGCTGGCGGGGCTGTCGCGCGGCATGCTGCGGCCGCCGGGCCCGCCGCCGGGCGCGCCGCCGCGCCTGCTGCGCCCGCTGGTGCCGCCGCCGCCGCCCAAGCCGCACCCGCAGCTGTCCGTGCTGCAGGCGGCGCCGCAGCTCATCTCCAAGAAGGACGCGCAACAAGGTTGGCTGTTCGAGTCTTATTATTTATTACAAGCTGCCCCCGCAAACGTCGTTTTGCAAAAAAAAAATAGGTAGTAGCCGATTCTCAGACCTACCCGATATGCACAGACAATTTCATACAAATCGGTCCAGCCGTTTCGGAGGAGTATGGTAACTAACAGTGTGACACGAGAATTTTATATATTAGACTAGCTGACCCCGCAAACGTCGTTTTGCAAAAAAAAAAATAAGTAGTAGCCGATTCTCATACCTACCCGATATGCACAGACAATTTCATACAAATCGGTCCAGCCGTTTCGGAGGAGTATGGTAACTAACAGTGTGACACGAGAATTTTATATATTAGACTAGGTGACCCCGCAAACGTCGTTTTGCAAAAAAAAAAAAAAAAATAGTAGCCGATTCTCAGACCTACCCGATATGCACACAAAATTTCATACAAATCGATCCAGCCGTTTCAGAGGAGTATGGTAACTAACACTGACACGAGAATTTTATATATTAGATTATTATTATTTATTTATCCTCACACTGGAACGCCTTTTAGCATTTACACCAACGGAGCGAAAAAATTACTTCATGTTGCTTTCCATCTATCCTGTGAGCGGTGGACATCGAACGAGCGGCGATGGATCACGTATGGTCACGCATCGTCACGACATTTCTCCATAGCCCCATTACTCCTTCCATATAGCGCATATTTTTAACAATTTTTGAAACGCAATGAATTTTTAAAATAAATACATTAAAATTGAAAAAACGGATAATTTTAAGGTGTCATCCTGATTGACAGATGACGTAATTTTTTTTTTACATGTTATTTTAACATTTTGGAATGGATTACTGGAATAACATGTTTGAGGGAGATTATTCCTCACTAAACGTACCATTACTTATGTAAAAACTACGTCGTGTCTTTGATTTAAAAACAGAATAAAATTAATAAGCTTCTACCAGAACTTACCAGTTACATTTTTGAATGGATTACTGGAATAACATGTTTTGGGGAGATTATTCCTCACTAAACGCACTATTACTTATGTAAAAACTTCTATGTCCTGTCTTTGATTTCAAAACAGAATAAAATGAATAAGCTTATACCAAAACTTACCCGTTACATTTTGTACAGACGCCAGCACGCCAAGCTACCCGAAACTGTAAAACTTTCCCAATCAACCTTATGCTTTAGCAACAAAGTTGAAAATCGATTAAAGAAATTTGACAGATTGTAGTAGCTTGATGTGCTGACGTCTATACTACAATATATAAAAGATATTATTGATATTCTAACGAAATATGAACGCCAAATCAAAGATTTGAATACCGTGAATATAACAAGAGACGCAACATGCAACATTATAATATTCCTGATTAAAAAATCATGAGAGTTTATTCTTGGATGTGCAAGAGCATAAGATTTTAGAAACTGACTGTTTGCGAGTTCCAATTAATGCCAATCTACCTACGTCATTAAATTCTTCATTCATGTCCTGCGGGGTAACTGCGTAACACACTAACAATAGGACTGGCTTTCTTTTGACAGTACAACAACATTCATTGCTTTATGAACGATGTTGAGCAGACAAATTTTTCGAATATATGAAGCCATGGATTAGCAATATCCATGAAAATGATTCAGATTGTGATTGATAGTCTGTTACGCAGTTAGGGTACTCAGCGGTTCTTGACAATGCAAGATCTTTAATGCGATCATGCAGTTTCTTACCTTTTAATGTATTTTGTTCTAGGTGCAACAATCAGTGCCAAACCACAGATACGGAACCTTTCAGCGGACGTCACAAGATTCGTACCCTCAGCATTGCGAGTCAAACGCGACGACAAAAAGGCTAAGCCGGGAATCAAATCCGGGGCCATTCAGAGGACGGCTGATATACCTAAACAACTGCCGAGCAAAGATGACGCTTACATGCAGTTTATGAAAGAAATGGAGGGGCTTTTGTAACGAGTTATAAAACTGGTATAGGTCAATTATATTTTAATGATCGCTAAGCAGACTAAACCATTGTGTTCTTCATGAAAAAGTGAGACAGCAGTACTGAAAGGTTGAACTGTGTACAGCCTGATTCAAACTTTATGGTGACTCTGAAATGCGTTACTCGCTCCACAATACCTCACCCCTCACCTCCCGCTGACATGTGTATTTGTTACTGCACAGCAACTCACCTCATGTTCCTAGAAGCCATAAAGTTTGAAATGGGCTGCATCTCGTCATGTTCCATAATCAAAGTTTCATTGCTATAATGAAATTTTATAGAAAAGAATAGGATGCAGTCGACATCCTTTACAAATAACTATAACTTTTACCAAAAGGTGTTTAAATTATACGAAAAGTGAAGTGACTAGAATTGCTATCATGCAGAGGCATATCCGGTAGGCTCTTAAATCCTTCCCTATTCTACTGGCACGTCCACCCTACCAATTACCGCGCCCCCCGGTCTATTCCTTGATATGCAATGGTCGCTGTAGCACCATGAACATGAGGCTACAGGAGCTAGTGCGAATCTTGGGGTTCATTCGATTAATCGAGTCTGATTTAACCACGCTGAGATTGGTGCAATTCATTCAAAAGAATATAATGCACTGCCACAGTCGACATCCTTTAGAAATAACTGTAACTTTTACCAAAAGGTGTTTGAAACTTTGAATTATAAGAAAAGTGAAGTGACTACAATTGTTATCATGCAGAGACGAAATAAATAATTGGTATGTTCATTTAACGCTATTTTTAGCCTCGCGGTCGAAGTTTGTAAATATTATGATTAAGTAGTAGTAAGTATGGATTAATAAAGTGATTGAAATGTTTGTGATCTGGGTTTTTTTTTTGAGTCTAGTATCAAAACAGTAGTAGTTGGTGAGTTCTTTATTCTGTAGTTGTTTCATTGTTCATATACACGAGTGGTACGCGTCTACAGCCGAGGCAACTGCAGCCGTCGATGTCGTGCCGCTGGTGCTCGTGCAACAGCCGTGTACTTTCGTGTATTTAAAATACTAAAAAGAATGTAAACGCTAGAGGGACACGTTGTCGACGGCAGCCGTCGACGTGTGTCGGTTGCCGTGTAATAAGGTTGTTTCTGCCGTTGACGCGTGTCGTAGTCACATCACAGACTTGATCTTTGTAACACACTTTCAATAAGGATTTCTAAAGTGTTTTGAAGGGAATCCATTGTTTCAGTTTTTTTTTTCATATGTCAGCTTGACAACGTAAATTACGCAATTAATAATGTTGAATTGTCAAAATAAATTGCATTGGCATTGCAATAGTGTGTTAGGAGTTTGGTACGCGAGTTTACTTGCCGTGAAAAGCTACGGTTTATTCGCCGTGTTTAGGCACGGTTGTCATTGTTGTATGGACAGGGCCGTAGCTAGACTTTAAGGTAGGGCAGGTGTTGTTACAGGTAGGGCGGAAGTAAAAATGTTACTTGATCTGTAGGCCAATTCTGCTAATTTAAAACGTTCAAAATCTAGTCGCAGTCTCATCTCTGCGACAAACAAATGTCAAAAACTTGTCAAAATGTAGGGAAAATTTAAGTATTTTTGACAAATTGAGACTGAGATCAGACTGTGAACGTTCTTAAAAATTATGAGAATTGGCCCTCTGTTCTGGTCAATCGATTTGTGGCTTTCTTGACTTATGTGTCAGTTTTTAATTGTTGGGGGGTTTTAAAGGCTGACTTTGAAAACATGCGACATTTAAGGGGGTGCTCCCCATCAATATTAACAACTTTTACTAAGGGAACAACATAGTATTGGCAAAAAAAAAATTAACCTTCCTCGGATTTTAGAGGCTATGGGGTTCCTCGTTCCATAGACTGCAATACGAATAAATCTCGCACATATATTTATTTGAAATATGTGTGCGAGATTTGTTCGTATTCCGCCATCTATGAGCAGAATAAAGAATTAATATATTATGATTGTAAAATGACGTGGTCGGAATCGTTTAGATGTCACTTTAATATATTAGTAGTAGTATTTTTTTTTTGTAGTTGATGGTGTTTTCTTATGGTAGGGCATTGCCCCACAATGCAATGCAACCTAACTACGGCCTTGTGTATGGATCACTATGGAAGCTTGTTGACGGACACGTTTTTTCTCTACGGCGCGTTTTAAACAAACCGTGCCTTGTAAAAGGGCCTTACGCAATTATCCCGTTGATTTTCAGAATCGCAAAAATGCAAACCCTTAAATGCAAAAATGGAATTCTTCTGTGTCTAAATAAGCCTAAAGTCTCGTTGTATTTATTCTTTATTTACTATTGAGTTTTGAAGGTGCACAAATTCAATAAAATGATCAGTGTTGATTCGTTACAATCTCTATACCTACCTATATACCTACTCCGAACTGCATTATCTATTTTACCAAAATTATGTTGTAACTTCTGTAGGCCAATTCTGCTAATTTAAAACGTTCAAAATCTAGTCGCAGTCTCATCTCGGCGACAAACAAATGTCAAAAACTTGTCAAAATGTAGGGAAATTTGAAGTATTTTTGACAGATTGAGACTGAGATCAGACTGTGAACGTTTTTAAAAATTACGAGAATTGGCCCTCTGAAATACTCAGAAAAACAACCTACATACCTATGTATTCTTACGATAGGTAAGTACTTACTCGATTCGTAAAAACAAGACGTAGAGGCACACTTTAAACTGATGATTATTATGTTTTTAAACGTGTCAAATTATCTTAACCCTTTGACCGCCACGGTCGTGTATAGCCGACAAATGAAAACGTGCCCAACACGCCACCGTCGGCTAATGCCGACAAGAAAACACCATGTTAAATAAACTAAATTCAGTTTTCTGTGTTTATACTTAAAACATGGTGTTTTCTTGTCGGCATTGGCGTGTTGGGCACGTTTTCATCTGTCGTCTATACACGACCGTGGCGGTCAAAGGGTTAACATACACAAAGTAACTGACCCGTGAAAAATTAAATCTGTTTGAACCCAAACATATTTAATTTTTCACGGGTCAGTTTGGATTGGACATATAACGGGAACTAAACTTTATAGGAAACCTATCATATCTTTTGTTGGAAGAGGTTTAAGGATTCTATCTGGGTTTTGTGTTTGGAATGAAACACACCATGATCGCAAGGTGGACGACGATTTATTCACTTTATCTTGGGAATACCATTTTACATTGATGGTGGCGCCACGGTGTATATCGGCTAATATGAAAACAATATTTGTTGTTGCGTTCACAGATAAATCAATTTAACATCAATGGGTGCATTCATTTTATTACCTCCCCTCAACAAATATTTTCTTTCTATCCTTATATTCTATGTTTTACACTGTACTCCCAATATACTTCAATTACATAGAGAAACTTAACTTGGCTGGCTATGCATCTAATTAACAATTCAACCTGTTTGAGAACTATCTTAACTTATTTATTTTACTAATGCATGACCAGCTGATATGAATACTTAAAAATTTACAATTCACACAATAGCTTAAATTCTAATGCAATAACTTGACAAGCTTTTCAAACAAAGTTTTACCTAAAGGTTTAGTGAGCAGATCTGCCAAGTTATCTTCTGTTCTAATATACTGCAGAGATATACATTTCTCTTTTATTTTGTCAATAATGAAGTGATATCTGATGTCCAAGTGTTTGAGCCTTTTATTATTTTCATTGTTGAAAGCCAATTTTATTACTGATTGGTTATCTTCATATACAATCACATCATTAATGACAATATTGAAATCACATAACAAATTTTTTAACCAGCATGCTTCTGTTACAGCCATGCTTAATGCAATGTATTCAGATTCAGTAGATGATAGTGATACACTGAGTTGTTTCTTACAACACCATACTACACTACAATTGAATACTTTAAAAATGTAACCAGTTGTAGACTTTCTGTCTTGGGTGTCACCAGCCCAATCTGCATCTACAAAGCCTTGCATTCCTGTGCCCGTGCTGCTGTACACTAATGCAAAATCTAAGGTTCCTTTTATATACCGCAAAACACGTTTTAACGACTTGTACAACATAACACTAGCACAGTGTTGATATCTACTAAGAAAATGTACTGATACACATAAATCTGGTCGAGTACCACATACTGCATACATTAGGCTACCTATAAGTTGTCTACACTTTCTTTCTATTATTGGATTTTCAGATTTTTCCCTTTTCAACAAATCAAACTTGTAATTCTGATCCAAAGGAGTTGATATTGGTTTACAGTTTGACATATTAAAACGTTCCAAAATTTTAGTTAAATATGTTTTCTGACTGATTATTGTTCTGGACTTTTCTTGTTTGATGTCTATGCCTAAATAACTCGTTGCTAACCCCAAGTCCTTCATTTTAAAGTTATTGTGCATCGCTATTTTGAAATTTTCTAAAACCTTATTTTCAGAACAAAACATAAGTATATCGTCTACAAATAGTAAGACGTATAGTTCACATCCATCTAGTTTTCTATAATATAAACAGTAATCGTTTTTGGATCTATTGAAATTTTCTTTAGTCATGAACTCATCGAACTTTCTATTCCAACATTTAGGAGAACCTTTCAAACCGTATAGGGATTTATTCAATTTACATGTTTTACCATTTGGTAGTTTTAGGTATACTATTTCATCTATATCACCATGTAAGAAAGCACCTACCACATCCATTTGGTGGACTGGGAGTTGTAGTTTGTTGGCTACGGCCATAAATGCTCTAAATGTTGGTAATTTAGCTACCGGAGAGTATACTTCTAAATCAGTGTCTGATTGCTCGAAACCTCTAGCTACTAACCTAGCTTTGTATACTTTTTCTCCACCTACTTGTTTTACTTTGAAACACCATTTACTTGATATAACTTTATTTCCACTTGGAATACTATTAACTTCTGTCCATGTATTGTTTTCTTTCAGGGTGTTTAATTCAATATTCATAGCCTTTTCCCATTCTTCTTTTTCTTCTGAATTTAATGCTTCTTCCAGAGTTGTTGGTTCAGTGTCAATGGATAAGAAGTTTGTGTTATATTCTGATAACCATGATGGTTTCTTTGTTTCCCTACCTTTCCTTGTTGTTGTTACCTCTTGTGGTTTTTCTTCTTCTATTGCTTTGTCAACTAAATACTCCTCTTCTGAATCTTCTGCAGACATTCTTCTTTCCTGTTCTGGACCTGATATTCCCCCCGTGGGAATTTCTAGATTCTCTTCTAGCTCTGATGCCTGTAAACTGTCTTCTTCTTCTTCTTCATAGAAACTATGATATTGTTCTATTTCTTGGCTATCATTTTCTGTTTTCTCTGTTTCAGAGTTTGTGATAACAACTGAGGGTATACTGTTCTGATCCTGACTACTTTTACAGACCTTTTGCATGTTAATAAATTTTCCTTTTATAAATGTTACCTCTCTTTTTATTAGAACATCATTTTTATGTGGGAAATAAATTCTAAAACCTTTTGTTGTTTCACTATAGCCTACAAAATATCCTATTACAGCTTTACTATCCCATTTCTTACGCCGTTGGTCAGGGATATGTACTCCTACTTTTGTTCCAAATACTTTCAAATTGTTTATATTGTATGCTTGCTTTTTATACCAGAGCTCATAAGGAGTAACACCTTTTATTCTACTTTTACCAGTTCTGTTTATGACATAAACAGCTGTGTTGACCGCTTCAGCCCATAAAGACTTTTCTAAACCACTTGACAACAGTATAGTTCTAGCTGCTTCTGTAACTGTGCGCATTTCACGTTCTATACACCCGTTTTGCTGAGGTGTGTATGGAACACTAGTTTGGTGAATAATTCCTAAACTATCTAACAAAGATTTCAGCTCTTTATTTGTAAATTCTAAGCCACAGTCTGACCTTATTGTTGTCACTTTGTATTCAAGATTCTTAATTACATAATTCAAAAAACTTTTTATTTTATTGTTTGTTTCATACTTATTTTTCAGAAAATAAACCTTTTTGTACTTTGTATAATCGTCTTTTATTAATAGGTAGTATTTGGCACCGCCTAATGATATGGTTTCCATAGTCCCACATAAATCAATGTGTAAAATTTGACCAGGCTGTGTTGCCCTATTTAGACTTTGTGGAAATGGTTGTTTATGAGTTTTGCCAAGGAGACATGGCTCACATGTGAGTTCCTCATGTTTGTCTGCAGTAAAATCAATATTACACTTATCTAACATTGTTTTTATTTGTTGTATGTCTTGGTGGCACATTTTTTTATGCCATTCTGATAAACTGTCAAAAGATTTACCTACACAAGCTTTTTCAACTGTATTGTATCTGAATTTCATGATAAATACGTTATTTTTACGAAAAGCTAAAGCACTGACCTTTTCTTCATGATTTTTCCTGAAATAACAGCACTCTTTATTTATTGTCATATTATAACCTCTATCTGCAGCTGAGCTTGCTGAAAATAGATTTATTTTTATAGCAGGGACATGTAGGACATTATTTAATGTTGAACTGATCCACTCTTTACCGTTAAATGCCTCTAACTGTATAACACCTTTACCTATAGCTTTTATGACTTTACCGTCACCGATTATGATTGGTCGAGGACATTCTAACTCTTTGTATTTAGTAAACATGCTAACGCTGCTACACATGTGCTCTGAAGCTCCACTATCCATTATCCATAGACTGCTGTCTGACTCACTATAAAATGCTGATGACAGCACGGACACAGGAAATGCATTACCTTGCTCGCTAGGCTTATTTTTATTTACACCTTTATTTTTACTATTTTTGAACCAACAATCATCGGACTTGTGATTTGACTTTTTACAGTAAACACAAATATTACCTTTTACCTTTATTTTACAATCCCTTTTCATGTGTCCTGTCTTGCCGCATTGAAAACACTTTCTTGTGGACCTGGATGCTAATGCTGCTGACTCATTATTGTCTTGCATGCAGGTTGTGGCACGCTGTTCCTCGATCAGTAGTCTTGCAGTAAGCTCCTCCATCGTGCGCTTCTCTGCTGGCACCGACTCCCATGCTGACACAAAGTGCTGATACTTGGAAGGGAGAGATGACGTAATTTTGGTTATAGCCATGCTCGTACTGACTTCTGCTTTGACGTTTTTCAGCTTGCATAACAGACTCTCGAATCTGCCTAAAAATTCCGTAACTGTTTCTTTTTCTTCAAATTTCATTGAGAAAAATTTCTGTTGGAGAATGTGAACCGACAATTCTCCCCGTTGCTCGAATACCGTGTGCAGCTTGTTCCAAATTTCCTTCGACGTTTGGCAACTCACAATTTGCGGAAGTACTTTTTCAGAAATACGTGTGACCAAAATACCTTGAGCTTTGGCGTCCTTGTTCATCCATTTTTCGTATTCTTCTACCTTTTCATCTGAAGGAGGCTGGAGTGTACCGTCCACGATGCTTAGAAGATCTGCCGCCCTTAGGATTATCTTGATTTTGTACGACCACGTGCTCCAGTTTTCGACGCCTTCCAGTAGTTGTTGCTGGCCGCCAAAACCAACTGCTGGCATGTTTCCCAAGAGATCCATTGTATTATTGCTATACCGCAATGCCTAATAGTCGTTTCCTAATTGGATTGGTACCTTTACCGGTCCGTCCGACGCGACGTTTTCCCGCGTGGAATTTTCCACTCGTCGTTGTAGCTGCTGATACCGCAGCGACCCCAAAATAGATTTCTCTTGAAGATCTGACTCCTGTGAGCGGGATCTGGGCCCATAACCTTTTGTTGGAAGAGGTTTAAGGATTCTATCTGGGTTTTGTGTTTGGAATGAAACACACCATGATCGCAAGGTGGACGACGATTTATTCACTTTATCTTGGGAATACCATTTTACATTGATGGTGGCGCCACGGTGTATATCGGCTAATATGAAAACAATATTTGTTGTTGCGTTCACAGATAAATCAATTTAACATCAATGGGTGCATTCATTTTATTAATATCAACCAAGTTTGCAGTAGAATCTTCTTGCTTTTGTTCCAAATTACTTGGGGCGGGAGCGACACTTTTTTAACCGACTAAAAGGAGGAGGTTAGACATATGTTCGACTTTTGTTCTTTCATTCTCCCCTGTCACTCGTCATTCCGTTATTCTTTCATAATTATCTCTTTCAAATAATTCCTCACACAATCCATCCATCTTTTCTTTAGCCTTCCTCTTCCTCTCCATCCATTAAAATTTCATAACTCTTTTAGTCATCTTCCTTTTCATTACATGCCCATACAATTCCAAACGATTTCCTTTCAAGTTTTCTGTCACTGGCGCTACTTTCAAGCTTACACACTCATCCCTTACTTTATCTGTTATAGTCACTCCACACATCCATCTCAACATTCTCATCTCCGCTGCATGCTATCCAGAAGGCCAATTAAAAACGTTCAAAATCTAGTCGAAATCTTATCTCAGCGACAATCCATGTTAAAAATTAGTAAAAAATATGGGGAAATTAGAGGTTTAAGTATATTTATGTTCATAGCCTATATGTATGTTAGTACAGCGGCATGCGGCCACGGGAAGGTACTTTCTTGTTTCATCCTTAGTAGTCGGGTTTTAGTTTTAAAACTTTTTTTTTGACAGATTGAGACTGAGATCAGACTGTGAACGTTGTTAAAATTTCGAGAATTGCCCCTCTGTTTTCATCCGTCTTCTTCACGTCTCAGCATTCCGATCCATCCATATTTTTTGTCGTGCTTGTGAGGAGTCGCACAACGTGTTCCCTGTTACCAAGACGTACGTCTAGGTAACAGGGAACACAGGGTTATATGGTCCGTGCTCTAGATTATCTGACCACTTTTACAAAGAATAAGAGGGAAGAGGGGGCGGGTATTGTAGGTCACTGACTGTACTGCTGATTTATTTATTTATTTAAACTTTTCGCACAAAAGGTACAAAGGCGGACTTAATGCCTTAGGCATTCTCTACCAGTCAACCAACCGATCTGAATCCCACAGATCTTGGGAAACGGCAGTACCGACCGTATACTACACATTTTTCGCTCAACTTTTGCAAATGTTAATACCACCTAAAAGCTATTGAATTCCAGACAGGCACACTAGAAACAAATTCTATGGGCCTTTATCCTTCAAATTCGTAAAACAAAAGAGTGCACATACCTAAAACTAATAAGATTCTTCGAAATAAGCAATAGGTAATTTGTTACAAATGTGTTTAGTAAATAGTTTGCAATTTCTTAAATCGCGGGACTTAAACGTCATGTTTATGATTCCGTAATTAGAGGAGGTATTATCAACCCTATGTTACTTACTTCCTCGAAGTTTAGGTAAGTATACTCCATCTATACCGATTTCTGCTAATAGCTTAACAACAAGCTAAGAAATTTTCCTATTCTAATCATGTTTACTACAAGAGTCAAATATACCTATTAAAAACCACATTCTTATGATAAAAGGGTCCATCCGTCATCCGTCGTAGTAATGGGTTATCAGCTAGAAATATAATGTTCTATCACTTGTTGTCTTGTTGTTACGCATAACCGGGTCACGTGCGAAATAACATAACATCACACCTGTACCTATGTATCTATGTATAGGAGGCAGGCATAGCTGTATATAGCAACTACTTTTCTGAAGGCGTAGGCACAGTAGGCAGAGTAGCTAGACACCCTCTTCTCGCCAGATATGTTAAGTCCTATGTAACCCTGTGTCCTTGTAACTAACCGGGGCTGCCTCAATTTTGTGCTGCAGAAGAATTGTATGAGAAACATTATAAACTTTTTTTTTTAATGTACTTACCTACATAATAGCATGAATTTTGTCATTGGGCTTGAGTTCTTACTCAGTTTCCTAATATCGCAAAAATCTAACTACACTTTGCTCGACTATGCCAGTAATCTTAATATTGCGTTAGGTTGCACAAAACCATCATTTCATTTTTAAATTAAGTAGATACCTAAGTATATAAAATTTTATACAATTTGAGCGTAGCCATAGATCTGAAGGCCAATTCCCGTAATTAAAAACGTTCAAAATCTAGTCGCAATCTCATCTCAGCGACAATCAATATATAAATATAGGGAAATTAAAGTTAGGTATTTTTGACAGATTGAGACTGAGATCAGACTGAACGTTCTAAAATTACGAGAATAAGAAGCTAATAGAGAAAACTGGAAGAAAAACTTTTGAAAATGGTAGTCTGTCATTTAAAACATCGTAAGTCATCAGAGGGACAATTCAATTGCAATCCATAATGTAGGTACTTAATGGTAAGTATTAATCAATAGACACCAATTATGGACCATGTCTGCAGAAGGTGTAGGCCTTGCGGCCTTACTGAAGAAGGAGAAATCTGTGTTTTGCACAATTTCTATACCCACCACTTATTAAGGTTGGTCTCACGAGTTACAGGCCTACATTAAAACTACAGTTTTTTTTTATAAATATCTACCATACCAAGTGATAAGAATATTATTCTCTTGTTTTTTTTGCTGGTGATCGTTACCAAATAGGTATTATAATTGTTTTTTTAGGTATCAATAAAAAAATCAATGATAAATTGCTTCACTGACAAACCAAGGTTGAAAATACCTAATAGATTATAATTAAAACAGTGGTTAAAGTTTAACTTTTCAAAATGGCTCCTGGAAATTTTGGATTTAGGAACATTTCCCAGCAACCTATGAGGGTTGCTCGGGCAAGCCTAAATAAAAAAATAGTTTACTTTCAATATAATTTAATTTGCAATAACTGTTAAAAAATTATAGTATACATTTTTATTATAATCTTAACATTAATCTTAAAACAATTATAATTAGTTAGGTATCTATAGACTAATTTATGTAAATTAAAATTGGTGGGTAATGTAATTTAAAGCAGTATTTTCACGGGTAAAAAACTTAACAAGAAGGGGTAATATACATTATAAATAAAGCTTATAATACAAAATGGCAGTCAATAGAAATTCGTTCTGCAAACCGACGACATTTAAAAAATATCCCACACGATAGTTTTCTCCAGTGAAAATTCGACTTAGGTACAACAGGGGCGATGAATCATGACCGGTCCGAATTTTGTGCAGAAAGCTGCGGAATAACATTTTAGGAACAATGAGGCGAGTGTGAGTGAGAGAACATTCATTTGTGAAAAGTTCGGAGAGCCTATGTTCAGACCGATCATGATACTCGTACATCGACCGTATTGTAAGGCCCTATAGCTAATTGGACTAAGAGGTACCTAATTACTGAGTAGAAACATAAAGTTGCTGATCTTTTTTTTTTTTGAGGATGGGAAATCGTCAAATGACCCCTCCCGCTCTGGGTTGAGCAGAAGGGAGTGTCAGACTCTTTACTGACTAAAACCCACCCATGTTCCTTCCTTAGCCCTTTGTGTTCCGGGGTAGCGGTAACCCTTTCGGACCATCCCGCTGCCCCGGCAGGCTTCAGCCCTTTCGGGCCCCTTCCTTGCTGCTGACATCTCTTTGAGGCGCGCGTGGAATACGTACTCGCCGTCCGGCACGGGCCTGGTCCGGATCGGACGGAGGGTTACCCATTACTCTCCGCCCGCAGGCCCGCGCCTACGGTGGCCGGGACTCGTCACGCGGCTCCCAACGCCCGGGGCGTCTCCCGCGGCGGCTGGGACGTGAGGCTCTCTCCCTCAGCCGTCCCGCCACCTCCTTCGCTAGCATGACTGCTTCGCAGAAGGAGGTGACTGCCTCCCACTCCCTCTCGCCCCGGACCATGGCTTGAACCAGGGCCGGGCGCGAGAGGTCGCCACCGCTGCCGATCGCCTCTGCGAGAACACGGCGGTGCTCCGCCCAAGTGGGGCAGACCTCCACCGTATGCTCCACCGTGTCCTCCGGGCGATCCTCGCAGTGGTGACACCCGGGCGTTTCCTCCCGCCCAATGGTGTGATCTAAGGTACTAAGTAGAAATACATTGATTTTTCAATAGGTACCTACCTACTTAAGTTTTTGTCCAATTTTCCAACAGAGCTAACACAAAGAGTTTCATTTTTCACTAACTGTACCTTACTCTGCTACATTAAATAATTTAACTAACTAACTTGTGATAATACGCAATACTTTCTTGCTAAGGGTTACTTTTTCAATGATCTGATAAGTTTATTCGAGGAATAATTTTGGAATTTTGACAGTTGTTTCATACGAAAACTGTCAAACGTCAAATTTATTCCTCGTACAAAAGTTATCTGGCGATGGAAAAATCAGCCCTGACTGGTTTAAATCTACATAATGAATAAAAATCTTGAGTTCACTGACAGACAACGCACAATCTAAGGCTGATATCACATTGGGCGTGTTCAAGCGTGCGACCGACGCGAGCGCCGAGTTCGCGCAGCGCGTGCACGGCGCGTTCTACCAGTGCGCTCGGTCGCACGCTCGAGCAACGTGCGCGCCCGGCGCACGCCCAATGTGATATCAGCCTAAACTGCGCAAAACCTAAAAGAATTTCATAATAACGCAGATGAGCGCAAAGGAAGGATTATTTGAAAATTCATGCCCTATTAAATAGGGGATGACAGTTTGTATTGTAGTTTGTCCTTTTTGAAGCTAATAACGTGAAAGTTGGTACTTAGACTTCTTTTTTTAGGTAAAAGTTAGTTTTATCATCGGTTTTTGGTAACTTATCCCTTATTAAGGTGTAAGTTTGTATGGAAGTTCGTCATTTAGAAACGTGAAAATTGGTCCTTAGACTTCCTTTTATAAGTAAAAGTTGTATCATAATTTTTTGGAAACTCATCCCCTAAGGGGGTCATATAGTGGGGATGAAAGTTTGTATGGAAGTTCGTCATTCTTTAAGTTAGAAATGTGGAAGTTGGTTCTTAGACTTTTGTTTAGTTAAAGTAAGTTGTATCATCGTTATTTAGAAACTTATCTCCTAAGGCTCCATAGAATTTGCCAATGCGGAATCCCACCGGGCACTCGGCTTGTAGGTCATCCAATAAATTAACATATTTTCATTAGTTCTGTTACGGAACACGGTTTTGTGCAACATCTCTCTATTAAACTCTCTCTTTGTTCCCATTTCTCTACAATCATTTCCCGTGACGGCACGTTGACTTCCTCTGAAAAAGAAAAGAAATACAAGTTGATTTTTTTGTCAAAACCATTCCTAGCCGTGAATGTTGAAAAAGGGGGTCAAAGCTCATAAGAGTATGGATAAGGTAAAGTTTGATTGACATATACCTATTACAGTCCGACCGTGAAGAGAATGCGTTTCTGAAACTTGTCACTGAGACAATTGAAGGGGTAAGTGGACAAAGGTGTTAACTAACAAACGGGGCCCCTTCAATTAAAATTAGATGTTTTGAGCCCACCAGACGATTTATCGTCACTTAAAATCTATGTTCATGCAAGAAACTCGATTTTTTCAGTTTTGTCAGACAACACCTTTGTCCACTTACCCCTTCAATTCTAGTCTATACTAATATTATAAAGCTGAAGAGTTTGTTTGTTTGTTTGTTTGAACGCGCTAATCTCAGGAACTACTGGTCTGATTTGAAAAACTCTTTCAGTGTTAGATAGCCCATTCATCGAGGAAGGCTATAGGCTATATATCATCACACTAAAACCAATAGGAGCGGAGCACCAATGAAGAATGTTTCAAAATCGGGGGTTTTTTTTCCTATTGAGAGCTTCCGCTGCGTGCGCTGCGTAAACGGTTAAAGTTTCACTAAAATCAAATATAACAGAATTGTTCCCCTTTAAAAGCTTTAAAAAAAAGTCCGCGACAGCATATGTCTATCTTTTAAGGTTAGCTCACTATAACCTCTTTTATGCTAACCAAATTTGTTCTAAAATAATGCATTATTTGCGAAGGTGTTTTTATAAACATGGTATTAATCCTTATCCAAATAAATACGTTATTCATCACATGTATTTAATTTTGAACAAAATTGCTTTTGACATCATTTGATTTCAATGTATATCTTAGGAGATATCATAGTTTTAAAATAATACTAATAATAAAGCTGAAGAGTTTGTTTGTTTGAAACACGGTTTGAAAGCTCTAAATCTCTGGAAGTATTGGTGGCATATATAAAAATATTTTTGTGTTTGATAGCCCAGTTCTTGAGGAAGGCTATATTCTATTAAACTTGACGCTTAGGAGTTGAGCAAAAAGAAAAAAAGTCTGAAGTTTTCGCCAAGCGAAAACGAAGTAATAGCGCAGGCCGGCGACACGTTGCGACGGGGTGGGTCGGGGAAACAAAAAAAATTTACGCGGACGAAGTCGCGAGCAGAAGCTAGTAACTAATAAAGATCAAATTCGCAAAACGCTTATTCGTTTGTATGAAACTGCCAGGTGTCAAGAACGCATTCTCTCATCGGCCATAGTATCTAAAACTTAAATTTTCCGTATATTTAAATCATAACTGTCGTTATTTTATAAATAGTTGTATGAAATGGCTATAACACGGCAAATTGACGTAGTATCAACTACTTAACAATTAATTTCCCTGATTGTATTTTTAACCGTTGCGAAAAAAATTTTGATCAACATACAACCTGACACTGACCTGAACTGCAAAAAAAGCATTATAAAATTGAATTTCGCGGGCTATCTTTACGCATCCCCCTTATGAGGCTCATGTTTAGCTGAAGAAGCTATCGGGTTGAAGCTAAACCAAACTCGGTTCGTTACGACGCGTAGGTAGCGTGGCCGAAGCCACAGTCTATTATTTCTCTTTGGTACTTAGGTATTTTTTTCTGGGGCTATAATAGGTAATAATTCGAATTCAATTTTAGGAAATTCTGAATCTACATTATCTTTACATTATAATATTATCTTAGCATCTGGAGTATCTATTTAAGGATCATAGCAGGTGGCGTTCTGTAGTTTCTGCTCTATTGGAAGAAGGTGGGAGTTTATAATGTAGGTGTAATATCTTAGCGAAATCGAATACATAATAATAGTAGGTATTTATTAATGAGCAAAAATTATCTGCAGTTAATATAAGTTTATTCCATGCGAGCCATTAATACAAGCTATCATTATTGCATGTCAGCTTTGTAACACCATTCGCTTGAACTATTCATCATAGAAAATCTAGATAAAATCATCGTACTCAAGGTACTGGCCTACAAACTACAATATAAATCCTAGAATTTGTTTTTATTCATAGCCAAGTACTTACAATATCTATAAAACTGAATGATTACGTATAAATTAAAGTCGCTTTTCTTGACTGTCTGTGTGACCGCGTTGTTCTTCAAAATTCCTCATCATCTGCCTAGCCTTTTCCCAACTTCGTTGCGGTCGGCTTCCAGTCTAACTGGATGCACCTAAATACCAGTTGTTCTTTAAAACATCCCAATGGATTTTGATGCAGTTTTCACCATCATTTAGACGATTTAATCCGGATGGTTTATGTGTATTTAATATTAAACTAACATATTTATAATAATTTAAGGAAATGTCGATGTTTTGTCCAGTCATCAAAACCGTGCAAAGCAGGGGCGGGTCGCTAGTTGTATTGATATAAAATAAATTAATGTAAGCAGGTGTTTGCTATTAACTTATCACATTTTTGCTGCGTCATGACACTTCACATGCATTGGTCTAGCCCTCTGATCAATAACTGTCAAGTGTTATTTCAAGGAATATAATTTCAAAGAAAAACCTTCGATTTGTATAATTAATTATCTAATAAGCGCCTGATTCTTAACAATGTCGACTTCTTGATTGAAGCATTATGCTCGCTTTGCTGTGACTTGCTACGACAATTATTTCAGTTAAAATGTAAACTTAAGTGACGAGGAAAACTGAAACTGGAAACTGAGGAGAAACTGTCTTCTTTTATTTTCGTTGCTCATATATTTAGTATGTATATGTATTTATGTATCTATAATTTTGGATATGTATATATCTGTGTATCTATTTTAGGGTATTGTATGTACATAATATTTGCACCAACGACAGCCCCATTTTATGTCCAGGTAAAGCGATAAGGCCGCCCATTGTAAGTATGTATATTTTGTAGTGTTTGATGTATTCTTTTTATGTTACGTATTTTTGTGGTGTGCAATAAAGTATATAATTATAAATAAACAAATGAAAAATACAAGGTGTAAAAATACCAATTTTATCACAAAGCCGTCATCTATGCATTCTGTACATCAAACTAAGTCACATTGTTCAAAAATAATTGCTGGGAATTTACTTTTATTTTTTTGTGTGAAATGGCTGCTTACGGTAGCGCGCAATAATGTAGGGGCGCCATGTTTTGCGTCCCTACATTGTACAGAGACCCCAATCTGTCAAATTTCATTGATACATTTTCAACTTTATCACAAAGGAATAAGGTTCATAATCAATTGAGAAAATTTGACAGATTGGGGTAGCTTGATGTGCTGGCCTCTGTACAAGGGTCGTATAATATTTAAAATTCCGCCATTTTGTTTATCAAAAATATCGTAATTATGTATCTCGGTGATATCGCCTGTCATGCCATGTGATCGAGAATATTTTACTTGGTATTGGAGTCTTGCTAGGTTTAGGTGTAGGTAAAGATATGTAACAAAACCTTTAAATTGGAATTTTGACCTTCAATTACGTTACGTCCTTAACCAGACGGTTCCCAGGTATGGTCCAGTATAAAAAAAAGAGATCGCAATTACGTCCTTAACCAGACGGTTCCCAGGTATGGTCCAGTATAAAAAAAAGAGATCGTAATTACGGAAAGAACAAATGACTCTCGGTTTCGTTGAGCGTGTTTTTATAACCGTTATGTGTCGTGTTGATATTTCAACTTTGTATGTAGAGCAAGATAGGTGGTCTATTAAGAAAGCATAACACGGACATAGTCACAATCAGTCATTCGTCACTCTCATCTCTACGACACTTAATAATCGACGGGAAACTAGGTCCATTGCATCAATACATCACATTTTTCTTCACCACATTAACACCCTTATAAAATATTATATAAGATAATTACTTACCGGAAGAATAGTCGCCGTATATGCCGTATTTAGGGCATAAGACGTCAATCACGGCGTAAGTCAGCATTTTCATACAAGTCGGTACGGAAACATCACTGTTTGCTGATGTCAGGATGTGGCATGATGCCATGTGCTCGCCCAACGTTATCACCAAGACTAACGTTATCAAAAGGAAGTATTTGCCTTGCATTTTGTTGGTGAGCTGAAACAAAACAAAAACGTTCGTAACTGATGTTTTAAGTCTCTTTCTTATTGTGTCGTGGATGTGTTCACAGACACAAATCTCACATACACAAACAGGCAGACTCGGAATAACGATCTATAGCCCTGTAGGACACATATGCACAGTATAAAATATTTGTATTGTGACTTATGTGCGGGAATTGAACCCCCGACGTGTAGCTGACATAGCGAAGTAGTCAATGCTTTACTTTTTAACAGTCCCGATAGCCGTGATCGCCTACGTTGTGACGGTAGTAACCCAGTCTCTAAGGAATGTTACAGGAACTGATGGACGCTTTGGCCCAGAATGTAGCTATGAGCTTGTTGTACGAGTTTGTTTGTTGATCGAGATTGCCATCGACACGCTAAGAACGAGTCCCTAATTCCGAGGTTATAATTTCGTGTAGTCTCGTCTTTTTTCTTTTGGTGTCCGTAAATGTGAAAATCTTTTTTGAAAAGTATTCATAACTGGGCTACGACACGTACGGAAAATGAGGGAAAAGTAGGTAATAAGATTGAGAAAAAAAAAATACGCCTGCCTAGTCAAAAAGTGAATTAAAAAATGGAACTAAAAAAATGAAAAACTAGATAAATGATTTTAGTGCTGAATGGGCACAAGGTAACCCGGGAAAATACAACGCTTCTAACGATACCACATACATTGATATCGGTTAAGCCGTTTAGAAGTTTTGGTGAAATAAAAAAAGCTCACAAACATACATGAACCCTGAAAACATAACACTCCTTTTTTTGGCCAGTCGTGTAAAAATTGGGAAAAGAGGTTTTGATTCTTAGTTTTTGCTTGACCAAGTAACAGAAATGCATAGAGCAATTCTCTTTTTATTATTCTTATTATTTTTGTTTGTGAGTAAAGAATCCAACGACGTAAAACTTAAGGACATGAAAATAGGACACAGAAAATAAAGTTAGATAAAACACAGTACTCACCTAATGACTTCTAGGAATCACGGGAACGTTTCAATATAATGACACTTCGTAGATGTATCCTCGTGTAATGGTTCGAAAATAAATAGCTCCAGCCTTTATATACTGAACTCGGAGCCGGTAAACAAGTCCCTAATAAAATTCTAGGTGCGTAAACAATTTTCTCGGCGCACAAACTTTTATAACTAATTATATTTTTCACATAAAACTAACTCATAAATTCAGCACGTAGCTTGTATTTTTGTCACAGGGTGATCGCATACAAAACATGAATGAGCCTGTGTTAGCTAGCACCAAAATTGAACTGTAAACATGTTGTTACAAATAACCCGAACATAGTTTATCGATAACTACATTATTATCTTACGAAATGAGTGACCTATGTCTCTTAAATATGTACATATATAAAAACTTGTGTAACTAAGGCTGTTTATTTTGGACACGTACGTCTGCCAATAACCACCCTCTTGCCACCCTTTCAGAAGTTTTAACTAAAAGTAATAAAAAGTTCATAAATAAATTATAAAGGAATCTTTTTATCATCATCCAGTTTGGACGTAGGTCGACCTTCATTAGCATCAGCTCTTTCAGGGAGCAGCGATCGTAAACGCTGCTGGTCGCGTCAATACGTTGAATATTTTTGCACGCATGCGTTATAATTATGTATATTTAGACGTGTTCGGTGTTGTTTGCTACTACTTACTGATTACGTTTTAATGAGTTACATTGTTGACAAATGATATTAATCGTAACCTCATTATTTAATATTGTAGTTTGACAAAAACAAGCGGTTAGTAACATTTTGGAACATTCCATCTTTTGGCGTGTCTGTGCAGTGTCTGAAGACGTCGATTATTTCTTCGTGGTAACTTCATTCATTTTTTGTTTAGATATCTTCTGTAAATTCCAGACTTACTCGTGTTTTATTAATGAGGAAATAGCAGCTTAGTAATTGCGTAAATTGATTAGTTTCTATTTCCGTAATAAACAAATTATTAATTATTATACAGATGAACTAGGTATCTTTTTAACTGCGGACGTTTATTTATGCTATAGATCGACTGCTTAACTGACACATTGCCTGAGGTAGCTGCGCGGTGCGGGAGGAGTGATAGTTGTCACAAGTTGACGAATCACTGAGCTCTCGCATCACGTCACCACACCCCTCCCGCACCGCGCTGCTACCTAAGGCAACGACTCAATTAAGCGGTCGGCCTCTAAGTATAATATGTAGTACATATTAGTGACAAATGATTGTGGTCGGTTGTATTAATAGGACTTAAAAATAGCGAAATGTAGGTTTACTATAGGAACACCTCTGCATAGCCCTTCGGCGATTTCGAGCGTGATGCAATGTGAAAGGTAAAAAGTGGGCCATTTCAAATATGTAGTTTTGAGTTTAGTATATTATTTTTGGCTGGATTGTGGGCTAGCAGTGTTTGCGGATGTGTAGTCTTGGTGCAAGTCGTTGTTCCACTTTGAAGATTCAAAACATCGAGGCGCAATATAGGTTTTGTTATTCATATTCACAGTAGTGTTTTTTTAACCTATTTGATGTTATTACTGACAGAGATGCTTATATTCATGCTCTGCGTACAAAAATGTACTGAATACCCAACTGTCATCATAATCATAATTTAGCCTATATTAGTCCCATTGCTGGGACACAGGCCTTCTCTCGATGTGAGGGAGTGGGCCGTAATCCACCACATACGTCTTTGTATTTTGGTTCTAGGACATGACGGTTTCCTCACGATGTTTTCCTTCGCCGTTTGGAGAGCAGTGATGATGAAATAATATACACAAAGACCACAAAGTTAAGCGCCTGTCTGGGTTCGAACCTACAACTTACAACTCGTCGCGGCCGTAACAATTGTCAACGATCCACCGAAGCACGGAGAGGTCTCGGTATATTAAGATGGTCACCCATCCATAGACCAACCGCATTCGATCGACTCGTGCGGCTGTTATTACTTAGCATCTCACCTTCTAAGTATATTAATTATTTTGTAAAAATAATACCCCCTTCAGAACTTCGCCGGAGTCGGGTAAAAAGGGCCCCCAACAAATTTTGATACAGGGCCCCTATAGAACAAGCTATGCCACTGATTGTTTGGTATCATAAATACTTCGTTCGTTCTCATTTTCGTAATTCTGTTGTACTATTGATCTTAAACTGTCTCAAGTTGAGTAATTGAGTTGAGCTAATAATAAAGCTGAAGAGTTTGTTTGTTTGAACGCGCTAATCTCTGGAACTACCTGTCAGTATCAGTGGAGAAATTCTTATTGCATTTGATAGCCCAATTCTTGAGAAAGGCTATATTCTATTTAACATCACGCTACGACTCTTCGGAGCCGAGCAGAAAGAAAAAAAGCCAGAAAGCAGAAACGCTAAGCGAAAACGTAGTAAGTAGGTGACGCGATGCGACGCCGACGAGTCGGGTCTTGGGAACCAAAAATTCCACACGGGCAGAAGCTAGTCGCAAATGTAATTATCGTTAATACTTATGTTTAATATGTTTATATCTGGATTTGGCCCGCCCCCTATTAGGTACATGGAACTCAAAGATAACTGGCGAAATCTGCGTGTGCCAGCACATCAAGCTACCCGAAACATGTCTTTGTAGAAAGATTTTTAACATTCTTAGGCCGATTCCTGTACAAAAAAGAAAGATTTTTAACATTCTTAGGCCCATTCCTGTGATAAATATTAGTTTAGTCCTGTCAAATTAGTCAGCGCCTGATGTAAATTGACGTATTTTTAGTAGCCAATTTTTTAATTACGTCTAAACTTGTCTATGGTTTATCTAATTTGACAGGACTAAACTAATATTTATCTTTTGTCCTTTTCTTAGTGAAATAGAAAGAAAAAGATGTACTGAACTTAAATTTAATTTAGTTTGTGAACAACAGAATCGGGACCATTGTTTGCAAATATAACTGCTAACATCCTATTTTATTTTTATTTACCTAAGTTTTAATTTAGTTTTTTACGTTATACTCATTGTTAAGTATTTGTGTACTTCCTAGCCTGAAGCACAGGTTCAATCTAGTTCAGGCAAATTAGCAACTGTGTGCTATTTTGATTGTTAAGCTATTCATTGTACTTAAATGTATCCCCTTTTTATAAATAAACGATTATTATACTTTTTCGTAAACATAAAAGAGAAGGTGGTGTCGCGGATTTTTTTTGTAGAATTATTTAAGGCGGACCAGATGGCCATACATTTTAACTAATCATATTCATTTACTTGCGTTACTATACAAAGTGGAGATGACAAAACAATAATAAATTAAACTTCGTATACCTTATGACGTTTTCCCAGTCTGTGTACAAAAATTCAATCAAATATAACCAATAGTTTAGTCAGTGGACATTATTTTTCATTTTTTAAATTTTTTACATGATGTAAGAGTATCTGTTAAAAAACCAGCACCGACAGCCAAAGTTCTTAAATTTTATTTCCCGATGCGAACTAATGCATGTTATACCTTATGCTTGAGACATAAGAGGCATGCATGCGGAAGTTATTACTTACTAAAAATGACAATTTAAAAAAAGGGGTGCCCGGCACACTGATCTATACCATTTTTTCAGGTTTCGGCCATATGTTTGTCTGATCAATAACACCGCGCTGTTGCCGCAATATTTAAAGTGTGTTCTTTTTGTTTACACTTTTATGCTATTTAATATGTTAAATAAAAACACTTTTTTAAATTTAACGTTAGGATTTATTTGAAGGTTCCTAAATACTCCTATGTTGTTGTTGTTGTTGTTAGTGTTTTCATTTATTGTTGTATTGTCATATCCACTTTGTGTATAACTGTTTAGGCGGCGCATGCAAATACTTTCTTTCCGACTTGCTAGACTAAAGTTGTGATAGCTCAGCTAAAATGCAAGATATCTAAATATAATGCCTATAGCACTCAGGAATAATGAAGCTTACCAGTGAAAACATTTTTATTTTTCAATTGGATCATTAGCTCCGGAGATTACTCCCTACATACATTGCCATAAAACAAACAAATAAGTATAAATACAAACAAATAATAAGTATAAGTATATGTAGATAGACGTGGCAATGGCTTGTTGTCATGGACAACTGAGATAATTTTAAACAGCTGTTTACAAGAGCTATATTTAGTTCCTTAATTTTATTATCTATGTAAATAAAACCAAGTCGGGTTAGTTACACCATTTATAACTCAAGAACGGCTGGACCGATTTTTATGATCTTTGATTTGTTGAATTTTTCTCCGCCCCGAATAGCAGAATGATTATTAAAACATGGGAAAAATGTACAACAATAAAAAAAAAAATGTCATTTTCTCATACTTTTATATGGAACGGCTTTTCTGATGATATCTCGAGAACGTTGATTTCGAGGCGGTATGAAGTTCGCCGGGTCAGCTAATACTATAAATAAATAGATCCCATACTGTTTTTCTTGCAAAAAGTAGGCATTTGATAACGTTTTGGCAGTCTGTAAGCACGTGCTAATAATTCTATAACCTTCCACATGATTTATAGGTATATAATTATTAATTATCTTGTTATTTACTAAAAATAAGTCAGTGTATCAATTTTATTGAAGTTTTATGTAGAAAATAGATGCAAATCGAATAATTTTAAACTCTCCTTCATCTTAGTAAAGCTGCTTGTGGTGGAGCCCATCCGGGGAAGGAATTCATAAGCAGCGTTGCTGTGTTTTGGTTTGAAGAGTTACCTACCGTAGTAATTAAGAGAGAAAGGACAAAATAATTTCTGTTTTTGGGATCATCTCTGGTCTGGCATCTGAGATACCTTTGGATTAACATATGGAGGGTCACCTTCTTGTTAACCACCTTTTTTTATGGATGGGAAATCATCAAATGAACCCTCCCGCTCTGGGTGGAGCAGAAGGGAGTGTCAGACTCTTACTGACTAAAACCCACCCGTGTTCCTTCCTTAGCCCTTTATGTTCCGGGGCAGCGGTACGGAACATTAGAAAAAAAACATATCATCCTTGTTTTCAAGGACCCTTGAAAACAACAACAATATATTTTTTTTGTGCGAATTTTTTTAATTTTTATCTAACTGCAACTGGCTACTGGTATTCGCGTAGAGATATTTCAACTTAGTTCACGTCACTAGATAGTGGTATCTTTTCAAATAACAACTGATATGACAAACTCATCACACTGAAATCAAGGTTATAAAAAAAATACCCAAATGGTAAGTCCGATAGGTTTGTTAAGTGTGATTAATAATTACTTCCGGAGCATGTTGTTGGCATGATTTTTCATCCATACTTCCATGTTAAAATTCATTTTAATTTATAAATGCGAATGCCTGTCTGTCAGCTGTGTTAGCTAAACGGAATTGGAAAATTAAGATCAAAATCAAAAGTCATTTATTGAAACTAGGCTGAGAATCAGCACTTTTCGATCGTCAAAATTATGAAAGACAGTTCCCCCAAAACGCCCGCCCTTCACCACTTCCTATATAGTGCTTTCGCTGGGGAGAAGAAGTGGCGCAACAAACTCCCCAGCAGCACAGCTGTCTGTTCAGTTAGAAAGAAAACACATAGCTGTGACTTAAGTCACAAATGATAAACTAGGACTATCGAAGTAAAATAAAATAAAAAAACTGCAATGAGCTTGAAGTTAACTGTCATCCCATGTTAGGGATCATGTCATGCTAAAGAGATTGACAATTCACTTGAAGCGCACTTTACCTAAATTTTCACTAGCAGTGCAGCACCTTAATATTGCGTAACACACTATCAATCTGAATAATTTTGAAGGATATTGCTACTGCATTGCTTCATATATTTGAGAAATGTGTCTGCTCAATAACGTAAATAAAGCAATGAATGTTGTTGAACTGTCAAAATGAAAGCCATTCCCACTGATAGTGGGTGTGTACTTTAATGAGCACCTCAGTGACGATTACAATTGTATCTTTCTCAAGCACAGACGACACTTGTTCATTATGATGAAAGCATATGTATTAGAGTAGAAAACTTGTCGACAGTAGTATAAAGTCATTAAGAGCATGCTGCGTCTTCCCGGTCGTTGTACTATGATGTGCCATATTAAGTAATCTGATGAGGGAAAACTTTATAATATTTTTGCATCATAAAATATTGAGGGCGATCCCGACATGAAGTTTTTGAGACATAATTTTGGGAAGCATTTTAGTTAAGAACGAATTTATTAAACCTGTCGAGCAATAGATACTCGTACATTGTTTTTCATCGTGTTCTTTTGTTTGAGAGTGTCAAACTTAAGGATAATGCTTAACAAAAACGATGGGCTAAGTTATGACATCCTATATTTTAGAATAAATACTCTTTATTATGTACACTATATACATTACAGACATAGATATAGAAATTTTACAAAGGGTGACACAATGGGCGGTAATAATATAAATACTTAATTAACATAAAATGGTGAAAGAAAACATGAGGAAACCGGCTTATTATCCTAGAATTGGTTCTAGGATAATAAGCCGGTTTACCCTCTGACACCTCTGAGTTTGTTTTGGCTTTTCTTCTCAGAGTAGTCAGATAGGAAACGCTGACCTCATCTAGCTTATTTATTTTTATAATAGGTATGACGTGTGAAAGTGATTCCGTTAAACTATTTACAGAATAAATAATTTCATTTCATTTCTATGATGTAGGGTTTTCATAATAACGATAGTTTTCGTATACCGAACGGTGCACTGGCGTTTATACAGGTTGAAATTTTAATCGCCGTTATCCTCATGTATGTTAAATTACATAATCAGCCTATAATGTTCATGCCACATGTCTCCGAACTTGTCAAAAACAACAATTATGAAATCAATGATAGACCATTCTGACCACGGATATCGCATTCTGACACTACTGTAATAGCAGACTTAAGGCTCTGGACATCATTTCCTTATCATATTCTAGTATGATCGTGATGTATAACTCTGTATATTATCTCATTTTGTTTTTGATACCACTTTACTACCTATTGTATGAAGGTGCGAACGTAAATATGGATTATCTTTAGCTGTTAAATTAGTCTTGAACTGTGGACTGTCGTATCGTAAACATAATTAGTATAATTATATTTTTGTTGGTGGAGCTTGTGGCTAAGTACGAGTAATAACAGCCGCATAAGTCGATCGATCAGGTTAAGTTACACTTGTCGCGGTTGGTCCATGGATGGGTGACTATCCATACCAACCAAGACCCCTCCGTGCCGCGGAAAGCACGTTAAGCCTTTGGCCCCGGCTGCCATTCATGGATCTTTGACAGTCGTTATGGGTCGTCAGAAGCCCGAAAGTCCGACAACCAGTCTTACCAAGTGGTTTCGTATTACCCAGTAACTGGGTTGTGGAAGTCAGATAGGCAGGCACTCCATGTAAAATAATAGTACTCAGCTGCATCCGGTTAGACTGGAAGCCGGCCCCAAAATAGTTGGGAAAAGGCTAGGCAGATGATGATGACGTGTCTTTGTTAAATGATATAATTATTTCATAACATAGTCTATGACGACAAACTTTCTAATTACTCATCATACTTTTACTCACAGCCGAATGGACGTGCCTACCTACCTAATCTTCACCAAACTAACGTTAATATTACCTAAACTTCATTCTCCTGTCGTTGTCCTGTCTTTGGAGCCGAAGCATCCTGTCTTCGCCTTCCATGTCTCTCTTTTAGCCGTCCTCAAATCTCAACTCTCAAATCGTTTATTGCAATCCATGATGTACAATTACAGGTGATAAATAAAAAAAATAATAATAGAAACAATTATGGACCTTGTCGGGCACAGCAAATTTTTAAATAAGTAGACAGAGGAAGAGCGCTTTAAAAATTTTCCTTGTTATTAAGTTAGGATTATTTTATATCCTACTAGCTGACCCCGCAAACGTCATGTTGCAAAAAAAAAAGTAGGGGTATGAAAAATAGATACTTCTCAGACCTACCCGATATGCACACAAAATTTCAAACAAATCGGTCCAGCTGTTTCGGAGGAGTATGGTAAATAACACTGTGACACGAGAATTTTATATATTAGATTACCTACACTTATATTTATATTTCCAATTATTTACTTATTCTATTAATATTTTGTATGCAGGTCTATGTATTAATTTATTAGTCAGTGGTCACACTCTTTCTAATCATATCATCTTACCCACAATCCATCTATCATTTCTTTTGTTGTCCTCTACTTATAGCCAGCCACGTTCGTACTCAAAACATTCCTTACGATACATTCTTCATTACCCAGCATTACTTGCCCTCACTATAAAAGAAAAGTTTAATTCAGACTATTTAAATATTTTGTTTATAGTGATATATTACCATAAAACTATTTCAGTCATGAGGAGATCAATTAATGTATTTAAGTAACATAAAAATCGAAATAAATCATGGAAAATAATTTAAAATAAATAATTGAAAATAAACGAAAATGAAAATATATTTTTTTATAAATAAATAACTAGTGGCCCGCCCCAGCTTCGCACGGGTGCTATTTTTTTTTTGTTTTATATTATGTAAGGATAATGAAACTACATATAACAACCAATTTAAAATAGCTCTATGTGAGCTTTATACTTACCCCTTGTAATGTACGAGTAGTTTTGATCACGTTTCACTTGATTTTCTCTAGTCATGGCTTTACCTATCTTCAAATAGGTACTACGAACATGTTACCACGCCGAGAACCTGTATAACGCATACCATGCTTAGGTTAAAACCTGATATTCCTGCGGGTCAAGAACCGGGCTAAAGCTAGAATTTCTAGTAAGCCTAGCAGTTGAGTCTAGTCTCAATAATTTCTATAACCGGTTTCTATAGAAAATTACTAACAATTAATTGCAGTTGATACTAAGATTAATGCGACTATCACGGCGCTATTGATGAAACGTTCACCTTCTATTTTAATGAGTCCTGCAACGCACAACACAAATTTAGTGAAAACGAACTTTTGAAAAAAAAATTGGGAGGTTATTTTTCGAAGTTGGAAAAAAAAATGTAGTGGTCGAGTTGACGGATTTTTGCCACAGCATTAATCGTGTTTCTCATTAACTGGTTTCTGGAGTTCAGATAGGCGCTCCATGTAAAATACTGGTATTCAGATGCATCCAGTAAGACTGGAAGCCGACCAAAATAGTTGGGAAAAGGCTCGGCAGATGACGATGGTTAAGTTGAATGATTTTTTTTTACCCCCGATTAAAAGCGGAACCTTATTTTTTCAGCCTTTCTCTGCCGGGTGTGGATCGTAAAGGCAAATTGATGACATTAGCATAATCTGCATATAATGTACCCACCACTGGGACACAGGCTTCCTTTTAGTGAGAGGGATTGCGCCATAATCCACCAGCGGCATCACCACACCACACACACCTCACGCACACAAAAAACCACTGTGCCGTTAATATTGTTTTATTATTATATTTATGAGTTAGGCACTAAGCAGACGAGCAGCACTTTGCTGTCGACAGAGCCAACTTCAGCTGTCGACAGAGGCAACTGGCGGCGTTTGCCGTCGACACGTGGACGGCAAACGCCGACCAATGGCGACAGCTATATAAGTATGAGCGCATGAGAAGAAGGCGTGAGTTTATGTATCTACCTATGTCATCATCTGCCTGTCTTTTCCCCAACAATGTTGGAGTCGGCTTCCCGTCTAGCCGTATGCAGCTGAATATCGCATGGAGCGACTGCCTACCTGACCTCCACAACCTAGTTACTGGGTAAAACGGAACCCTTGGTAAGACTGGTTGTCAGACTTTCGGGATTCTGACGACCCCGTAAAGACTGTCAAAGATCCACGAATGACAGCCGGAACCAACGGCTTAACCTGTAGCTTAAAGAACTTTCCGAGGCATGGAGTGGTCTTGGTGTATAAAGATGGTCACACATCCACGGACCAACCGCGGCAAGCGTAGCTTAACCTGATCGATCGACCCGTGCGGCCGAGTTTATGTAATGTATGTGATGATCTTTAATGATCGTACATAAGTTGGTATACATACCTTCGTATTTTTTTTATGGTGAAGATTTCTATAGGTTTTTTCCCTTAGAATAGTAGATTATACAACAAGTGAAAAAAAAGGGAATTTAATTCGAGGGACTACGTTGGATCCCGAGAGCAGCGAAGGATTCTAGAATAGAATCCCGAGCGTAGCGAGGTATTCTAGATTTAAATCCTGAGCGGAGCGAGGGATTCAAGGACCGAGATGAATTATTTTTTTCACGAGTTGTGTACTCTACTTTTTACCATTGACTGCGAGAAAATAAATAGTAGTATAGTATTTATCACATTTTATTTTATAATCGGTAATAAGAGAACAAAGGATTAATTTATAAGCATTAAAAATTAATAGTGAAATTAGAACAGTTTTCGAAATTCAGTGTAATGTTCTTGTTTGGTTTTGAAACGGTCGTATTAGATGAGACTTGGGTGTTTGGCAAAGTCGCCATATTTTGTGGTTGCTTTTGCTGAGAAAGCTGTAATGTAGTCGTTCCACAAGGTTGTCCTTTCGATGTTGAAGGGCGCGCCGGAGATAGTGGTGCCCAAGGGTCAACAGTAGACGGTTTTAGATTTATACTGTCAACTATTCGGCTGCATCTTTTGGCTTTGTTTTCAATTGAATCCTCGATATAGCTTTCTGCTACTGTGCTGGACCTCCACCCTCCGTGGCGTTTCAGTTCTGTAAGATCAGCACCAGAATTTGCTAAAAGGGTGGCAGAGCTTCTACGGAAGCAATGTCCTGTGTACTGTTCGGGATTTGATAGATTCAAGAATGTGGCAATCTCTTTTGGCATTGCACCTATTTTATTGATTCCAATAGGTTGCCGAGTACATTTTCCGCCATGGTATTGTATGAAAAACCTGTCGGTTTTTGTATTAGTGGGCCGTAAAGCTTGATATTTTTCGACGATTTTTACGTACTCTTGCCGTATCACGAACGTTCTATCAATTTTTATTTTTGTATCAGTTAAAACGATCACTAACAAATTTTCCGAGTGTTTTTGAATGTCGTTCATAGTTATCTTTAATAATTCATTACTGCGACAGGCTCCATTCACGCCAAAAATTAGCACAACCTGTGAACAATAATTAAAAAAAACGTTAAGTATTTTTAAAAATATGTATAAAATATTTATTTAAAATAAAACTTTTAAATTATAGTAGGTATGTAGATAAATAGGTACTTACTTTTACGGCCAGAAAACTGTGGTCAGGTGCATCATTTAGAAAACGTTCAATGTTTTGGGAGGTTAGCACTCTAGATTTCTTTGGCTTATTACCCTCGGATAGTCGCTTTAAGTATGTCACTAACTTTGAGTAGTTTGAAATATCAATGTTGTGTTTGATTCTCACTGTGGCTTTTAGCATAGAATATATGCTCCAAAGTGTTGAAGGCTTCTTAGTCTTGGTTAATTCGTTGAAATAGTTAAGAAATATGGACTCTGAGAAGGAATTGGCGCCATTCGTGGTTTTCCAGTCGCAGAACAAATTGTATGTTTTCAGGTACAACTCCCGAGATTTTGGCGGCAACAAATTATCTACTATAATTGCTGCTTTATTTCGAAATGATTCCGGAGTTAGTGTCTCATTTTCGTCACTGGAAGAACTCATTTTATTATAATTTATGTTATTAGATTTTCCAATGACTTAAAACAACGATAACAGATAGAAAAGAACCTAAAATGGCGGGGTTTTTTTTTATTATGGAATAGCTCCGTATAGCCAGCGAGTACGTACTTTCAGCACGTTTTATTTATTTTTGTATATAATTTGTATATTCGTGCTTGTTCCAAATTCAAAATGTTTTTATTCACTCAGTGACTAAAAGAGAGTTTTATTCACTGTTTTCGATGAATAAAATGCCCTTTTTCGAGTGGCAATGGTAAAAAAGCTATTATAATATACATATGTATGTATGTGTGTGTATAAAACACATATAGATAATATTAATAATAGTTACGGCAATTTCCAGATCCATTTTGAAGCATCAAGAATTCAAGACAAAAAATAGCTTTTATTATGAATGAAAACTTTTAACCGAATAATCGGTTATTTTTATGCTAATAGGTATGCACTTGTAGGTTTTATACGAGGCCAAAAGGCTCCTATCTCAGCATGATGCTGCGACATTTAAAAATAAATTTCGCAGCGCTGTTATTGTGATAGGGCCCGCTGTGATGTCACGGACAGTTATAGAAATAAATATTATAATAACATAGATATAAGTAAGAATAAGAATAATTTATTTCACAAAAAGAAAAAATTACATTGCATGTTACTTTAAAAACACTGATGCTCAATTTTTGTGAATAATGACCCCTTTTTTTTTTTTTTTTTTTTTTTTGTGGATGGGAAATATAAATAATGACCCCTATGCTAGGATAATCCTGTGTTATAGGGGGCATCCATTCGTCCGATTAGGTTTTTACAAAATTAGATAAGCTAAAACCTGTAACAATAGCAATAGTGTGTGGGTAAGCGCTTGTAAAAGGTCCGCGTAGGTCGTAAAAGTCGACTAAGGGAAGCGTTTACCTCAACATCTGGTGAACCCCCCGCCCTTGATCGTCTTTTGCGACACTCGTGGCCCCCCACGAGTGTCGTGAGACGATTAAGGGCAAAATTCAGACGAAAATCATACGTCTGCTTACTTGGGTTTCATTTCGTAACCCAACACTAAGGTATCCGAGGGCTTGGGAAATAAATATTTCCTGGAGGCCCGGATATAACAGTCGACATCAGGGCAGGATGTTGACTTAGGGTGGCGGCGGAGGAACGTCTAGCACGACAACGGCGGCACCTATGGACCCAGTTAGGAGGTCTACTGCTTACCCATCAACCCGCATTAGACAAGCGTGATGGGTTTAATTGTCTAAACCCCTTCCTAGTATGAACGACAATAAAAACGGAAGGGAGGCCTTTGCCCTGCAGTGGGACATAAGAGGCTCATAATAATAATAATAATAACCCCATCGTCGTATCTCCACGTTGACGTCGTGGTGGGGCTTGCGCGCTCCGAACTCTAGGCCTGTGCCGGAAGAGTTTACTTTGCCGGAACAGGTCTAAGGTGAGGAGCCAGACCAAGAGAGATACAGAAACCCGCAGGGCAGCATGTGGCGAGCTGTTGGGCAGTAGCGACCCCACGGACCCTATCTCCCGGGAGAAGTCTTGTTCCTCACCTCTGGCTTGCCTTAATTGGCTGGCTGGAGTGAACACTGATGAGGAACAGAGCTCCCACCTCATTCTTGCCTTTATTGGCCGGCTTGAGTGGAGATTCGCAAGAGCAAACGTGCTCGGGGGAAGGAAGTATTCCAGTAAGTGCTCGTAGGGATCTTGACCATCTTCCGGGCTCTGGGATTGTTCTGAAAGCCGTGGAATACCTCTCCACTCCTCAAGCACCTCAGGACATGTTGCCCCCTTGTCACTACGTCACTATGTGCTAGCGACAGTTTCCGGGGGCCCATTATTGAGTGTGCAAGTCACCCCCTGCCATTTTATCCGTGTATATATAAAACATTGATCAGGCAGGGGCCATAGTTCTTCCATAGTTCTTGGTAACCAATCCACTTTAACCTCAAAAACCCATAGTACAACTTTTTATTTTTCCAATACTGCAATAGTCCTACACGAACCGAGGGTTATCCTTGGGTGCACTTTCGTAGTGCATATAGGGATAATCGTCGGTTGGTGCCACATTTCATTAAAATTTTCTAAGGGGCCTCTGCGAGTTGGCTTCGGCCCCTCGTACGCCTTCCAAAGGACCGGGACCCCATGGTCCCGAGATATATAAAATAAAACAAAAATAATAATAATAATAATAAGCGCTTGTGAAGTGGTGTAGTGGGGAAAGTGTGTGATATGTGTGAGTGTGTGATGTGTGATGCATGTATGAGTGTATGATGTGTGTCGTGAGTGTGTCGAGGAAAAATATGATAATAAAATAATACTGATAATTATTATTTATTTGCGTAAAGAGGTTTCATCAGTGCTTCTGTTTCATCGTAATCCAGGTTAAGAAGGAATTCTTTAATTTTTTTTTTACATTGTGTGCGTAAAGTATTAGCAAATAAAATATTCATTTTTAATTAATCCGCGCCAGACGTAACCTCTTTACTTGTCTATGCCTTGAGTGTCATAGGCGGTATCTTGTCAGCCTCTCCATGCTGAATTCGACAGATGCCCTTTATTACAGTAACAACAATGGAATGTTATTTTAAACTTTCCTCGTCGGATCAAGACCGCCCATAATCATCGCCTTGGCATTTCCTCATGATCATTGTTGTCAACGATTCCGCACAAGATACCGTTTCTTGAATTGTACTAAGTAAAGACTCACGTAGTACGCACGGCTACATATAAAGCTATATATAACCAGTATAAGCTGACTTCTGATGGTACGAAAAATCTATACAATACGAGGTCAGCTAAAACTGGAAATGTATAGCTTGCCTTGCTAGCCGTGTACCTACATTGACTGGAAACATTTACGAGCAAGCATGTGAGAATTGAGAGAATACTTCCTCAATTTATAAATTAAGTATTTGCTTAAAAGGGTAAGGTATGGTGGTATTAAAGGTACCTACTCAACTCAAATGAGACGGAAAAGACTATGCTTACCTTTTCAATTATACAAAATGTCAGGTACCTACTTAAAAATACACATGGGTAAGTATGTATTGTTTTAAACAAGTCTTTCTTTTCTACTTAAGTACGGCAGCGTCGGCAGCATCGCCGTGAACGAAGGGATGAAGAGGGCCTAGAAATGTGGATACCGCTTTCAAAGTGTTTCGTATTTCTGTATCTACTTTCAGCAGAATTATATATAATAAGCTTTTCAGTTGATTATTTATCACTTATTAATATGTCAAATTTCTCTATCATTACTATCGCTGATAGAATGTCTATCCTTACCTATATGTCTAGGCCCTCATTACCAACCAACACCTAATTTCCACGGACATGAACCTACCTAAACCTTGTTTACTTTCCTTGTTTTTTTTGTCCTTGTTTGACTTTGAAAGAAAACTATAATATCCTGAAGGTCTCCACGTAAAAAATGGTGGCTTAAATAAAAGCCTTGAACCGACTCACAAGTTCCTTCAAAGAACGATGTGCTCATCTGAATGTTTAATTTCTTTTTGTTGTATTCTTATGTGGCTTCTTCAATACGAGTCTTAGGTATGGTCAGCAACAAAAGTCGATTAACACTGCTACTTTTACACATCATACACAATATGAATCGTTAATTTGCTGTTTAGAATTTCTTATAGAATTAATATTTTTTAATTTGTGGTTCGATTTGAATGCTGACTGTAATTTTGATTTTTGGTTTCGGGGGAAACCTTTGGGCATAAGACCGGGAAGTGTAGAATGTATACCTCACTAAAACAACCCCGGTGGTCACCATCTGCACGTGGGGTATCGTTACCTCTGCCAGGGTCTCGGGTTGTTCGAGAGAGATACTGTGGCCCTTGGCGCAACTGAAGGAACACGGGTGGGTTTTAGTCTGTAGAAATCTGACACGCTCCCCGCTCCGGCCAGAGCGGGATAAGTTATTTGATAACTACCCACCCTAAAAAAAAAAACTGACTGTAAGTACCTCGACTTAAAGAAATGTTTTTCTCTCCTTATCTAATTTAAAAGAGATAATCAATTAATAAAGTTATTGTACCACAAATATAAAAAAAATAATTGTAAATTAAAAAATAATACCCAGCTAAAATAATACTTATCTGTTGCTTTTTTGTAATGTAGTGTGACTGTTTTGTAAGTAATAATGTATAATTATCTAATGAATAATTTGTAATCTGATGTAAATCTTTGGGAGTGTTCTTGAAATAAAAATTATTTGATCTGATTTATTTATTTCTTCAACAAACCATTTGTGTCGAACAGTGGTTTTAACAATAAATGTAACACAAAATTAAATAATCATCGTGAAGCCAGAAAAGAAAAAAAAAATACATTACATTGATTTATGTGCTCCATTCGCTTAGACTGGAAGCCGACCCCAAAACATTTGGGAAAAGGCTAGGCAGATGACGATGTGTGTGCAAAGAATGATGTACTCTATTATATCGTGCTCATTATTATAACCAATCCATCACGCTCGCTCTTACAACAACATGAATGTGTATTGTGTATGCAACCTGGGAACGATTTCTGCACATTTCTCCTACACAAATAATGGTAGGTGGTGGATGCATATTAATAGTTCATTTGAACAGCACCTATAGTTTCTTCTGCGAAATTGTATTTAAATATATAGCTGCCATATAGTCAAAAAACATATAGGCACGGGCGTTTACGACGTACGGAATTTCATACATTCAAGCCGTTGGTTTTTCGAAATGAATGAACCGATTTTAATGAAACTTCGCATAAGCAGGATACAAAGGTCTAAAAAGGTAGTAAAGAAAATTTTCGAAATATCTTATTTAAAAAAAAGATAACTGTAAATCTCTGTCTCTATGGAAAATTTAAAATCAATCTAATTTGGCTGTAACACTATTTTTCGTAATGCCGTACGTCGCGTCGTAAACGTTCTTATATCCCTATTCCGTATTCTTAAAAAGGTACACGATAAAGAATAAGCCCGTTTTTTTCACCATAGAAAAATTGGGCTTTTTCGAACGAAAAACCTGTTTCTTCTAGTATTTTCAACAAAATCTGCCTCGTTGCTCCAATGGTTACAAGTGCTACTGCTGAATGAGATGACCTGGGTTCGATTCCCAGGCCGGGCAACATGTTGTTGGGTTAGGTTAGGTTAGAACATATATAAGGTGCTGATCCAACAAACTTTAAGAGGTGCTTTAGACCATCGAACACAACTTTCACTATGGGACCAACTCTGAAATCACGAAAAAAAATCAGCTGTTTAGTACAAAAGTTCAATACCTACTTGACCAAACAGTAAACGAAAATTAAAAATGATTAAAAAAAATAATGAAACGGCCAAGCCTCATATTTTGACTAAGGTATAGAGTTTGTGAAGTTAGGGCGTGTAGAGCTGGAAGCTTGGCTCTACATGAGATCATAACTTTTTGACAGTGCGAGCCATATGGTCTCATCTTGGCAACATTTTACATGAAAATGTTTTTGGTGGTATCTAGTTACACGATTATATTGCAATAAATGATTAAATGCGTTTTTAACAAAGAGGGGTTTGTGTATATTTATTTTTCATCCATACGTTCGAAAATCAAACCTATACGGTAACCAATAATTTAATTAGAATTAAACATCGAATTAACATGAATCGATTTATTAATAATTGGTTGTGCCAACGAATAAATCGATCCATCTTGATTATTCGTCATGCAACAATAAAGGTACCTAGGTACCTACCTAAGATTTTGCTTTTGTTTTCACGTAAACATGCTAAATTATGTCGTAGTCTGTAGTAGTTTCGTTTGTATACGTTGTTTATGTGTTATACACTGTTCTATATTTAGAATTCGGAGGGGAACGCATGCGCCCTTTATGCATCGATCCCGCGCATGAGTCAACACCCTTGTGAAGTGCGTAAGTGTTTGGTGATGATGGTTCCGTGTACAAAATTACGAATGACGTGATGTGTGATGACTTTGTAAAATGAATTAACATCTAATATAAAGTTGTTATATTCTTATAAACATTTTATTAATAATATAAAATCTGATCGATGAAGATTGGATTGATGTACCTACAGTTTTCATTCTCTTAAGCCGTTGAAAAACTGTCGATTTTCTAACACCTATACAATACTGATGATATTATCATAGTTCTATTGTTTGCTTTATTGAATAAGTAGGACAGTAAATGATTGCTAAAGTAATAATTCAGGCGCTTCTCGGCGTGATAGAATTACATTAATTGGAGAATTATTTTTGAAATAAATTGCTATAGACATATTGAAAAAATAATATGTAAAAGTTATATATGTATGTGCTGTAAAAATGGACTTTTAACTAGTTTAAAAAAGTGACATTAATAGTATAAATACGAATTAGGCTAAGCAAACACTCAATTCTCTTCTGAACCAAGGGTCGGAGTAAACCAAGCGAAAACAGAGGAAATCCTACATCAAAACTAGCACCACACACATTTCTGTATTGGACGGATCTCTAAAAACGTTTCAGTGCCGACAGCTGACGGCTGGCGCTCCCGACTTCGTTGTTATATTCGGTGTTTGTGTTGTGTTTGGCCAGTCTCAGTACATCGCTGCGCGCCAACTAGCGCCGGCTGTGCGCGATACTGGCCGACAACAAGACATCGAACGCGAAACAGTCAATGAAAATTCAAAATAAAAAACAAGTAATCGATCGTCTATGAATGTCATTGCTCTGAGCGTTTAAAATCTATAAATTCCAAATACGAATATAGAATCGTAGTGGTTTTTGAGTGCAGTATTCTATTGTTTGACAGTGTTGATAATATTTTTTGTTTATACAACATTATCGATAGTGATTGTTTTATCTCAAAAGTTACACTGAGAAAGGTAAGAGTGCATTTAATATTTTATCTTTATTTATTAGTGTCGTGTACAAGATGTTTGACTGAAATCAATTTTCAGCGATGTGTACAGTTTGTGCTTTGTCATGTCATTGAAATGATGTATTGTTTACAATTTACTTTTGCCGATTTACGCTGATTTATAAACGTATAATTATTTATTAAGTGAGAAATTTTAGAAGTCACACTGAACATAAATGTTTATCTATATAATAATACGTAGGTACATATGCACTAGTCGGAATTGCTTTGGGACGAAGAAAATTAAGGCCCAATCGAAATAAAAAAAAGTAGCTACCTACTTACCTATTTAATTATCACTAGAGTAAACATTGATATTATAAGTAATTTTAAGTTTAATAAACATAATTATTTAAAACAACCCTTAAATCTAAGGCTACGAATTGACTTTATACTCCATGGAAGAAAATCGTTTTAGTTATTTACTCTAAAATATTAACCTATCGCTGTTCGTTTCTTAGAGAAAGCTCTAAGTACATACTTTTCAGTAAGTAGGCACCCAGGTAGCATAGACAATGTACTTCAGCGAAAACGGCTTGTTGCGGTGTAAAACAGCGGAAACTAACATAATTTGCGTGAATTTTGTAGCTTTTCAAAAAACTTCTTTTAAAACTATATTTATTTACTTAACCATTTACACATAATTATATTCCTCTCTCCTACTTATTTAAAATTTTGCTGTGCCCGACGACAGGGTCCATAATTGTGTATATTGATTAATAATTACCACCTGTATGTGTACAATATGGATTACAAAGATTAATTGAATTGAATATAATTATAAACAGACAAGGAGAAAATAACAGAAAAATACTTATGTACCTACAAAGGTGATGCTTATTTCTAAAGAAATATATTTCTTAGGTTTCTTATGGTAGGTACTTAGAATTGAAGGATATGGATATATTGCTATCTAAAGCAGCGGGGTAATTGTGTAACACACTACCTGTAACAATGGCTTTCTTTCATTTTGACAGTTCAACAACATTCATTGCGATATTTATGTTGTTGAGCAGACGAATTTTTCGAACATACTTCTATGAAGCAATTTATTAGCAATATCCTTGAAAATTATTCAGATTGTGATTGATAGTGTGTTACGCAATTAGGGTGTTGGTCTCTCCTATTTTTAAGTAATTTATAAATGGATAAACTTACAAAAAAAAGTAGGTTAAACATTTTTCTTAACAAAAGAATTTTGAAGACGTTAAATAGCTGAATATAATATTATTAAACATGATTTAATTACGAGTATCTGCTTAACCTGGTGATAGTTCAAAAAAGGTCAGTAACTAAGAGGATGATACATAAAATAATAATTAATGTATCTACTGCGTATAATGCGCATGTGATCGAATGTGCCGATTATGTAAATTACTTATAAACATTTATTCGATTAAAAATAAAAAATATGCGAAAGAAAATTTATCGCAAAATATTTATTTTTTATCTTACTAAATTATCACTTTACAAATAATGTTAATGGCAACAATGTAGTCAGTTCGTCACTTTACATAAATTATCAAAGGAGGAGGGACATGCATTCTTAGAACTTTTTGTAAAAAAACGAGAAGTTCACAATGAAATACATTAACAATGGTTGAGAGTAGAGAAGTAGGAGTAGTAGAGTTATTTCTGTTTTTTTTTTGTAACTAAATGACAAAAAAAAAAGAAAGTTTCATGACGGTCAAAATGTTACATTTTTTTCGGTCTAGCTCTCATTCGCCAAGTGTGCAGAGTATACCTTGCGATACAAAAAATATCGACTCAAAATTTTCGCACACAAAAAAGGTACAAAGACGAACTTAATGAGTTAGGAATTCTCCACCAGTCAACCAAGGGTGGTGAAGAGATTAGATGGCAGGTGCTTTGATACATTCAATTACTTTTTTTATTGCGCGCTTATCCATCTAACCAAAATTTCACTTAGTGAATGCATAATAGGTATAGCGTGTTGACATCTACAATTAGAAAGTGCGTATTTTTTCTGTCTGAAGTACATACAGACGCCAACACATCAAGCTACTACAATCTGTCAAATTTCTTTAACAGATTTTCAACTTTATCGCTAAAGCATAAGGTTCAAAGTTTATTCGGAAAATTTTACAGTTTCGGGTAGCTTGAAGTGCTGGCGTCTGTACAAGTGAAGTCTATTGAGGTCATGGTTTTGTAGGATGATAATCTAAGATGTGAATAGCAGTGAAATTCATAGTTTTTGTTAAACTAGGCACCTTTCTAATCATAAACTTTCTGTTATGGCTAGAAAGATAGAAAATAGCTGGAATGTTTTAACGTTAGTTGCCATTAAAATAAATTGTCGGCGATCAACATTAAGATTCGTTACAGTCACGTAGATAACAAGATTTCATTTTGAAGTAAAGAGGTAGATATACAATAACTACAGGGTGCAGGACCGATTTATTTAATCTCAATAAATGATTACACATAACTTATATCAACCTATAATTTTCCCACTGCTAAGACACACAGGCCTCCTCTATTTTTGAGTGGAAGTGGGCCGTTATCCACCCCGCGAGCCTAATGCGGGTTAGTAGACGTCACATGTCTTCGAACAATAAATGATTCAAACATAAAAAAAATAACTTCAAGCATATCTGTAACTTCTGTAGGGCGAGTAAAATAAGCTAGAAAAAATTACCTACATGGATCAATAAACCAACCAACTCAGCCTATGCAGTCCACTGCTGGATATAGGCCTCTTCCAGACTGCGCCACAACACCCAGTAGGTACTCCGTTTTCCGCATCAAGTCTGTTCCAGCCAGACCTTTTTAGGGTTGGTCGTCGGTCCATTTAATTGGGGGGCGTCCGCACAATGCTACATCCTACATTGATGATTTTTATTAAATACTAGCTGACCCCGCAAACGTCGTTTTGCAAAAAAGATTTCACCCACATAAGTCTCGATGCCGTAGGAATATCGAAATAATAGTATCCTTTCCTAATCTAGGTTATGGTCTAGCCATGTGCCAAAGAACGTTGACCAAAATCAAAATTGCTTTAAAGTAATTTGCGAGATAGCCATACTCTATGGCTATAAAAATATACTCGCAAACTATAAAATATTTTTTTAACTTTTCTGAGTTCACTTTATCGAAATCGCATGTGGGGTTAATATTTTGTATTTAATTAGTTATTTATTGGATACTTTTTTAAATTGCGTGTTTTAGTGAAAGCAGTGTTGAACCTCCCCATAATCGGTCTAAGACTTTTTGTAGGACAGATCATCGGGCCGATTTTTCCTCCGATTCTTAGGACCGATTTTGTGGTCGACTCAACGCCTACGTCCGTCACTTTGCCTGTGCCTGGCTATCGAGGGAGCAGCACGTCATGGACAGAGATAATATCATGAATATAAGGAGGAAGGTGGATTTACAGAGAAAGGTTTGTCTTTGGCTTTTGAGGAACAGAAGAGAGAAAAGAAAGTTCTGGGTTGATCCAATAATCTCTCAGAGATTATTGAAGGGGATATTTTATGTTTGTCATGCTGATCTGAGACTTCGACCAGACAAGTTTTTTAAATACTATAGAATGTCAATTAATACATTTGATGAGCTGCTGGCATTAGTAGAACACGCTATTACACATCAGGACACTATTATGAGGGAGTGCGTTCATCCTGAAGAAAGGCTATCTGTAACACTAAGGTAAGCAAAAAAAAAAAAATAATCAAACGGATTTATTGAATTCTTACGACTAAAAATCAGTCTTGAAAAACTAAGCTTGTCAAATATGTAATAACTTAAGTAACCACAATATTATTTACTTCCTTTTTTCTTGTTTGCCCAACTAGAATTTAATGAAAGGCATATTTCTTTCTATCGTGATACTCGGCCAATCCTGTGTCGTATAAAGCAGCAGTGCGATTCTGTAACCATCTCACCGTGACAATTTAAGTGAAGTGAGCGTGGAGTGAGCTGTCAGTGTCATCCTGATGCTAGAGATTGGTATTCTTGACAGCTCACTTCACCTAACTTTTTACTGTGAGATTTTTACAGAATCGATCGGCAGGTCGCTTCTTAATTTTCTTCTCTTCTTCTATCAAACTCAATATCGACCTCCATCGCTGAGCAATGACACTGACGCAACACTCGTCCTTCCCTTGCAAGTGCATGCGGCCGACTGTCGGTGAGTAGTGTGCGTTTCACCTTTCACGTTACTTTTCCGAACGTTCCATTTTTCACCGATAATTAATCGGATCGGTCGGGATGCACCGATTTTATTTCTGACCAACTTTTTGTAGGACGTGTGTGTTGCACTACTGCTATCAGTGTGTTCTATTTTTCTCTTACAAAAAATCGGTCAGCGATTATCGGACATGGGCGGACAGCCTTAACGGATAGTATAAAGACGGACGCTGAGTTTTAAAAATAATTTCAACTATGATATTCTGCCTCGTTATGAATGTTCTTAATTTTAGTTAACATAATCAAAATAATATATTTTCTTATAACTAACATCTTTAAAATAATATTAAATTAAATCCATTTATTTCAGTCAGATTAATTATATTTGTTAGATAGTTATATTGCTTTACTAATTATAAATCTTTCTTTAATTGACAGATCACTTACGGTCAAGGTGATTAAAATGTTGTTACTTATCTACTTAACACTATCACGAGCAATGAAAGGTGAACGGCCAAAAGTGTCACTCACTGTCAATTTGTCAAACAAAGCATACATTACCGATGGAGCCAGAACCTTAAAAAAATAGAATAGAATAGAATACAAACAAAGCATCGTGTCGGGACCGGCACTCGGCAGCGAACTTTGTTTTTACAATATATTATATGCTCTGATTGTTGTTGAGTTTGTTGTGATAGTAAATAAATTATCAGTGCTTTGAGATCGTGTCCAGTCGAGTCTTCAGACTCCTGCACGGTGAAGAACTCTCTTGAAGACCATTGTACTGTTTCTGGGCTGGTGTTGTGGATTGTGTAGAAGGGCTTTACGACTGCGGCCCGTGTCCTCTACAGCATATATCATGCTCAACAGTTCTTGGAAATAGCTAAGGCTAGATTAAATACAAGAAATTATTTGAGAGACTACATATAAAATGAAAATATATATTTAGAGCATCAAACTGAATAACTTTCACTATGGGACCAACTCTGAAATCACGAAAAAAAATCTGCCGTTTCATACATTTTGGTCAAGTTAGGTATTGAACTTTTGTATCAAACAGCAAATTTTTTTTCGTGATTTCTGAGTTGGTCCCATAGTGAAAGTAAAAAAAGCATCTCTTAAAGTTTGTAGAGTTGATTTTGAAACACCTTCTAGAGCGGGAGATACATATTTCCTTAAGTATAGATGCTGAATATCTACATTTTCACACATTTCCAAGATTGTCATTACATGATCTGATGACAGTAGCTCTAGGTTCCTATCAGATTAAACAGGCTCAGTCGTATTGGGAGTATGTCCGTAGGAACGGAAAATACGAAACTGAACTAGCAAACGACATTGAGGATGACTTGCCATTGGTACTAGGAACAGAGAAGTATTTAGTGAGGAGAAGAAAGTCACGACATGTCAGCAGTGAGGTGTACGACGCCTAAATCTTAGTTAATATGGCTACAAGTAACTCAGTAGCTGGTATTACTTGCAATTGTTTGGTGGGTAATCGGAAAGTGGGATGCTGTGCTCACGTTATTATAATTTTGTGATATCTTATTTGTGCCCGATTTAGGTCTGTTGAGACGCCGCGCCGGCTCCATTTTGAGACGAAATTTTTTATATGTGATGACAATATGGATCAATAAAACTATCGCATTCCTATATTCAAGTATTTTTAATTTCTACTTCCTATACAAACCTACATTTAGCATGACCTACCTATGTAGTATTATTTAATTGGGATCATTGATTGGTTTGTTGACACTATTTTCTGTTGTTTTATGTAAATTCAAATCATATTGTCGTGAAATACTGCTTTTTTGGTGGAAGGTTTCTTACAAAACTATCTTCAAAACTGAACAGAAAATCAAAGAACAACAAAAACCCCACAAAATAAATCGATAATTTTGGTTTCCTTTCAAAGTACGATATCACCCCTCTTTTATGTCCAATTTGGTATCATCTAAAATTGTTAGATGCGCAATGACGGTCAGTAGAAATATGGTCATTTTTTTCATCCAAATCCGTTCAGCCGATTAAGCGTGTAAGCTTAAAAAAAAGATATTATTCTCTTTATAATATCATATTATTATACATAGTTTAGATGAAAAGTAAGTTATTTTTGCAAATTTTTCAATAAAAACCTACCATTTCGGTGTAAATGTAACTTCAGTTGCGTCACGTAACATTAGGCAACATTTGAATAGAATGCTTTGAATTTGAAATTACTACAACCCAATTCAAGGTTAATCATACCTTTGTTATTTTATTTTGATATCATTGTATGCCTAATATATTTCGTACTATAATGATGGAATGCTTTGATAAGACGTAATCTGATGTACGATAGATAACCACTGTAATTATGTACGAAATTACTCCTAGAAAAATATACATTGGCCCGATTCTGTTGTTCACAAACTAAACTAAATTTAAGTTCAGTGCATCTTTTCCTTTCTATTTCATTATGAAAAGGATAGAAGATAAATATTAGTTTAGCCCCGTCAAATTAGATAATCCATTGACAAGTTTAGACGTTATTAAAACATTAGTTACTAAAAATACGTCAATTTACGTCAGGCGCTGACTAATTTGACAGGACTAAACTAATATATTTTATCTTCTGTCCTTTTAAATTGCCTATGAATTGCCTATGAAATTGTTGCTTGTAATATAAAAAAATATCGTGAAAATAGATATGTAGGGACTAGGAATGATAATGAATTTTATTTACATTTAGAATGACGTATGTGACTGAACTAGTGCTTGACTTTGCTACAAATTTATAGTCAAACTAGCTGACCCCACAAAAGTCGTTTTGCAAAAAAAAAAAAATAGATAGTAGCCGATTCTCAGACCTACCCGATATGCACACAAAATTTCATACAATTCAGTCCAGCCGTTTCGGAGGATTATGGTAACTAACACTGTGACACGAGAATTTTATATATTAGATTGTATGTTTTCTTGAAAATACATTGTGGGCATAGATTAATTTTATAATGTAGGTTAGGCAGGTAGTGATGAAGAGTAAAAACTATGAATACTCATAGTGCAGTGGGGTGGCGATAACTGGAAACTTTTGCAATCGCTAGGACCAATCAAGTCGCATCCTAATTGCGTAACACACTGTTGATCTCAATCTGAATAATTTTGAAGGATATTGCTAATCCATTGCTTCATATGTTCGCAAAATGTGTCTGCTCAACTACGTAAATAACGCAATGAATGTTAACTGTCAAAATGAAAGCTATTGCTACTGATAGTGTGTTACGCAATCACCCTGCTGGTCTATTCGATAAAAAAATCTCCCCGTTAAAACTTAGGTTAAGTCAAGAAGCTTGTAGATAAAAATGGAAGCAACACTCTAAATACCTAAGTGAAACCCACTGTGGGCTGACGCTCTCTTTCTAAATACGCACTTAAGAACGAGATAGTGATATATTATGTTTTCTTTATCTTATGTATGTATTCAGAAAGAGAGCGACAGCCCACAGTCGGTTTCACTTAGGTGTTCAGAGTGTTGGCTCCACTTTTATCTTTATACTTCTTGGGTTAAGTGAGCTGCTGTGTCAATAGTGTCAATCGCCAGCATCTGGTAGAATTACAGCTCACTCCATCTAGCATCACAGCCGATCTATTCTGTACAGAAGCCAGCACATCAAGCTACCCGAAACTGTCAAATTTTCCCAATCAACTTTCAACTTTATGCTTTAGCGATAAAGTTGAAAATCTATTAAATAAATTTGACAGATTGTAGTAGCTTGATGTGCTGGCATCTGTATATGTATATCCTCACCGTGAAAACTTAGGTCCAGTGAGTTGTCATTCTGCCTGATGCTAGAGATTGACACTATTGACAGGTCACTTCAAACTCACTTCACTTAGGTCTCACGATTAGATTTTTATAGAATAGATAGGCAGCTATCTCTTACAATAAAATTGATTCTAATATAATCCGAATCTCTAACAATACTGATACGTTACTGGTTTGATTTGGCCTTTGATTTTATTGAATGCCATTGTGATTATTTTTACGATAATATCCGTAGAAATTTAAATAATTTCGTGACTACCTACCAAATTTGTGAGTATTTAGTTAGGAGTTTAGGTCCTAAGGAAATACTTACAGAAATGGTAGTCACGAAATTGCCATTTAAAGTTCAAACCAGTATTTCAAATAAGACCGAATAAAACAGTATTTTTAGCAACGATTGAACCCGTCTGCTTAGGCCTTAAGCAGATGGTCTAAGTTAACTTAAAGCTGCTTTATTTTATTTTAATGCTGTTTGGTAAAGACTTACCAGCAGCAACTGCCGACGATTTTGCAGTACAATAGCTTGACACACAAACAAAGATATATTTTTGGGTTCTGTATATTGCCTATGATTAGATTCTTAGTATTATATTTTTACGACTTTGCCTGCCCCGTTGATCTAATAGTTGCAAGCGCTGCTGCTGAACATGAGGTTCTGGGTACGATACCCGGGTCGAGTAAAGTGCCATTGGGTTTTACCTTCTAGAATTTTTCAGTAGCAGCCCGGAGTGCCCGGTTGATGGTAGTATGCTCGCGAAATGTGGGTGTAAAGTAAAAGTGCGCAGTGGTGCACACCCCTACCCTATTTCAAGTTAAACAAAGAAAAACTTTATTTCAATGGAAATTAAGTAAGTTGATTTCAGAGTGACTAGCACTATTGAAAAAGTTATAAAAATATTTGAAGTTGTAGCGTAAACTGAACTTTATTATGTAGGAATTACAGTTATTTTTCCATTAATTCATATTTGTTTACATTTTTGGCAAATAAATCGCGAGCGCAGATTAGTGCATCTCTGCCTACAGACGAGATGTTCTATTTTTTTTACGATGCGTTTCGTCTGCAATCTGTCTTTAAAATTTGTTAGTTTCGAAAACGTGAAATAATGATGATTACTTTGGTAAAATAACAGGATTTAAGTTAGGGATTATTAAATTTAGTTGCTACGAGTTTTCGGAACTGATTAGATCTGATTGAAGTATTGCGTGACCGGAACGATTCCTACTTCGCAGTCCAAAGATTATAATTATAATAGGTACCTACTTAAAATACCTGACCCCCGATACCTACCTGTGTTATTCTTTGTTGAGGAACCAAAAGTTGAGTTGCCTTGGGTAACCTGGATGTCTTTAAGCATACTCAGGACCCAGGTTAGTCAAAGCAAGGAAACCCTGTTCAGGTGGAGATTCATAGACGACTCCTCAATGGAGTGTAAATGTGGTGCTGTTCCACAAACGATGGGGCACTTAATATCATGTCCTGCGATTCCTGTCAGCTGCACGTTACAAGAACTGGTGGAGGCTAGCCATTTAGATAGCCATAGACACGCTAAGAAGAAGAAAGAACCAAAACATTTTACCTGGCAAGTACTTACCTAGTTCAGTCTGGATAAAAATCAATAGGTACTGAACCAAGAGGTTCCTAAATCAGAAGGTTTCGACCTGACGATACCTTAATTTATATTTGAAGGGTTAGATTTATTTTGTTTAATGCTAATTGGTTCAATCATTTTATCCCATGATCTGTGACTTTTTCCTTTCTTCCTTGAAGCTTCCGCGAATCACATTTGGTATGATTCAGTCACAGCAGGACGCTACAGTACCTTACTTATATGACGAACATTTCTTAGGAATTTGCATATTAGCCTTACAAGCGTTGGCCTTGGTCTTACATGGACTGTTATTATTTTATAAAAATCAATTTGGACGCGCCTATAATATGTTATCTCGGCATTTTAAGAGGAGAATCCGCTGGATGCGGTAACCACAGTACCGGTCAAAGTGGCATTGCTTGAGGGAGACCCAGCAGTGGACGTCTTTCAGCTCAAATGATGATGATGTATGCGGCGATGTGCAAATGGAAGCACATCTAATATATAAAATTCTCGTGTCACAGTGTTAGTTACCATACTCCTCCGAAACGGCTGGACCGATTTGAATGAAATTTTGTGTGCATATCGGGTAGGTCTGAGATTCGGCTACTATCTATTTATTTTTTTACAAAACGACGTTTGCGGGGTCAGCTAGTATTACTATAATGTTTAATTATATAATTATTTTTGTTTTGTAGAGAGTATTTGTGTTTTGCTGTGAAGTTTGTGTCTCTTTCCATATGCGTATATATGCAGTTGTTAATAACCTAAATTGATTTAATGAATACCAATAGATTGCGATGCTGCAAACCAGATGTTGCATCAATTATAGTCAATAAACAAGCTGGGACGATGTAGCGAGTCCATTGTCCTGTTAAATAGGCAACCGACATTTATAGACACTATAATCATCTGTGCACAGTGCAATTATAAGTAAACTAGAGACTGTGAAACTGACTAGAGAGTTTAAAAGTAGGAAAACTGGAAACGATGAAAAGTTTGCCAATTCAAAGTTCCAGTGGGGTATGTTTTTATTTCGACAGTTCAACATCATTTATTTATGTTGTTGAGCTCTACCCTTCAAAATGTTTATTTTGCTTTTGCACGAAACAAAAGTATCATAGCGGTCAAAATGTTATACTGGGTGTAATTTTAATCATCGTTATCCTTTTAAGGGGTCATTGTACTCATCATTATGAACAACTTTTACTATGGGCTCAAACCTGAAATCGCAATAAAAAAAATCAACTGTTCGCTACATTTTGACGAGTTATGCGAACATAAATGTAGGGAACTCTCGTTCGCCAAGTGTGCAGAGTACCTATAAAGAACTTCGTTCTAAGTCCAACAAAAAAAGAACCCAGGTTTTATTATTAAATAGTGACTTATTATATGTAGGTAGTTAGTCATTTTTCAGTTAGTTGTTTTAAAACAACGATAACATATAACTTAAAACTTTTGATAACACACGTTTTGTTCATAACTTCCCATTTGTTAGGTACCTAATAATTTACGTTACTAAATTATTAAAAAATGCAGTTAATCGTAAAATTAATTCGAACTGGCAAAACAATCTAATGATATAATATGTAATTTCTTATTTCAATATTTTTAACACAGTCTTAAAAAAAATATGTATTGTCTATTATGTCATTATAATAATAGTTTAGTGCCTAAAGTTGACGCCAACCTAGAATTAATTTTGCTCAAATTAAAACTGTGCAATATTTTTTAGTTTAACATTGAAATTAGTTCTGCCGTTAAGGCGTGAAAATGTACTTAATACACAAAGAGACTGGCCGACAGGTATAATATTTATTAGTAGGTATGGATGGAACACAACGAACGGCTTCAACCCTCAAGGTGGATCGACAAACTGGTGAAGGTCTAAGGAATCCGTTGGATGGGGGCAGCTAAGCCATTGGGGCGATGCCGATCTCCAGCTATGGACGTCTTTCAGCTGTAATGATGAATCGATCTTATACCTCATCAAAAAAGATTATCTTTATGTACAGACGCCAGCACATCAAGCTGCTACAATCTGTCAAATTTCTTTAATAGATTTTCATCTTTATCGTTAAAGCATTAAGTTCAAAGTAGATTGGGAAAATTTTAGTTTCGGGTAGCTTGATGTGCTGGCGGCTGTACATATGTTAACTACAGATATAGATAATTTGAGGAAGTAAATGAATCGATAGGTATATACAAGGAAAAAAATATTTACATGGCCAAAGATAGTCATATCTGTCACGTTAGAGCCATGTGAATTGAACTTTGTTCGCAAATATATTGTTATTTTGTATTATTTAATTAAATGCGACATATATGGGCCAAGGCTCACTGATAACGCTATCTAATTAAAGGAAACGAATATCGTCGCGGACGTTTAAAATATTTAGGTCTAGGCCTAGATTTGTTAGGAATATGCGTGTCTAGGTTGGTTCGTTTATAAGAAACGGATCTTGAAAGACACGTAGAAAATATTGCACAATCAGCTAATAATAGTTAGTAACGTTAAGCCGTTGGTCCCGGCTGTCATTATTGGATCTTTGACAGTCGTTACGGGTAATCAGAAGCCCGAAAGTCTGACAACCAGTCTTACCAAGGGGTATCGTATTACCCAGTATCTAAGTTGTAGAGGTCAGATAGGCAGTCGCTCCATGTAAAATACTGGTATCCAGCTGTAGTTGGGAAAAGGCTAGGCAGTTGATGGTGAGCTAATAATAGTTAGTATGTTTCTACTGAGTTCTGAGGTAAAGACCAGATGACTAGATGCGGAAGGCTGAGGACAGGGTGTTGTGAAGCAGCCTGGGAGAGATCTATCTCCAGCAGTGGACTGCGATAGTCTGATTTGATTGATTGATGTTTCTACAAGTGTGACGCACCTCAAGCCTCTTCCCTGTGTATGTCTACCTATAGTTGGTGGTTATCAGAAAGTCGCAATCAAAAGGTCAAGCTAAACCGTTCAAAATCTAGTCACAATCACATCATAGCGACAATCAATGTGAGTTTGACAGATTGAGACGAGACGAACGATCATTTTCGTTCATTCTTAAAAATATGGAAATTGCCCCTTAGGTCCTTAGAGCGGACATGTGATTACTCTTCGAATACTTATATTTGTGTAGGTATGTAAAATTAATGTACATTATGTTGTTTAAGTACATGTTCACTCTTAATATAGTTATGAATTATAAGGCCAATTATATATAAAAAAAAGACTGAATTTTGAAAGGTTTAATACTTAAAAGTTTCAAGTATTAACCTTCAAAAATAAACTGGCTTTTAACTGGTCTGTTTCAAGTTGAAACAGACAGTTAAAAACCACTTTATTTTTTTGAAAAAATATGAAAATGTTGTTATCCGTGACTATTAATCAATCAACTCAGCCTATCGCAGTCCACTGCCGGACATTGGCCTCTCCCAGGCTTCGCCACAACACCTTGTCCTCCACCTTCCGCATCCAGTTTATCCCACCCCTTTTTTGAGATCGTCTGTCTTTCTAGCTGGAGGGCGTCCCACACTACGCTTGTCGATCCGCGGTTCTTGACTACCATATACACTAACACTAGTGGTGTGCATTGATTTTCAGTACAGTGGGTGCTGTAGTTCCAGAGATTACCCCCTACATACAAACATACAAACTTACAAACTTTACCTCTTTATAATATTAGTATAGAAGAACATAAGTGGCCTTCTAAAATTAGAAGGTAGGTACCACTTTATAAATTTTAATTATAACTTAAAAAGTCGGAGACCATACTAAAAACCTGATTATAAGAAGAAAGGAGGGATTAACTTATTTATCACATATTATTAGTAATTAAATAATTTAATTTCTCGCCTACTGGTTGACATTTTGCATAAATGATATAAAAAAACATTTACAGGTACATCGCATCGCACATTAACCCAGATAGGTTAATGTTAAACGACAAAATCTAAGAAAAAAAAAGTATTTTGAGTTTTTTTTTTAGTTAGAGCTACAGTTACATTTAGGTTCTTTCTTTTGTTCCTAAAAATAAACGAAATCCAAGTAAAAGAATCCGATCTCATATTTAATTATCGGTTCAGTCCTTACTAATGACGTGCAAGATAAAGTATAAAATTGTTTGTACCTTTTTAATATTGTTTACGATTTCATTGCAATTTTACCTGAACCCAAAACGGTTGGTAGGCAATAAAGCTGAGAACCTAAAAATAAAATAGGATTAACTTCATAGGAATTAACTTATTCTGAGTTTCAGAAAAAAAAAATACTTATAACATCATTTTAAAAAAATGTGTTTTGTTAAAGACGTAGTTTTTAAAACCAGACTACATGCATTATCATTTTTATTCCCTATTTGAGTAAGTATACGTTTGAATAAGTACTATTAAACAAAAAAAAAACAGAGAAACAACTTTTTATCATCATCCTCATCATCAGCCTATAGCAGTCCACTGCTGGTCATAGCCAGTAGGCATGTAAAATTAATTCAAACTCAAAGCATTTATTTAAAATAAACCAATTATAGGCACTTTTGAATTGTCAAGGGTCGGTCAGTCAGAAAGATGAAGCTAGTTGCCCATTCCCCAAAGCGTAGGTATCTGTGGAGAAGAACTGGCAAGAAACTCCAAAGACTCTCTTTTAAATAAAAAAATTGTTACAAAAATCTTGGTTACATCATTCATGTTGAAATTATACATGTGAGAACGATGCAGAAAGACGTGCACGTTAAAGGCGTCCGTACTAAAAAAACAATTCATAAATGAAAATAAATTAAAATAAGCCGTGGCGGCTAAGAGATGACCAGTCCCTACTGACGGCGTCCGTTCCCGAACATGACGTATGGATCAGCACCATTCAGCTCAACCATTTTGAAGGGAACCCAATGATCCAACACACACGCCACCATCAGCGAGACATTTGAGTGAGCATGACATACTCTCAGCCGCCAGGGCACATTCAAGTCAATGAAAGACGTACTCAGTAAATGGTAGCTTTATAGTTTAGGTACATAGTGCTCACACGTGTGCTATGCAATTATAAAATACTAGCGACCCGCCCCGGCTTCGCACGGGTGCAATGCTGCTACTAAGTATAGGTACTTCAAGAATGTCAGCACGCGCGCGCCGCCCCGGTCCCCGGCCGCGGCCGGTACCGCACCAACCGCTATGTCCCGGCATTTTAAATCTGTAATATCTTCGAAAATATTCATTTAAATTACATGCTGTAAAGGGCCATATTTATCTATATTAAATGCACAATGTATTTAAGGTACTTAATTGGATAAGGATTAATGCTGTATTGCTTAAAATCGCTTCGTAAATAAGCCATTATTTCTCGTAAAAAGTAAAGGATAAAAAATTATTATTGTGGGTTATCCCTAAGAGATAGAGATAGACACACAAAAAAGTCCGCGATGGTATCATCGCGGACTTTTTTGTAGACCTTTTAAGGTGTACAATACTGTAGTACATTATTTTGACCTATCTCGTAGGGTTAAGCCAGTGTTTGAAAAGTAAGCGCAAAAAAATGTGTTTATTTACGACATCACATTAGAAACCTCAAAAATTATCAGTGTTTCTCTACTATACATGCATGCATATATTATATATATAAACATTCCTCTTGAATCACTCTATCTATTAAAAAAAACCGCATCAAAATCCGTTGCGTAGTTTTAAAGATCGAAGCGTACATAGGGACAGAGAAAGCGACTTTGTTTTATACTATATAGTGATAGTGATAGTGACTAAGAGATTGAATTTATATAATGCAAAGATAGTTTTTTCAATCTTCAGCACCTCCAACTATATTTCCGAATGCTAATTAATTAGTTTATCCGCCCTTGTGGAGCAGAACCAGCATTCAGCAAAGCATTTTTGTCAGCGATGTAATCCCCCAACTTATGCAATATTTGGATTTCGTTTCATTGAGTTGGAGTATGTGGGGGGGTATTTTATTGTAACATTTTAAACAGTACCCCATGAAGGATGAGTCTACTTTAGCCAGTCTGAAACCTGGTTGAACTAATTGGTCCTTTTTCTAGTCCCATAGGTGTGTCTGTCTCCTCTTTTACTGAAATTAAAAATAAAATACCAAAAGCGGTTCTAAGGAAGTGACATAATATACAACGTGTAACGTTAAATGCGCAAAATCTGAAAATAGTTTGTTCATAATTGACTACTGAATCGATTTCAGTAAAATAGATTTTTTTTTTCAAAAATTATTTTATTGCCATACTATCCGCCGATTGAGCCAAAGAAAATTAAGTCTTTTTTTAAGGCAATAAGACTCAATTTTGAATGCATACAGTAATGCTAGGATCAACACGATTTTCTTAAAGAAATAGTTAGCTTTAAAAAAAATAGTTTTGGTCATTGTATTATGCTTTTAACTCAATACTCTAATTGGGGTGTATGAGGTTTTGCGTTAATTGTGTTACACATTGTATATGAGAACGATACCTATAAATATATAAATATTTTTTTTTATATTAGATTAATACTCTATCTTCGCCTCTCTGCTCGATGCTCTGGTTTTTTATTTCCATAAAAAATTAAGATCGACGATCAAAATACCTAGGTAGTACTTGAAGTAAAACACCTGTTTTTTATGCATATTAATTATTTTGTACGCATTTTAATAAAAATCTACTTATTAATATCATCCGAGCAAAAAAAAGTAAACTGGCTAACGACACAAATAAAATTATATATAATTTAATGTAACAAAAAAATATATATATACATTTAACACTACAATACAACACAAACAATGGGCGGCCTTATCGCTTTCTGCGATCTCTTCCAGACAACCTTGATAACTAGAACCTTTAATATTATTAAAGGAATATTTAAAAGTGATTTGAATAAGGAAATTAATAAATGTAAATAATAAAAAAAATCCAATCATCGGTGCATACATAAAAAAAACAAGTTTCTGTTTCGCCTAGCGCTCAGCTGTGTTACGGAGGTACGTCATCGAAAGTTCATTGACTCGCCCCAGCCGTCAGCCGTGTGTCGGACTGTCGGTCAAGGCAATGATAGTATCGTAGTGTAGTTTCCTATCTTTATAAGACAAACTGTGAAACTACCGAGTTTGTGACCTTGAAAAATATCTCTCTCTTAATATATATCTTTTATCCGTATTTTGCGATCTTAATTTTAACACATTATATAAACTCACGCCTAGTTCCCATGGAGTAGGTAGAAGCTACAGAAAGCCAACTGATACGATCTTAACATGCTCGTAATAATTGCTTCGTTTGCATTCGTTTGTATCGTAATTTTTCTTTCAGAATTTTTTATCTAAGTATATTAGTATAATAATGAGAAAAAGATTTGTTCGTTACGCTTTCACGCTAAAACGGCTGAATGGATTTGGATGAAATTTAGCACATGGGTAGACCATGACCTGAATTAGGACATAGGATACCTCTTATCCCGATATTTCTACGGGATCGAGACTTATGCGGGTGAAACCGCAGGGTGCAGCTAGTTTCAGATATTTGCCGATCTTTTCCCTTACGCGTTAAGTTTTCTATTGGTTTCTTTTTAACTTGAGGAAGATTAATTTGATTATTTGCAAATATTGCATTAACTAAATTATAAAGGTTTCCGAAAGCTTTTGCAGAAAAATATATTTTGCTTTATTTTGAAATAACCACACCACAACAAACTTACATGGCCGGTTAGCTTAGGCTCTCCGAACTTTCACGCAAGTTCTCTCGCTCACACTCGCCTCATGCATGTCACCTTTTTTTTCTAAAAAATGTTACTGCGCAGCCTTCTGCGCAAAGTTCAAAACGGCCATGATTCATCGGCCGTATTGTATAATAATAAATTCTCTTAGATTCTGTAACAAGATAAGATTAAGGATTTTTCGTAGGTAAGTATCCATCTATAGATCTTACTAATATGAGTAATAAAGATGATAAGTTTGTTTGAACGCGCTAATTCTGGAACTACCAGTCGCATTTGATTTTTTTGTTTCCCCTTGATTACCCGATTCTTGGGGAAGGTTATAGGCTATTTAACATCACGCTACGCCCCTTAGGAGCTGAACAAAAATAATAAAAGTCAGAAAGAACGCTCAGCGAAAACGAGGAAATAGAGCGGGTGGGCGATGGGAAGCGACGCGACGTGGTGGAAATTTCACGCGGACGAAGTCGTGGGTAGAAGCTAGTAACTAATACTTAGATCATAGTTACATAATCACGATGATCATCGTTTTATTATATTTGTATTAATAATTAATAACAACATAATTTTTGCTCTATCGGTTTGGAAATACCAAACTGACTGTAATGTACTTTTTTTTGCATAGAAAAGTTTAAGTCATTTTGAGTTTTAGTTTAGTTTTTGTGTACTAATGATGCTATAATAAATAAGTACTATTAAATTGACGCACTTTGCCGAGGTTTTTTGGAAAAACAAAAATATCATAACATTATAAATAGTAGGCACATTACCTACTTTTACTTAGAGGGGCTCATGGCTAAGTAATAACAGCCGCACGGGTCGGTCTTAAAGGTTCAGCAACGCTTGCTGGGGTCAACCCGTGGATGGGTGACCATCCATCACACACCGAGACCCCTCCGTGCCTCGGAAAGCACGTTAAGCTGTTGGTCCCGGTAAACTACTTACACTATTTTATGCTCAGTCAGAGTGTAACCAAAATGAAAATGAAAATTTTTTATTTCACATAAGCCTACAAGGGCACTTATGAAACGTCAGAAGTTAGGTACACGGTTCCAATTGGTCGTTTCCTATGGAGAAGAACCGGCCAGAAACTCCACGGTTACTCTTTTAAAAATAATTGGCTTTTACAATGTTTTAAAATTGCAGTAGGTATGGGAGGACAGCGTAGGCGTGTCAACAAGTACCAGGTACTTGATAAAATAAAAAATGGTCTTCAGATCTAAAACCTACAGGGCCTACCAAGTCCTCAAATTTACAAAACAGGAATCTATCAAAAAGATATTATATAAAATATAAAAACCTGTATGACACTTCACGTGTCCAGAGGGGCAATTCTCGTAATTTATAAGAACGTTCACAGTCTGATCTCAGTCTCAATCTGTCAAAAACACCTCAAATTTCCCTACATTTTGACAAGTTTTTAACATTTGTTTGTCGCCGAGATGAGACTGTGACTAGATTTTGAACGTTTTATATTACGAGAATTGGACTACAGAGGTCTGGGTCGTTCTTTGGTCTAAGAATTAGCATTGCCATTCAACGTGGCAATGCTACCAGTCTTCTGGGCACTTTTCCGGATGACAGCGATGCGGACGAGTACTTCGACACTTAAGTGTCCTTTGTTTTTTTGTATTTATGATATTTAGTCTTTTGATTTAGTGTCTAGTGTAAATAGTTAGTTACATATAAAAAAAAATAAAAATCTTAATTTGAGAGCAGTTAATAGACATCTACGTAGTTATGCTGTTAATGAGGTGCCAGGGAAGCCCCGTGTGCAGAAGGAATTTTTGCAAACTACCTTGTCTTCAACGTAGTCTATAATCTTATATAATATGCTTTTTTGATAAGGACACGTTTGATGAGGGTTTTGAACTTTCCATCGCTAAGTTCTGTAACCGGCTTTAACAACTTGTTATAAAAACGGATGATATTTATATGAAATAACTTGCTAGTTTTAGATATTCTAAATTAGGTATCACAATTTCATTTTTAATACGGGTATTTATATTATGGAAATCGCTTCTTATTTTGAAAAGTCCTAAATTTTGCGAACATAGAAAAATATACTTTCTAAAATATAAAGAGAAAGCTGAATTAGTATATCAATTTCTTTGAATTTGTTTCTAAGAGACTCGCGAGGACCCATTTTATAGACTGCGCGGATTGCCCTCTTTTGTAAAGTGAAAATTGAATCTACGTTAGCTGCAAACCATTTCGAAAGAACAGACAGACTATCATTGACATGTAAGACATCCGTATTTTTTCTACCTATTTTAAAAATAAGGGAAGTGTCATCAGCGAATAAAATGATATCCGATATGTTAGCCATCATGTAAGGAAGGTCATTAATATACACTAGAAATAAGAAAGGGCCAAGAATTGAGCCTTGAGGCACGCCCATCTTAACTAGATATGTAGGTATGATGACGTCGCCCCGTTAACGTTTATTTTTTGCTGCTCTTTGATAGATATGAAAGAACAAGATCAGCCGCCTGTCCACGAATTCCGTAATGGTATAATTTACAGATCAGTGTATTATGGTCAACGCAGTTAAAAGATATTGAGAGATAACAGAAATTGCCAATTGCATCCTGGGACTTCTCCCATGATTCCAAAATGTGACTGATGTGTTTTACTCCCGCGTCCGTCATCGACCTACTTTTCGTGAAACTAAACTGGTGACTATGTCAAATCAAATCAAAATCATTTATTGCAATCCATAATGTGCAATTACAGGTGGTAAATAAAAATAATAATAGAAACAATTATGGACCCTGTCGGGCACAGCAAATTTTTTAAATAAGTAGAGAGAGAAGAGCGCTTTAATAATTTAATGAATCGCTTTAATTTTTTTTTTGCTTTAAAATACCATTTGAGTTAAAATGTGACAACATCTGGTCTAGCATGATTTTTTCGTAGATTTTGCTCAATGCTGCTAACACAGATATCCTACTAATATTATAAATGCGAAAGTTTGTGAGGATGGATGGATGGATGTTTGTTACTCTTTCACGCAAAAACTACTGAACGGATTTTGATGAAACTGTACAGTAATATAGCTTATACATCAGAATAACACTTATGATACTTTTTATCCCGATATTCCCACGGGATCGAAACTTACGCGGGTGAAACCGCGGGGCGCAGCTAGTAGGTCTATAATTGGAGGGATCAAACTTACTACCCGATTTGAAATTTGAAAATTGGTACTACTTTACTATGTTTCATTAAGTCAGGAAACGTACCGCTGTCTAAACATTGATTAAATATATGCCTGTTAGGGCAGGGGCAATTGTGTCAGAAATCCCCCATAAGTCTTCAGTGTTTTTTATGTGAACACTTTAAAATGCTTTTTTAATAGTGACAATAGAAATGGGCTTGAATTCAAAGCTTAGAATAACCTTATTCAAGTTTTCTTTAAGAAGAGATTCAGCTAATATAGGTGATGAGGGGAAAGATTTTGTAACCTCTATTGGGGTGTTGGTAAAGAAATTTTCTAGTGTCTCAGCCACTTTTAACTTATCTGAAATTATTTCATTATCAATTTTTAGGCACAACTCATTCTGATCTTGCTGTTTTGTGTTTCCAGTTTCTTTGTTTAATTATCGCTTTTATTTTATTATTAGACTATACTAATTTTGTTAGTTATTAATTTAGATTTAGCCTCAGCGCAGACTCTTTTGAATATTTTTGAATAGTTTCTTACATAATTATGAAGGGCTTTATCAGAAGTTAATGATTTCTCGTGATACAAATTATATAAAATATTTCTCCTTTTTCTAATGCCAGCTGTGGATCATTCACAAAATTGTGGTTTATTATTGATAGTAACTTTTTTACAAGACATGTTTTATTGAATTCTTGGCATACTGTAGAAAATAATGTACCATAGTTTGTTAGGGTCTTGTGAATCAAAACTAGCTGTTGAAAGATTACTAAGAACATTATTATTAAAGATTTTCAATCTATTTTTAGTTAGAGGTCTTAATTGAATGGATTTATGTATGTGTAATTTTTTACCTAAGTCAAATGATACAAGTTGACCAGTGTGGTCAGACCCAACGCCACTAATTAAGGACGAATCTTTTATTTTACAATTAGTATTAGTAAATACATTGTCGATGCATGAAGCAGAAGTTGCTGTTATTCTAGTTGCTTAATTAAATATACATTTTATATTAGACGATTTAAACAATGAGATTAGCTTACATTTTTCTGTTGAATTATCTAATAGATCAATATTTAGGTCACCACAAATAAAAACAAATTTACTATCTTTAAAAAGTTTACTTAGTATTTCTTCCGTTATGATAAAAAATTATGACAAGTTTGAGGCTGGTGGTCTATAAAACATAAGAAAATATGGCCCTCTACCTCTGCACATGCTAACTCACATAAGCGATCAACAAACCAAGCTGTGATATCCTTTCTTTCTTTATGTCTAAAACAACTATTACATAATATCAAAGTACTACCTCCTACTGTTGTTCGCAATGGCAACTGAACCATTATTGACATTAAACAACATTCTATATGGTTTTAACCAGAGGGGCAATTCTCGTAATTTTATGAACGTTCAACAGAACGATGAACAGTCTGATCTCAGTCTCAATCTGTCAAAAATATTTCAAATTTCCCTACATTTTGACAAGTTTTTGACATTTGTTTGTCGCCGAGATGCATCCGAGATGAGACTGCGACTAGATTTTGAACGTTTTAAATTAGCAGAATTGGCCTACTGGTTTCACAAAAACATAAGATATCCATTGTGATATTTATCAATTAACATTTCCACGTCTAGGATTTTGCCAGAGATGCGATTTATATTTTGGTGATACAGTAAAATATTCTTATTATGCTTCCCTTTTGTCGACTCTAAAAGTTTAAAGAATGAATTACACTATTATTACAAGTACTAGATAATACTGTTTCGTCACTTAAACTAGTAATCTGTGTGTATACTGTAAGCTAACAAGGTAGCCAATACATGTTGACTTTTCTTGGGAAGAAACTGAAGTTCCTGAACTAATACAAAATCCGTAACAAAATTGTTTGTGTCAAAATACAATAAACGGCCACTATGACGACATGTCAATATATGCATTAAGTTGCTTAAACTACAAATGTAATCGTTTTCTGCATCATACAAATTATTAGAATATGGCAATGCACATAATATTAATTTACCTAATTTTAATTTAAGTAGGGTGTCAATACCATTAACTAGGTCCCTTTTAGTTAACCTCAGACTGTTTCCAATTAAAAGAACTACCTACAGTAGTCTGCTCGTTCATTTGTGTATATTTTATTTTATGAACAAGCTCATTAATATGCAGGTTATGATAACAACAGTTAAATATAGTATGTTTAGAGCGGTTATTTAATAATGATCCAAAACCTGATCCTAATCTATCAGAAAATACCAAAACTAATATTAAACTTGTGAACACTTTGTGTCTTCAAGAGTTTCTTATACTTTTTAATGTTTTTACTAATTTTAATATATTTCTTAATTTTATTATAACTAGTTGGAGTTGGACATCTAGTTAAGGTATTGTTCCCAGTCAGGTCTATGGTAATGATGTGCTTCTCATACTCCAGTCCAGATACACTACCAACCAGCTCGTTGAAAAGGTTATTGTTGTTGGCAACCTGTTCGCTGGCTTTCAGAGAGTTGATGGTGGAAATGGTGTTGTGTGCCTCGCATAATTCTGCTTCAAGGTCTGATATGCGTTTCAATGCCTGGTCATGAGTGTCACTGCAAGTTTGAAAGTCTAACACTAGTTGACGGAGATGGTGATTCTGGTCAAGTATGTAACTTTTATTTAATGTCCCTATTATACCTAGCGAATCGCCCCTGATTCGTATGGTTCTTGCGACTAGATAAAACATGGAGATTTCTTTATTTATAAACCTTCCGGAATAAATTCTCTAACCGCAAAAACAAAACATCAAAATTCTTTGAGTAGTTTAGAAGAACAACGCGGTCAAACAGAGAGACACTAAACGCGACTTTTATTTATAATATGTGTAGATATAGATCTCCTTATTTAGAAACGATGACATTTGCATGTAGTGATTGCAGATGCGATACCATCACACTTCCTTTTCGAACAGATTATTCCGTTTATGAAATATCTTTTAAAGTGGTCCAATATTGGAGGAAGAAATAGGCATGAGCCAAACCTCGAATTATGACTTTTTACTTAGGATTTTTCAAGTCTCTCCAACCGCATTTCCTCTTATGGACTCTTGCCTGACATTTTATACTTCCGATTTAAGAAAATTGCTCAATTTCTTGAGCAATTTTATCCGATTTGACACGATAATTAGTGTGGAAACGGAAGGTGTGTACCGAGAGCTCGTTTGAAATTGTGCAAGGTAGCGAGTGACAGGATTTAGATTCCAAGGAAATAATTACATTTACGTGAAACGTCAAAGAAATAATTGGTACTGCTCATACCTACAGAAGTTATACCCCAAAACATAAATGATAGGCCAGAAATAAACTGCTCACAATATGTTTATTCTGGACTTAAAAATAAGTTTCGAAATTGTAAAAAGTTGAAGTTGAATACTGGCCTCAAGGAAACTCAAACTCAATCTGAAAGCAATTACAGGCACTATTGAAGAGTCAAGGAGTCAGTATGAAAGACGAAGCTAGTTGCCCATTCCAAAACGTAATAGGTGTCTATGGAGAACAACGGACAAGAAACTTCATGGACGCTCTTTTATTAAATCAAAATCTTAACATATTGCTTACGCCGCGATTACAAGAAAATCTCTATTTTGGTTAGAAGGATTTACTTCCTGAAAAAATAGAGGAACAGCGCCCTATTTGCGTAACACACTATCAATTTGATATTGCTAATCCATTGCTTCATATGTTCGAAAAAATTGTCTGCTCAACACCGTAAATAACACAATGAATGTTGTTGAACTGTCAAAACAAAAGCTATTGCTACTGTTTGTTACGCAATTACCCGGCTGTTTTTCCAACGTTGTCGCCAGACGCCAAGGCTGACCAAGAGACCTAAGTAATTCTTTAAAATTGACTAGTGTCGTTATTTTTACATTATTAACAGCTACTCCAGAGGTTACACAACTAGGTTAACTTCCGTGGTACCTTATTGTCACTATTCCGATGTATTTTTTATATGCGTAATTGTGGAAAGATATGGTTGTTGTTACGTGTTTCTATAGTCTCTTCCTTAATGGCGACCTTAATACATATATTACGTATACAAGTATATTTTTACTAGCTTTTGCCCGCGACTTCGCCCGCGTGGATGACGGAACTGGGAAGATTCCCAGGGCCGGTTCACAGGTAGTCGCTGGTAAACAATATAACTAATTGTAAAACGCTTTATCTTTTCGTGGAGTAAGTGAGTGAGTAATTGTTTCATTATTTAGGTCACGATTGACTCATTGTACAAATTCTAGGATTGGTCTAGAAACATACAGATACAAAGCAATAACAAACAAAAAGTGCCGATACGTTTTATTACAGCGATTTAGATTTTGATTGCTGCCGCATTTAATTAATTGTAATTAGTAGGTAAATGTGTTTATCTATACTAATGTTATCTTCGGAATTGAATTGTGTAATCTTCGGAACTCCTGATCCGATTCCGAAAATCCTTTCACTCATAGGAAGCTACGCTATTGCCGAGTGCCATTGGATCTTTTATGGTATGATTGGTTTCCACGCGGACGGAGTCGCGCACAGAAACTAGTAAATGATATAACTAAGTTTAAAAAGCTATAGCTTTACGTGGGGTAATTACTTAAGTCACGATTGAGTCATTGTACAAAGTCTAGGATTGGATTAGAAACGCATACAGATACATAGTAGGTAGGTACTTACTGATAAAACAAAAAGTCTCGACACATTTTATTACAGTGATTCACATTTTAATTGCAGCTGCATTTAATTAATTGCAATCAGTAAAAGTATCTATAATTAATATTCTAAAACGTTATAGTCGACGCATTGAGATTGACAGGACGTTGCGAAATTCGATATGAAGTGAATTGGACCGCCAATGATGCGATGTGCCAAATAGACCAATTTTCTGATAATCTAAAGAACATTTCCCGTAATTAACGTTTAAAATCTAATCGTAATCTCATCTCAGCGACAATCAATGTCAAAAACTTGTAAAACATTTCCCTTTAGAAATAAGAGGTATTTTTAACAGATTGATCAGACTATGAACGTATTTAATTACGGTAATGCTAATGGCCCCTCAAACTCAAAGGATTTATTTCAATTAAACCATCTACAGGCAGGTTTGAATTGTCAAGAAGTTGGTCAGTCAGAAAAAATGAAGTTACTTAATTGCCCATTCCAAATTCTCAGATGAGCTGACAAATTGCTTATGTCATCGGAATGTCATTCTTAAGACGTCACAATAGATATTCAAGATATTGTGCTCGCTTTGCAATGAAATCAGCATCTCGAGACACGTCAAGATAAACAAACATAATTATGTAGAAGGCAACTTTCATGACGTACAGTCAACCGCTCTTATATTATAAAAGTTTAACTGTGACGACAGCGCTTTTATTTCATAGCGGTAATGCCAATTTTCGTAGTTCAATTGTCACTACGCCGTGTGGTTGACTGGTACATGCCTATGATTGATGCGATCGTGGGTAGACAGCACTTTCGCAAATTAATCTTGAGAAAATTTGACGGTTAGCGCCTCCAAGTCATTGCGACTAAAAGGCGTATCCCAATCGATTTTAGTTCAAGGCGACGCCGACAGTTTTGCGTATCTTTATTATTCAAGCGTTTCACAGTTCAATATTGTAATACCTACTACAGTCATTGTGACACTGAGTGTTGATTAACTAATATTACAAAATTGTTAATGCGTGATCTATTACGACGTACACTTGGTCGTTGTTTATATATTTTACAATGATGCGCACTCGAATGACATCAATTTTAAAACTAATTTCTTTCTCGTAGATATATCGCGCACATTACACTTTTGTGAACTGTCATTTTCATTTACAGTGTTGGTACTAAAAAGTAAAAAAAAACTCATACATGTAGGTATAATAAATACATACGTTTAAAAATAATGCGCGTGGGAAGCACCGCAGCAGCACCATGTGATAGAAGTGAAACATTAAAGAAAGAATAAGTTATATCTTTCTTCTCTCTCATGTAACGAGATGTGCCTAAACGTGACGCGCTTGAAATTTCACTCTCAATTCTCGACCAATTAACATTATCGAATCGTCGCATAAGAAGTTATACTTTAAATAGACTTTTTAGTGCGTAATCAATTTATTTCCCGTCCATACTGCTGACGTCCTTTGTTTAGTTTCATTTAGATCCAAACCGCAATGATGTCATTCGCGACAAATTTATCGTAGGCCCTTTTTATAAATCATATTTGTATTTATTAAACAAATATCCGTATTATTTTGCTCACTACTTGGCATTTGTTTAGTTTTAACGTAGGAATACTTAATATTTTTAATAGAACGGTGTTACCTATTGATCACAAAAAAATCTTATTTAAATTAATTATCTTGACTGCTTGTTAAGGGCAAGTGCCAGAGAAGCCCGCGATATTCAAATTTTATTAGGTTATTTGCAATTTGCAGGCCAGTGTCAGGTTGTATGTTGATTAAAAATGATTCGATTAGAAAAAAAACCATGATTACAGAACTATAATCATTAAAATCATCGATACCTATCGTGGTGATGATTTTAATAACACTGACATGCAAATTGCAAAAAAACTTAGGTAATAAAATTAAATTTTCGCAGAATAAAAACGTAGTGTCTAAAGTATTTTTCTTTTTCATCACACCTCACAATGGACTCAAATAGTTAATTTACTGCCCTTGTAGATTAATCTGTTGTTCACAAACTAAACTAAATTTAAGTTCAGTGCATCTTTTTCTTTCTATTTCATTACGAAAAGGACAGAAGATAAAATATTAGTTAAGTCCTGTCAAATTAGATAATCCATAGACAAATTAGACGAGATTAAAAAATTGGCTACTAAAAATACGTCAACTTACGTCAGGCTCTGACTAATTTGACAGGACTAAACTAATATTTATCCTCTGTCCTTTTCGTAATGATATAGAAAGAAAAAGATGCACTGAACTTAAATTTAGTTTAGTTTATGAACAACAGAATCGGGGTCATTGTTGACTATCACTAGCTCCTAGATTAAGTTTCATTAGACGCCTCAGTTCTTCTTTATCCTTCTCTCATATTTAGGTCTCCGCATTATTTTTTGTTATAATAAGACCGCTAGGTACACACTATACAGTACACCGATGATGAAACAAGGGCAATGGGGCTTGCGGTCAGAGCGTAGCGGAATTTTATGCCGTTGTATTTTTGGCGCGCACAAGAAAAAAACTGTTTGTGGGCAATGTTTTGTTATTGTGATAAGAATGCTTTTAGTATGTTTTTCCTGCTCTATTTCGAAAGTAATTTTATAGGGTAGGTACCATCGAGGAGAATTACATCTGCCCAATTTGATAATAAAATCCCGTGCACACGATAACCACATCTGTTAGCAAGCGTTACGATAGCGGCCGAGTGCTGCAAGCAAGAATAACCCTTACGGTGTATAGATATAAGTTTCGGAATTTACATCTGCCCAATTTGAAAACAAAATCCCGTGTACACGATGACCACATCTGTTAGCAAGCGTTACTATAGCAGCCGAGCGCTGCAAGCAAGAATAAGGTCCGTAACTTAACTTCGAGAGTCATATGTGTGAAGATTAGTGTTGATTTATGTTCGCATAACTCGTCAAAATGCAGGGAACAGCAGATTTTTTTTGCGATTTCAGGTTTGGCCCCATTGTAAAAGTTGTTCGTAATGATGAGTGAAAACGGCGATTAAAATTTCAATCTATATAGTACAGTACATAATACAGACGCCGGGCTGCTTTTGAAAAATTCGTGATGGAAAAACGGAAAACCCAATAACACTGTCCGATCTGGGAGTCGAGCATGAGGTTCCCCTCATGCTCAGCAGAAGCGCTTGCGATTACGATACCAACGAGTCACTGAAACAAAGACATTCGATGTTATTATACTGTAGTGCTATTGTGTAAAAATTCACCGTGAAAACTTAGGTGAAGTGAGCTGTCGCTCCACCTGATGTTAGGGATTACCCCTATTGATAGCTCACTTCATGTTCACTTCACCTAAGATATCACGGTGTGATTTTTACAGAATCGACCGGCTGTAATAAAATATGTAGGTATGTATACACTTTTGTCTATGGAAAGATAATTGTATTAAGGGTAATGTACTCTAGAGACTTGTTGCTTTCCATAATGGGGAGTTCGGAATGCCAGGTGTTGTATGAATAAAAATAAGCATTTGAGATATCAAATGCTCAAACATTCCTCATTCGTCAGTATGAGGAATGTGTCTAGGTGTTGGGACGTGTCAACTACTACTGGGAAATTATGGTTAGTCACCCAACCTTGAGCATATTTGACCGTCCTATTTGCACCTATATGTAATGAGGTAATTAACCAGTTTTGATTGGCAGAGCTGCCCCCAAACCACCTAAGGTAGTGAAGTGCAAAAAAAAAAAATTACTATATCCAGTGCAGCTAAAAGTAGCCAGTAGTAGTATACCAAAACGAGTTCAATGCAACCTCTTTTTTAATTTTTTTGAAATAAAATAAAGTAAAATTTTGAATTTAGGTTTCGCATTCCAAAATAGAACTTATTTAAAATCTAATATAATGTTTTTTTAAAACATACCTATCAAATTATGCAAAAAGCCGTTGAGTTCTATTGATTGTAATGGTTTTTTTTTTATAAAATTCCACTAAAACTTCATCCTTATCGGTGAAATGAATAATTATGCCCTACAGTAATCACTAAGACTAGCACTTAGTACATAATTCTGTCCTCCCCCGCGTATTTTTTTTAGGTTACTATATTATCTGTTCCATACATTTTGACCGCGTGCACTTTTCTATGAAACATCAGATTTTTTTTGTAATAACCGACTATAAATTTTAACGCGGCTGTGCAGAATCATGTACTTTCTGGATCCATGGTAACAGAGCGGTTCTGCACTACATCCGATCCGAATCCGAGACATGCCGGTCCGAAATGACCAGAGTTCTATTTGTATGAGGGGTTCATTGCGCACTAGATCCGAACTCTATCCGTCTGAATTTAGAACATTCCCAATTCGGATTGAAGTCGGCTCTTTAATTCGGATTCTAATCGGATGTAGTACAGAACGCTCTTGCAGTTTGCACCTCGATGTTCTTGCCAGCCTGTTTAAATTGTTGCAATTTTTAACCGACTACGACGAAGCAGAAAGGAGGGAGAGGCTGTTCAGAGGATAGCCACCTTACCCTACCCTAGCAAACAATTCATTCTAACAGTAGTAAGCAATCAACAGCTTTAGGGCAAAGTGACCACGGCTATCCTCTGAACATCACTATGAATATGTATTAATTATATATTACGTGTAAGTTGTTTGTATAGGTATATAACAATTTCAGATGAGAATATTTTCTTGTTTCATACTTTTTAGACAGTGTTTTTGTTTACATTTTAGTAACACTGGTTTGTTATTTGTTAACAGACGAAAAAAGAAGAGATTTAATCGACAGTAATATTTTATTTTTATTTATAGCGATAATGACAAGCAACACCTTTTTAAACAAATTTGATATTCATATATATTAAGAAGAATTATTAAATGAATGTGAACTAATAAAAATAAAACAATAAATTAAAATTTATGACGGGGATCAAAATAAATGAATTAATTCGGACAAATTTAAGCAGATGCATACATAGCATACAAGTTTAAGCTGATTTTATAGTTTTCAAAAACATCGGCTTATAATTTTATCATCAAAACATGGTCGGTTTTTTATATTTCATTATTTACCTGAAATCTTGGTATCAAAACATAGTACTTAAGTAATAAATATTATTTATTGTTACAAAATACTCAGTTCTTTTTGTAGTTTTTGATGTATGTCTCTGCAAAGTTACCTACGTTGTTTGATGGTCAACTAGCTTTTGCCCGCGGCTTCGTCCGCGTGGATATCGGAAAATATCCCACGGGAACTTCCTACCGGGATTCAAATTTTTATGATTATAATTCTATAAATAAATGTGTGTTACGGAGGCGTATCATATTTGATCAACATACAATTTAATACGGGCCTGCAAATTAAAAAAAAAACTTAAGGAAATATGAATTTCGCGGGATATCTTGACGCTTTCGTCGTAAACTTAACAATGATAGAGAACAAGGGACAATGTTGTTACTAAGCCAATCACAAACCACACCTGCTCATACCTTACGTACTTCTTAAGCCATATATACCTGCCTAACACAAAAGTTAATTGCAATAAATACTCGTGTAAATTCCTTTATCAATAGGTTTTCGTAATATTGTCTTTAGATTGCGATCCAAGGTTCTCATTGTGGGAACTGACAGAACTTGAGCAATATCTGTATGTATGTATGGTGTTGCTCAAAAAGCTTCGGCAATCGTTGAACAAATTAATATAAATAAATCATTACAAACTATCTGACCATGATTTCTTTCGACACTACACAATATGGCGATGGTCAATTAAATTCTCTTCATTGAATAATCTTCGAGCAAAAAATATATATGAACTTTTTATACAATTTTATAGTAAAATCTATGTTTTTTTTAAAGAAGTTAGTTTAAAAGGAGTTAATTTTAATCATTATCCTAATGCTTACATGATTATCTTCATAAAAACTTGGTCAGTGTTAAGTGCAAGTCATTATTTTTTTATGATTCATATTTAATAGGAAGTGCGTTCATATAATTATTACATAAGGGCTCAATTATAAAGCTCTTATATATTTTATTAATTTATTTTAAGATAATATTAACATAATACATAAGCTAACATACTCAAAAAATAATAATATGTAATGTACAGACGCCAGCACATCAAGCTATCCGAAATTGTCAAATTTTTCCAATAAACTTTGACCCTTATGTTTTAGCGTTAAAGTCTATCTATTAAAGAAATTTGACAGATGGTAGTAGCTTGATGTGTCTGCAAAATAAGGGTAAAGAATCATAGGCCATCAAAATATTTGTCCGCATCGCTGTCAGCAAGAAAAGTGCCCAGAAGGCTGGTCGCAATGCCGCATTGTATGGCAATGCCGATGCTTTCGTCAAAAAATAGCCCTCAGTTCTTCTATAGGGGTTCTATATTTGAAAGTTCGATATTACTTCATATTGTTAAGATTATTTTTAGATTAAGATGCGGGACTTTTTACTCACGTATTACATACATTATATTACATATATACAGGATGAAATTTTAATCACCGTATTCCTCTTAAGGGGTCATTGTAGGTACTTATCATTATGAACAACTTTTACTATGGGACCAAACCTGGAATCGTGAAAGAAAAATCAGCTGTTGCCTACATTTATGTTCGCATAACTCGTCAAAATGCAGGGAACAGTTGATTTTTTTAAAATATAATATACACCGCACTGGGCCCGCATGGTCAATTATGGCCCAGTCTCTCTCACAGAGAGGAGGCCTATGTTTCAGCAGTGGGAATATTATAAACTGATTATATGCTAAATAGCGAGTGTGAAGTACAGAAGTAGCAACCTTAAATTAAATCTTGTATGAAATGCTCACTGCCCAGCTTAATCAAGATAGCCATACGCCATTATTGCAACTCTATCTTTAAAAGAGTATTGTTATGAGGCAATTTTGTGAAGTGTAGCATATCATGAAATCTAAGAGGTACCTACTTGAGTAATGTCAGACAAGGTTGAAACTTTTACAGTGATTTATTAGTAAGCTTAGTATAATTCTGTAATTATTTAATTTTAAAAATTGCGGGTCATTAAAATCCCAAAAGTTGACTTGAATGAATTAATGTTTAAAACAAATTGCAATAAATAATCGATACCTACATGATTAGGTACTTTGCATGTACAAAAAAACTTGCAGGCAATCTAGGACCTCAACAAGGAAACCTGTCAATTGTTTCCAACGCTCTCGTACTTTTCATAAAATCCCTTTATTCCACGTCAAAGTCAAAGTCAAAGTCAAATCATTTATTTCAAATAGGCACTTAAAAGGCATTTGATGTTTTAATAATAAAACAGTAAGTTCTTAGAGGATTAGTTAAATATATCCCATTTAACTAATCCTCTAAAAACTTACTGACCTACTAATAATGTAAGTTTTTTCAAATTAATGAACCTCTAAAATCTTTTCGGGATTCTAATGATGCACGCTTTTTCATAAATGAGCCTCTTTTTAAGTCTCTGGCTTTTTCTCTTAGTTGTTCGTAGTTGCTAGCTTGGGGACCCTAATCAAACAGGTTAGATTAGAAATGTGATCATCCGAGCGCTAGCGAGCGAAGCGAGCGGTGTCGCAGCAGCGAGCGGCTGTCGAGCGCTACATACAAGTTGGTCGCAGTTACTTAGCTATTGAGTATTTTTAGGACCTTAAAATAGACATTATTTTTTGTATTCAAAAATATTCTTAGGAGAGCAAAATGCGATACATATCATAAAATATTATTGCCTTTTTGGATCAATCTTATCGTAACGACCTGCTTTCTTCTCGTTTCTATTCCGTTGTAATTTTGTAATATAAGTTACCAAAGTAAGCTAGAAGTTTAAGTGCGAAACGAAACTATTTGTACTGTAATTAGAATTGCCGGCATGCCCTTGAAGTGTGGCTGTTGCTCTCTGATTTATGGCAATCCTCGCCATGGTTACCACACAATGTTTGGGTATGTGTGTAAGTCAATTAGACAGTTAGTATGTACTTTACTAGCTTGTGAAAGCGAGTAATGTATGAGGCAGCTCTGTGATTGAGAGTCGGTACGGTCCTTTCACAGATTTTGTGTCTCTGACACCTGCATCCCAACAGCAACATTATTACCACAACATCAAAGATCACTGTGATCTTGATAGACTTGACAGTTGCAGCAACCCAATAGCAACCTTATTGTCACGAGATTAAAGATCACTGTAATATTGACAGTGATGCAAAATCAAAGGTAAAATAGCTGTGTCTCTGTGTGAATATATGTACAGTACGTCAGAGGGAATACTTTGATCTTGAGCTGGCCTGGCGTAATATGGAATTTTAATATATGAGGCCAACTTATACTGGTTTTGTTACGCGTGAAGTTAGGCCTTACCTTTTCAAATAGCTTTTAGTGTAGGAGGTGAGGTGGTATAGTGGTCAGACAACAAGCCTTCTATAAAAGGAGCTATAAATGAAAGCCAAAATAACGTGTACTACTTCCTACATGAAGAAGTTGCAGCTTCAAACCTGGTGAAGTAGCGTGCCTTTTTAATTAATATAAAAAGAGCCTCCCTGAGTGAAGTATCTACAGAGCCGCCCACTATACGTTGGGAGAGCCACTATACGTCCGGCGCATCCTGGGCGACCAGCAAGTTTCTACGCTGATTGGCTAATGTTTTCACCACGATGGCATCAACATGCTAAAAAGGAGAACTTTCATGAAAACTTTGTAAGGAAAACTAAAAGAAAACATCGTGAGGAAAACTGCTATGGTACCTATTCGTATAAATATATGAAATCTCCCCAACACACAGCAAAGCAGACGTACAAGAATTACCGCTTTCCTGTTTGTATGAAAATAAGTCAACTTTTTATGTTGTAGGCAACTACTACAAGCTGGTATGGATAATAATCAGTAGAAACTAGTATCCGCTGGGTATTATTTATAATAATATAATAAATGCGAAAGTAACTCTGTCTTTTACCTTTTCTTAAGAACAGTTATGATAAAATTCTTCGCCGTAATAAAATCTACGGTGAAACAATGAGATTCTCATCGCCAACGTTATGCCTACTTTCGTAGATTATAATCTAGCCAGATTTTTTCATTGCCTTTTGAGCTCCAGTTATGTATGAGAGCGTTACATGTGTTGTGTGTTATCTTTTTGAATAATTAGAAACCATTACTTGTTTTTAACAGAAGTGCCAATGAAAAATGTGGTAGGTAAGTAGGAAGATAAGCGAGAGTGAAGTCGAAGTAGGTATAAAAATTACGTACGTAAGCTATCAATGAATGAATGATTCCCTTTATGTCGAGTCCCTTTACGTCGAGTCTGAGAGTCTATTGTTTTTGCAAAATATACAATAATATAATATTATAATAATAATAATATAATATTTAATTTTATTATTTTATTTATTTTTATTTTGTTATAATATAATATTTTACGTTATCTATTACTGTTACGTCGAGTTTAGTTAATAGGTGCAGTCGGGATATAAATTAAAAGCCATCAACTCAGCCTATCGCAGTCCACTGCTGGACATAGGCCTCAATCAGGCTGCGCTATAACACTCTGTCCTCCGCCTTTCAAATCCAGTCTGTCCCAGCCACCTTTTTAACGTCGTCAGTCCATATAGTTGGGGTGCGTCTCACATTATACGCTTGCCGATACGCGGTCCGTGGAGACCGCGTGGAGTGGTCCAGGAATAGTCTGCTCCACCGGCCATCAGTCCTTCGACAAACATGGCCTGCTTTATGCCACTTCAGCTTGCTTACTCTGCATGCTACGTCGGTAACTCCGGTTCTTGTCCTGATGTATGAGATATTAATTGATTAATGGAATCGTAAAACATTTACGTACATGTCTAGGCTAATAGCTAAAAAACTTATTACAATACAAAAAACAATCAAGTGACCTGAGTGGTTAATTGCATTCATGACTCTTCAATTGATTTTTAATGTAAAAAAAAAACGTAGTTACAAAAAATTGTTGAATGAGAATAGAATAGAATAGAATAGAATAATTATTTATTTGCATAGAAAGTAGGTACAAAAATGCAGATGTTTTTATAATTATAGATCCTTATACATTCTACCTTAAATTAGGCATGCAAACATTTAGCACAAGTGCTTAGTAGTCTAAAATAGGTACTGTCAATATGAAAATCTTATAATATGGTCAATAAAATAAAATAAATAATTAAAGATGTCAAAATTCATTAGGAAACTATAAGGTTTTATCATTTAGGAATTCACAAATTGAGTAATAACATTTATCAATTAATAAGACTGACAATTTCTTTTTAAACAGTGGAATGGACTCGTTTTTTATTCTATCGGGTATTTTGTTAAAGATAATTGGGCACATATATAGAACACTTTTCCTTAATAATGCAGTGTTATGACCACTAACACGTAGCATGTTTGTATACTGCCTTCTAATTGGTCGTGTTCTATTATCAGACGATTTATTAAAAAGATGCATATTTGATTTCACAAAAACAGCAATTTCAAAAATGTAAAGTGATGGGAATGTCAGCAAATTTAGGGACTTGAATACAGGTACGCAACTATCTGTTACTTTCATGTTACACATTGCCCTTATGCATCGTTTTTGAGCCCTGAATACCTGTTCTCTCAGGCTACAATTTCCCCAAAATATTGTCCCGAATCTGAGAATTGACGCCACCAAACCATGGTAAGCAACTAATCTGGTGGGCATATTCACTTTCCTGGATAGGTTAAAAAGCACATATGCTGCTGTACTTAGTCTTTTGCATACCTGTTCTGCGTGTGGCTTCCAGGTTAGTTGGCTATCAATCATTAAACCTAAAAATTTTGTAACTTGCACTTGGTCTATTTTTTGTCCATTGTAATTTAAATTTAGATCTTGCGGTGGTATACGTTGATAAAAATGCATAACATTAGTCTTAGTTAAATTAATCATTAAATTATTTTGTTCAAGCCAGTGTATAATGTCCGTTAAAGTATTATTTATGTCATGTTCATACGTTTTTAGGTCTGTACAATTAATCAAAGCAGTACTATCGTCAGCGAATAAGACCATAGGATGTTTTATGCATCGTGGCAAGTCGTTAATATAAATTAAAAATAATAAAGGCCCCACCACAGTCCCCTGTGGTACGCCATACCTAATAATTCTGTATTCCGATAAGTACTTTTTCTCACGCTTAGATTTTAAACATATTTTGGAAATTTCTGTCTGCTGTTTTCGGTTGCTGAGATATGATCTTAACAGGTTATGCATATTTCCTCTGATACCTATCATGTTTAGCTTGTATAAGAGAGTTTCATGGTCAACACAGTCGAAAGCCCTCGTCATATCAGTTAAAATTGCGCAAGCTGGTACTTTTTCATCGACGTTTCTAATTATCATATTCATTAAATCGTAGACGGCCATATTGATACCTTGATTTTTCCTAAATCCTTTTTGTTCTATACTTAAAATATTATATTTATGTAAGAATTTATTTATCGCGTCATAAATTATTTTTTCCATAACCTTTGAGAAAATAGTGATTAGAGCGATTGGTCTATAACTTGCCAAATCTTCTTTAGAGTTTTTTTTTAAAAGTGGTTTAACAATAACTGTTTTTAATTTGTCTGGAAATACTCCGGAACTGATACACAAATTTAGTATGTGACTAATATGCAAAGCAATGTCACTCGATACAAATTTTACGACCTTAGTTGAAATGCCATCGTAACCAGTACTAAGTTTATTTTTTAGAGAATGTATCGCTCTCATAACATCTTGAGGTAATACTGGATGCATAAACATAGAGTGAGGGTTACTTTTCAAATTACTTGTGTCGGGTTTTGAGGTCATAATATTTTTTGTCTGGTCAGTAAAATAATTATTAAAAGCGTTTGCAATCTCTGTTGGATTAGTGATTGTGGTGTCATGAATTTTTATTTGGGAAATAGGTTCAGTAAATGGTTTGTTTCTGTTTATGATTTGCCAAGATGCTTTTGATTTATTGTTTGAGGTGTTGATAAAATAGTTATTTTGCGCTTTTTGCGTTAATTTAATGATTTTTCGAAACCTTTGCGAGTAGTTTTTAAAGTTGCTTTTATTAAGGTTTGAAGGTTCTCGCCTATGTTTCCACAGTAGATGCCTTTGTTTTCTACTGCATATTCGAATGCCATGAGAAACCCATTTAATATTTTTATTTGAGTTAACGGTTATCAATTTGTAAGGGAAACAAAGATCGTACAATAGACGAAAGTGCTCTAAGAAATAATCAAATGCTTCATTAGCATTTTCGGTTTTGTATATATCAGAAAATGAAAAACTTTGTAGGTAATTTTTGAATTTAGTTACATTTTCACTAGAAAGATCACGCTTTTTGATCCGCCAATAATTTATTCTACACGATTTTAGCACTTTAACTTGCAAAAACTGTGCTGTGTGGTCAGACAATGCTAAGTCTAAAACTTCTGATTTACAGTTTAGTTTAGAACTGCGGGCAAAATTATCTATGAGCGACGTGCATTTGTTTTTGCATCCTGAGGATTATGTAAATTAATTGTCTGTTTAAATGGTTTTTTCCATATTTAATAACCTAATGATTTTTTTTATTACAATAATATGTGCAAAAAAAAAATAAGTGCATGTCGAGTATAAATTAAAAGCTGTAGAGGGCTAATGTGATTTCTGGGAGGCTTCAGAATCCCGAAAAAATAGCCAATCTTTTTATCATGTTGAATAATCATAATTTATTTTACGTATTGCATAAAAGTCTGAAACACTCAATGCTGCATTTGTTGAATACTTTGTTCTTAACTGTTGTCATTTGATCACCATCATTCTTCTGCAATTTATTTATTTCTATGTTCTATGTTCTATGTTATGGGTTTGGTTTCCGCACTTAGTCCTTCAGTTGGACCATTGTGCGTGGGCCATGGCGGCCGTCGGTGGTTATTCCAACCAGCCCACCTCCCTCCAGAAGCTGATTAGGTCTCCTGGTTTGTTTAGAACATCTGTGTACGATCTGGGTGTCCCGAGGGTTTCTGATCTAATCTGGGTGACACCTGTGCACTCAAAGAGCACATGCGCAACAGTTTCATCAGCCTCCATGCATGCTCTGCACAGGGGACTGTCCGTTATTCCTATGGTGTGGAAGTGTTTATTTAGCGAGCAGTGTCCCGTGATGGTCCCCGTCACCAGGCGCAAGCCTTTCCTGTCCAGTCGCAATAAGCGCCTGGTTAGCCTGCCATCTAATGATGGCATAGCTTCCTTGGACTGCCTGCAGCCTGGTGACGACGTCCACCAACTTTCTGCTTGTGTATGGGTGTGCTCCTGTAGCCACCTGCGTAGTTGGTTGAAGGGGATGGGCACGATAGGTTCCGGTCCACAAACTGACGTACTGGAACCTCTTCTGGCCAGTTCGTCAGCTGCGTCGTTACCTAGCGATCCACTGTGTCCTTTTATCCATTGTAGCGTCACTACATTGCGGTTCAGAACAGCTATCTGTTCAAGCGCATTGTGACATTCTAGTATTAGATTCGATGTGATGCATTCCTTCCCTAGGGATTGAAGGACTGAGGCGCTGTCAGAGAGTATGCGAATACGAGCATCCGTAACTCTCCTGGCTACTATGGAATGAGCCGCTTGTATTATGCCCACACACTCCGCTTGGTAGACAGTGTTGAGCATACCCAGCGGTCTGGATATTTTTATATTGAGGTCGTGTGAGAAGACTCCGACTCCAGTTCCGCAGTCGGTCTTTGAACCATCAGTGTAAATTCTCAGTTCCTTCGGGCCTGAGTAGTCGCACTGCTCCTCTTTAAGCACTATATTGTAATGCTTTTGAGAGCAGTATTGTTTCGGGGCCTTGTCGCAGGGTGATGCCATCATTGGCTGCCATTTGATCGCATCTTCTTTTAGACGTGTGTGTTTGACCCTAGAATCTCTGCTTATGGTACCTGATATATGGAGCCTAAAGGCAGCCAGGGCCGCCTGTTCCCGCACTATGAGGTGTAGGGGCGGCAGCCCAAGCATAGCCTGTAGGGCAGCAGTGGGTGTAGTTCTCATGCAGCTAGTGATTGCCACACACGCGAACCGCTGCAGTTTTTCGAGATCTCTCTGTGCTGTGCTCAGGTCTGTTCTGGGCCACCAGACTAATGAGCCGTATGTAATGATTGGTCGGATGACTGTGGTGTATAGCCAGTGAGTGACCTTGAGGCTTATCCCCCAATTCTTGCCAAGCATACGCTTGCATTGCCACAGGGATATGCTGGCTTTCGTAGTAATGTAGTTGGTATATTTTGCCCAATTCAGCTGTTTGTCCAAGAATATGCCCAGGTATTTGGTTTCAGTTGATAGGCTTAGGGTTGTACCAAAGAAACTTGGCAGTTTTAGTGTTGTCAATTTCCTCTTTTTTGTGAAGAGAACTAAATCGGTTTTTGTGGGGTTCACTGATAGTTGGTGTTTTCCACACCAATTCTCTATTATTTTCAGGGCCTGGCGCATTAGGTTGCACAGGGTGTTTTCGTGGGTGCCATTTATTATTATGGTTATGTCGTCGGCGTAGCCTACGGTAAAGTAACCTTTGTCGTTCAGTTCTTTTATCAGACTGTCTACGACCAGGTTCCATAGAAGCGGCGAAAGGACACCCCCTTGCGGGCAGCCCTTCGCCACGATGGCCCTTGTGGTGTCGTTTACGGTTACTTGTACCGCCCTCTGTTTGAGCATGTTGGTGATCCAGCCGCTCAGGGGTGGGTCTATATTGTGTCTGTGTAGGGCCGTGCTTATGCTTTTGAAGGTGGTTTTATCAAAGGCGCCCTCAGTGTCAATGAAGGCGGCTAGTGCTGAGCATTTGTGATCCACCGCACATTCAATTTTGGATACCACGCTGTGCAGTGCGGATTCCGTTGATTTGCCTGTGGAGTACGCGTGCTGTTGTTTGTGGAGTGGCTTTGCCCGTAGAGGCCCGTCTCGGATGTGTCGATCACAGAGCCTCTCTAGGGTCTTTAGTAGAAAGGATGTGAGGCTTATGGGTCTGTACGCCTTGGGTTGTGTGTAGTCGGCTTTACCCGGTTTTGGTATAAAGATAACTTTCACTTCGCGCCAGGCTTGGGGTATGTATCTAAGTGCTATGCAGGCCCGATAGATTTCTACCAGGCATGGTGTTATATGGTCAACCCCCCATTGTAGCAGGGCTGGGAAAATGCCATCTAGTCCTGCGGACTTATAAGGCTGGAAGGTGTTGATAGCCCACTTTACTCGGTCTTCTGTTACTAGACTGTGGGCACTGGACCAGTCCCGCTCCGTTGGGATCCAATCGGGCACAGCTTCCCAGGTCCTGTCCTCTAGGAGTTTGCAGTCTGGGAAGTGTGTCTCGAGTAGTACCTTGCTGGTTTCATGGTCCGTTAGTGTGTATGTGTTGTCAGATTTTTTCAGCGCGCCAAGAGTTCGGTCCTGATCTGTTGATAGGATTTTCCTTACTCTTGCGGCTTCATTATTGGTCTCGATGGATTCACAGAATTTCCGCCATGCTGTCCTTCTGGCAGTTCTGATTTGCTTTTTGTATGTGTATTGAGTCTCTTTGTATAGCTCCCAGTCTTCCGGGAGTCTGGTGTTTTTGGCTCTGTTGAATTGCTTCCGTAGTGTATTTCTGAGTTTACCAAGTTCGGCGTTCCACCAGGGATTTCTCTCACTGTTGGTTCGTGGTGCCCTCAGCTTGCAGCATGCATGGTATGCTTCGGTTAGGTATTCCGATAGCTTTGTTACAGTGTATTCGAGTTGTCCGGATTCTCTTATGTTTGTTTGTGTTAGGTGCCTAGCTAGCATTGCGGCTAGGAGGCGCTTGTACCCGGGCACATCGGTGCGCCGCGGATTACGTCGCGGTTCAGGTTCCCTTGTATTAGTAGTTAGTGTGAAACGGATTCTTCTATGGTCTGAGCAAGAAGGTTCGTTTGATACGTGCCAATTTGTGATAAGATTTGTCGCGTTTTCTGTAGCAAGAGTTAAGTCTATGATCGTTTGTCCTCGGACTGTGACCCAAGTGGGCTCAGAGCCTCGGTTAACGATGTTAAGGTTAGTAGAGAATAAATAGGTGGATAGTACCTCTCCTCTGGAGTTCGATGCCTCGCTGCCCCAGAGCGGGTGGTGGGCGTTCGAGTCGGTGCAGATTATCAGGTCCAAATTGGTGCGCTCGCAGTGCTGTACCAGATCAGCCATTTCTTTCGGCGGGCAGTCTGTTTCCTCACCCGGCATGTACACCGAAGCTAGTACAACATCTGGGAATTCACCTTCGGTGTGGAGCCTGACAGCTGTCAGATCTCTGGAACAGAATTGAGTGAGTAGCGTGGTAGGGATGTCTTTGGGTATGTAGGCACAGGATCTAGGTTTGTCTGAGCTGTGTGTATTGAGGATTAGCTTACCTCCGATGTTACCGAGGCCGCATATTCTGTTGTTCCTGATCCACGGCTCTTGGATCAGTGCGATTGTTCTGGGGTTAACCTCCAGTGCCCTGCGTAAGCTAGCCGTGGCAGTTTGGCTGTGTTGGAGGTTAGTTTGTATAATGGAGAGTGGTGGTGACGGTGATGAAGCGGGGCGGTTAGTCGGTGGTGGATCCATCGGATAAAACCTCCACCGCCTCCTCTCTGTACTGGTCGTCGTGTTGTTCAACCGGCGACGATACTAGTAGCTGCTCGTTCCAGCCGGGAGATGCGGGTGGTATGCTGGCTACGTCGTCAGCCATCGCCGCGCGGGCCATGACCTCCTCGAGTTGGGCAATGTCGGTGTCGTCCGTCTGTGTCACTGTCTGTGTCGTTATCGGGTCCGTCTTACTGTCCGAGGGCTGGATCGTGGGCCAGAAGCGCACGTATATCGAACCCAATAGGTACGATATCCGTCGCTCCCGCCCCACGATCTTTTCCACTTCGCGGTCGCGGACTCGGGGCTGGTCGCGTACTACCTCTTCGGCGTCCGATCGCGCTTCGCGCTGGCTAGTGCCTTCGCGGGTGCTGCGCTTTCGGTCGCCTACTTTCCTCCTCCGGCTTGTGACTTTTCCGCGCTTCTTCAGCAGTCGTACTCCGTCAGCCGGAAGAGTGGTAGGGTCGCCAGGCTCGTCGACCTTCCCCGTCACTTTCTGTCCGTGTCTGTCGTTGTCTGGGTAAGTGATGCTGTTCCGCACGATGCTCTGTTGCCAGAGGCTTGGGAGAGACATGCATCTCGTAGTGGGTGTTGGCGCGTGTGTCGCAGCCGTGGTGGGATTTATTGGCGCGTTTGACGCAGCCAAAGTTGAAATTGTGGGCGCGTAAGTCGCTGCCTGTGTTATGGGCGCTAAATCAGCAGCCGGCCGCGCTGAAGAGCACGGCAATGTCAACAGTGTGCAGTTGGTTGCCCCCCCCAGAATACGTTGGGGGCTGACCGCCGTAGCGGTGTGGGATTCCCCGGCTTGGCCGGAACCCACCTGGGTAGTCTCATTTACCTGCTGCATTTTACATGTTAAAGGGGGTGGGCTTTTTTGGAATCGAGGTTACCCTTCCTCTGGGACCAACGGGATGTAGGGATAGGAGGGAGGGTGTATGGTGATAGGGTATAGGTTTTTGGGGGGTCACCCTAGGTCTGGGATTTGGCCTAGGGATTTGGGGATCGAAGGGATTTTATGGATAGGGAAGGGTTGGAATGCTTAGGATTATTTGGTACATGGGATAAGGTATATGGGTTACCCTAAACCTGGGACCTGGTGTTCGGGCACTTCTCTTGTCCGGGATCTCTTTCGAGATGCTCCGGCTACGAGATCGACTGTTTGCAGTCGGTCCCGCAGCCGGAGTTAGGCTATCCGCAACCTGCCCACCCGCTCGGTTGCAGGAGAAGAAGTGCCCGGCAGTCTGGATCGCTCCACCACGGATGTACGTATACATTCGCGTTGGTTCGACCCAGCTAGCCCCGAGATTTATTTATTTCTTCCCAATTTATTTGGGGTCGGCGTTTTTGCCAAGTTCGCCTTTTCGCACGTGAGTTCAAGATAAAAGCATTGCACGTTCATATGCATACGCCACTACTTTCTTTCCGCTCCAAAACAAGATAAGCAGTACCTTTGTACTCAATACTAATATGTATGTCGTTTGTGTGTTAATTTTACTGTTTGTATACTTAAATAATAAAATAAATAAATAAGATAAGATAATGTTTGTCTATATAAATAAAAAAGGACGAAAACAAGACGCTGCGTATGAACTCGATACTAGGTCCAGTCAGTCTCGTGGAGTCCATGGGTGGCTGTACCATATTGTGAAAATGCGCATTACTGATAGATTGTTACAGTCGAGAGTCCCATGATTACATGCGTTATTATTTTAAAGTAAATAAAACATTGAATCATTGTCTAGATTTATAACAGTGAAGTTTCACACGCTCTACACTTTGTCTTATTCATACTCTTAGTACTTTCATCTCAATAAGACCATGGCTTAAAATAGAAGAAAAACACCTTGTTTGAAGGCAAGCGAAAGCTAATGTAGGTAAGTACTTACCATTAAACTGTGCCTTAGTACGTTTTGTACTAGTTTGGTGTCACGGTATGCGCGACCACAAACAATTGTGGTCCGTTGATGACTTAGCGTTACGTACTGGGTACTTATTTGACCTCGGTAAATAAGAAGCGATACCCGTGCAGTTCTTGTTGTATTTGTGGTACTACCTACCGGCTTTTAAAGATTTATTTCAATTAGGTAACTATGTATTTACCTTCAAAGATTTTTTTTGGTATATTATTTTTAGGCGAAGTATTACTCTCATTAATTGGTGTACAGACGTATATATATATATATACATCAAGCTACTACAATCTGTCTTTCTTTAATAGATTTTTAACTTCATTGCTAAAGCATAAGGTTCAAAGATGATTAGGAATTTGATAGTTTCGGGTAGCTAGATGTGCTGGCGTCTGTACGTGTAAATATTTGAAACTTAGTATAAGATAAAAATGTACAAACATGCAAGGGAGCAGAATGATAAATGAAGAATAAAAATATAACGAAAAATGAAATTATGTTGAAGAATGGTAATAATAGTGATGGGTGGTAAAGTATTTTCTAAAAATATCAATATATTATGATTATCGTTTTCTTTAATTATAATAGCAGCTTGGAATGTAGACTTGTATGGCACAGCACAAGGAAAAGTTGAAGAATATGGGGCAGGGCTTTGCCCAACTGTGGGACAATATAGTCTAACAGAAAAAGAAAACAGCAACTTGACTGACTAGTCCACTTGATTATTCGTCTTGTAAAAACGACTAAAACGTCTCGCTCTGGCTCAATAACAGATAAAAACTCAATATTTTAATTTGCAAATTCAATATTAAATATGGTGCAAAATACCTTACGTAACTAATGATATGCATGCATTTATTTTTTGTTTTTGGTTAAGTGAATGTTACTAACCTAAATGTTGCATGCCGAATGGTGGAATATGGCTGAGCTTAAATGTATTATAACACCTATTACGCAATCCATGCAATCCATATTTGCAAAATAAATGTCTATTTTATATATAAAAAAAACCATTGGTATTAATGTATTTTTTATACATTCTTTATCGGTGTCCATTGGCTTGGCGATATCCATACATTAGATACTTAAAATGCGAAAGTAACTCTGTCTGTCCGTCTCTCTCTAACATTTTCATGTCTAAATGCCTGAACGGATTATTTGATATCTAAGATACTTTTTATCCCAGTAGTACGTTCCCTTTGGATAATTTCCGAGTTCCACGCAGGCGAAGCCGCGGGCAAAAGTCGTATATACTTTCGTGGACGCATCACCTTGAACCGGTCGGTAGGTAGTTACATAAACTGCCTACAGCACAAGTGAAAGTAGAAGCTACATTGGCAATGATCTCGCCTGCATCTCAAGATCACTATCACAAGAAAGTACCTACCTATATACTCGTATACCGGAATATTGTCGCTTCCAACTCGCCTTCAACCTTTGATTGAATCTTTATAGCGTTTTAAATATGCAGTTTTATTTTATGAATGACTTTTTATTCATACCTTTTTTTAGGTACTTGAGTCTGTAGACTTTTATCGCCATCATTATTTTTTTCTGGAGTGTGTTTTTGGAGCGGAGGCCTGTGTCCCAGCAGTGGGAAGATTAGAGGCTGATTATGTTATGTATGTATGTGTTTTTGGGTCGACTAATGCCGGGGTTTATTGCAGTTTTCTTCTATTAGCATTTTTAAAAGTATCACGAATGTTTTCACTTGTCGATGTAGTCTTAATATCATTAAATTATATACTAAAACCTTCCTGAAAGTATGTAGAAAAGAATTATCAAAATTGGTAGAAAAGATTAAAAAAAAAAAGAATTATCAAAATTGGTTCATCAGTTTAAAAAAAAATCGCGGACATACGTAGAAACATACATACGGGTCGAATACAGGACCTCCTTTTTTGAAGTCGCTTAAAAAATAGCCAAATCGGTCCAGCCTTTCTCAAGTGATGCGCTGAAATAGATAGATTAGAAAGAACAAATGCTGGTATAGGACGTGTGACTGCCTAAACCACACACACTGCGTAGTCTTAAATTTGAATTGAAGTAGAATATAACGATAACAAAATAAACCAAAACATTCCAAGAGTGATTTCACGATTTCAGCAACTCACAAGTTAATGTTAAGTTTATGAGCAAAGCACCTATTAGGTTATCGCGTGATAAAAAAGCCTTCATTAAATGGAAACCTAAAATGTCGACAAACTCACGATAGGATTTAGGAAGTAAAAGTTCCGAATTGAGATAACCAATAATACTGACTTACAGTCAACGCTCGTTCTTGACCTGCAACTGTTGAGAAACTCGGTTTATTAGGGTTCCGTACCAAAAAGTTGCCCATGGCATCTAAGGCTCCGCTGTCCATCCCTCCATCAGTATGTCACAGGACTTTATCTTTTGTACCGTAAAAGGTAGACACTTGAAATTTTCAGTGTATATTATTACGTGAGCGGTCGGGGGAAGTTTCGCACGTACACACTCGTATATAATAGAAAGAGACACAAAGAGAGAAAGTTGCATTGAGGGGCATAACGCTTTTTCCTTACGTGACGATTTCTAACAGTCAACTCCTAGCGCAAAAATTAAAGCGGGTAAAAATATAGTGTTAAATACACACATCAAAAGTGTCTAGGGATCAAGCATTTTTATGCGGATTTCTTGAGATTGAGATGTGGCTTTGTAATAAATTTATGATTTTATAAATTTATATGGATCCATTTTGGTGCATTTCATAATTTGAATCAGGAACTGTGAATCAAATTCGAGTAAAAGATGAAAATCAGCTGTCAATATTTTCCCTATAAAAACATACAACGCATTGAAGACATTATTAGTGCTACTGTTTCCCTACTACTGATTAAAACCAACGTTATTATGGAGCGGCGACGTCATTTAAGCAGGGAAGAAATGCTCAGAGCCGTGGGAATGATAGAAGCTGGTTCCCGGCAACGTACTGTGGCTTTAGCTCTGAATACAAGTCAGAGTGTTATCAGTCGACTTTGGACACGTTACCGAAGCACTGGTACCGTGGCTGAGCGCCATGGAGGACGGTATCGCTGCACCACACGGAGACAAGACCGATACATTCAAATCTTAACTCGAAGAGCTCCAACAATAACCGCCATGATGTTAGCCGTGAGGCTTCATCACTCTTCAGGGAACTTAATTAGCGACCAAACAGTCAGAAACCGCTTGCATGAAGTGAACCTTCATTCCCGAAGACCGCTACGGGTACCACCTATAGCAATGCACAATCGTAGGATTCGATATCAATGGGCTCTTGAACACAGAAATTGGGCAGAAGAACAATGGCGTTTCGTGTGCTTTTCTGATGAGTCTCGTTTTGGTATGAGACCGGATACAAGACGTATACGACACTGGAGAACCCCTGGACGCCAACAGCGATTAAAATCCTGCCAGGAAGTCCATCCTTATAGTGGTGGAACCATCATGGTATGGGCGGGTATTTGGATCGGCGGAAGAACTGAGTTGATTTGGATCAGAGGCAACCTCAACGCTCAAATTTATGCTGAGACGATTGTATCAGACGTCATCGTTCCTCTACAAGTGCAAATCGGTCCCTTATTTCAGTTAATGCATGATAATGCACGACCGCACACCGCAAGAGTTGTAAGACAGACTCTCGCCGCAGCTAACATCAATGTCCTGCCCTGGCCTGCTCAGTCGCCAGACTTGAACCCGATTGAGTATGCATGGGATATGCTACAGAGAAGAGCTCTGCCGAATATGGAGGGTATCCAGTCGCAAGAAGACCTTTTTTTGTTGTTGCAACGAACATGGGCGGCCATTCCACAGCGTGATTTGGATGAACTCATTTTGAGTATGCCAAACCGATGTTCTTGTGTTGTTAGTGTTCGCGGTAGAAACACGGATTATTAATTGTTTAAGTTAACCAATAAAATTTTAGAGAAAACTGTTATTTCAGTCTTTTTTTCGAACTTTTGTGTTAGTGGTTCAAATGTCAAAAATCCCTTTATTAGGAAAATGGCAAATTTCTTTATTAATGCAAAGGTGACTTGGTTTATCGTTACTGTGACAAACGAAAACACTTTATTTGATGAATCCTTAAAGAAAATTTTAATTAATATCAATCAGGAGAAAAGTTATTGCAAAAATATATGTTGATCCCTAGACACTTTTGATGTGTGTATAATACGGTGGTAAGGAACCCTTGTGTGCGAGTCCTACTCGCAGTTGACCGCTTTTCAAGTATCAAGACAATTAGCGGTTGTATACAATTGTGCTACCTGCTATTTTGTCATTTAGCTGTTAAACCATGAAATGAAGCATTAATATTTTTGAGGTCATGCATGTGAAAACTGAGTATCATACTTACTTTCACTCGGTCTGTTGATGCTGCTCTCATGAGCACGTCTGTTAAACTGAATATAATATTCGTCGTCAAGTTAAGGAGTTGCATTTTGCTTTTATTTTTTACCCAGATATCCTACACTCTAATTGAGAATCACACTATCATTCACACTCTTAATAATTTTGAAGGAATCGATTGCTTCATATGTTCGAAAATTTTGTCTGTTCAACAACATAAATAGGTAACGCAAAGAATGTTTTTGAACCGTCAAAATGAAAGCCATTACTAGGTACTGTTAGATTACCCCGCTGTTCAATCAATCAATAATTAGTAATTATGTTTTAACTTCTGTGGAGTCTGGAATCTTGAAATTGCATTTTGCAGTTTTAGATTTCTCTTTATAAATAAACAGCTGCTTGTTGTTTAAGCATCGGTTGAGACTGGTCATCTCTTAACGGCCAGGGCTTATTTTTAACCTTATATTTATAATTGTTTCTTCATTTGTTTTTTTTTTACATTGTTCTCACATATAGAAGCAACAAGAATAATGTTCCCAGGATTTTCTAATATCTTGATTTAAAAGAGTGTCCTTGAAGTTTCTTGCACGTTCTTCTCCATAGAGATATATGTTTTGGAATGGGCAACTTTCTGACTAACTGAGCTACTATTTAAATTTGACATTTCAAAAATGCCTGTAAATGGTTTAATTGATATAAATGCTTTGAATTTGAGGCAAGGATTGGAAGACTTGGGTAACATACTATTATTAATATTTGTTAACATAAAAGTATTTACCCATACCTACAATCAGAAGCTAATTATAATCAAACAAGCTGCGTCAGCGTAAGTGTCTTATATTCAACTAACTTCTGCCAGCGATTTCGTCAGCGTGTTTTAACATAATATTCTATAATACTCGGCAATAGCGTAGCTTTCAATAACTGAAAGAATTTTTGAAATCGGTTGCGGAGTTTCGAAGATTACTCTCGACATACAAACGTTCTTTAGGTATAATATTAGTATGGATAATGAGATGAAAGTCACAACTGGATCCAATTTGATCTAGGAAAAACCCAGGATTACTTACCTGCCTTTAAAACAAAAAATAAAAGCACTGCTCTTCTACGAACGCCTTCATAAAACGACGCCAACTATGCGTTGACCTTTTGTTAATGCTCTACCCCTATCTCGATAATAATCAAGTCGTAAGGTACCTACGGCTCCAAATGCGCCATGACGACAGACAGGCACTCTGTTAAAGTGTTGTGTCTTGCGTTTTAAAATTAATTAATTCAGACATCCACACTATAAAATTGTACTGTTCGATTTGGCATTTGTCTTATTATTTTTTGTCACGTTACCGTGCGTTAAACCGTTGGTCCCGGCTGTTATTCGTAGATCTTTGACAGTCGTTACGGGTCGTCGAAAGCCTGAAAGTTTGACAATCATTCTTACCAAAGGCAGGGCAGTTGCTCCATGTAACGACACAGAGGGGCCGATGCCTTTGTAATACTAGCTTCTGCCCGCGACTTCCTCCGACCCACCCCGTCTCATCGCAGCGCCTGCTCGCGCTATTACTGTGTTCTTTCTGACTTTTATTGGGCTAACAAATGACAAAAAAAATCTTCAAATCCGACTGATAGTTCCAGAGATTAGCGCGTTCAAACAAACAAACTCTTCAGCTTTATTATTAGTGGATATAGATAATCAATATGTGTATTATTTATTAAAAATAATCAATATGCATTCAAGTTCCATTTAGAAGTAGTTACAATAATCCTAACAAAAGGTTATGACTGTCGTAAATATAAGAAATTATTATAAAAAAGTGGCATTATCTTATGAAGTTATTGGAAATGCGACGAACTGTTAATGCGTTGTGTGGGTGTGTGTGTTAATGTATTGTGTTTTTTGCTGACAATATAAACCAATATTTAATATTTTCCCTACGAAACCCGTTAATGGGGGATTTTACTGATATTTATGAGCGGTAATATTAATACTCGTAGGTTATGTTATTTGATATGACACCGTTATTACTGCTATTAGGAGTTTGACGTTATTGACTTTGTAAACAATAAGCAATAAAAACTAGACCTTGAAACGACCTTTTAGCTTTTCAGATTCTTTAGCGCCTTTTCCGTCCTAAGTCCAAGGGTTACGTAAAATGCCATAGAATTCAAAATAAATCACATTCCAGAATATAATCCATTTGAATTTCATGTATCAATCATGTGACGACTTGCACAGCAAGCTGCGCAGGTACTGAATTTCGATTTCAGTTATCTTAGTGTGGGGTTGCATTAATACTTTAATTTCCATATTGATATAAATCATAATGTCTGGAATAGGCTCGTGATATCAATCAGCATTTATCAGGTTGAATTTGTGTCACTGTCATCGATCACTGTTCTCCAGCGTAGGCAGGCGTAAACGTATTGTAGACACCCAGTTAACGCAGCGTTGGCGCCGATGGCTCGGCGCGTATTCGCAGCGCTACGCCATGTAGTCTCAGGCACTCAGCGGTACGGCGCGTATATGCTGAGCTATGGCCCGTAGTACACGCGCTACACCGCGTAATTGTTACACTACGCCGCGTAATTGAAGCACTACCTACACCGCGTAGTAGCAGCGCTACACCGAGTAGGTAGTCTTCGTAGACGCCGCAAATGAAATGTTTATAAAAAAATGACGTTAGCATTACATATAGACGACAAACAACAAGAAATAGATAATAGTGGTGCTAGGGTAGAGAGGGGACCCCTACCTCACTCGCCCCTCCCCCTACCCCCCTCCATCCGCTAAACAATAATCAATTTGAGGTTGGGATTATAATAATATCTAGTTCTTGTCGTCATAGTAACCTTTTTTTTTTTTTTTTTTGTTCCGGGGTGGAAAATCCTCATAGATGTCCGCCGCCCTGGGGCGGGCGGCGGGGTCTGTCAGACTCTTACTGACTAAAAACCACCCCGGTGTTCCATCTCACACCTACGCCGGGGGTCGCGGGAACGTACGATCCTTCCGCAACCCCCGACTGGTGCCGGCCCGCCACTGCGGGCCTCCTGGGGTCAGGGGGGGGAGTGAGGTGTTTGACTCCCCCCGCGACGTCTAAGAGGGGCGCGCGTGGAACACTACGCGCCGCCACCTCGGGTCCTGATGTGTGGGGGGCGACGGACGTCCCCGAGTCCGTCGCCCCTGGACCCATTTAGGGGGGCTGGAAGAGGGCGTTATCCGCCCTCCGCCGACGCCCGGTGCGCCTGCTGCGGGCCGGGTGAGTGGACGAGATCTCCCTCTCCCTTTCCGCAGCCTCCTTCTGCGAGACGACTGTTTCGCAGAAGGAAACCACCGCGTCCCAGGACTTTTCGCTGCCGACCATCGACTCGACCACGGCCGGCAGCGACAGGTCACTGCCTACTTCTGAGATGAGGGCACGGCGCGGCTCCTCCCAAGCGGCACACTCTGCCAGCGTATGCCACGCCGTGTCCTCCCGGCAGTCGACGCAGTGGTGACACCGGGCGTCCGGCTCCCTGTTTATGCGACACAGGTACTTCCCGAAGCAACCATGCCCCGAGAGCACCTGCGTCACCCGAAACGACAGGGAGCCGTGCCTCCTCCCGAGCCATTGCTCGAGCACCGGCCGGACCGCCTCGATGGTGACGAGGCCGGCGGTAGGGCGTGAAAGCCTGTCCCGCCATTCCGCCACCAGGACCTCGCGGAGCTGAGACCGACGCAGCTCTATGTGTTGCTGCATCGGTTGCTCGCCCCGCGCCCTCGCTCCCTCGCGCCACCGATACAATGACGCGAGTACTTTCGCCTCCAGGTCCCAGGGCGGGGATCCGGCCAGTACGCAAGCCGCCTCGTAGGAGATCGTGCGATACCCCCGGACGACTCTGACGGCCATCGCTCTCTGCGGCCTCCGCAAAACGGCGATACTACCGGCCGTCAGGTCAGTCGCCCAGATCGGGGCCCCATACAGGGCCATCGATCGCACGATCCCCACGTAGAGCCGCCTACAGGCGGCGCTCGGGCCCCCCAGATTGGGAAGCAGCGTTGAGAGCGCGCCAGCCGCGCCCAGCAACTTGGGCGCCAGCCGTCGGAAGTGGGGCTCAAAGTCCCATAGTAACTTACCCCAACATCACAGTAGTTTTTTGTCATTTGCTTTTTTGCTGTTAACCTACGAATAATAAGGCGATTAACACACGGCACCGCGCACCGCCGCGGTAGGCGGTGAAGCGGATCTCATGTCGCATTGGCCTCTAATAAATCCGTAGATACTTAACACACGTACACCGTCCGACCGCGCGGTCGAGCGGTGCTCTCACCGCTACCGCCCGTCCGCGCTGACGTCCGCGCGGTGGGGCGGCGCCTCACACGGGGCGCCGCATAACCGCCGCATAATCTGTGATGAAATTGGTCAAAACCGTGTTAAATCCATCCGCGCGGACAGGCGCCTAAACCGCCTTACCGCGCGGGACACCGCTACGAAATCCGTTTTACCGCCACCGCCCTCCGCGGCGGTGCGCGGTGCCGTGTGTTAATCGCCTAAAAGTCAAGAAATGTAACTCAAGCTCAAAAATGGCACCACGTAAATGTTTACCGCGGTGGGCGTTGCCGAAAAGGCCACCGCGCACCAGAAACAATCACGGCGCTTGCCGGGATCTTCTCGTTGATTTTGTTCATATTACGCTTCCTGACTTTTTATTATTCGTAGCTGTTTTCCGCATCTCAATGTGTCGATTCATTAGGCCTGCGCTCGAGTCGTACTCGTATGAACGTTGGTATCTTTTTATTACTGTACTGACTATAAAAAACATGCTGGAGAGTGCCAAGTGGGTCACTTTAAACTTTATTGCACTATATTGGCTAACTACGTTGTGGTTCTTTGTTTACATAAAGCGTGATTTTGTGAATGCAAATACATGCGTTTTTTTCCAAAAAATGAATGACTTTTGTTATTCGAGCACAACTACAGCTAACTTTAGAGCAATTACATTTTTGAAGGTGACTTTTTAGGGGCTTATATCTATGAGAAACTCTTATTTTTTCTTTAATTTGAAGTTCAGCTCGAATTAATGTTCATTGTTTTCGGAACTTTTTTGTAATTTTTAATCGACTTAAAAAAGGAAGAGGTTCTCAATTCTGATGTTTTTTTTTAAATAAAAATCTGTTGTTAATTCCTTGGTACTTTTTAAATTTAATACGGTGTTTTACGCTTATTTCTAGTTCCAAAATTCTAGTTTGTGGCAACTGCAAATGAAATATTTATGTTAAAGTTTGTAAATAAGTTATTTTCGTTACGTACCTATGTGTTTTATAAATAACTAGCGGCCTGTCCCGGCTTCGCACGGGTGGACATTTATTTTTTAAACATTTTATTTTTTTCTTGCAATTAAAAAAGCCTAAGATATTAATCAGTGATAATGTAGCATTCAAATGGTGGAAGAATTTTTAAAATCGGGCCAGTACTTTTGGAGCCAATTCGTTACAAACATACTTACATACAAATCTTTCATAGATTCTAAAAAAACGTAGGTAAGAAGTTAAGTACATGATATGTGTACTGACATAAGGAAAGCCAAAGTTAAAAAACAATCAGTAAGTAGGTGCCTTGGCATCGACACAGGATGTATCAATTTGACAAGTCAAGGTTAACGGAATGGAAAAGGTTTATGTACAGACGCCAGCACATCAAGGTACTGTAATCTGTCAAATTTCTTTAATAGATTTTTAACTATATCGCGAAAGCTTAAGGTTCAAAGTTGATTGGGAAAATTTTACAATTTCGGGTAGCTTGATGTCCTGGCGTCTGTACAAACCTCCTACGAGGTTATTAATTCATAGAAAAAAATTAACCAGAATGTGACTTCTTAAAATCGCTTTACAAAACCATCTAAAAATAAAACTCGTTCTCGTCGTATATGAGGGAATCCTTCAAGATGATAAGTAGTTGTGCAAACAAAATATAAGCGAAAGTAAAAAAAAAGTCACGGCCTCTAAACACTACCTTCGAAATTGCGTAGGTACACAAAACAGCGAGCGTTTGCGTTTTTCTATAATTTATAAAACAAAAGCAAAACCTGTAGGTATACTTTCACGAGGTTCTGAGAATATTGGCAACTGACAAAGTTATTTCAATATTCCGTAACTATTTTGACACTGACAGCTCTTGAACGCAGTTTAAGGTGCATCCAGAAAGAGCGAGGCATGCGCCGCAAATTTTTTTTTTAATATGTTAGATACCTCAGCCCGAGGCAACCGTTATATGCGTGGCCTACCATTCTGAGCACACGTCTCGTAATGTCTATACACACCTTTAGACGTGTTGAACGCGTTCAGTTTCATTGGTAAAATTCGCCTTTAGACGGAATCTCCATTTTTCTGGCGCGAAGTCTCCTTGCGCGTGCAAAGTCAAATCCTTAAACCAATGCGGAAATTTTATACAATCAATCGCCTCCAAAAAATTCTAAATATCAACATCATCCTATTTAATGAGGTACCTAGAGTTTTACTAAGCTGAACACGGAAAAAGCCGATATTTAATACGTCAGACAAAAGATGAATAATGAATCCATACTATACACTTATTCGACTCAAAACACTAATAATGCATACAAAAAGTCCCCAATTAAGTCATCGTTAATTCAGAAAAGATCTTTCTTTAACACATTGTCGAAAGCAAATTGCTTTAAAATACATGTCAGGATTATAATTACAATGCAATGGACGACACTGAACTCTCCTGACACGGATGTAAAAAAAAGAAAATAATTATTATTGACATTTAAATACGCAATTGAACATAATATATGACATCGTAAATGGATAGGTACTCCATTGCAATCAACACTTAATTTATTTTTTCATTATGATTATGAGTCTTCGATTATTCAGGAATCGGCGACGCGGTAGGCCCAGAAAGAGATGGCGTGACGAATTGGACGCCTATTTAAAGGATTGGCCAGATGTAGCAAGAGACAGGAGAATTTGGAAAAACGGAAGGGAGGCCTTTGCCCTGCAGTGGGACATAACAGGCTCATAATAATAATAATTAATATTGTACAATCGCGGTCAGTTCCGGTGAATCACCCTTAAGGCCATTGTCGCTTGCACCCGGCGCACGGTGCCTCAACTCAGAGCTAGCCCCGCTAGTAATATTGAATAAAAAAAGAGAAAGAAAAAATAATATCTATACTATCTATCTATACTTATAATAAATCTGTAGAGAGGTCAATTCTGTACATGAAATATATTTCCAAAATAACTATCAGCGGGTGATTAGTGATCGATACTGACGCCAAAAATGCAATCAGTAAAATTTTTGTCTGTCTGTCTGTCTGTCTGTATGTTCGTTATAGAAACAAAAACCACTTGACGGATTTCAACGAAACTTGGTACAATTGTTCTTCATACTCCTGGGCAGGTTATAGTATACTTTTCATCACGCTACGATCAACAGGAGCAGAGCAGTGAAGGGAAATGTTGGGAAAACAGGATTTCTTTGTAGGTGAAGTAGCAATAGGTTAGTAGTATTTAGTTAGTAGTAGGTAAGTTTTGGTTAATTTATGTTCAGTTTTTTTTTAATATTAAGTAGGTAAAAGCGTAGGTACTTTTATTAATTATAGGTATAGGTATTATTAATTATAGTAGTTATAGGTATTTAGTTTAAGTGAAGTAGGTTTTATTATATATTATTTTATATATTAGACGTAGTTATATATTTTTAGTTATTCAAGACCCAAGCGGACGCCGGCGTCCGCCCCCTATTGTCTTGAAAAACGCGTTGAATGAGAAATACGCGTTCTCAAGAATCGGCAGAGGAAAGAGCACATCGGTTAAACTCTATGATAGTTAGTGCCTCAATTTCCGGAAGTCATTATTCCACGCGGACGAAGTCGCTGGCAAAAGCTAGTGTATAATAAATATATCCATACTAATATCATAAAGAGGAAAGATTTGTATGTATGTTTGTAACGAATTGGCTCAAAAAGTACGGAACCGATTATAAAAATTCTTTCACCATTTGAATGCTACATTATCACTGATTAATATACGTTTTTTTTAATTTCAAGAAAAAAAAAGTCCACCCGTGCGAAGCCGGGTCAGGCCGCTAGTATATAATATATATATAATTATAATAATATTATAAAGAGGAAAGATTTGTATGTATGTTTGTAACGAATTGGCTCAAAAAGTACAGGACCGATTTTAAAAATTCTTTCACCATTTGAATGCTACATTATCGCTGATTAATATAGGCTTTTTTTCACCCGTGCGAAGCCCGGACGGGCCGCTAGTAATTAATAAGTTGATACATTGAAAGGATATTAAAAATTAATTAATTTGGGGGGAAAATTAATAAATTATTATAATAAAAAAATAATAAAATTATTTTAAAGGTGGTTAAAGTATTTTTTAAGAAAATATTAAATAATTTATAATAAATTAGTATTGTAAAAGAATTTTGATGTCTTGAGTCCCCAAAAATTGCAACTATCAACAAAAAAAAACTATATAATTTCTAGAGTATTGTATAGTTTTACTTTGTGTAAATTATTTAATTACCACTGTTCTTAAAACTGTGAAGAAAACCATTGTGAGGAAACCGCTATGCCCTAGGACCAAAATTTCGAAGACATGTGACATCTACCAACCCGCACTGGACCCGCGCGGTGGATTACAGCCCACCCCCTCTTACAAAGTGGAGGCCTGTGTCCCAGAATTGCCATTGGGAACATTATATAGGATGATTGTGTGTTGTATAATTACTTTTAACTTTCTATAAGTGATATAATTGTAATAGAGTGATTTTCATTGTTTCAGCTGATCCAACATGGATTTGGAGTTTCGGAATTTGACGTACACCGTGCAAAATCGCTTTCCAAAAGGTAAGTTATTTTTTTATTGCATCCTAAAGCTATGATTTCCTAGAAGAGTGGTGGCCGTCTATTAAAACTACAGTCATGAAAATCTCTCACCAGTATTTGACATTATGGTGTTTCACCAGTATTTGACATTATGGTGTTTCACCAGTATTTGACATTATAGTGTTTCACCAGTATTTGACATTATGGTGTTTCACCAGTATTTGACATTATGGTGTTTCACCAGTATTTGACATTATGGTGTTTCACCAGTATTTGACATTATGGTGTTTCACCAATATTTGACATTATGGTGTTTCACCAGTATTTGACATTATGGTGTTTCACCAGTATTTGACATTATGGTGTTTCACCAGTATTTAAACATTATGGTATCAAAAAACCTTCTTTTTATTTTTATTGCTTAATGGGCCGCTCTTGACCTCGATCAGGTCTGATGGAAAGCGATGGATGAGGTCTATGTTGGCATGAGCGTTCCCAGAAGATGCTTACGGCACTGAAACTCTCACGCATCGACGAAACACAGCAGACTGCTTGACGCCGGACACCGGTGAGAGGGTGGTCGCACCCCAGGCGAGCGTTAGCCCTACCACGGCACGGGATGGATTGGCCAGTCAAATAAGGTGTTGGGTGTGATCGTCCAGGTTGCGCCGAGCGCTCGGTTCAGTCGAGTAATTGGTAGAACAAACTGCGCTACACGAGGAGGGTTCTTCATGCATCCCAAAAATTTCTGTATTTGGACAGCCGTTATTGTGTGACCGTTCACCGCTTTCTTAGGAAACCACCGTTCACCGCTTTCTTAGGCAACCAAAGCTAGTCACAAATTTCTAATCTATATTTGCACTAGCTGCGCCCCGCGGTTTCACCCGCGTAAGTTTTGATCCCGTGGGAATATCGGGATAAAAAGTATCCTATGTGTTATTCTGATGTATAAGCTATATTACTGTAAAGTTTCATCAAAATCCGTTCAGTAGTTTTCGCGTGAAAGAGTAACAAACATCCATACATCCATACATACAAACTTTCGCATTTATAATATTAGTAGGATTTACCTACTTAGCTGAATAGAATATTCTAATAAATATTTCTAGACAATAGTATGATTACTAAGTCACGATGAACCAAACAAAAAATACTACGATTTACAGGCGGATTATTAAATTCTTTGGCAATTTTTCAAGGACGATATAACTCATGATTAACCACTTTAATACGGACCCAATTCTGAAATTGCGAAGATGATAAAGTTAACCTATTAGTATTTAGAAACAGACCTACTTTTTTAGATTTGCAAGAAATTGGACTGTCAATTTCTTAACGGTAAAGTGACTGCAATATATCAAGTACCGTTCAGTTTTCTGCTGTAACAGTTCTTAAAGTAAACGCATCTATCTAAAAATAATGAAAGTATGAAATAATCGTGTCGTCGCCATAAAGCCATTGTTACTTTGAACACTTTAGTCGATAGTGGGGATACCTACCTTAGTGTCATGTCTTTATAACGGTAAGTACGTTTCAGAGCAAAAAAGTAGGTTGAGGCTGTATAGCAGTCATGGACATCGTTTTATGATGGTATCTTCATGGTTTAGCAACACTTGCCGAGGTTGGTCCGTGGATGGGTTCCATCCATCCTTAAAATACCGAGACTCCTTCGCGGCTAGGATAGCACGTTAAGCTGTTGTACCCGGCTATCATTCGTAGGTCTATGACAGTCGTTACCGGTAGTCAGAAGCTCGAAAGTCTGAAAACTCAGTAATCAGTCGCTCTATGTAAAATATCCAGCTGCGCCAGATTAGACTGGAAACCGACCCCAAAATAGTTGAGAAAAGGCTAGGTAGTTTGTTTGGATAGGTTAATTCTTTGCTTAATAACTGCCGACCTAGGTTCTCTTGGTAACCGGATCGTCTTGTGTCAAATAAACGTGTAAGGACACTTCTTGTGTTACACAATGGTAATTTAGTTGTGATAGGTCAGTTTGAAGTTGGAAAACTTTGACATCTTGTGCAATTACTTAGTTTTATGTGTCAACTAGCTGACCCCGCAAACGTCGTTTTGCAAAAAAAAAAATAGATGTCGGCCGATTCTCAGATCTACTGAATATGCATATAAAATTTCATAAAAATCGGTTAAGCCGTTTCGGAGGAGTATCGTAACTAACATTGCGACACGAGAATTTTATATATTAGATTAATAGCGTAGTTGCAAAAGTTTGACGTTAAAAAGATGCTAAGAATAATATTAGTAATTTATCTTTAAAATATCACGAGTTGTAGTTGTAGCGGAAGCTGCATGAATCATCGTCTCGGCTTTCAAGAAATTATTACTGTTCAAGTTTTTTTTTATGAACCAGTCACGGAACCAGTAGTTTCAGGTTTCCATTTTAACATAAGTATACATTTTCCTTTTTTCTGCCTCGTTGGTTTAGTGCTACTACTGAACACGAGGTCCTCGGTTCGATTCTCAGTTCGGGCAAGGTGTTATTGGGTTTTTTCATTAGGAATTTCTCAGTACCAGCCCTGAGTCGTCCATTCGTCCCCTATTACATGGAACTTAAACCATAACTGGTGAAACATGCATGTTCTATAGGTACAGACGCCAGCACATCAAGCTACCCGAAACTGTCATAATTTCCCAATCAACTTTGAACCTTGCACTTCAGCGATAAAGTTGAAAATCTATTAAAGAAATTGTTGTTTTTTTTTTTTAAATTTACTTGTCATAATCCCAAGTCAGTTTTACTGTAAATGGTTGTTATGTAAGTTATGGCGCATAAGGATGATGATTTATGTCTTTTCAATTAATAATAAAATATGATAGAAGGATACATTTATGTATTTTGTCTAGTTTATTTAATAGTCTTTTTGAATACGAATTACCTAACATTAACTTATCAAAATATTTTATTAAAAGCCAATCTTCCGGCATTATAATATATTCATTAAATCGCAGGGTTTTTACAAAAACCTCACAAAAAAATCTACTAATGACCAAACGTAAAATATTTTTATTTCCCAGTCCGATTCGCAATAAGCGTCTTAATAGTTATTTAATACGTCGATTAAGATACACAAATATAATTAATTAATAAATAAGAGTAAGGGAAGACCAAAGAAACGATGATTACCGTGATGACGACAAGGGACTAACCACGCTTATTCAGCTCTGTTCTGGTTTTGTCCATAGAAAACAAAGATTTTGTATGGAGTCCGTTCAGCTTTCCGCAGCTGAACGGATGCGTACGCATCTTATACAAAATCGTTGTTTGAACAGAGCTGAATAAGTGTGCTTAGTCCCTAACTTCTCTATTATGTATACAGGGTTATTTGTAAAACACCAGCAACCTCTTAAGAGGTCATTGTACTCATCATTATGAATAACTTTTACTATGGGACCAAACCTGAAATCGCGAAAAAAAATCAGCTGTTCTGTGATAAATTGATTCATGTTTACGGGGTGAATCTCTGTCCTTTTGGTAAATTTTCTCGGCTAAACTACTAAGTAATTTTTGATGAAATCTTTTAGAATGTTAACTGAATAAAATACTTCAATTAAAGTACTTTTTATCCTGAGAAACAAAAAGGTATTCAATGTTGATGCAGTAAAGCCCGCACTGTTTCGTGTTATTTGAGTTTCTTGTTAATTTGAACTTTACGTAAGTTCAAGTTTAACGTGTTTTTTTTAGACGAAAAGCTCATTCCTTATAAGTATCAATAATTCATTATTTTAATAATCCTCTATAGCCATTATGGTCATATAAATAACATATATCTAACATTACATGACGGTGGGAACATCGGACGGGTTTTTTTTATTAATTAAAATAATAGATAGATTAGGTAACTACCTATTCAAGTCAAAATTTCCAATTCATGCTTTAAAACTATTTATTATTATTGCTATTTACGGTGAAAATAATGGTAATTAAAAAAAAAATAAAAAACACAATACCTGGGGCCCAAGTCTGCTATTTTTATGAATTCGTCTTTCCAACACGATCCCATTATCATTTTGCTAAAAGTTCGTAATCTGTTAAATTCATAATGGTCGGTCATTGGTCGGTCAATGGTCTGAGAAAAACTATGCTAGATTTCATTTAATATGTATTTTTACATATTACGTATTAGTGTTTGCAATCTGAAGTAGTAAGAAGTTCGTAAATAGCAATATACATTACATTTATTCATTTGTCATTAAAGTCATTATCTACGAGATTACCATTTTATGCCATTTCTTTCAATGGAGTGTCAGTGGTTGACCATTGGAAAGTCATAATGACGCCATTATATTAGTAGATTACCAAACTTGTCAAAATCAACAATTTTATTATGAAATCAATGATAGACCATTCTGACACTATTGTAATAGCAGACTTGAGGCCCTGCTTTATAGTTAGTTCAGTTAGTATACAAAGTTTCATGATCTAATTTGAAGTACTTTTTGAATACCAGCGGTTTATTGTTCGGTTTGGAGGTAACTTTGGATTTTTTTTTCATCGAGAAAATTTTATGGAATCGTGTTTTCGTCAAACATAAGACCTAAAATTAATCCTCATCTTTACCGTATATTTATTTCAAAAATAATACCTACTGTAGTATTTTCGACATAACGGAGGATTATACTAAGCCATTTGAGGTAGTAGGCCCTTAAAACGGTGAAGGAAAACATCGTGAAGAAACAGGGATGTCCTAGAACCAAAAATTAGAGGTCATGTGACATTCAGCAACCCGCACTGGGCCCGGGTGTTGGATTATGGCCCATTCTTTCTCACAGAGAGGAGGCCCGAATCCCAGCAGTGGGGTCTTATCGGCTGATTATGCTATTTATGCCACCGTCAACCATATAAATAGACTCCCTTGCATTGTCCGCATTTAGACTCTCATTCGGTCCGTTGTGCCTAGGACTGCAACCGTAGGCTACGGCGTAAGGCTAGGATGGTATCGAAATGGGGTTTCCCAAGAGATATCCTAAATGTATTGCCCGAAGGGAGGAGGAAATATGTCCCTACGCATGTCAGAAAAACCAGGAAAAGATTGGTGGAAAACAAGAGACGATCGTCTTGTTACAGCGGAATTCGAGCAAAAAAAACTTTGGATTAAGATGACACCAACTATAGCTGTCCTGAAGTCAGTTGGTCCTATGGCTTAAAGCAATAATGCTGTAGAGTCGGCTACACTTTATAATGCTTTAAGGGTCCCGCAGACAGGCGCGACGCGACTCTAGTTAGAACTATTTCTACGAAAACTTCATGGAAATTGTTCTATTATGCAATAAAATAGCCTATGATTGAATTGTAAATGATGGATTTCATCAAGACCTAATTTTAAATTTTATTGTAATCTAATTTTTAAATTCAAGGTCACATAATTAGTTAATTGTTAATAATCTTATTGTTGTAGACATTGGCCCCGATTCTGTTGTTCACAAACTAAACTAAATTTAAATTATGTGCATCTTTTCCTTTCTATTTCATTATGAAAATGGCAGAAGATAAATATTAGTTTAGTCCTGTCAAATTAGATAATCCATAGACAAGTTTAGACGTGATAAAAAAATTGGCTACTAAAAATACGTCCATTTACGTCAGGCGCTGACTAATTTGACAGGACCAAACTAATATTTATCTTCTGTTCTTTTCTTAATGAAACAGAAAGAAAAAGATGCACTGAACTTCAATTTAGTTTAGTTTGTGAACAGCAAAATCGGGGCCAATGTTTTGGAAGACACCCGCATGCTGATAGCCGCAAGTAGCAAGCGGCCGCTTGCGGGTTCAAATAGGAACGCAATGCAATGCAACCACAGACGCCCGAACAAGCAACATAAAATCCAACAAAAATAGATCTTGACATTCTCCTAAAGTTGCGATTTTGGCCCATTAACCCAATTTAGTACGAAAATATTGTTATAATTTCCAAGGAAATGTTATCATACGCACGTGTTTGTCATTGCACCAGCTGTTGTCACACTGACCTTATAGCTTAGTGTTTTGATAACCCACTAAGTGAACCCAGCATTGATTTCTAATTAGTATTTGTGAACTTGAAAGATAATTGTGGGAAACATGCGTTTTATCTTCGGCCAGAAATATCGAAGGAATTTTGGCGTTCACAACGAAATTGTCGGCGAATATATATGCAAATTAATTTGCGTACACGCAATGCGTCGCTGGCATTGAAATTCTAATGTTTGAACCGTGTATTAAATGGTAATAAAAGTCGTGAGTTTAGTCGAAATTGGTTAGGTACAGTTATGTTGATTAAATAATTGGTACCTATCTACTATTTAATTAAATTTTCTCGCATAAAAATAATAACAGATGGCTAGTAGAAAATATTTACAGAAAAGGGTTCAGAAGGTCATTTTCAGTACGAAGGTACTGGTTTTTGAAGTGTATTATAAAATTAATTCTTTATTTCATTCAAAGTATCTAACGGGCCACTGCGAGTTGGCTTCGGCTCCTCGTACGGCTTCCTAAAGTCTGGGACTCAAGGGTACCGAGATATATTTAGAACATTTAAAAAATATAATGATAACCACAAATAAATGAATAATACATCATATAAGAGATCATATTTTAGGTTTAACATTGTACATACGCCAGCAGGTCAAGCTACCCGAAACTGTCAAATTTTCCCAATCCACTTTGAACCTTATCCTGTAGTGATAAAGTTGAAAATCTATTAAAGAAATTTGACAGATTATAGTAGCTTGATGTGCTGGCGTCTGTACATGCTTGTATTGTAAAATCGTAGGTAACCACGGAAAAAAATCAAAGATAAGTTTTCCGCAATCTAAACAACTAATGTAATTTTAACGAAACAAAAAAACGTACTTATCCAATTATAAATTTCATACTTTGTCTGTAATTGGCTCATTAGTGTTTTATTTATCGAGTTTTTATCATATTATTGAAAACTAATAAGTAGGTTCTTCTTAGGTTACTTCTTAGGGTACTTCATTACTGAAGGTCGTGTCCCTGAAAGGCCTAACGAAAATGGAAAACGGAAACAAAAACCGAACGAAGTGGAAGAACATCGTGGTTACCAGCTTCTCCCATGGCGGTCGTAACAGAGAGTCCAGTGAGGGCGGTTACTTGGTCTGACCAGCGGTTAGATGACCGTCCGGGAGGTCTTTTCCCATCTAACTTGCCCGACGGATCCCGACGGACAATGTGACCAAAGTAATCGAGAATCCTTTGGTAACAGATCGTGGATCGTGGATCGTGCATGGTTTACACGTGCAGTCTATGCTACCAACTATACTCAGCGGGCTATCAGCGCCTTACGGGTCCAATATAATATGGGTTCAGGATGTTGATGGGACTGCCCCGTTTCTGCAGTGCATCAGGTATGTTTGCACAAACGCACGTCGATGGCTTCCACGCCATCGCCACTGCAGAGTGCGGGAGAGCTCCAACTCCATCCTGAAGACCACAGCAGGGAAGTGCGAGTCTCCATTATTAGGTGATGTTGTTCGACGATGTATATCGAACACCAGCCTTGTGTCCAAATAAATAGATAGTAAGTTTACTACTATCTATTTATATTATTTACTAGGTATAAGTTATCTTTTTGTTTACTAACCCATATGGATGCTGCTTATCAGAAATAAAGATTTTTTTTATAGGCGTACATTTGATCAAGGATAGATACCTATGTTCGTTCTCTTGGCGGTCCATGGTATGCGTATTATCTTCTAATATATAAAATTCTCGTGTCACAGTGTTAGTTACCATACTCCTCCTAAACGGCTGGACCGATTTGTATGAAATTTTGTGTGCATATCGGGTAGGTCTGAGAATCGGTTACTATCTGTTTTTTTTCTTTTTTGCAAAACGACGTTTGCGGGGTCAGCTATAAGTATATTATAAGTGTATTAAATAACAATAAACTAGGTACATACATATAAAATATTATCTATGTATGCGGTCGTCCTTTTAATTAAATAATTGATAGCTGATGATTCGATCATTCGGAATGTTGATTTGGCATCGTACAACTATTAAAACTTTTTCTATCATTCGAACCGACTGAATCGCCTTAATTTATAAAACATTACTTAATTATCAGGTATTAGACATATTTTAGAAAAACTAGTCGACATCCGCGTCTAGATCATTTGATTTATTTTCCACGTGTAAGTTCATATGAAACTTGTTAATTTAATTCGTTCTTATATTTTGCATCATAAATAATATTAAAATCGTAGTTGAGCAAAGAAGTAAAGCTAGCTAAGTTAGCTAAGTTATTGTAACTTGCCTATTATAGAACGAATAAGGAATTGTGGTTGTTTACCGTGGGACAAATGATGAGTGCTGAAAGTCAGGCCCAAAAATATGATAGGTAGAAGCCATTTTATGGGAAAGAAATAAACATAAAAATAGTATTCCATATGTGTGTGTTTTTGGTATTATTGTAGCTGCATCAGGTTAGACTGGAAGCTGACTCCAACATAGTTGGGAAAAGGGCTAGGCAGATGATGAAATAAATAGAAAAAAACTGGCAACACATTGCCAGTGCTTCAAATTTTGCAGATGTTCATGGAAAGGAGAGATACTCTTCTACTATCGAACTCTCTTATAACTAGGATTATGGTTGCGTACCGGGTAAAATCTTCGATTATTGCAGATCTTGCCAATAAATAAATTAAGTATTACTTAATTTTACATAGAACTTAACCCTTATACCTACTCCTTTGAACTCCACAATACCGCGAAGGGCTTATCAAACGATAAGTACAGTTTAACTTAATTGCCAATCACAGGAATGATCTAACCACTCAGTCAGTGTCTCACTTACACCGATACGCAAATGATCCGCTGTTAGGTCCAGCCCAAAAAAATATGGAAGTTAGCCTAAGCGAAACAAAAATATGGCCGGCAGACGTCAGTTTCCAGCCGGTGCTTCAGATTTTATAGATGTTAATGGAAGTCAGTCAAAACGGTGGATAAAAACATCGTGAAGAAACCGGCATGTCCTAGAACCAAAAATTCGAAGACATGTGACATCTACCAACCCGCACTGGGTCCGCGTAGTGGATGGCGAGAAGAGGCATGTGTCCCATCACTGGGAACATTATAGGCTGATTATGCTAATGGCAGTCAGAGATACCTTTACACTCTGTTTTAAATTTCCTAGACTCAAATGACAGCTGCGTAATAATAAACACCGTCAACGTGACAAAAAAAGGTTGATCACAGCTGTAATTTTCTAGCGAAAAAATCAGAGTTTAGGTGATGTGCGCTCCTAAGCATATTTTTAAAACCAAAACAAAGTCGCTTTGACTTTTCACTTTTTTATAATATCTATGCGGTCAAGGATTATGTAATAAATCATGCTAATTCAGTCATTAAGTCTTGCATTGTCAGCCCCTTTTATACTGGATTCATTTTAATACCTATAGTAAAAGAAGTTACAATATAAATATTTACAAGGGTTCTATTTCTGGTGTGATATTAAAATTAATTGCAGATTGAAACATGATTTATAATCAATAAAATATATAATGATCCTAGCTGAATAGAGCGCTAGAAATAGCAAAAAACAAAAAGCAGGTACTATAAATTGGCTTGAATAGTAAAAAAAGCAACTCTAAATATAAGTCGGATTCACACAAGAAGAAAACGAGGAAGAGTTCTTGTAGGACCTCCGTACAATATTTAACACAATTTCTTTTTTTATACTTTAGTAAAAACAAACACCTTTAATTTTTAACTATTTTATTTTTATTATAGCGACCATAGTTAGTAAACACTGAGAGGCCCGTGGCTAAATAGTAACAGCGGCACAGGTCGATCGATCAGGTTAAGCTACGCTTGCTGCGGTTGGTCTGTCGATGGGTGACCATCTTTATTCACTAAGACCCCTCCGTACCTCGGAAAGCACGTTAAGTCGTTGATCCTGGCTATCATTCGTGGATCTTTGACAGTCGTCACGGTAGTCAGAAGCCCGAAAGGTTATGGAGGTCAGATAAGCAAGTCGTTCCATGTAAAATACTGGTATTCAGCTGCATCCGGTTAGACTGGAAGCCGACCCCAACATAGTTGGGAAAAGGCTAGGCAGATGAGGCAGATAATGAGTTAGTACACACTGAAAATGCCCAGTGTCTACCTATTACGGTTCAAAAGATACAGCCCTGTGACAGACGGACGGAAGAACAGAGGTGCCTTAGTACTAGAGTCCCGTCAACACCCGTTGGGTGTGGATCCCTAAAACTGAAGAGTAATCTTTTCTTTAAATTAATTTGCCTTGTCGTCTGAGATTCATTATATTTGTTATGTTATCTATACTTATAATAAATCTGTAGAGAGGTCAATTCTGTACATGAAATATATTTCCAAAATAACTATCAGCGGGTGATTAGTGATCGATACTGACGCCAAAAATGCAATCAGTAAAATTTTTGTCTGTCTGTCTGTCTGTCTGTATGTTCGTTATAGAAACAAAAACCACTCGACGGATTTCAACGAAACTTGGTACAATTGTTCTTCATACTCCTGGGCAGGTTATAGTATACTTTTCATCACGCTACGATCAATAGGAGCAGAGCAGTGAAGGGAAATGTTGGGAAAACAGGATTTCTTTTTAGGTGAAGTAGTAATAGGTTAGTAGTAGTTAGTTAGTAGTAGGTAAGTTTTATTCCACGCGGACGAAGTCGCTGGCAAAAGCTAGTGATAAATAATAATCAAAACAATGTAATTACCTACTCGTACTTATTAACAGATAAGAGATAGATCACACATGTTAATGAGTGACACATGCACATGCACATGCACACATGCACATGCGTGCACATGTGTGTGCGTGGTACTCTGCAAATGTCACTACCGATACCAAGATATTTTTCAAGGTAACCTAATGTTATCGTTGGTGTCTGGGACACTATTTTCACTGCGAAGACAAAAGTGAGTACGATTCTTATCGGAAACCTTCGATTTTTGTTCGTTTTTGTCTTTCACTGAAAGTGAAACATCTGTGGCGGCATCTACATCGCCACATGCGAACTACGCATCATACTGACGTCAGGCACAATCCTGCATCGCGCAAGCAGAGTTTACGGCGCCATTAGCATACCTGCGCAATTAGCATATAGCTCACCGGACACGACATCCGTCTGGTCGGAGGATCCTCCCTTTTCTATGGAGGATGAGTGAAATTTACACCCTATTCCTCATACCTCTGACCACAAAATTAATCAAATGAGGAATATGCATTCATGTGTGAACCGATCTAACGATGTTGAATTTCGGCACTCGGCATCTTTCAATCTCTATCGAATGATGGAAAAATGGAATGAAATGTAATTTTGTCAGTGTCGTGTTAGCGTGGAATGAACGAAAATGAAAATTCACTCGAGTTGAAGCCTCTGATACAACCGCTGAACACTATTTGTACTGCATAAGTACCTATAGGTACTGAAATGAGTTATATAGTGAAAGTCAGAAAAGCACTGTTTACTCTTTGTGTAGAAAAATGAACATGTAAAATTTAGCCTTATGTCTTTATTCAAGCTTTATTCCATTTATTTGGGGTGATGCAGGAAGTCTTAAAAATGTAAATAACTATACGTTGTTTTATAAATGCATTCCACAAGCAGTTGACTTTGAGATAAGGTTATTGATAAGTGGTCAATACAATAATTACTATCAGTAAGATTGGGGCAAATCGTCTCGGTATGATATCATGGCATTGATACTCGCAGCAGCATGCAGGTTGTATGTAAATGTATTAGTAACTTAAATGCATTATTAAATTTGTAAATAAGATATCTTAGTAGATTGCCGGAGTGTTCTGGCTGGGACAGGGGGTCAAGTGCGTATTAAAGTAAGTGGGACTCTGACCGACTTGTTACTTCAGTCTTGTGATTGGCTGTTCAGTTGAACGTTATGGTTTCAGCCCTTCGTGGTATTGTGGAGTTACAAAGGAGTACAGACGTTGTAGGAACTTATTTTTTATTGTCAAGTTCTGAAATAAATTTCGTTTTTGAAGTGAAACTTCTTTACGCACGCTTGACTTGGGGAGTAAGCTGGCGAACGCGTGACGTAAGCGTTACGAAAAGTGTGATCGGGCAAGGCGAACGGAAGTTAAGTGGGGGATATAAGCAAGAGACAGCAGTGCGCGCGCACATTTTCTTTCTCTCTTCCTCTCATAGCCAAATACGTTCCGTATATCTAAGCACACTGCAGGCTTATTGTCTGTATCACAGTGTAGGAGCAAGAGAGAGCAGTGCGCGCGCACATTTTCTTTCTCTCTTTCTCTTATAGCTAGTAAATGAAATATATATATATTTCAGTCAGTAGTTCGTTTGCGAGTTTACTAGCGTTACGCGAACGGTGATTCTTTGGTTATTTTTCGTAATTCTATTTCGTTTTGAACAATTTTATGAATTAATATTTTGTTCAATACATTCAATATTCTACGTTTAAAGTGAATAAAACTGTAAATTCATTTTAGAGTTCATGTTTTGTGAATTTTCGAGTAAATAATAACAAATTATGGAAAGAAGTGACACAGACTCTGAGTATGAAAGCGATGCTAGAAAAGGAAAGAAAGAAAGAAAAAAGAAAGAAGTTTCACTTCAGTCGTGTGGTCATAAGCACACTCGTTTTTTTTTTTTCTTTATTCTTACTTCTTTCTTTTGTTATCATTCTTCTGTTTTAGGGCTCCGTACCCAAAGGGTGCCAACGGACCCTATTACTAAGGCTCCGCTGTCCGTCTGTCTGTCTGTCACAGGGCTGTATCTTTTAAACCGTAACAGGTAGACACTTGATAATTCACGGAGTGTGTATTTCTATTGCCGATATATATAACAAAAACTAGTAAAGTTTATAATTAAAGAAGGACAAGAAACGTGTTTTTTTAGGCGTTTTTGCCTTGTACGAAACCCTTCGTGTGCTGGTCCGACTCGCAATAGGCCGTTTTTTTTTTAATTACTATCATTCTTTTTTTGTAGTGCACCGTGCTCCTCAGCCTAAACCTTGGGGAATACAGGCTGAGGTGTTACGTGTGTGTGTGTGTGTCTTGACATATAACACCGTAATTAATTGCAATTGGCCCGCAGGTCCAGTTCAAAACCAGCGTCAGGCACTAGTTGTTTGCGGCAGTCGTGAGGCACACATTCCTGCTAATTTCTTACATCGGACTTTATACTTTTTATTTGATGTTTATTTTTCGTTTTTATCTGATGTATGTATCTGGTGTATTGTGTGTCGTTTAGTCTGTGCTAAATAAATGTATTTTCTTTCTTTCTATACTTCTTTCCTGTATTAGTATTTGTTGTTTTGCATCGCTTATCTATTGTGAGTCTTTACGCAATCCCTACATTGGATTATTTACTGCTAATTAAACAGTAATTGAACAAAACAGATAGCATAATCAGCCTATAACTTTCCCTTTGATGGGACACAGGTCTCCTCTCAGTGAGAGGCAGTGGGTCGTAATCCACCACACGGACCCAGTGCGAGTTGGTAGATGTCACATCTCTTCGAATATTTGGTTCTGGGACATGGCGGTTTCCTCACAATGTTTTCCTTCAGCATTTTAAGAGCAGAACACAACACAAACTTTGTAAATTATGTATATTAATTGTTTAAGATTTATTTATAGCTGGAAGACAATGAGGCTGTAAATTAAAGGTTTACTGCACTAACACACACACACTGCACTGGTTTAATGTATTAGGCCTTTTCTGATATGACGAGTTTTGGTAATGTGCCAACGGACCTAAGAACGTTTGTAGCTCTTTCTGAAGATCTTGATATTCGAAATTTTTTTGGGAAGTTCAAGAAATCTTGTGGACGTGAAAGTGGAACTTAGGACGAATTTCACCAATGAAATGAAATGAACGTGATAATCATATTATGTAAGTCAAGAGATGTCCATTTCATCATTGTTATTGTGAAAAATTGACACTGACAGCTCTTGAACGTAGTTTAGATGTGGTGGTCGCTTTCAGTTCCATTTTTGAAATTCGGCGTAAGTACCAACTTAGATAACTACCTATATCAAAAAGTACAATCATGATACTATAAAACTGTTGTTTTATTTGTCGACTTATGATACCTAATAAATATTAGGTACTTACTAGCTGTGCCCGCGACTTCGTTCGCATGCATGTCAGATTTCATGGGTTTTGATTTTTTTTCGCGGAACCCTAATTCCTTTTCAATAATAAAATTATCCTAAGTTACTAAGTACTTAGGATACTTAAGGAGTAGGTACCTTTTACCATCAGCTATCTGGCATTGAAAGTTCCGTTAAAATAGGTGCAGTCGTTTCGGAAATTAGCCGGAACAAAAAGACAGACAGTCAGATAAAAACAACAAAATAGACTGTTATTTTGACATTACACTCAGACACTTCAATTTGATTTACATACTTATTTATATATAAGGTATACATAGATGTATAGGTTGATTATGATAGCTTTATTAGGTATTATGTAAGATTGTGATCCTTTTTGGTATTGTAAAGAATCGAATTCACACAACAATCCTCGATGGCATTGATTCACCCATTAGAGGTAGCTATTTAAAGTGCAATGCATGCTTTAGATCTTTTGAATTCATCCATTATTCATTTAGAATTTCCCCGTGTACATTATAGGACGTGTGTTGACTTAAATGATCGATTACTTTATGCTATTTAATGACTTTAAGAGTAGTGGTGTCCCAGTGGGTTCCGGTATTCGACTTAGGTACCTACGAGTCGAAATAATTATACTTAGTCGGTCGTGGATTTTTTGAACGCAGGCAACCGCTTAACTTTATGTAATTTATATCAACACTACTGCTCTTAAAACGTTGAAGGAAAACATCGTGACATGGGGAGCTATTCTCTAAGGATACAGCCTTGCGGACAGCGCTGTCGCAACTGTCAAACCCACCGCGACAGCGCTGCCCGCAAGGCTGTATCCTTAGAGAATAGCATGGATGTGTGATATCTACCATCCCGCACTGGGCCCGAGTAGTAAATAAAAAAAATAAATGATTTATTTTGGACCAAACACCGGCCTGCTTTCACAGTCCTGAGGCCTGTGTCTGAACAATAGGAAGGTGTTAGGCTGATTATAAATGACTTTGCCCGCATCTCCAGGTAAAAGTAATTTAACTCTGAATACATCACAACCTGCCAAACTGTGTGACAGTTTGTCGGCAGAATTAGCGCTCGTCTTAAAACATTTGGTATCAACAATCTGATTAAACATCTAAGTAGGTAGATACAGATACTTTAAATGGACGGTAAGAAGAATAAAATAATAGCAGCGTAACTAATTGTTGTCGCATGTTGCGACAATTTCATTAAGTAGTTCAGTTTTTAATTTAATCTTTAGTGTTCGCTTACTAATTCCACTATTATCTTTTCTTAGCCAGTCGATATTATTGAAAAGTGTAGGGGTCAAATACTTATTGGTACTTTTGCCAGAGTAGGTAATTTTTTACTGGTGCTCGAACGAATTTACGTTCTCTAACGCTTCTAGTATTGTAAGTGTTTTGCACAAATACTTTAAATTGATCATCATAGAACTGATTTAGAACCACTAAGTACTTCACCTTATCATGCACGGGAAGCACCTTACATACAACAAAAAGTTTCTCATAATTTTCTTTACACTCCAGCTTTAGTTTTGGGTTAAGAAGTGTGTTACGGCCTGCTTTCACAGTCCTGAGGCCTGTGTCTGAACAATAGGAAGGTGTTAGGCTGATTATAAATGACTTTGCCCGCATCTCGTAACGTAATTTAACTCTGAACATAGAACTTAGAAAATCCAACTAAGTAGATACCTACATAAGTAAAGATTAACTTCGCATACCTATATATTATCAAAAGTGAAAACAAAGCTAAAATAATTTTATTTATTTTAATTATACTACAAACTATAACTTATTATAAATAAATAATATAATCACAAACGAAAAGAAAGAACAAAAAAGCAAACAAACAATTACAAAAAAAAAGTGAGATTAGCTAGCAATAAACTCTCACGGATGTATTTTTTTGCCATAGATATAAGAAAGAAGTTTGTACCTATCTGTTTTTTATATTTCTATGTTTTTTGCATTGATACTTTGCATGATAAGTAATGAAATCAAAAGGTAGGTAAGTACGTCATTCTTTCAAAAATTAATAATAATTTATTGACTTCATAAATAAATAACTAATATACTTATAGAACAAATTTCCAATTTAAATTTGGAATTTAATATCGGGCGGGCCATAATTCGTTGTAAATTATAATGATCTTTATCCTAGATGTTCTATTATGGATTAAGACCATAAATAAGAAATTCAATTAGAAACAAATGCATTTAGAATTATTGCTAAAAATAATTATTGAATGAGGTATATACATAATATCTTAGTACGTTACTGAGTATTTTACTTAAGTGGTCAATAATTATTAGGGTTTGACAGTTTTTGTTTAAAAAATATGTCAATACTCAATTTTATCGCATTCCACATGTATAGATGGTATTACAAACTAAAAGATCAATATGAAAAGATACAGGATTTTCTTAGTTTGGGGGTTTTTTTTTGTCATCTCGCAGTTAAACCTATGAGGTTGTCGACTGCTTAACCGGGCTTGCCTGTGGATGCCTCAATAAACTAAGGCCCTTTAAGTGTTAGTTTTTATGTTTAAAAAATAAGCGACTACACGCTAAGGGCACCCCCCGTGTTCGGACCTCGGCTTAGGGCGTCGCTGGGAGAGGGCAGCAAGGGACAGGCTGGATCGGAATTATTTAGTGACGAATTTAAAACTACAGGGTCAGCGGTGCGGGCTATTAGGGGCAACTGGGCGTCGCGGTCGCGACGGATTTCGACGGCGAGGACGGGGACGGCTGTCGGGACTTGTACTTTCTAAGAGTACTGGTGGCCTTACTACTCTCCTGAAGGAGGGTCGTGGCGTCATCGAGGATGGTAAGAGTATGCCTCGGTCGGCGAATCCTACTTATGCGGGAGGGAGTGTATCGGGAGGCCGCCGCAATCTATATAGATTTTTAGTAAATCAAAAAACATACTCAAAGCGAAATACTCAACAAACACTCATACTCAAACTAATGCATATAAATGCAGTGCAAACACTAAGTTGTGAAGAATGCATTTGTGAATCACTTGGCATTATTAGAGCCGTAGCAATATCATGTAGTTACTTACTCTATTTATTAAATTGATGAGTAATATAAGGATGTTTTCAACATTGTGCTACGATATTTAAATAAGTATTTCCTTATAGAATAGTATTGAGGTTAAAGTACAGACGCCAGCACATCACGCTACCCGAAACTGTAAAATTTTCCCAATCAACATTGAACCTTATACTTTAGCGATAAAGTTGAAAATCTATTAAAGAAATTTGGCAGATTGTAGTAGCCTGATGTGCTGGCGTTTGTACGATGTGCCAGGAGTGGCTCGATAAGGCAATGCCCGAGGACGCCCTTGGAGGACAAAAGAATAGATAATTATGTATAGTGACCTTATTTGGTGATCTTCTTTGGGAAGGTCAGGTGCGTAGTGCTGGCAACCGGCGTGCTTGTATGGCGTATGTAGATGTAGACCGTATGAACGTAAGCGAGGCAATAGGAGTCTAAACTGTATTCGCGATTTATTAGCCAAAAATGTAAACAAATATGAATTATTGGAAAAATAACTATAATGCCTACACTATAAAGTTCAGTTTACGCTACAACTTTAAACATTTTATTATAAGTTTTTCAATAGTGCTAGTCACTTTGAAATCAACTTAATTTTCATTGAAATTAAGTTGATATTTGTTTAACTTGAAATAATATTAATTTGAAAATAAGTTTGAATAGACTTTAGATATAGCATGCTGAAACTATTAGTGATAGAAAGAGATAGTATGTAAAACAGCAAAATGGTATCACAGGATACATGGGTTCATTTTGGTATGAAAATATCAAAACAAATATAAGTATCTAGAAATGAAAGTGATTCACAGATAACAATTAATGTGGGTTTGCAGGATACGTTTCCTTTACGCCACATTTATTGACTATACCTAAGTACTTGCAATATTATTTATCTTGTTACTTCATTTCGCGCGCAATAAGCATAATTATTAATTAACAAGGTATTAAATTAATAAGACTGACTTCTTCGTTGGTCTAGTGGTCGTAAGGGCTACTGGTGACCATGGTCCTGGACAGTGGCGTGCACAGAGATTTTAGACAGGGTATGCACAAAAAAAATTACCAGTTAGTTAGATTACTTTCTACAAGTTAATGTTTGTACTTAAATCAAATCGACGCGCCTATCTGACTAAAAGTTCTTTTTCGATTGTAATCATAGATAAATCTGTAAGTCTGTTTTGGCCCTGTGTGTTTCGTAAATATGTATGAATTCAAGTACCTACTCTTTGATGAATTCTTTTTAGAATAGAAAAAACTTTTTACAAAAAAAAAAACAACCGACTTCCAAAAAAACACTACAAAGTGAAAAATAACTTTAATTTCGGAAGTCGGTGTCGTTGGTTCCGCATTTTCTTTTAATTGACACCGACTTCCGAAATTAAAGCTATTTTTCAGTTTGTAGTGTTTTTTTGGAAGTCAGTTGTTTTTTTATTTTTTTGTAAAAAAGTTTTTTATTTTTCACTTTCTAGGGGGCCAGTTTCTAACTTATCTAAGTTACAATAACCTAATGTCAACTGCTCATCACCTTTTACAAAATATCGCTATTCCCGATGCAGGGATGTTAATTGTTGAGGAGTTCTCCTTGTAAGAACCAGGAAAACTGCACTTCACGATACGCGTTGTGCTTAGCAACCACATTAAAGTACCTAATCGAATCGCAACCCGTGAAATATTTATTATTGAGTAGTTCCGATGGCCATCCGTGGTCTTCATCGTCAGTTTCATTTCACCGAATGCTGCTTTTTGAGAGCAAATGCACGAGTTACTATAAAAAATATCCAAATCGCTATAGGTGTGCCTACAAAATTTGAGGGTTTCCCTCGATTTCCATGGGATCCCCTCATCAGATTCCTTCCAATTTAGTGACAATGGGACCACCTCGGGAGCATACACATTCAATTAAAAAAAATATTTTGAAAATCGGTCCACAATTGGCGGAGTAATCACGTAACAAACACACAAAAAAAAACACCGTCGAATTGAGAACCTCCTCCTTTTTTGAAGTCGGTTAAAAATAATCGTTCGGTCGATGCGCTGAGTAGAATCGTAACTATTAATTTTCCTAATTTGTAAACAGAAAATATGGAAGTCGTCTGATTTGAATATAAATTTTGAATGAGATCGAATATGTATAATTATCCATTTTTTACAATAAACTTACTAAATGATTACTTGAGAGGCAATCACTTGCGCCAAGAAAAACAATAAATGGCGAAAAAACTTTGCAATTTTAGATACGAACTAATACAAACGAATGAATTACTCGGGTCATTTGGTCAATCCGACTAAAAAAAGTCGACCCTTTGCAAACAACAATTAAACGGTGCTTTTACGGGTTCTCAATTTGGCCGGCTTGCAATGTAAGCTATGCTTCTAAAACTCCAACACGCGCGCACATTTTCACGCACACACTCACACTTTTACTCTGTACTACACGAGATGCGTTGAATGAAGAATAAGCAAGGCGTAGTATTGCTTTTGCTCACGCGAGCGCTGCCTGCGCGCTGCACGGCGGCGAGTGTTCGCCGATCCAACGAGTTAGTTCCAAAAAATATAATAGATGGCGCGTTAGCTAAATTACATGATTTTTTAAAAATTAGTTATCTAACATTTAGAGGGGCATGTATGTATGGGACTACAGGGTATGCAGAGCTTATTTGCATGTATGGAGTGCACGCCACTGGTCCTGGATTCGATTCCCAGGTCGGGTAGTGTTATTGGGTTTTTCCATCAGAAATTTCACAGTAGCAGTCCGGCGCCTGGATTTGTGTCCGGTTGATGGCAATAGGCTTGCCCCCTATTACATGGTACTTAGGCGCTTTGCAGATGGAGCAACTTTAGTTGAGGCAACTATCAACCTTTTTAAAATTTTCCTAAAGAGAAATAGCCCGAGATGTATGTAAATAGCTAGTTGTCAGTTGCTGCAATAGTTGCTCCGTCTGCAAAGCGCCTTACATCTCTGCCTAACCCTTCGGTGATTGCTGGCGTCATGATAAATGTTATGTTATGTAAATTAATAGGATCTACACATTGCAATTAATATGTCACAAATTATAAGATCTTTTTTTAGTATCCCATACTACTTACTCCACTTTTCTAAAACATTACACCTTTACCTACTTATCATGATAAATCGATCAAATAATATGACAGCCATTCAAGTAGACTGCTCTCAAAACGGTGAAGGAAAACATTGTAAGGAAACCGGCATGTCCTAGAACCAAAAATTCAAAGATATGTGACATTTACCAACCCGCACTGGGTCCGTGTGGTGGATTACGGCCCACTCCCTCTCACCGAGACGATACCTGTGTTCCAGTAGTGGGCACGTTCATACAAGTGGGTTTAGCATAATTACAAGTAGATATAGCATTGATTGACACAAAGATTCCAAGAACTCAATATAAATTAAAATTTCTAAGTGGATCAGATTAAAACGTATCTTAGATACTTAATAAACATTGCATATATCCCCTAAAGGAAACTCAAAGTAACAAATCATACAATCTTAACACTTGAATCAATCTTGTACAATATACCATTTATTAGACGTCGTATTTACTTACCTGTCATTGATAACTATCGCCTTAGTACTGTGATTTATGTTCTGGCTGCTATTAGGCTTTTCGTAGACTGAGTCCAAAGACAGACAGTCTACCTACATATACCTACAGGTTGAAATTGTAATCACCGTTTTCCTCGTACGTACTCATCATTATGAACAACTTTTACTATGGGACCAAACATGAAATCGCGAAAAAAAAATCTGCTGTAAGGAACAACTGATTTTTTTTTCACTATTTCAATTTTGGTTTGGCTAGAACAAAAAATCAGAAGACACGCGCATTCGCAACTAAATAAATGATTTTCGGGGCGAAAACGGAATAAAATGTGGGGCGAACAAGGAATATCAAATGTGGCGGCGAACCGTGTGAGGCAAATGCGGAACAAATCAAAGTCAAACTTGGCATAATATAAATGAAGGGAGACAAGACAATGAAGCGGTGGATGGATAGATTGTGTAAAATACGATTTGGCTAGACAGGGGCTGATAGGACGGATAATTAGAGAAACACGGAAAAAGAAGACATGGTGTGCTGACCGCAATTAAATTGGTATAAGAAGAGGAAGATGATCAATGACGATGAATTCAAGTTGTGAAAATGTTTGACTCTCAGGAAAATTGTGTTCTGTATATGATAGACAAAACCATAAAAGGGATGCTCGTCATTTCATTTCACCTAATGGTAAGTGATGATCAGGCTGAAGGTGGAAGCCAGCTTCACCCGGAATCCTCAACCACAGAGGAACTGGCGATATTACCTCTAGCAGCCGAAACACAAGAATGCTGTTAATACTCATATTGTTGTTACGGTGACAGACTTAGATAAGATGGTGGTAGCTAAGGTTAAGGTTGCCTGGAAGAGATCGCAGCAAGCGATAAGGCCGCCATTGTATATTTTGTAGCGTATGATGTATCTTTTACTTGTTGTATTTTTGTGGAAAACAATAAAGTATATATAAATAAATAAATAGCTAGCCAGGCGGACTTAGAAACAAGCCCTACCACCAACCAAACCGAGCAGAGAAAACTCAGTCTCAGACTCAGTCTTTGCAAAGCCTTAATATTTATCACAAAACGGTCTCCCTTAACACAGTGACATAATAAATTCAATAACTAATAGGTTATCGCCTGACACGGGGTATCCTTAGCCTTGTTCGCTGTTGATTGCTTGCGGCTGGATTTCTGACGTTAAGTAATTTATGAAGTAATGTTAAATGGAACGATGTTATGCAATTTGTGTGATGAATATTGTAAATGAGAGGGAAAATTTTTCCTTATATTCTAAAGAGGAGAATACTTGGCTAATTTGTCCTTTTCTGCCTTAGTTTGTGATCCTCCTGTACGAGTCGCAATAAATACTTTTTCTTTCTTTCTTTCTTTTCTTTCCTTATAACTGAAACCAGGTTGGCCGGAGGAAAACTAGTTCAAGTGGAGATTCATTGAGGACTCTGCCTTGTGTAAATGTGGTGCTGTTCCACAAACGATGAGACACTTAATATCGTGTCCTGTGTGTCCTGTCAGCTGCACGTTACAGGAACTGATGGACGCTAGTGATGGCGCCAAACATGTAGCCTGAGTCCATTTAGATTGCCATCGATACGCTAAGAAGAAGACTAAATACAAAAGTTAGGTTCGCTTTTTTTACGGGTAGTCAGAGACTTGAAAGGCTTCATACCTTCATAACGCCAAGCTCTAATGAATTATGCAAATTAATAACCCATTCAAGTGCGCTGATCTTAATCTGATACCGCAACACTGCTACTGCATACAAGCCTAACTTGTTCTTGTCCAAACTGATTAGAGAAACAAATTAGCATCCTAAACATCGCCTGAGGACTATCGTGATGGATGCAGGAAAAACACCATGATTGATGACCCCGTCGGCAAAGAAACTGAGTGGCCTTAGTATCAGTGAGTGTCACATATTGTTGTTTATGACATGATAATTGTAGCTCACATGGGAAACTTATTAGAGTCGATGTTAGAAACTTAATGAGGAAAATTTTATAAAGCATAATAATTATATTTATAATGCTAGTGCTTGGTTGCAGTGAAAACTTGTGTGCAATGGACGGTCTTATCACACAAGAAGATCTCTTCAGCCTTTGGATGGACTGAAAGAAAGGAGAGACATCTTGGATTCTCAGTGTACATTTTTTTCATAAATAATAGTAATTATAAAGTATTAATGTTGTACTTACTACTAATGTTATACATGTTGACACAGTAATACAGTAGTAATGCTTTTATCACTTGATATAATTTATTAAATGTAAAATTAAAATCAAACCCCTGTTCTGTTCTCTGTATTGTGCCCGCGACTTCGTCCACGTGGAAAAAAAATCTTATGCAATAGGGTAGCTATTTACCAATGAACCGTACAATACTTTCAGAAATTACTTCTTGCCTTCTTGCACACAAAAGATAGCGATACCCATCACATGTGCAGAGTTTCGCTAGCTAATTTAATTTGACGTTGTATAACGATAATAATCAATTTAATTGTCTACAATTTTTGTTCTATCGTTTTGTATCAATATGTAATATTAAACACTTTGAGTACTTATTTGTAGCTAAACATAGATATAGTATTATGTAGCACAAAATTTGGACAATCTAATGAATTTTTGTAGTAAGGTTCACGTGTCAGTTTGTGCAAAGTGATACTAGCGATAACGATGATAGAGAGTTAAACATGTATTGGACTAACTTGTGCTACCGAAAAGCTTATGTCAATCCTGTTGAAAGTCGTAGGAGAAATACGAAACGCTTTGAAAGCGATTGTCACTTGTCTAGGTCCTAGGTACAATGACTATTTGTTATGATTGGAAGCTTAAGCAATCTGCAGCCAATCTTCAAGCCCAATTTTGTAAGACACTTGCAATTGCAATACGGTTATACTGTAATAGTCTTCATCATCAATCGCGTTTAGATCGTTCATCACGTCGTTGATTTATTCGAATCTACTTACCTATTTGTAACCATGTTGCAATGCTTTATTAGACTGCCATGGTAAGGTTAATATGATCGTAAATAAAAAAAAATTGTACGTTAGTTTTTACGCTCTCACGCTAAAACGGCTGAATGGACTTGGATGAAATTTGGCCTAGGGTTTTTATCCCGATGTTCCCACGGGATTGAGACTTATATGCGGGTGAAACCGCAGGGCGCAGCAAGTATAACATAAAATTGTTGTTCTTTTAGGGTCTAAAACCCAAAATAACAACAATTTTATTTCTGTGTTAGCTATTTTATGTTGTTTCTTGTTCATGACTGAAGTTAATATCTTCGAACAAAATTCAAATTGATGTGACTAGTAAAGTATACTAACACTGAGATCGTAAGCTTAGTGCAAGTGAATTTAGCTATTGTGTCGGTGATCGACTGCAGTTTAAGCTTGAGTAGCGTAATTAACCACAAATTGTCCACAAAAACATATACATATATCATAGATATTGTTATCATTACCAAAACACAGAGATTGGAAAGGTTACCTATCTATGTCAATAATATATGACAGTTTATCCAATTAGTAATCGTGGTAGGTATTATTATCCTTACCGATTGTTTTACTAATTAGTGAACAATATTTTTTTATTATTATAGTTCCAATTCGATTATTAAAGAAGATAAGTACCTACAACCTAAATAACAAACGATTTAAAATAGTTCAGTACACAGTTTTATTTATGAGGGGATACTAACAATTTGGGGCTTTTTGAGACAATATCTTGTTTATGCCCTTCACAACAATAAATTAACGACGGGTCTACCTGCATAGGTAATGCTTATTTATTAGTTTTAATTATTTGATGATCAGAGTCGGGATTTTAATTGAAAAGGGCAATAAAAATCTTGATTATTAATTGCAATGTTTTTACAAAACAGTGGGTAGTGTTTTTGGAAAATATTTTTACGATTGTGTTCAAAATGTGAGAAGGCTGATACTAAATGTCATAGTGAAACTTTCATTTATATTCCATTGTTTCGATTATTGTCTACTCAATAAAGTAAATAAGGCAATGAATGTTGTTGAACTGTCAAAATGAAAGTTATTGTCATTGTTTTTGTGTGTGACACAATTACCCAAATCGTATGAGAAATCAGTGTCATTGCGCTCTAAAATAATTTTATTTACACCTTTAATCAACATATAATTACGAACGTTTCTTTTGACAACTCTATTATTCCGTTCAGCGAAAAAGTTAAAAACCTGGGGATATTCATTGACAAGAGCTTCTCTTGGACTGCCCAGCTGCAGGAAGTTAGCCGCAAGCTATTTGCATCCGCTGCATCTTTGAAGAGACTGCGTAATTTTCTACCAACTGCCACCAAGATTGCACTTGCACAATCACTTCTTCTACCCATTCTAGATTATGCTGATGCCAGCTATCTTGACCTTACCCAAGACCAACTCGATAAACTTGAGCGGCGTCAAAATGTCTGTATAAGGTTCATATTCGGTTTGCGCAAATATGACCATGTTTCCGAATTTCGTCTGAAGCTCAAGTGGTTACCAATTCGCCTTCGCCGGAATGCTCATATTCTTTTCCTATTGTATAATGTACTCTTTTCCCCTTCCACCCCTCTCTATCTTAAAAACCGTTTTCAGTATCTTTGCGACTCCCACACGAAGTTTTTGAGATCATCGGATAATTTAAAGCTTAAAATGCCAATGCATTCCACAACATTTTTCGACAAATCCTTCTCTGTTCAGGCCGCTCGTTTATGGAATGCATTGCCAGTTCAAATAAAACGCGCGCAATCGTTAGCTGTGTTTAAGAGGCTGGTGAAGGAACATTACTTGTTGTTGTGATCTTGTTTTCGTAACGCAATAATCTGTAGTCGTCATTTATTTTCGTTGTTTGTATGTATATTTAGTATTTATTTATTTATGTATCTATTATACAGCTTTTATGTATATATATATATATTATATTATCTATGTATCTATTATAGTATATTATGTTGCACCATTGACAACCCCATTTTTATTTATCCACGCAATCGCTGTCCATTCCAAGGTTGCCTGGAAGAGATCGCAGAAAGCGATAAGGCCGCCCATTGTATGTTTTGTAGTAATAATTGTTTTTTTTTGTTAAGTATTTTCTGGTGTAGGTACAATAAAGTATATATAAATAAATAAATAAACGTCATAGTTAATCTCTATATAAATAACCATTATGTACCTAAGTAGGTACTTAATATATATATATATTTCTAAATATTATGTAATAATTATAAATATTTCTGCGATTCTCGCAGAAATAACCAGTAACAGTAATTTAAAATGCTGAACACGGCAAAATGGAAGGTCGGAATATATTAAGATAGATATTGATGGATGCAAGACACAATATGGGTTTTACTGATGTTACTCATCGGGGCTAGATTTCTTAAAAGTGTTATTTAAATCATTATTCTGAACAGAGAAGCACCTATCCGCATAGTTTAATAGATTAGTTGTCATGTCAAGTCAAAGTTAAGTTAGATCTTAAGGTAGCTTAGGTACACGACCAACTACAGGGTTAAATTAAATTAGCTAACGAAACTCCACAGACGTGATGGGTATCGATATGTAAAAACAAAATATTAATTTGATGATTTTTTATGGGGTTATTGACCGCAACTGGTGTCGTCGCTCGAAGTATCAGTTTAAAAAAATCAGTTTATTTGTTTGTAAACTTCACAGACGTGATGGGTATTAATATCGGTATCTGAACACTATAAAACAAAAAAAAAAAACAGATTGTCTCAACTCGTACTTGAAGCCAAAAAACCACCAGCGGTCGTTGAACCAAAAAAAATTTAATAATACATTTTTACCAATATAAAAAAAAAAAATCCGCACCTCTTTGAATTTCACCATATTTTTTTTTCTGATTTATTCTACAATTGTGACACCCAGTGTGAGTAAAAACTTTGCGATATGGGGTGAACGGAATGCTAGTCAAATAAGTCAATACAGAGAAATATGTCATACAATGTTAAGGGAAATCAATTTTCCATTAGAATTTAGAGAATGTGCTAACGGGTGTTGTGAGGATTCCAACCATAAAGACATATTGGACAATATGTATAAAAACATTGTCTGTATACTTACAGAGGCTGCCCAAGGTCCCAGTAATGTGGATGCGGGAGGGGGTAGAAAGAGGAAACATGTTGTCGGTTGGAATAGGCATGTTAAGCAGGCTCACGCGGACGCCCGGCTTGCTTTTCAAGTGTGGAGTATGTCTCGTAAACCAATATCTGGTTCTGTGTATGAACGTATGTGCGAAACTAGAAAAGTCTTTAAATCAAAGTTAAGATGGTGTCAGAACAATCAAAATAAAATTAAAATGGACATCATAGCTGAAAATCATAAATCTAAAGAGTTTTCAAGGTTTTGGAAAAATACCAATAGATTAAATCCGAGGCCGGGCGTCCCCGTCAGCGTGGCGGGGCAGCATGAGCCTACTGCGATAGCAAACTTGTTTATGAAGCATTTTAAGACTGATTCTCCTCTTGGCTCCGCATCACAGGTGGTCGATGCTGAGGACTGTATGAAGGAGTTAAATGTCAGGTTCTCAGCAAAAGATGTTGCTGCTGTTATTAAAAGTATGATTAGGGGCAAGTCACCAGGGCATGACTACCTCAGTATCGAGCACCTGCAGCATGCAGGAGTTCACCTGCCCAGGGTACTGGCGATGTTCTTTTCACTCTGTCTAAGCCACGCTCATCTGCCCTGTGACTTAATGAAAACTGTGGTTGTACCTATTGTAAAGGATAAGACTGGGGACACATCAGATCTCTCGAACTATAGGCCCATATCCCTTGCTACGGTCATTGCCAAGGTGCTGGACAGTTTGCTTGATAGGCATATGGCGAACCGCATCGAACTGCATGATGCGCAGTTTGGGTTCAGACCTGGTCTCTCCACAGAGAGTGCCATACTGTCTCTCAAGCACACTGTCCAGTACTATACGTCTAGGAAAACGCCTGTTTTTGCGTGTTTCCTAGACCTTTCCAAAGCGTTTGATCTGGTGTCGTACGAGTTGCTGTGGCAGAAACTATTGAATGATACGTCAGTGGATAGAGAAGTTATATCAATTCTACGGTTTTGGTATAACAATCAGACAAATTGTGTAAGGTGGGCTGGCTCGTTATCGGATGAGTATAGGCTGGAGTGCGGGGTGAGGCAGGGCGGCTTGACCTCCCCTCGCCTTTTCAGTCTGTACATAAACAGGTTGATCGTCGAGCTCAGCAACACCTATCAGGGTTGTCATGTGGACGGAGTATGCGTCAACAATATTAGTTATGCTGATGATATGGTGTTGCTGAGCCCTTCAATTAACGCAATGATAGACCTGCTTACGATATGTGAGAGGTACGCGGAGACTCATGGGCTCAGATACAATGTTAAGAAAAGTGAGGTACTAGTCTTCAAGGCAGGCACTAAAACTTACCCGATTGAACCACAGTTGAAACTTTGCGGAAGTGCCTTAAAGCAAGTCACTTCTTTCAAGTATCTGGGTCACTGGGTTTCCGAAGACCTAAAAGACAGTCTGGATATTGAGCGTGAGCGCAGGGCGTTGGCTGTCCGCTGCAATATGTTGGCTCGCAGATTTGCAAAATGTTCGACGGAAGTAAAGGCTACACTATTTAAGGCGTACTGTCAGTCGTTCTATACGTGCAGTCTGTGGGTCAACTACACGCAGAGGGCATACAGCACCCTGCGCGTACAATACAATAATGCTTTCAGGGTGCTGATGGGGCTGCCGCGCTACTGCAGTGCATCCGGCATGTTCGCGGAGGCGAGAATAGATGGCTTTCACGCTATCATTCGCAAGCGTTGCGCTTCCACTATGCGCAGGGTACGCGCCAGTCCCAACAGCATCCTGAAAACTATAGCTGATAGGTGGGACAGCCCCATACTGGGACTTTGGATGCGCCTACATGCCACTGTGGCGTGTTATTGAATAGTTTGTGTTGTTTTTTCTTGTAGATGTAAGTACTAACACTAGTTTCTAAGTCGTATGTATACTAACCAAATGTACTACAAGTTTTGGGTTCAAAATTTTTTAAATTTAATTTATTCTATTAATTTTTTTAATTATTTTAATTTTAATTATTTGTTTTAATTTGAATTAATTTTACGCGATTTATTTTGATTTAATTTGATTTTTATTGATTTCATTTTATTTAATTTGATATTTATCTGATTTGATTTTTCTATTGTATTTTCTATTAATTTATATCGTGTGGCAATGGGTGTAATGTACCTGAAATAAATGAATTTATTATTATTATTATTTTATGTTAATCTCAAATCAATGAATAAATTAACACACTGCTATTATTTATGGCTTTTCATAAACCGGTGTTGTAATACCTTCTTACTAATTCAATTTATAGAGGTAATAAAGTGTATGGAACGTGCCAAATATTATACGAAGCGGATAACTATCATAATTCAATGCATAAACACTGACCGGATGCGACCCGGACTACCGGACGGCCGGAACTCTAATAATGACCGCAGAACAACATGAACCGGTTATGGCAATTTATCATGCAGCTTTACAAAACAGCATATAAATTATGATAAACTAGCTTCTGCCCACGACTTTGTCCGCGTGAAAATTCGGCCTCTGAGCCATCGCGTCGCATCTCATCGCTCGCCCGTGTTACTACTTCGTTTTCGCTCAGCGTTGTTTCTGACTTTTTTCCCTTTTGCTCGGCTCCTAAGGGTCGCAGCGTGATCTTTAATAACCTATAGGTGCAGCGCAGACGGCACACTTTTTGTGCGATCGAGTCTGCGGCGCACAAAAAGTCTGCATGGCGCGCAAAAAGTCGGTCGCAGATTATTCACAGACTCAACGCACACGACGCACATCTTCGATCATTCTGTCGGCAGAGCTGTCTGTCTTTTTAAATGTCTATCATGATATTTTGCCTTAGAAGTATCCTAGTGTCCCGAAGTGCCCGAATTACACGGATTTTTTGTGCGCCGGACTTTTTGCGCGTCGTGAGCGTTACTGTATATAATTGCATAGGTTCTATTTTCACAGACTAAAAAGTGCGTCACGGATAGTCTGTCGTCTGCGCTGCACCATAATCTACCTCAAGAATTGGCCTATCAAATGAAAAACGATTTTTTCAAATCCGATTAGTAATTCCGGAGATATCGTATTACCTAGTAACTGGGTTGTGAAGGTGTGTGTAAAAGACTGGAAATCGCGAAATAAAAATCAGCTGTTCCCTACATATAACTTCGTCTATCTCGTCAAAATGTAGGGAACAGCTGTTTTTTTTTTTCGCGATTTCAGGTTTGGTCCCATAGTAAAAGTTGTTCATAATTATGAGTACAATGACCTCTTAAGAGGTTGCTGGTGTTTTTCAAATAACCCTGTATACTTATACTTATATACTTATTACTTATTTACTTATCTAATATATAAAATTCTCGTGTCGCGGTGTTTGTGGTTAAACTCCTCCGAAACGGCTGGACCGATTTGTATGAAATTTTGTGTGCAGATCGGGTAGGTCTGAGAATCGGCCAATATCTATTTTTCATACCCCCTTTTTTTTTTTTGCAAAACGACGTTTGCGGGGTCAGCTAGTATACTTATAATATTATAAAGAGGAAAGATTTGTATGTAATTAACTAATTATGTTTGTAACGAATTGGCTCAAAAAGTACTGGACCGATTTAAAAAATTCTTTCACCATTTGAATGCTACGTTATCACTGATTAATATAGGCTTTTTTAATTGCAAGAAAAAATAAAATGTTTATAAAATAAATGTTCACCCGTGCGAAGCCGGGACGGGCCGCTAGTACTTACAATAATATGATATCAGTGATCCTTGAGCTCTATAATACAGGGTCACATTAAATTAGCTAGTGAAATTCTGCAATCGTGATGGGTATCTAAACACGATAAAATAAAAATGTAAAAAAAAAACTGTTTCATTAAGCTGATATTTCAAGTGACTACATAAACTGTGGTCGATGACGCTATAAAAAAAATCATAAAATTAATTTCTTATTTGTTTTAATAATATGTTTAGATATCGAAACCCATCTAGTCTGCAGAGTTTCGCTAGCTAATTTAATTTGACCCTCCATAATGTTATTGATTGATAGCCATATACAAAGCGGGATTTGTATTGATTTTTGTTGGTACAAGAAGCGTTTAATAGAGTGGGGCGAATTTGGAATAAGTCAACAAGTGGGAGTGTATTCCATATTCGGCTCAGTCAGTCCCGTTATTCATATGCGTGTGGAAAAAAGGTTGCGCGGTAATTCGGTTCATCGCATTGTATAGGTTTTTCGTACAAAAGTCAGCATAATTATATTGGTTATGTATAGTTTGATGTGTAGCCATGCGTACCTGACACAAAAATCATGCAAACGGATTATATTAGTATAATCTGTACCGGCATCAATTTAATATCACAAATTTATAATAAATGATTCTTACAAAAATTACAAACGTTTCAAAATAATCTAATGTAATTTAGATCTATATATATAAAAAGACAAGTCCTGACTGACTGACTGACTGACTGACTGATTGACTGACTCATCAACGCCCAGCCCAAACCCTTGGACCTAGAAAGCTGAAATTTTGCACAAAGGTTCCTTTTATAATGTAGACGAGGAATAAGGAAGGAATTTTCGAAATTCAACCCCTAAGGGAGTTAAATGGGGGATGAAAGTTTGTATGGAAAATCTTATTCCTTGAGTTAATAAACTTGAAACTTGGCACGAATACTTACCTAAGTAAATTATGAAAATTGGTCTTTTTTGTTTTTCTAAACTACCTTCTAAAGGGGGATGGGGGGGTGTCAAAATTTGTATGGAAGAATTTTAATGCACGGTCCGATTAACACAAGACTCAGTATTTATACTTAATACCAAAAATAAAGAATTACGTGTATCAGGGTTTTTCGAAAATCTACCCCTAACGGGGAGAAAAGGGGTAGTTAATTTTATAGGGCAAATTTTACTGCCTGGCTTAATTAACTCGAAAATTGGTATAAATAATCTGTGAGTCAAGTAATGAACACATTCCAAACGATTTTTTAAAACACCACCCCTGTGAGGGTTGAAAAGTGGTGATACAGCTTATATGAAAAATCTTATTCCTTGGGTTAATAAACTTGAAACTTGGCACGAATACTTATCTAAGTAAATCATAAAGTTTGGCATTTGTTGTTTTTCTAAACTACCCCCTAACAGAGGATTGGGGGGTGTCAAAATAAGTGTGGAAGAATTTTAACGTGCGGTCCGATTAAGTCGAAACTCAGTATTTATACTTAAGACCAAAAGTAAAGAATAACATATCAGGGTTTTGCGAAAATCTACCTGTGACGGGGTGAAAAGGAGTAGTTAATTTTCCATTTTACTGCGTGGCTTGATTAACTCGAAAATTGTTGGAAATAATCTTTGAGTCAAGTTATGAACACATCCCAAACATTTTTTCAAAATTCCTCCTGTGTGGGGTGAAAAGTGGGGAAAAACTTTATACGAAAAGTCTTATTCATTTGGTTAATAAACTTGAAACTTGGAAGGAATATTTGTCTAAGTAAGTAATAAGAAATGGGTCTTTCGAAAGTAGATCCCTGACGGGTAAAAAAGTGGTAATCCGATTTTTAAGGCCGGTATTATAGTGCGTAGCTTGATTTACTCCAAAAAAATGGTATGAATAAATTTAAGCTTCAAACTTGGCACAAATACATATCTAAGTAAATTATAGTTTGTCATTTTATGTTTTTCTGCTCTAAAGGGAGATTGAGGGTGTCAGTTTATGGAAGAATTTTATCGCGCTGTCCAATAATATAAACACGGAACTCAGTATGTATACTTAAGACCAAAATTAATAAAAAAGTGTGACTGGGTTTTTCGAAAATCTAACCCTAACGGGGTAAACGAAGTTAATAACAATTTATTTAATTATAAAGTTAATCGCTGAACTATGGTTACCACTATGTCCGCTACCTCGCAAAGGGACCGTGACCGCATCGCAATGAATCATGCGCACGTGTCGACGCGGTAGGCGGTAGACCACATTTTCGCGCCAAAACACCGGTATTGCGCATGACGAGACTGCAGATTTACCGTTTAGAGATCTTTGTCTTGAATAACTGGAACTGTTGTTTACTGCAGTAGACAATGGCCCCGATTCTGTTGTTCACAAACTAAACTAAATTTAAGTTCAGTGCATCTTTTTCTTTCTATTTCATTATGAAAAGGACAGAAGATAAATATTAGTTTAGTCCTGTCAAATTAGTCAGCGCCTGAAGTAAATGGACGTATTTTTAGTAGCCAATTTTTTAATCACGTCTAAACTTGTCTATGGATTATCTAATTTGACAGGACTAAACTAATATTTATCTTCTGTCCTTTTCATAATTAAATAGAAAGAAAAAGATACACTGAACTTAAATTCAATTTAGTTTGTGAACAACAGAATCGGGGCCAATAACGGATATTGTATTGTTACGGTTGAGGAAAACTTGCCTGAGGTACTTAGAAATTACTTAAAGTAGTTGCAAAATACTCAAGTAATTGCAAAATACTGTAAGTATTTAAAAACATAACATCGCGCCTGTATTACTCGAAGATTTAGGCAGAGGTACTTCAACAATTCACCAGTTAGTCCCGGGATTCGGACCCCGGACCTTCGACTCAGCAGTAGCGCTAACGACCATTAGACCAATGAGGTATTCAAAATTATTTTTAAGTCGTTACTTTCAAATGAATACATTATTGTTTATCATCGAATTATTGAAGTAAGTAGGTACAAATAAACCAAATTATATTATTATTATTATTAGGTATACTTACATACTTTTTCCGAAAGGATTACCGCTAGCCCGGAACATAAAGAGCTAAGGAAGAAACACGGGTGGGTTTTAGTCAGTAAGAGTCTGACACTCCCTTCTGCTCCACCCAGAGCGGGATGATTACTATTATTATTACTGATGAATTTCTATCCTCAAAGAAAGAAAGGTACATACAAACAAAGAAAGATACATACTTTAATTTAAGATACTCATGTTTTTCATTTTATTTTAATTAGTAAATCTTACTTTCACTAAATTAAGTGAATTTTGGCACGGATTTAGTAAATACATTGTAAATGAAATTAGGTCCACTCTATTTTGGGCACATACACGTTCACGTTTGGCACACGAGATGCTTATCATGCGATAATTTTAGGCTAATATACACGTGTCGAGATGTTGACGTAGAATGTATTAAAGTTTCCAACTGCACGGTTGTAGACAATTAGGGTCAAAAGCCCAATTGCGTTACCCCTAATGAAAAAACGCATTAATTTTGAAAGAAAGAAAGAAAGAAAATACATTTATTTAGCACAGACTAAAAGACACACAATAAAACAGCTAGGTACATACATCAGATAAAAACAGAACATATAGATAAGTAATGTAAAGTCCGATGTAAGAAATTAGCAGGAGAGTGTGCCTCACGGCCGTGCCAAAAAGGCCCAGTTCAGCATAAATTTTGGCAATAAACTAGATAGCTATTTCCATCCCCGTAAGTTTTACAATCCCTGTTCATGATACCAACTAAATGCCAACTCAAATTTCTATAATTTCTACGTGATACCATCGAAAAAAAAACAAAAAAAAAAAAAAAACTATGGAAACCGCAAAAAAATACAAAAAACACAAAAACCATAATTTTTTTTGAGGATGGGAAATCATCACATGACCCCTCCCGCTCTGGGTGGAGCAGCAGGGAGTGTCAGACTCTTACTGACTAAAACCCACCCGTGTTCCTTCCTTAGCCCTTTGTGTGATCGGATGGAGAGTTACCCATTACTCTCCACCCGCAGGCCCGCGCCTACGGTGGCCGGGAGTCGTCACGCGGCTCCCGACGCCCGGAGCGTCTCCCGCGGCGGCTGGTACGCGAGGCTCTCTTCCTCAGCCGTCCCGCCACCTCCTTTGCTAGCATGACTGGTTCGCAGAAGGAGGTGACTGCCTCCCACTCCCTCTCGCCCCGGACCATGGCTTGAACCAGGCCTCTCCGAGAACACGGCGGTGCTCCGCCCAAGTGGGGCAGACCTCCGCCGCCGCCGTATGCTCCACCGTGTCCTCTGGGCGATCCTCGCAGTGGTGACACCCGGGCGTTTCCTCCCGCTTGATGGTGTGCAGGAACCTCCCAAAACATCCGTGTCCGGTGAGGACCTGCGTCAGACGGTAGGTGAGAGCGCCGTGGCGCCTCTCTAGCCACTCCTCAAAGAGGGGTCTTATCGCCACTATCGTGGCGTGCCCTATGGAAGTACGTCTGCGTCATATAACGTTAATGTGGACGGTTTAGGGGCAAAATGTCCATTTCTCAAAATGTCCAACGGTGTCAAAATGTCCAACGGTGTCAAAATGTCCAATCATACATTTTACTTTCCTGTGTTATCGTGATGCCGTGACGATAATTATAATTATCACCACGTCACGTTAGAAATGATAAAAGTGCACATTGATAAGTAATTCCTTTCATTTCGACACTTCATATACATTCAACATTTGTTGGTAACGTTCAACAGTCTTTAGGCAGTAAAACGTCTTCCTAAACCGATCGGATGGACGAATTAAGCATTGAACCATGAATTATGAGGCTCTATGATAAATGTAAGTACTTAATAAAAATCACTTAATCAACAATCACATTAATCGTAAACGAACGCTATTTAAAGTCTATAAAACCGAGGAAGCCGTAAACTGTAATAATTCTGTAGAAGTTGAAAAAATTTGTGCCTTTATGCACTAATTATTTATAAGAAGGATTTCGGATTTGAATAATTAATTAGGTTATAGTTTTAGCGTAATTTTTTTTCGACGTTTATATTTAAGTTTTAATAACGGTATTCCTCAGTTTAAGTAACCCCTTTTTGTTGCCTTTTTGTCCCACTGCGGGGTAAAATCCTCCGTTTTCTTTCGACTCCTCCTGATTTTAAGCTACTGTGGATCAATTCTGCCTGTAGGCACTAGGTGTCAAGCTCGTCCCGCCATCTTTACCTCGGTCTTTAGTAGGTCATCTTAATAGGCTTGTCCACTGAAAAAATCTAATTAGTCCGTCGGTTAGATTATAAAAAAAATATTTGACCTGTATTTTTTCTTTTGAAAATTGACGAAGATACGACGCTTTTAAAATTCTCAATACGTTACACCTTGGTATAATTTTTAGTGCGTTCTGACGTCACGAGCCCCAACTCCCGAGTTTTGATGCGTTTTATCTTTGTCAATATTCATTGATTTACCAAAACAAAAAATAGGTATCCATTATTTTCCAATACTCTAACTGACGGACTAAATAGATTTTCAATTTATTGATTGTGGAAACTAGCCTATTGTGCCATCGTTAAGGTTAAATTATAAAATCGTTAACGCAGTCGAACCAGTTATTCATAAAGTAATTTCTTGTGAAGAGAAAATATGAAATTTATATACGCAGACAGTATCCTTATTAGAAATGTACAATTTAGTAGATACGTTGTAGTCATTAAATAACACAGAGCAAGAGTATAACTATCCAGCTTATATCAAGCCCTTTGTAATGGCATCAAATTGTGGCAAATCAGGTTGTTGTTCAGTATAAGCAAGATCTATCGACAATAACATTACGCCTGCAATGCCAACCCCAATAGCAGAGGTTTACTGCAGTACAGTCACCCACATTTCGCCAGTTATCTTATAGTCCCGTGTAATAGAGGGTGAACCACCGGGCAATAATCCAGACTCCCGGCTGTTATTAAGAAATTCCTAATGGAAAACTCAATAACAATTTGCCTGACCTAGGAATCGAACCCAGGACGTCACGCTCAGCAATAGTTCTTGGTACTTACCACTAGAACAACGAGGCAGGAGAATATTGATAAATCAAACTAGATTGAATAAGGATGGAGTATAATTCATATTATTTTTATGACGTGAATAAATAAATCACAACATGAGGCAATAATTCTTAGAAAGATAGCATGTACTTCATAGAAAGATAACGTGCACAGCTTGCATTGAAATGAAAATATACAACCTCGGCAGAAAAGATAAAGATATTAACAAAAAAAAAACCGACTTCCATAAAAAACAGTACAAAGTGAAAAATAACTTTGATTTCGGAAGTCGGTGGCAATAAACTAAAATACAGATCCACCGACTTCCGAAATCAAAGTTATTTTTCACTTTGTAGTGTTTTTTATGGAAGTCGGTTTTTTTTTTGTTAAAAAGTTTTTATGTCTCGCTTTTTAGTGGGACTGTTTATAATGCATCAAGCTCATCGCCTTTTACAAAATATTACTTTTCCCGATACAGGGACGTTAATTGTTGAGGAGTTCTCCTGGTACTCCACCATCAGCTCCATTTCACCATTCGCATTGTGACGAGCATAAATTGCTTAGCAACCATATTAAAGTAATCGAATCGCAACCTGTGAAATACTTATTATTGAGTAGTCCCGGTGGCCATCTGTGGTCTTCATCATCAGTTTTACTTCACTAAATTTTGCTTTTCGAAAGCAAATGCACGAGTTAGTATAAATAATACCCGAATCGCTATAGGTGTGCCTATAATATTTGAAGAGTTCCTTCGATTTCTCTAGGATCCCGCTGATAATCCTGGCAGCATCAGGCCAGACTTATGTCAACATTGCATTGAACTTAAAATTTAGTCCTGTTTAAAATGAGCCCAAACACGACTACGGTGCTGTAATTTCAAGGTTTGTACTTTTTCTGATGCTCCTGGCATCAGCATCAAGTCTCTGTGTATGTACTTCGGTGTTTCTCATTAACAGTATGTTTATCCACACATCGAGCCCTTTTCAATGAGCCTATACACGATATATCTGCTGTTAGTTGTCGAGGAGTTAGGTACTCTGCAGACTATCCTGACTGCAGCATCAGGTCATGACTTGATGATCATGAGACCAAATGTGGCAAATGCCCTATCAAACATCAAAACAATTTACTAAAACTGTCCTTGTCTGTTCGAGTAACTTCTTACTGTTAAGGAGTTGTACCTTCTATCATCAGCTCAGCTACCTGAGATGGTGACAACCATACGCAAATACACAAGATACTTCATAAAATATGCGAAAAACAATAAGTGAGCCTATAAAATTTGAGGGTTGCCCTCGATTTCTCTAAGATCCCATCATCAGATCCTAACTTGGTGACAATGGGACCACCTCAGAACTATCTACTTTCGAACAAAAAAAGAATTTTGAAAATCCGTCGACAATTGGCGGAGTATTCGATGAACAAACATACAAAAAAAAAAAAAAAAAACCTACAAACATCCGAACATAGTACCTCCTCCTTTTTGTGAAGTCGGTAAAGAGCAACACGAGTGAGTGTTTCTTAGTAACCGCCCGGAGTTTGGAAGTTGGCGGTGTGATACACCCGTGCCTCAGAAAGTACGGTCCTGTGCCTGATCTTTCACCGGTTGGCCGTGTCGAATTGTCGTACCATCGGACTATCAGAGTGAGGAAAGAGAGTGTACTTGTGTCTGTGCACACATTTTGCACTATATCACCTCGGTCCGGAGGACTGTATCCATAAAGAGTATCTCAGTGCATATTACATTATGATTACTATTCACACAGAGTTATCAGTTGTGTAAGTGTTTTAAATTAAACAGTTATCTTACTATTTGTATGTTAATTATTTTAAAAGGGTCATCTGATCAGTCATCATTTCCTCATCCATATCACAAGTGTCAACGTCGACTCATTCTGAATAATTGTTGGACTGGATGATTGTATTTGTATTGTATAATGATATAGGATAGAGTACCTACAAGATTTACTATTCCTGAGATTGTATAGGATCAAGTTCTTACTTAAAGAGCTGGCCTGTGCTGCTGGGTATAAGTTTGTTACCCCACTTCATCCCACCTGTAGCACTGGAAAGTGGTGAAGGGCGCGTTTTGGGCGGTGTCTTATGCCATTTTGACATTCAAAAAGAGTTGATTCTCAGGCTAATTTAAATAAATTACTTTTATTTTAATTTCGTTTTTTAAAAATTACCATCTTTTATACCATGTTTTTTCGCAAATAAATGATTATCTATTATTATTATTATAAAAAAAGCAAAGAAAACAAAATTACAGAGACGGTCTTTAGCGTCTTCATTAACGAAAACTAAGAAAAAATTAAGGTGGAAAAACCATATCTGCAATTTTCTTTGTGAAGGAGAACTCACATAGAGCTCTCGAATGAATGCTGACGATACGATATCATATACATAGTTCGAAGCCCCAATTAGCCCAAAAAGTGAGTTATCGTAGATACTTGGTAGGAATTACATACCTAACTATTAAAGTTACGTTATGATTCGTATTGTATTACATACAGCACATGGTTTGTATTGCACTTTCTCATCGGGATGCAGATGTCAATAAACTGTGTGACAAATACACATGGCTACTGGCTCGTCACCAACTATTTCTGCCTCATCATTATAATCATCACACACAATACGTCATTGTTCCGCTTCTGACATGCATAAGAGATTATTATCAGAGTAACTACTGCAGTTTATGTGAGGTATTCATACAGCAGGCTATAGAAAGGCTTGTCCCAAGTTTTGATGCAATAACGCATCACCATTTTTTGCTGTGCTGTGCCAGATGTTCTTTGGTTTGCGTTTGACCACCTGCTGTCGATGTATTTAAATCGAATTTGGGTCGGTCGTATAGCTATATAGGGTGACTGATAATTAGTGACCGATACTTAAACACGTGCTTGTACTCATGATAACAAACAACTTTTACTATGGGACCAAACCTGAAATTGTGAAAAAAAAATCTGCTGTTCAGTCATTTATGTTCGCCTAACTGGTCAAAATGTAGGTACTGAACAGCAGATTTTTCGCGAATTCAGGTTTGATCCCATAGTAAAAGTTGTTTGTTATCATGAGTACAATCACTTGTTTAGGTATCGGTCACTAATTACCAGTCACCCTATATACTTATAGATTGAATATAATCTCTAATGATAGGGTTTTTGGAGAAATTGCAAGGTTATGTCATCAGTGAACGCTGTATGTTTAGGAAGACGCCTACAAAATGTCTACCGAACATTGCAAATTTCCCAAATTATCTAGGGCTTGGTTCACGCTGCGATGATCAGTACGATATTTTCTAATATATAAAATTCTCGTGTCACAGTGCTAGTTACCATACTCCTCCGAAACGGCAAGACCGATTTTTTTATGAAATTTTATATGCATATTCAGTAGGTCTGAGAATCGGCTACTATCTATTTTTTTTTTGCAAAACTACTTTTGCGGGGTCAGCTAGTTTTACTATATAATTTTGGGATCACATGGCAGTTTCATACTGCGTTTTTGTTTTTCACCGTGTAAACAGTGAGATGTTGACGTGTGATCCCAATTATAGTACCTACAGACTTAAGTAAATCATCGGCTTTTAAATAATACGCCAATGTACACGTGCACTTAACGAGTTATAAAAGAACTTCTCTTTCATAGTTTGTTGATAACCATCACTTTTACTCAGCCTTTATCGATTCTCCATTGCTTTAAACTCGTTATCATACGGAACATTCAAGTGTAAGGTGCGAATGCACTCGGTCACATAACTGTTTCTCGGCGGCGAAGCCAGTCAAGGGCCGCACGGAGCTTTTCCACGTTCCATTCGTTTAGTTGAGAAATCTTCCGTTCTGTATTTAAAATAGATTTCTATTAGTTGTCGTACTTTTTGTTGAATCCCAGTGCGTGTTTGAGAATCTCTTGGATTTTCTGGTTGTAGGATAATGCCGGCTTCCTCACGATGTTTTCTTTCATCGTTGCGACTCGGTCACTACACCACTGCCGTTGCACGATATAATTGAAATGTGTAGCTCTGGCAGTTCATAAACCCATAAACTTGAACTTGACAAAATTGAAATAAGTACCTTCATAAACATACACTGTATTAGACTTACTTACGTGTTCGTAGTAAGAGCATTTAAACATTAATTCTGTTTATGGAATTAATGAATTAAACATGGCATTTCTATTGAACTTTGAATAATTCAATGAAGTATTAAAACACTTGTGGCGAGATGCCAAATAAAGGGCAATGGAATCAATTGGCTCGATGCCTTACCACAACTTCTATGGAAGCAAGTGAATAATTTATATCAAATCTGTCTCCAGTATTACTTAGTTATTAGGAAAACTGGCTTCGGCACCGTTTTTAGAAGACCTTCATTCCTTCAGATATGGAAGATAAACAAAATGATGGTGACGAATGACGATGAATGATTTTGACTTAACTACTACCGACCTGTTGAAGTAATAGCATTTTTTATGAAGTGTTTATGCTCTTATTCAATTTTTTTGGAGTTGGCGATATTTGTCTTCTTTTTCATACTTCTCTAACTTCTCTAAGTTTAAGTCATCATTTTGTGCAAAACAAATTCTACCTCATTCACTGAGATGGCGAAAAGGCAATGATGAGATTGTACGTAACAAAAGGGAACCTGTTTTGTACAATCTTAAACCTACAGGAAAAAGTAAGATACCTAATAAGAACATGATTTTGTAATTTCCTCTGGGTTTTTTCGAGGCCAAAGATTGTTTTACAAAGGTAGGTCCTTAGATATCTAATCAAAAGCACTCAGACTTTCTCGTCTTGCATTTTATTTTGCAGCATAATGGCGCCGATTCCCTAGTTCACAAACTAAACTAAATTTTAGTTCAGTGGATGCACTGAACTTAAATTTAGTTTAGTTTGTGAACAAGGGAATCGGCGCCAATATGCATATTAGGTACCATGTATTTCTTCCTGGGTATTAATTTACAATAATGATTTTCTACAATCTACTACGCGAGCAGACCACTGCTCGCGGCTGAGTGGAAACAGCCGCGACTTACTCGTTGTAGGTCGTTGGTTCGAACCCTGACAGGCGCTTTGCTTTGTGTAAATGATTTCATCATCACTGCTCTCAAAACGGTGAAGGAAAACATCGTGAGGAAACCGGCATGTCCTAGAACTAAAAATTCGAAGATATGTGACATCTACCAACCCGTGCTGAGTCCCACGTGGTGAATTACGGCCCGCTCTCTCTCACAGAGACATGAGGCCTGTGTCCCAGCAGTGGGAACATTATAGGCAGATTATGCTGATGCTTTATGAGGAACAGGGTGTAAAGTTCACTCAACCTACATAGAAAAGGGAGGATCCTCTGACCATACGGGTGTTGTGTCTGGCGAGCAACTGCCCAATGATTCATGTTGGGCCGTTGTATATAATTATGCTATTTGAACGGTAAACTCTGTTTGCGAGATGCAGGAGTGACGTCAGTATGACGCGTTGTTCGCATGTGACGTTGTAGATACCGCTACTTCTTCATAATCCAAACTTACGCATAAAAAAGTGCAATTCTTGCCGAGAATACATGAAAATACATACCTGCAGTCATATAAGTCTTCGGTTTCAGCAGGCTTATGTAATAAGGTCGAAGAAAGTCAATATGAAGATATCCCAAACATTACTCTCGTGAGAATCCTTATTAATATAATGTATTAATAATGTTGATATTCTATAATAATATACTAACATAGTTATATTACAATTAAATGAAAGAAAATTTAAAACTCATATTAAAAGTACACTTTGTAAACAAGGATATTACAAATTGGAGGATTATATCCAAGATAACAATGTTTGAAAACATGCTGGTCCTGCTCCATAGGACAATCTAGAGTCTAGACAAAATCAAACTGGTTGCTAATTTAATTTATACATACATACACATTTTTTTTAAATATATTGTTTTTTACATCCTGTGACAAATGTAACTCACACACTTTTTAAAATACTAGTAAAATTTTACAATCTTTGTAAATATGTGAGCACCATGTATCTATCACATAATTGATTTACCAGTCTGTTATATTTTAAATTCTTTTACCATTTTTGGTAGACTAAATTTTATTATAGGTGCATCGTCTTCACATATAATTATATAATGAATGTATACAAAAACTTGTAAAACATTTTAAAAGAGTAACGGTGGAGTTTCTTGCCCATTCTTCTCCATACGAAAACTACATTTTGGAATGGGCGACTCGAATCAATTCTATTTTTTAATTTTAAATTTTGACGTTCAAAAGTGCCTTTTAAATGCCTATTTGAAATAAATGATTTGACTTTGACTTTATAGGTATGATTTAGTAACAATATATGGAATATTATTGATTCTGAAAATAAAATGAATAATAATATGTGAGATTGTTTGTTTGTTTCTTTGGGGATAGATTAGTTAATGGAATGCGATTTTAGGCAGTGTTAGGTAGTTAGTAAATAATACAATGTGACTAACACATTAGGTAGGTACTAAAGCAAGATAGTAAACATGCAATTTATATTGCCATAATTTATCATGGGATAAGAATCAGCTTTAAGAACCCACAGATTAAAAATACAAAAGGTCGGGACAGTTTGTTAAACAAAGAATTAGGTATCGACATAAATCTGTGGGTATCGATTTGTTTTTTGGGACTTCCAAACCTCATATCTACTTTTTTAGTCAAATCATAAGATAAGACAAACCTCAAATGTTTTTCATACTTAGGGTTACCTAGGGTAATAAAATTTAAAATCAGAAATCCCTAACTGTGTTTTGATTTTCAATTTTTTTATCATTTTCAAAAAAGTAATATTTTCGGGGTGGCCTAACTGTTATTCGGACGCAAAATAACTCACACATTTTAAAGTTAAAAAATCCCTACAATACTAAACATAAGCAAGAATGTGTCCATGTTTTCTTATTTTGTTTTTTTTTTAGGACCACGGAAGGCGGTGGTTAAAGGCGTAGACGGCAGGTTCATGTCAGGACAGCTGGTGGCCATCATGGGTCCATCGGGCGCTGGCAAGAGCTCGCTACTCAATGCTATATCTGGATACAGGTAATTATTATTGTTTTCAAGGAAGAATATACTTCTTAGGAACATAATACATAACATTACGCCTCTAATGTACGCCCAAGTGAACACAGGTCTGCCTATAGTACACCCACATTTCGCAAGTTATGATTAAGTCACTTGTAATAGGAGGCGTGCCTATTGCCATCAATCGGTCATAAATCCAAAGTCCGGGCTCACCGAGCTGCTACTGAGATATTCCTGATGGCAGAACCTAATAAAACTTTTACTTTGGTAATCGATCAATTATTGTGTCTTTATTGCTGGGGACTGTAAAACATTAACACAAGCCATAATGAGGAAATCGGCATGTCTTAGAACCAAAAATTCAACATGTGACATTTACCACCCGTACTGGGGCCCGCATGGTATATTATAGCCTACTTCCCTCGCTGAGAAAAAGTAAACTTTATAGGCTTATTATGCTTATACTATTAGGTACTTAGGACTTGGGTATACTTTCGGGGAACCAGAATACCTAATGGTCCGTTATTGCACGATTCATAACGCAAATTAAGCAATACAGATTTTTTTGCTTCCTTCCTGCAACTGTTTCTATTGTTATACTCATGCTAATACAAAGAATCTACTTAATTTTTATACCATTGTAAAGGTAATTAAATAGAGATAAATTTTGTACTTTTTCCAAATTGATTTAATGCAGTAGAAACGAAAAAAAACTTCAGAATATCCCATCCCATAAAAAATCCCATCAATCAAGCGTGAAGCCTGAAAACACTGTAGCTTGCGAAAAAATCAATTAATTAAGTAATTTTTTTTTAAATAGATTCTTTTCACCCACAGGAGAAACCCTACTGAAAATGGCTTTTTTATTCAAAGTAGTTTAATTATAATTAATAAAAAAAATAATTACCAAAAAACTATCTATAAGTATCTATCGTTTCTAGTTCTATGTTAAGGGGTTTGGTTTCCGCACTTAGTCCTTCAAGTGGACCATTGTGCGTGGGCCATGCTATGGCGGGCGTCGGTGGTTATTCCCACCAGCCCTCCTCCCTTCAGAAGCTGATCAAGTCTCCTGGTTGCAAAAATCCGCATCCTATGCAGGCATCCCTGCATAGGATGTGGGTTTATGCAATTTTTTGCTCATTATTGTGTATGTTTTTTAATATCAGCAAAAAATACTACTTAGGTATAAATCCGCCAAAGAACTACTGACCTAAGTAAAAAAACAAGTATGGACTAATCCAGACTTGTTTTTTTAATTAACTGATTTATAATCTGTCAGTGTCATGACTTCGGGTACTTGAACAATACGTCGATCGATAGGTACCTATAACAAAAAACATGCAAGTCACTAGTAACGTCATTAGGATTTTAAATTCAGGTTTAACCTCTCTGCTCGACAAGATTTTGACAGTTGTATTCCAGCTGACTCGCCAGGATGTTGCGAATTACGTCATGAGATTCTCATGACGTAATATTGGACGTGTTATTGGACCTGTGATTCAATATTACGTTAAGATTTGGGCATTTTCGGGTTGTTTATAATATTTCCAATTATATTTGTCACATTTTAAATCTTATTTACATGTGTGTGTGTGACATTTGTGAAAAGTAATAATGTAAACACGCACGATTGGCGCGAAACTTCGACATTAGATATCAAAAATCTTCATTATCACTACTTATTTAACTTGAAAAATGGATGAATTCGTCAAATAATTAAATTATGTATTATTCACTGCCCCTGTGGTGGAGTTTGGATGTTCGAAATCTCGTAAAATTTTTACGTTTTTTTAGCCTCGACCACCACTGTCAACAAAATGGCGATTATCGCATTTACAGACTTGAATTTAATAAAGGTAAATTAATAAGCTTGCGCGCCAAATATGTAATATTTAATGGCGTTAACATATGAGTTTTTTATCCAACTCTCTTAGGTAATTAACGCACGTTCATAAGATTTGATAGGTAGCATAACAAATATTTACCTAATCAATGTAGGGTGTCGTATGTCGGAATTCTCGGGGCCAATGGGACCCAGTACCGAGCCGGCGGAGGTTCGTGTGTTCGGGTCGATTCGGGGCCTCTCCCGAACTATACGGTTAAGATTACCTACCTACGTAATGAAAACCATTTTGTATTTTTGTTTTTAATAAAAACGAAACAAAATCTGATTTTTTTTTGATAACTTGAATCGCCAGTATAAAACAGGTATAATACGGGTTGCAGACCAAGAGCTAAGCTAAGTTAGTCTAGCTTAGTTCGCATAGCTGAGGTAATTTTTCATACTTCTATATTAGTTTGCGGTCTGCACACAAGTATGAAAAACTGTGTCAGCTATGCAAGCTAAGCTAAACTAAATTAGCTTAGCTCTTGGTCTGCAACCCGCATTATAAAATTAACTGAATATTCAGTCTGGAGTTGTTATAGGTGCTTTTTCACTATGATTAAGCCAAAATGATAAGTTTTTATTTCATAAAAAATAAACTTTGTTTTTATTTTTCGTTTGTAACATCGATTTGCTTTCAAGTCGGGAACACATCATCTTTCTGCCCTTGACCTTTGTTAGTTGGGGTCGGCGCATTCTTCCATTCGCCCCTGTCAATCGCCAAATTATCATTCACTCCCTTTTTTTTTACATCATTCCTCACACAATCCATTCGTCTTTTCTTTGGCCTTCCTCTCCCTCACCATCCGTTAACATAGTTTTATCATATCAAATTGGGGTACCTACACCTACACTTAATCTTTTTTCCAAATCCAGGTCCGCAGGTGTAACAGGCCAACTTCTGGTAAATGGGCAACCAAGAGACGAGCAGCATTTCCAGAGGTCATCCTGCTATATAACCCAGGAGGACTTACTCCAGCCACTGCTAACCGTACGCGAAGCCATGGACGTCGCAGCCAGGTTGAAGGCACCCAGGGGATCTAAGGCTCCTTCAGAGGAGATCCTGCAAGAAATGGGGCTGTTGGAGCATCAGCATACGAGGACGGATATGTTGTCGGGCGGACAGAAAAAGAGGTCGGTTGAGTTTTTGATTTTTTCTTTTGTTGGAAGCTTTACCGTGAGAGAGCGCTGAGCGTTTGTCACTTGTCAAAGTGATCATAAAAGAAAAACGACCAATCGGCGACAAGTTAAAACCCTTAGCGCCATCTCACAAAAAAATTTTCAACAAGGACTTCCTTTGGCAGCTAAATGAAAGTAGCAAACACTGAGCGCCATGTTGGAACTAATTTGACAGTTTTCTTCGCCATTTGATCGTCTTTTGTTAAGAGCGTTTATGACGTACGGCATTTCATACAAACTTTCAAGCCCTCGTTTTTCGAAATGAATGATCCTATTTTAATGAAACTTTATGCGCATAAGCAGGATACAGAGGTCTAAAAAGTTAGTTATGAACATTTTCGAAAAATAGTTTACTACCAAATTAGACCGATTTTAAATTTTCCATATAAACAGAGTTTTCCAGTTACCTTTTTTTAAATAAGACTTTTCGAAAATGTAAGTGTATGAAATGCCGTGCGTCGTAAACGCTCTTAAGTCTTCCTAATGGCTTGATTCAGCAAGTTTTGGTTTAAAGAATAACTTTTTCCGTTAAGGCGCTGCCTTGTCAAGATTTCTATCTTTGAGCTTATAGAAATCAGTTGGAACCGTGTTGGCAATAACGCCAAAGTTTTGAAACTATTGTCGGAATTAAAATTTTCTAATTGTGGTGTAATTGAAACTTTCCCAGCGTTGTTTTACGGTAGGTAGGTGCAGAACGTATTATACCTACTTAGGCATTGTGCATTGTTTAACGTTCGGTCACGCATTATAAGTAAATGCAACAACATATTATTAATGTGAATGTCGTATAGCTAAAGATATAAAAAAAAAACATATCGTATGACGTATTGACGCATGTTAAACGTTAAGTTACTGTTGAAATTCATTCCATGGTCCGTGAGTTCATGACCTATCGTGCAGAAGTTTTTAGATAGGTTTATTAATTAATAATTTCGTTCTGAATACTTAATGCTTGCTGACGTCTGTATAAGTAAAAGCATGAGTCTTGCTATAAGCAAGACTCATATGCTTTTACTTATACAGACGATTCATTAAAATTATGGTTATCGTTTTGTGAATACCAAAAGCAAGAAAAATAGGTTTATTTGTCACAAAAACACGTACATACAAAAAGATCTTGAAAACTAAAAATTAAAAAAATCTATAATCACGAGCACAAAAAACAGAAATAGTCGACAGCTACACATCATGACTGTGAGAAGAAGGCTTTCACTCAGCGTAATGCTGTGTTATAAGGGTTTCACAGCACAGCGCTGATTTTCAGTGGTAACCCGAAAACCAACTCAAAAGAACCAAAACTGTTGAAGTGCTGATATATCAGCACTACAAGGAAGCCTTCGGGATCCATATATATATGGATCCCGAAGGCTTCCTTGTAGCTTACCTATTTTACATTCAAGGGTCTGTCCACACCACTTTAAAACCGTGTCTTTGGAAACAAAGTGATTCATATTCAGAACGCTTCGGTGTTCATTTTGACCAATAGGTACCTAAACCAATACCTTCTGTCTCATTTTATTATATGGTCCCAAAACCCAAAGGTTGACAACCCAAGCAATAAGGAAAGTACTGACAATCGAAAGTTATTTCTGCTCTTGCCTTTCCTCTTCTGCAAAAATTTATAATTAAAACTACTTAGCTGACCAGACAGACTCCTGTTTCCTACAAATCGATCACAGCGCCCGCGACCGGGTCCAATTGTGAATCTAAGCCAATCAGAGACCTGCTCAAACACACAAAATATTTCATCAAAATCGGTCCAACCGGTCGGTGGTTAGGCTTAGGAGTTCAGTGACATACACTCGTAAAATAAAGAATGAAAGAAAAAAAAGATATGAAGATACAGTAACTTGAAGTAGGACTCCTCTTGAAGGTTTTCTTATAAGTTGCCTCTAAGTTACTGATGAATAATGATGCAAACATTTAATATTTAGGTATTCTTACAACAGACAGAGCCTTGCACAAGCTTCGAGTGTTATCATTATACCACTAAAGCATTGCGCTCCGTAATTATAGATACATCGTCCAGTAATATTTTAGCAACAGACTTAGGTATATTCTTATTCTGTTATCTTAAATCTTTTAAGGTTTCCTCAATAATTGTGGCTTGCATTGCAACTTGAGTTGCAACTAGCTTACAAACTCAATTTTATTAATCAGATCATGTACGCCTTCTGCATTCTACAAGACTTTTCTGATGTTGTGCCCTCAATACTCGTATTTTCTGAACCAAAGAATTTTATCGTCATCATTATTCAGCCGTAAGACGTTTACCACTGGACCTAGGTCTCCCCCATCCGCCATATCGACCGGCTCTGTACTTCTCACATCCAGCCACTTTGCTTCCGCTAAATAATCGGCCATGGCAACCAATCTCAGCGGAGACCAGCTTTCGGCGCGGGAGATATTATAGCACACAAGTGTGTCGCAGACACAGGTTCCCTCACTCTCATAGTCCGATGGGACGGCAATCCGCCACCACCTGAGAGAGATCTTGGGCTAAAGAAAGTATTTCAACTGCTTTATTTCTTCCAGGTTATCAATAGCACTGGAGTTAGTGAACAACCCACCGATCTTTTTCCTGGATGAGCCCACAAGTGGACTAGACACAGTAACTACGACGGCATGCGTCAAAGTGTTGAAGCAACTAGCGAGGCAAGGCAGGACCGTCGTGTGCACGATACATCAGCCTGCTGCTTCGCTATTGGAGATGTTTGATCAGGTATGAACAGTTAAATATGTAATGTGAACAGTTTTGAGCGCTCCTTCTTCCACGGTCTGGTGTCAAAATTAATACGAGAATTCAATATTAGGTCATGCCTTGATATAAAGATTGGAACGATGATTTAAATATATTTAGCGCTAAACGCATTTAGTGATTTAGTGATCTGTGATGCAAACGGGCCTTAGTGATTTGTGGTGCACATCTGCTAGTTTTAACAGTACCTAATATAGTGCTAGTAAGAACAGCATCCGTCCATAGGTGGACAAAGACAACAGTGTACCTAAGTACATCCGACCTTAGAATGTAGTAGACCAACCTGTTTCAAAGTACTCTTGAATCTGGAAAAGTAGGAAGAAATTACGTTAGACACTCGTTACTTGTTTCAAGGTGGACTAAGACTTAATCTCGTATTATCATGGAACACGCTTTAGACATCACATAAGCACATCCAACCTAGTAAAGTGGGGTTACCTCGACGGAACGATAGTAAGGTGTCAATTTAATGTGGAACTGTGTCGCAAACTATGCTACACCTCCTATCCTGCCCTCTGTGTCCCAAAACACGCAGTCAAAGTGACTTCTGCGCTGCCACCGACAACGCCGTGGAAGCGGCGAAGTTTTGGGCCAACAAGCATTGACATACAGTCGTGCCAACGACATGAAGCAAAATAACATTTTGCGTTGCGTGACTTTTGACGCACTGTCTGAAATTTTCTTTAAATCGTCATAAAAGGGGCTAACAACAGGTTCTTTTAACAGTCGGTGTTTCATTAAACTTAAAGTACCTATCGATGCACATTATTGAGAATACAGCATAGTTAATTAGCATTGACTTACTGCTTCAGTTCGTTGCCCGTCCATACTTATTGTTTTATTTAAGTACCTACAGGAATTTAAATCCTACTCGTAAACTGCCTGGTTTTCACATTCAGAAAAAGTCTCGAGTTTTCCTGATATTAGTGGAATCATAAAACCTAACTGAAGGATTAGGTAGGTACCTATGTTAAAAAGTTGAACTTTCTTATCCTCTTATGAGAAAACTTCGATTGAAGTGAATAAAATGCGTATTTTTTTTTCCTTATTTTACTGGACTTGTTCTTGTCAGTAGAGAAAGGTTAAAGGAGGGGGGGGGAGGCGAAGGGGGTGGCTGCGCTGGGTGTTTTAGCCAGGGGGCGCCAAAATCATCTTGATGACAGTCATGTGCAGGCGCGTAATTGCCGCTGTATCAGCCATTACGTGTAAAGCAAAATTGGCCACAAGGAACCTACACTGAAAAAAATAATTTCTCACTACACCACATTAAAGCGATTTTATTAAGACTCTAAGAAGAAATGTTAGTAAAACAATAAAATACAAAACAGTAACGTTTAATGATTGAACATACCATTTACTGAAACAAAACGTTTATGTTAAAAGTTACAACGATAAAGTTTACTGTCATGACGTTTTGCTCATTTTGCCTGAAGCTTTAACTGTTTCCGGATCAGTAAAAAATACTGTTTTGAACGTCAGGCTCATAGGGAACTGATCAGATCAATGTTTTTTCATTAATAATACTACTTATTTCTTTCAGTGTAAACCTTCCTAACCCCCCCCCCCCCCCCCCCCCGGGGGTTTGACCCCAGGCAGGCGCTTTGCATTGTGTAAATAATTTCATCACCACAGCTCTCAAAACGGAGAAGGAAAACATCAGTACATCCTAGAAACAATAATTCGAAGACATGTGAAATCTACCAACGGACTTTACGCACTGGACTTTCGTGGTAGATTACAGCCTACAGTCCCAGCTTGTGTCCCAGCAGTGGGAACATTATAGGCTGATTATAATCCATCTAGCTGGGGGGCGTCCCAAACTACGCTTGCCTAAACGCGTGGTACTGAGAAAATATTAAGATATAAACCTGAAAATATTTTTGAACGAGAACATTTGGTTTCTTGATATACAAAAGTCTAATGTGTTATATTGCAAGAACATAACAATTACAATGTTATGTTTCATGCTAGAGAAACACAATATGTTATTATCATATAATTAGTCAGAATTATTATTGAAGTTATTAACTCGTCCACACCTTTAATCGTGACTTATATTGCAATATTTCTATCTGTAGTTAACATTATTTTTACCGACTTCACAAAAAGGAGGAAGTACTATTTTCGGATAATTGTATCTTTGTTCATCGAATACTCCGCCAATTGTCGACGGATTTTCAAAATTTTTTTTTTTTTTTTTGAAAGGGTATGCTGCCCGAGGTAGTGCCATTGTCACCAAATCGGAATCTGATGAGGGAATCCCATGGAAATCGAGGGAAACCCTCAAATTTTGTAGGCACACCTATAGCGATTTGGGTATTTTTTTATAAGTAATTCGTGCATTTGCTCTCTGAAAGTACCATTCGGTGAAGTGGAACTGGGGGCCGATTCTAATAACAAAATTGTTCAAAAATCGCAATGGAACCACAGCTGAATCACGGCTGTTAAGCGTTTTCATATTCTACTAATGAACAACGATTCAACTGCGGTTACGTTTTAGTTTAAGCCAACGATCGATGGAAATAATCTATACTAATATTATAAAGCTGAAGAGTTTGTTTGTTTGTTTGTTTGAACGCGCTAATCTCAGGAACTACTGGTCCGATTTGAAAAACTCTTTCAGTGTTAGATAGCGCATTTATCGAGGAAGGCTATAGGCTATATACCATCACGCTAAAACCAATAGGAGCGGAGCACCAATGAAGAATGTTTCAAAATCGGGGGATTTTTTTCCTATTGAGAGCTTCCGCTGCGTGCGCTGCGTAAACGGTTAAAGTGTCGCAAAAATCATATATGACAGAATTGTTCCCCTTTAAAAGTTCTAAAAAAAAGTCCGCGACAGCATATGTCTATCTTTTAAGGTTAGCTCACTATAACCTCTTTTATGCTAACCAAATTTGTTCTAAAATAATGCATTATTTGCGAAGGTGTTTTTATAAACATGGTATTAATCCTTGTCCAAATAAATACGTTATTCATCACATGTATTTAATTTTGAACAAAATTGCCTGTGACATCATTTGATTTCAATGAATATCTTAGGAGATATCATAGTTTTAAAATAATACTAATAATAAAGCTGAAGAGTTTGTTTGTTTGAAACACGGTTTGAAAGCTCTCAATCTCTGGAAGTATTGGTCGCATATATGAAAATATTTTTGCGTTTGATAGCCCAGTTCTTGAGGAAGGCTATATTCTATTAAACTTGACGCTTAGGAGTTGAGCAAAAAGAAAAAAAGTCTGAAGTTTTTGCCAAGCGAAAACGAAGTAATAGCGCAGGCCGGCGACACGTTGCGACGGGGTGGGTCGGGGAAACAAAAAAATTTTACGCGGACGAAGTCGCGGGCAGAAGCTAGTTTCAAAATATATTCTGCTAACAAAATCGAACATGAGCGTGACGTTTAGTCACTTTTTACTGTTATTTTGACAGTTGTTAGAATCGAATGGTCTAAATATAATTTTGTATTCGAAAATACTTTCGGTGACATGTATGTAACATTTTTAGGTTCAACTTTTTTTTCTCTGGTATTATTAAACATACTATTTGGCATGTTGGTAACAAAGTTTACCCGCTGTTACGTTCCCGCTACCATTCAGTTGCGATTCAGCATAGGTTTAGTTTCCAGTTTGCATAGGAAATAGTAGAATGACTTTTTATGTAACGGCGATCGAAATCGAACTGTTATTACAATTGAACGTGTAACGTTCAATTGTAATATCGTTCGTTTCAAATTAGTAGAATCGCCCCCCTGATGATGAAGACCACAGATTGCCATCGGAACTACTCAATAATAAATATTTCACGGTTTGCGATTCGATTAGTTACTTTAATGTGGTTGCTAAGCACAATGCGTATCGTGAAGTGGAGCTGATAGTGACTTCTCAATCAGCTCCAGTTCTCCTGGTTCTTACAAGGAGAACTCCTCAACAATTAACGTCCCTGCATCGGGAAAAGCAATATTTTGTAAAAGGTGATGAGCAGTTGACATTAGGCTTGTATTTTATTTATAGATTGTAACTTAGATAAGTTACAAACTGGCCCACTAAAAAGTGAAAAATAAAAAACTTTTTTACAAAAAAATCTACCGACTTCCAAAAACACTACAAAGTGAAAAATAATTTTAATTTCGGAAGTCGGTGTCAATAAAAAAAAATGCGGAACCAACGACACCGACTTCCGAAATGAAAGTTATTTTTCACTTTGTAGTGTTTTTTGGAAGTCGGTAGTTTTTTTTGTAAAAAAGTTTTTATATTGTCTCTAGTAATAATAATTAATATTTTAGATAAGTGTTTATTAGGTACTTAATATCATAGTTATTGTAAGCCCAGGAGGTATCTAAGTAAGTACGGATACTATAAAGTTCTGCATACTCATTTCAGGAAAACAAAAATAAAAAGTAATACGTTTCTAAAAACTGTTTTTTCAAGACTGAAACTGAATATTTAAATAGGTCACACACACGGTATAAAAAGTTCTTCAATATAGAGCGGCGATAGAGATTTTTTTCATAAAACAAAAGTTTCTTCGGTCCGATTGAAAATTAGGTAGGTGCTGGTACTGCTAGTTAAACCAATGCAATGCGTGATAGCAGATACTGTCAGACTGTAGTGGAGTACTTTTTCTATTAGAGTTCCGTATCCAAAGGGCGCCAACAGGACCCTAATACTAAGCCTCCTCTGTCTGTCCGACCGTCTGTCTAGTGATAGCGGGCTATAACTTATGAACCGTAATAGGTAGATAGTTGAAATTTGACAGAGTGTATTTCTATAGCCGCTATAACACCAAATAATAAAAATAAAATAAAATTAAAAATTAAAGAGGCTCTCCATACAAGAAAAGTGTTTTTTCGGCGTTTTTGCCTTCGAAACCCTTCGTGTGCGAGTCCGAAACGCACTTGGCCGGTTTTTTCTATTTTGGTACCACAGCCAATAAAATATAAGAATAGTTGTCTTATTCTTTTATTTCGGATGCAAACAAAAGGTTGTATAAAGTAAGTTCGTGACGATCGTGACTGTCTGCGTGCGATTGCCATTGTTTCATTAACATAAACTTCGTTATTATTTACATAATCAATCTAATCACCGTTATTATACAATGCCCTGTGATTTACTACTATTTATTAACAAGGATTGATTTATGTTGAAGTATACAGTAGGCTTTGAAAGCTAATGTAGTCGAGATGAAAGCTATTAAAACATATATATATATATATATAACGTGTAACGTTCAATGCGCAAAACCTCATATTACACCCCAATTAGAGCATTGAGTTAAAAGCATAATATAGAACAGTCCAAAAATGCATTTTTGTACTTAATTTTAGTTACGTCAATCTATTATGAGCTGAAAATAGCGGTTGGGAATTTCCATTGAAATATCGATTCTGATTTTGAGCCAAGATAATCGCATGAAGATTAAAAAATACCTACCGAAATGCTTACTATAATCAGTACACTCGTAAAATAGTTTTTAAGACCGAAACTTTGCATATAATAATAATAATATCTTTATTTCAGAATAAAATTCCATAAATATAATACAAATTACATGCCTAAATCTATACTAATATTATAAAGCTGAAGAGTTTGTTTGTTTGTTTGTTTGTTTGAACGCGCTAATCTCAGGAACTACTGGTCCGATTTGAAAAACTCTTGCAGTGCTAGATAGCCCATTCATCGAGGAAGGCTATAGGCTATATATCATCACGCTAAAACCAATAGGAGCGGAGCACCAATGAAGAATGTTTCAAAATCGGGGGATTTTTTTCCTATTGAGAGCTTCCGCTGCGTGCGCTGCGTAAACGGTTAAAGTTTCGCAAAAATCATGTATGACAGAATTGTTTCCCTTTAAAAGTTTTAAAAAAAAGTTCGCGACAGCATATGTCTATCTTTTAAGGTTAGCTCACTATAACTTCTTTTATGCTAACCAAATTTGTTCTAAAATAATGCATTATTTGCGAAGGTGTTTTTATAAACATGGTATTAATCCTTATCCAAATAAATACGTTATTCATCACATGTATTTAATTTTGAACAAAATTGCCTCTGACATTATTTGATTTCAATGTATATCTTAGGAGATATCATAGTTTTAAAATAATACTAATAATAAAGCTGAAGAGTTTGTTTGTTTGAAACACGGTTTGAAAGCTCCAAATCTCTGGAAGTATTGGTCACATACAATAAAAATATTTTTGCGTTTGATAGCCCAGTTCTTGAGGAAGGCTATATTCTATTAAACTTGACGCTAGGACCCTTAGGAGTTGAGCAAAAAGAAAAAAAGTCTGAAGTTTTCGCCAAGCGAAAACGAAGTAATAGCGCAGGCACGGCGACACGTTGCGACGAGGTGGATCGGGGAAACAAATAAAATTTACGCGGACGAAGTCGCGGGCAGAAGCTAGTGTTAATTATATGCCTAGCCCGGTCGGATTTTCGGTGCGGGAAAAATTCTGTGCTAAAGCGAGCTTACAATGTTGCAATCTATTATCGAAGTTCCACGTGTAGCTATGCTAGCTGTGGAAACTCGGTCACTTTTCACGGTCACTAGAAGCCGGATAAAGTCATAATCTCTCCTCGTGTATGTCGCGAAAGGCTGCTATGCATTCCGTAGCTGCTAAGAGAAAATTTAAGGATTTAAGGCATTGGTTAGCAACGTTTCCATTGGCTCATATCATCTATTTTACTTACTAGATTTAATTCTTGTAATGAGAAGCAAGCATTTGCATTATGATAGGTAGCGTTATCCAGGGCAATAGGTACCTACTAAGAAATTCCAGAGAAAAAAACCTAAAGATACTGCTTGGCCTGGGTTTATAAAATAGGGGAAGGATCAAATGCTAGGTGATGCGCTGGTTATGGCTACTAAATCTAATGTGCAAAATTAATTTGGCAATATTCTCCGGAGAACGATAAAATCGGTCTTTTCGGATTTCCGAGATTATCTTCATTCATGTTCTGCTTTAGATATTTACGGTCTGACCTAATGATAATGTGTTTTTGTTTTTCAGGTGTACGTGCTCGCAGACGGCCTGTGCATATACCAGGGCGACACAAAAGCCATGGTTCCATTCCTACAGACCGTCGGCCTGCCCTGCCCTAGGCATCACAACCCAGCTGATTTTAGTAAGCAGTCTCTTTATTAACTCCAAGCCTACTTGTATGTGCAAGTACCTATATCAGAGAACCTCGTAATTTTAAGAACGTTCTCAGTCTCAATCTGTCAAAAATACCTCTAATTTCCCTACAGTTTTCCCTTTGATTGTCGCTAAGATGAGATTGCGACTAGATTTTGATTTTTTTTTAAATTACCGTTTTGGTCTTTTGTTATTGTCATACGATATGTTATTTGGAGGTGACCTAGTATTGTTTTCTGATAATAGCATGTAGGTGGTTCACATGTAGGTAACATGTAGGTGGTAGGTTATTCAAAGTGTCATTGCACCAATTTAAATTGCCAGCTGATGGTTGACTATTTATTGAATTTCTTGCACAACTGCAAAAGTTGTTTACAAAATTACTTTCTTCGATTTAATATGAGCGTAATTATAGCGTTACAATTATGCTCAGTAAAGATCTCTAATCTCACCCCTAACATTGTAGTAACAATATCTAAATCAGAAATACACGCAAAACAGTTCTCATAATTATTGTTAAAGACACGTGAACCTCAAGTCAAGTCAAGTCAAGTCAAATCATTTATTTCAAATAGGCACTTAAAAGGCACTTTTGAACGTCAAAAATAAAAATTAAAAAATAGAATTGATTCTAGTTGCCCATTCCAAAATGTAGTTTTCGAATGGAGAAGAATGGGCGAGAAACTCCACCAGTTTTTGTATACATTCATTATATAATTATATGTGAAGACGATGCACCTAATATAAAATCAAATAAAATTCAGTCTACCACAAATGGTAAAAAGAACTAAAAATATAACAGACTGGTAAATCAATTATGTGATAGATACTTACATGGTGCTCACATATTTACAAAGATTGTAAAATTTTACTAGTATTTTAAAAAGTGTGTGAGTTACATTTGTCACAGAATGTAAAAAACAATGTATTTAAAAAAAAATGTGTATGTATAAATTAAATTAGCAACCAGTTTGATTTTGAGTCGTGGGGGTTGACGCCTTGGTCGGGTCGGGCAAAATAGTGAAATGCTGGCGACCTAATATACAACGTTTGTCTAATATTTTGGAGAATACAGGGGTAATTTTGATTTGTTATCAAAATATTTATAGTCTAACATTGTTCAGACAGATTTTAAGAGATTGTTCGCTAAAGATCCTCTTGTAATGAAAAACTGTGGGTACCTAGGTGAATTCACATAGGTAGAGGTACATCAAAGGTTAGCTCATCAATGATGATGCTACAGGCATACTGCCAATTCTAGGTTCTCATTAGCAATACAATACCCAGGACAATACCTACGATTGATCCATAGGACTATGTCATTGTTGTCTTAGATAGAACTCAAACAATATGTACCTAGTAGTATTGTCCCTCTTAACTTTCATACTGTAGACTCTGCTGTCATAATGTAGACTTGCATATTCTACTTAGTTTGTTTTACATACGAACGTAATTATTAGAATTCTATTTTCGTTTCAATTAGCTTGCCTGTTATTTTTATTTAGAAAGTAGGTAAGTTCGTAGGTATAGTAAAAGTACTCAGTGCTGCACACTCCAGCCCTATTTCAACTTAAACAAATATCAACTTTATTTCAATGAATATTAAGTTGATTTCAGATTGACTAGCACTATTGAAAAAGTTATAAAAATGTTTGAAGTTGTAGCGTACCTAAACTGAATTTTATTTGTAGGAGTTAAAGATATTTTCCATTAATTCATATTTGTTTACATTTTTGGTAAATAAATCGAGAACGCAGATTAGTAATCTACTTACCTGTATTTACAGTCATTTAATCACCTTGAATGTGTTTAAAGCCTTTGATCAATTTTCACTATAGATAAAATAATTACTTAGTCTTGTCTTAATATTAGCACAGTCAGAGGTAGAGTGATGGTGAGGTCTTTGTGAGGAGCCCTGAGGAGAGCTCAGTGTGGAAGATTTCGCCTACGGAGAGCGATTCCTTAAGTTTTGGGTTGAGCTGCACGATTACTGACAAATGCGTGCAAGTCACTGACTCGATATGTTCACTCAATCTACTTAAGTCGTTTTTTCCTCGAAATACCATTTCAGACATCATTCTACATGGTCTTCACATGATCTGACCAAGATTATGTCTGGAGTTTGTTTAGGCGTTTCTTCTTAGAGTACCTAGTCAGACAGGGAACGCCGACCTCATCTAGTTTTTAAAATACTTATGATTGACGTGTAAACGTGTTTGTACAAACCTACTTACAGAAATAAATAATTTATGATTTTTGAATTCCGTTGGGTTCTACCTACACCAATTCTAACAATTCAATTTCTCTTTCCAGTTATAGAACTAACAGAATCTCCAGAAATCATAACTATGCTATCCAAAGAAATAATGAATGGTCAACTTTTAAAATCGGCGAAATTGGACCAACCACCGAGCGAGCCTAATACGAACCAGATGCAGCTAAAGATCAGCTATCAGACGGACGATGCAAACGAAACAGAGATAATACTGTCAAATGAAAAATGCACTTACAAAGTACCAAAGTTCGAAGGATCGAGTGCCTCCGTAAGTTCGTTGTCCAGTCAACTGTCTAATGAAAACTCTTCGATGGCTTGGATGAAAATGCAAAAGTCGGATTCACCGGAATACTCCACGACGTATTGTGAACAGTTTTCGATTTTGTTGGCGAGGATGATGAAACAAATACTCAGGAATAAAACAGGTATGGAGCAAATTATACTTACAATTTGATTTCATTTTCGACCTACGCTAAAAAGATAAGAATAAAAAAACATCTGAACAAAGGAACATACAGTGCATAACTCATCGGAAGTAGTAATTCCGACCAGAGATAATGATGATGCGAAGAATCAGTGCTTATTCACTTTCATATAAAAATAACAAGCCTCACATATTGCTTATTAGTTAAGAGTCCGTATGTTAACATACAGAACCTACAGGGGATTTTATGTTCCTACCTATTTATATATAGCTCGTCATAGTATATTCCATTCCAAACCTTCAGGTATCTGCATCCAGTTCATTCACCACGTGATGTGCGGCGTGCTAGTCGGCACATGTTTCTTCAACATGGCTAACGACGGGACGCAGATGTTCAACCACCTCAAGCTCTGCGTTGGACTCGTCATATTCTTTTCGTATACGCAGATTATGGTTCCAGTGCTTGTTTGTAAGTAGCTTTAATTTGCGTTTGTACTTTCAGCATTAGCCCTACTTAACTAAATTGGCGAAAATTTGTTCTTACAAACGTTATTTATTGAAATGCTATTTTTTCTGGTTCCATTTTGTCACTTTCATGTATTTTTTGTTTATTTTATTTTTAGCGTTAGTCAGAAGCCGACAACCAGTCTCACCAATGGGTATCGTGTTACCCAGTAACTGGGTTGTGGAAGTCAGCTAGGCAGTCGCTCTATATAAAAAATACTGATATTCATCTGCATCCGGTTAGATTGGAAACCTACCCCAACATAGTTGGAAAAAAGGCTAGGCAGATGATGGTTAGGTAGTGAACTCGCCAACTTTGTCAATTATGTCATTGAAGCAGCAACTTTCTATTCTTGGTTACTATATATCCCTACATATTTTCGATTCGAGTTTGGAGAGCTACATTGCCTACATTTCAAGACTTCTCCATACGAAATTGACCCTTTACTTTCTCATTCCAGATCCCCAAGAAGTAAAATTAGTAAAGAAAGAGCACTTCAACTGCTGGTACAGCCTCACTCCATACTACGCAGCCCTCACAGTATCCAAGCTACCCGTCCAAGTGACGTTCAACATCATTTTCTCTACCATCGTGTACTTCATGGCCGGCGTCCCGTTCTCTGTGATGCGGTTCCTGGCCTTCTGTCTCGTTGGCAACGTCGTGTCTTTAGCCGCTGAAGGCATGGGAATGGCGATTGGATCGGTGTTTAATGTTACGGTGAGTTGATTGCCATGTTTTTTTTTTCTTATTGTCGTGAGTGAGGAAAGTCATCTTATGCTCAAGTCTCAGCTCCCTCTTGTTTGGTCGTCCATATTTACTGCAAGAGACTTGGACCATATCATCGAGTAAGTTAAAATGGGCGCACTTGGAAGGACCCACCCATTTGCAACTATAAATGTGTATGTGTTATGATGCTGTAGGTATGTATTGTAAATGCGCCTAAGGGACTTAATGTGAAGATAACAGGCAGCAGCACCTTTCTTAATAACAACTTTGATCACGAATTAATTTCATTTTTTATATTTTTCCAGAATGGCTGCGCCATCGGACCATCAGCGATCGCTCCATTCCTCGGCCTAGCTATCTACGGCTTCGACTTCGCTCACGAGATCCCTCTGATGATGAACATTCTCATGAAGACTTCCTTCATCAGATGCGGTATCGTCGCCATGGTCCTCACCATTTTCGGCTTCGACCGACAACCCTTAGAATGTGACGACATGTACTGCCATTTCGCCAAACCGGAGGTTTTGATCAAATATTTGGATATAGAGAACAGTTCGGTTTGGTTAGAAATTGCTACAATGATTGGTATCATGCTCGTTTTCCGATCCATGTGTTATATCGGTCTGAGATGGCGATTCGCTACATGATCTTACAATTTTACACGCAAGCAATTGCCTTATAGGAGTTTGTTTATTAATTGTGATATCAACAATTTTATTGCATTACACATTTCTGTTAGTACAAAATTATATTTGATTTCTTGTGATAATTTAAGATTATTTTTTTAAGATTTCATCACGAATCTATGTTCAGTTATTTGAATTTGGGACTTTTAATAGGTTCTTGTCTCGAATTGGTTAACATTTAACGTTTATTGATGTTATTCTACCCATTTAAAAACAAAACTTAGGTACCTACTGTAAGGGGGTTTTTCTGAGACAGGGTCAAGATACTGCCGTCATAACGAAAAAGGGCACAACTAACATTTGCTCATAAATTTTTTATAAAAAAACTGGCAGATGCGCGTTTTTTTCTGATTCTGAATATATATTCTATATATAACTCAATTTTGGAAAAAAATGTTAGTTGTGTCCTTTTTCGTTATGACGGCAGAATAGGTAGGTACGTGAGTTATTGTGGAATTCTGTGATTCATTCGTTTTTCTTGGTCTTTTTCTTCTAGATTATATCTCAGAATTGTTGTGTGATATAAATACCTAACAGACTAAAGTGACCTTTGTGTCTGGAAAATTCGTCCTACGGTCAGACTAATTTATTATTCTCTAAAAAAAAAGAATATAATATATAATCAAATGTATTTAACAGGGATCCTCGTAGTATGGGACATAATGGGACCTACATTGCTAGGCCTTTTAAAATGCATAACTCCCAGCACAATAGAAACAACAAAAATCGTTGGTGCCCCAAAAATCACACATTCCGGGTTTCTGAGAAATTCGTGAAACAGAGCATTTCTTAAAACAATCAGGAAATATAGTATTTCCTGATTGTTTTAAGAAATGCTCTGTGCTTAAATAGACAACTTTAACGAGCCAATAGCTATTGAGAGTTCAGCTCAGAAGCGTAATTGCGTAACACACTTTCAGTAGCTTTCATTTTGACAGTTCAACAACATTCATTGCGTTATTTACGTTGTTGAGCAGAAAAAATTTTCGAACATATGAACCAATGTAGACCAGCAACATCCTTCAAAATTATTGAGATTGATAGTGTGTTACTCAATTACCGCCTTACTAATAAACGTTGTACAGCGTCTGTATAGCTACACAGCGCTTTGTCTTCTTTCGAAAGTCAAATTACTGACGACTGAAAGAGAGAAATCGTTTAATAGTAAGGGGATTAGGGTGCAGGTATTTTTCAATCCATTTATGTCACAGGAACATGTTATATATAAGCGTTATGTATCCAGCCAAAGATACTATGTACAGATACATTTGTGACTGATATTTCTACAAGTTCAAATTAAAATAACTAGCGAAACCCATCACTTCAACGAAGTTTCACTAGCTAATTTAATTTGACTTTGATTAGTTTTTAACTAGATAATAAAAAGGCGGTGTACTCATTTCTCTTGCCCTTAATTTGTAATAGTTCGGTATATTAACTTAATTTGTATTAGTTTTTAAATGTAATGATAATGACAGTTATGAAGTAAAATTAATTTAATTTAAACCTGATTTATGATTGTTTTTTAAGGGGCCGGCGGAGCACGCGTAGTTCATACAAACGTAATACCAAAATAATTTGTAAATCCAACATATTCTTAAGTTAGTATGTATTTATTCCGATTGGATTACTTACAGAATTTCTAGGTTCCCAAATATATTTTGAATGGAATTTAAAGACGAGTACCTAATGAGAAAAATAAGTTTTCTATAAAAAATTTGATATTCCTCATATCGACTCGTCATTATATCAGTGTCCTTTCAAAATATATATTTAGGAACCTAGATATTTTATAATCCAATCGGAATAAATACACACCTCCTTAAGAATATGTTTGATTTACAAATTATTTTGGTATTACGTTTGTATGAACTACGCATGCTACGCCGGACCCTTATGGCCGATAACCCACTGGCGTTTTACAAGCGTTGGCGCTTCTTTAACGTCTGCGCAGCGCCAACGTTGCGCAGACGTGACGTTAACGTCGTGGGTTTCTTGCGTTTTTTGGCAACAGGTACAACCACGCCGTCCCGCTCTCTCTCTGTTGGCGCGGGAGGGGGGGTTAGGGCAGACGGCCACTAGAAACTCGCGACGTTAACGTCGTGTCTGCGCAACGTTGGCGCTGCGCAGACGTTGGAGATGCGCCAAAGCTTGTAAAACGCCAGTGGGATAGCAGTCTTTGAGTCTCCAAAAGTGTATTTAATATTTTACAAACCGGAAATAGGTTGATGTCAATTCATAGGAGTAGTAAAACAACTGTTGTGTAGTCGAACTCCTAATTACTTTATCACGTACTTAAGCTCTTCTAGAGCAGTCACCACGACATATCGGCCGCTGTGACGACTGTCATGAACATGACACCGTGGTTTGACTTTACGCTGTCAAAAAACGCACTCTAGGAAACCACACACCAGTGTGGTTACCGGTTACCGACCGTAATACGGTTATTACGGCCGAACCCAATAGCCTATAGATACACATCTACTGATGGTAGCCAGTATAATTATTATAACTGTCAGTATAATATAATCACACAGATCGCTACTATTATAGATTATTGGGACGTTAAAACCAGAGATAGATATGTTTTTCTACCTCCAGTAGGTCAAAACTGGTGATAGATAGATAAGAAAAAAAAGCCGAAACCAATTATAATTGGTTTCGGCTGTTAATAAATAACGTTTTAATGACTTCATTCGCCGGTAAATTGCGGATACTATGTGGCTGCCACCGGTCTTCTAGGAAACCGTTACAATGTCACTTAGACAAAAATAGACCTTGTCGGTTCATGACTTTCAAGTTGATTTTCACTTGAAAGTCATAAAACGACAAGGTATATTTTTGTCTACCTTATGCTTGTAAAACAATTACAGGCTGGACTATAGGTAACCTATCTTTATATTGGTCAATGTGAGTCTTTGTAAAGCACCTGAGTAATTATACGAAATAAACTCAAAATTGCTATTTAGTTATGAAGGCACTATAACTAAAGTTAATAAAAATATGAGCAATGCACTTTTGGAGATTAGAAGGATATTTTGTAAATATTAGAACTAGATACAATATTATTATAATGGGACCAATAATAGTGTGATATTTATAAGCATGCAGCCCAGTACTTCAATATGTAATGTTCTTTTTAAAATACTTCGGTGTTGGCATTTGAAAATGTAAAAATTTATGACATTACCAGCAAATAATGTCATATTTGTTTAAGAATGGTACTTTAAGAAAGTGAACAAAGTAGAGGCATTATCCTAGAGAAAATCTCTAATATTATGCCGATGTTTCGAATGTAAAATTCAATCCAGTTTCTGTCGTCCATTCCTACTAAATTATGGCGAAAATATTGTGGTAAAAGGTAATTTAGATGTTGGATTTGTAAATTATGATTAATATTTAGGGGTTCGCTTAACATTACAATTTTAAACACAAAGTGTAATGCCTCGATTGCAGCCAAATATGACTTGAGTTAGCAACGATTCTGAATGCTATAAAATATGAAATGCTTGAATCTATATTAGCAAGTATTTTGGGCAGAATCCAGCCAATGAGTTGCTTACTGCGTAAAGTCAGCGGCACACTGCCTTTAGTTATACGCATTACGGATAAAGCAGGGTATTCAAGACAGCAAATAGATAGCTGCTAAGCTTCAAGTCATACTTGGGTAGCCTAGTAAGGCCCAGTGGTCGCAAAGCGTATCTTTATCAGAAGCAAAAATAAACCTTATGGATACAACATAGAACTTTGATTCTATCGTTTTAAGACCGACCGTCGTAACGTTTATTTTTACTTGGCATGTAAGTTTTTGGCACGTCACATTGACAAATGAAAATTCAGCCCTTACTAAGGTATTAAAATAGTGATATTATTTATTTGAAGTGTAATTACTAACGGATTTCATTCGTCAAAATGTGCGTTAAATATCAAGCTTTTTATACTTTTATAAGAAACCGAAATAAAATATAAATCGTCAAGTAAATAATCGTTTTATTTATCTTAATTCTTTACGGCAGTAATATAACACTAAATGACAGTTACATTAAAGTTCCTACTTTACATTTAAATGAAATCAGTTTTGTAAGTATCAAAAACAATAAGTTTGTTTTGCACTTTACACGGGGAGGAGGCAAACAATACTCTGCTCCTCAAGTATTGCAGAGTTGAAGTGAAAAAAAAAACACATTTCTTCTTCTGACGCAGTCGGTTAACAAAAACGGCACGAACCTACGTTCCTTGATTGCATATTTGTAGCTTACTGGGAGTGGTGAGTGCTATTTTAAATTATTTTAATCAAAGGGAAAATAAACAGTAAAGGTTAATTGAAATACAATTTCAACAGTTTAGCTGCTATATTCTTAGAGACATTGAATTCACAAATTTTTGGAAAAAACTTTATTTTGATCACTTTTAAAATATACAGTAAAGCTCATGCCAACTGAAGCGAATCCCGCGCAGGCGCCGGGATGAAAATTTCCCGCGCCGATTGTGTCAACTAAAGCAATACACAACGTACGCAATATAAAGTAATATACATGCTTGTAGCTTGTACAAACCAATGCAAGAAGCTTGCATGCTATTGTGACATTCACTAATCAGAAGATTAGCTTCTGATGCGGTACAGACATGTGTTTTACCGGCTTAATTTGTATGGACCTGTTCAAACTAGCGCGAATAGTCACGTGATTTTCAATTAGTCGTCAAAACAACCGACGCGCGTTGTCACGCCCCGTGTCCCGGTCGGGATTCACTTCAGTGTGGCCAGAGTTTAACTCTGACTTAATAAAAATCTGAAAGTATAAAAATATATCTATCTCTTTCCTGCGCTCTTGTCGCGTCGCTTCTTTACATGTTTCTTAGTTTTAGTTTTCCTCCTCTCGGCCTTCTCTTCTTTCACGGCTTTTTTCCTTAACTTTTTACTGTTGGGCGACTCATCTCTGGGCCGCGCGCTGGTTTTAGCCTGCTTTGATGTGTCTGCAAAAAGTCACAAATGGTTGAGATTAGAAAAAGATGTAATCTTTGTGAGACTACCACTTTTAAAATATGTGTTTGCTTTTGTGTTTTTTATTTGTATAACATATAAGGCAGCCCCAGACAGTTATCCGGTATCCGGTTATCAGGTATCCTAAGGCACCTTTGTAGTACTTTGTAGACTTACGAAACTTTCCCCTGTCTTGTTTAGTCCGGTATCCGGTTATCAGGTATCCTAAGGCACCTTTTGTTGTATATAGGTACCTACATACTTCCTAGTTTATAAGTTTACGTTTATTGGGTTTTGAGTCTACCCTCCATCTTATTGTTGTTCCTACCCTACTCTTATGATTTTATCCACTTGTATTTCTAGGCTACTTAGCTCAATACACAAATTACGATATTTGGTGTTTTATTGAAGACATAATACCTTTGTAGTACTTTGTAGACTTACGAAACTTTCCCCTGTCTTGTTTAGTCTCCTTGAGTTGACTTCATGTTAGTCCAGTCGCCAGGATGCAGGCCTTCTTCTGCCTTGTAGCTCCCACTTAATTACGACTCTTGTTGCCTGCATTCATTTCGCCAAGCCGATAGTTTACCCTACCTACTGCTGTAAATACTAGCTAAGCTAGGCTTGTCAGGCAATAGTAAAATTAACATACCATCATCATCATCTTCTGTCCCTTCTGAGTCACTATCAGAGCCGCTAGCAGAGATATCATCTTCTTGCAGTATTTCAGGCTTATCAGCTGCTGTCAGGTCCTCATTGAAACCAGCAATCTTCTTGTATGCCAAGTCTTCTGTATCACCTTTCTTAGCTTTTGTGATGTCTCTCTCATAATTTATAACCTGGAATGTAGCACAGTTGTTGAGAGTAAATAAAGGAATAGTACTTCTTTGAGTAAATGAATGGAGATCCATTTCAAGAGAAACTTTTTGAAGGTGTCTAATAACTGAAATGGATTGTTTATTAACTTGAAAAAATTTGGTTCCAGGTACATTGCAATGGTTATTTTATTACAATACTTTGTTATTTAATGCAGTGATTATTATTAAGGAACAGCGTCGCACAGTTTCACCCACATAAGTGTCGATCCCATGGGAATATTGGGATAAAAACTATCCTATGTCCTTTCCCGGAACTCAAACTATCTCTATACCAAAGGAGATGTCCAGTTTCTGCCCTCTGGTAATTCTGGTATCAATAAATGTTCATGATTTAAGAGTTTACAATAAGATTTAAAAATTTGGATTTAAATTACTATGGATTTATTAATTCAGTATTACTTGCGTAACATAATTTTCAGAAAAACAGTACTCAATCGTGGCTTCCGCTTTGCCCTTTTTAACGGGAAGTAATAAAATGTTTTTGACGTTCCATTTATCCCGTAATTAGTTACCCTATATAATGTGAACAATAACTATAAGCCTCTTATTTTAGACCAAAGTAATATATTAACGTATTTGCGTATAAAATACGACAATATTACTAAAATATTTTTATAAACATATCAACTTTGAATACCCACTTCCTAACATGAAGGTAAGTATTTATCAATTTTTTGACATGACATTGACATATTACCAGTTATTTTTTGCTTGCTTTGCTTGCATTGCAGTTCCAAGTTATAAGCACAGAGTACATTGAATATACTGAGGTTATAAGCTTGGCATGCGTTCCTTGCTTACTGTGCAATTATTTTGTGTTCTTGATATTTTCTTTTACCGACCATTGCTATTCTACACGGACTGACATCATCTAGACACGATTACTGTTACTATTCATATAGGATTCTGCTTTTCCTTTCGATTTGGTGCGGTGCATCAATTATGGCATCGCTGTGCTGCGGAGTCGCAGACATATCGTGTCAAGGTTGGCGTTACCCCTGCAAGTGAGACTTGCTCGATGGTTAGCAAATCAGGTACGCCTTTAAACTACGGCAATCGCGTAAGCCATGCAGTAAAGTCAGTACATTGAGCGGTTGTGCTTCGATCTGATCGAAGCAGTTGTGTTATAATTTGAAAAATGCAATGACATTTTTTATTGTTCCAGCTCCCATTAGATGGATACGCTTGTCACGATTGTTATAATTTATAAATACCGAAGCTACTGACAATGAGAGATTACTAGGTCATACAATGGTCTGCCGTGGTTGTGGTATCTCAGTCGGACTCAGAAATCCAAGACGCAGACGTTTCTATAGTTTCTATACCGTTGCAGTGGACAACCATATAGTACCCCTTATTTCCAATGATATTAATTATCAGGTAAATTATTTTTATTTATTTTATAAATAGGAAAGATCTTTGAAAGAAAATGGTAAAATTAATTGGACAGATCTGTCAAAACTGGAAAGACGAGCAATGGAAACGACTATCAAGAAAAGGATTTGGGGGGTGAACCAGTAGTACACCCCACATTTCGCCAGTTATATCATGTCATGTAATAAAATGTAATAATATTTTCAGGATATGGCAACAATTTATGCATGTCAAGCCTGTTGGTTTCGAGCGAATCGGCGCCTCTTCAAGAGACTTACAAGAGGATATTGTTCATTGTCACTTACTCTGCCGCCACCACAGTCTCTTCCACCAACACCGCCACTACCACAGGCCGTCCTAGTCCCACCAACACCGCCACCGCTACCACTACCACCTTCATTATCACCAATAGCAACAACGACATTTTTGGACAATATTTTGGTGTCTCTAGAAGATGCTTAATGTTTTTTTATCATTTTATTTATTTATGTATCTACAATAAAATAATTTGTTTTACAATAAATACCTACATACATAGTTTTATTTATTATAATCCCATTTCAGTACCTATTAACAAGTAGCTAAAAATAAAATAATATTAGGTATGGGTATTGAAGATAAAGACCAAAATACGGAATTAAAGATGATACCAATACCATATTATGCGCATTTATGTGTACAATAAAGAATAAGAATGCTTTGAGATTAAATGAAAAAAAAAAGTTAGCACTATTTAATAGATAAATAAACAGTAGGTGTTTTACATTTTTGTTATAGAAATAGAAATATTAAAAAAAACTGAAGAATATGATCTCAGACCAACAAAATACTATAAGTTTCATTAAACCTTACAAAGGCATACCACCAATTAGTACCTGTATTCGTTAACAGATGGCGTTATACTAAAAAAAATAAGAAAATGCCCAGCGTGTAAACCTTATTTTGACCAGTTTTCGCAAGATCCTGACTCCTGAAACTTATTAATTGATAAACTATAAAATACGACGATTATATTAATATAAGAATCATTACTGAACATTTTCTTTGACTACCTAGACAATCGCCCATTGCTCCACCAGACATGTCCTTTCATCAAATTGGTTCAGCGGTTTAAGTGTGAAGAGGTAACATAGAGACAGACACACTTTCGCATTTATAATATTAGTATGGATTACAACAATACTGAGGTCATATTTTTTTTTTCTCCCACTGCTGGGCAAAGGCCGCCCTACTCCCTATAAAATTAACTTCATGAAAAACATTTTTAAAAACACATGACAATATTAGGGTTAATTATTCAAATAATCAAATGACAGCACTCATTGCGAGTGGCACTACTAAATGGAGTCTACAGGCATGTTTTCTGATTCATTTGTTTACATTTTCATCAGATAATTTTGGAACAGACTATAGGCTTGATCTGCTAAATAACCCTGTTTTACAAAACAGCTCCTTACTCAGTAGCATTCAAAGTTGTATAATGATTGATTTGTATTCTATATTACTAAGAGGGGATATCTCTTGGCATTATTGCTAATTTATATGATTTGAATTTTTGTATGAATAACTTGTATAATTTACCTCAGTAAGTCTTTTTGGAATGTAGATATTCTTGAAAGCTTCCTCTTCTACTTGCTCCTGTGCGGTCATATCCTCAAAGTTCCTTGATGCAGCCTTTTCTGACAGTTTCTCAAGACATTCCTCCAAATTATTCTCATTTATTGTAGAATCAGTTATAAAATCAAACAATTCCTTTACAGTTAATGTGGCTACTGCTTTTTTCCTGAAAAAGTCAGAGATATTTGTGCAATCTTTACGTAAGAATTCAAAAGCGTGCGGATGGTCATGTTCTACGGACTGTGAGACATCTATGATCACTACATTTCCTTGGTGATATAAAAGATTAAATTCTGATAAGTCAGCGTGCACTAGTTTGCAAATGTTGAACATTTTCCACATCATCTTGACAATATCTCTATATATTGACCGAGCTGATGACTGTGATATTTCAACATCTTTGAGTTTTGGTGATGGCCAGCCGTCTTCGCCCATGAAAGACATAACTAATACATGGCTACGCAAAATTACTGGTTCTGGTACACTTAATTGAGCATTGTGCATTCGTACAAGATTTCTCATCTCTTTTTCAGCCCATGTTCGCACCATCTTACGAGGATTAGACTTGCAGTAACCATTCCTGAATCTGTATTCTCCTGATACATATTTGTCTCTGTCTTTGAATACTAAAATAGAAGTTTTGAAGATTTTAACTGCATAATCTTTTCCATCTTTTGAGGTTGCATGGTAAACGTTAGCTTCCTTGCCTGTGGAGATGCAACCGTTGATTTCATTAATAATGCCTCTGTTGAGAAGTTTGAATAGGATCATTTTAGTGCGCGGGTCCATGACCTGCTCAGCAGTAGCTCTATCATGTTTGTCTTTGATTCTTATCCTGCCATTGTCATGCTTTCTGTCGTTAATATCCATGAATTTTTCAGTTTTTCTCGACATTGGCTCATATTTGTCAACATTTATTTTATGGACATATTTCTTGAACAGCTTTTCGCTCGGCTGGAACGAGCTGACTTTTCTGGACGGTGCTTGAGAGTTGACGTTGGTTTTCTTCTTGTTCTGACCCGGGTCATCGGAGTCGTGAAAGTATTCGTCTGAATTGAATTCATCATCTTCCGATTCACTGCTTAGAGTTTTAATAAGTGGAACATCTGAAAACTGTGCAACGTAAACATGTAAAAATGCAGCAAAGGGTATGCTTAACAATCACAATACTAGAATGAGACCCTTAAATGTTGCACAGTAAAATATAACGCGAAGAAGCGACTTACCCGAACCGTTTTCACCTTCACAGTTATATCTTCTTCGTAATCACTGAACTGGCCTTCTGCCATTTCGGTATTAATTTGATAGCTAAAGATAGTTTATAAGTGAGTAAATAATGAATATATTAAAATTTCTTGCGCTCTTTTGAGTTATTATATTTTACAACCTCAACCCATGCGGACCCTGGGATCTTGTTGTTGTAATTTTGACAGTGACATGAGTGACATGCAGTGACAGTGTAAAATGTTGAAGGAATTTCTCACTCTGTTCCACGTGCTATCAAATAAAGACCTAATATTTTTTTAAATTTGGTTTCACATAAAAATGTTTTTATAGGTAGTCTTATTTAAAATTAACACTGAAGATAAATTATAGATTGATAGATAGAATACGTTTCATTGTAGACAATAACAATATAAATACAACGGTACAACAACAGTACAAGGATCTATTGGCGCGTGGCCAAAATTGGAACTAATGCTACCGTCTACACAAGTTTATATACTGTAAGTCCAGAGCTTTTCGGACCAACTAGTCTTATCAAAGGATATCGTATATATTCCCCGGTAACTGGGTTTTGAAGAATAGATATGCAGTCGCTTCATTTAAATTACGGGTACCTACCTATTTAGCTGCATCCGGTTAGATTGAAAGTCGACGCAACATTGGGAAAAAGCTAGGCAGTTGATAAGCTTTTCTGACTATCATTGATTTGAAAATCAATTTGAACTCTGATGAAGGGTTTATATCGGTAAATTTATGACGTTATGAGCCTACACTACCCAGCTAAAATTCACTCTTTATCTCGCTCGCACGATACTGCTCGCGGACTGAGTGAGAGCGAGACAGAGTGCGGTGCTAGGCGGCAGGCAGCGCCAATAGTTTAGGTATTTGCTTTTTACGGTGAAAATAATGGTAATTTAAAAAAAGTAAATAACTTAAGACCTGCTTTATAGTTAGTTAGGTTAGTATACAAAGTTTCATGATCTAATTTGAAGTAGTTTTTGAATACCAGCGGCTTATTGTTCGGTTTGGAGGTAACTTTGGAATTTTTTTCTATCGAGAAAATTTTATGAAATCGTGTTTTCGTCTAACATAAGACCTAGCATTAATCCTCAACTTTACCATTTATTTATTTCAAAATTAATGCTGCAGTATTTTCGACACAATCCTTATGGGAATACAGGCGCGGCGTAGGTAGGTAGTTTATGTAGATAGGGGCGAGTTGATTGATTAATGAGCCAATTCAATGTCAATTGGAAAAATTGCGACGTCGTATTTTATAAATATTTGATCCACCTGATTAATTGACCAGTCCCCTGTACTCATATTAACTTCCGGGAAATAATTGACCCTGTACTTGACTTTGTTGCGTTTTAGTTTTGAACTTAAGTATTTTGGTTAGTCCAGCGGCGTAATTGTGTAACACACTAACAGTAGGAATGGCTTTTAGTTTGACGTCAGCTTAACAAAATTCATTGCGTTATTTACGTTGTTGAGCAGTATATTTCGAACATTTGAAGCAATGGATTAGCAATATTCTTCATTTAATCATACAGATTGTGATTGTCCGTGTGTTACGCAATTAGGGTGCACTTTATGTCATGTTCATGTGTCAATTTTTTACTTGTCTGTCTACATATAAGGGTCGTGATACTTCAAGAAAAAGTGAACTATCATTTCACCTGATTCATTTCATCTCATTCAGGGAATCAGGAAACAATGACTTGCGTATCGATTTCTATAAAAAACCCATAGGTACCTTTTTCTTCATAGTAATAAGATTTGGTGAATCATAATAAATTGTTCCTTTTAACTCCATAAATAAGGGAACTACCTGCACTCAATCTGTCTCATACTGTTTCCTCATAAACAAACGGTTAATATGGGAAAACCAGCGTTTTGTAGCTACTCAGAAAACGATGTTGCATGTTGCATGGAATTCTTTTTTTAATGGGGCGTATCGATGTTCAGATGTTTATGATGTCGAATAAAATAAGTACGTAAGTACCTTATTATTATTAGGTCTAGGTTGAGAAGTATCGATAATACGATAATAGTGTGTAAAACATAATATATATTTTATTGATTTATTTATTTCCATCGTTTGTTTTGCTCTTAATCTTATTTGTATTAAAGTACCTTTTTATATGCCATTGTTCGTGTTGTCTACATACTCAACCTCGTTTTTAGCTAGGTACAGACGCCAGCACATCAAGCTACCCGAAACTGTCAAAATTTCTCAATCAACTTTCTACCTTATGCTTCAGCGATAAAGTTGAAAATCTATTAAAGAAATTTGACAGTTTGTAGTAGCTTGATGTGCTGGCGTCTGTACCTATCATATTTACTAGTATTATTAGATGTCCACTAAAATACCAGCTAATACTAATAATAGTCGGGGGGGTTGGGTCGTGGGTTCGAATCCAAGCGGGCAATTTACCTTGTGTAAATAATTTCATCACCACTGGTCTCAAAACGGTGAAAGAAAATATCGTGAGAAAACCTAATCGTGAGAAAACCTAATCCTAGAGCCAAAAATTCGAAGACGTGAAATCTACCAACCTGGGTGCTAATACTTTTGAATTTAATTCCGATAGATCGACATTGGAATTGTGACGTTTCGTACTCTTGAGTTCGATGCTAGCGCCAAATGGTTTTTAAATTGGGTTTCCGTTTTGGGGAACTAAATGGAATTAAAATCGGGCTTGGCGTGGGTTAAACGGTACTCTTGAGTGTATTTTGACAGCTGTGTATTGCGTCAATATTGCGTTGGGATACTTTGTTTATTGTGATTTTTCCAATAACAAATGTGTAACTTTTTAGGAATTATTATGCATTTTGAAGTGGTTTTCAGTCGGTAATATGTATATAATATGGCACGATAAGCAGTAATATATAGTGTTTTACTTAATTCCTATAAAAACAATTGAAATAAAGACGAGATGAACGTCGGATGATGCATTTTAGGGACAAAGCGTTTTCTATGAATGAATACGAATTTAAAGCAAATTATAGAATGAGCAAGGATTATATTCCTCTTTCGTATTACATAACAACATTTATAAATCCTATTTCTATACAAAAAAAACTTTTTAGAACAATAACCTACTAAAATTCGGACTTGGGCATGTTTTCATTATGCAAAATTCTTTCTATCTCTAAAACCCGTGAACCAATTCACAAAATTCAACATTTATCATTGTTTAGTTTTATTATAATCCTTAAAACGGAATATAGTGGCCACTGTTATCCGTTTTAAGGATTATAATAAAACTAAACAATATAAAACTACCGCTTCTAATAATATTAACGTATAATCTTGTGAAGCACAACTTAACGTGTTTATTTTCTGCATTTTTATTCTAAAAATTGTATGAAATAACCAAACAAACGATGAGGGCACCACTGTGCGGTCGGCATAGTCTTATACAAACTCATAGAGAATTTGTTTGTAATATTATTACGTAGTCTTTTTTTTGTAGTGTAGGCAACGATCTACCGTATGCAGCCAAAGTCATGGTAAATTTCATGATTTTAATCGTTTCCTTACGCCCAAATGAATTAAATACGTTACAAATAATCAATTATACAACTATTTATACCATATTTATTTATTAGTCTTGTTATATAAAGGATAAAACATTTTAAAGGCATAATACCGGTTTATCGTAATGAGTTGAACCACACTATTGCAACCCGTCACATAGCTAACTTCACACGTATCAAAATAATAGCGGATCAATGTCAATTTAATTTCAATGTTGACAATATTGTTTTCAAGAGTACCGAATCACGTGACAAAGTAAAATTAACATTGGGATCATATTGGCATTATATTAAAATTAGTTTCAAGAGTAAGCCCCCTGCACTGGACAAGCGTGGTGGATTACAGTCCACTCCCTCTCTCAGAGAGGAGGCCAGCGTCCCAGCAGTGAGAACATTATAGGCTGATTATGCTTATAATCTTATCATTATTCTATCTAGTACCTTAGGCAGTCTCGCTACCATCTTTCTGACTGGCTATGTCTAGTTCCGAAAAGACAGATGAAAAAAAGTTGCTAATCTTCATGGCCCACTTTTCGAAAATCAGTTCAGGATAAATACCACTTTGTTATTATCATCCCAATCAGTTTAACAGTTATGACGTAGATAATTCCCCACATTTACCGCAACACTCTAACTTTCGCATTTTAGGAATTACCCCGCATCTTCCTTCCTCCTGTCTCAGTACATAACCATCTTAATGGTCAAGATCATAATCAGTGCTCAGGCTCATTCCACATTCCAAGTCATTATACTGGCCTTTACCTCGTAATTCATGTCATAGAAAAATCTAATTCGCAAGGCACCATTTCGTCAAGGTAGTGCTCTTAGATCAAGGTGTACCTTGGAGTTTTAATCACAAATAGTGAGACAAATTTTCTTGCCGACAAGCGTAGGCGTCGGTGGCTTGAGACTTGGGAGGGTCTTAGACAGCTTGACTCCATAATACGACTTACATACTCATATGAGTAACGTTAGCATAAGACAAGTAGTGCTAAGAATGCTGTCTATTATGGTTTTACCTTTTGAGTGATATTTCCTCTTGGGTTTATTTGTTTAAGTATAGTTTTTTTCTTGTCTTTTATACTTTTATATCAATAAGTTTTGTGCAAAAATGGTCAAACCAAACATAAAATGAATTGTGTTAAAAGAAATGAGACTAGATATGAAGATGATGCACCATTAGTGCAGCATGGTGATAGTCGAATTGAGAATATAAAGTCCTCCAAACCGAATTTCGGTCATGGCGACCAATCTCAGTGGAGACTAGCCATCGGCGCGGGAGATATTGTAGTGCACACAATTATAGTGCGCAGATACAGGTGCACTCTCTCTTCTCTCACTCTCATTTTCCGTTGGGACGGCAATTCGACATGACCGGAGAGAGATCAGCATAGATATAAGAAGAGATCAGGCACAGGACCAATGGTTTAACGTGCTTTCTGAGACACGCGGGTATCACACCGCCAACTTCCAAACTCCGGGCTGTTACTAAGAATTGAGATACTCAAAGGGCTTGAAGCTACAATTAGCAGCAGGCTAATCGAAGGGACAAGATTGAATACCAATATAGACAAAGAATGGAAGAATGGCACAAGCACTTGATTGCAATCACTCTATGCGTCAGATGACATCCGGACCAAACATTACCGTCATTATCTGAAAACTAAAACAATAGAAACATTATAACTTAAAAACTTTTTATTGCAATTTGTTCGCAGTTGATTAGCCATGTAATAAAGGTCGATGTCGACCTCCATGTCACTAATTAGCATAGTAATACAAAAAGTAATTGTCAAGGCAAATATAAAAGGAAATGTACAAATTAAGGAATCGAATTTGTTCGAAAACTCGTTGTACATATATGGTCTAATGTATCTTTCGCTTCCTATATGAAGTAGGTTAAAGTATCTACGATAACACGTATTGATTGTACGGTTTGTATTGTAACGGTGTTGATTGTTAATTGAATATGGGTTCGTAAATCTTTACGTATTTTTCATGCTATTTAGACAGCAACTAAACGAGAGTGCAACACAGCGGTTGGATTCAAATCCACGACCACGACCTTTAACTAAAGAGTTTAACAAAAAAGTAGAAGATGAACTAGAGTAGATTACATCTCTTTTTGTTGCACAGAGAGCCATCACTTGCGAGGTCATAGTACATACAGTTATCAACTAGTAAGAGATACATCTCAAATAATATCTAGGTATAGTTTTCTCCAAATTGCACGATCTTTCACTAACTCTTTAGAATTAATCATGATATTAGCAGCTATAATATAAAAATTGGAATACTGCGGAAATCTATACTAATATTATAAAGAGGAAAGATTTGTATGTATGTTTGTAACGAATTGGCTCAAAAAGTACTGGACCGATTTTAAAAATTCTTTCACCATTTGAATGCTATCTTATCACTGATTATTATAATAATAATAATAATAATAAATTCATTTATTTCAGGTACATTACACCCATTGCCACACGATATAAATTTATAGAAAATACAATAGAAAAATCAAATCAGATAAATATCAAATTAAATAAAATGAAATCAATAAAAATCAAATTAAATCAAAATAAATCGCGTAAAATTAATTCAAATTAAAACAAATAATTAAAATTAAAATAATTAAAACAATTAATAGAATAAATTAAATTTAAAAAATTTTGAAACCAAAACTTGTAGTACGCACGGCTACACATCAAGCCATACATAACCAGTATAAGCTGACTTCTGATTGTACGAAAAACCTATACAATGCAAGGTCAGCCTAAACCGGAAATGTACAGCTTGATGTGTAGCCATGTGTACATTTGGTTAGTATACATACGACTTAGAAACTAGTGTTAGTATTTACATCTACAAGAAAAAACAACACAAACTATTCAATAACACGCCACAGTGGCATGTAGGCGCATCCAAAGTCCCAGTATGGGGCTGTCCCACCTATCAGCTATAGTTTTCAGGATGTTGTTGGGACTGGCGCGTACCCTGCGCATAGTGGAAGCGCAACGCTTGCGAATGATAGCGTGAAAGCCATCTATTCTCGCCTCCGCGAACATGCCGGATGCACTGCAGTAGCGCGGCAGCCCCATCAACACCCTGAAAGCATTATTGTATTGTACGCGCAGGGTGCCGTATGCCCTCTGCGTGTAATTGACCCACAGACTGCACGTATAGAACGACTGACAGTACGCCTTAAATAGTGTAGCCTTTACTTCAGTCGAACATTTTGCAAATCTGCGAGCCAACATATTGCAGCGGACAGCCAACGCCCTGCGCTCACGCTCAATATCCAGACTGTCTTTTAGGTCTTCGGAAACCCAGTGACCCAGATACTTGAAAGAAGTGACTTGCTTTAAGGCACTTCCGCAAAGTTTCAACTGTGGTTCAATCGGGTAAGTTTTAGTGCCTGCCTTGAAGACTAGTACCTCACTTTTCTTAACATTGTATCTGAGCCCATGAGTCTCCGCGTACCTCTCACATATCGTAAGCAGGTCTATCATTGCGTTAATTGAAGGGCTCAGCAACACCATATCATCAGCATAACTAATATTGTTGACGCATACTCCGTCCACATGACAACCCTGATAGGTGTTGCTGAGCTCGACGATCAACCTGTTTATGTACAGACTGAAAAGGCGAGGGGAGGTCAAGCCGCCCTGCCTCACCCCTATAGACCTGATTATAGGCTATTTTTTCTTTTTTTTCCATCCGTGCGAAGCCGGGACGGACCGCTAGTGATCAATATATTAGATAATTTTTGAACCTTGGTGAAATCATTCTAAAGCATTCAGATTTTTAACAAGGATCCCATTCTTTTTTCTATGCTTCGAGAGATTAATTATTCAATTAAAACCGTCATAAATCGCAGTAGAGCATATTAATTAGACCGTAATTTGATCAGCAATTGATTATATTTAATTTACGGTCTACCGTTCACTTTAACTGTTGGTTAAAGTTATATTATTTTTAGCGGTACAGATAGCCTTGAAGTCTGAAGTATTAGTTAAAAAAATAAACTTTTTTGTAACAGGTTAGGTTCATGCATTGCTGCAGTATCTTCTCCAAATACCTTAGCGAGGCGATGTATCTTTGCCAAGCTTGTTGTCAAAAACGCGATGATGAGTTAGCTGTGTGTGTACTGCCAGATCCATATTCTGCTAATTCATCTACAACATTCTATGATGTTGCATCCTATGTTGTTGTTGTTGATGTTGTTGTTGTTGTTGTTTGCACATTATATACAGACGCCAGCACATCAAGCTACTCCAATCTGTCAAATTTCTTTAATAGATTTTCAAGTTTACCACTAAAGCATAAGGTTCAAAGTTGATTGGGAAAATTTGACAGTTTCGGGTAGCTTGATGAGCTGGCGTCTATACAGATTCATTTAGTTTAATTGCCAGTTTAACACAATAGAAGAAAGCATTGAATGATGAAGCACGTGCTTGAAGTAACATGACATGAGCAGCTAATTTAAAAAATAATTGACCACATTGATTGATTTCGATTAAGTGTTACATTCTACTGGAGAATATAAGCGTGGAGTTGATAATGCTTCTGTTTATACAAATCATTAATTACCCACGAGTATACAGCTCATGTCATTGTTGTAGTACGATGTAAGAAGTTTTGAGAAAGCACTTCCTCTTAAAATTTTACATCAGCAAGCAATTGATTAAACAGTGTCACGCTTTGATAAAGTTTGTGACTCGGCAAATAACATTTTTGTTTATATTTTACTGGAGTAACCTTACGAAGTGAATTGACGTCGCTCAGTAGTATTTAAGAAGGCTACGCAATGATTGACGAGTCAAACCTTCGGTTCAGAGGCACGCGGCCGGCCGCAGCCGCCATTCACAATATAGTACACATTTGAAATCTTTATTTTCTTCGAATAAAACTTTCGTGTTGTGTGAAAGAAGATAAAGGGAAAATGCCTGCCGATTCTGATCTGATTGTACCCGATGGGGAGGATCGAGGTGTGGACAGGGAGAACTACAAGTCACTTGCAGACAGATCCAAGCATGAAGATTTCATCAGGAGAGCAGTGGACCTGTTGGTTGAACGAGTGGTTTTCGGACGGTCATCCAGGACATCGAAGGTTGTGGAGTGGGCTTGTCCTGAGGATATCAAGAAAGCGATAGATTTGAAGCCGAGGGAATCGCCGGTATCTCACGATGAGCTCCTGGCACTTATGGCTGATGTGAGTTTTGAATAGTTTTTGGTTCTTTTGTAGTTTTAGTTTTTGGAAACCTAATGAGCAAAATATGTCTAAGCTTTGGTTTTTATACACTCATATTTTTATCCTCTTTTTACTCACTTTTATGATAACCGCGTTAGAGAATATATTTCGATGATTTAGTTCTAAATAACATTGTCAATAAAATTGCACTGAGATTATCTTGAAGTAAAAGTATTTTAATTGCAAAATTGATTTCTATTGTCAAGTAGTCGTAATTAGTGTTTCACTAATAATGATAGAACTATAACCTACTTTTTTTCAGGTTGCTCGCTACTCTGTTAACACAGGACATCCATACTTCGTCAACCAATTGTTTTCTTCAGTCGATCCTTACGGCTTGGTTGGTCAATGGCTGACTGATGCTTTGAACCCTAGTGTTTACACCTTCGAAGTGGCTCCAGTGTTCACTCTGATGGAAGAAGAGGTTCTTCGTGAAATGAGGGCCATTGTCGGATGGGCAGAGGGTGAAGGCGATGGCATATTCTGCCCTGGGGGTTCTATGTCTAATGGTTATGCCATCAGCTGTGCTCGGCACTACTTCTATCCCGAAATTAAGGTTAGTGGTTTTCTTTTTCATCCTAAACTTAGGATATATCATACTTAATTATTGTTTTACGGATGGAAGTGAGTTTATTGAAACAGTAAATCAATTTAAAACCTTTGCCAATACTCGAATTGTTTTTTTAGTACCTGACAATGTCAATGAACTGCAAAACGTTATCCTTTAGCTCGACCTTATAACTTTTAATCACCAAATTGAACCGATCTACTTCGTTCACTGATTCAATGCGTACTTATTAAAATCCAGTATTTACAACAGGTTGTTAGACAAATTATTTTATCTCGCTTTGCACTCGTTCTTTATATAGATTGCCAGTTTTGCAGGAAGCATACCGTTCGGTGGTTACCTTAACCCCGTTACACCGATCATTATGATCGCGTGCCGTGGTTTGTGTAAACCTTGGTATTTTGTTTTATAAAAAAAACTTAGTGCTTGTGATTTGGTCTATTCTATAACTAGTTTTACGACACTATGGGATATGGAGTAGTCAGAGAGAGTGTTTTTATCTTTGTATAGATATATATAATTCTTCTGTACGTGTGTATGTTACTGAACTTTCCTTAAATGGCTGGACCGATTTTGATTTTTTTTGTATGTGTTTGAGTGGGTCCCTGACGGCTTAGAAACACAATTGGACCAGCGCCACCAGCGCCGCCTACATTGGTGGCGCTGCTTAGGCTGATCGAGTCCTAGGCAACAGGACAATATTATATAACCTACGAAATCTGTAGTAGCTTATCAGAAAAGCTTGTCAATATTTGAATTAACAATCGTTATATCTCTTGTGAATTGAGAGATCTGTCAATATACATTGATTATTAGGTCAAGAGATTAATCGTCGGTAATCTTTATTAACATATCCAGTTTAGATCTGTCATTTGATTTAGCAGATTTTCATTACTTCCTAGATCTATTATTAGACCAACGTACAAAGGAGGTTGTTAAATTAAACTTGATTGATTAATAGCTATGCTTGATGGACATTTTATTGTATTGATAATCCGATCATACTGTGCTAGATAATCTTGTACTAAATGGATATCTGATTATATGCCAGTAAGATTACTGATATAATCAGATATTCATACACACAATTACATTCAACATTATTTTGACTTATGGCAAATACGTACTTATTCGTAACGAATCCAAATCTAGACATTTTTTTCAGCATTCAACAATTAATGTTGATGTTAATTAAAAGATTGCAAGGGCAAGATACAACAAAGCTAATAAAATACAATTAACGACTGTTTTTAACAATGCATTTGAAAATGAGTAATAATAATTACGTTTTATGTTAGAATTTTGTAACAGTATTGGCAATGACCTTGACCTAAAATTAGGTAAAGATATAGGTAATATTGTTTAGTCTAGTCAAGACCGTCTTCGATTTTTATTTTGTTTATGGTATCTCGCAGGTCAGCATTATTATGAGGTTGTTGAATGATTAACCGAGCTTTCCTGTGGGTGCTTTAATAGATTTAAGCCTCCAGCTTGGGGTGGTTACGTACGTAACACACTAAAAGTAGCAATGGCTTTCATATTGATAGTTCAACAACATTCATTGCGTTATTTACGTTGTTGAGCAGATATTTTTTTCTAACATTTAAAGCAATGGATTAGCAACATACCCTAATTACGTAACACGTACTATCAATCGAAATACTTCAAACTTATTCAGATTTCGATTGATAGTATGTTACGTAATTAGGGTACAGGGAATAAAACGTATAAATTAAGAGACTATAATTATACTGTATCCATCGATTTATATATCTGGCTTTATCTTCTAAAATGCATGTTATTTTATGAATCGTCATAACGATTACCTACACTAAAACCAAATTCTATTGGCTACAGAGTCATAATGGTGTTAAAAATCCATTGTTAGTGTTATCGTGACATTGCTAAATACTTAGGTCAGAAAAGTTCCACACATGATAAATGGGTAATGTTTAGTTAGTGACGATTGAGTTTGTTACGCTTTATTCAAAATTACAGTCCGGGAGTCAGGAACGCATTTTCTCTATGGCCAGTGTAAGGACTTTGATGGCCAGTGACAGTGACAGGTCACTGTGACAATTCTAGTACCTAACTAATAAAGATCAAATTCGCAAAACACGTATTCGTTTGTATGAATCTGACAGGTGTCAAGAACGCATTCTCTCGTCGGCCGCACTGTAGACCCAAGTGTTTTAGCATTACTGCATCATTCATTAATTTATTCACTAGCGGCCTGTCCCGGCTTCGCGCGGGTGGACTTTTGTTTTTTAAACATTTTATTTTTTTCTTGCAATTAAAATAGCCTATATTAATCAGTGATAATGTAGCATTCAAACGGTGAAAGAATTTTTAAAATAGGTCCAGTACTTTTTGAGTCAATTCGTTACAAACATACATACAAATCTTTCCTCTTTATAATATTAATGTAGATATTAGTATAGATAAACAATTTGCATTGTGTAGAAATAAAATTATCACATGCAGAAACAATACATATAAAAGCCTAATTAGAATTGATGTGAAATGTTTAGTTCAAGAGTCAATTAATCTAAAATATGTCAACAAATAAATATAATGTCAAAATAATAGTACTTGTTAGAATAATAGTAATATCATTGGTCTAGTGGTAGCAATCGCTACTGCTGAGTATGAGGACTTGGGTTTGATTCCCAGGTCGAGTAAAGTATATTTGTTTTTTTTTTATCTGGAATATCTCAGTAACAGCCCGGATTCTGGATTTGTGCCCAGTTGATGGCAATAGGCTCGCCCGTTATTACATGGAACTTAAACACTTGCTACTGCATTTGACTCGATGGAACGCAGAGCTAAAAGGCTTATAGGCGACGAGACGTTGGTAGCTACACTTCTCAGATTGGCTCATCGGCGTAGCGTTGCTTGCCTATCGGTCTTCTACAGACTGTACTTCGGAGAGTGTGCGCAGAAGCTACACGACCTGATCCCACCATCGCCTTATTATCATCTAACAACCAGACGTACTGCGGCGTACCATCCACACTTGGTTGATATCTCAACGAGTCATACTCAGCACTTTTCCTCCACGTTTATTATGTGCACAGCCAAAGTGTGGAACTCTCTGCCAGCATCTGTGTTCCCTCCCACACTTAACCCGACTGCCTTCAAATCAAGAGTGAACAGGCATCTTCTGGACACGCTCGGTCCATCATAGACCTCATCTATCGCTTTCCATCAGGCGTGATCGGGGTCAAGAGCGGGCCCAGTTAAAAAACATAACTGGCGAAATGCGGTCTTACCTCTGACTAACCTTTCGGGGAAGCAAGAAGTAATGTTACGTTATTACCACAGAACAGTTATTTTTATCTGTTCTGTGGTTAGTACGATCTAGCGCAGGTGAGAAAAGGCTTATGTCCAGCTCTGGGCTCTCTTAGGTTGGTTTAATAAAACTGTCAGATTCCAGAACGTAGGTCATCATCTGCCTAGCCTTTTCCCAACTATGGTGGGGTCGGCTTCCAGTCTAACCGGATGCAGCTGAATACCAGTATTTTAAACGGAGTAACTGCTTATCTGACTTCCAAAACCCAGTTACTGGGTAAAACGATACCCCTTGGTAAGACAGGCTGTCAGACTTTCGGGTTTCTGACTACCCGTAACGACTGTCAAAGATCCAAGAATGACAGCCGGGACTAACGGCTTAACGTGCTTTCTGAGGCACGTCGGTATGTAAAGGTTATGACCCATCCATAGACCAACCGCGGCAAGCATAGCTTAATCAGATCGATCGACTTGTGTGGCTGGTATTATTTGGCCACGGGCTCCTCCATTCCATATCCTAGGTCATGGATGAAAATCCAGTTACCTACTTCTAATGACTCAGATTATGACAAGGTCTACATGCCATGGTCGTAGGATAATTTGCAAACTTAATTGAAAATTATCAATCTGTTACGTGACAACTTTACCAGTAACTAATTTATTGTTATAAAAATGCATGCCATAGGTCACAGTAACATGAAGTCAAATCAAATCATTTATTAGTGTGATTTTCGGTATTGGGTAAAATAAGAAGGCCAATTCTCGTAATTTAAATGTTCAAAATCTAGTCGCAATCTCATCTCAGCGACAAACAAATGTCAAAAAAATTTCAAAACGGGGGGAAATGAAAGGTATTTTTGATAGATTGAGACTGAGATCAGACTGTGAACGTTCATAAAATTACCAGAATAATCCATTAAGTCATAGGAAATAATTACTTACGCGCTCATAAATCTATCCATTGGGCTTAAGCTAGGGTTTCCTAAGACTGTGGTGGCCGCCACATAGCGTCCGCAATTTACCGTCGAATGACGTCACGGAAACCTTATTTATGAAAGTTAGTTGGTATTATTCCCTAGAGAGCGTTAGGTCAAAATCTGCTGCCATCATTTTCATGACGGCCGTCATTGCTCCCGTTATGTGGCGGCCACAGTTCTAGGGAACCGTAACGTTATACTATGTCAAATTCATTTTATTAAACCTTCCGTTTTATTGACTGCTTTTATTGAGTGATAGTTCTTAGTCAAATATTTTTACGTCATTATCTACTTAATAGATTCTGCCTGCGACTTTGTCTGCATTGACGTCAAAAATTATCCTATGGGGCTTGAGGCTAAGTAATAAAAGCCGCACGGGTTGATCGATCAGTGACCATCAACCAGATGGGTGACCATCTTCACATACCAAGACCCCTTCGCGCCTCGCAAAGCACGTTAAGCCGTTGGTCCCGGCTGTCATTCGTGGAACTTTGACAGTCGTTACGGGTCCTCAGTAGCCCGAAAGTCTGACGACCAGTCTTACTAAGGGGTATCGTATTACCTAGTAACTGGGTTGTGGAGGTCAGACAATTGAAACCGATCCCAACATAGTTGGGAAAAGATATAAACTATCTATGTAAGTGTGTGTGCCAAATTTCAGCTAAATCCGTCAGCCATTTTTGCGTGATTGAGTAACAAACATCCAAAATATACTTTAGCATTTATAATTTTAGTAGGATTAGTAGGATAGGATTCTGATAACTTATTCGTTTGTTGCTTTTTCTACTATTCATTTCAAAAGTTTTAGTAGACACAGATTCTTAAATTGAAACGAGTGGACATAATGTACTGCCTAGAGATCATCTCTCATTTCACTGATGTTCTGAACTTTATGAATTAACAAACAATGTGGGCCATTGTTTGGTATAGGTCCTAATAGTATAAGATCTATTCAAGTTTTGGGTCTTGCAGAGAATTTGCGGAATTCGGTTGCGAAGGTCAAATTCCTCGGATTCCCAATTAATTGGTTAGAGTACTCAGTAGGTATGTTATTGGTTAGGTATGAATTTTCCTGGAGATAAGTATAATAATATACGTCATTTAAAATAGGATTGCTAAATCCCGAAACGAAAGGAATGTTAAACACTTTTATAATGAACAAAAAGGGATAGTTACTTACGTTAAAATAAGTCGGTTATCCAAATATTTGACCGGGAAAAGCTCTTAAGGCTGGACCTGGCCGGATAATGCGTGACTCCAAGATGGAAACCGTAACTCCAACCAATATCGTTGGTAAATGAAACAAGAACTAAGAAATTAAATACGAATTATCCAAACTTATGCCATCTACAATTAAGTATCAGTATTAGTCCTTGCTTTTTTATTGTATTTAAACAAGTAATTTCCGCTTTGCTAATGCACGCGTGTGCGCATATTACACGTAAGGATTTTATAAAATTCTCCGCGAAGGGTATCCGCGTACTTTGAGGTCATATCCAAGTTTGTGCAATTACGATCAGGCAAAAGTAATTGGTGTTGCAAACATTTTGCAGTGCTGATTTGGGTGTTAGATAAAATATATTATTTACTTAGGTATGGTGCAATTTAATTTCACGAATGACGATAGGAACTTACCTGCGTATAATAGAATAAACTCTGTATTATGTACATCAAATAAATTACAGATATAAATGTAGAAATTTTACAAAGGGTGATACAATGGGCGGTCTTATGTCTTATCGTTAAGAGTGATTTTTTAAAGACAACCTTTGGATGGATTTAAAAGGGGAAGGAGAGACAATACTGTAGGTGGTGTACCATTCACCTAGTACAATAAATACATACACGGAAAATATTCCGTTACATAGAGAAAGTTTAACCATAAAATATAGTATAGGAAGATTGATCTAAAGGATGAGGTACGCCTGCTACCATGCGCTATGGAGAAAAAGAAAATCTATAGCGCATGGTAGCAGGCGTACCTCATCCTTTATATAGAATAATAATAGCAATTACCATCGCTCTATTATATAGCTAATAAATTATGATAAGCGAATATATTTTGATACATGATTCATTCAATTAAACTTAGTATTCAGTAATAATCGAATAAGTTAATTACCAAACTATTCCAGACGAGGTAGCAATGTTATCTAATCTGTCAATGTTAATCAGCTGACATTGCATGATTACTCAGAAACGTAAATTATTATTAATTTTATGAGTAGCATCAGTATCTTCAACTAGAATAGAATTATTTAAATTAAAATCTTTTCCCGTTTCTCAACAGATTAGATCAGCAGAGGGACAATTCTAGTAATTTTAAGAACGTTCACAGTCTGATCTCACTCTCAATTTGTCAAAAATACCTCTAATTTCCCTACATTTTGACAAGTATTCTTTTGTCACCGAGATCAGACTGCGACTAGATTATGAGCGTTTTAAATTACGAGAATTGGCCTTCTGGTCTATTCCGAAAAATCTCACCTTGAAAACTTAGATGAAGTTAAAGTGAGCTATCAATACTGTCAATCCCAAAAATCAGGTGGAATGGCAGCTTACTTCAACCTGGCTTCACATAAGTTCTCACGTTGAGATTCTTACAGCATAGATCAATAGATGCCACTAGCAAAAAATAAACAAACCGAACAGATCCTACTTAAAAAAACTTTTCAAGTAGAAGTATTTTCCTATCCGCAATGCCTGTTTTAGTAAAATATCTGACGAAACCTCCTTATTTTCAGAGCAAAGGCGTCTACGCAGTACCGAAGCTGGTACTCTTCACATCAGAGCTAGCCCATTATTCCACCAAAAAACTAGCTACATTCATGGGTATCGGCGGAGACAACTGCATTATGGTCAAAGCCGACCATGCAGGAAAAATAATCGTAGAAGATTTGGAAACCAAGATTATTAGTGCTATTGAAGATGGTGCCACCCCGTTCATGGTGACGGCGACTGCCGGTACGACTGTGTATGGTGCTTTTGATCCGTTGGTGGAAATATCTGCGGTGTGCAAGAAGTATAATTTGTGGCTGCATGTGGATGCTGCTTGGGGAGGAGGTGCCTTGATGTCCAAGAAGCACAGACATCTTCTAAATGGGGTTGAATTGTAAGTATTAATCTTTGAAATTATTAGAAACAAAAAAACATGCCTTAGGCATTTTCTGGGCACGCTCGTTCCATCAAACACCTCATCCATCGCTTTCCATCAGGCGTGATTGAGGTTAAGAGCGTGCCCATTCAGCAATAAAAAAAAACATAAATTGAAGTTGTAACATCTAAGTTTGGTTAAATAGTATCTGAGAAAAATCCCTCATTTACAAAATTATCGTATACCTACTAAATCTGTGACTCTTTCCTTTCATTATAACAAAACAAAACTAAACGTTAACATTTTTAACAATGTCGCAGGGCGGACTCGGTGACGTGGAACCCTCACAAGCTCTTAGCGGCGCCGCAACAGTGCTCCACCTTCCTAATTAGACACAAGAACGTCCTCAAAGACTGTCATTCATGCAACGCCAAGTACCTCTTCCAGAAGGACAAATTCTACGACACCACTTATGACACCGGGGATAAACATATACAATGCGGCCGGAGGGCAGATGTACTGAAGTTTTGGTTCATGTGGAAAGCTAAAGGCTCCGAAGGATTTGAAAAACACATCGACGCGCTCTTCGATGACGCGGTCTTTTTCACGGACCACATCCGACAGCGGGAAGGCTTCCAACTAGTCCTAGATAAACCAGAGTGCACCAACATCATGTTTTGGTACATTCCTCGCTGCCTCCGTGGTCGCGAGAACGACCCAGACTACAAAGAAAGGCTGCACAAGGTCGCGCCAAAAATAAAAGAGCGAATGATAAAGGAAGGAAGTATGATGGTGACTTATCAACCGCAGGGCGACCTCGTCAACTTCTTCCGTATCGTTTTTCAAAACTCCGCTCTAGACCACAAGGATATGGTCTACTTTGCGAACGAGTTTGACAGACTCGGTAAAGACATGATAGTTTAAATATTATAAATAATATTTAATTAATACTAAGCCTAAAACTGTACAAATGTCAGTTAACCTGTGATTATGTTTTAAAGAATTATAAAATTCGATTTATTACGTAGATTTAACGAATTTAGACAAATTCTTGTGATTATTGTAAATTTACTGTAAATAAATTATTTAGAGATGTTTTTCGAGATGTTTATTTTTCATTTGATGCGTTTTAACATTTTCAGCGAAGCATCATAAATAATGGTAGCAATAAAAACAAACGGAGCTCTGTAAGCATTATCATCAGATACTATGATTTGTGGCTACATTGCCTGATATATGAACCTTCGATTAATTTTTATAATTTATGCTTGAAATGAAATGGATTTTCAGTTTTATAGAGCATTGTTTCTCACTGAAACAAATTATCTTCAAGCTAGGTACTCTATTTTAATTTTATAGACGCAATGTTTTTGTCTCGTAAAAAACAGTATCAACATTTTTTTTTAAAGCAGCGTTCAACATTTATTTCTAATATAACAACTAAATAAATGTAGTGAAACGTCGTTCTCTAATATTCAGAAGTGATGAACATAAAATACATATAAATAAATATAAAATTCCAAATAAAATTGATACAAAAAGTAATATTATACACGTTTGATAATTTGAGAATTGAAGGAAGTCGTAGAATGTATCATCCGATTTAATTTACGCGGAATCGAGATTGAACAATTATTATTGACATAAAAGTTCTGTTACAATTACTTGATCCTTGACTAAAAGTAATCCATATTTATGAAGTCATGCAATAGTTCATAATACAGAAACTATTTAAAGTAGACCTGTTGGAGTAATTCGGAAAATTAACATGATTTTCGGTTCGCATGCAACACGGCGAGTATAACCTAATGTGGCAGTTCTCAATACATGACAGATGGGTCCCTGGGTAATATTGGCAGGCGCAAATTAGCCACAAGCGTATTAATACCCTATTTACATAGATCATTTGTCAACATTTACGATTGCTGACCAAATGATTCGGACCGACCATGGCATCCCTCGGGTCTCGTTAGAGGTAGACCAAATAATATTATTAACTCGAATCAAATTAATTGCTGGATTTTTTATTTGAAACAATCAATTGAAATTTATTCTGATTTCAATATTGGAAGTGAGTTCATATGATTATTGTTGCTTGTTTATCATAAAAAAACCAATTATAGTTATAAAAAAAAGACTATAGAGAATATCCCAGTAATGGGCGATTACAGGGATATTTACAATAATGTTAAAAAAATATATGATTGCTTCAATATAATATAAAATTGACTTATAATAACATCACATACAATAGTATCTTTTTATTTTTGACAATCTATTATGCTGTCTCTTTTTCATTTAAGTTTAATGGGTTTATATAAATGAATATATTTAAAAATATATATTTTTTTAAATTCATATGAATGAAAGTCTACCATATCAGGAAAAATACGTAATTCGAAAGTACGGTACTCAGAATTGAAAGCAAATAATTAAAATTCACATTTACGCGAAATGCGCTTTACGGTGGTCGGGCAAGTAATAAAATGTAAAAGGTCGGTAAAAATAATAATGAATTTGCTATCGTGGTTGACTGAATATGCAAATACGCCAATTCTTCATACCCAGTATATTCTTTTTTGTGCCTTTTCTCAGTGTAGATAGGGTTCAATTTTCTTCGTGTTTTAATTTCCAGGTTCTGGTTACGGTCTGCTTAGTTTAAGGAACTTAGCACGAGGAAGTGTTTGTCTAACTCCTTTGTCCGGTTCTGAAAGGCTACATTACTGATGATACCTAAGTACCATCAGTGATAGACGAATAATGAGATAGAGAAATTAAGACGAGTAGCATTACATTTTATGCTGATCATTAGTGGTGCATGCTAAGTCAATCTCCACTTAATCAGGTGGAAATTCACAGATGACTCCTTCCTAGAGTGCATATGTGGTGCTGTTCCACATACATAAAATGGGTCACTTAGTATTGTGTCCAGCGAGCCCTGTTGTTTGCACATTACAGGAACTGATGGTGGGTATAACTGAAGGTAAAAAAACAAAATTATGGACCCATTCTATTTAGATTGCCATCGACAGGGTAAGAAGAAGTGGTCGATAGCCCATGTTAAGACTGTGCCGACCGCACAGTGGCGCCCTCATCGTTTGTTTGGTTATTTCATACAATTTAGAATGAAAATGCAGAAAATAAGCACGTTAAGTTGTGCTTCACAAGATTATACGTTAATATTATTAGAAGCGGTAGTTTTGTTTTGTTTAGTTTTATTATAATCCTTAAAACGGAATATAGTGGCCACTGTTATCCGTTCAAAAGAACACTGTGAAAACTGCCTGTCAGATTTTTTTGATAAAAAATCTCAAAACTTCTACAACAATGGGATCATGGCATTGCCCACAAGATGGCAACATGTCATCGAACAAAACGGCACATACATATTATAAATAAATAAAAAATTAAACCTAAAAGAAAAAAAAATTGTATGAAAAATACGAAAATACTTTTGTCCCGACCAATAGTAAACAATATAACACAGGGTTTTTCTTAGGAAAGGTAAAAAAAAAAGAACCAAAAAAAAAAAAAATTACATACATACAAGAACATACATAAACTTACGCCTTTTTCCAAGAGGGTAGGCTGAAACTACAGAATACATACACATACTCTACTCATACTCTTTTCATACTCTTCATACTCTTTTTGTTTCAAAGAAAATAAATAACAAACCAAAATAATACGATTAGTATTCTATTTACAATTCATTATCGTATAAAAATAATGTCAATATTAGCTTAGTAATAAATAAAATTAAATCACAATTCTTACAATTACAGTGTTATAGTTATACTATAATTAGATTATATTATCAGATCATTAGTTTATCACATCCTCCTGCGGCACTTCCTCTATAGGTATCTCTTCGCAGTTCAACTGAAAAAGGTAAAAGAAAGGACTAATTAACTTTCTCGGTAAGGAGGAACTACACACATCAAAAGTGTCTAGGGATCAACATATATTTTTGCAATAACTTTTCTCCTGATTGATATTAATTAAAATTTTCTTTAAGGATTCATCAAATAAAGTGTTTTCGTTTGTCACAGTAACGATAAACCAAGTCACCTTTGCATTAATAAAGAAATTTGCCATTTTCCTAATAAAGGGATTTTTGACATTTGAACCACTAACACAAAAGTTCGAAAAAAAGACTGAAATAACAGTTTTCTCTAAAATTTTATTGGGTAACTTAAACAATTAATAATCCGTGTTTCTACCGCGAACACTAACAACACAAGAACATCGGTTTGGCATACTCAAAATGAGTTCATCCAAATCACGCTGTGGAATGGCCGCCCAACAACAAAAAAAGGTCTTCTTGCGACTGGATACCCTCCATATTCGGCAGAGCTCTTCTCTGTAGCATATCCCATGCATGCTCAATCGGGTTCAAGTCTGGCGACTGAGCAGGCCAGGGCAGGACATTGATGTTAGCTGCGGCGAGAGTCTGTCTTACAACTCTTGCGGTGTGCGGTCGTGCATTATCATGCATTAACTGAAATAAGGGACCGATTTGCACTTGTAGAGGAACGATGACGTCTGATACAATCGTCTCAGCATAAATTTGAGCGTTGAGGTTGCCTCTGATCCAAATCAACTCAGTTCTTCCGCCGATCCAAATACCCGCCCATACCATGATGGTTCCACCACTATAAGGATGGACTTCCTGGCAGGATTTTAATCGCTGTTGGCGTCCAGGGGTTCTCCAGTGTCGTATACGTCTTGTATCCGGTCTCATACCAAAACGAGACTCATCAGAAAAGCACACGAAACGCCATTGTTCTTCTGCCCAATTTCTGTGTTCAAGAGCCCATTGATATCGAATCCTACGATTGTGCATTGCTATAGGTGGTACCCGTAGCGGTCTTCGGAAATGAAGGTTCACTTCATGCAAGCAGTTTCTGACTGTTTGGTCGCTAATTAAGTTCCCTGAAGAGTGATGAAGCCTCACGGCTAACATCATGGCGGTTATTGTTGGAGCTCTTCGAGTTAAGATTTGAATGTATCGGTCTTGTCTCCGTGTGGTGCAGCGATACCGTCCTCCATGGCGCTTAGCCACGGTACCAGTGCTTCGGTAACGTGTCCAAAGTCGACTGATAACACTCTGACTTGTATTCAGAGCTAAAGCCACAGTACGTTGCCGGGAACCAGCTTCTATCATTCCCACGGCTCTGAGCATTTCTTCCCTGCTTAAATGACGTCGCCGCTCCATAATAACGTTGGTTTTAATCAGTAGTAGGGAAACAGTAGCACTAATAATGTCTTCAATGCGTTGTATGTTTTTATAGGGAAAATATTGACAGCTGATTTTCATCTTTTACTCGAATTTGATTCACAGTTCCTGATTCAAATTATGAAATGCACCAAAAAGGATCCATATAAATTTATAAAATCATAAATTTATTACAAAGCCACATCTCAATCTCAAGAAATCCGCATAAAAATGCTTGATCCCTAGACACTTTTGATGTGTGTACAAGCTGATCGGATCTTTCCAATACGTTAACTAGGAAACTATGTGTAACTGTCGCTGACAGCTTTAAAGCTTTAATGAACTAGACTTTAATCAGTATTAATGTTGAAGATGTGTAAAGCCTGATTTACACGGTGCAATTTAACTCCCTGTGGTATACCATAAATTGCAACAATAAAAGTTGCGACGTCTAAGCTGTTGAGACGATGCAAGTCATTTGTTGCTTCAATTTTATTGTATGCAACAGGCAAGAAACTTGCAGTTCATGGTGCTTAAGTGTGCATACATACGAGTGACACACGTCAACGCCAGCGGCAACTGTAGCCATAGAAACCCGTCGACAGCAGTCGTCGGCGATTTTCGACGGGTTTCTAGGGCCGTCGACACTCACCGAAGGCTGTAGTATTCTCTGCCGTTGACGCGTGTCGCTCGTTTACATAGGGCAACTAATAAAAGCTGGACTTGTGAGATGACGGTTACCAGAGGTAGGGAAGAAAAAAATCCTAACAAATAAATTGTGATAAAGCGGTGAATATTTACGTAACTTCATAAACTTGTATTTTTCTCAATAAAATTGTTAGTATTCATGCTGTGGTCAATATAGTTAAATGATGTATTTTTAATTCAACGGGAACTTTTGGTTATGTCAAAAAAGCGATACCGCAAAACATTGCATATAAGAGTAATACATGGCGTTTTTTTAAGCGCTACTGCAGATTTCGTCGTCCTGCGATTCAACCGCGATAAAGTCGAAAACCGTTTACCTTTAGATTGCTAGTGTCGCGGAGAAGTCGCGCGTTTGTTTCGCTACAAAAAGCTGTCTTATGTAACCGCTTTGATAGTGTTCTATTTAATAAATAATGATGGAGTATAAAAGTAAGCTTAACGTAATATCTTACCAATATTTCATCATTAGGTACTCTAGACAGCAGATCAAGTATTTCATTATTCGGTACTCTATTGGGTCGTAATATTTTTCTCGTGAACTTGTGAATTCCTGCAATGATTGATAAAGAACAGTTAGCTACAATGGAAAAAAAACAACAGTCTTTTTTCTTAGAAAATAGATTGATGTTGACATATATTTTTTAAAAGAAGTCGATAGATAATATAAAGTATTCATTAGGTGTTTATATTATTCTCAAGACTAATAGCAGTTTAATTTATTGATAGCATGGAAAAAGTTTAGTTTTCGGTGAATCTGGGTCCAATGGTTTAAGGCTCCCGCAGTCAGGCACGACGCGATTCTGGTAAAACAGTTTCCATGAAGTTTTCAAAGAAATGGCAGTACTAGAGTATAGTAAAAAAAACCACTGTTTTTTTTTTTTCATGTAATGTTGTGCATAAATACAAAGTAATACAAATTCAGTTAAACTTACCCCAAATCATAAAGATATATTTGGTCGGGATCATGAACATTACGAACGCGATCACCAGTATGATGAAAATCGCCAAGAGACTGAGGAATGGTACCGTGAAGTTGAATAGGCTGCGAACAGATTAATGCAAAAATTAAATTCAGCACATTTTCTCTATCATCTTCGTAGGCTGTAGAGGCCATAGTGCCTTCATTTGTATTTTATCAGGTATGAGGACTAGGTTAATAAATACTGGTCCTTGACGGCTCTGGAAGAGAGTAGGGAGACCTTTGCCCAACAATGGGACACTATAAAAGCCTCCAGAAGTGGCGACACCACACGTCAGGCGCAACCCATCAGGCGCGCCGCCACCATTGCATTACGCTGACTGGCAATATTTTTCACGACCAGAAAAGTTTATATTTTACTTTCCCCATAAATTTTTATTATAACACTTTGTTTAACATCTGTTTTATATAATGCTTTTTTTATTGGTGAATGGGCTCGCTCTTGACCTCGATCACGCGTGATGGAAAGCGATGTATGAGGTCTATGATGGAACGAGCGTACTCAGAAGATGCCTAAGGCACTGAAACTTCCATGCATCGACGAAACAGCAGGCTGCTTGACGCCGGACTCCGGTGGGTGGGTGGTCGCAAACCAGACGGGCGTTAGCCCTACCGCCGCAAGGGAAGAATTGGCCCGTCAAATAACGTGTTGGTGTGACTGTCCAGGATGCGCCGAGCGCTCGGTTCAGATGTGTTTTGTGTTATTGAGTTTTTCTATCAGGTATCTCAGTAGCAGTTCGGAATCTGGGTTTGTGCCCGATTGGTGTGCCCTTCGGGGGTGTTATGAGTTATGTTGCGTTATATATCTAGAAAATAATTATGGAATGTTGTATTCACTCACTTTTTAATACTTTCGCCGAGATTTGCGAATGCTCCAATAAAGTTCTGTACACTTTGCACCATATCTGTTAAACTGTTTAGTTTTTGTCTCAACGACTGGTTTTTCTCTTCCTGTAATTAAAAATGTTACATTGGTTTTATTTTTATCGTGCTTTGTTCGAATGAAAAAGGCGATTCTGTTTTTCATTGAATGAAATAAATTGAGGGTTCTACAGGGTCTCCAGTGGCAGATTTCAAAGTTTGAACTAAACGTAATTTCTGAACGCAACACGTTAGAGTGGTGTGGGGGCGTCAAGCGCAAGCGTAAGCGTAATCTCTGTGGATTCTTTAGCTTCAATGGAACGGTGGTGTGGAGTGCACCGTGCTTTTCCCATCGATGCGTACATTTCAAATGCATTTTCGCGTATTGAAACACGTCCTTGACTTAGTAATAGTTACGATATTTGTCGATTACGTGATGGACCATCGATTAACCTTATTTCGTCTTGGGTAGCAAAGTTCAGAGCTACAGCATCAACATTAAACAGCCCCAGACCAGAACCTATGCCAGTGGTAGCCACGGACGAAAATGTTGAACGTATTATGGTTTCTGTGACTGAAAATCCCCATTTATCACTTCGTGCACGTTCATCGATATTAGGAATTACAAAATCAACCTTGCAGGTTATAATGCGAAAAATACTCAAGTTCCATCCGTATGAAATTCAAATCGTTCAAGATTTACACGATTCAGTCGCTCTGTAAACGCGTTTTTAAAACATGCGTGCTAGACTTGACGAGTGTGCTAGGCTCGATGGTCAACATTTGGAGAACGTGGTTTTCAAAAAATAAAACCCGCATTTATTGTTTTTAAATATAAATAAACATTCATTGTAGGTATTAGAGGTGTACCTAGTTTGTTTTTTCAAAGTTTCAATTCTGCCACTGGACACCCTGAATGAAATGAAAAAATATTCATAAGCAATACAAATTCGTTACAAGAATCATGTCTAAATTCATGATTACAATTTGCGCGTCAATGTCCTTGTCCCCTGTATAATTTTACAAGTAAATAACTTCTTACCTTTTCCTTTTTGCCATCATCATCTATTGGTGGTATCTTGAACAGATACTCTTTCCCTGCAATAATATAAATACTATGAATAACGAACGTCCTAGGTCCTATTTAATTTAAGAAATCAGTCCAGCACCCTCAATTCACAACCATACAACAAGCTATCGTATCGAAAATGACACATTTCAATAACCTGATTTGCCTTGCCCCCGACAGCAAACAGCTGTCGGAAGAATAATGATTTAAACTGAGAAAATGATGATAAACAGCGTTTATATGACTCCTACGATAAGATTGCTTGATGTTCTATACGGTACGGAAGTATATCGAGTAGTTGTGAATAGCTGAATAGCTGGACAGGTCCATTCAAATTTGTGTGGTTCTTTCCTCAAAAGACCATTTCAGACACCAATCTACATGGTCCTCAAAATGATCTGACCAAGACTATTTCTGGATTTTTATATACACATTGACATTGATAAATTTTACATATACAGTGACATGAATATTTACTTTGTAAAGTATTATATTATTTTAATGACTGTGAATGTGAAGACTATGTGGGTTATTATAATTTTTTTTTGCCTTTTTTTTATTTTCTCAGATAGTTTTAGTCATGGTCTGGCAGTTTGAGTAATTTATGCGACCCACCCATATGTCCTTTCTTTGGTATTGTTCGTCGAATCGTTGAGCTCCTTAAGTTTGAGTTGAGCTGCATGATTACTGACAAATGCGTGCACTGACTGGACAGGTCCACTCAATCGGTGTGGTTCTTTCCTCAAAAGACCATTTCAGACACTAATCTACATGGTCTCCACATGATCTGACCAAGATTATGTCTGGACTTTAAAAGAGACTGTGACCTCTGAGTTTGTTTCGGCCTTTCTTCTCAGAGTAGTCAGTTAGGAAACGCCGACCTCATCTCGTTTTAAAAAATATGATTGACATGTAAAAGTGTTTGTACAAACCTACTTACAGAAATAAAATCATTTATCATTTATCATTTATCATTAGCTATGCAGGCCCTATTTAAAAACACCGACAGTAAAAAATAAAATAAAAATTAGTTTAATTCAATTCAAGTAGCAAGACTCATATACAAACAGATACATAATAGGATACAGACAGGATAACAAACACAGACAAAAAGTGACAAAATTGACACTTTTCACGACAGAAGCTGTTTAAAATAAAATTGTCAAATTGTTGGTTAAGTAAGTTTTTTTATTAACAAATGAGTCATAGTTACTTGAGTAAATAAATGAAAATTGAAATTGAATTGAAATTATCACCTGTCATCTGTCGCCTGAGGATTTTATTAAGTAAGCCCCCCCCGGTAGCACTAATAGCGATCATTTTTAACAATAACTGATGCGGTAGACGACCGCAAAGTGAATAATTACCAACAAACTATTCCAGACTAGGTTTTTATTTTAAAAGTCTGTAGTGTCTGCCACAGAATTCGCGCTGTCTAATTTGAACACTATCTTGATACAACGCCAGAAAGTTAAGAAAGTAAAGGAACGTCCTATTTTTGCTGAGCAGGCTGCTGCGGGCGCCAACTAATTACATAATATTAAAAATATTTTCAGAGTTATTACGAAAAGGAATACTGAATATCTCTTCTGGTAGGAAAAGTTCAGTTGCAGTTCGTAAAGCGTTTGGTTTTGATTCCCAAGATGAATTCATTTAGCTTTTAGGAATTTCTTGAAATTTTCCGAGAAAATTGGAAATAATAATTGGTTCGGCTTCAACGGTGAAGGAAAACATTGTAAGGAAACCTGGACTTTTAGTAATGTAAGTCTGTAATCGCCAACCTGTCTTGAGCAAGCGTGGTGCTCGTGCCTTCTGTGCGTAAGAAGAGGCCTTTGATTGCACTGCAGACAGTGGGGCAACAATAGGCGGTATTAAATAGCACACATTCTGTTAGGTAAGTAGTATTTTACCAAAGAGTATGGTGTATTAATTAGTGCAATTTTTTTAAAGGCATTTTTTTAAAAGATGTGTTTCGGCTTTAATATCTATACAGTGAATCAGTCCTCAGGTGAAATTGAGGTGAAATGATAACCTACCCAATTAAAAAAATTACTTACATCGAACAAGGAAGTATTTGGGAGGCCGGTACCAGAAGAACGGTATAAGTATTATCAGCGGTAACATCCAAATTTTGAAGAACCAGCAGAAGAGCAGCCATATTGTTAATGCTATTGTATTAGCTCTTCTTGACTCCCATTCAAAACATGATCTGAAAACAATAGAAGATGTTAATCTGGTTTCTATCAAGGTTCCTCACTGTTTCAGCCTCTAACATCTTACTGAAGGTATGTATAATTATTATTTATTTAAACTTTACAGTACCTACACCAGAAAATACATAAAAAAAAACTATCACTACAAAACATAAGTACAATGGGCGGCCTCATTTAATATTATAAGGCGCTTTTAATATTTATTATCTGTATTTCAAAGAACCTTAGACACTTTATAAAAAATATTTTCCGCATTCACATGAATTTGATTACATTGTATTTCTTAAAGAAGAATAAAGCGACATCAGGATTCAATGGTTACTCTTTCTCACATAAGTTGTTGATTTTACTTAGGTAAGCAGAAACCATAATCAGCTTATAATGTTCCCACTACGTCATATGTCCTATGTCTTCGATTTTGGCTTTGACACATACCGTTTCGTACTTATGTATTTTTCCTAAAATTACAAAGACCAATGTAAACTTTACTGATAATTATTTTCGCAGAACTGTTGGAAGTGATGCATAAAAAACTCGATAACAAAGGAGCAAGCTGTTAACACACTTTTATAATAAAGGCTGTAGTTTTAAAGCCCTAACTAGTTGAAACGAGCTGATCGAAGCCAATAAGTGGCGCACTTAGTGTGGGAGAAAATTTAACTTGAAAGTGCTAACCTTCCGAGAATTTTCAAACACTTGCTAAACACGAAGTTTTTATTTATGTTGGAGCATGTAATTTTGTTTTCAAGACTTATTTACATTTTGTCGATTACTTAGTTACGAGCAACTTAGTTGCCGATCAACTTTTTATCTGTCACTATTTTCTCGCCGAGACTTGGATGATGCGCCCGGCAACTTTTTTTTCGCCGTACGCGCACTTGCATTGTAACCAATAAACGGGCGACAGTTGCATACAAACCCGCGGACAAAAATCTCTCTTGATGTGAGAGACAAATTAGTTGCGGAGACAAAAGTTGCTTCTGGGCGCCCTCTCTAAGAGTTGTTAGGTAATGATTAATCCCGTGTTTCAATCCGTCATTCTCTCACAATACGAGAGGCAATGATGGAATCCTTAACCAAATAAGTCATCCTTTACCTGCGCATTCTGCGATCATGACTCCGTTTACTAGGTGTGCTGAGTACCGAATATAACTTAAAAAAAATATACAACAATTTGATTATTCTTTGAGCATCGTAAGTGAAACACACCGGTGTGAAAAATATAACGTCATCATCATCTGCCTAACCTTTTCCCAACTATGTTGGGGTCGCCTTCGTGTCTAACCGGATGCAGCTGAATTCCAGTATTTTGCAAGGAGCGACTGCCTATCTGACCTCTACAACCAAGTTACTGGGTAATACGATACTCGTTGGTAAGATTGGTTGTCAGACTTTCGGGCATCTGACGACCCGTAGCGACTGTCAAAGATCCATGAATGACAGCCGGGACCAACGGCTTTGCGTGCTTTCCGAGGCACGGGGGGTCTTGTTATGTACAAATGATCACCGATCCACGGACCCACCGCGACAAGCGTAGCTTAACCTGATCGATCGACCCGTGCGACTGTTATTACAAGCTCTTCAAAAATATGTATAACTGTCTATTATAAAATTACTAGCTGCGCCCCGCGGTTTCATCCGCGAACGTTTCGATACCGTGGGAAGATCGGGATAAAAAACTATCCAATGTCCTTTCCCGGAACTCAAACTATCTCTATACCCATCAAAATCGGTTCAGCGGTTTAAGCGTGAAGAGGTAACTACAGACAGACAGATTGACACATTTTCGCATTTATAATATTACTAGCAGCGCCCCGCGGTTTCACCCGCATAAGTGTCGATCCCGTGGGAATATCGGGATAAAAAGTATCCTATGTGTTATTCTGATGTATAAGCTATATTACTGTAAAGTTTCATACAAATCCGTTCAGTAGTGTTTGCGTGAAAGAGTAACAAACATCCATCCATCCATCCTCACAAACTTTCGCATTTATAATATTAGTAGGACTAGGAAGTAGGATATATAATATATAGTAGGATAGGCAGTAGGAAGTAGGATTAGTATGGATTTAAAACTTACTTCATTACTCTAAAAGCACCCATGGTCCAATTGAACACCACTTTAGCTCTGGCTAGGTTTCTAGAAAACGTGTGTCTGTCCAGTTTTTTGTCGGATTCTAGAAATTTTACTTCTTTTGGGTTTACTACGCGGATTGATGCTTTAACCTGGAAATTAATTGTCATTACCTTAACTATGTTTGTTTGTTTATTTGGTATGTAATAGGCTAGTTTGCACCATCAATAAATTAAAAATCTATTTAGTCCGTCAGTTAGAGTATTGGAAAATACTGGATACGTATTTTTTGTTTTTGTAAATCAATGAATATTGACAAAGATAAAACGCATCAAAACTCGGGAGTCCCCCACTCCCTAAATAGATTTTCAATTTATTGATGGTGGAAACTAGTCTATTTTTTTACCATTGGTTGGTTACCTATTGAGAACAATGGGTTGGCTTTTTTTACCTATTGGTTTTTTTTTCCGAAGTTGGGAGCGTTCTATTAGAAATGTGTACGTTCACCAAAGGAGATAAGTAACCAGGGGTCGGACATAGTTGAAGTTTATTAAGATACCGATGGATATTTTCGGATAAAATTTATTTTCTTAAATAGAAAACAAACAGTCCTTTTCAAAAATTATATTTCATTCAAAAACTTCCATCGGATTCTTACTAAACCAACTGATGACCTTACTTATTTTTTTTGGTAACTGTACATGTTTCTAGGCACTTCAGACATGACTGCATAAGAAAAAATGTTGTGGAGAAAAGTTTAAAGAACAATACACTGATCATAATTATCTTTTCATGAAAAATACCTCTGAATTGTTCTACCTTATTTTTTGAGAATTCGGATTTTGATTGATATTTTGAAAAAAAAATAAGTTTAAAAACTAAAACCCGACTACTGAAAAATCACGCTCTAAAAAGTATGAATAAAAATAGGTTTAAAAACTAAAACCTGACTACTGAAAAGGATGAAACAAGAAAGTACCTTCCCGTGGTCGCATGCTACCATGGCTTATAGGTATGTTAGTAGGTACAGCGGCATTCGACCACGGGAAGGTACTTCCTTGTTTCATCCTTTTCAGTAGTCGGGTTTTAGTTTTTAAACTTATTTTATTTCATACTTTTTAGAGTGTGATTTTATACAGACATTTTTCCTAATTATCGGGTGTATGCAAGCAAATCCGTGAGCAACAGCTGACAATATATATATTTTTGAAATGTGCTAATTAAACCCTTTCATTTGATAACCAACACGGCATGATTTTTAGGTCATGACTTTATGTCCGCTAGAGGGCGCCATATTCAATTTCATATGACGTTACATAGCCTATAACCAGCTGACGATCAAGACGCTTCCAACAATACTTCATTTGTTAAATTATTACAATTAATTTAGAAGTTAAGAGGGAACAGATGAATATACATACCTACGTACATACAAACATACATACATACATACTGGTCAAAATCATAACCCTCCTTTTTGCTTTGCCGTAGTCGGGTAAAAACAGATGAAAGTGATATTAAGAAATTAGTTTCTCAGAAAAGCCATTTCTCATTATCTCTCTCCGCATCATGCATTTCTCATTTTCCTGTTAGTCTTATTTTCCGCTGTCAAGTGCTAGACAGATAATATTATAAGGAAAAGGCTGTTTTTCTAAGCATGTTTCATACCTCGTTTATTTCCATTGTTCTAATGAGAGGTAGACAAATGAATCTATAGTTTGGGCATCATTATCTAGTATTTGGGCTTGGTTTCCAGTTTGTCAATACTACCGATAATGAGCATCTACGCAAACAATGAGAAATACTGATATCCTTAATTGAGTTAAATATTTCTGTTAAAGTTTACTTCGAATCTCGCTGAAATGTCCAATCGAAAGCGAACTGATTCTTTTATCGCGAATTTTCACTTACACACCACTCATACAAAGTGGTCTAGATAAATACCTAAGACTTTGTATGACGAAATTACCGATACCTTTACGATGACCTACTTCGAGATCAATATAAACCAATTGTTGTAAAAAAAATGTACGCTTACAAGTTTCCAAGTGAGGTTCATCTCTAGTAAAATCCTTGGATTATTTCCTTTAGCTCTGTCTCGTAAACTGGAATCTTTAAGCGCGTACCATTTCTTCTCGCCACTTTTGATCTTCAACAAAGGTAGTGAGAGACAGCCCACGTCTTCAGACTTCTTCTCGTCGTGGATGGTGATGTCTAGGATTGAAGTTATATCAGACACTTCACTGAAATTAATCGTAAACTTAATTATTAAAAAATCATCCCGTGGACTGAACTCAAGACCATTAAATTGTTTTTTTTTTCCGTGTATGGAGGAAATTGTCAACACATTTAGCTGATGTTAGAAATTCGAAGGCCATTCATTTAGTGCCAAATGAATTTAAAACATTGTATTTCATTCAATTGCTTGAAGATGAGAAAGACAGAATTAGGTTTTAATTTTAAACAAGTTAGATTTTTAACTAAGTGATTTGTGGTGCAAGTGCGCCTTAGTCTGAATTGTTAATTGAAGCGTGGTTTCATTCAAACTACTTAATTTACGCTATATTAAAAATTTGTTAATTAAATGTGCTATTCCAGGTTTTAGTTTCAAAATACACACATCAAAAGTGTCTAGGGATCAACATATATTTTTGCAATAACTTTTCTCCTGATTGATATTAATTAAAATTTTCTTTAAGGATTCATCAAATAAAGTGTTTTCGTTTGTCACAGTAACGATAAACCAAGTCACCTTTGCATTAATAAAGAAATTTGCCATTTTCCTAATAAAGGGATTTTTGACATTTGAACCACTAACACAAAAGTTCGAAAAAAAGACTGAAATAACAGTTTTCTCTAAAATTTTATTGGGTAACTTAAACAATTAATAATCCGTGCTTCTACCGCGAACACTAACAACACAAGAACATCGGTTTGGCATACTCAAAATGAGTTCATCCAAATCACGCTGTGGAATGGCCGCCCATGTTCGTTGCAACAACAAAAAAAGGTCTTCTTGCGACTGGATACCCTCCATATTCGGCAGAGCTCTTCTCTGTAGCATATCCCATGCATGCTCAATCGGGTTCAAGTCTGGCGACTGAGCAGGCCAGGGCAGGACATTGATGTTAGCTGCGGCGAGAGTCTATCTTACAACTCTTGCGGTGTGCGGTCGTGCATTATCATGTATTAACTGAAATAAGGGACCGATTTGCACTTGTAGAGGAACGATGACGTCTGATACAATCGTCTCAGCATAAATTTGAGCGTTGAGGTTGCCTCTGATCCAAATCAACTCAGTTCTTCCGCCGATCCAAATACCCGCCCATACCATGATGTTTCCACCACTATAAGGATGGACTTCCTGGCAGGATTTTAATCGCTGTTGGCGTCCAGGGGTTCTCCAGTGTCGTATACGTCTTGTATCCGGTCTCATACCAAAACGAGACTCATCAGAAAAGCACACGAAACGCCATTGTTCTTCTGCCCAATTTCTGTGTTCAAGAGCCCATTGATATCGAATCCTACGATTGTGCATTGCTATAGGTGGTACCCGTAGCGGTCTTCGGGAATGAAGGTTCACTTCATGCAAGCGGTTTCTGACTGTTTGGTCGCTAATTAAGTTCCCTGAAGAGTGATGAAGCCTCACGGCTAACATCATGGCGGTTATTGTTGGAGCTCTTCGAGTTAAGATTTGAATGTATCGGTCTTGTCTCCGTGTGGTGCAGCGATACCGTCCTCCATGGCGCTCAGCCACGGTACCAGTGCTTCGGTAACGTGTCCAAAGTCGACTGATAACACTCTGACTTGTATTCAGAGCTAAAGCCACAGTACGTTGCCGGGAACCAGCTTCTATCATTCCCACGGCTCTGAGCATTTCTTCCCTGCTTAAATGACGTCGCCGCTCCATAATAACGTTGGTTTTAATCAGTAGTAGGGAAACAGTAGCACTAATAATGTCTTCAATGCGTTGTATGTTTTTATAGGGAAAATATTGACAGCTGATTTTCATCTTTTACTCGAATTTGATTCACAGTTCCTGATTCAAATTATGAAATGCACCAAAAAGGATCCATATAAATTTATAAAACCATAAATTTATTACAAAGCCACATCTCAATCTCAAGAAATCCGCATAAAAATGCTTGATCCCTAGACACTTTTGATGTGTGTATCTGGGCTGGAAACAACGCTATCGTGCTTAGTTCTTAAATATATTTTGAACTAGCTGTGTCCCGCGGCTTCACCCGCGTAAGTTTCGATCTCGTGGGAATATCGGGATAAAAAGTATGTTATGCATTAAACCTGGTTATAAACTAATTGAGTGTGAAATTTCATCCAAATCCGTTTAGCCGTTTGTGCGTGAAGAAGTAACGAACATACAAACACACACAAACTTTCGCCTTTATAATATTAGCGTGATGTGATATACAAAGTATAGTCAGAAGGCAATTCTCGTAATTTTAGGGACGTTCACAGTCTGATCTCAGTCTCAATCTGTCAAAAATCCAAATTTCCTTTGACATTGATCGCGCTGTTTCTTCTCAAAGCCCTGACAGTCTACTCACAAAGTAAATATCTTCATCCAGTTAGGCTCCTGTGTTTTGAACTCAGTTGATGTCTGCAGTCTTTCGTTGTCAAGTTCTAAAACACAATAGCACTCGCTGCCTGACAGTCCTTTAGCACCATAAACTATTACCGTTAAGGTGCCAACTTCTCCAGAGTCATCTTTGTAATTGTACCAGGGCTGCAAAGAAAGATTTTTATTTTAGGATATTGGAAACTGGCTTAGTTTTTTCGTGAACCTGTCGTGTATAATTGAAGGGGTAAGTGGACAAAGGTGTTAACTAACAAAAAATGCAAATTGAGATATGAGCGTTAGAAAATTATTTTGTAACGCTCATATCTCAAATTTGAATTTTTTGTAACACCTTTGTCCACTTACCCCTTCAATTAAAATTAGACGTTTTGAGCCCACCAGACGATTTATCGTCACTTGAAACCTATGTTCATGCAAGAAACTCGATTTTTTCAGTTTTGTCAGATAACACCTTTGACCACTTACCCCTTCAATTGATCTGGTAGTTTTCGGTCTACTATTTTTACTGTTCATCTCAAGTGTGATAAAATACATTTTTACTATAGAGCCTGATACGTCAGACTGTCTTTTGTTTTACATTATTTCTTAGTGGTCTGTCGTGATAGGTACTTTATCGATCGAACTAATTTTACTAGTTCGTGAGAGCTGCTATCATTGTGTATTTTTAACTTTCAATCTTTAATAAAGCCAAAAACAAGTAGGAGTGAGGTAATGTAAACTATTGCGGGTTTGTTTTACAGAATAGACTACTGAACCCTGGAATATCTAAAGATTGTTTAGTAGTTACTAAGTCACGTTGTATAACTTCGAAAATATCAATAAACTTACAGAATTCTTTGCGACCGTATCAAGTCTTCTTTGTGTCTCTTGATATTCATCAAGGCTTATAAGGGAGAATCCAGTAATAGTGAGCAAAATAAATAGTTCTGTTGTTCCCATCTCTCCTTCCAACTTGAGTCGCATTTTATGTGTTCTCTCCTTTGCCATTTCTGATAAATCAATATTGGTCCTAAAATTTAATATTTATTGAGAATATTATAAAGGTTTATTTATGAAGACTTTTCTATACAATTATTTAATGAAGAATCATATGAATTCTTGAACCAGCTGATTTAAGTTTTTTTGCAGCTGTTTTCAGATAGCTGAAAGTACCTAACATATTTGTTCACTGTGTATGTGTATGACGTATAGTCGTATCTACAATAAGAAAAATATATCATCAAAATATATGTCCGAAAACGAATATAATTTAAAAAGCGCGTGTAGAAAATGATCCATGTTATGAAGTCTTATTTTAATACACGTCAAAATGAAAAATATTCAAGTGGATGTGAACCAATTTACCTGCCAACACAAAAGTCCTTTTCCCATAGAGATACCTCCACAATATTATCATCATACAAACTGAAATTGAATAATTCTTGCCATTTAGCTTTCGATGTATTGCTTTTTATTACTTTTGACTTGTACTTCTCCGAGCCCAATCTGAATAAAATTATGTAGGTGTTTAAATAAAGACACGTTAAAATTAATATTGTCCTCAGAATCTTACTAATATTAAAAATGCGAAAGTTTGTGAGGATGGATGGATGGATGTTTGTTACTCTTTCACGCAAAAACTATTGAACGGATTTTGATGAAACTTTACAGTAATATAGTTTATACATCAGAATAACACATAGGATACTTTTTAGCCCGATATTCCCACGGGATCAAAACTTACGCGGGTGAAAGCGCGGGGCGCAGCTAGTCATATTATAAAATTATTATTGTTAATTGTAAGGAATATTATACCTTAACATTAACAGTATACTGATGAACAGGATGTTCATGCAATTAAAAGTGAGATCTCTTTCGCCATATATACTAAAAAACTGGACTTGGAGTAATGTTATTTAGATATAGATTATATCTAAATAACATTACTCCAAGTCCAGTTTTTCAACAAAACTGGTTTTATTTACAATCTGAAGTAAACAGTTTAGTAATTAAACAATGTATTTATCTTACCTAAAACGACAAAACAATAAACGGGTCTTTTCCTCCAAAATGTCAGCTTCCAGACCACTGGCTTCAATTAATGCGATGGACACCGTAGCCACTTTCGTTCTTTTGACTGTTTTCGCTTTGTCTTGCTTGGTGTTGCTCAAAATAAACTGAAAACAAAGAATTTCTTATTGTTGTTTCAGTCTACAACCCTTTTTTTATGTTGCCCAAAGAAATTTCAATAAATCGTAATAGGCGAAACAATTCTGAACCGTCAGTAATTTTGTAAACATTTAAAAAGAGTTTGTCTAATCGTAATCGTGACATTATTCAGTTAGAATGTAAATAAAAAGGACCTTTTCGACTTTCTCCCGGGTTTTTTCTTTCTTCTCGGGCTCTACTTTATCTTTCTCCTTTTGTTTCCGTTTGTCTTTTACTGCGTCTTTAATCCGCGAGCCAATTTTATTACGTATTGAAATTGTTGGGGGTGGTGTGGGAGCGGGCGTTACGCATTCGTCGCTTTCTTTGGCTACTTCATTTAATCTGAAAATATATTGGAGAAATTCCTCTTTATATTGAAATTGGCTTTTGCAATAAGAAAAAACAAAATGAACTTACGACTCGAGACTCAATCTACAGAAATCGTCGCCAAAAAATCTGTTTGTTTCTCTGTCATTTTCATTTTTCTCAAACGGCGACGACGTAACTTCAGACTCAGATATACTTGCTTCTCGTATAGTAACATAATGGAAAGATGCATCATTTTTATGAATTTCTTCTTCTATTACACTGTATTTCATACTATGTTTCTGTAGAGGCATATGGTTGCTGCTCGTGTCAATTCTATTAATATCAGCACTGCTCGCGTATCTTGGTTCTTTGTAGACGTAATCTTCTTTCAGTGATGACAGCGAGTCGACTGATTTTGACTTTTCAATTTTTCTTTGCATTTCCTCATATTTGTTTTGTATCCTTTCATGTAGCTTCGCAAAATGACGTTTTTTTAAAGTTTCACCGTTTCCACGCACATCCGCCATTGATTTTCCACAATATATTTAATTTTTATTACACAATGGACATACAATATTGCTCACATCGAATGACACGTTAACATTGGCAAAACATTTCGCTGTGTAGTGAGTATAGATAACGTTATCAACTGAGTTATTGATTATTTTGACTAATCTATTATCTTTACTAGGTGTTTAGTCTTGCGGGGATTTTTATGTAAGTAGAGTTTAGTATTTAATTTTGTTTAGTCTTGCGGGGATTTTTTATGTAAGTATATCACCTTCGATTGTTGATGCAACATATGTGTTAGCACACGATTATAATTAAAACATAAGTATGGCTAGCATTTTTAAGTTGTGTTAGATAAAACTTATCTGATTGTGTTGATGACTTATCGGCTGAGTTACTCATAAATATAATACCACTAAGTACGTTACTTATTTAGTAAAAATTTGAAGATATCAACTAAAATTTGATTTTACCTAATATGGGTAATTATTTTCAGTTTCGCTATCGGAAACATCATAAAGGCTTTCTTTACAAACATATTTTAATAAATTTAATACTTTAAATTACAGGTACTAAAATGATTCGATGCATTTACAATAAAACCGTGCTCTTTCTTGAGTGTTTGATAAGGCCATAATCTATTACAGCATAACAATGAGTGACGATTGATGAGTGTTTCGATAACTGATACAAAGATATACAAAACAATAATTTTATCTGGGTAGGAAATAGGTACCTACTAGTTATTTATTAAATGTTATAAATAATGTATAGATACTGCGAGTTATTTTTTTCTTTTTGCTAAAGGCAAGGAACAGTACTTGTAATCACAACGTAGACCGATGAACTGGTGAAGGCAGCTAGGATCGGATGGATGCGGGAAGGACGGGACCGGTCGTTTTGTCGTTGCTTTCAGAAGGCTTTATACTAGTCCAGCAGTGGAAGACTTCCAAAAAGATTGAGGGGAGAACCAAAACCCGTCTGCAATAAAAAAGTTCAAGATATGATCACCCTTCTCAAATCTGACGTAATTGTTGACAGATACATATATTTTAGTCCAGTCTCAGTGTATTTGATGCCACCTACTGCATCACACTAGAGAAAAGTGATCTTGTTGTGACGTAGTGACTTTTTAGTGACGTTGATGATTCCAAAAAATATAAAACAAACTAAATGTTTTATAATTTTGGAATCGTCTCCTCAAGTACGCAAAATACGCGCATTGACGTGGAATTGCGAACACTAGCCCGTATTACCTATTACCTATCGTCTCCTCAAGCCATATATTTTGATATTTTTTGTTATTTTTAACCTCCCTTTATTATCAAATGTACAAACACGCTGCAAATGTATCTAAGCTCTCGGTGCTGTCTGAGACACGGGTGAAGCGTGTGTGCTGACCATAGATTTCTTATATCTATGGTGCTGACGGACGCTATTCGTCTTCGTAACCTGCAGAGTCAAAAGAAGCAATAGGCTTCTTCGATGCAGCACCACAACTCCCTGACTTCCGCCGCATCTGTCTACGCCAGCCACCGTTTTGAGGTCGTCGGTCCATCTAGCTGGGGGCTTCTTATACTACACTTGCCGATACGCAACAACACAGACACACACACACGATGCATTATCGGTATTTTGATTTTACTAAATCAAAACCTATAATCATCTTACGACTTAGACAAATCGATCGACACTTCTATTGAAATCAGAAATCCAGCCGTTACGATGCTTCGAGGGTAGGATAAAGGATCCTACACAAAACTATACAAAGATGCCTACATATACAACGTGTAACGTCAAATGCGCAAAACCTCATACACCCCAATTAGACCATTGAGTTAAGAGCATAATACAATGAACAAAACAATTTTTTTTAAAGCTAAGTAACTATTATTATTAAGAAAATCGTGTTGATCCTAGCATTACTTTATGCATTCAAAATTGAGTCTTATTGCCTTAAAATAAGACTTAATTTTCTTTGGCTCAATCGGCGGATAGTTTGGCAATAACATAATTTTTGAAAAAAAAATCTATATTAAAAGTTATTGAAATCGATTCAGTAGACAATTATGAACAAACTATTTTCAGGTTTTGCGCATTTAACATTACACGCTGTATACATAGATACGCGTTAAAAAATAAAACTGTATTTGCTGTTGCACAATCGGATAAAGAGAGGATCTCTTTACCCGACTGTGCGACAGCAAATACATTTTACAGGTGATGAAAGCTTGCCAGGTAAATGCAAAATAATCAATAGTTTTTGTCTACTAGGTAAGTAGGTATATTTTAAATATAATTCAGTAATTCACTCAATAACACACACACTATCATTCATACACAAAAACATTCACTAATGTGTTCCCAAGTAACTCATGGACATATTAATAACTAGCTTTTGCCAGCGACTTCGTCCGCGTGGAATAATGACTTCCGGAAATTGAGGCACTAACTCTCATAGAGTTTAACCGATGTGCTCTTTCTTCTGCCGATTCTTAAGAACGCGTATTTCTCATTCAACGCGTTTTTCAAGACAATAGCGGGCGGACGCCGGCGTCCGCTTGGGGCTTGAATAACTAAAAATATATAACTACGTCTAATATATAAAATAATATATAATAAAGCCTACTTCACTTAAAACTAAATACCTATAACTACTATAATTAATAATACCTATACCTATAATTAATAAAAGTACCTACGCTTTTACCTACTTAATATTAAAAAAAACTGAACATAAATTAACCAAAACTTACCTACTACTAACTAACTACTACTAACCTATTACTACTTCACCTAAAAAGAAATCCTGTTTTCCCAACATTTCCCTTCACTGCTCTGCTCCTATTGATCGTAGCGTGATGAAAAGTATACTATAACCTGCCCAGGAGTATGAAGAACAATTGTACCAAGTTTCGTTGAAATCCGTCGAGTGGTTTTTGTTTCTATAACGAACATACAGACAGACAGACAGACAGACAAAAATTTTACTGATTGCATTTTTGGCGTCAGTATCTAGAATTGACCTCTCTACAGATTTATTATAAGTATAGATTAAATTGGAGCTTACAAAGATCAAGATTATCTTTCAGTTTTAATGACCTATTTTATGACCTCCGGGTGTGTTCCGGGTTACTTATCCGGCAGATAATTTCATAGGCGATAGTGACTATCCGGATATTGTGAAATAGGCTTTATGATACATGCTTATAATATGAAATTTATCAAGGTATGATAAGAGGTGGTGGATTAAGGTAAAATTGAATTGATAAAAACCGTGTGTATTCGGAGGACTCCGTCAGGAATGAAGTTCCTTACGCGATACTCTCACGCACACACACTCTTAAATAATAGAAAGAGACAGAGAGAAAATGTGAATTGAAAACGCGTTTCTAATGCCAATTTAGTATAAGTTTTTAGAAGCTCACATAAAGTTGTCTCCATAATAGATTTTAATTTTGACCTCACTATCGGCTTAAGCACCCACGTAAACAATGAAAACTATCTCTCTCTCTCTCTCAGAGACTGAGAGAGAATGTCGCATGAAGGGGCATAACGCTTTTTCGTTACGTGACGATTTCTACCAATTTACTCCTACCGTAAGTCACGCTAAAGAACTTCATTCCAAAAATAGTGTCCGACCGAAGGTCAATTTCGGGCGGTAGCGGAAGCCGAAGGTAACTAAGAAATTCAGTTCAAGCTTAGCTATAAGTGAATAAAATGAAGTTTTATTTAAAGTTTATGTTGACTGTTGTTTTGTTGAACAATAAAACTTCGAAAAATAATGCCAATTATAAATTTTTTCACAATCATTTTCAGTTTTTCTCAATTAGTGTGAAATTCCGGCGCTTGCCGAAGGTGGTTTTTGGAACGAATTTCTTGATTTAGAAGAAAACTGGTAAAAAACGTCACGTAAGTAACGAAAAAGCGTCATGCCCCCTCTATGTGACTTTCTCTCCCTCTGTCTCTTTCTATTATTCGACTGTGTGTGTGCGTTTTTGCACTGCCGCTGACCGCTGATCCTGAAAATTTTCCATAGACGATGGGAAATCATCAAATGACCTGGGTGGAGCAGAAGGGAGTGTCAGACTCTTACTGACTGAAACCCACCCGTGTTCCTTCCTTAGCCCTTTGTGTTCCGGGGTAGCGGTAACCCTTTCGGACAATCCCGCTGCCCCGGCAGGCTTCGGCTCTTACGGGCCCCTTCCTTAATGCTGACATCTCTTTGAGGCGCGCGTGGAACACGTACGCGCCGTCCGGCACGGGCCTGGTCCTGATCGGACGAAGAGTTACCCATTACTCTCCGCCCGCAGGCCCGCGCCTACGGTGGCCGGCAGTCGTCACGCGGCTCCCGACGCCCGGAGCGTCTCCCGCGGTGGCTGGGACGTGAGGCTCTCTCTGCCAATCGCCTCTACGAGAGCACGGCGGTGCTCCGCCCAAGTGGGGCAGACCTCCACCGTATGCTCCACCGTGTCCTCTGGGCGATTCTCGCAGTGGTGACACCCGGGCGTTTCGTACCTATAGAGGCATGAGAAACAGGGTCTAAAGTTCACTTATTCTCTATAAAAAAGGGAGGATCCTCCGACCAGATGACTCGACACCCAAGACACGACTGTCTGGTAAGCTACTGCCCGCCGATTGATGTCGAGACGTTATATAAATGATAGTTGCGCGGTAAACTTTGCTTGCGCGATGCAGGATTTTGCGTGACGGCAGTATGCTGTGTAGCTCGCATGTGGCGATGTAGATGCCGCCGATACAGACCAAACTTTTAATCACACGTAGAAAGTAGGTACGAGTAGTAACCATTTTAATTTAAATTCCTTCTCCTTCTATGAAGGATCCTTTATTAAATGAAACTCAATAAAAAAACATTCCCCAATCATGTAGAACTAACCAAAGTCTACACAAATGAATATCTACTTTCCTACTTAATTCCGTATTTTATCCTATAAAATAATACTAATCCGGGCGGCGTCGCCACAGAATCGGATTACGTTGGGCGACGAAGGATGACGCTTCAGAATAGCAGAACAGACTAACTTTGAGCCACAGTCTACTGATTAGCGACACAGTTGGATAACGAAGGCTACTGCTAGTACCCTTCTTTTAGTTAATACGTGTTGTTTTATTTTAGAAAAGTTAGATGGAGATCTGATTTGGTTGGGATGGGAAAGTAGTTATTGTAATAAGATCTTGAACCCTTGCAGTTACAGATGTTTCTCTGATTCGTATTTGTTTGTGTGCTCGGCTTATTAGTCGATTCGCACGAATTTACTCGCCCGAAACAAGCGAATCGTCACTTTTAAATAGATAATATTATTTTTTCTACAGGCTACTCGCATGAAGTTAATTTGTTTGTGGGCAAGTCGACAACTCCAGAAATATGTATAAGGCAATTGGCACATTTTAAATTTTATGCAATGAAAAGTGTAGAAAAAAATACACTAGCGCACAGATGTGTGTAATAAGAGTTACATATTATAAAACGTACACGTTTTATAATATGTAACTCTGTAAACGAGTAAATTCGTGCGAATCGACGAATCGAATTGTAAAGAAAGAAACTTCCTGTTCTGGTCAATTTCTCCAATTTATTTTTTATCAGGTTAGATCTCACAGGCTCATAATTACCAGAGAATATCACTTCTGGATATCGTCTTGTTGGGTTTTATGTTACTCGTGTATGGATGTAGATACTTGTAGGTATATAGGTATGAGGAACAGGGTGTAAAGTTCACTCATCCTCCATAAAAAAGGGAGGATCCTCCCATCAGATGGGTGGTGTGTCGGGCGAGCAACTGCCCAACGATTTATGTCGGGCCCTTGTATAGGTACGTGCTAGTTGCGCGGTAAACTCTGTTTGCGAGATGCAGGATTTTGCGTGACGTCAGTATTACGCATAGTTCGCATGTGGCGTTGTGGATACCGCGCGCTACATCACTCCCCTCCGGAGACCAGAGGTCGATAGTGGGCTGAGTCTTGTATCTTTCGATGCCTGAGAGGCCAGCTGAGGTTTCAGTGAGTCGGAACCAGTTGCCGCATAGTTCACGGTGAGTCGGAACTGTCTGCGAAGACGCCTCAGTGAGTCGGGGTGGTACAGCGCCGGGTTGAGACTGACTGCTGGAGTCGACCAGAAGAGGAATTAAGAGCTCTTCTTGTTGACCGGCTGAAAGTGCAGTGTGCTGTGCCAAGGTTGCTAATGAGGCTAAGGATGATGACCAGGTATGCGCGGTCGCTGTATGCTGGTGGTCAGGATACCCATTGAAGCCGTGGCTGGCTAGGTGACTCACCGCTCTAAAGCTTGCGGGAGTGATGATGACGTCACGCTGAAGTAGGTGCACGAAGGCTGCGCTGACGTTTATTTTCGGGGTCACCAGTATGGAGGTCGCCCACGAGAACCTTAGTTACCCAGCAACTTTTTTTTTCTGTCTCTGTCTCCTCACAGAGATTTGAGCGACAGCACGCTACTTTTTTTCATAAAATTTTGCCGCATTCATCAATAGGTATTGTAAATTGTAATGCGTATTGATGTTAGGCGGTGGACACTAATTCCTGTAACACAGGTTCGCCTAGCACAGGAGTCAGGGGCTTCACATGTTGGTTGTAATATTTTTATGTCAATAAATTATTATTATTATTATAGTATATTTTGTCGTCGTGCGCGCATTTTCATACAAACCCGTAGACTTGATGTGAGAGACAAATTAGTTGTGGAGACAAAAGTTGCTAGTGGGCACCCTCCCTTAAAAGCAAACATTTTAAATTAAGAACATAAACAGATGCAAACAGACGTGTAACGCAATACATCAAAATAGTTCACATTATTATAGAGTACAATCAGGGACCGTATTTTAAATTTTCTTCAATTTAAAAAACGAACCATGCCCTCGGCGTTCTCCCGTGTCGGTTCATTTTATACCCAAACAACGTGTTTTATTGTTACCATTTTATTCAGTCGCTGTATTACCTTGTCATACAGTTTTCCTAGTTTCGCTATTTCATTTCGCTTCCCACTGTATTTCCCCACAGAACTATTAAATGTTTTTCTAGTTTGCAAACGCTTACGGTACAAATAATTTGACAGCTTCGGTAAGTGTTCGGGACGTAACCGATCGGAGTTTTGCACATTTTGGTCAATTTTATTGTTTTATATTTTGTTGTGTTTCGTATTAGCCGGTGGCTATTAGCTGGTCTATATTTTTATTAGAATTACGCAGAATATTATATATATACCTCAATATACCTCAATGACGTGTAGCATAAGCATAATCAGCCTATAATGTTCCCACTGCTAGGACACAGGCTTCCTCTCTTCGAGAGGATGTGGATTGCAATCCATAACGAGGGTTCAGTGCGGGTTGGTAGATGTCACATGTCTTCGAATTTTTGTTTTTAGGATATGCCGGTTTCTGCCGGTTTCCTCACGATATTTTCCTTCACCGTTCAAATTTAAAAATCTTATAGAAAAACGACGTTCAGTTTTACCCGAAATTGAGGATTTTCCGGGAAACTGTTCCGTTTTTTTTTTTCCAAGAAAACATAATTCGGACTACAATTATGAACATATTAAAACAAAAAATAGCCAAATCGAGTTAATTAATATACTGGGATAATAATAAAATTCAAACATAAAAATATACAATTCCAAAAATAAATGTAATTCTAAAACGTTATTCAAATTCATAGTCGTGCCGCGAGACACCGAGTCCTTTCAATTAGAGTACCAAATCCCGACTGATTAAACCAAAAGCTGCTATCTTCCTATCTAAAATGATTGTACAGAATGAAGAGAACATCAAAAATTATTTTATATTACAATGGAAAAGGTGTTTGAATCGAGATTTATTCACGGGTTTCCCAATAGGCTAGTTTCCACCATCAATAAATTGAAAATCTATTTAGTCCGTCAGTTAGAGTATTGGAAAATAATGGATACGTATTTCTTGTTTTTTTAAATCAATGAGTATTGACAAAGATAAAACGCATCAAAACTCGGGAGTGGGGGCTCGTGACGTCAGAACGCACTAAAAATTATACCAAGGTGTGACGTATTGAGAATTTTAAAAGGGTCATATTTTGGTTTACGTAACAAAAGAAAAAATAAGGGTGAAATATTTTTTTGATAATCTAACTGACGGACTAATTAAATTTTCAATTTATTGATCGTGGAAGCTAGCCTATTGAAATTGGAGTAATTGGTCAATTATGATTAAACAGCAGTGCTGATTTTGATCACTGATGGCAAATAGATAGTAATAAACTGATTGTTGAGTTAAAAGTGCCGATAACACACATAAAATAACATCACACCTGAAAACCCCGAAGTGTGAGGGGTAGGTACCTTATTGACCCACATTTCACCAGTAGTGTTTAAGTCCCATTTAATAGGGCGCGAGCCTAGTGCCATCAACCAGGCAGAAATCCAAACTCCAGGCTGCTACCAAGAAATTCCTGATAGAAAAACCCAATAACACTTTGCTCAACCTGGGAATCAAACCTCTCATAAACTCTATAAGTAATACTCGTAATTATTATTCGTCTTGGGCGCTAAGTATTCATTGTATTCATTTCATAAGGTAATCAAATTGATATACAGTCTAAGGCAATCATGGACAGTAAAAATACTTTTTATTTGAATATTTATTACCTTGTAAAATAAAATATTAAAGTTTCTACAAGTTATTAAATATTCGATTTAATAACTTGTAGGTAATTCACGCACGAGTACAAATCATGGTTTTCCATTTAGGTCAGTTTTGAGCAACATTTTATACAGGTAATCGTGGCATAGTAATAGTCTATATAATTGTATATTTATCATAAAATAAGAGTTCACTTTCAATAATCCTATCCAAATAATCGGAAAGATTAAAGCCTTTCTGATTATTTGGACATATGTATATTATTAGTAAGGATTTATATCAAAGGAAGTCTTCGTAAAAATCTTAATACCTACTTTTCTTCGAAGAAGCTGCATTAGGTATATTAAAATGATGTAACCACAATTGATATCAAAGTGATCGAAATCACAGAACTTGATACTTTCAATAAAATTTACATTTCCAATACATTTCTAAGTGACATAATTTACCAGAGAAAGATAAAAAATATTGAAGATTACATAAAAATAAGGGTAATCTTTAATGGAACGCTGGGATCGTGGAACTGGGGTTGTAATCAAAAACCGATCGCTGCCCGAAGGACATTCTTACCTGCCCGTCTCCTTCCCAGAAAATTCCGCACTTTTCCTCAGTTTACTTCAAAATGAGATTTCTTATCCACCACTTTAAGCTATCAAATGTAATATTTTTTCAAAGGTAATGTAGGTTGCCTTCAGAGAAATATGAATTTATTCTGTTCGCGAAGGAACAGCGCAATGCATAATTTAATATTCAATGATCACAAGAAGTGAAAATCAAAAAGCAGTAGTACCTACTCGAGTAAATTTTGTTATTGATTTTAATGGACGTGCTGTGATTTTATATTTTATTTTGTAAGTGCTGATCTTCACATCGAATTACTCGTGTAGTGTATAATTGTTCGTTTATATCGGACACGTCGTACGATACACAAGTTGTATTATGTACATATCCATAATTTACATCTCTGCTTGGGCTAATTTTATCCACCTATGTAGACATATAGATAAAGGATAGTGTAAACTACATAACCAGAGCATATTCCTATACTAAAACGTTTTAAATTTTATATCCACTAACAAGTTAAGACGATAAAAAGAAAAAAAAAGTTATTACTAGAAAAATGCCCAAAGCCAACCCTCCTAGACTATCAGCGATCCAATCAAAATAAACCACGTATCGTTTCAATCTAAACATAAAATTAAGGAGGAAAAATTGCTTACAAAAGAGAAAGTCCTCCTCACAAAATATATCAGGAGGACATCTGCACTCTTTCGTCCAATCCGTAATAAAAGTGGATAGCGGTCATAAATTTTGAGTCGAGGACGTCCCAATACCACAGGGGCCGCGAGCCACCAGCCAATCCTTGGGAGCAATCAAATTGTGATCAGTACCGCATGAGAAGAATTTTTATGCGCACCCTTCAAAAGCCTACGAGATAAATCCTATCCTATGGATACGGGACGCTGTCCAAAGTTATTTATTTTGATTGAATAAGTGATAAAATTGTACGTATCAATAGAGCCACCTGATTTTACTTTTATAGTTTACGTCGGAGACTGGTAAGACCCTTTGTACAGACGCCAGCACATCAAGCTACCCTAAACTGTAAAATTTTCCCAATCAACCTTGAACATTATGCTGTAGCGATAAGATTGAAAATCTTTTAAAGAAATTTGACAGATTGTAATTGCTTGATGTGCTGGCGTCTGTACACGCCACGGTTTCTTTACCGTAAGGCGTATAAGCCGCGCCGTAGAAAAAACGAGTCAGTCAACAAGCTCCTATTATAGTGATCCACACAACACTGACGACCGTGCCTACACACGGTAAAACCTGAAATCATGAAAAAAAGAACAGCTGTTCCCTACATTTATGTTCGCATAACTCGTCAAAATGCAGGGAACAGCAGATTTTTTTTCACGATTTTAGGTTTGCCCCCATAGTAAAATTTGTTCATAATGATGAGTACAATGACCCCTTAGGAGGAAAACGGTGATTAAAATTTCACCCTGTATATAAAAGGAGAAACTGACTGACTGAATGACTGACTGAATGACTAAATGAATGACATATCAATGCTCAGCCGAAACTACTTGGACTAGGAATGTGAAATTTTGTGCACGGCTTCCTTTTATAATGTAGGGGAGCACTAAGAAGGGGTTTTTGGAAATTCAACCTTTAAGGGGTGAAAGGGGGGATTTTGCTTGTATGAAAAATCTTATTCCTTGAGTTAATAAAGTTGAAACTTGCCACGAATACTTATCTAAGTAAATTATGAAGTTTTTCATGTTTTGTTTTTCTAACTACCCTCTAACCTAACCTAACCTAACCCTTCTTGGGTTGGACTTGGAGGGTGTCAAAATTTGTATGGAAAATTTTTAACGTGCAGCCCAATAACTTGAAACATTTATGTATTTATACTTAAGAGCAAAAATAAAGAATAACGTGTAGTTATTAGTAATAGTAAAGTAGTAGTAGTAGTAGGGGGTAGTGTAGTAGGGTGAAAAGCGGGGGGGATACAATTTATTTGAAAAATCTGATTCCTTTGCTCTATAAACTGAAAAATTGGCCCGAATACTTAAGTACCTATTCACTATTCATCTAAATAAACGATAAAGATCATAAACATACAATTTCAAAATTTTTAGAGTAAAGTAAGAAAATACACGCGAACGAAGTCGCGGGCAAAATGATAGTATGTATATAATTTACATAATAACTCGTAGATAAAGTGCTCCTCATAATATATGTTATTCAATTTATACTGACTTGCCGCAGGGTTAAGAAACTAGCTGACTTTTATAAGTACTTAATCAGTTCCTGATATATTGAGGTAATCAGGGTCATAAGCCAGACTGAACTAAATTTTAATTAGCATTTATGCTAATTAAAATTTAGTATTAATGCATTTATGCTAACCAATAAAATTAATAATGTCACAAACGTATTCAAATATTAACGGTTAAAATAATTTTGGCGGCCATTTTACTTTCCTTGATAGTAAGTTGTTGGTATGCAAGTAAACCTAACTATTTTTATTTTAAATCATGATCACTGGTAGGTTAGAGTTTAGCCAGAATAGCTACAAATCTAAACTAATATTATAAAGAGAAAAGATTTGATTTCCTGTATATTTGTTTGTTACGCTTTCACGCTAAAATGGGGTAACGAATTTGGATGAAATTTGGCACATGGATAAACCATGACCTGGATTAGGACTAAAATACTTTTAATTCCGCTATTCCTACCAAAACGAAACTTACGCGGGTGAAACCGCAGGGCGCAGCTAGCTAATTAATAAAATAAATATATAATATACTAACCTAACTAAAACTATTAAAAAACTAAAGTATTAACTGGTAAGTTACAATGTATGAAAAAATCAGTCACCAATCTTATATCATTCTTTTAATAGAACAGGATAATGTTGTACTTTAATTACTACATGTTTTATCATTTATCTGATAATTTAATAATATGTTATCAATAATAATGATATAGATAGGTAAAGTACTGTTTTATCATGATTTTGTTCATCTAAAAGTTTGATCGACAGCAACTAAATAATAGTAGATTGTACAACTAGTGCGTATAAGAAGCCATTTTAAAATGGGTAGAATAGCTCGTTTATCCCCGAATTTATACACTCTGCTTTTCACTTCGATTGCGAGAAAATGAAACAGGCATAAAGTATTTAACAGTATTTAATTAAAATTTAAAGTGTGTATAATTCGCAATATATTTAATATTTTGTCTTCCCTGGCATATTTAGTGTTTATTTGTGACGTTCCTGCTAATTCCCGCCACGAAGCTTTTCAAAAAGTTTTTTTTTAATTTTCAACAAGTGTTATTCGTCTTACATTATTATTTATATTCATACTGCCAAGTCACAAAAAATGTTTCTCTGCGCTTTCAACTAATAAATGACAACTACTTATCTAGTTTAATTAAATTAACGATAGAAAACAAGGAAGTGATATAAATTAAAATAAATGAAATAAAATATTGACTTTAATCTGCAACGTTTTATTAGGCATGTTGCTGTTGGGTCTGATTATCTTAGTCTTAGAAAAAAAACTTTATGCACTAGAGCATAAAATGCGACTTTATGTCGCCTGCGGCGTCTTTCGCAGTAACATACATCGCAGTAAGGAACTTTCGCGACAACGAACGTCGCGATAGTTAACTTTCGCAGTAACGCACATCGCGGTAATGAACTTCGCTACTATGATTTACACGCCGCCTACGCACAACATAAAGACGAACTTTTAGAGCATGAGAAGTGAAAAATGATTTAAATACCTTCACAAATACATTTCAAAAACAGAAGGAAAACGTTTTTTTTTTATCACAAATAAATGCGAGATGCCCGAAGATCAAACGACATAGAACTTCAAACAAAAAAAAAACAAATGAAAAACGAGTCAAATTCGAACACAATCCATTTTCAAAAGGAGCGCATTAATTTAATAAGAAAGGTCTAACCCTCTCGCGCTTGTGTGTTTGGCACAAGGCGAAATCGATATTTTTGTGTTCGTATCAATACGTATCTAGTAAATAAAATGTGATATAAGCATTGTAAGCCCTTATAAATGATCCAATAATTATTATTAAGTGTTTGATAACTCTAATCTATAGGAGGGGCTTGTGGCTAAGTAATATCAGTCGCACGGGCTGATCCATCAAGTTAAGCTACGCTTGCCGCGGTTTGTCCGTGGATGGGTGACCATCTGTACATAACGAGACCCCTCCGTGCCTCGGAAAGCAAGTTAAAAGCTGCGTAAACGGTTATAGTTACGCAAAAATATTGTATGACGGAAATGTTCATCCTAAAAAGTTCGAAAAAAAAGTCTGCGACAGCGTATGTCTATCTTTTAAGGTTGACTCACTATAATCTTTTTTATGATAATCAAATTTGTACTAAAATAATGAATTATTTGCGAAGGTGTTTTTATAAACATGATATTAATCCTTATCCAAATAAACACGTTATTCCTCATAAGTATTTAATTTTGAACAAAATTATCCTTGACATCTTTTGATTTCAACGAATATCTTACGAGATGTCATAGTTTAATCAGCACGGCCGCCGCGCGCCGGTAGCCGTGCGAGGTTTACTATAGTTCCACTCTTACTGATCATAGCGATGTACCTAAAATAGCTTCTTAAAATATTGTACACACGGCCCCACATTAAGCTATACCTACATTTCCAGTTATAGCTGACCTCGCATTGTATAGGTTTTTCGTAAAATCAAAAGTCAGCTTGTACATGTAGCTTGATGTGTAGCCGTGCGTACTAAGTAATAATCTTAATTAAAGTAATGGAATATATTTTAGTAGTATAGTAGGTTTTTTCCTCAAATTAACGCGGGTGAAACCGCGGGGCACTGCTAGTTAATATTAAACTTACATTTAATATAGAAATCTCAATGTTGTATCGTAAAAACCGAACGAAGCTAGTTTTATTATAGTGCAGAAAATAAAATATCATACAGATATGAAATAGTAAAAGGATAAGATAAGTCCACTTCGCTACGGAGTTCATAGATGCAAATCTTACGAAGTCCCTTGTGTATAATATTGGATATCTTTTTAATATACTTTCTAGTTTAAATAATGATTATGATTTACCTCTGTCTGCCCTTTTTAGGCTGAGAACATGATTTGATTTTATGAAGTTTATTTTATTGAATTAGCCTTTTGTAAATCTAATATGTGTTCTAATAAAGACGTGTTTTAATGGAGAAACTGAGATAATATTGAAGCTTATTTTGATTTTGTTCAATATTTCAGCTATATAAGATGTAACATAATTAACGCAAGACCTCATACACCCCCATTAGAGTATTAAGTTAAAAGCATAATACAATGACCAAAACTAATTTTTTTTAAAGCTTGTTATTTTTAAGAAAATCGTGTTGACACTAGCATTTCTTTATGCACTTAAAATTGTGTCTTATTGCCTTCAAATAAGATTTAATATTATTTGGGACAATCGGCGTTTAGTATTAAAAAATACATCATTTTTGAAAAAAAATTAACACCTATATTAAAAGTTACTGAAATCGATTCAGTAGTCAATTATGAACAAACTACTTTCAGGACTTGCGTTTATTCTGTTACACCTTGTATATTTTTAGGCACTTTTTTTCTCGTACAAGCTGTTGGCCGCGGCTTCGCCCGCGTGGAGGCCGGAAATTATGCTACGGTAACGCACTACCGGGATAAAATCCTACGTCCCAACCCAGGTCGTGTTCTACCTGTGTGCCAAATTTCATCGAAATCCATTTGGCTTTAAAAGGTATCAGATAGGCAGATAAAGATAACTTCACATTTATAATATTATGGAAAATTATATGGAAATGGAAATTATGGATAAGTCCATACTTATCCATACCCCATTCCCCATACCCCATTACCTCATACTGGACGAGCGAACACTATCCATATTTATGGAAATATGGATAGTGTTCGCTCGTCCAGTATGAGGTTAAAACATTAACTAAAACTATTGCAACTATCGCAGATATGCTGGAAGAGATTTCTTTACAAATAAGCATCACCTTTGTACAGACGCCAGCACATCAAGCTACCTGAAACTGTCAAATTTTCCCAACCAACTTTGAACCTTATACTTCAGCGATAAAGTTGAAAATCTGTTAAATAAATTTGATAGATTGTAGTAGCTTGATGTGCTGGCGTCTGTACATATTTTTCAGTTGCTTTCTTCTTGTGTTTTTATATGTGTGTACATAAATAGTTATATAAATAAATAGAAATCTTATTATCATCCAACGGTTGTCTTTAAAAGATCGCTTTTAGCGATAAGACCGCCCATTGTGTCACCCTTTGCAAAATTTCTATATTTATATCTGTAATTTATAATGCTGTACATAATAAAGAGTATTCTATTCTATTCTATTATATTCTATTCTTCTCTATTATTGATATACTGAAAATATAAACTGTGCCAACGGGTCTAAGAACAGACTTTCGACGACTAAATCAACCCATGCACTCACACTATAATAAAAAACAAAGAATAATCTCTTAACACTATTTCGGCCATAAAACATAGACAAGAGACATCATGGATGTTTTTTTTTTAAATTATATTCACGGCACAAGTTCGCGAAACAAGTTTTCCGGGATCCGTGGATGTGAATGGCCAAGTTCGATGGAACTTTACTCTTTACTCAAACTCAGAAGTTTTGCTTCCGATCCGATGGAACCACGTCAACAGATATAACAAATAATATATACAAATTTCAAATTCAAATGGATTAACTGTTCCTAGAGTTGGCGCGAAGTATTTATGTTTTGAATTTCGAATTTGTAATGTTTTGTGTTGTTTCGTTGTTTGTTACTGTCGAGTCCTTGGTGATGCCTGTAACGGCTGTTGTATTTTTGAAATTGTGGTTTGGAAGCAGTGAACTGCGCAGGAAATACGGGGTGGCAGGACATCGACGCGCAAACCGTAACCATGGATTCTGTACAATTGTACAGACGCCAGCACATCAAGCTATCCGAAACTGTAAAATTTTCCCAATCAACTTTGAACCTTGTGCTTTAGCTATAAAGTTGAAAATATAAAAATATATATAAAAATTTGCTGTTCCATACAGTTTGACCGCGTTTTGCACTTTTCTTTGAATCAGCGAATTTTTTGTGCTGCATGTTTCACCCGCATAAGTGTCGATCCTGTGGGAATATCCGCATAAATAGTAGCCTATATGTTAATCCAGGGTATCAGCTATCTCCATACTAAATTTTATCAAAATTAGTTCAGCCGTTTAAGCGTGAAGAAGTAAAAAACATATAAACACACACACACACTCACAAACTTTCGCCTTTATAATATTAGTGTGAAGTGTGATGTGATGTGATAGTGTGATTTAGTCTAAGCCCAACTGAACCCGTCGTCCACGCCTGAGGCGGTGAGGAAAACCTTAAGGTGATTGCGCAGTGGTTACCGCGAAATTCAATTTTTTTTTAAGTTTTTTGCAATTTGCAGGTCTGTTTTAGGTTGTATCTTGATCAAAATTTGATTCGCGACTATAACAGGTACGTATCCAAAGAATTATAATCATTAGAATCATTAATACATCTTCCTAACTTAGATTTGTACCACAAGAAGAAGACAAGACCTGGAAGAGATCACAGAAAGCGATAAGGCCGCCCATTGTATGTTTTGTAGTAATAATTGTTTTTTTTTTTTTGTTAAGTATTTTCTGGTGTACAATAAAGTATATATAAATCTATATATATAAAAAGAGAAGTCCTGACTGACTGACTGACTGACTGATTGACTGACTCATCAACGCCCAGCCTAAACCCTTGGACCTAGAAAGCTGAAATTTTGCACAGAGGTTCCCTTTATAATGTAGACGAGGAATAAAGAAGGATTTTTTGAAATTCAACCCCTGAGGGAGTTAAATAGGGGATGAAAGTTTGTATGAAAAATCTTATTCCTTGTGTTAATAAAGCTGAAACTTGGCACGAATACTAACCTAAGTAAATTATAAAGTTTGGCATTTTTTGTTTTTCGAAACTACCCCCTGACGGGGGACTGGGGGGTGTCAAAATTTGTATGGAAGAATTTTAATGCACGGTCCGATTAACTCAAAACTCAGCATTTATACTTAATAACAAAAATAAAAAATCACGTGTATCAGGGTTTTTCGAAAATCTACCCCTAACGGGGAGAAAAGGGGTAGTTAATTTTACAGGGCAAATTTTACTGCCTGGCTTAATTAACTCAAAAATTGGTATAAATAATCTGTGAGTCAAGTAATGAACACATTCCAAACGATTTTTCAAAATTCCACCCCTGTGGGTGTGAAAAATGGGGATACAGCTTATATGGAAAATCTTATTCCTTGGGTTAATAAACTTGAAACTTGGCACGAAAACTTATCTAAGTAAATTATAAAGTTTGGCATTTGTTGTTTTTCTAAACTACCCCCTAACAGGGGATTGGGGGGTGTCAAAATTTGTGTGGAAGAATTTTAACGCGCGGTCCGATTAACTCAAAACTCAGTATTTATACTAAATACTAAAAATAAAGAATTACGTGTATCAGAGTTTTTCGAAAATCTACCCCTAACGGGGAGAACAGGGGTAGTTAATTTTACAAGGCAAATTTTACTGCCTGGCTTAATTAACTGGAAAATTGGTATGAATAATCTGTGAGTCAAGTAATGAACACATTCCAAACGATTTTTCAAAATTCCACCCCTGTGGAGGTGAAAAGTGGGGATACAGCTTATACGAAAAATCTTATTCATTTGGTTAATATACTTGAAACTTGGCATGAATACTTATCTAAGTAAATTATGAATTTTGGCATTTCTTGCTTTTCTAAACTACCCCCTAAAGGTTGATTAGGGGGTGTCAACATTTGTATGGAAGAATTTTAACGTGCGGTCCGATTAAGTCGAAACTCAGTATTTATACTTAAGACCAAAAGTAAAGAATAACATGTATCAGGGTTTTGCGAAAATCTTCCTCTGACGGGGTGAAAAGGAGTAGTTAGTTTTCCATTTTACTCACTTTTTACATTACATTTTACTCACTTTGATTAACTCGAAAATTGTTGGACATAATCTTTGAGTCAAGTTATGAACACATCCCAAACATTTTTTCAAAATTCTTCCTGTGTGGGGTGAAAAGTGGGGAAAAACTTTATACGAAAAATCTTATTCATTTGGTTAATACACTTGAAACTTGGAAGGAATATTTACCTAAGTAAGTAATAAGAAATGGGTCTTTCGAAAGTAGACCCCAGACGTGTAAAAAAGTGGTAACTCGATTTTTAAGGCCGGTATTATAGTGCGTAGCTTGATTTACTCCAAAAAAAAATGGTATGAATAAATTTAAGCTTCGAACTTGCCACAAATACTTATGTAAGTAAATTATAGTTTGTCATTTTATGTTTTTCTGCTCTAAAGGGAGATTGAGGGTGTCAGTTTGTATGGAAGAATTTTATCGCGCGGTCCAATAATATAAACTCGGAACTCAGTATGCATACTTAAGACCAAAATAAATAAAAAAGGGTGACTGGATTTTTCGAAAATCTAACCCTAACGGGGTGAACGGGGGTAGCCCATATCACAGAGGAGTATTTTATTGCGTGGCTTGATTCAATGGGAAATTGGTATATATAATCTTTGAGTCAAGATATGGAAATGTCCCAAACATGTTTTCAATATTTCGCCCCTATGGGGATAAAAACTGTGAAGGTGAAAAGATGGTCTTATTCCTTTGGTTAAGAAACTTGAAACTTTTCAACATTTGCCTCAGTAAATAATAAAGATTGTCACTTTTAGGGCTTTACTACTTACTTACTTAAAATATAAAAGTATGAATTTTAGGGTTTTACTTATTCGACTCCTACCGGGGTGGAAAAGGGTAATAAAGTTTAAGGAGTAGAAACTCCAACTTCCATTAACACGAAAATGCGTATAAATAATCTTTATATCATAAAAATGGAAACGTACCAAATGCAAAAACAAGCCCTGTCGTGATGAAAAGGGAGGATAGTTTATTTGAAAAATCTTAGGTAGTTTAACTAAAATATTGGCCCGAATGCTTATTTCTTTAAATAAAGTAAATATAAAGATCATAATCAATAATTTTCGAAATACCTTTCAGGGGGAGGTGGAGAGGGTGTTAAATTTATTTGAGGAAAGTACGAAACCGACGCGGATGAAGTCGCGGGCAAAAGCTAGTAAATAAATAAATAAGAAGAAATCTCCTAGGGAAAAGTGTTTATGGTACAAATCCCACTTGTAAAGATGTATGAATGTTTCCTATGATTATAATTCTGTAAATACGTACCTGTTATAGTCGCGAATCAAATTTTGATCAAGATACAACCTGACACTGAGCTGCAAATTTCAAAAAACGTAAGAAAATTTGAATTTCGCGGTCTACCACTTCCCATTCACCTTAAATAGCTGTAGGTACAAGGATCTTTAGGCGCGTGGTCAAAATCAGAAACAACGCCGCCATCTTGTTTTTCAATATACATTCCTTATATCAATATCACAAACATATACTAACGGCACCTCCCTGTCATCGTCATTCGAGCGCCAAATGATTCATAAAGCACTGTAATTTAGTACTAAAAATAAAACAATTTATGAATTATGAATTTGTTTATGAACTGCCTTCATTAATTTCATCTGAAGAAAAAAATTGCGTTCATTACAATAAGAACCACACTTAAATGTAACCTGCCTACACCATAAATGTATTTTCTTTCTTTTTTTCTAACTTCAAACGATATCTAATTACTTCAGAAAAAACATTTACCTAACCTAACATAACTATTAGAAAACCAAATTCGCACAATTTAAAGTTGGTTTCCACGTAATTTTCCCTACCCCAACCTTATGATGACGTCATTATTCACGGCGAGCATGCACCTCGGCTCATAACTTAGTCGTGACGTGACAAACCGTGCCGCCTGCTCGGCACCGGACATTACCATCATTTAACACTACCCTCCTCTATTTCATAGTCTTTCTTCAGTTTTCAGACACTGTGTTATGTTCAAGGATGTTACCTAGGTACAAAATCTTAGGTAATCATCTTTTGCAATAGGCTAGTTTCCATCATCAATAAATTGAAAATTTATTTAGTCCGTCAGTTAGAGTATTGGAAAATAATGGACAGGTATTTTTTGTTTTTGTATATCAATGAATATTGACAAAGATAAAACGCATCAAAACTCGGGAGTGGGGGCTCTTGACGTCAGAACGCACTAAAAATTATACCAAGGTGTGACGTATTGAGAATTTTAAAAGCGTCGTATCTTCGTCAATTTTGGTTTACGTAACAAAAAAAAAAAATACGGGTCAAATATTATTGATAATCTAACTGACGGACTAATTAGATTTTTCAGTTGACAAGCCTATTGTTATTTAAACATTAGGGAGGTTATTATGATCAACTGAAGTCAAATTAGTGTGGCAGTAAAATATAATGAAAAGAAAATTGGTTGGTTATTTCATCTTACAATGTCGGTACAAAAAATAGACAACTATTATAATACCTAATTGAATTAAAACTGATATTTAATAAAAATGGCCGATTACTATTTAGAGTGTTTATAAAAGTACTCTAATTTCATATCACTGTTTATATCTTTTATCAAATATATTAAAACTACATCTTGGATATCGCCTGAACAAATTGCTATGGCGGTAAGCTACCTGTAAAATATATTTATTTTTGTCAATAAATTAAAATTAGTGTAATATCATCATTTGCCTATCCTTTTCCCAACTATGTTGGGGTCGGCTTTTAGCCGGATGCAGCTGAATACCAGTATTGTACATGGAGCGACTGCCTATCTGACCTCCACAACCCAGTTACTGGCTAATACGATTAAATAAATAAATAATATAAATAAAAATAATTTACTACAATCTATAATGCAACTAACTATTTACACTAGGTAGATACGAAATTAAATGACCAACTAATTTAATATACAAATAAATACAAAAAACAAAAGGACACTTAGGCGTCGAAGTAGGTACTCGCCCGCATCGCTGTCATCCGGAAACTGCAGAAGACTGGCAGCATTATTACGTTGAATGGAAATGCTAATTCTTTGACCAAATAACGAGCCAGCCCTCTTGTCACGTGAAGTATCAACCAGTCTGCGATTTTCCTTAAAAAATTCGACGAGCCGAGCGTTTCGACCTCGAACGGCTCAAAACTGTAGTTACCTGCAAAAGTAGGTAATGATGACGCAAAATTATAATCGTTCTAGATTCCTACTAAAACAACAGCCCGTTTTCTCTTTGGCAGCCCGAAGTCTGGATTTGTGCTCGGTTGATGGCAATTCCAGAGGCCGCACAGGTCGATCGATCAGGTTAAGCTACGCTTGCCGCGGTTGGTCTGTGGATGGGTGACCATCTTTACATACCGAGACCCCTCCCTGCCTCGGAAAGCACGTTAAGCCGTTGGTCCCGGCTGTCATTTGTGGATCTTTGACAGTCGTTACTGGTAGTCAGAAACCCGAAAGTCTGACAACCAGCCTTACCAAGGGATATCGTATTACCCAGTAACTGGGTTGTAGAGGTCAGATAGGCAGTCGCTCCATGTAAAATACTGGTATTCAGCTGCATCCGTATAGACTGGAAACCGACCCCAACATAGTTGGGAAAAGGCTAGGCAGATGATGATTACCAAGCCGCGCACAGTAGCTTGACCGCTGGCGTCGTCCGTGACACGTGATCGTAGTCGTCTTCGGCTCCGTTCGCCTGTCGTCGTATCCGATCAAATCCTTTCGGCTGTCGTCCAAATTTTTCTTTTACTCTTCTTCGTTTCATGGTTATTTTTTTCTTCTAATGCAACAGCCAACAATACTACGTCAACTTCAACCTTTGGAGTCGATCGTTTGCGTCGACATGCTGCCGGACGCGATCGGATATCGCCGCATCCGCTCGTATCCTTTCCGATCCGATGCGATGCGAGCCGTTTGGTAGAAATCATCCTTTAAACATCACTGGCGGTGTGATGAGGGTGTAGTATGGGTAAGTACACCTCTGACCTCTGCCTAACTCTTCGGGAAATACAGGTGTGCTATTATGTTTTATCCTACACTAGCGGCCTGTCCCGGCTTCGCACAGGTGAACATTTATTTTTTAAACATTTTATTTTTTCTTGCAATTAAAAAACCTATATTAATCAGTGATAATGTAGCATTCAAATGGTGAAAGAATTTTTAAAATCGGTCCAGTACTTTTTGAGCCAATTCGTTACAAACATACATACAAACCTTTCCTCTATATAATATTAGTATAGATAAATTCCAACAACAAGATTGACGTTTCTTAATTATTTTAGAATTACGTCTACAAGTTTATAATTGCAGGTCGAGCCGACCATTCAAAGTCACCTTGACCCCGATCGCTAATCACTTTGATGACACTTAACGAGATGCATTCATTTATTACTTAACTGCAGTTCGTTACCCTTTGTCATAATAAACAACAATAGGTAATTATTTTTGCCTACCAAGCTTGGGCACCTGTCCTACCTCCGACAAGAAATCGACTAGATATCAACGATTTTCTCGCTCGAATAGCGTAAAAAAGATTGTAGATCCCGTATAAGTAAAAGAGATACATAATATTATTATATTAGGGGCTGTTCATTTATCACGTAATACAATTTTGAACACTTTCTGACCACCCCCTAAGTAAGAAAAAATAAGACTTGTTTGGACACCTCCCCCCTCAAATCTTCTTACGTAATAAATGGACAGTTTTAGTTGGTTGCTGACTGTTTCACACCACCGCGCGAGTTCTCGTTTGTCGCTGCTATTCGAGCTATCAAAGAGAGTACGCGCTCAGCAACGCTCGCTTGTCGGAAGAACTCTCGCTGAGAGAGTCACGCTTGATATATACGCATACCAGCAAATAATCGCTGGTCGCCTACGGACACTCGCTGCTCGTTGTTCACCAACTCGTTTTAGTTGCTACCTCCACTCGCTTCTCGTTCATCGCCAGCAGTGGGACAGGTGCCTTGAAATAAAAAAAAAAAAACGATAAAAATCAGTCGCTTGTCATTTTTCAAAGAAGATAGGTAATGGTAATAATTTAGGTAAAGCTAGTAATAGTTACATAGTATTTTTATCTCACGAAGCGACACGGGCTTTACTTGTGGTTGTACTAAGTGCACAAACACGCTGTGCTGTGTATGTGTGTGTAAGCGTAGGAGCTCTCGCTACTGTAAAGGTTGTCCGCTGAAGTCGACCTTATAATAATAATAATAAATTTATTTCAGACCGTAAGTCCATAACAACACACATTACAATTCTATACAAAAAACATACATACACGAAAAATACACTAAACAACTTATTTTAAATATTGGTATGACGCACGATGAGTGGTCATCGAGTGCCACATCATTGGACTGTCTGTCCTGTCGGCTACTCTAGCCACCAAGCTGTTGGAGCAGTCGCGCACTCGCCGCATCAGGGATGCTATCCGTGTCCGCATCAGTGCGTAAAAATCTGGCACGCCATTCTCCGCGAACATCCCCGATGCACTGTAAAAGCGCGGCAGCCCCAACATGACTCTGAAGGCGTTATTATATTGGACTCGCAGAGCATTGTACGAGCTTTTTGTATAGCTTGTGTGGAGCAGGCTGGCAATAAATAACTCTGGTTGCATTCGAACAGTCAAGCGAGAATGAGGTGTCAGATATTTGTATTAGGTTTTTGTTTGGAAAAACAGTGGGGAGTGATGTACCTAAAGACGTACACTCAGAATAAATATAAAGAAATCATATTAAACGTTGTTTGGTTTCATATAGTACCGTCTGAGACAATGGCGAAGTCAGAAGTGTGTGTGCGTGTGTATGTTATGTACTGACGCTACTCGTCTGCACGCACACATTCACAGCGTGTTTGCACCACAAGTAAAGCGCGTGTCGGTTCGTGAGATAAAAATATTGTACCTACAACTTAAAGTACGTAGTAGCATCAAAAGCGCATTATAGAAAATGTCCATTATACCATACTAAATTTGGTAAAACGAAATTATATCAATAATTCATTATATCATTTCATCGCTATATTAAACAAAAGTATATTATTTGAAATTAGGTCATAATTTATGTTAACTTTTGTTATTATGTCAAACTCAAACTCAAATCATTTATTTCAACTAAACCATTTCCAGGCACTTTTGAATTGTCAAAATTAACTAGTCGGTATGTCAAACATTACACACCCGCAGAGATTTTGGTGAAGGAGTGCGTCTAAACAAGTATTATCAATTGGAACCGTGCACCTAGCTTCTGATTCAAGTTTGTTTGTGTTGATAATTTTCTGTAGTTGGTTAACCAAGCTTCAACATAAGGTAAAGAAGACTAACGAACTGCTACTTCAGATAATTAGAGGTCAAATGTTTAATTTCTTTGTGGTTTATTTAGAACTTAGTTTAGGGTAGTTTCATTTAAAATGGTATTTTATGGTGCTATGTATTGCGAAAAAAAATCAGAGGTTCCCTACATTTATGTTCGTATAACTCAAAGGGAAATGCTGATTTTTTTCGCGGTTTATCGCGCGAGGAAGCCGACACCAGTAAATTGTGAAAAGGCTAAGCAGATAATCTTACATATAAAATTCTCCGAAACGGCTGGACCGATTTGTATGAAATTTTGTGTGCATATCGGGTAGGTCTGACAATCGGCTACTATCTATTTTTTTTTTTGCAAAACGACGTTTGCGGGGTCAGCTAGTCTTATATATAAAATTCTCATGTCACAATGTTCGTTCCCGTACTCCTCCGAAACGGCTCGACCGATTCTCATGAAATTTTGTGAGCATATCGGGTAGGTCTGAGAATCGGCCAACATCTATTTTTCATACCACTTTTTTTTTTTTTTTTGCAAAACGACGTTTGCGGGGTCAGCTAGTATTATTATAGAATGTATGTGTATATAACCTATTTATGTATATGTGTACCTAGTTTTAACATTTTTTTTTTCTCTTCATTGTTCCTCTCCACCGAAGCACCTGCCATCTAATCTCTTCACCACCCTTGGTTGACTGGTAGAGAATGCCTAAGGCATTAAGTCCGCCTTCGTACCTTTTTTGTTGGAAAGTTTAAATAAATAAATAAATAATGATAATGGCTTGGGTAGGACAAACTTCATTTTGTGTCATCAACGTAATGAAGCTACATTTATAAGTAGGCATCTCTTTCATAAAACGAATTGTGTAGTGAAACTGCATTTCACCCTAAAACTGAAAAGAGAAACTGACGAAGAAAGTCACATTTTTCTCAAGCAAAATTACAAGGCAATCTTAGAACGGCGACGGAGATTAGCCAGGCACGCAGGATATATTACAAATTGAGCTATTAATTGATATTACTTTCTAGACACGCCCTTGTACTATATGTAGTTGTTGCGTTTTAGCATGGCAATAGCGGTCATAGATCCACCTACATTTTCTAGCATTTTTCCGGCATTAACCAGGTGTATAAACACACTATGAATGTGTGCGTGAAGAGGAGTAGCGTCAGCACATATCACACAACGTACACACACACTCCCGACTTCGCCCGTATCTCGAGCTCCTGCGCTTACCCACACATTCACAGCGTACGTACACACTTGGTAATCACAAGTAAAGCACACTAAGGTAAAAAAAACTATTCTTCTTTTTCTTAGCGTGTCGATAGTAATCTAAATGGACTCGGCCCAGAATTCGGCTCCTTGTTTGGCGCCATCACCAGCGTCCATCAGTTCCTGTAACGTGTAGCTGACTGGACACACAAAACAACATTTTTTAGGCGATATAAGGACACTCATCTTTTATTTATAGCATAACTATAAGAACCTGGTAATACAGTATTTGTTTTTAACTTTATTTGTCTTGTCAACAGAATTTATTATTACAACATTTTCTTGTTCTAAAAATTGCAACCTTCCCCAGGTCGGTTTTGAGTCTCGGTGCAGCTCTAGCGAGCAATAGCTGTTTGCATAGCAACATATTTTAAAAACAATAAGTTCCTTTAGCTACGAGTAGGTAAATAAAGGCAGCGAGGAACCGGCAAATATATGTAGTTCTAATATACTGTTGTACGGTTAATTTTTTCTTCCTTGTTGAATTGGCAAACTTAATAGGTCAACAACATTTTTGAAACAAACATATGAGCTAACTATCTACTACAGAAAAACAAATCGACAAGAAAATGTCAAGGATAAATGATTATAACCATCAGAAACAGTTCGGAATTAACTATTGAAAAATATTAATTAACACTCCAAAATCGAAATACCAACAGCCGCCATATTTGTTTATTTAATAAGACCAGTGAAAAGAAACACACTGTACCCACTTCAGGAGTTCTTGGTCAGCCCAGAGGGGGAGACCATGCAATAGGGTCAAATGGACACATTCTATCAGGCTACCGCAGACGATTCCACCTTAATTGAAACGCCGAATGCTCTGAATCAGTGGTCGATTCCTGACGATTCCATCAAATTCTTTAGCTGAAACTCAATTGAGTGATGTTTTTGTGAATTTTGTTGGGAATTAACAAGAAGTATATTGTAGTTAAATTTTGTTGAAGAGGCTTTGTTAGCAATATTCAATATAAGGTGCCTACATACTTCGACAAAAAATTGCACATTTTTCATGGTTCAAAAATCTAATTAAAAATACAAACGGATTCTGTACCCACCCCAGAAATCCTCATAACCTTCCTGTCATCTATTTTTAATCACCCCTAAATACCATTGCGGTCCTAAAGGTTCATTTACATCGGCGTGCTCCTCGCCTCCTATAGATATAGGTACGACAATCTAAGCGTTTATAGAATCGATCTAGTAACTAATCTATGTGAGAATGATGTTTAATTAGAACTAAAAATTATTTGCGACGGGCGTGCGTATATGACCAGATGTATAATAGTAGATTGTACAACTAGTGCATAAAATAAGTAATTTTACCCCGGGATCTTTATATCCACCCGAGCCGCAGGCGAGGCTGGATAGTTAAGTCGATGGGTAAAATGGCTCATTTATGCCCGAGTTTATACACTCTGCTGTTTTTTTATTTTCTACATTTTGTCACAAGACTTGAGTACTTCATACTGCCAAGTCATAAAAACGTTTCTTTGCGTTTTTGAATAATAAATGACAGCTATTTTATCTGGTTTTAATAAATTAACGATAGAAGTATAGTGATATAAATTAAAGCAAATGAAATAATGACTTTAATTTGCGACGTTTTATTGTGCATGTGGCTGTTAGGCCTGATTATCTGTCTCAGAAAAAAAAAACTTTATGCACTAGAGCAAAAATAGTGACTTTATATCGCCTACGCACTACATAAAGACCAACTTGGAATGGGAAGTCAAAAAAATGTAAACGAAGAAAAAGGAGTATATAAGGATTCTATAATGTCTGCCTAGCCATATGGGAAGAAGGCATGCACGCATTCTATATTATGTATAAAATTACATAATAACAATAATAATAAATGTTTTATTCAGTATTAAAATTGTTAAAATTATTACATAAAGTCTTAGAAATTATTTACAAAGGTTTTATAGGGATTTTTTTTGTAAAGGGGATTTTTATTTTTATTATTGCGTTTCTTTGTGTTCTAGTTTTACAAGAAGCTATTAAAATTATTCCAAAAAGAAAATGATGATGGCATACTTTTTTGATTTTATAGGAATGAGAATTCCTTCTTTGAAGATTTTTTTCTAACAAAGAAAAAACACAATTCATGAATAATCACTTTAACAGCAAGACTCTTTTATTTTCTTTGCTTCTCACTACGCCAAGAGTGTTAGCTGAAATATTTTAAAGTGAACCTCTTGTCCAATTAGCACTACAAGCTGCCGATGTAAAGTACGCTTTACGCATGTCAAAAGTCCTGACTAATGATACCTCGCATTACCCTAATGAAAACCCTCCCAGTGAAATACTTTCGCAATTAAAGTAAACGGTTGCCGGGGCGAAGTATTGTGTAGGCTCTCGGGAAATCAACCACAGGCCGTGTGATACCTAATCCCACATAAGTGAGGGAGGTCTCATGAATTGACATCTCTGCCGGCAGTTCCCTTTTGAAAGCAGAAGTGATTCGATTAAAATGGTCGAAAGTGCTTTTGATATTTTCTTTCTATATTTAGAAATATTTATTGTTATTGTTTTTTTTTTAATTCTTATAACAATTGTTTTTTGATGTTCAAAGGAGGTGAAACTTTTATTATGCGCTTGCAATAACTCTACCGCGACAGTCACAAATCAAGAGATGCGCCTGAAGTATCTTTAACGCAAATAATTGTTGTATAGCAAAAATAATTGTGATTAAGGGTTTAATCTCAGGCTAAATAATAGTAAATGGAAAATTGCATTGTTTTTAAATCGAAAGAGCTATAACAGACATTCAGGGTGGAAAAAATTAAAGGGCCCTGAAGGGAAACCTCTTTTAATCCTTAAGATAGGTAATTTTACTTAAAGGGAACATTCTTTTATTTTTGAAAAGAAACAAAACTGCATTCACAGATTTCTCGACAAGCTTGCCTAAACCGGGAATCAAACCAGCTAAAAATTCAAAAAATAAACCGTCGCTATTTTTTTATTCTAAATATTTGGTCTTAGAAATAAAAAAGATCATGAAAATCTAACATTATTTTATTTTATCGTTTTTTGATGGACTGAAAAACGTTCTATTATTAAACTTTTCGTCAGAACGCCTCATCTAAGAAGGAAATGTGCATAATTATAATTATTATTAGATACTAATTAAAAATATTTTCTTATCTCTTCAACAAGGTACTTAGAGATAAATTAACAGGCTTGTACTTCTTTGGATGTTGGAGTTATGATAAAATTATACCGTGTCTTTTACTTGTTGAAAGTGAACAGAGGGGCAATTCTCGTAATTTTTAAGAACGTTCTCAGTCTAATCTCAGTCTCAATCTGTCAAAAATACTTCAAATTTCCCTACATTTTGACAAGTTTTTGACATTTGTTTGTCGCCGAGATGAGACTGCGACTAGACTTTGAACGTTTTAAATTAGCAGAATTGGCCTACAGTTCTAGGTAATGTTGATTAAAGCCCTTGGTACACAAGGGCTTTAATCAACATTACCTAGAACTGTAAATATTAGATTTCATGGACATCTTGTACGACAGGCGAGTGTAAGACCTAATTTTTCTTGAAGAAAATTTATCTTTGACTATATCGACTAGTGAAATAAAATAGCGAGTGTTTACTTTTTGAATTTTTAGCTGGTTCGATTCCCGGCATAGGTAAGCTTGTCGAGGAATATGTGAACGCAGTTTTGTTTCGTTTTAAAAATATAGGAAAGTTTCCTTTATGTAAAATAATCTATCTTATGGATTTATAGTGATTTGCCTGCAGCGCCCATTAATGTGTTCCACCCTGTATAGTGTATATCATTTATCTTTTTATAGCTTTAGATGTTCTTTTTCTTAACGTGTCGATGGCAATCTAAATTTAGTCGATTTAGAAAGAGTCCATCAATCAGTTCCAGTTACGTGCAGACAACACGATACGAATACGGACACGCTAGACACGATATTAATTGCCCCATCATTTGTGAAACAGCAACGTAAATGTAGAAAAAAAAACAGCTTCAGTAAAGCCGAATTTACAAAAATAATCATCTGCCTAGCCTTTTCCCAACTATTTTGGGGTCGGCTTCCAGTCTAACCGGAATTTACAAAAATAATGTGAAAATAAATAAATAATTATTTGCACGTGAAACTATCAATGAATAACTAAGTTTGCGCAACTAGTTTTGTAATGTAAATTCGGCTTTACTGAAGCTGTTTTTTTTTTGACGTGAAACTATCCACAAAACTTCGAAATTTTATTTGCTAGACTAAACATCGGAGTTAAGGTAGTGTAGGCACCAACATACACTTCATAAAGGCTCCATTAACTATCGAAAAGCGTAATACTTTTCCTTTCAAGAATAAAGCGCTGAAAGGAAACTGTAAAATAATAAAAGCCCTATTTATCTAAGAGCGTCTCTTACATTTTCAATTACTGAAGAGAGCATTTCCTATCGTTTAGTGCGTACCCACTCGTATATGTATCGACCCTATTACGTTGAGAGGAGTAGCAACATTTTTCGTGTTGAAGTAAAAATATTAAGATTTTTCCGGGTATACAAACTAGAGACGGGAAACAAACGAAAGTGATTTTCTTGATAATTATGACAAAATTGTGAAATTCAATTGTTTATTTTTAACCCGTTCAGAATTAGGACAGGTGAATTGATATACGAGCCAGTAATTATGTAAACATACGTGTTACGTCCTCGAATCATATTTAGATAAATATACAACCTAAATACTAAGTTGATTTCGCCTTATGTAACTGTGTGAGCCCAACTCGCGCTTGGCCGGTTTTTTATCTGTCTTTATTTTCAGTCATATTTTCGTTCCCGCCAGCCAGTGACTGTCAGCTGGACGACAAGGTCGGGCGTTTTAAATCCTCAGACAGTAGTGTAGAATTTAAGCCGGATTTTAGAGAACACTTAAAGGTTGAGCGGATTCAACAAAGAATCGCCTGTGACATAAATACTAGCAATAACGTGAGTAACGCTTTTGCCTGCGAACATTTTATTTAATGTTGCTATGGATTTTTGTTCGAAGTTAAACGGTATTGAAAATAAAGACAGCCGCTAGAATAGCACCAGAGCTTAAATAGCCTACTGAAACTCTTGCTCATCCTTGTCCCAATTTGTATGGAGTAAACGCAGCATGTATTTTTCTCCATAAAACTAAATCAGCTGTTATTAACCGACTTCAAAAAAGGAGGAGGTTATCAATTCGGGGTTTTTTTTTTTTTGTGTGTTTGTTACGCGATTACTCCGCCAATTGTGGACCGATTTTAAAAATTCTTTTTTGTTCGAAAAGAGATACTTCTGAAGTGGTCCCATAGTCACCAAGTCAGGATCTGATGATTGAATCCTGGAGAAATCGAGGGCAACCCTCAAATTTTGTAGGCACACCTATAGTGATTTGGGTATTTTTTATAGTAACTCGTGCATTTGCTCTCAGAAAGCACCATTTGGTGAAGTGGAACTGATGATGAAGACCACAGATGGCCATCGGAACTACTCAATAATAAATATTTCACGGTTTGCGATTCGATTAGGTACTTTAATGTGGTTGCTAAGCACAATGCGTATCGTGAAGTGGAGCTGATGGTGACTTCTCAATCAGCTCCAGTTCTCCTGGTATTTACAAGGAGAACTCCTCAACAATTAACGTCCCTGCATCGGGAAAATCAATATTTTGTAAAAGGTGATGAGCCGTTGACATTAGGCTATTGTAACTTAGATAAGTTACAAACTGAAAAATAAAAAACTTTTTTTTACAAAAAATGCAACCGACTTCCAAAAAAACACTACAAAGTCAAAAATAACTTAAATTTCGGAAGTCGGTGTCAATAAAAAAATGCGGAACCAACGACACCGACTTCCGAAATTTAAGTTATTTTTGACTTTGTAGTGTTTTTTGGAAGTCGGTTGCATATTTTGTAAACAAAGTTTTTTATTTTAGTAATCCATCTAAACTAATATCATAAAGAGTAAATTTAATCGTTGCGATCGTTGCAGACCCCGTTGGATACCTACAGCACATAAAGAGGTCTTAATGGGTCGTTTTTTAGTGAAACGAAAATAAGGTAAACTGTTCTCAAGAAATCAACAATAGACCTTTATAATCAGAAAATTAATATTTATGAAGGAAATCTCTCGATACGATGGACATTGAAATCTCCCCTAAGGCTTGTGAAACTGAAGACTTTCTCAGAATTTCTGTTCAAGTTACAAAGGTCTCGCTGGAAATAATGTGAATTATTTCGCTGGAAATATTGTGTATTTCCTTTTAACGTCTATCGAGAAACGAGTGCACTCCTTCATGTATTCTATCAAGACACGAGGCAGGGAAAGCAGTAGTTTTAAAAAGTGTTGATACTGGCAATGTAGTGCTATTTTGTAAAAATCTGACTTAGGGCAATAACATACCGAAGATGCCTAACTGCGATACCTCGCGGTTACGGTTTCTGTAGCTACCTCGATGTCACCTTCATGTGAAACAAATGCATGCTAATAGACACGCATGCACATGCCGAAGGATACCGCACCACGATACATAGCTAGCTGCTTGGGGGTTTCCTGCCTTCAGTTTTAATAGTGAAATACACCCAAATCTTCTACTATTCAGAATCAGGGTTTTTTAGCTGGTTAGTATTAGACTCAAAAACTTAAATATCACGACACAGTCGCATAGAGCATCTTGTGCTTCACAAAAATATTAATGACCTTTATTTTTAAATTCCTAATGATCAAGATGAAGTATGTTAAGATAAGATAATTTTTATTTGTTCAAACATGAGTATACACACGGAAAAATCAGCATGCAAGTTGATAAAAGTATTATAAACAGGTCGTCATGATGGCCTTATACAATGGCATACAAAGAAAACAAAATAAAAAAAAAAAAAAAAAAAAAAAGAAAAAAAAAAAAAAAAAAAATTAAATAAAAATAGATAAATTTAATACAATAGCCCCAGGAATCAAAATTTTAGACAAAAGTTCACTGTACCTCCTAGGTTCCCCAATTTTAGAAGACAGTTTTTCTCCTTTCATCGACGAAAAAATTAAAAATTTCAACGAGATTTCAGATAGACTCTCCAAAATTAATTTACATTCGGCATTCACCCTGATTAGATACTGTTGTTTTGGCCCAAATTTTTTATATTTTCTTCGTTCTTCCCCTTTATGGAAGCAACCACAGCAGTTAGACAAAATTGACCAAATTGTTCGTAGCACATTAACAACCATTTTAAATGTGGCCTTGGACGACCGAGCGTGGCTTCAAGCCACACTTCCAATCCGTTTTGGTGGCCTCGGCGTCCGCAAAATTACCAGTATTAGCTTACCGGCGTTCCTATCTTCTGTCCACAGCACTGAAAAGTTGACCGGGAAAATTTTAGCCCCCTGCCTGGTTGACTCTGAAGTGCCGTGCTTGACAGACGCGGTAAACGCCTGGAAAGCGACTTGCCCGGATACAGATCGGCCCGTAAACCCATCTTCCCAGAGGCAGTGGGATGAGCCGCTCTGCAGGTTGGTACGGAATAATCTTATTAATACGTCCACCAATTCTGCTGAGCGTGCCCGCCTGCTGGCTGTGGGTGAGTGGGAGTCGGGACTCTGGCTTCAAGCACTCCCGTCACCCAACATAGGCACTATGCTGGGTGATACCACCTTCCGGCTCGCTACTTGTCTGCGTTTGGGCGCTCCTTGCGGGGCTCCACATCGCTGTCAGTGCGGTGAAGCTGTCGACTGCCTCGGACACCATGGCCTATCCTGCAGTAGGAGCGCAGGCCGGATAGCACGGCACGCCAGCATTAATGACATCATCCGTCGTGCTCTTGTCACCGCCGGGGTGCCAGCTGTTTTAGAGCCCAACGGCCTGGCACGCGACGATGGGAAGAGACCAGATGGAATGACCATAATGCCCTGGAAGTTAGGCAGACCTTTGGTGTGGGATGCAACATGTGTCGATACCCTTGCGCCATCCCATCTTCCTAGCACGGCGGGCTGTGCTGGGGCGGCTGCTGCAGGTGCAGAAAACCTCAAACGGCGAAAATATTCCAACCTGATTGGGAGTTATATTTTCGAGCCGTTTGGGGTTGAAACTCTAGGGCCATGGGGTCCGAGTGCCCACTTGGTTTTTCGAGATATCGCCAAGCGGTTAGTCGACTCTTCACGTGACCAGAGGGCTGGCCTTTTTCTTGGCCAAAGAATTAGCATTGCCATACAACGTGGTAATGCTGCCAGCCTTTTGGGCACTGTTCCTGTTGACAGCGATGCGGACGAATTTTTCGATGCCCTATGATTCTTTTGCTTATTTTATACCTGTACATATTATTATTTTAATTGTTAGCTTATTTTATGTAAATAGTAGGTCATTTATTAGTTTTTAAATTATGTACACAATGACAAATGAATAAAATTTTACAATGATTAGGCCCTACAAAAAAAAAATTTTGGTAAATATAAACAAAATTTTAAGATATTCAAATTATACAAGCAAATAAAATTATTTAAATATAAATATATAACCACAGTTCAATTATCAAAATTAAAATATAACAGTCACAGTTAACATGGAAAAATATATAACGTAAGTTGACAAAACAAATAGGTCAAACGTTATAATAGTCATTCAAAATGTTTTTCAAATAAAAAAATCATTGATGGTGTAATAGTTCTCTTTGCTATTTTTTTTTTAACTTTCAATTTAAACTGCACCTGGGTCAATCCGCGGAAATCCATTAACGGCGAATATATGCTAATAATAAATTAAATATTATAGCTTAATTTTTTTTTTACTTTACATGACATTTCTTAAATGTTTTTACGTAAGGCGCCGCTATCTAAAACCCTATTTATTTTCCAAAAATTGTCAATGCACTTTCCGTTTTTTTTTTCATAAATTGAAAGTACATATTATCTAGAATAACATAATAAATCATGAAGTTATTTGATAACAAAACACATATAATAATGAATAAAATAAATTTTGTCACGGAAATTCGTCAACACCGTCGCGGCACCGTCAAACTTATATTTTTCGTATATTCTAACTACCTACCGCGATCGAGAGGCCACCCCGCCTTTCCTCAATCTCTCTTACGAAGCGGAGCGGAGCGCACGTTAATTTTATTCACGCAGGTGTCTCAAATTTTTCGACTTACATTAGCTTGTGAACAGTTTGTCAAATATTTACATCATCACCATTAACAGAGAAAATCAGGCAAGCACCAATACTAGATTTTTTTTAAATATCCACGCGTGTGTATTTTATGTACAATACCATAAATATGGCTGCTTAATGCTAGTTGCAGCGTGGTATTTAGTTAAAAAAATCATATGAAGTCATATAAGTCATAACCATCATCATCATTACCATTTGTTCTGTGTTAATGGTAATGATAATATGTGAATGGTAATGACATACTGTGTTTTTATCTCATATAAATTCCGATTATAAGTGATTGTTTGCTTTAAAAAATATTCAAATTGTTAGTTTAAGTCTGATGGCGATACAACTGTAATGAAAAAAGCAACTATTACCAGTTTATGCGTGTGTGCCGAGAAAATATAAAAATGTGACCATAATTGATGTAGGTAGGTACCCGAAGAAAGCATTAGTGAGATAGAGAAGAAAATCCCAGAGAACTTGCAGCCATTCAGAGGAACTCTAGAAGTTCATCAAGTGTTGTGGAAAAACGGAATCCCGAATTTAACACTTCGAAATGCAAGCTGCTTCAAATGTGACTGCGGAATCACGTGTGCTCACGGGAAACATCTTGGTTTTTTTAATACCAAGTTTGAGCTCGTCTCCTATTCCCGATACTGAAGTAATAACCCTCATAGCTTACAAATAACAAATATTACTAACACCATGCAGGCGTCCACGTCAATTGTAGAAAATATTTCTGTTGCTGGACCTTCTAACTTAAAGATTTTATCTAATAAAAGAATTATGATAAAAAAATCTGAAAACTAATATTAATGTAAGTATTTCAAATTAGATCTCAATGATAATATTGATTATTGAAGAATAGTTAACTACAATTTAGCAAATTTTGTTAAGGCTACTTTTGTATTTTTTTAATTTCCATAAATTAATGTGAGCTATAACAAAAAAAAATATTTTACTAGAAATATTTAAATAAACTAGTTGTACGAATAACTTAATTACCAAATAATTATCCAAAAATAATTTCATCAATGAATAATTACATTGTTAGATTTTTTTTTTAAATTAAACCATTCGGTTGTCATTGTTATTGTTTAGAACATCTTTACTTCGGTATCAATCGTTGATTTGTGATAGGTATTTTATTACGATTATAGCGATTCAAAGCAAATACATGTGTTATTTACTCGATCTCATCATTCCCATTAACTTACTGTCATTACCGTTAAAGAAAAGTCATTACCATGCTATAAACGTCAGTACCATTTAAATTAAATAACTTTGAAAATCGATAACTTCCGATTCTCGCGTTGGATTTTAGTGCCTTCAGTAGTTTTGTAAACGTTATTAAAAAACCTTTAAATTTATTGTGTATAGCACGCATTCCCACCAGTTTAAAAAAAAGATCAAAATAAATAAGAAAGAATCAAAACGGCGGATCCACCCACCTACCAAGAATATCAGATTTCTTAATTTTGCTATTAACGCACCTAAACATTATTGTTGTTTTGTCGTGATTTCGTGAAACAAGAAAAATAGCTCGTAGAACATTTTAGTGATTCCATTATTGTTAAAGTCTCTCTTTGAAAGAAAGAAAATAAAATCATTCTTTAACAGACTTTTCTAGAGGCGGGGCAGCGTAGAAAATAGTTTAATAATGGAAACAGGGGAGCAATGGTGGCCCAGGGGAGGCCCAGAGGAAACAGTCGCGACTTACATAACATAATACAAGTTGTAGGTCGAAGCTTAGAACCGAGAAAGGCGCTTTACTTTGTACAAATTACTAACTTCGCCCTGCGGTTTCACCCGCATAAGTAACGATCACGTGGGAATATCGAAATAAAAAATATTTTATGTGTTAATCCTTGTCATAAACTATCTGTGTGCTAAATTTCATCCAAATCCGTTCAGCCGTTTGTGCGTGAAGAAGGAACAAACATAAAAACACGCTCACAAACTTTCGCCTTTATAATATTATTGTGATGTTATCGCCACTTTCAAAACGGTGAAGGAAAACATAGTGAGGAAACCGGCATGTCCTAGAACCAAAAATTCGAAGAATTGGTATAAGTACCTACCAACCAGCACTGGGCCCGCGTGGTGAATTAAAGCCCACTCCTTCTTCTCCTTCTTCTCTTGTGTCCCAGAAATGGGAACAGTGGGAGCTGATTACGAGTATGTAATAGAAACATTATTTCTAATGACCCGTTTTTCGAGCACTATGTTTCAGTACATAGGACTTCGCATCGGCAAGTTCTTAGAATCCTGAGTGTGGAGAACATTATTACAACTAACTTTTAGTTTAACACGTTAATTATTGCCACATCACGCGACGTCGTCGCTGTGGCCGTTAACGCGACGTCACGTGATGGTGCCTTTTTTTTTTTTTTTTTGTGGATGGGAAATCATCCAATGACCCCTCCCGCTCTGGGTGGAGCAGAAGGGAGTGTCAAACTCTTACTGACTAAAACCCACCCGTGTTCCTTTCTTAGCCCTTTGTGTTCCGGGGTAGCGGTAACCCTTTCGGACAACCCCGCTGCACGTGATGGTGCCTTACAATTATGTACGAGCCATAAAATAGCGGCCGCAGAGCATTGGGATCTGGTATTTCTTTTGGCCACTAGGGCCACAATAAAAACAACGTTCAACGAATTTTTTATTTTGGCCATCTATGTATGTAAGTTGAGCATTTTGGCTTGGCAATAAATGTGTTAAACAGAAGTCTAGATATTAAATTCCAGTTTTCTAATTTCAAAAGTGACGAACTTCCATACTATTATCCCCTATTTACCTCATTTAGGGGATACATTTTCAAAAACTCCTTCCTTAACCCTTTGACCGCCACGGTCGTGTATAGACGACAAATGAAAACGTGCACAAAACGCCACCGTCGGCTAATGCCGACAAGAAAACACCATATTTTAAGTATATACACAGAAAACTGAATTTAGTTTATTTATTTTGTACTTAAAACATGGTGTTTTCTTGTCGGCATTAGCCGACGATAGCGTTTTGGGCACGTTTTCATTTGTCGTATAGACGACACGACGACGAGACACACGACCGTGGCGGTCAAAAGGTTAATTGCTTCCTTTTAATTGATGATTTAAAATTTTAATTTATAAATTGAACTAAATAAGTGTAATAGTGATATAAATAATTTCAAATGTTTGCATGCCGATTGGTAAAATGTGGCTGAGCTAAATGTAATCTTAGGAACTATTATGTATTACCCATATTTTCAAAATAAAATTCTATTCTATTCTTAGTACTCACCTTCGTTATATAAGGTGTTTCAAAATCAACTCTACAAACTTTAAGAGTTGCTTAAGACCATCAATCTGAACAACTTTCAATAAGGGGTCAACTCCGAAATCACGAAAAAAAATTAGCTGTTTAATACAAAAGTTCAATACCTACTTGACCAAAATGTATGAAACAGCTGAAGTATGACGTTAGTAGATCTACATCGGGTCCATGTAGGGCCCGGAAAAAGCGTCCGTGAAGCTCCTTACTCAGCTATACTTCCATGCGATCATTAGTGGCTTGCGTCAGTTCTCTTTAGGCAAGGAGAGCGGGGTGAGGCCCTTGCCCACCGTGACTACATCTCGATGCATCTCCACGTCGGTTTCTATTCCTTGAGACTGCATATCTCGCGATTGTGAAGGGTCTTAGCGTTTAAAAACCCTCGATCTCCACAAGTTCGCGGGATATACAGCGTCATTACCGATGACCGTGGGTGATGCAATCGATATGCAGACAGCAGCGTACGGACCCTCCTATCCAGGGCGTCGAGTTCGGTCTGAGTCAATTTGAGTATGTCGAAAGAGTAGTTACATCAAAACCGGCATGACCCAACCGTTGAAGGCGTGCACCTTGTTTCCGCTTGATAGAAAACTATTTTCAGGTGGCAAAAATCTAGCCCAAGTATCACTTCTTGATTGGCAAACTATCCAATAAGTCAAGGACCTTAAAACAAATACATTCCGGAAATATTTCGGATTCTGTACGTAAATGGGTAATTTCCAAATAAAAATGGTTGTGTACTAATTTATTGCACATTGTATTGTAACGAGTGTATTACAGTCCAGTGTCGCGTGATTTATGCGTCTGCATATTTTAATACTGCATGGAATGGATAATTTTGTAATGGTGGACTCAAAAAAAAAAACTCATAAATAAACTTTTCTAGGCTGTACTTAAGTGTATTTTCCAGGTACTTTTCACTAACAACAGAAAGTGATGAGGATCTATTTTCACAAATTCTTATCTATAAACAAAACTGTGGAAATGATAATGGTGCTGATTGTTAGTGTCGATTAAGCTACACTAGTCAAAACTCCGTCAGCCTGGAATTGCCTTTTCTGTCAAAAAAAAAAAATGTTTATCATCTTAAATAACTTATTCTAGTTACAATGGGGATTAGTTTGCTTATGTTAGGATGCTCCGCCCTTCCTCAGGTTATATAATTGTTACCTATTTAGTTACTGAGCCTTTTCAAGCTAATGTAAGCTTATACTCGTACAAATAAAAACAAAAAAAAAAAAAAATGAAAATGCAGTATTTTTATGAAAGGCAAACACCGCGCTAGGGATGTGTGTGTTATGTGAGTAGGAGGTGGTGTGGAGGTGAATGTGTATGTGAGAAAACAACAAAACTGAATACCAATATCTAACATGAAGAGTCTTCGCCTCATTTTGAATGACTCTATTCACTCACGAAAATGACAAGAAAAGGCTGTATTCATAAAACGTCAAGTTTTATTGAAATACCAAGAATGGACGGGCACCCAAATTATCACCTACTAGAGAATACATCAAAACTTGAGTACCTATTCGAAACTCAGCCACACTTCACAACGCCGATTCTCAAGTGAGTGAGAGTATAACAACCAAGTCTACAAATAAACTACTGCACTTCTCACTCTTGAATGTTCCCGATACATGAACGGAACTTCGGGAGCTACGGTTAATAAACTGGTTTGTTATAACAAGACAAAGTTGTGGAGTTAACAGAATTCTCTGTTGTTCCTGGAGAATCATCAAGTCCGATAGACGATCTAACTTGTTAGGTTATTGATAAACATTAGTTTGTTGTTTCTGTATTAATATTAATATGGGTGAAAAGGTTAGATTGGAATGAATTTTGTAAGGATGGATGTTATTATTTTGGACGAAGTAGAGGAACTTTTGAAGGCAATTAATAGGATTTCCTCTTGCGGTGTGTGTCCTAAATTGTGAATTAGTGATTATGATGAGGTCTCTAAACTGTGTAGAGATCCGTTAAAATTTTCATTTACCCTTTTAAAATGCACAGTCGTAAGATCAGTCTTTCTGAAAAGTCGTTCATTATAGCAAGTGAACTTTGACCCATGATAGAATAAGAAGTAGAAACAATTAACGCTCAAAATATCTAACTTTTAATCAAACAAACTTTATCAAATAACTTAAAAGCCTGTCCAAACGGCACGTGTACCTACAAATGGTAGTTCATAGAAGTTCAGCAAAGTTACGAGTCCCGAACGTTCTGAACTAATATTTTGTCGCCATCATTCATTCAGCAATCTTTGAAGTAGTGGTCAGTCGCTTTCGTACCTCAAGGTTCTTGTTGAAAACCGACTTTGTAACAGATTTGAAAGAACAAGGTTGACCAAGATTTTATGAATAACTACCAGGATATTTTTGAATCTGAAACGAGCCATACCGTCTATTTAACGTCTAAAAGTTTTATGTTTCGATATTGTAGTTGTAATTGGTAATCAACAATTAATAATTAGTAAATAATTAATAATTAATAGTAAATTATTAATCAATTAGTTGGTAATCAACCTATAAAGTTACCACTGCTTCAACATAGGCCTCCTCTTTCTATGAGAAGGAGTGGGCCATAATCCATCACACGGGCCCAAAGCGGCGGGGCAATTGCGTAACACATTATCGATCGGAATCGGTTTCATTTTGACAGTTCAACAACATTTATTGCGTTATTTACGTGTTGAGCAGATACATTTTTCGAACTTATGAAGCAATGGATTAGCAATTTGCTTCAAAATGATTCAGATTCTGATTAATAATGTGTTACGCAATTAGGGTGCGGGTTGGTGGATGTCACATGTCTTCGAATTTTTTGGTTCTAGGACATCCGATTTCCTCACGATGTTTTCCTTCACCGTTTTGAGAGCATTGGTGATGAATAAATTTTATACAAAGTAAAGTGCCTGTTTGTGTGCGAATCCACGACCTTCAACTCGTAAGGCACAGTTGTTATATTGCATGTATGCTGCATTATTATATTGTCAACTGAACAGTTTTTATTAAAAACAAACATTTTTGTGAGTGCTGTCAAAAAACCTAACTCATCATCATCATCTGCCTAACCTTTTCCCAACTATGTTGGGGTCAGCTTTCATTCAAACCGGATGCAGCTGAATACCAGTATTTTACATAGAGCGAATGTCTATCTGACATCCACACACCAGTTACTGTGTAATACGATACCCCTTGGTAAGACTGCTTATCAGACTTTCAGGTTTCAGACGATCCGTAAAGATCCATGAATGACAGCTGGGACCAACGGCAAATGTAAAGATGGTCACCCATCCACAGACCAACCGCGGCAAGCGTAGCTTAACCTGATCGATCGATCCGTGCGGCTCTTATTACTTGGCCATAAGCCCCTCAAAAAACTTTGCCCAAAAGAGGCCGCAGTCCAGTACCGTGAGCAGTATTCCCTCCATTTACATGTACAGTGAAAAAGGGACTTAAAAGAAAATCTTGGCGTATTTTTTATTATTGCGTGACTTTATGTCCTACAATAACAATGGAGCCAGTCCACCCTAAGTCAGGAGTGGACAAGTTGGCAAAGCGGTTTAATTTCGCCGACCGTTCAAACTTCCATAAGAGGATTTTGTTACAAAACCAAGGCGAGTCTTCGTACACCGGTGTGTGGCAAAAATACACAGTGTTGCCCCCGCCAAAATGTTTCCTCCACTTTTTGTCGTTTCAATTGAATTTCATATTTTAACGAAGTAAATTCTGCACAGTGATGTTCGCGGTAACTTTGTTGGTTTTCAATTTTGCCCATTTTTTGTTCCCTAGTGTAGTCCCAGCTTTGTGTGTACCAAGTTTTGAGGAATTTAAAACATAGTTCTTTGTGTCCACAACTAGCTGTTTATTCTGCATCTCTGTCGGGATAAAGAAGAGGTTTCGTGGCTTTTTTTCGTGGCACGCTTTTGTCGTTGCGTCACTTTCGTGCACTCACTTTCATAGCTGCCAGTAACTTTTCGAATAACGTTATATTTTTCAGATTGCCATTGTAGGTACGTCAGCAAAGGAGATAAGTATGCAGGGTCGTCAAATATAGCTGAAGTGTACTAAGAAACCGATTGATGTTTTTGAATTAAATTTAATTTGATAAATGAACTGTTTGTTTTCTATTAATTAAATTAAATTTTATTCGAAAACATCAATCCTGTTCTTACTAAATTTCAACTATATTCGACGACCCTGCATACTTATCTCCTTTGCAGACTGTACAATGGTACAAAGATCTTTTGCTGCGTTTCCACAGAAGGAACTAACGCCGTCGTCTTGTTTTTCAATAGTGTAGTCATCTACAAGAATCCTTTGGATCCTCAATGAAAAAAAAAACTAAACTTTTGTAAAATTGTCACAAAATTGTATGAAATAAACAAAATGGGATCTATAGTTCAGATTTTGATCACGCGCCAAAAAATACATTAAATATATTTTTTTATATGGCATTTCAAAAAAATCTTTGCTCTCTATATATAAACAAATAACTGTTCGTTACAGGAACTGATGGACGCTAGTGACGGCGCCAAACAAGTAGCCGAATTCTTGGCCGAGTCCATTTAGGTTACCATCGATACGCCAAGAAGAATACAACCAACTTACTAGAAAAAATATTTAATTTAATTTCCTTTTTGTAACCTCTTTAATATCTCGTCTCATTAATCAAGGGGAAGTGCATTAGTTTAAAAAAATAGTGTCAGTGTAAAATGTTTTATTTATGAGACCTAGGTACGTCTAGAATTTTAAGTAGCCACCTTTGAGCACGGAAACATTTTAGCTGGGATTACTTTCGCGGAAATTAAAAACGGTACTTTCTACCTTTATAAATACAAACTCATCTAGTTTTAAGAAAACATTTTACATTAGTCTTTGTTTTTTTAACGATATTTTTCATACCTTAATGTTTCGAGTGTTTCCACTTGAGTGAATAAACTGACTATAAAGTCATTATTAATTTTGTACAATGCGTGTACATACACTGAAAAATACATGACAAATATATCCATTATAAAAAATATATGTATGTAGTACTCGTAAGTCCGTAACATCGAAAAGAAAAACCATTCCATTTGACGTCACACAGACACAACTTGTGCACACACTTCCGTAGTTCCGAGGATCCCTTCAATCACGGCAAAGCCCCGTTTTAATCCAAGCAAACGCTTTCCCCTCCATTGATCCAGATGAGTTCCACCTTTATTATGCTTCTTCTCTGGAATTACAAAAAATAGTCAATTTTGTTACCTCAGTGTCGCTGCAATATTAATGGAATCGCAAGATAGAATCCCTCACGGCTCCGACGCCTCTTTGCTACTTTAATAAGAAAACTTTTTTCTTCGATTGACAAAGTTTGTCAACGAGAAAAAATTACAGCCTGTATAAACACCTGGAGTATTCCCGTAGTTATTGCGTTTCCGAAACAATTTCTATTAATTGGAAATCGAATTTCGGTATGGAGGGCTCATTTTTTCTTTGAAGGAACCTGATATTTTGGCAGATTGCAATATAGATCCCGTAATTACGTATTGATTTGTGTTGCCTTTTCGTTTCTTTTATAATGTGGAAATATATGGGTAGGTACTGCAGAGTAAATATCATGCTTATAACTGATAATTTAAAATCAAACTAAGTATACTGGAACTGGAAAGAACAGAAATAGGAATAGTTTCTTGTTCAGGTAATTTAACATGGTACCAAAGCTTATTCACAGGTTAATACAAGTTGATACGATATGAGTCATAATCAGCTGATAATGTTCCCACTGCTGGGACACAGGCCCCCTGTCTATGAGAGTGGGCCATAATTCACAACGCGGGCCGCAGTGGGCAGCATAAAATATTACCTACAGTTACTTTATAATAAGATGAAACTGGGAGTTTTCATAATAACAATGACTTTCTTATAAAACCGTTTTATGCATCGTCACTCTTCCTTCTTACGGTCTATGCAAACGGGAGGCACTTGAAGCAGTAAACTGTAGGTATAACATAGAAGGCGTTAGGTTAGTCAGGCTTACATTTTCTTGTTAGAATTGGACGAGTTAAACAGTGTTAAATATTTAATGAATTTAGAAGAATAAGGTTTGTGTTTGTGGAGGTTTTATTTTTCTGTTGATCCGTGGATGGGTGACCATATTTACATTTTTTTTGTGTTTGTGGAGGTCAGATATGGCGTCGCTCCATGTAAAACACTGGTATTCAGCTGCATCCGGTTAGATTGGAAGCCGACCCCAACATAGTTGGGAAAAAAGGCTAGGCAGATGATGATGAAGGTTACTTTTTAAGTTGATTATGAGTAGGTATTTTACAAACAACGCGCTTAATCAAATAATTGTTCAGGTGATCTCTTCTCATGAAAAGAAGGCAGTATACTGTAGGATTGCATTGAAGAATTGAAGACATCGACTAGAAGAATCATCATAATTCGCATAGAAATGCCGGAGATGCAGTATTATGCATATAACTTCATATACTTACATAAGAATAATTACCTAATGTAGTATAATACCAAAACCTTCGTGAAAGTATTTAGATTACGTTAATGAAAGAAAATCGCTGACATACAAACATACCTACATTCGTATACGGGTAGAATAGAGAACCTCCTTTTTTGAAGTCGGTTAAAAATTGCATTGTTTGACACTTGCCGGTATTCAGCCCACACCCTATTCTAGAAACCGGTCCTTTTACTTCTGAACCAGCAATATCCAGCAACAAAATAGAAAATAAAAACGTTTCTACAGTGCGATTGGGCATGCCACATTCTGTACGACAAGTCAACCAAAAAAATGAACTCGCGAATGTCGTTAGCGCATTCGAAAAAATATTCTATTCGGCACGACTGGACTTTAATAAAATTCGTAGTGCGTTTTCTAGATTAGCTGGATTAACAACTTTATTATAATTCTTAACATCAATACAGATACATAAAGTCATGTCTTCTTTCCATACTACACTTTTCGTACTATATAACACTATCTGCTATAGTTGACTATCGATAGTTTGCCAATGTGCCTAAAATGTAGACTATCGATAGTTTTCCAATAGTATTGGGTATGTTTTAACAGCAATATAATTAAATGAAGACCATTCAGTTAGACCAGTATATTTTTTTTATATTGCTACCGACCTGTGTTACTTACTGCTTTTTTAAAAGAGAAAGAAATATTTTGTCTAACATTTATAAACAATACCGTTGCACGTCGGCAAACTATCGATAGTCAACTCTACTATCTGCTACGATCTTTAGGTATCCTATATACTCCTTTTGCCTTGTTTACTTTCATACATCTCATCTCATCTCAGTTATCGTAATACTTCTACTAAATTGGGAGTAATTTGCGGTTATAAATCGGTACCAGGTAACTCATTAGAATTTCCTTGAAATGAAAAAACTATATGGTGTCTATTGAGATATAGTTTTGTAATTTCGATTGATATTTAGGACCTATATTCCATTTGTATAAGTAATTATATAAGGGTAAATAAAAACCTCGTGACTTAGTTAACCGACTAAACGTAATACCAGTCACTCCTATTTCTGTATAAAGGGTTTAAAGTAACGCAGTAAGTAAGTATCGCAGTGAAAATCTTTCGCGGTAAACTGCACCGAAGTCAAGTAGTATTGCAGTGAAGATCAATCGCGGTAACGTGCATCGAAGTGTAGTGGCTTCGCAGAGACATTCTTTCGCAGTAACGTGCATCGACGTGAAGTAGTATCGCGGCAGTGAAGATCTATCGCGGTAATGTGTATCGAAGTGTAGTGGCTTCGCAGAGACTGTCTTTCGCAGTAACGTGCATCGCAATTTTCTAGCATCGTATTAGCATTTATCGATATTTTGTGCGTCGAAATTCCGTTTTCTACTCAATTATAACGTTGCTAAATTGAAGAGTACAACTGTGACGTAGCATGACAACTGAATAGACTGGTATTATGTATAGTCGGTAAATTTATAAGAAGTATCTATACTATAATATTATAAAGCTGAAGAGTTTGTTTGTTTGTTTGTTTGAACGCGCTAATCTCAGGAACCACTGGTCCGATTTGAAAAACTCTTTCAGTGTTAGATAGCCCATTCACCGAGAAAGGCTATAGGCTATATATCATCACGCTAAAACCAATAGGAGCGGAGCACCAATGAAGAATGTTTCAAAATCGGGGGATTTTTTTTCCTATTGAGAGCTTCCGCTGCGTGCGCTGCGTAAACGGTTAAAGTTTCGCAAAAATCATATATGACAGAATTATTCCCCTTTAAAAGTTTTAGAAAAAAGTCTGCGACAACATATGTCTATCTTTTAAGGTTAGCTCACTATAACCTCTTTTATGCTAACCAAATTTGTTCTAAAATAATGCATTATTTGCGAAGGTGTTTTTATAAACATGGTATTAATCCTTATTCAAATAAATACGTTATTCATCACATGTATTTAATTTTGAACAAAATTGCCTCTGACATCATTTGATTTCAATGTATATCTTAGGAGATATCATAGTTTTAGTCTAGGACCCTTAGGAGTTGAGCAAAAAGAAAAAAAGTCTGAAGTTTTCGCCAAGCGAAAACGAAGTAATAGCGCAGGCCGGCGACACGTTGCGACGGGGTGGATCGGAGAAACAAAAAAAATTTACGCAGACGAAGTCGCGGGCAGAAGCTAGTAGTGAATATGAATAGAATGTAGACAGCTCGTATACCCCTTTATTCTCCACCCCAGTAAGCTAAAAGTTAATCTGTCTATGAAATATATTTCCTCTGCAGTTCTAACTGCACCGCCCTTACAATTTCGCAGCTAAAATCCGCCTTACCTGACTGCGTTTGAGTTGAAATCAATTAGTCTGCCAATCGCAGGCCCGTGGCGTGTAGCTAACAGAACTACCTCTACAAATCAAGGAGAGAGCGTTTCAATAGAACTAACCGTCAATAGTATCTGGAATTGATCGTACAATTGTGATTTTGGAGTATTCGCTTGACGGGAGCTTTGGTTGAACGGCTACGCTGTATAATAGGTAGCTTTCATCTTTGTTACTTTGAAATTGGAAGAGGAAAATCTTACTTTTATTGTGTTGCTTGTTTTATTGATAAATTTAAATTCGTTTACTTTATTCACAGCTACGCCACTGTAATTATATAATAAGACAGTTAGGTACTCTTCTTTCTTTCATTTATATAGGTAACTAGCTGACCCGGCGAACTTCGTACCGCCTTAGCGTAGCTTTGATGCACTACTTTATTTTGTATAGCTGACCTATCTTATGTATGAGTACCTATTCAATTTGAACTGGAATCTATAATATCCTCCATATAAAAATTAATCCTTATTTCCCTGGTCTCGCCATACCTGAGGACTTTACTAATGTTGGGATCTTATTGAGTGGACTGTATTTTGCTTCTAGTTTTTGTTGGCGTAGGTGATGTGTTGTATGCGTGTGTGGTGACTGTAATGCAAACTCTTTAATTTCTCCAAATAAGATTTTTTTTTTCTTTATATTTTTTTCCGTAAGAACCTTGTACAGAGTATTAGAAAACTACAAAAAAAAAATCAGCCAAATCGGTCAAGCCGTTTTCATGTTATGTCGTGACAACGGAAAACGGGTCTCATTTTTATATATATAGATAAACATTTGACTATTTCAATAATCAAGTATTCAAATACACAATCAAAAAATCATCGAACAAGAATTTGGTAAACATTCTTGTTGCTAAACTTTACTGTATACTTACCTACATAATTTTAATTTTGGGGTAACCACTGAAAATTAGCGCTGTGCTGTGCAGGTAGATATAGCACAGAATCATGCTGAGTGGAAGCCTTCTTGTCACAATCATGACGTGCAGTCGTCGACTATGTCTGTGATTATAGATATATTATGTTTTTATTTTTCCTTATTATTATAATTATCTATTTATATGCACGTATCATCAGGAATGAAATTGTCCACGTATCATCAGGAATGAAATTGTCCGGAAAAGAACAGCTATGTCGATAACTCCACATAGCTTGCAGAGTTAGCAAACTGAAGTGGCAGTGGGCTGGCTATGTTTGTCGAAGGACTGATGGCCGGTGGAGCAGACGAGTCCTTGAGTGGAGACCGCGTATCGACAAGCGTAGTGTAGCGTGTGACGCCCTCCCCCCCAGGATGGACGGATGACCTAAAGAAAGTGGCTGGAACGGACTGGATGAGGAAGGCGGAGGACAGGGTGCTGTTGCGCAGCCTCGGAGAGGCCTATGTCTAGCAGTGAACTGCGATAGGCTGAGTTGATTGATTGATTGATGCACGTATTTCTGTGACAAATAAATCTATTTTTCTTTCTTTATTACAATTTCCAATAATTCACGTATTTATCTCGTCTGCTCGACATCCGTATGCCACAGGTATATTTGCCTGACACATCCTGTGCTGGATTTCCATTTGGTGTAATCTTGAGACGCACTTTGTTTGTTCGTTATTTAATTTAAAGTGTATTACAGTCATACTATAACTTTATTTCTTTAAAATGCGTTTTTTTGTAGATATAATGGCACCTTGAATTTTCTTTACATTCTTGTAATTTGTTATCATGGTGGTGCTTTTGTGTTTTGTGCCATTTCTTTTTTGTGCACAATTTTTTTTGTATATGGAGTTTGTCTCTGGGTTCCTTTTTGTTTTTGTTTGAAAATAAAAACCTACGTGAAACAATAATCGTAGCTAAATAAAATGAAAAAATATGTAGTGTATGTTTACTTCCAATGTGTGGGAAAGAATCTTTATTAAACTTATTTTTTTATGTTATTAATCCAGTGTTGTTTTAATAAAGCTACTTAGTAGTAGTAAGTAAGCTTTTTTAGTAGCTTTATACATTTTTTACTCTTTTAAAAATATATTATCCGTTTCTGTGGTTTTTCCACTCAGTTTACCTTTTTGGTTACTATGATTATTATTACTTCTAGGGCCGAGATTTGAAACAAAAAGAAACAAACTTTTCTACAGTGTCGTGAAAACATTTAATTTTTTACTTATCAATATAAATACAGTCGTTCGTAATATAATACACGAATTGTTACATTAAATCGATGTAAAGCGATACAACTAACGAATATTTCGTAAATGCTTGTCGGTATGTCATGTTGTATTCAATTTAACTGTTTTACTGTTTTTGGATGAACAAAGTTTAAAATTAAATCAAAATTGTTACACAATGGAGTTTTTCCGAGTAGTTGTATTTTAATTTGTCTTTTAAAACTGAACAAAAAGGAAAATTATTCCAATAACATTTAACGTTTTAATTTTTGCCTAAAAATATCTATTTTGCGTCCCCGGTCGGGCAGTTTTTTACTTTTATGCTTAAGTTCCAAAGCGTGTTTAACGTGCTGTAAGTGATAAAAATGATACATGTGTTAATTCTCAAATATTATTTCCTCTACATTTGACAAAATTGTATTCGCCCTTATCGCTAACAAAAACAGTAAAACAGAGTGAGACTAGTAAATTAAAATTACAGTTACTGGTAAAAAATTACAGGTAGGTACGTTAATACGTCTAATACTACTATAAATACAAATTATGTTAAAATAGCAAATAAATCAGACTTTCATTGTAGGTATCATATCGAATGGCACGAGTTTTGAAAGGATGGAAGGACCAATTTTCATTTTCGGTCTTGTTGGATTGTTAGATTGTTATGCGCGACGCGACTTTGCTGTGACTGGCTATCAATCCGACACAAGAGAATGTATGGGACCGTGAATAAGTGAAAATGCGATCAAAATTCAATTTTATGGATATTGGACAGTCATTTTTGTTACGCGTAGTCCTTAGTTCCATGTAACTATAAATAATTTTCTTGTGTCGTCGGCTTGTTAAAATAACTACAAAAAGACATATATTAGCCTAGGTATGTGGTTAGAAAGATATCATAGGTACTATTTTTCTAGAAGTCAAGTATATGGACCAAGTTTCACTTACAAGAGTAGGTAATTAAATATTATTTAAGTAAGTATAACATTAACTACAAATACAATGTAGTACAGAACGTGTGATACAAGATGTATATATCAAATATAATCAGTAAAATATATTTTATTGTCGAATTTGGAAATAAATGCAGACATGACAAGAGATGAAATTTTCATGCAAATATGAGTTCGGATTTTTAAACGAACGTGTATTTGATTGAGATAGACAAACATGAATAAAAACGATTATTTTTCTATCGCTCTTGCTTTTTTTGCTTTAGTAGGTTAGAATTTAAAAGCGTGTTTTATTTGCTGACAATAGCTCAACCGCATAGAGTTTCTTTTAGTTCCTTTTTCGATCCACGTGTTTTAATTGATTTTTCTAATTTTGAAATTATTTTATCAAATGTTCTGTCACTGTGGCTAACGATGAAAGTGACCACTATGTCGATTATATCCGTCATGTCTGCAAAAATCAAATTAAACAAGTACTTAAGTAAAAAATCAGTCAATTACATTTCAGTAAAAACATAATTATTTTGTTACTAAAGATTTTAAATAATTACAATTTACTAAGTTGAAATACTTCAATCGTCTTAAACTCAAAGATAGTTACTACTCGAATAATAATAGTATATACAGTCTCGAATTAATAATATCTCGAAAAAATCACAAACATTGGTATTGTGTCTAAATCTAGAAATAATTAAGTAGTAGGGTTACGAATCGTCTAAAAATATTGTTTTTTAAGAAATTATTTGGCCTTTTAAATAATTTGATCTAATTCTGGTAAACAGTTACGAACGAATGTAATAGAAAAAAAGAATGATTTCATTTTGTTAACAAAATGTACGGTCTTACTATTGGTGTATGTTATCCCCTCCAACTTAACTTGATATACTTTTACTAGGTGGGTTAAACCATCAAACCCATCACAATATCTTTACTTAAAATAGCTTGCCAATCAAACTTGTCAAACCAATTTGTGCTTAATAAATTATATTTTTCTAGCTCAAGACAACTCGTTATCCTGCCAGTTGTACAATCCAATCGACACATTTTACAAAATTTATTTACAAACATCCTAAGCGCAGTATGAAGCGCAAACTAATTACATTTCACTATACATACAGTAATACAAATGTAGGTCTGTAGTAACTTTCAGTGGCTTAAGCTTAGTCGCCTAGTTTAATAGGAATCTCATATGAACACCAAGCTCAGAGACTTGATACTTTAATCTCATTTCGAAATCGCCCGCAATTTCAGAATTTTGCTATATATTTTTATGGGCGTGACTTTCGAATCAGAATACTACGATAAAAGACCAAAAGATCAGCGTTCGAAGCTATCGTACGATGAAGGAGTTGTTAAAATTGCTATCAACGGCAAAATACAAAAATGACAATCATCTAAGAAGAGATTGTTTTTAAATTGCCAATCTTTTTAATACCAAAGTTTACATTAAAAATCTCTTCCGCAAGATCTTAATTTCGAATTCTCGTTGAAATAATAATTTAATCGCACATTACAGTTAGCAAACAACGTCAACACAAATCATACGAATTTCGAACATTTCGAGCCGTTGGTGCATTCTGACGTAACACAGATGAACGATGATGTCATAACTTAATTTTCTCTAAACGGTTGAGCAAATATTTCGTTCAGTAGCTGTTGATATTCCGCCGCATTGTAAAGATAGTCGTCGTCATCGAGTATGCCGGTCGCATTATATCTGCAATAGATTTTGTTAGTGGATTTTATTATATTAGATTAGTCCTGCATTTAAATATTTATGTTTTTCTTTTTGTTTTGTTCTTTTCTGCTGCAGCTTCTAACAAAATATTCTTGTTTCCCATTGCTGTTTAGTGTCGAATTATGTCTTACCTTGGTGTCTCTCGTTTTCTTCGTGAATTTACTTCAGAAGCCACTTCTACACAGAGAACAACGAAGTGACTACTGCAAGGATATCTGTGAACAAAAATACTGTCTAATGAAACGTCCTTCCCGTTACTTTATCAACTTTTTGTCGAGCAGCAGCAAATTAGCAACGAATAAACTTTGTTAATTCCTTGAACCCTTCTAACAAAATACACTTCTACTTTAAATTGAATTATCAAAATGGACGGGAGAACCCCAACTTTTAAGCCACTAGATTGGGGTCGTGATTTTGAATTTTAAACTCTGTGAATTGGAGAACTAAGGTTCTATATTGATAAATAGAATAAAACTAACAATTAAAGGGCTTGGATTTCAAGTTGAACGTAATTCTAATACATTTGAATGACGTTTTACGTGTCAAGTCTCAGAGAACAGCAGCATTTGGAGCGCCATTCTGTTATGCAAACATTTTCCATACTGTTGCTTGTTACTGGAATTTCTCAGTCGATTCTTAAATACAGATGAAGGTAAAATGTCTCGATAAAATGTGAAAGTAAATCGAAGACTTGGATTATTGAAAAGATATAGTGAATGTTTTAGTTTTGAAGTGATTATTATAGATTAATACTACCTTCAGCAGGCAGTAGTATTAATTAGTATTATTGGTAGTTTCAACAATTTGTATAAAGCTCTTCTTTCTGATAATGTTAATATACTCCGTTAAGAAAATGGTAATGAAAAAGTTAATGAATTTATTTTAACTGATGCGAAGGAGATCCTTATACAAAGTTAGAAGTATATTTTACCTCTCCTGTGCAAGAAGTTTATGTGAGTGGAGTGAGGAGCCCAGGCCGCGATTGGCAGGATCTCCGTTCTGCCACTCCTGACAGTAGCTGTCCAGGGCACGCTCGCCGTTCGCGCGGGAGCCATGCCAGACTATTTTTTGTGGCCTAGAGATAAGAGAGGATATAATTGTAAAATAAAGAAAATTAAAACGTTTATTTGCGGTAAACATGATACAGAGAGAGAACACACGCAAAAAATATACAGAAAAAGTTAATGTTGGGGAAAATATGCATCACATTCACGCAAACGGTCATTGCTCAGCATAATGCTACGACCCTATGCAAGATAGAGCCACAGCGCTGGTAAAAAACTTCGCTGATGGTTGTAAAGATATAATAATTGATTGATTTTTTTAGTTAGTCTTCTTTAAAAAAAGAAAAATGTTTTACTGTTTTCACAAACAAGGACGATTTAGGAATACAACCGCTATAGTTGTAGAATGATTATATCAATCGATTTCATTCAATAAAATTTCCTTTTTCATAAAAGTTTAAGTTCAAAGCCGGCCGGTTTTAGGCATAAGCACGAGTAATTCATATCGGCTTAACGATGCCTATTGATAAAAAAATATTATGAAAGCTCGTGAGAGTGATATGATTAGAATGGAGCCTTTCATTTCGTGACACGATAGTAATTATTATTCAATAATTAATTAGTGCGAATGCAGAACATTCTCGCACAAAAAATGATCAAAAGATCGTGTCGTTGACGCTCATTTATTTTTCTGGCTCGATTAAAATATTGATGTGTCATCAACCTTAGTTGCACCTTAATTGGGTAACACACTAATCCACTGCTAAATATGTTTGAAAAACTTGTTTGCTCAACAAAGTAAATAACACAATGAATGTTCTTGAACTGTCAAAATGAAAGCCGGCAGTGCGGCAGGATCATTTCCAATGCATTTTGATAAAGAATCATGATGTTTTAAGGTTGATTTATAATCTATACTAATATTATAAAGAGGAAAGATTTGTATGTATGTTTGTAACGAATTGGCTCAAAAAGTACTGGACCGATTTTAAAAATTCTTTCACCATTTGAATGCTATATTATCACTGATTAATATAGGCTTTTTTAATTGCAAGAAAAAAATAAAATGTTTAAAAAATAAATGTCCACCCGTGCGAAGCCGGGACAGGCCGCTAGTAAAAAATTAAGCTTTATGATCGAGAAAAAAAAATATAGAAATATGGACGCAACCGCTTTCGGGGTGAACAGAACATGGGTTTAAAATAAAGAAAGAGTTAATAAATATATTATCATAAATAAGTTGCTTACCAATGTGAGTCAGTCAGAATATTCCTGCCGTTGAAGCTGTATATCCTGGCTCCAGCCGTCAATGCGCCATTGCCATCGAACATGTCAGAGAATGACTTAAACAGGACTTCGCCATGAGTGTTCACGACTGGCAGATGTCGGTCGGAGTACCGAACTATTGAGTTCAGATTTTGGATCCTAGGAAAGTGATTTTGTTACATTTTAGTCCGTTTCAACACTCAAACAGATAATAATTTACGAGGTTTGAATTAGTGGTCAGTTACTGATTTTATCTGCAACTAATACTGCAGCATTATGAGGTGTGTTAAGTTCAACACTGGGATAAGACCGTACAAGTGAAAATCAGCGCCATTTCATTAAAACCATTTGCCCTGGCCCTCGCGTCGTCGGGGCAAAATATAATGGCACATAACACAATGTTGGCCACGTTAAATAATATTAATAATAATCTTTCTTACATAAGAAGTGGTTACAAATTGTGTGAAGTCCCTGACACTTGTGCTAGGTGGTACCTGTGTTATAAGAGCCAGTGCCCTCTCCCAGGAGAAAATACTATTAGTAACTTATGCAATAAGACTAACAAGTAAAAAAAAAATAATAATAAAGAGACTAAAAAATTAAGTTTATTTATGTTAGAAATGCCTGTAATGGTGATTGTGTGTTTGCGTGTAGTGTGCGTATGAGTGTTTGTATGCGTGTGTGTGTGAAAGGGGAGGGTGTGTGTGAGTGTGTGTAAGTGTAATTTGAATTAAATGTTCAGGAAAGGTTGAATGGGATCACGAGTATGGGGTGAGGTTGAGTGCCTCTCATAGGGTATAATTGGTTATACGAAAGAGTTATAATAATTTGCTCTGTTTCGTCGTAATTGAGGGACAGTAGCCATGACTGCGGCTCTGCTTAGTATTTAATATTGCTAAAATTAGCCGGGAATTTGATTCCTGTGGTCTTATCCCAGCGCCGAACTGATCGCAACACACTATATTTTATTCAAGCAAAATGGAGAATACATTATGTTTGTGCATGAGGTATCTAGGAATAAAAATCCCTTTAATATCGCCATTTCAGTAAGTGCGATATCGAATATATCTAACGAACTATTTCCATTTTGTTACGAATACTTATATCCATTGTATTACCAGGACATTTTCCTTTTTGTCACCATTTTAATAAAAGGGCTTAATAATTAACAGCATCACTTACTTGCTAGTTAACAAAGCTCTAAAGGTGCCTCTGAAGCCAGCGCGCCTTCCTTGTCGGTAGCACGCGTAATCGGCGCGGCGTATACCATGCATGTTGCCTGGCAACGGCTCATTTAGTGCCGCTAGGTGGAGCTGTCAATGTTAAGAAACTTTTAGGGCAGAATAGAATAAACGTTTATTAATTTTCAGATATTTAGAATTCTTCAAGATAAACGATATAAGGCTTAGCGCGCACTGCATTTTTTTTTTGCGACAAGATTTTAGAATTATGCTATAAAATATCGCAGAAAATTTCGACAAAACAATCGATGGACTGTTCATTCTAAACATGGAGTTCGTACAAGTTGCTTGTATTGCCTTGCTTCTTCGGAAGAGGTGGAGGAAGATAAGAATTCATTAATATTGGATTTTTCTGTAGCGGCATCTACATCGCCACATGCGAACTACGCATCATACTGACATCATGCAAAATCCTGCATCGCGCAAGCATAGTTTACCGCGCGACTAGCTTATATAAAACAGCCCGACATGAATCGTCGGGCAGTTGCCCACCAAACACGACACCCGTCTAGTCGAAGGATCCTTTCTTTTCTATGGATGAGTGAACTTTACGGTGATTTAGCTGAATACATATATTTTCCCACCATTACGATTGCAGTTACATAAGTCGTAAATTTTAAAAATAAATAATATATTAAAAGAAACTCACGCTAGGTCCAGCAACAGGTGAATTTTCAACGAGGTTGGATATTGAGGGTACATGGACCAAACTGGCAGCTGGCATTGGCGGTGGCTGCACGGGCGCCGGTGTAGGATGCGTGGGCGCAGATTGGGTTACAAGGGAGCCTAACTGTTAGGAAAAACGTCATTTAAAATCATGTAATTTTTTGTCATATAAAAATCATTTGCAGTGATTCCCATCCCAATTTAGGTGTCAAACGATTCGATGTGGTGATAATAAATAAATAACCATTTTCATAATGCCACGTTAATGAATTCCCAGACCCCTGTACAGGGTTACATGAGCCAGTGCATTCCCCTAAATGTTGGGTTACAGATTATGTTATATCAACAAAAACTGATAAAAAGAAAAATCACATCATTATTTTATTTCACATGACAGAAATAGTTTTTGTTTTAGACTGTGCCGAGTTATCAGAATCTTAATCTAATAAATTATAATATAAATACTGTCTGAGAGACGCAAATATTCCTGCTCCCCCGATGGAAACAAAGGGGTGTTATTAAAAGATGCACTAAGTTGTCAAGGTTCATCATCTGCCTGCCTTTTCCGAACTATGTTGGGGTCGGCTTCCATGCAAACCTTGATTCAGATTCCATTCAAACCTTGATTCCATTCACCTGGATTCAGCTGAATATCAGTATTTTACATGGAGCGACTGATTATATCTGACTACCACCACCCAGTTACCTACCGGGTAATACGATACCCCTTGGTAAGACTAGTTGTCAGACTTTCGGGATTCTGACGACTGTCCAAGATTCACGAATGACAGCCGGGACCAACGGCTTAACGTGCTTTCCGAGACATGGAGGGCTCTTGGTGAGTTATGATGATCAGCCATTCACGGACCCACCGCGGCAAGCGTAGCTTAACCTGATCGATCGATCCGTGCGCCTATCCGTGGGCACTTGGCTACAAGCTCTTCAATTGGCAGTAAGTTGTAGATTTACGCATGTTGAATCAAAACCGAGATTAGTTTCAACAACACATTCAAATCGTCACCAGTCTAGCATCCTGTTCAATTTAGTCAAAATCCGTAGCTTATGCAGTTGCAACATACAAAGCTTACCAGTACGTATTGCCATCCGGAATTAACTTTGACAAACAAAGCCTGCTCTTCGACAACATAAGCCAGGGCACCGACAGGACTCGATGATGCGAGCTAGAAGCAAAATACTGGGTAAAAAACCGGAATGTAACATGTATACAGGGTATATACATGTATGGTCTTGTCATATTTAAACGTGTGGTACAGACCAACAAACTGAACCAATTTCTTCCAGGGACCACGATCGAATGATCGAGAAAAAATATCAGTTTTTTTGTTCTAAGACATGCCGGTTTCCTCACGATGCTGTCCTCCACCGTCATTTTAGAAATTTGTCGTCATATTTACAGGTGTGGTACTGACCATCAAACAAAAAAGGAGAATGCCGTCAAATATAGGGCGCCTTGTACTAAACGAAAAATCTGCTGTCACAACCAAACCTAGTGTATTTGGAGGAGAACTTAATGCCCTTCCTATATTGCTAACTATTTTTTACATGGATTCCCGAAATTTGTATTTATTTGCCATTATCTACTTAATATTTTGAGGTTAATTTCGTGAGAGTCACGAATGAACGATGACGATGAATGGTCGAGGCATCGCTAAGGATTATCACACAAATATTACGATATGGAACAGCACCTCAACGTTTTCGTTAAATAAGAATTTTAATTATATTTAAATAGTTCAGATGAAACCGAAATTGAAAGTAAGATCATCCGTGACGGCGCAACAGAACAAATGCAATACGTCACAATAAAAACGATTTTCTTTTTTTTGGATCGGTCCTCTTTTCTTTAAATGCTTAAAATGTATTCCAAAATATTAATTTAAATTAATACGACGCAACGCGTGCGGCGTGACCTAAAGAATTTTGACACACATAAAATATACTTACCTAATTTTATAGTAAATCGATGTCGGTAGGGACTTACGAATTATCTTCTTCATTTTAGAAGTTTGTTGGCAGGTACAGAGCACATCAAGCTACCCCAATCTGTCAGATTTCTTTGACAGATTTTCAACTTTAATGCAAGGAAATAAGGTTCATATTAAATTGGGAAAATTTGACAGATTGGGGTAGCTTGATGTGCAAAAATAAATAAACATACTTTTATTTTTGGTGTCCGAAATTCGGGAATCTTTATCATAACAAAAACGTAAATCTAATTTAAAAAATAGGAGTAATTTTATGAACTACATATATTTGGTTGTGACCCGCTCCCTCGCAAGTTGGTACGGTCCCATGGCATTCTCCTTTCAATCTAATAACTCTCTATAAATAATTTTTCAATCTTTAATCAGTTGTCCGATACAAAATTTCAATCAACCCAAATATATGGGTCAGCTGAATATTTTTCACGATTACGATACTGCTCTCATGGAGAAAGTGGTTCAATTCGATGGATCCTTGAATATGACCACGCATTTCTGATACTAGCTGTATATAGCCTTGCTGGAACATCCAGCAAAAACAGAGAATTCGTTTTTGTTTTTTGGGTACATAATAAGACAAGACCTTGAAAATTAAAAAAAATAACCAATTATCAAAAGATTTAACAGATTTTTTTGAGAGATGCATTTTTTTTAGTTTAGCTCAGTACGTCTTAATAATGGAAAATTCTATTGTAGTGCAGGCAGTCGTCTTTTTGTAATTTAAGGTCGTAGATTTATATAGTGAAAACTAGTCATACTTTCAACATTTCCTCAGTAGTTTGAAACACTGCTGCGCCTGGCACTGACTTGTTGGAGTCCTCTGTGTGATGGGTAGCTGGGTGCGACTGTACTGGCCCTGAAATTATAGTCAAGTTTTAAAAGAGATAATACAGTACTTGACATACACTTCATTAAGGTAGTTTGCGATTAAAAAAATAATGTATTTTTTTTCTTTCATCAACGCATCCTGATTAACCAGTCGGCAAGATCGGTGGCAAGACTGATTAGTGACTATCCTTGGTGCGCGTGCACCAGGTGTACCTGAGCTGCCGTTACGATTCCGCAGTTCTGTTTTAAATGTGCAGATTTTATAATGTACCGAGGTATCAGATTTGTACCAAAGGACCAGATTCCAATTAGTGACAATTGTGATAAAAAAACCCTTCATGATTAAATTCATTCCTTCATTTAAAAATTTTAAATTGTACTAACAATACAGTATATAATACAAATAAAAAATAGTACACCAACTATTTATGTCCTTATTTTATTGGTAAATTGATTTTTAAAAAACTAGATATTAAAGTTTTTATCTTAGTAATAGTTTTCATTTTGTTTTTTGTAATTTTAATTTTATTCTTTTGCTGTGCCGTAAGGCAAAAGGTGTCTGGAAGGCATTACAGGGTTCATATTTTTGTAGGTACCTATAATTAAGCCCTTTGTAACATCTTTATTAAAATAAAGAATGAGATACATGAATATGAAAAAGGTTTCGATGAAATTTCAATTGAAACAAATATTGACAGTTAATAATTTACAAAATTAATTGACTTTACATTATTTTAATGCAAGTCATATTGGTAATCTTTCCTACTGTTATGTATGATAATAATTTAAATAATACCACGTCAGTACACTAAATTCTTTCAAGATAGTTTGTGTAAAAGAATTAATACATCCATGATAATCACGGCTTTGTATAATTGAGTATGTCAGATTATGAACAGATTTTGTTTGTGTAAATACAATCACGAATGTCATTAGCTAGACATTAAAAAAAAAATGTCACAGGCTACGTTGTCACGTAGCCTTTTTTTTGTGGTTGGGAAATTATCAAGTGACATTCATTTTTCTTAAGGCACAACACATTGCTCACCTACCTCTGTTGGCTTCATACAGACACAAATGGGTGTCTAACAAAATGCAGTTTTCTATGTAACACCATAACTTACCATGTCTATCTCTGTCTCTATCCTTCAGGTCTTTCAGTTCCTTCAGAGCTTTAAGCTCGTCTAGAGGACTCTTTGCAACTATCATAAGGCAGCGTGAAAAGACAAAGATAATATTAATAAACAGGAACTAATAAGTAGTGAAGACTATGATATTAACATATTATATTATGTTGGGAAAAATACGAAAAAAAAACATCCAAATTGAGAACCTCCTCCTTTTTTGAAGTCGATTAAAAAAATAGAACCTATTACATTTACGACCATCATAATATGTAATAGGTACCTAATGCAAAAATATGCTTTCAAGCAAATCATATTGTTATTACAATCGGATTTTGACAATCCGAGGTTTCAGGTCAAGCTTGAAATATTCCGTTCCAAACATTGAATGAGATAATAATACCTAAATAAAGCGGGGTAAAGAATAGCAATAGCTTTCATTTTGACGGATCAACAACAACATTCTCAGCTTGTTCTTCAGCAAATGATGGAGAATTGTTCAGAATATAATCGGCCCTTGTGTTTGGCTTTCATCGACTATGAGAAGGCATTCGACAGTGTCGGGCACTGGGCAGTGTTCAACTGTCTCCATCGCTGTTAGATCGACGTTCAGTATGTGGATGTATTCAGGGAGCTGTACGACGCGGCATCAATGCAGGTCAGGTTAAAAGGGGAGTGCGCCAAGGAGACACCTCTTCACCTAAAATGTTCACTGCTTAGAGAAGACGTGATGAAAACACTGGAATGGGGCCAATGTGGTATAAACATCAATGGTGTCTACTTGTCGCACCTTCAGTTTGCGGATGACCTAATTTTATTCGCTGAATCCCTGGAAGTCCTCGAACGCATGTTAAAAGAACTATATTCTTCTTCCTTACAAGTTAACATATCCAAGAACATGTAATGTTAGGCGTCCCGGATGACTCAGTTTCAGCTGTTATGGTTGGAAACGAGCGTGTGGAGTTGATTGACCACTACGTTTATTTGGGACATGTTCTATCTCTTGACAAGGAGCATTCCCAGCATAGAGATTTCCAGGAGAATACAGCTTGGGTGGGTGGCATTTGGTAAACTGGAACATATTTTTCTCACAGTGTCTAAAAACCCGCCTTTTCAATCAATGTATCCTGCCAACAATGACTGGTACTGAGATATGCACACTCACAAAGGAGACTGTCTACCGCTTACCGAGTGTGTAAAACCGAAATCCGTCGTCGGTCGAAAGTCTACGACGTCGGGGACAGAGCGATGCGCCTCAAGTGGAGATGAGCAGGATATCTAGCTAGACGAATAGATGACCGATGGAATAAAGCTGTGACCGAATGGTGGCTAAGGTTCGGCCAAAGAAACCAGGGCCATCCAAAAGCACGTTGGGTTGACAAAATCGTGGGAAACGCCTGGATGAGAGGCGCATAGAATCGGGAAGTATGGCAGACGAAAGGGGAGGCCTACAGTGCGTAATTCCGGGCTGAAATGACGATGACGATGATGTTGTTGAGCCGATTTTTTTTTCGAATAAAGTAATATGAAGCAATGGATTAGCAATGCCCTTCAAAATGATTCAGATTGTGACTGATAGTGTGTTACGCAATTAGGGTGCTGTTCTTTGCTATCAAGGGCTGAATAAACAAACAATATCACATCGCAACACCAGTATGCGTGTTTATCTTATTGCGCAAAAAACAAGCAATCAGGATGTACCTATTATTATGTCTCCGGATTTAGATAATATCCAACAATTATCTATTATTATCGTGACGCGAATAGAAAATTAACTAATGTAATAGTTTTGTTTACATAAGCGACATCATTTTGTAATAGTGTCTGTACAATAAAATGCTGGTTGATTTTTAGCAATAGAACTATATTTCCAGAATTGGTTTATATTAATACAAGAGCACAAAATGTTCATGGTGCACAGAGACAATTTCTATTACACAGTGGAGCCAGTACCTATATAAAAACTAGTGACAACTAACTAAAAATGTTTCTAAGGCAACAATAAAACCTGTATGTTTGGATTATTATCAAACAGTGTCAATATTTGCGGATTCGTTTTCAGTCGCTATTTAAAAATAATCACTTGAAGTCGTAGTGAAACCTAACTTTCCTGATATTTTATAAAAAATGTACCAGGAAGTACCTAACTCATTTTTATTATCTATATTAACTGATTGTTATGCAATAGACTGCCTAATAAAAACATATACCTACCACATTTTATTAATAACGTCTCTACTGACGAATAACATACGTCTCGTGGCAAAAACTTACCTGACCTTATAATCTTAAGTTCAATAAGGTGAAAGGGCAAACTCAAACTCACTATTTAGTTAAAAGAAGTCAAAGACAGAAACAAAAACAGTCGCCACATTCCAGAAAAAAAAAAAAACTTACTCGGTCTACCATAAAATTTGGTATTTCCATGAACTGGATGTTCTTCATAATGGCTGAATCCAGGTTCTCCTTTTGGTCCAACTATAGATACTCCAGGAGACCCAGGAGGGCCTGGTGGGCCTGGAGGCCCGGGAGGACCAGGAAGGTACTGAACGGCTTCGGACAGGGAGCCAGACGGTCCTGGGGGCCCAGCCGGACCTGGCACACCGGGTAAACCTGGAAGTCCATCGAAGCCACGCTCGCCTTTTTCGCCTTTGAACTGTTAAGAGAAAGATTACGTAAGTCAAGACGTATTACTGTAATAGAAAGGGTCGAATTAAATTAGCTAGCAAAACTCATCAGACGTGAGGGGTTTAATGGATGATGGGTAAAAATTCTAAACTGCAGATTGCAAGTAACTACAGCTGATCACGGAGTCAACAGCCGCTGGTGGTGTATTTTTTGTTTTGTTATTTAAAATGATGTTGGAAGGAGTTTTGCTAGCTAATTTAATATGACGATGTATTTTTGTTATATTATTTACCTGGTAGCTGTAAAAGATAACGTAACTATTACTAAGGTGTTTTTTAATATCAATCGGATTTTGATTACGTATCTCAACATTGTGCTCAACGTATACTATCAAAATCAAAGTGGGTACAAGAACTATTTAGTAATCTGTGGTACAAGTTGTCAGATATAGGTTTGTAAATTATACTACTTAATATTTTATAATTATTTTGTTAATCTTTACACCGAGAATCTACTCATTTTTTTAAGAATTCACAAACAATTCAAAACAAATACATAGTTTGCGTTCTATGACTCCTACGAAATACTCTTTGAAATCGTGCCCGAGTTGATCAAACAACGAGTTCATAATTATGATACTACTCGAGTCGTGGATAACAGCTATTTTACTCATCAGAAGGCCTGATTTACCCGTTGCAATTGTCTGTGGCATACTATAAGTTGAAGCAACAATAAAAGTTGCACCGTCTAAATAGTGTTTAGTTAAACGATGCAAGTCACGTTTTTCTTCAATTTTAATGTATGCCACAATCAAAAAAATTGCATCATATAAATGGGACTTAACAAACAGCAAAGTAGTACTAAAAATTACCCAAACAACAAAAAAACAGAGGTAATAGAAGGCTAGCATAGTCAGCCCATAATCTTCCCACTGCTAGTACACGGGCCTCCTCTTTTCGAGAGGGAGTGGACTGTAATCCACCACGCGAGCCCAGTGCGGGTTGGTAGTTGTCACATCTCTTCGAATTTTTAGTTCTAGGACATGCCGGTTTCCTCACGATATTTTCTTCCACTGTTTTGAGAGCAGTGGTAGTGAAATTATTTACACAAAGTAAATTATTTACACAAAGCCTGCTTGGGTGCGAACCCACGACCTACAACTCATAAGTCCGTCCGTTTCGTTAGTCTCGTTGGATCTTTACCGCTACGCTATCATTGCCTTCGTAAAAGACTAGCGGAAAGAACAAAATATTTTGGTCACTTTAAATTCACGCCCTTAAAATCACGTACGCGGTACGACGCGCGAACAAGAATATTATTATCTAACTAAATAAGCGAACCAAAGTATTCAAAACACGAATTCCAACGCCACGTCAATCCAGCTAAAGTTCTGTATAATTCATAAGTCAAAAGATATAACCGCATAAACATGGTAAACCGAGTTCCCTATAAACTCCGAAGTTGTAAGCTTACAGATGACATAGAAAATCTCAGTTTACGGCACTGGGGTAACTTTGTTTTATGGGGTTCTCTCCTCGGGATAATTTCGCTATAAAGAGGTTAGGGTCACACAAGGGAAGGTACCCTTTTTCGTATACAAGAGATGGTTTTTTGCAAAACAATGGTTCGAAGGCTGTGTTGAATATTTTGTTACAAGGAAAGATGTTTTTCGGTTTTAATTAAATTATAATTTAACTAATTTTGGATTTGGTTATCGTTGTTTGTTTGGGGAGGTCAGATAGGTAGTCACTCCATGTAAAATACTGGTATTTAGCTGCATCCGATTAGACTGGAAGCCGACCCCAACATAGTTGGGAAAAGGCTAGGCAGATGATGATAGTTATCGTTGTTTGCATGTGATTTTATTTTTATTTGTCTCTTCGTGTTTCTTTTTTTGCTTTGGCTCTATTATTAGTTTCCCTTTCGTCATTTCTGATTTATATTTATGATCTGTATTAGCAATCATCATCATTCCAGCCGAAAGACGTCCACGTGCTGGATGTAAGCCTCCTCCCCCAAGTACCGCCACTTCAACCGGTTCTATGTTTCTCGCATTCAGCGATTTCCTGCGGCCTTCACAAGGTCATTAGTCCACCTTGTGGGAGGCCTTCCAACGTTACGTCTTCCGGTACGCAGTTGACCGGTTGCTACTCTAGAACCTTTCGGCCCTATTGGCCATCTGTTCTGCGAGATTTGTGCCCTGCCCACTGCCAGATAAGCTTCAGTGATTTCTGATGGATTTAACTTTAAATGGCAGTGACCAGTGGTTTCACAATTCTTCGGGCTATGTCGGTAACCTTTGTTCTCTTGCATTGCATTCACTAGTAGTTGACATTAGTCATACTAATACTTAATAATATTAATGCGAAAACAACTCTATCTGTCTGTTAGCTTATCACGCCTTAACGGCTGAACGGATTTAGACGAAATTTGTCACATGGGTAGGCCGTGACATGGTTTTGATTAGGACAGAGGATACTTTTTATTCCAGTAATGCGTACCTATGAGATAATTCCCAATCACAAAAACTATTATATGCTATTCTTGCATCATCATCTGCCTAGCCTTTTCCCAATTATGTTGGGGTCGGCTTCTAGTCTAACCAGATGCAGGTGAATATCAGTATTTTACATGGAGCGCCTGCCTATCTGATCTCCACAACCCAGGTACTGGGTAATACGATACCCCTTGGTAAGACTGGTTGTCAGACTTTTGGGCTTCTGACAACCCGTTACAACTGTCAAAGATCCACGGTTTAACGTGCTTTCCGAGGCACGGAGGGGTCTTGGTATGTAAAGATGGTCACCCATCCTCGGACCAACCGCGGCAAGCGTAGCTTAACCTGATCGATCGACCCGTGCGTCTGTTATTACTTAGCCACAAGCCCCTATATATTCTTGCATATAGTTATAATAAGTACTAGGTTATTTACAAATATACATGTCGATAAAGGGTGACACAATGGGGGTTTATCTATCAGAGGTACCTATTAGTCTTGATAAATTTATTTCGTATTAGTGTTTTATTTATTTTCATTAACAACTTCAAAACATTCACTCTTTTTATTAATTGGGAAGCTTTTCTGTCCCTTCTACATAACAGCCCGTTACGGGCGTGTACTGAATCAGTAAACACGACCTTTTGCAGTTTACTGAAGGATTTTTTGTGGCTCAGATAGACCGATTTTGGATTGAGAATGTCACGTTTTGAATTATCTATTTAAGTGCTTTATTAAAAATTTCATACTGAAAGCATTTGCTTCAATTAAACCATTTAAAAGCACTTTCGTATTGTCGAAGAGTCGGTCAGTCAGAAATATGAAGCTAGTTGCCCATTTCACAGCCTAGTAGGTACCTATGTAGAAGAACAGGCAAGAAACTCCATGAACACTCTTTGATTGAGGTCAAAACATGCCAATGGTATATTTTTATGTGATGTTACGTTATATGCATACCGAGACAAAAGTTTATTTGAATTTTATATTTTACTAGCTGCGCCCCGTGGTTTCACACGCATAAGTGTCGATCCCGTAGGAATATCGAGATAAGATAAGGTAGCCCATATGTTAATCCAGGCTGTCAGCTACCTCCTTACACAATTTTATCAAAATTGGTCCAGCCGTTTGTGCGTGAAGAATTCACAAACATATAAACACACACACTCACAAACTTTCGCCTTTATAATATTAGTGTGATTTTATGGTATAGTACGCTCCAGTTTAGACATTTAATTATTTATTTTATGGCGAACTTCGTACCGCCTCGCGTTAGCCGCTCTGCCCCCGCTTTTTAAATCTCTCAAATCTTCTAAGATATTCATTTTATTGATATGCTGTAAATGACAATTTTGATCTACATGAAATGCACAACGTATCTAATGTATTTCATTGGATAAAGAATAATACTGTATTGTTTAAAATAGCTTAGTATATAATCCATATTTTTTTTGTAATATGTAAAAGTTAGAAATGGTCACTGTGGATTATCCTTAGGAGATAAACATATACCATTACGGACTTTTTATCGATCTTTTTAAGATATACAATTTCGTAGTATATTCATTTGATCTATCTCGTAAGGCTTAGCCAGCGTTTGCAATGTAAGCGCAAAAAAATATATTTGTTACGATAACACATTACAAATCTTTGAATTTTTCGGCTTTTCTCTACTATAATATGCATGTATTATACATATAAACCTTCCCATTGAATCACTCTATCCATTGCTGAAAAATTGCATTAAAATCCGTTGCGTAGTTTTTAAAAGGTATAAAGCTTACAGACAGCGGGAGCGAGTTTGTTTTTTGCTTATAAACGTGTAAAACTTGTTTTAAAGATATACGCTAACAGTAAAAATCAAGAGACATGTGTGTTCTTCTCTTACTGTTCTACCAAGTCCAAGGACCTCATACCTTCTATAATATATAATAATGATTAATCCAAAAACAACAAGTACCTTTTTTAATTGGTATGCCACCGGCTATAGTTCGAAAAATCACGTTTGTGGTACCTAGGAGTTATCTAAATTGTTAATGATCCGGGTGACCTTGTAAGGTAGATCCACGTTGAAATATTATTTATTTCTTTGGCGGTTTAAAACCAGTACCTGAATTACAAAGATCATAGATTGCACACAGATTGTATGTATATACACATGCACATTAAAGAGAATATCATGATCTATCTATAAGCCTTTTCCCCAACTATTTTTGGGGTCGGCTTCCAGTCTAACCGGATCTACGGAGCGATCGTGGCAAGCGTAACTTAATCTGATGGATCGACCCGTGTAGCGCTGTCATTACTTCGCCACGAGCCCCTCACATTAAAGACATTTATTATCTCGTAAGACAGGACTTGCGTTACGTATTAATATTTTAAAACAGTTTGCTTATTTTTCTTGTGCTAATTATCATAATGCGATAAGCAGTTTTTTGATAAAAAACAGATAACACGAATACGTATACCGAGTTCAATTTTATATCGTTATATATAAATATAGGTACAAGAACTCGTGCCGCCAGTAGTTTACATGTGGTTCGCGTGTTGTGTGGACAGAATTCGTGTATGTCTACGAATTGACTCGGACAAAATGTTCCTGATTTTAGTGATAGTCGTTTTAATAGCACTGTATTTCTATGGAACGCGGACATTCGATTATTGGAAGAAAAGAGGCATCAAACATGACAAACCATTACCCATCGTTGGCACAAACTTGAAACAGTTCATGCAAAACGCGAGTATGTGTATGATGGCTACGGAAGCATACAACAAATATCCAGAGGAAAAAGTTGTCGGATTCTTCAGAGGAACGGCTCCAGAATTAGTTATAAGAGATCCGGAAATAATCAAACGAATCCTTACAACCGACTTCCAATGTTTCTACTCGAGAGGACTCAACAGCCACAAGACAGTTATTGAACCTTTATTAAAGAATATTTTCTTTGCTGACGGAGATTTATGGCGCTTGATTCGACAGAGGTTTACCCCAGCTTTTAGCACGGGCAAGCTGAAGGCAATGTTCCATATCATCACAGACAGAGCCGAAAAGTTGCAGACCATTACAGAAGACGTCGTTGATAAAGAATACTATGACGCCAGAGAACTCATGGCAAGATATACAACAGATTTTATCGGCGTATGTGCTTTTGGTATTGATATGGATTCATTGACTGATGAAAATTCCCATTTTAGAAAACTTGGCAAGAGAATCTTTGAAAGAAGATTTAGAGACGCGGTTGCTGGAGCTCTGAAAATTATGTTTCCAGAGTTTTTTAAGAACATGCACTTTTTATCCCCGGAGTTAGAGGCGAATATGACAGTTTTAGTTCAAACCGTGCTCAAGAATAGAAACTATAAACCATCAGGTAGAAACGATTTCATAGATTTAATGTTGGAGCTCAGACAGAAAGGTAAAATTATTGGCGAGTCTATTGAAATGAAGAATGCAGATGGATCTCCCAAAATAGTCGACTTAGAAATGGATGATTTATTAATGACTGCACAAGCGTTTGTTTTCTTCGGAGCTGGTTTTGAAACTTCGTCAACCGCCTCTAGTTACACTTTACATCAATTAGCATTCCACCCTGAATACCAGCGGAAAGTACAAAAAGAAATAGACACAGTTTTAGCTAAACATAATAATAAGCTAACGTATGATGCTATCAAAGAATTGAAATATTTGGAGATGGCGTTCTACGAGTCAATGAGGATGTATCCTTCAGTTGGATATTTACTTAGAATGTGCTGTGTACCTGAATATACATTCCCAGAGATTAACCTAACCATCGATCAAGATGTTAAAGTGATGATACCTATACAAGCTATTCATAGAGACGAGAAGTATTTTAGAGATCCAAACAAGTTTGACCCCGAGAGATTTAGTGACGGTACAAAGGAAGATATCAAGAACTTCGTATATTTGCCTTTTGGAGAGGGACCTCGGTCTTGTGTTGGTAAGTCCTTTTTCTTATTAATTTGATCTATTCGAGTGCCGATACGAGTGCTATAAAATAACTGTATAAAAAACATTTGTATCTATAAGAAAAACACACAATCATAAAAAAGTAAATTTCAAAACTGTTTTCGATAAAAAAAAAAAATGTAATTGCTTATTAGCAAAAGAGAAAATATTTAAAAACCAAATAAGACACCTCATATCGTACTGTCATGTGTTATGATTAATTTTAAGTAATGTTTTTCCTTAGTGACAATAATAATAATAAAAACAATAACAACAACGACATAATAACGACAACGTTAATGTTTATTCCAGGTGCCAGATTAGGTAAGATGCAGTCAATGGCAGGACTTGCAGCAGTTCTACAGAAGTATTCAGTAGAACCAGCAGCCTGCAGTCTGAAGGAGCCATTGCCTGAACCAACAGGAATTGTCTCCGAAGGATTTGTTGGCGGGTTACCTCTTAAAATAACGAGACGTGTGAAATCATGATTAAGATAAGAGAACTTTATGACCCGGACAGCGGAGGCTTAATAATAGGGTTCCTTTGGTACCCTAAAAAGTGTAGGAAGAGAAGTGTGTAAACAATCAGTTTTGTGAGATAGTACCTAATGCAATACTTTTGCAGTTGTTGTAACCATTCTTGATCGTGAAAATAGACATAGATTGGATTTCCTGAAGGAAAATAGAACATCTAATCGAGTACCTGATTAAAATGACAAGCTAAGAAAATTATTTTTTTGTACTTAAACTTTTTTATTATTTATTTTATAGTTATTGAAATTAGAAATAGACGAAATGCCTAAATGCAAGCAGTTTAATTATTTTGTAACGTTAATTGGAATAACATACCATTGACACATCCAAGATGTTTACTCCTGGATCCCCTTTCTCGCCTTTTGGTCCAACTGGTCCTAGATGACCTGGTGGTCCCAACGTACCAGGACGTCCCTGTAAATACATAATATGTAAGACATTGAAATCCTGATCCGAAACAGTACATCTGATGGGAAACAATTGGTTGATGATGAGTACTATGATGTAATTTTTTTAAATCGCGAAATAAAATCGATAATATAATTTTTTCAAGCGATTATTTTTCATTTGCTAGACTAAAATTACATCTGCGATCGACGTTTTTTTGTCATGCGCAGCTGTCATTTATTGTACACAGATTGGCGATCACTTTCCGCAACGATTAAATTTCGCGGTGCGCACTTATTTATTAGTGTATGATTGTTTTGACTGCAGTTAGAGATAAAACATCATTTACCTTTGCATTCTGAGCAGCAGGTGGAAAAATTAAAATCAATTAGCATATTACACATTATTAAAATAAACAATTCCATGTTATTTATTGCACTATAAATAGATAACCGTCGATCGACATCAACCGATCAATATTGATCGTGTCAAAATATAGTGCGACCTCATGAAAGTAAAGATAAAGTAAAAATAATAAATTCTCAAAATTCTGATAACCCGATATCATTTTAGTCATCATTTCAGTTTTAGTCATGGTCTGGCAGTTTGAGTAATTTATGCGGCCTACCCAAATGTCCTTTCTTTGGTATTGTTCGTCGAATCGTTGAACTCCTTAAGTTTGAGTTGAACTGCATAGGTAATTACTGACAAATGCGTGCACTGACTGGACAGGTCCACTCAATCTGTGTGGTTCTTTCCTTAAAAGACCATTTCAGACACCAATCTACATGGTTTCCATATGATCTGACCAAGATTATGTCTGGACTTTAAAAGAGACTGTGACCTCTGAGTTTGTTTCGGCTTTTCTTCTCAGAATAGTCAGATATGAAACGCCGACTTCATCTCGTTTTTAAAAATATGATTGACGTGTAAAAGTGTGTATACTGTAAACCTACTTACAGAAATAAAATCATTTATCATTGGTCGATGGCAGTCTAGTTTCATCTTAAACATTTCCTTTACTACTCACAATCCATCCTGGCAGCCCAATATCGCCTTTATCTCCTGGTCTTCCTGGTGGTCCGGGGGGCCCAGGATTCCCTAAATTTCCTTTAGGTCCTGAAGGTCCAGGTCTTCCTCTCCTTCCCCGCAAGCCCGTGTCGCCCTTGTCACCCTGTATTTGATTTGTATAGATAACACAAATAATAAAATTAAATAATAATAATAAATAATAAAACGTGCTCGGAGGAAGGAAGTATTCCAGTAAGATGCTGTGGAATACCTCTCCACTCCTCATAAGCACCTCAGGACATGTTGCCCCCTTGTCGCTACGTCACTATGTGCTAGCGACCGTTTCCGGGGGCCCATTATTGAGTGTGCAAGTCACCCCCTGCCATTTTATCCGTGTATATATAAAAAAAGTATTAGGCAGGGGTCATAGTTCTTCCATAGTTCTTGGTAACCAATCCACTTTAGCCACCCAAACCTATAGTCCAACTTTTTATTTATCCTTGGGTGCACTTGCATAGTGCATACAGGGATAATCGTCGGTTGTTGCCGCATTTCATTAAAATTTCCTAAGGGGCCTTTGCGAGTTGGCTTTGGCCCCTCGTACGCCTTCCAAAGGACCGGGACTCCATGGTTTCGAGATATATAAAATCATAACATAACATAATCAGCCTATAATGTTCCCACTGCTGGGACACAGGCCTCCTCTCTATGAGATAAAAAAAAACAATAAATAATATTTTTTTTTAATCAATAATAATATTATATTGAAAGAAGTCAAGAACACGTACCTAATCAAAGTTCATTGTCAGTTTCTTGACCTTGATTTTTTTAATCGTATGAATAGACTTTCGAGGTTAGCACTGATCAGCAGGGTGATTGCGTAACACACTAACACTAGCAATGGCTTTCATTTTGACAGTTCAACAACATTCATTGCGGTATTGACGTTGCTGACCAGACAAATTTTCCGAACATATGAAGCAATGGATTAGCAATTTCCTTCAAAATGAAACAGATTGTGATTGATAGTAGGTATGTTACGTAATTTGGGTACTATTATGAATGAAACATTTATATGAGAGGAAATTAATATTTGTCAGGGAGTTACAAGTTATAATATATCCAGTAAACATAAGCTGTGAATAAAAGACGCAGTGAAATAAATACAAAATTATAAAAAAACTGAAACGTGTCATTAGTTTTTATTATTAGAAAAAAAATGAGTCTCACGAATTTTTTATAATAATTAATATTAATAACAACCGCTTTTGTTCAAAATAAACATGTTATTGCCTTATTCATAGATTACACAGTTTATTTTTTGCATGATTTGATGGCTCTTAATGATACGTCCGCTTCCAGTAAAATGTCGTGAGTAGGTACTAAAAACACTAATTCAGAAATATCAGAAAATCAATTCTCGTAATTAAAAACGTTCAAAATCTAGTCGCAATATCATCTCAGCGGCAATCAATGTCAAAAACTTGTCAAAAATGTAGGGAAACTAGAGGTATTTTTGCCAGATTGGGACTGAGATCAGACTGAACGTGTTTAAAATTACGGGAATTACCCCTCTGATCATACCTTAATGGTAACAATATCAGATCCAGCCATAGTAACACTGATAGGTCCAGGTGGTCCTCTCTCTCCCCTCTCTCCTTTCAGGCCAGGTGTTCCAGGTGGGCCGGATGTGCCGGGCATGCCCGATGGTCCAATGTCACCGCGTTCACCCGCCTTCCCATCTTTGCCGGGGAATCCCGGAGGGCCATCATTACCTCGACTGCCTTTTTCACCCTGTTGCAGTTTGAATTTGTTGAAATAAAGTAAATTAATTTTATTTCAAGTTATTTTCAGATTTCTAGAATAAATAATTGCTTGGAACGTATGAGAACCAATTATCTTAGTTCTTATATTTTTCTTCCTTTTTTTATATATTATATTTAAGATTATGAATTAAAACTAAGAACTGAAATTAAAAATGATAATAATTATAATTCAAATAACTACAATGCTGCGTGTAACAAATGAGAACATTGACATCAAAAATATACTTAAAAACTTCCCATCCAATTGAAAGTCACCTCGCAACTCATAATAATGCCATCAATGAATACAAGATTGAGGGATCCTCAAGCGTTCACAATTTCGCCCCAACCTAATTGGTGTTTGAATAATAAATTCAAGACCTCACCTTTTCACCTTTGTCTCCTTTTGACGCAGCGACAGCTTGCTTTTGTCCTTTAAATATGAATTTCTATTTGTTAGTAAACATGCCAATGAATTATTTCACAGCTCTTTGTGTTGTACAATTAATTATTTCAAATATTGGACTACAATTTTATTACTTAATACAAAACTACAATTTTACAACGTTTTAGACTTGTCCTAGTCCAATAGTTATTTTTATTTAGAATTAATAAAAATAACTATAGTTATTTTTATTTAGAATTAATAAAAATAACTATTGCCATCCCATCTTCCTAGCATGGCGGGCTGTGCTGGGGCGGCTGCTGCAGGTGCAAAAAACCTCAAACGGCGAAAATATTCCAACCTGATTGGGCCATTTTCGAGCCGTTTGGGGTTGAAACTCTAGAGCCATGGGGTCCGAGTGCCCAGTTGGTTTTTCGAGATATCGCCAAGCGGTTAGTCGACTCTTCACGTGACCAGAGGGCTGGCTTTTTTCTTGGCCAAAGAATTTGTATTGCTATACAACGTGGTAATGCTGCCAGCCTTTTGGGCACTGTTCCCGTTAACAGCGATGCGGACGAATTTTTCGATGCCCTATGATTCTTTTGCTTATTTTATATATGTACATATTATTATTTTAATTGTTAGCTTATTTTATGTAAATAGTAGGTCATTAGAAATAAAGGTTTTAGAATTAAAATAATATATAAGTTCCTAATTAATTAATAAAAATAACAAAATTATATCGTAACTTAACCAAAACTATTCACAGATTAAAATATAGCGTCGAAAAATTCATCCGCATTGTTGTCGACTGGTAATGTACTCAAGAGACTGGCGGCATTACATCGTTGTATGGCAATGCTTAGTCTCTGACCAATGTAAAAGCCAGCCATTGGGTCACGGATGTTCCAATATTATGTAAAATATGAGCCATAATGTCATCATATTGGTCGTTGATTAGAACTTTGTTTATGTACGGATTAAATCGCATATTTGATTGATTTGTTATCGTTCAAACATTATTATATATGCATTGTGAACACGTAGGTTCAAATATTGCACATATTCAGCAAATATTATAGGTCCTACTGACGGCTAATAGTTTAACTTTAAGCTGAGCATTTTCAATAGTACTGAAATCGTTATAATTCACGGAAATAACATCAGGTTGCGATCACGAATCCGTTGCTATTAGTTGTACAACTAATTTAAAGCAGAATTTTATTATTCAATACTGTTATGGGCTCTTAAGAGTAAACTAGTCGCGAGCTCGAACTCACTGGTGGTCATGGCCAAAAAGCACGATGTCTTGCCTGGCTTCGTGTCCGACAGCGCTAGTATCAGTAATGAGCAGTTAGACGCTAGTCTACACGAACTACGTCTAGTTCTCATGCACAGAAACACCGTTTCGAACTGATAGGCGCGTAAAAAAAATCGAAAAGTGTTTCGGAAAATAGAGTTTCATGAAAAAACCACTGCATAAATCAATTACAAATAAAGTTTATTGATCTCTTCGATAACTGAGCTTTGTCGGTACGGACTTGGTTTTGAAGATTTTATAGTTCATTTATTACTTATTTACACCCAAAGTACAGAATACCTAATAGTACTTCGTAATGTTACTTTAAAAATAGCAAGAAAACCGAATCTTTGTTGGCTCATAACTTTTTAATGACTTTTTATTTTACTTTTCTGTTTCCGTACAGACACAATTAATAATATGTCAAAACGATATCATGTTTAACTTTCGATGCACAATGTCAAATAGTGGAGTAATATTCTCCCGAAATTTGTATAGAAAAAATATCGACATGTGGCACCTTAACCCATCTTATCAGACTTCTCTAGGAGATGAGCAAAGAAAAGAGAGTGTATCAAACTGTTCATACCAGCTATAAGGAATTCTGCGTCATCAGGATTGAAGACACCACCTGTTGGTGGACCTGGCGGTCCCGGCTGTCCACGTTCACCTATGTATGATATTGATTTAATTATTAATAAGAATATTATATATGGTAAAAACGTTGAATGTTTATCCTGTAGCTTTTGGGTTTTCTAGATTTTTTTTAATGAATCTTTATCCCTTTATTTATTAATGTTACTTAAGGTTAAGTAGTGATTATTTAGCTGATTTAGCTCCCTTAAAAATGGTTGAGCTGAATGGTGCTGATCTATGCGTCATGTTCGTGAACGGGCGCAGTCAGTTGGGGTTGGTCATCACTTGGTTGCTTCGGCTTATTTATATTATTATATTTTTGGATTGTTGATTTGTTACTACAGTGGACCCCCGGTAATCCGGCCCCTGTCTAATCCGGCACCCCCTATAATCCGACATCATCTACATAAAGAATCTTATCATTGAATCGGCAATTTGTCGGATTATAAGGTACTCTTTTGTAAACACCCCCTATAATCCGACATCATCTACATAAAGAATCTTATCATTGAATCGGCAATTTGTCGGATTATAAGGTACTCTTTTGTAAAAAAAATTCGGACTATAGGGGGTCTTAGGCAGTACTCTATAATCCGACAAATTCGATAGTTCGACACTGCCCTGCAAAATGTTTGTCGGACTACCGGGGGTCCACTGTATTTGCTATTCTCTGGACGCTTTTAAAGCGTACGTCTTTTTTTACATCGTTCTCATTTATAGAAATTATGTATTCAGCAATAATGATGTAACTAATATTTTTGTAAAAATATAATTTAAAATAGTGTCCATGGAGTTTCTTGACCGTTTTTCTCCATAGGTACCTACTCTTTTGAATGGGTTACTAGCTTCATATTTTCTGATTCACCGACTTCTTGACAGTTCAAAAGTGCCTGTAAATGGTTTAATTGAAATAAATGATTTGAGTTTGAGTTTGAATTTGCGACTGATAAACCATATATTTTTGATGTTTACACGTAACTTTAATCATCGTTTAAAAAGAAACCCGTAGTGTATAAGAGACTTAAAAATCTTGAAACTTTTTTTTTTTTTTTTGTGGATGGGAAATCATCCAATGACCCCTCCCGCTCTGGGTGGAGCAGAAGGGAGTGTCAGACTCTTACTGACTAAAACCCACCCGTGTTCCTTCCTTAGCCCTTTGTGTTCCGGGGTAGCGGTAACCCTTTCGGACAATCCCGCTGCAAAAAAATCTTAAACCTGAGTTCAAGATTTTTAAGTTTAACAATGAATATCGAGTTACCTTTTTCACCCTTGTCAGCTGGTCTGCCACTAGCGCCTGGTATTCCGGGCCTGCCATCCAATCCAGGGCCTCCACGATCACCTTTGTAGCCTCGCTCTCCTTGAGGTCCTGGGTAGCCCTGTGTAGGTTTAACTATGTTATAAACTGTCTTGATATCACAAGCTGCGAAATGTGTTACTGAGTTGCTAAATAAGAAACAGTTTGGTTATGTATAAACTTTAACAAACTTTAAAATATTTCCTAGACCTATCGGCTAGAAGATTCCTTTGCTAAAAATTGGTCTTGCTCAGACACCACAAAATGTATAAAATCAACGACACGAACGGGGTGAGGCGTGAGCGACGAATACGTCACGACGTGAAGCTGCGAACGCGACGAACGCGATCAACTTAACGGCATACCCTGCTTGCGGCCTATATGGCAGTCTGCGACGAGACGCGATGTAACGCGTACTTGTTTTGAGGGCGACCAGACGTGATACCACGATCTACGAAATGGTTGATTCAGAAGCGTTGATTGTTGTGGGACAGACGTAGGACATTTGTCACGTGTAGCATCGCGTCGCATTGCATCGTGTCGTGTCGCGTCGCGTCCCGTCGTATTCGTCGCTCACGCAGAACACCCCGTAAGGGCGCATTCCACCAAAGTTTTGCACCTAGAGTAAGTCTTATACTGAGAATAAATTTTGATTTTTTGCCAGTTTTCCATACTAGAACTGTCAGACGTCAATCTTATTCCACGTATAAAAAATATCTGACTTTAGTAAAATCATCCCTAAGTATATCTATTAAGCCGACACGCGTCACTCGTGTATTTGAGTACGGTGCTCAAATACACGAGAGGCATGTTGTCGCCGAAAGCCGCCGATACATATCGACGGCTGTCGCTGACACGCGTCAACGGTTGCAGTTGCCTCTGTCGTCGACGCGTGTCGATCGTGTGGTCATAATCTCCCAGATTTGTCACAACTCCGTTGCCTGATACAACACCATCCATGGATATAGAAATAGGTAGGCAACCACTAACTCATCACCCGATATGGTATCTATTATATTGTGTTCCATTATGAGCAATTATTACTGAACACAATTATAACTGAATAAGTATAAATACTCTCTTCTTCCATTTTTTACATAACAGATCAAATATGGAAGATAATATCACATCAATAATAGTCAGTACATAATTGGTGTGAGATTATCTAACAAATAAGCTATTAATAATTTAACTATTTATGTCAAAAATTATGGGCACTATTACATAGCCATTAAAATGCACCTAGGTAACAATTAATACATAATAATCTGATGAAAAGATTAGTTATTTATATTTATGTTATATTGTTACACTCATTACTTATATGCATTTAAAAATAATTTGTTTGTTTGTTTCACGACTTCGTTCGAATGGCTTTATTAAAAATATTACAAAACCCTTTAAAAATATTATTATAAGAAGAGATTTTTGAGACTAACCTTATTCTATAAGGTCAAATTAAATATACTGGCGAAACAATATCAATATAGGTTCGTAGCAATTAAAGTTACATAAGTTGTACTTACCCTATCTCCTTTACTTCCACCGATGCCCAATTGTCCCCTCTCTCCTTTTTGTCCTGGGAAGCCACGTTCACCTTGTGGGCCCATAGGTCCTACTTGGCCTGCATCACCCTTGGGTCCCGGGGCTCCAGGTCTGCCAATAGCACCTCCATATGAACCAAGGAGGGATTCCTGTTTTATAAAAAATATATATTATTTTTAAACGACTTCAATAAAGGAGGAGATGTATGTATGGAAGTTTGTATGTCCGCTGTTTTCTCAAAAATTGATGTACCAATTTTGATGTTTCATTTATTAACGTGCTCTACATATTTTCAGGAAGGTTTTAGTAGGTACATAATACATTAGGTAATTATTCTTATGTAAGAAGTAATATGCTTAAATATACTGCATCTACGCCATTTCTATGCGAATTTTGATGATTCTTCTAGTCGGTGTCTTAAATTCTTCAATGCAACTTAGCTTGGCACCGCTTAACTGCAATTGTATAGGTATCTATGTATTGTTTACAATGAATAAGGTATGCCTAAGGGGTGACCACCCCTTTTTTTTTTTTTTTTTTTTTGTGGATGGGAAATCATCCAATGACCCCTCCCGCTCTGGGTGGAGCAGAAGGGAGTGTCAGACTCTTACTGACTAAAACCCACCCGTGTTCCTTCCTTAGCCCTTTGTGTTCCGGGGTAGCGGTAACCCTTTCGGACAATCCCGCTGCCCCGGCAGGCTTCGGCCCTTTCGGGCCCCTTCCTTATGCTGACATCTCTTTGAGGCGCGCGTGAAACACGTACGCGCCGTCCGGCACGGGCCTGGTCCTGATCGGACGGAGAGTTACCCATTACTCTCCGCCCGCAGGCCCGCGCCTACGGTGGCCGGGAGTCGTCTCGCGGCTCCCGACGCCCGGGGCGTCTCCCGCGGCGGCTGGGACGTGAGGCCCTCTCCCTCAGCCGTCCCGCCACCTCCTTCGCTAGCATGACTGCTTCGCAGAAGGAGGTGACTGCCTCCCACTCCCTCTCGCCCCGGACCATGGCTTGAACCAGGGCCGGGCGCGAGAGGTCGCCGCCGCCGCCGATCGCCTCTGCGAGAACACGGCGGTGCTCCGCCCAATTGGGGCATACCGCCACCGTATGCTCCACCGTGTCCTCCGGGCGACCCTCGCAGTGGTGACACCCGGGCGTGTCCTCCCACCCGATAATGTGCAGGAACCTCCCGAAACACCCGTGTCCGGTGAGGACCTGCGTCAGGCGGTAGGTGAGGGCGCCGTGGCGCCTCTCTAGCCACTCCTCAAAGAGGGGTCTTACCGCCGCTATCGCGGCGTGCCCTGCGCTGGGTTGCGACAGTCGCTCTTTCCATGCCGCCATGAGATCGCGCCGGAGGTCGGTCCGCTCCGCCGCGATTTGCCGCGGAAGCGGAGTTTCCCCCCGGCGTAGTGCCTCCGCGCGCCACTCGTACAGGCGCGCGAGGACTATCGCCTCCAGATCCCACGGTGGCAGTCCGGCAAGGAGGCTTGCCGCCTCGCCCGAGATCGTGCGGTACCCCCGGATTAGCCTTACGGCTACCACCTTCTGGGGCGCGTTCAGGTAATGGGCGGCTCGCCGCCGCAGTGAACGCGCCCACACCGGGGCCCCATATAGGGCTATGGACCGCACGACCCCCGCGTAAAGCCTCCGGCAGGAGGCGTTTGGCCCCCTCAGGTTGGGCAAGAGCCGCTTGAAGCGGCCCCGGCCCGTTCCAATTTGGGAGCCAAACGTCGATAATGCTCGACGAAGTTCCACCGGCTGTCGAGGACGAGACCCAGGTACCTCATCGTTGTCTCGACACCGATGTGAACCCCTCCTACCGTTAGTTGGGATCCCGAAGGCGGCCCATTCCGAGGCCCATGAAAAGACATGGCCTCGGACTTGTGCAATGCCACCTCGAGACCCAACTGCCGGATCCTCTCCACGACTATCGCAACCCCGCGTGTCATCGCGTCGGCCGCCGCCTGATGCGACCTCCCCTGCGCCAGGACTAGCGTGTCGTCAGCGTAGCAAACCACGCTGACTCCATCAGGGAGATCGGCCCGCAGCACCCAGTCGTAACCGATGTCCCACAGGAGCGGCCCCAGAACCGATCCCTGTGGGACACCGCACGACATCTCTCGCCGGTTCCATTCCCCGTTGCGACCGGGGTAGATGACGGCTCTGTCCGTCAGATACGCCCCGACTACTCGACGGAGGTAGGTCGGCACCCGGTGATACCGGAGCGCCTCCCCAATGCAACTCCAGGGCAGGGTGTTAAAAGCGTTGGCGATGTCGAGTGACACCGCCACGACCACCCCACCCCGGGACACCGCGTCCCCCGTTGTGAGGGCCCTCACGCGCATGATGGCGTCCACCGTCGAGCGCCCCTTGCGGAAGCCGAACTGGCTGTCCGCAAGATCCGGCCCCGTCCTCACCAGGTGCCCGACGAGGCGGCCCGCAATCACTCTCTCAAAGAGCTTGCCGACCTCGTCGAGCAGCACGATGGGCCGGAATGCGGACGGAGAGTCCGCAGGGCGCCCTGGCTTCTGTATGAGGACCAGCTTCCCCGTCTTCCAGCGGAGTGGAAACTGGCCCCTCTCCATGCATGCGCTTAAGAGCGCCTCTAGTCGGGGCCCGAGAGCCCCTGAGGCCAGGACCCAGGCCTTACCCGGCAAGCCGTCGGGTCCTGGGGCAGTATTTTTGGCCTTCAGCCTATTTACCGCCACTCTCAGATCTACCCCGGTCACTTCAGGGATGTCGTCGTCGTCCGCCACCACCGTCGGTGACCACCCCTAAGGCATACCTTTTAAATTTAGTTAATTTTGCTTGGGTAATTTTTGAGTTAGCTTCAATAATACGTTTTTTTTTCACTTAGTTTATTGATGATGGTTTAATAACTTCCTGACACTGATATTTACATAGCAAGTAGTGTTAATTGAATTTGTGTGGAATAACTAAAAAGAGAAAAAAAACTATTTTACAAAAAAATAAGCGACTTTAAAAAAAAAACTACTAAGTGAAAAATAACTTTCATTTCAGAAGTCGGTGTCAAAAAACGAAATTGCGGAACCAACGACACCAACTTCCGAAATTAGAATTTTGCACGTTGTAAGTACTTTTTTTTTTTTTTTGAAGTTGGTGATTTTTTTGTAAAAATGTTTTTATTATGCAGTATGATAAAAAAAATATAAAAATAACAACTAACATATCGGGTGAAATATGCATGTACCTATTACACGTACACCTCTGCTTAACCCTTCCGTTATTACAGGCGTGGTGGTGTTATGTTTATATAAAATAAAAAAAATAAAATCGTACCTATACATATTTATTAAGGTTAATAAATTACACAAACAGGCAGAATACCTAAAAAGTTTATTGAATGGACAGATTTTATGCCCGTTTTTATTCAAACACTAAAACTTCTTTATAGCCCAGATTTTACGTTTATAACTTTAATAAAACGTGATTTAATTGGGATTAATATCGAAAAATGCTACCTACATTTTGTCCAAAAAAAACAACTCCAAATTTTTCCCTTTTTCGAATATTTTGGAGGAATAAACAAACCGAGAATAACAGTACAACTTTCAACAAAGAAGCCTCCGGGATGATTCAAATTATTTTTTATACAACGATACACATGACAAAACTTTACCAGGGGTTTTCAAATAAATTCCCCTATCTGGGCCTGTCGTCGGTATAAATCAAGAGTGAACAAGCTACTTTCACACTTCTGCCCAAGTTATTCGGAGTGGTTTGTTTGCTAAAGCGGGCACAATCGTTGCCTCCGAAAAGCAATTCGTTTCAGTCACAAACAAAGTGACTCAACAATGAAGGTAATCGGGAACCTAAGATCGATTCTTTTGGTAGTCTCCTTGTAAATCATTGCCGTTTTGGCAGCTGAGGAGTTTTCATTAGTCTTTTATAAAAATAATAAAATATACAAAAAAAAAAAAAACATAAAAATACTACTTTCTAAATATTGTATGAGTTTACAGTTTCCGTCTTCTTTTCTTTTTGTTTCGACGTTTTTTAAACAGTTTGGGGCCAATAGGCAGCTACAATTTATTGCAGCATCAGAGGCGTTGATCAGATCGTGAAGAGTGCAGGTGAACGGACATTTGAGATACTCTAGCAGCAGTTTTTGTGGTTTAACCATAGAAATAAAAAAAAGGGTTTAACTATATAAAAACTGACAAAAAACTGCTCAATATTCATTCACTCAATTATATACCCTACGCCTTTTCAATACTTTTAGCTTTGCCCTTATAACACTAATAAGGTGTTTTGTACTAATAAGTAATAATAATACGTATATTATATGGATTTATAGTTTGATAAAGCGATAATGATAGCTAAACTATTTTACGTTTCCTATAACTTACCTTGTATATTTGTCTAGGCTTCCAATTTGACTAAATTTATAGAAATGGATGGCATGAAAATGATAAAAATCACACTGGCATTAGAATTAATTAGGCAATGAATCTACTTTGCTATAGCAAAAAGAAAATATCACAGTTTACACATATTTAGCTGATACATATATATATTGCGTTTTGTCTCATAATTATTTTATCACTTCTTAGGTAAAGTTATTTTTAAGGTATATATGCGTTTTTCCTTAAGGTAAAATGGATTCGTAAAATATAAAAAGGAATTACTTTTATGGAATGGTATGGTATTACTTTTTGTCCGTCTGTCACAGAGGTTTTTTTAATGATGTTGAGTTCTCGAATATTTCTTGAAATACCATTAAAACACGCATGAGAAGCGATAAAACAATATGCATTACAACACTTTCTATCAAGTAGTTCTTTTTACATAGTTATTTTCATTACTATAAATAAGTTTCATACAAGTTGCCGATCTCATGATTTAGATACGAATTTTCTTCAGGGTGGCAAGGACATCACACGACCTATTATCGTGGGATTCTGTAATTACATGATTTTGAACCACCCTGCGTAGAAATTTTTATTCGGTGATTAAAAAAAAAATGCTCTGTCATACATTTTGAGTTTAGTTTGCGTGTCGATGTACGTCACCCTGTATAATTTATAATATTTTTCTTGACTTAAAAGCACCAGCAACATGTACGCTATAAACCAAGCTCAAATAGCTTTCAAAAGCAAAATCAGTATCAATTTTCCACTTACATCAAAGTTACTGTAATCTGAAGACCCTGGCGGTCCGGGTGGTCCCGGTGGACCTGCGATACCTGGTCTTCCATCTACCCCAGCCTCCCCTTTAGCACCTGTAGGACCTTCAGGCCCTCTAGGGCCACCATCTCCTCGGTCTCCTTTATCTCCTCGAGGACCAAGAGGACCACGTTCACCTGGTGTTCCTGGTTGACCCTGTAATGTTTAAATTGTCATGTCAAATGTCATTTACACGCTTACCAAAAACAATTATACTTAAAGATACAGGTACTACCCAGAAAGGGAGCTAGCAGCTTTATAAAATGGTTATACTATTTAGCTAATCATTATGATCAGGTCACTCTTTCCATTTTGTAGTCAATCTGTTACGAATGTTATGGTCTCATCCGTTTTGTAATTCAGAGCAAGTGTCTGATTTTGTTGAGGAATTACTTAAATTTGTTACTTGTTTTTCAGCATTTTTGTCTTGAAATGATTATAAAAAATCATAAAAATCTACTGTTTCTTAATGATCTTAATACTTACAGGCAATCCAGGCGAGCCTGTTCGTCCATCAGCGCCTGTGCTTCCTGGTGGCCCAGGAGGTCCCTTTAGTTCTGGAGCCGTTTGCAGAAGAGCCAGAATAGTGCTAGAATTGCACCCACATTGACCGAGTGACGCGTAGTTCTCTCCAAATATCTGCTGCTGAGGAAAACGATACTAAGTCAATATTCTACGCACTTGTTTATTCGCTCGACTGTTAAGAATCGAAGATTTATTGCTGGGTTCTCAAACAAATTGAGAATCGATCGTTAAGTGATAAGTCTGTAGGGCAAATCGAGCGAAAATCGACGATCTTGTTTCAAAGTTAGTCACCATGTACAAGTCCTCTTAATCCGCTGCCATTGAGAAGGATTCTTAGCAATATGTTAATATTGAGTACCAAAAATAAATAAAATATCATTGTTCAGGTAGGTGTAAGTTAACAAAGCGTGAAAGCTGATGATGAAAATAAGGGACGAGGTACATACGGCTACACATCAAGCTATAAAAATTCCAGTTTTAGTTGACCTAGCATTGTATAGGTTTTTCGTACAATCAGAAGTCAGCTTAAACTGGTTATGTATAGCTTGATGTGTAGCCGTGCTTACACTAGTTTTAATCTTTAGTCGCAAGACAAGTTGTTCAAAACGTGAAAACGATTAAATTAGTACAAAGATATAAAATTATAGTGTTTCAAAAGACCATTAATGATTTGAGGATATTTATAAAGAAATCCTTTGAACTGTTACTAGACCATCCAAATTTAACTGCAAAATGATCTTTATAGTATTGAAAAGTCGGGCGTTTTCTGTCAAATATTTGGCAGCAATATTAACAAAATACCGATTAGCAAAATAGGCTGTTGTATTGAACAAGGCAGACTCTAATGTGGCTCCCAAATGTGGTGGTTAGCCACATGGGGCACACTGCCAAATTCTGCACTATAGCAATGAGGTTCCAATTGAATTTGTTGAATTAGGTGGGTACTATAGCTACATTAACACATTTCAACGTGGCTTGTACGGCAGCTAATGACCAAGTGTACTTCAACCATAATAGCAGTGATTATTTTTATCGAGTGGCAACCCTCGCCTTTGTGTAGTGTTTGTCCCCAAGTTGGTGTGTTCGGGTTTGCAAGGGATCCGGGCCTCATTAGGGGTGTCAAGCATTATCTTTCGTTATGCAAAACACATTCAGCCGGAAGCATTTTCACTTAATAGGGGTTCATATTACAGTGTAGTTTGCTTCGCCGATTTTATCCTATTAATGTAAGTAGGGTGTAGAAACGTTAGGAGGGCTTTGTTTTTTCTTGTTAATTAATACTGGGAAGTTAAAGTGTCTGTGTTAAAGTGTGTGCTTATAGGTTTTATTTTTTACAATTTTATTCAGAGGGGCAATTCTCGTAATTTTAAAAACTTTCAGTCTGATCTCAGTCTCAATCTATCAAAAACACTTCTAGTTTTCCTGTATTTTTGACAAGTTTTTGACATTGATGGTCGCTGAGATGAGATTACGACTAGATTTTGAACGTTTTTGATTACGGGAATCAGCCTTCTGTTGTTTTTGCGTTAGTCACAACATAGTTAATTTTGAAATTGCAAAAGTACACTAACCTTGACTGCACTCCTCTGTGTCGATGCCAAAGGTGTGCAAGAAAAAGAAATAACGATTTAAATAAATAATTAAATACACATAATAATACAGTTTTAGTAGGTATCTACATGGAACGATACACAAATACTACCTACTTACATGTATAGAAAGGAGAAAAAAAACTTGGTTAGACGATTAAAGAGTGATACGGATTTATAAGCTAAAGTGTACGGTCAAAATAATAAACAGAAGCATATAATCACATAAAATAAAAGTGACGTTGAAGAATCGAAACGTAACAGACATAAGTTACTTCTATTGAAATTATCAGCAGTTCATAATAATAATAATCATTTATTTGCTAATAATGTAGGTATACAGATAAGGTGTTATAATTGTTGATTGTCCCAATACATTTTGCCCTACGGCATGCAAAATATTAAGGAGAATATTAAAAAAAGTTAAAAAATTACCATCTCATTAACTTAATCGATCAACTTAAATGATATGGTCATACAAATTCAATACAATGTCATACAAATTCCAATACATGTCATAAAAAAATCTAATATAATGTCAAAAAAAATAATACAATGTCATGCTCGAAATAATACCATGTCATACAAATAATAAAATGTCATACAGATGATAAAATGCCATCAAATAGAATACAATGTCATATGAAGTGAAATAATAAAATCCTAGCAGGCACCAAGTTTACTTGATTGTCTTGTCATACAGAAATTCTTTGATTGAGTAGTAACACTTATCCAGCAAAAGTTTGGTTAGTTGATTTTTAAACATTCGTAAGGGTAATTCCTTTACATTTCTCGGCAAAGTGTTATAAATAATGGGACCCATGTGTAAAATACTCTTTTTTAATAAAGCAGTTTTATGACCACCGGTATATAGTTGATTTTTATATTGGGCCCTTATTACTCTTAAGTGTTGCCTTATATCACTCATTGGCGTAAATAAGTGCAGATTCTTTTTAACGAATATTGCAACCTCTAGTATATACAACGACGGGAAAGTCAGAATTTTGAGAGATTTGAAAACTGGTAGACAGCTTTCTGTTACCTTAAGACCAGTGATTGACCTAAGGCAACGCTTTTGCGCTCTAAATATGCGTTCCCTCTCGCTGCAATTTCCCCAAAATATGACACCAAATCTTAACAATGAGGCAACCAAACCATGATAGGCTGTCAACAAGGAATTTAAATTCATTTTTTTAGCTAAATTATAAAGTACAAATGCAGTTTTACTTAACTTTTGGCATACGATATTAGCATGAGATTCCCATGTTAATTTTTGGTCAATATGTATTCCTAAAAATTTTGCCTCTAAGGTTGGTTCTACAGTTTGACCATTATATTCAATATTTATATTCTGTGGCTGAAGCCGCTGCCAAAAATGCATGACTTTAGTTTTTTGTAAATTTATAACTAAATTATTTTTATTCAGCCAATCTATCATGGACTTAAGTGTACTGTTTATTTCCTTTTCGTATTGAATTTTATCTCTGCATTCAATTATGGCTGTACTGTCGTCTGCAAATAATGTCATCGGTTGAGTAATTTGGCGAGGCAGGTCATTAATATAAATTAAAAATAATAAGGGCCCAAGGACACTTCCTTGTGGAACCCCGAATTTAATGATTCTACAATTTGATAAATATTTCACTTCACGTTTAGTTCTACAACAAATTCTCGTAATTTCTGTGTACTGTTTTCTACCCATGAGGTAAGATTTTATTAGGTTTAAAACGTTACCTCTTACACCGTAGTAGTTTAATTTAGTTAATAGTACGTCATGGTTTACGTAATCGAACGCTTTTGTCATGTCTGCGAAAATTGCACTTACAGGATTCTTCTTATCTACATTATTCATGATCACTTTCAGCAGATCAAAAATAGCCAAATTAATATTTTTATTTTTACGGAAGCCGTATTGTTCATCGCATAATATATTGTTTTTAGTCATGAATGAGTACATTGATTCATATATAATTTTTTCAAGTATCTTAGAAAATATTGAGATTAAGGCTACTGGTCTGTAGTTTGTCATGTCTTCCTTACTGTTTTTCTTATGTAGTGGCTTTACAATCACAGTCTTTAATTTTTCAGGAAATATACCTGAGCTTATGCTTGCATTTATTATATGACTCAGTGGTTTTGCTATAATGTCAGAAACAAATTTTACGGCAATGGTAGAAATACCATCAAGTCCAAAGCTTTTTTTATTTTTTAATTTTTGGATTACACGTACAATATCTTGAGGCACAACCGGAGGCATAAACAAAGAATTCTGGATAGGGGTAGTACCAATTATATTGCCCGGCTGGTTATTAAGTATCTTCAGTAGTATTAAGTATCTTCAGTTCTTAAGTATCTAATGGTTTGTCGCTTATATTTTACCATTATTCATAAATAGCTCTGATATTTAAGCATCCGAGATTTAAGCTTATTATAATACGCTGTTCCAATGAAAATACAATTGAAAAGTTCAAGAAAGCATGAAGATATCGGCAGCGAATCTAGAGCAAAGCGATATCAGCAGTATACATCGAATTGACAGGAAGTCTGAGATTCTCCTCATTAGATCGTATTCCTTAAGAACATCTATTTCAGAGAGATGGCGACTGATTCGTGAAGTGGATTCAAGAAAATGCTTTCTAAATATAATCCAGTCAAGTAAGATTCTCATAGAAAAAAAACAAAGGCCCCAGACAAGCATTGAGTGTACTTCAGAACAAGAATGAAATTAGTCCTCAAGAAACTAAAAGAATAGAAATAAATGACTACTTATAGAGGTTACCGAACTCGATTAGTTAACTTCGTTACACCGACGAATCGATTCAAAACCTCTCGGAAAGCGAATCAATTGAATCGATATTGTCAAATCGAATGTAGGACGGGCGCCAAGAGCATAATAAACTTTGTTACGACTGTAACAGGCAGAATGTTCCAATTTAGTCGCCAATATTGAATGGTCTCACTATAGGTCCTTTGATATAAGGGATACCTTATTTTATGGGAACGCAGAATATAATTGGGTAGTTGAGTTTAAGTGGTGATCTCAATGGCCAATGGGTATATTTTCTAATAAGAAAAGGGCAGTGTGCTTAGAAATGGGAGATTTTTTGTTGAACATTTTAATATAGTGATGGATTCCGTAATAATCTCACCGTCAAAACTTAGGTGAAGTTAGCTTGGAGTGAGCTGTCATTTCCTCTTTTTATATTATAAAGTATCAGTCAGTGGTGGGTGGTGACATACTGTGGCGCTCCCAAACAGGGTAACCCAGTGATCAAAAGGATTCCATAAAAAAGCCCATGAAAAACGTTCAAATTAAAGTACGAATTATCGCTTAAGTCTCACCATCCAAACAAATAATTATTATAAATTCGAAAGTAACTTTGTCTGTATGTTTTTTTTCACGCCTAAGCCCCGCAACGGATTTCGCTAAAATTTGACAAAGAGATAGATGGCGTCCCGGGGAAGGAAATAGGTTACTTTTTGTGTCGGTAGCACGTTCCCGTCGGTTAATTTCCGAAGCCGGCCAAGCTGCGGGCAGAAGCTAGTAATAAATATTTGTTAAAACATTAACACGACCCCGCAAGATAAAGACAGTAAGAGAAATAGACCAAAAATAAATGAATGTAAATAATACAAAGCAGAAACAGATAAATCCAACTTTCCATTTCGCCCACACATAAACGGAAAAAACAACTCCATTTATAAACACTATCACAGCAAAACGAAATAAATGAAACAACAAAGTCTGTATTCATTTTATACAGCGAGATTCACTCTCAAGTGACCGAGGATAATGTAAAAAGTTGGTTTTCAATAGGCTATTCAAGTTCATGTTAGATAAAACTACGCACATTGTGACCAACGGAGTCAGCATAGATAGTGCTATTATGTTTATGGGGTGTGGTACAAGTGAAGGAAAATTTTTGACGTCGTTATTGTTCAGTGTCGAATGTCAAACGAGGTTGTTGATGTCTTGATTTCGCACAAGTATGAATGAACTATTATTAAAGGTAATAATGATAGATAACAATCTGAATATATAGCGATGTCTTCTTTTTGCCCAGATGTCTGTCGTTCTAGCCTGAGCCTGTGGATGGCAGTCTAAACTTTTCAGAACTTAACTACGAGTAGAGAATAATAATGGCAGCCAACGGCATAATAGCCAAGAGCCTCGAAAAAACACCCGAAGGGGCTCTCCTACGGCAGCTGAATCAAGTACTTCTGGAGTATCGTTAGGAAGCTCCTCTCTCAGGAAACCTGACCACCGGTAGTGTTGACCCAGTTCCCGATACCAGTGGGCTGTATGCTACTTTTTTAATAAAAATATTAAAAAAATGTAACTAATATGTATGTAAATGTAATAAACTAATAAAATAAGAAAGTGTAACATATTCACCAGTAGCGACACCTTACTATGTCGATACTGCATCACAATATCAAAACACTGCTTTTAGAAAACTGTGCAGTCCAGAGTCTGGAATGGATCAATGTTCAACATCGCACCGTTTTAGTTACCAAGAGGCTTTAACAGGTTCATAATTAATTGATAGATTAATTAAAACGGTTTCCTTTGTTTACAGAATTCACAACAGTAAAATGGAATCGGTGCACTGTTCCATCAACTTTATAATTATGAGGTGGACTAAATTAAATGTAGAGGAAGTTAGTACACTTCATTTTGGAGCGAGATTTTGTCCGCACCTTTCCACTAATTCCACCACAGCCAAGATACTTGTATGTTTGCTTACGGGGGAAGGTAAGTGATGTCCGCAGGCTAAATGAGAACTCTGCGGTCTAGACTTTGATATGGGCAAGGGGCAGAGCTTTGTCACATAATTGATCGGTACAGAAGGACAGCTCCTTACAAAAAGCGCACGCACACATTGACGAGGACGTAAAGCAATCAAGGTATGTCAAATAAATGACAGTCGATGTAGACGGTCGTCTGTTCCAAAATTATTTGATAAAAATGTAAATAAATGGATCAGAAAAAGTACGTGTCACTAACAAATCGAGTCCCTTGATTAGATTATTTGAAAACCGAAACCCATAATTCTAATTTAAATAGCATTAAAGAAGTATTTCATTTGATAATTGAGGTTAATTTTATATACAAAATTTTCGTCGTAATTATTCCAATCAATTTGATAATTTTATTCAAATATTAATTGTTGAAAAAAGGGGTAAGCCATGCACAAAATGCAGATTAATATATTAGTAAATCTTTTTAGTGAGTAACTGCGTAAGAATTTAAACTGAACATTGTTTTTTACACTTTCACCAGATACTTTTGGAACAGACCATAGATACGTGTCTGTGAGTGCGTGTGTTTTCGCTTTTTGTATGGAATGGAGCCGACCTTCTGAATTCTTCTATTCTGTGGCTTTATCCTGTTCATATTGGACGGTAACGAGGTCTTGTTTAGACGTCCTCGTAACGAACTAAATGAGTCGTATTCACACCAGAATATGATAGCATTTTGGAATTAATTCTTCGGCTGATATCCACAATGTGGTATTGCAGATATGAAGTTCGTTGTACTTTTTAGTAGCTAGACAAGGTTTTGGGATACACGTTATGGTTGTAGCCAACAGTTTAATATTTATGACTGAGTAAATAAGAAACTGTTAAGTATTTAGAAAATATTTAGAAGATGTGAGGAGTCAAGCTGTGGAGTTGAAAGAAGGTTATTCAAAACGGTGACAGTTATATAAATTGAAATATGTGTTTGAGAGACCTTTATCATTGGGACATTAATCTATATTTTTATTTATTTTTAGCCATTTATGTACCTCTGCTGGGCAAAGGCCTCCATAATTAATTAATCATTAATATTTATTAATCTATATAACTATAGGTATTAATAATAAAACTGAAGAGTTTGTTTATTTGTTGAATGCGCTAATCTCTGGAACTAAGTGAAGGATGCATTTAAATGCAAAAATAATTATTAAAAAAACAACTTAACAATAACTTTATTATTATTTAATTATAATTATTAGGTTATCAATAGCCTAATCCTTGACAAAGGCATAACATCACGCCGCGATCTTTAGGAGCCGAGCAAAAATAGAAAAAGAAGTATAGCGTTGGATAGGATGCGACACGGTGCGGTGGGTCGAGTGCCGTTTCATGCGGACGAAGTCGTGGGCAGAATGTAGTCTTATATTACATATTGGGATACAAGAGCTTGGCTTCTCATCTATTTCGGTTTTTAGAAATAATAGTATGGCAGAAGAAAAGGAAAGCTAATCCCCAGCAGTGAGTGATTTCGGACTGAAATGATGATAATAACGTTTCACAAATAATGGGTAATCAAATTATACTTACATCATCACCAGAACCAGATATTTCAGCGACTATGCCGGGAGTACCAGACAGACCTGGTGGGCCTGGAGGCCCAGGTGGACCCGGTGGACCTCTTATTGATTCCCCTGGAGCACCCTGTATACAGAAATAAGTATGAGAGCGGTTAAAAAAAAATGTTGCATTCCGTAGTAGAATATAATTATTTTTATTCACACCATATTACTTACAAATATAAATGTAGTAGTGCCACTTCTACATAAAGATCATAAAATACTGTATGTGTGTGGGTGTATACATACACATACACACATTCTTTTATGATATTTTAAAGGTTGAAGTTGAAGAAAAAGGTATTGAATATATCTTTTTATATTTCTCATATTAACGGCCTACTCTTATTAGAATTTTATTTATGGACCTGTCTACATAAACAAAAGATTATTATGATGACGTCGAAACAAAAGTTACCAAAATATTTATACCGACCTTCCTTACTCACCCCTAACCTGTGCCCTTACACTAAGGTTGAGCAACACTTTCAAGTGCGCAAACAGAGCGTAGGGCTGTCACGAACATCAGCAAACACATCGTTAAGTGCTACATTATGACCTTATATCATTTTGTTAGAGTCGACGTGAGTTCCTACGGAGCCGAAACGACGTATGATTTTTAATGGAAGATAATACAATTTTTATATAATACTCGTACGCCCTTAACACAGGATAGGGGTGCGTAACAGTTTCAAGTGCGTACACAGCGCAGAATTGTGAATGGTCTCTATATCATTCTGTTAGTGAGGCGACTTGAGTTTGTACGGAGCACGCCGAAGCGACGTAAAATTTTTGATAAATTCTCATTGCTGACATTATTACGTATTTATTACTCCCTTAATACGATAGTTAAAGGTTCGTAACCATTTCGAGTGTGAGCAGTGTAAAGGGTTGAGTATAGCCAAACACAGTGTTGAGTGCGATATAATGGCTCTCTCTGGCATAATCTGTTAGTGAGGCGACTTCAGTTCCTACAGAGCACGCCGAAGCGACGTATGATTTTTAATGGAAGTGATACTATTTTCCACTGTATAAATTCTCATTCCCTACATTATTACGTATTTATTACACCCTTACCACATAGTCAGGGGTGCGTAACAGTTTCAAGTGTGAACAATGTGAAAGTTTGTGATGTGACGATAGGCAAACACAGTGTTAATTGTGATAATAATGGCCTTATATCATTCTGTTACAGAAACAACTTGAGTTCCTTCGGAGCACGCCGAAGCGACGTATGATTTTTGAAGGAAGATTATAATAATAATAATAATAATAATATTTTTATTTTCTCACCACAATATTACAAAAAACATATTATATGGTATCAGAGTCAGACAAAATTTTAATATTGTGGGAGACTGGTGCCTAAACTAGGCTCTAGGCCTGTATTTCAGGACACCAGGTCTCCGCCTTTTTACAATAATATACATTTTATCTTGTTATGTACAGACGCCAGCAGGTCAACCTACCCCAATCCGCCAAATTGCTTTGATAGATTTTCAACCTTAGTACAAAGGAATAAGGTTCATAATCAATCGGGAAAATCTGACAGATTGGGGCAGCCTGATGTGCTGGCCTCTGTACTTGTACACTGACAACCAAACGATGTAAGAACAACATTATAAAAAGAGTGGCTCGAGTGGAAATTTTAGGCTTTAATATAAACTAAGAGTAAACTAAACTTTGTTAATAAGGTTATGTTATGCGTATGTGGAAGGGTGGATGTGTGTGTGTGCTTGAGGGTGTGTGTGTGTGTGTTTGTGTGTGAAGTGGTGTGGGTCCGTGAGAACCAGCGACGTATGGGTGTATGTGTGTGAGGGTGTGCGGGTGTGTTAGTCACTTTTGGGCTTGTGTGACTGATTAGTGATAAATAGCTGATATTACACCATAGAGGTAAGTAGGTTCTCAGTATCATCATAATTTAGTTGTTGTAGTAATGCAGTAACTTGCTTTTTTCTTGATTATACCTACTACTTTCCACTCGATAAGTTCTCACTGCTGTCATTATTACGTATTTACAGTATTTATACACCCTTGACACGATAGTCAGGGGTGCGTAACAGTTTCGAGTGTGAACATTGTGTGTAGGGTCGTGATGATAGACAAACACAGAGTTAAGTGCGACGTAATGGTCTCTATATCATACTTTTAGTGGCAAGCCTTCAAACTTCGTTACTATGGGAAAGGAAAGAAGTTACTATGGGAAAGGAAAGAAGTGACAGAATTTGTTTCTGCGAAGATTTAGTTATACATTCTCACCATCAATGTTTTTTTCAATATTGCTACTTTAGTATTACATGATGTATGTCTGTCGTTTTATGTATAGACTTTGATCGGATCCTGAAGATTTTTTGTATAATTTGACTTAAATAAAACATTTATTACAATACAAAATAATGTATAACAATGATTAATTAACGAAAAAAGCAAGTTTATTTATCTATCGTGATTTATTGTAATCGACGTCTTCAGTTCTTTGGCCACATCCAGAATATTTTTTTCTAGTTAGTGCTGCTCCATTATCGAAGCCGAATAATTTGGCTATTGGTTTAAATTTACGCTTTGTGCCACGAATACACATGTTAGTAGCACATATTATTGAGATGATGATTCTTGAGCCAACCCATCACTACGCTAAAAGATCTATTCTATTCTATTTCACTTAAATTAGATATTTTAAGATTACTGTAATAAAAATCAGTATTATAGGCTAGTTTCCACCATTAATAAATTGAAAATCTATTTAGTCCGTCAGTTAGAGTATTGGAAAATAATGGACATGTATTTTTTGTTTTTGTAAATCAATGAATATTGACAAAGATAAAACGCATCAAAACTCGGGAGTGTGGGCTCGTGACGTCAGAACGCACTAAAATTATACCGAGGAGTGACGTATTGAGAATTTTAAAAGCGTCTTATCTTCGTCAATTTTGGTTTACGTAACAAAAGAAAAAATACGGGTCAAATATTTTTTGATAATCTAACTGATGAACTAATGATTTTTTTCAGTTGACAAACCTATTATAGGTACATGAGTACATCACCTACACTTTTTTTTTTTTTTTTGTGGATGGGAAATCATCCAATGACCCCTCCCGCTCTGGGTGGAGCAGAAGGGAGTGTCAGACTCTTACTGACTAAAACCCACCCGTGTTCCTTCCTTAGCCCTTTGTGTTCCGGGGTAGCGGTAACCCTTTCGGACAATCCCGCTGCCCCGGCAGGACATCACCTACACTTAACCTACCAATTCCAAACAACGTTACATTTGCCACTCTAAATTTTTGCTATAACATCCGCCATACTCATACGCATGTACAGTCAGCAAAGGAGATAAGTATGCAGGGTCGTCGAATATAGTTGAAGTTTACTAAGAAACCGATTGATGTTTTCGAATGAAATTTAATTTGATGAATGAACTGTTTGTTTTCTATTAATTTAATTAAATTTTATTTGAAAGCATCAATCGGTTTCTTACTAAACTTCAACTATATTCGATTACCCTGCATACTTAAGTATATCCTTTGCTGACTGTACATAGCACCTAAACACAATTTCTATTGGATGGCCGCTATAAATCGAAAGACAATACAATGGACGACCGCCTTTTGTATGAAAACGACCCGCTATGTGTAATGTGTGTATGTGTAACCGATCACATATTTGTTTATAATAAATGGTTATACTGTGAGGCATTTTGGAATTTAAATAGCGTTTTCAATCTACACCTCCATTGTTTGAAAAACGTTAATCGCTCTGAAAAATGTCGTTTCAGCGTTAAATCCGTAATTTAATACTGAACTAGGGATGTTTTGATTGGCTTAAAATATGTTTGGAATTTTAGTAGGTATGTATTGTGTGGAATAGGTAAAATATTCACACGCATTTTGTGTTCCTATTTGTATATGATAATGCTGAAAACTTATCATGTTTTAACTACTACGTTTTTCTAATAAATCTTCAATAGATTACACACCTTTACATTCATAAGATCATATAGATCATATTCTTATGGCGAAAAGTTTAAGTACATATTTAGAAAATAATACATAATTAATCATTAAAAAAATATAATTAGTCAAACATCTTGCCCTTGGTCCGCGTTCTCCTTTCTCCCCTTTCAGTCGTAACGAATAGCCTGAAATAAAAATAAAACAAGAGATTATTAAAACCTTTTTTTTTCAGTAAGTATAGTGAGGGATCCCACTACAAGTATGTGCGACTGTTAATACATTCCTCATCGATCAAATCAATTGACCAGTCAATTGGTCGATTTTTTATAAGCATCAATCTATCCGACGTGATTGAAGTGTGTCTAACAAGGGTTATTGAAGTGTTCATTGACACCTAAGTCATATAATAAGACCATACAAATACACGATATCATGTCCTTTGAAGACAACGTTTATAAAACTTTACTATCTTATAATTGCCGTAGCCCGGTAAGACTAGTTGTCAAACTTTCGGGCTTCTGACCACCCGTAACGATTGTCAAAGATGTAAAAATGACAGCTGAAACCCGCATACGAATGGGCCTTGGTATTTAATGGATGGTCACCCATCCACAGACCGACCTTCGGTAAGCGCTGCTTGACCTTGAAGATCGACCCGTGCGTCTGTCATTATTTAGCCACAAGCCCCTCTAACATTATAGGTAGTATATAACACGATAATAATATACATAATCTGCATTCGCGAATTATTTGCCAAAAATGTAAACAAATATGAGTTTTTGGAAAATTTACTTTAAATCCTACACAATAAAGTTCAATTTACGCTACAACTTCAAACATTATTATAACCATTTATATAGTCCTAGTTGTTTGACGACCCGTAAGACTGGTAAGATTTGGTAAGTCCTAACATACTACCGTCTTATGTTATTGAATGGTAAACGAGCGAAATCCTATGTAATAGAGGCTTTTATGTTCTATGTTATGGGTTTGGTTTCCGCACTTAGTCCTTCAAATGGACCATTGTGCGTGGGCCATGGCGGCCATCAGTGGTTATTCCAACCAGCCCAGCTGCGTCCAGAAGCTGATTAAGTCTCCTGGTCTGTTGAGAATATCTGTGTACGATCTGGGTGTCCCGAGGGTTTCTGACCTAATCTAGGTGACGCCTGTGCACTCAAAGAGCACATGCACAACGGTTTCATCAATCTTCATGTAAGCCCTGCACAGGGGACTGTCGTTATACCTATTGTGTGGAAGTGTTTATTTAGCGAGCGGTGTCCTGTGATTGTCCCCGTCACCAAGCGCAGGCCTTTCCTGTCCAGTCATAATAGAGGCTTCACAAAGATCAAGCTAAATACAATGGCACTCAAATCTTCCAAGCCTGAGCACAGCAACAAATAGCTTATCGGAAGAAATTAATATTGCTGTAGAACTTCCCCAGGAAAACTTCTTAACAAAGTATCTCTAGACAATAAAGAGGTAAACTTACCTCCATCTAATCCTGGCGGTGGTGGTGGAAAAGGCGGTATGGTACCATACCTTCCCGAGCCCTCAGAATCACCTTCCTCTTGGTCGACCTGCATTCAACAACTTACTGATTACTAAGATAGTTGAAAAAATATTATGTGGCTGCATATACTAGGACACAAATCTGAAAAGACCACACTTTTAAGTGGAGATGATCTTATCCTTAGTGTGCGTACATACGAGTGACACGCGTCGACGCAGAGGCAACGGCAAGCGCTGAGGCGTGTCGGCGACAGCCGCCAACGCGTGTCAGCGGCAAGTTGCTCATATATTTGAGCCCTGGTACTCAAATACATGAGCCGTCGCCGTCACGCGTCGGCGCTTGCAGGTACCTCTGTCGTCGACGCGTCTCGCTCGTGTGTATACATACTTGCGAGTAGCTGCACCCATAATCTGTGCAAATTATTATTTGGTTAATTACTAATGGTGTAAGAATGTGCATAACCGCTTTTCATGTTTTCGAAACCCCAACAATGTAAAATTGAATTGGTTTTCCCATCTTCGAACCAAATTATGCGCTCTCAGGACCTCACTTAGAATCAATTTAATTTCAACCCAAAAACAATTACTCAAATGAGTCCCAGATAATGGTGATCAAAATTTTAAATTCAAATCTCATCAAAGCCAGGGCAGCCATTTCCGAGGTTAGCGAAAGGTTCGGTACACATTTCTGGACACCCCCTTTTCCTAATCTCCTGATTACATAGGACCGGGTGTTGGCGTGTTCAAATATTCACCATATAACCCCGCAATTAGTGACGGGTGTACTAGGTAAACAAGAACATTTGTCTTTGAATTAATGCAGTAGGATTTCCTAGGGTTAACATGTTAGTAAATAGTACATTTATGATTAATATGCAGTTCCACTTGGATTAAAGCGTGTTTTGTTGTATAATGGGAAGCTTGTGAATAAGTGTTATTTTAAAATGTTATTGTTAGGTTTAAAGCAGGTGGAGTTCAGGTGTTAGGTGGTATTGTGATACACACAGAATTATTAGTGAGTAGGTAAGTAGTGATTTAATTTAAAACATACATCATATTATCAATTCTGGCTTTCTGTTACTTGTCGTACTTTTATCATAAATCATCTGTAGTAACTACAGCAATAGATTTTTCTATTCATAAACTTAATTAAGCAAATAATTTTTCCTATTTTCCGGGTTCTAATTGCCACTACTTTACCCCTATTTATACGTACTTTGTGGCACTGGTGGGGCTGAGTAAAATACTCCCTAATTCCTACGTAACTGCAGCCATGTTTTTTAATTTTTAATAATCCATCATGTTATCCAGACCCGGTTTAGCGGCTTCTCGCATTCATAATTACAAACACAGTCTCCCTTAAAACCTGCAACTGAAATTCCATACAACCCAACTGTCATCTTGTTACACGAATTATACGCAAATCTCGCTTTGACTATTGTGTTCCGGAGTACGTAGTTACTTATTCTGTGAACACGAGGGTCGTTAGCGCACGATAGCGACACACAAGTGTCGCGAACAAAGGTTCCAAGGAAGTTTGTACTTATCAACGTTTGGATACGTTGAGTTTTGATTAGGTACCTAATCTTAGAGGGGAGGCGGGAAGTCGTGCTGAATGTATCTCATATGCGCTTGTGCGCTTTTATAATTTCTAACATGACGATTAATATCGTACATATTTTAGTTCACGATGATTCGTGAACTAAAATTGTTTGGTATTAATTTCTTTTATTTTAGAATGAACATGCAGAAAACAAGCACGCTAAGTTGTGCTCTACAAGATTTTACGTTAATATTATTACTTACAAAAGATAGTTTTACATTGTTTAGTTTTATTATAATCCTTAAAACGGAAAATAGTGGCCACTATCATTCGTTTTAAGGGTTCCCGTCCCGGGGGGAACGTTTCTAATAATATTACGTATAATCTTGTGGAGCACAACTTAACGTGCTTGTTTTCTGCATTTTCATTCTAAAATAAAAGAAATAACCAAACAAAAGATGAGGGCGCCACTGTGCGGTCGGCGTCGTCTTAATAAAATCAATGGAGCTAAAAATGTGCATATTATTTTTACACAGAACACAGGTATTGTTACACTCAGCATCTGTGCTGTGGTTTATCTGATGTTGATATATAATGCCGGGTGTAAACACGACAGAATGATGCAGTTTCACTTGACAATGTGACATCGATACCTACAGTAAGGGTGCGGTTTGGCTGCACCAGGAAGCGATACCGGTGAAAGTAAAATATCTTTATAGTAACTCTATTCTGAAAATTTATTGAAATGTCGAAAAGCATAGAATCAGACATCAATAAGTAATTAGCATTGGTTTACATGTTAATCGAAGAAGTAAGGATGTTACCCTTTTTTGATCAGAAACAGAACAAATGGAACTTCGGATTGAACACTAAGAGCCCCTTATCCAGAGGTCGATTATACGAGTTGTAGGTCGTAGGTTTGAACCCAGATAGGCACTCAGCTGTGCTCTCAAAACGGTGAAGCAAAACCGGCGTATCCTAGAACCAAAAATTCGAAGACAAGTGACTTCTACCAACCCACACTGGGCCCGCGTGGTTGATTACTAACGGCCCACTTCCTCTCACCGAGAGTGTGTCCGACTTTTGTCCCAACAGTGGCCACAATAAAGGCTGATTGTGTAAGCGATACGAAGAAAAAAAAAAAACAACATACTATTGAATTGAGAACCTTCTCCTTTTTGAAGTCGGTTAAACACGTGTTAAATGACTTCAATTCTGTGTGACTTTAACATAATTATTTGAAAAGTCTAGAAAAATCTTAGAGACATTTTACACCTAGTTTTATGAGATCCAGGACAGTAGTAGTAATTTTTACAAGCTTTTTTATTACACAAGTTATTTTACAAGTTACAAAATTGGATTGAGTCGTTGAAACTTTTTGAGATTAAATAAAAATGTTTGACAAGATTTAAAGCTTTTTTATTATGCGTAGGGAAAGTTTAATATGAATAGTTTGGATTAATATAATTTCAATACGACTTTAATGTTTTGAAGTATTTACTGTATTTTTTTTTATAAAACTTTCTTCAACTATTCTATTTAATTGGACGAGAATTGAGAGTGAAATATCAAGGACGCGACGCGTTTAGGCACATATCTTTAAATGAGAGAGAAGAAAAATATTAATCTCTCCGTCTCTCACACTAATTCTTTCTTCTTCTTTATTTTTTAAGAAGTTTCTCCAACCGTGTGTACGCTACGGTGCTGCACGCGCATTTTTTTTTAAACTGATAAATGAATTACTTGAAGTTTCAATGTTGAATTTTCAGCGGTGTATTGCAATGGATTTGGCTGATTGATGGACTATTTCTTGTAACAAAAATTTTATCTACAAAAAAAATCCCATGAAAGGGGTGGCCTTATCGCTTTCTGCGATACTTTCAAGGAACGCCCCAGTGCGTTAATAAATTATTATCTACTTGTGTGACCTGCGTATACACACGAGCAAAACGTGTCAACGACTGAGGCAACTGCAATCGTCGAAGAGCCCGACATCAACGCCCGAAGTCGATGCGTCAGCGGCTGCCGTCGACAGCGAGTCGCTCGTGTATTTGAGCACCGTCCTCAAATCTTGTCAACGGCAGCATGCAGCACGCAGATTGCAAGTCCATTCCTTCACATACAAACTGAAATACACATATTTTGCTTCCCCGCTTCTCTCACTAAGTCCTGACCCCCTATGATTGCAATCCGATGTTCCACTACCGAGTTTGTTTACGATATGACTGTTTGTGCTTGCCAGTGTCAACGTACAACTGAGGTTAGAAATCATCTGATGTAGATCAGTCGCATTTCAAGTGGATTTACTGGCTATGTCCATGTCAGCAGACAGTTAGGTAGGTACTTAGTTGTTTTATGTACCTAGGTAGTTGACTGGACGCTTGTTAAGCGTTTTCCTTTTTGAGGAGTTTTTGTCCATGATTTATACTTTTATTGTATACGATTCAAAATGTGCCAATTGCCTAATATATATTTTTGGAGTTGTCGATTTGCCCACAAATAAATTAATTTCATGCGAGTCGCCTACGGAAAGATAATATTATTTAAAAGTGTCGGTTCGCCGGAGCGTTTTGGCCGAGTAAATTCATGACAATCAATTAATAAGCACTTAGGATTAGGACATTGTTTTGAGACAAATCGGTACTTGCTTAGTTAAATAAAAGAAATCGGAATGCTTTTCTCCAATTTCATGAAATGTTTTGCAATTTATTTCTTACAGTTTTATATCCAGCTTTAGATTTAGATCTAGGAATCGTTTTATAAAGATATGGTTTGTGTTGCTTCTCCAAAACCAACCCGCCCTGGGCCCGCGTGGTGGATTACGCCCCGCTCACTCTCATCGCGTGGAGGCCTGTGTTTGAGCAGTGGGAACATTATAGGCTGATTACACCAAGAAGTTGACGAATTTATTTAAAGCGCTTTTGGTCATTATAATTTTAGGTTCCATACATAATTATTTTCTGCACCGTCCAGTTTCAATTCAGAAATAAGTATCACAGAAAACGTTATGGACGTTAGGACCAATAAAATAAACCTTAAGTGTCTATTTGTGCCCATTTAGTTAAGTAAACAAGTTTAATTTTGCGGGCAATTTGTTTTATTGCAGCACATACCGCGTTAGTGGACGAGTGGAATTATCTCCGCGTTGCAATAAAGATCATCTTTGTTTTAAATGATGTCGATGACTTGAAGATAGCTATTCCTATTTTTACTGAGAGAGCGTTGAGTGAGGTACTTTCTATCTCGATTCTTTTAATGACATAATAAGACTTTTTATCGATGTTAACATTATTAATTTTCTTATTGTAGTTTGTATTTTCAGATCAACCCAAACCATTATTGAAAGCTAGATAAAAAAAAATGTAACATTTTGACCGTCACGACACTTTGTTGCCGTGTACGTACGAACTGATTTGTTGCGGTGCATGATTCTCAACAACTTGTTTCGCACGTGCGTACCACTAACGAACATCGAACACTCTGTTCGTCAAACATGTTTGCGGCGACCCCATTAGTATGTTCTGTATGGACGGTGTTCGAAGACTCTCCGCTACTTCACAATCGACCATTTCTAACGGCGCCGCCATGGCTATTAAGATAGAGTTCACGACTGTTGTGTGCGAACTCGATTCGAACTATGTTCGCGTTCGTGTTCGAATATGCCGTCCAAATGAACGAACGGTACGAACCAAAGGTACGAACCAAATGTTCAAGTTTGATGTTTGTGTTCGCTATGTTCGTGTTCATACGTGCGTACACGGCTTTAGGTAACAAAAGCGAAATAAATTACTTACAGAGACCGGAGGGGCAATTCTCGTAATTTTTAAGAACGTTCAGTCTGATCTCAGTCTCAATCTGTCAAAAATACTTCAAATTTCCCTACATTTGTTTGTCGCCAAGATGAGACCGACTTTGACCGATTTTGAACGTTTTAAATTAGCAGAATTGGCCTACGGGTGTCCTACAACACCTTTCGACTGTTTCGTTTCAGGATTTGTAATGTGACACCTAGTTTGGTTTAACCCACGAAAGCTGTGTAAAGAGTGCGCAAATCTCATTTGGGTAAGATAGTACAATTACTACGGTAGCATTATCAGCCTATAATATTCCTCATGACTAGAGGGAGTGGGCTGTAATTCACCACGGTAGGTACTCAAATATTTATGAAATAATTTGTATCCTAGAACTTTCCTATATTAAAACTGTGTAAGCGTTGTGCAACTACATAATATTTTAATAATTATTTTTGGATACTCAAAGAGAATGCTATGGAGGTAAATAATAATGAGTCATATTGACGTTCCCATAAGAATTAAGATCCAAGCAACTTTGTAGGTCAAACTCAAACTCAAAGCATTTATTTCAATTAAAACATTCAGATACAGCCACTTTTGAATTGTCAAATAGTCTACTGCAGGTACCATAGAAATGTATTTCTAATATCTATGGTAGATACCCTATTTGACTATTTGCACAGATAGCTTTCAGGTGTCAGCGATTGATATTCACCCATTTTCAAATGTCCTACTTATGTAATTGTGTTAGGGGATAGTGCAACTATAATTTGTTAGTAGGCACAGTCGCCAGCACATCAAGCTACCAGAAACTGTCAAATTTTCCTAATCAACTTTGAACCTTATACTTTAGAGATAAAGTTGAAAATGTATTAAAGAAATTTGACAGATTATAGTAGCTTGATGTGCTGGCGTCTATACATATTAGGGTGAAAGTTAATGAACAGTGAATTAATTAGGACTTGACAATCACACCGTGTTAGTGACAGAATTTGGTGAAAAGCGATCAATTATAGTTTTTGTAATCACCAAGTAATTGTCAATGTCAATCTCGTCTCCATCGCCGGATTCCTGTCAAAACGTTGAAAATTGTACATTTCTGTGAACTCTGTGGAACAGATATCATGGTTGTGACTTCAATTGCATAGAATCCGGTGAATTTACTGTATTACATTTCATTTTCAAGATGATCTAATAATCGTACATATTCGACAAACTTTTCGTAACATTATAAAAAAAAAATCTTCTGACTGATTCTTCAATAGTCTGATAACATTTATCTGAATCTAAATATTGCGGTTTTGAAAGTTTTCGTATAGAAAATTTGTCAAACTTAAAACGTTTGAGTTTCTTCTAATTATTCTTGAGATAAAAGTTATCTATCTATTGAAAAATCAGCCTTAGAAACGTTTTTTTAGAATGAAAATTCATTGACAGAACTAATTTTAATTAAAAGAACAACGTTTACAAGAACGAGTTTGAAAACAGTTTTTTTTTATTAATCTTTTCGGGCTACATGTAAAGAGGTTTCAATATTCTAAATTTAAAATAAAAAACAAAATTATCTTACCTCGAACGTGTTGACACATTGCACTTCAGCCTGCGTCGGGGAACCGTACAGCTTCAGTTCTTGGAATGCACCCTGTACCACGAGAATCGTTAGCAATCGACACAACGTCGATCTCATATCGACTGACAGTTTGTCGACCGTTCAATTTCACCGTTTACACACATCATAATACTGGCACTTTCATAAGGTTATCGTCTTTCAAATCAATAAGGAAGTACAAATAGAAAATTATTTGAACAATTGTTCCTGGAGTGGTTATTGAAGATCGAACGAATCTCTCTCAATAAACTTTCAATAAATTATAAACGTTTAATTGAAAGGATATTTCGTGTTCTAAGCTCCTATATTTATACTATAAACTATGCTATATACTCCTGTTCATAGCTTATATACTATTAATAGCGTAATTCCTTTGAATTGAAATATAATTCCAAGACGTTAATGAACAACCAACGTTTTAGCTGAGTTTACGGTAACAAGCAAATTCGTAGAATTTAATTGTTTCCTGTCAATTAAAAATCTTTTTCTGAAAGTGAATAGTAAAGTAAGACGTATATTTCTGTAAATGTTATGGATATAATTATACAACGTGTAACGTTAAATGAAAAAACCTGAAAATAGTTTGTTCATAATTGACTACACATATAGGTTTTTTTAAAAAAAAAAAAAATGTATTTTGCCATACTATCCGCCGATTGAGCCAAAGAAAATTAAGTCTTTCAAGGCAATAAGACTCAATGTTGAATGCATGATTTTCTTAATAAAAATAGCTTTAAAAAAATCGTTTTGTTCATTGTATTATGCTTTTAACTCAATGCTCTAACTGGGGTGTATGAGGTTTTGCGCATTTAATGTTACACGTTGAATATATTATAAATATATGCATTACCCACAAAATATCTATCCTATTTCCCACTTTAACCTACTTATATCTTTTATGGAACGGATTTGGATGTAATTTGGCCTGTAATCTGAATTAACAAATAGGATACTTTTTATCTTGGTACCTTTCCGTGGTATAGTTTCGATACACACGCGGACGAAGAAGCTGGCAAAAGCTAGTATAGAATAAATTAGGAGTAAACAAATAAATATATGGAAAATCTTCTTACTAGTTTTTTTACAAAATTTTTACGGTTTTAAAGCAACTTACAACTTAAATTATGTCTTCAGTGAAAGTTCTCAAATAATTCGTGAAAGTCGAACCAATTAATTCTTTATTATTATGTGCTTAGATGTCAAATTATCAAACTAATTTAAAGTTCGTATTTAATTTTAGGTTTTAGAAAAAGTTAGGAACACAAACGATCTGTCTGATGAGATCGCTTTCAACAACTAACTAAATGGCATTTAAAATAATTTACATCAATTAAAACTTCTTATTTAAAAAAAATAAAAATGCTCAAATATCATCTAATTTAACTTTAAAACTTAAAACAAACTATTATCTTTCAACCCATTTTAAAATTCTCAGAGCATTAACCTTTTCGTAAAAATGAAAAAATAAAACGCAAACCGGTACGTAAAAGTTGCGTCCACGCATGCAGTCGGTCGCATGCGTCGCGATGCACTAAATTTAAAACGGAGCAACATAGAGGATAAGGTTAAACGACCAGCTATGCTTGACCTTTGCACTTTCTACGTTCCTTATTTGAATTCCCGAAAATGATGGTTCAGATTAAATTGGCTGAAAAAGTGGTAATTGGTGGCAGTAAATTAAGGCTTTAAGAAGAAATAATTTCTTAAAACACGTAACATTTTAATCGAAAAGTCGTAACATTTAATGTAAAACATTTTAAAGTTTTAATTTGTTCCAAACACAGAACAGAATTTCCAAACTAGAATTGGCTAAAATTGGCCATTGTTTTAGTTTTAAAACTACGAATTAAAAGTTACGCTTACATTTTATTGAATTGGCTATTTTATTTTACGAATTGAATAAGGTTTTCTATTTCATTGGTAGTATTTTAATGAAACAATTTTATTCTATGAATTCCTATAAATAAACATAGGCTGAATGAGAAAACCACTGGACCTAAATATATTTCAATTTCAATAGACGGTGTTCTCTATTCAAAAAGAGAAGTCTTATTTGAAACAAAACTGAATGCGTTGGACACTTTACCGCCAGCGCCACCTAGGTGCCGAAATTCATTACGGAGGAACTACAGTCACCAGTCCTATTCAACTGCACATCTCTTTGTCGAAGTGCTAAGTTCTATTCACGGGTAGCGCGATCTAATTACTGCTGCTTGTCAGAATTGAAGTGTGAGTGTCGTATTTTGATGTCATGCGATATAATTACGAGTTGTTTGGTCTGCATTCCCGTATATGAAGTCAGTTATAATTGAGTAACTCAGTCAGTGGAGCATCGGACGACTTGTAATTCTTTATTCAAAAACTTTAAGGCATGACTTTTAATTAATTGACTTTTTTTTTAACTTGCCTACGCTGTTCCACTCCTAGGCAAAGGCCTCCCTCCAAACCTTCCATCTTTAGCGAGCTCGCGCGTCCTCCTTCCAGTTTTATACTTAGTCTGGCCATAAATACTGTTACAATTGAAAATAAGAAAGATATTACATTTGAATTTGGAATCTGTCATTTTTATACGATTGTTCATTGAGTTTTCTAATTTTGGCGCCAATAAGAGTGGTTATTTTTTAACTGATAATTTAAAAAAGAATAGGGTGGTAAAATCGAAACAACTACAGAAGCGGTACGCAAAGGGAGGTCACAGAAAAATTTTGTTTACGGATGAGAAAATCTTTACAATTGAGCAACATTTTAACAAACAAAATGACCGTATTTATGCTCAACGCTCTAAGGAAGCTTCCCAATTAGTCGACAGAGTGCAACGTGGGCATTATCCGACTTCAGTGATGGTTTGGTGGGGTGTTAGCTATGAAGGAGTGAGTGAGCCATATTTTTGTGAAAAAGGTATCAAAACATCGGCACAAGTGTATCAAGATGCCATTCTTGAGAAGGTAGTTAAGCCCCTTAACAACACCATCTTCAATAACCAAGTATGGTCCTTCCAACAAGACTCGGCACCGGGTCATAAAGCTCGGTCCACGCAGTCTTGGTTGGAAGTGAACGTTTCGGACTTCATCAGAGCTGAAGACTGGCCGTCGTCTAGTCCCGATCTTCCGCTGGATTATGATTTATGGTCAGTTTTAGAGAGTACGGCTTGCTCTAAACGCCACGATAATTTGGAGTCCCTAAAACAATCCATACGATTGGCAGTGAAGAATTTTCCCATGGAAAGAGTGCGTGCTTCTATTGATAACTGGCGTTAACGTTTAAAGGACTGTATTGCAGCCAGTGGAGACCACTTCGAATAAGCGTTTTATATTTCAAATTGTTTTATATTTATGTATTAAACCAACACACTGTAAAAGTAATAAATATTATTTGCAATAAAAAAAAAATAGTTTTTTCTTCGTGACAATATTTATGGCAAGACTAGGTATAATTGACTAATTTGTGCATATTATTAAGAATTCTTGATTGGACTGAACACTGTTTCGATTGGTACCCACTGGAAACGACCGCGACTTAGCAGTCGTTGGTTGTAGGTTCGAACCCAGACAGGCAATTTAGTTTATCTATCTAATTCAAAGTGCTGACTGACTGATATATCAACGCAAAGCCTAATCCGCTGGTCCTAGAGACATGAAATTTTGAGGGTTGTTTTTTGTGAAGAGTAATTATCCACTAAGAAAGGTTTTTTCAAAATTCCACCCCCAGTGAGGGTGAATGAAGGAAGTGTGAAATTTCACACGGACGAAGTCGCGGGCAAAAACTAGTATATAATAATTATGCAGTTTAATATTCGCCAAAAGGCACGGTGTTCTTTTTCATTTAATAATAACAAGATGGACATGAAATATAATCGTACAATCTAACTTTTTAACTATCACATTTTTCATAAAATAAAATAAATAGGCACAAAGCAGCGCAGTAAGACGGCACTCGCAATAAACTAGGCTTTAACACACAATAAAGCGAGTAATGTTCAGCACATTTCTTACTCTGAATACCGCATACGACTTTATGCCACATTTCTCGACCACTTTGAGAATAGTTCTCTGGCATTCGTTAGCTAATAGAACATTAAAGCTTTGTGCTTCTAGTCCTGTCTAGATATTGTGTCTGTCGGCGTTAATTAAATGCTCGCAAATTGCCGACGATCAAAAGTGGGTCTTGTTTTGGTATGAAAATTATGTTAGTTAGCTGGTATGGAGACCTATATTAGATAGATATATCTCTTTATCTCATGATATTTTTGGATACGTCAGCTGATTTGGATTTTCAGCACTTTCCATCTAAAATCTGCTTATAGTATGGCAAAATAATTAAAAATATAATGAGTAGGTATAAATAAAGTATTATTGGATTCAAGACTCCTGACTCTTGCGCTTGTATTAGTAAGTTATAGAAGAAACGTGTTATAGAAAGAAAAATATTTTTTTTGGGACCACAGATATAGATAGACCTAGATAACGCAAGTATCACGATCTGTATGAAAACCAAGCATGCCATTTTTTTGACTACCTACTATGACGTCACAAGCGCTCCTTCTCACTCGCGCTCACCTAGCCAGCAGTACACAGGTGACAGGACTGAGCGCGAAAGTGGCGGCTTACGATTTTTGAACGTAAGTTGGTGCGATTTTTGGCACGCGAAGTAGTTGCTTTTGCGTTATCTAGGTGTATCTATATAACTATATTATTGTGTTTGGGACATACACAGAAAATACAAATAGTAAGAAATGAGTATTTAAAACTAACAAAATTACATTAAAACAATCAAAAGAATAAATGAACCAAATGAAAAAGACCTGTGCGAGGCCATAAAGGCTTCTAAGGTAAAACAAATTCCAGGAACTCAATGAAATACTAGTTTTAGTAACAAATACAGCAAGCATCGCATCGCAAATAAACCGTGCAGGCAAACTTACAATAAAGGAACACCAAAATGTTTTAATTAAAAATGCTGCGGACCTAAAGTGAGTTTGCCGGATTCACCTCCATTTTCATGACACCAAAAGCCTGGACTGAAAGTAATTCCCGGCGGCGGCCATTTTATTTTCTATATGTAGGTACATGTAGGTTAACCATATTTATTTCGACGGTTTACAGTCGGACGCATAACGATGACGCTCAGCGGCAGTGATAGGTACAAATGAAAAGAAACTTCCGGAAAATACATGCGCCTGCGTTAGTTTAGTGTTTAGTTCCTTTACCGTTTTCGAGTTGCTTGTAATTTGAATGTCGAATGAATCTGGACTTTTATTCTTTAATATATTAAAAACATGCAGAAACTTTTTTTTGGTTAAAATAAAAATATAGTATCCTAAATTAATTAAAACTATTTACAAACTAAGTCGAAATATTTCTCTGCAAATAAAATAAATAATAATTATGTTTTTGCAAAACAAAAAATATGAAAAGCTTATAATACCTTGTAATATTTGAATGAATTATTTTTGTCAAAATGATTTAGAATCTTAATAAATCTCGTGTTTGTTATTATTTCTCAAATGATTTTACGTTCATACAGGTACGAGCGTTTAACAATGAATAAAAAAAATCTAGAATATATGAATTTCACAATAGATTTCACTAAGCCGTTCCTACAACCCCTCATCCTATTACATAAGGTAAACGTTAACCCTTTTATCGCGTATTGGGCTTCTAATGACAAACGACCCTGCTGCTCGATCCAACCCGGCGATAAAAGAACACCCCAAATAATGACCAATGATCCTGCCACGCAAAAATGACGCTAATTTTTTCAACACCATGATTTATTCGAGCTTAAACGGATTTAGGACACCCGTATAAAATCTCACAATAGACAGGCCTTGTAAATAAAATTAATAGCCATACATGAAACATTTTCTAGTTGAAAAATGTATTTTTAACGAAGGATGACGCTGGTGAAAATTCGTAAACGAAAAATGCACCTTTGATTTATGTAGTTGTTACAGTAATGTACTCTAAAATAAAAGTTGAAAATGTAATCTTACTTTTGGCACGTGTTATGGTAGCAATGAACATTAAGGAGCTTTTAAGTTCATATATCATCGCAAAACTAGCATTACATAATGGATTCAAGTACACATGCAACTAAATGTATTTTTGTACTTCGTTTTTTGTTTTTAAATATTGTTTGGAATGTAATTTGGCTTAGTTCTGATGCAAAGAGGTAACAACTGTATATTTTTATATACAAAATATACAATTGTATATATCTGTATATACAATTGTATATTTTTTGTAGTTTATTTTGTTATTGATTTGTTTTATTCAAAGGCCTCTATTATACAAAGAAGGCATCAGCAATGATCAATACGGTTGTTCAAAAAGAGTTGGCGATTTCAGACTTGTATTAACTATGAGTCCTGTGTTTTTCCTTCACCGATGTCAGCAATGTCCACTATAAAATTATAAAGCATACGTACATAATATGAATTGAAAAAGCCACATTGATTTTATTCATTACAATAAAAGAATATTATGATCGCATTACTTAGACTCAAATCAGTGCTTTCCGAAAAGTCCGTAGCCATAAAGAAACTTGTTATTTTTTTAATTCAAAATGAAAACAATAACCAACGTAACTTATTCGATACAACATTTTTTTCGAGAACATATTATCCTTCAACATAAACGCTATCTACTTACTTCATCATGTCCATACAAACAAGTACATCCAAAAAAGCCTACCATAACACTACATCCGATATACCGAAGGCCTTTAGAGGCCTCACAGGCCCACAAGAGCCCTTTTTGTTAACAGCCTCCAACTTTTTCTACCGCATATAGCTACAAATTGTTATTGCCAGAATGTAGCTTGACGATAACATGTACTTACTCTGAAGTAGGCGATTCGGGTATGCGAGACAATCAGCAGTAATGACACTTCATATCCCCTAGATTGTGACTAGGAATAGGTGTAATAAAGACTATAGACATGCCTACAAATCATGGAAAATGATAGGTCTGTGGTACTTTTGGATTGAGTGACAAAGTTAGAATCCTGGGGATTTTAATGGCGTCCCATTACATGGGCCTTAGAGTTAATTGGCGAAATGTGGGTTTGTGAAACAAGTCTTTCTGACCCTTCGGGGAAAACAGTATATAGACGCGATTGTAAGTTGTAAATTGTCGTCGCTCGGGGTTGTTTAAAAGTAAAACTGTTTTGAAGGACGTCCTCCGATATCTCAACAATAAAAACCTAATAGTGTAAAGAGTTAAAGTCGATATTGTAGGAAATTATGATCTTTAAAATCTTCTTTCAGGACTTAATTTTTCAATCAACTCAGCCTATCGCAGTCCACTGCTGGACATATGCCTCATCCATGCTGCGCCATAACACCATGTTCGGCCTTCCGCATCCAGTCAGCCCCAGCTAACTGTTGAGGTCATCTGTCCTTCTAGCACGGGGGCGTCCCACACTACGTTTGCCCATCCGCGGTCTCCACTCCAGCACCCTAATTGTGTAACACACTATCAATCGGAATCTGAATCATTTTGAAGCAAATTGCTAATCTATTGCTTCAAACGTTCGAAAAATTTGTCTGCTCAAGACGTAAATAACGCCATGAATGTTGTTGAACTGTCTAAATGAAACCGATTCCGATTGATAATGTGTTACACAATTGCCCCGCTGGACTTGGACTTAATTCTTAGACATTTAAAATCTCACTTTGTCCTACCTGACTGACGTATTTCTAAATCGCTTTCTGTTATTGTAGAAAATGCGTCCAGCTCCACATTAAAACAAACGCAGATAGTTGTGCCCGCTCAATATTTCAAGGATCTAAAATCCCATTATCTCTACGCTTGAAGCACGTGAGGGATGAACGGAAGAAGGGACAAGATTGAATAGGCTATCTTTTCTCAACCATTTCGAAAGACATACGAATGCCATTAATTTTATACCTCGTCGGCACTTTAAGGGTGTCACGTCACAGGTAGCCAATAAATCCGGACCCATAAATCTTTTTTAACACTAAACTTAGACAGGTCAAAGTAAACTGGTGAAATGTAATAACGTTGTAATGTAAAAGTGCGGTCATTTCGGTAAGAGCCGGTTTTACAGAAAGCTTTTCCGGATTGTACCGATTTATCGCAACTATCGCCGTTTTACGGTTTAATAGAACTTAACTATCATTGGGTGGAATGAGCGATTAGTGAGTGATTTGGTAAGCTAGTCGTTTCAGTACGTGGAGTTGTAGTTTTAAAATTAATTGAGTTCATATAATCAATGAGTGTGTTGTTCAATATAAGAGCGTTTAGAAATCTACAATAGGATTGAGTTTCCTATTAGTTGAGTAAGTTTCTATGTTGTTCGTGTTCTTTATGGTAACTAAACGATGTTTGACAAGTTAGTTGCAAATGGAAAATAAGTTGTTTGTCAATCATATTGTGTCAATGGAAAATCACATTGCAATACCTTTTTCTTCAAGATCACTTTAACCAACTTCTAAAGCTTTTTTCTTCGGTTTTAACCGTAGAAAAAGAGCCATAAGCGAAACAATCAAATGGTATATAAATAATTAAAATACATTATAGATTCTTTCAATTTCTTTTCACTAGTCTACTTACGTGATCAATTTCCACGATCTGAGGCGCCGACGTCTGACTATACTTCTCAGCCAAAGCGTAGTGATGTTCCTTTTTCTTATCTAACAGTCCCAGAGTCGATACCACGGCCAACACTATACCCATAGCCACTAATAAGAACAACGAGCATATACAACACTTCGATTTTCTTGACACTACCATCGCCATTTTTAAAAAGTTTGTAGCACTCTTTTATTAAAAAGTTTCTTTGGCACGAATCAGTCTTTTATTTTGATAAACTATATTATTTCACTTATACATTTATGTGCACTTCACTGTTTGGAGCTCTGTGTTTAACGGCGATCAAGAAGGTAGAACCAAAAACAAATGACAACCGTAGTAGCACAAAGCTGAAGTGATAACGTTTAGTCCTCTCTTGGCCCATCGACCCCCAATAAATAATGTGTCTACTGAAACCTCAACTATAGTTAAAGGGGACGCGACTTCTTTGCGTAAAAACGCGTAGGAAGAGAGTATTTTTAGTCTATAAAACATTAATATCGAAGTTACTTCAAAGTTACCAGAGGGGCAATTCTGGTAATTTTAAAAACGCCCACAGTCTGATCTGTCTCAATCTGTCAAAAATGCCTCTAATTTCCCTACATTTTGACAAGATTTTGACATTTGTTTGTCGCCGAGATGAGACTGCGACTAGATTTTGAACGTTTTAAATTGCGAGAATTGGCCTTCTGGTGCTCAGAGCCGTTCGAATACATTAAAAGAATGTCAGCTATGTATAAAGTAACAAGTTATGTAGATAAATGTTTTCTACGAGTATGACTGGGTTACTGTTCCTGTAAGCCTGTATCATCCCGCTACTGGTGAAAGGCCTCCCCAGATGACTTCCAGCTCTTTCGATCCAGGGAGTGGTCGTTTATTTTCCCCATGTGTAGTTGTAAAAAAAAAAATGTTTGCTTTACCTACTAGACACTCAGTTTCGAGTTTGTTAACTGTATATTTTATGTCATGATAATGCATAATATTCTCTTTTAAAGACACCTTAGAGAACAATAAGTACCTACTGATTGATCTCTAACACGTTTTAGAGATCAATAAGCAGAGGTTTTTCTTTCTATTTGGTCTATCTTTCCACTTAATTCCATCATCTGCCTAGCCTTTTCCCAACTGTGTTGGGGTTGGCTTCCAGTCTAACAGGATGCAGCTGAATACCAGTATTTTACATGGAGCGACTGCCTATCTGAACCCAGTGACTGGGTAATACGATACCCCTTGATAAGACTGGTTGTCAGATTTTCGGGCTTCTGACTACCCGTAACGACTGTCAATGATCCACGAATGAAAGCCGGGACCAACGGCTTAACTTGCTTTCCAAGGCACGGAAGTGTCTCGTTGTGTAAAGATGGTCACCCATCCACAGACCAACCGTGGGAAGCGTAGCTTAACCTGATCGATCGACCTGTGCGGCTGTTTTTATTTAGCCACGGACCTCTTCCACTTAATTCTCAATTTTTTTTTTGCTAATATAATTAAGATTGCTGGATTTGTATTGAGTAACGTGGTGGCCCGTTTGTAACGGCCGCGACTTATTGTTGTGGGTCGTTGGTTTGAACCCAAGCAGGCACCTTACTTTTTGAAAATTATTTCATCACCACTGCTTTCAAAACGGTGAAGGAAAACATCGTGAGGAAACCGGCATATTCTGGAACCAAAAATTCGAAGGTATGTGGCATCCGCCAACCCGCACATAGGCCCCAGTGGTGGATTATAGCCCACTCCCTCTCACAGAGACGAGGCTTATGTCCTAGCAGTGGGAACGTTATAGGCTGATTATGATTATGCTATCATTCTACGCGAAGAATCGTTTGCTATGTACTGTGATAGAAAGCAAATAGATATTTCTACTACTTATAATATTTTTATCTATATCTATTCTATACTTATAATAAATCTGTAGAGAGGTCAATTCTGTACATGAAATATATTTCCAAAATAACTATCAGCGGGAGAACTTACTCCATTTTTTAAGCTTCCGTCGCGTGTGCAGCCTTAATGGTTAAAGCTACACAGAAATCATGTATGACGGAAATGTTTTCCTTAAAATTATATAAAAAATATTCCACGACAGCAAATGTCTATCTTTTATGGTTGACTCACAATAACACGTGTAACTCCCGATAGCTTAGCAGTTCGGAGCTTTCTGATTATATTTATCTACCGTTACGTTTATAACACTCTCACTCATCCCTAATTAAAAAATGTTAACATTATTACATAAGTAATAAAAAAAGAATCATAGAAATCGGTACAGAAACACCAAAGTTATACATGAAATACGCTAATAAGCCATCGCGCGTGAATACTGAATCATGCTATAAGGATTATTTTTGTTGAATGAGAAATACGCGTTCTCAAGAATAGGCAGAGGAAAGAGCACATCGGTTAAACTCTATGAGAGTTAGTGCCTCAATTTCCGGAAGTCATTATTCCACGCGGACGAAGTCGCTGGCAAAAGCTAGTCATCAATAAGTACGATTTGTAATATTATAACCGACAAAACTTGAGTGGTACATTTTCCGACTTCCGATACAAACCTTGATACTTTAAATTTCAGCAGCCTCGCTTTTCAAAGCTTATTAGAACTATTAAGCGTTGAAAAATTCCAATATTTGTAATGCTACAAATATTGGAATTTTTCAACGATTAAAAGTTAGAGACAAAGAAAAAGAGGTTTACGATACAACTCACTGAATCTTAGCAATATTATATTTTGCAGTTTATTGATAACTAGCTTCTGCTCGCGACTTCGTCCGCGTGAAATTTCTTGTTCCGTCGACCTACCCCGTCGCATCTCATCGCCTACCCGTGCTATTTTTTTGTTTTGTTTTGAGTCTGTTCTGACACTCCCTTCTGCTCCACCCAGAGCGAGAGGGGTCATTTGATGATTTCCCATCCTCAAAAAAAAAAAAAGCGTTCCTTCTGTTTTTTTTTTTATTTTTACTCATTTCATAAGGGTCCTAGAGTGATGTTAATAGCCGATAGCCTTCCTCAAGAATTGGGCTATTAAAATGAAAAAGTTTTTTTTCAAATCCGAATGGTAGTTTCAGAGATTAGCGCGTTCAAACAAATATACAAACAAAAAAACTCTTCAGATTTAATATTAGTATATAGCTAAATTAACTGTTGCCCGCGACTTCGTCTGCGATCCAGATACAATTCAGTCATCATTCGAAAGACACGTGGCACCATCTAATATCATAATAACGTTATTGTTGTTTTCCTCGGGAACAGCACTTTTTTTCGGGATGAAAGGTACTATAATATGTTCGTTTCTGTACACTTGACAACGTATATGCAAAATTTCAGGATGATCGGTTCAGTGGTTTAGGCGTGAAAAGGTAACAAACAAACAAACTTTCGCATTTATAATGTTAGTTGGGATTAGGATTATAATTCAAAAACATTAATTGATTCTAAAGAGGAACGCTCTGAACCTACATCTATTCTAATAAATTGAATCTTTAATAGGCATAAACGTAAATGCTTATACTTAACCAAACACTAGGCTGGCTTACGAATTTCAACCTTTCCGTCTATGCGTTTATGCAATAACTGTGTCTAATTAGGTACCTACTAACAATATAGACATATGCATTCTTCCGATTTTGACCTTAGTGTTTGACAAACATTCTACAGACAGAAGTCTAAACTCAAGCTTTGCTAACGTGCAATGGAGCGTAATATTCTAAGCTTCAAATAGGCAGACTATACTCGCAACAATACACTGCGCTTCAAATCACTGCCCGTTGCTCCAAAAGCCGCTAAGCTGACGTGGGACTGGGCTAGCCATGACTGCCATCTGTCAGGCGTTGCGGCAGAGTCCTTAGAAGATGGCGAGATAATAAAAGAGCAGTGGTCCACAGTAGCCCCGGATTGTATGAGCTGGAACTCATGGGGTGAGGCCATAGCCTGGCAGAGGGAAATTGCTGGCAAACAGTAACAGTAATTACCTTCTGGGAAAATATGTCTTTTCCCTTCGAAACAAGTCTATTTAATTTTACTTGTGATGTAGCGGTATCTACAAACGCCACATGCGAACTACGCGTCATAATGACTTCGCACAAAATCCCGCATCTCGCAAGCAGAGTTTACCGCGCAACTAGCATATATATTTGACCAACTGCTTTTAAACCGATATGAAACAAAGATACTGTTTTAGATCAGATTTTATGGAAAACGGCAAGGGAACTGCGTAATCTTACAATGGCAGAGTCTTTCATTTTAAGTATTAAAAAAATATTCATTGCGCCATTTACATTGTCGAGCATACAAATTTTTGAAACGTGAAGCAATTGATTAGGAATTTAAGTACTCCAAAATCCTTCGGATTATGTTAAAAAGTTTGTTACGCAATTGGAGTGCAGTGAGGTAATTGCGTAACATACAAACAATGTCCATCGATCTCAATACATTTCATTTTGACAGTTGAGCCAAGTTCATTACGTTTGTTGAGCAGATTAATTTTACAAACCTATGAAACAATGGATGTCAAAATGAAAGACAATTTCCCCGCAGGTTTATAACAAACTCATATCCTTCACAATACATACCTAAGCACTTACGTATAGCCAAACACTTAAGCCCAAATTCAATCAATCCAACTTGCTATAGATTAATTAGGACAGATCGATGCATTACCAACATTCCTGCTTCTATCGTGTTAAATCCCTCGTCAATCCCTTCAAATTACCTAAGCTAGATGTGCTAGGAACAGGATTACGACCGCACTTCATTGAGATAGGTCTCAAACTGACGAATTTCTAATTTAAAACTTTCAAAAGGACTCGCAAAGTGAAAGTGCTAGTTTAGATTCTGTAAGTCGAAGGGCAGTTGATTATTCTAAAATTAAACGCTACTCGAATCATTTTAGCATAATCAACCTATAATATTCTCACTGCGGGCCTCCTTTCTGTGAGAGGGAGTGGGCCGTGAACTACCACGCCGGTCCAGTGCGGGATGGTAGATGTCACATGTCTTCGAATTTTGGTTCTAGACATGCCGGTTTTCTCACGATGTTTTCCTTCACCATTTTTGAGAGCAGTGGTGATGAAATAATTTACACAAAGTAAAGCGCCTGTCTAGGTTCGAATCTACGACCTATAAGCCGTAAATCGCGTTACCGAATTTCCCTTACAAGTACATTGTTCACATTCAAAGTGGGCACTGGCCACGATTTTGTTGTTCACAAACTAAACTAAATTTAAGTTCAGTGCATCTTTTTCTTTTAATTTCATTATGAAAAGGACAGAAGATAAATATTAGTTTAGTCCTATCAAATTAGTCAGCGTCTGACGTAAATTGACGTATTTTTAGTAGCCAATTTTTTAATCACGTCTAAACTTGTCTATGGTTTATCTAATTTGACGGGAATAAACTAATATTTATCTCCTGTCCTTTTCATATTAAAATAGAAAGAAAAAGATGCACTGAACTTAAATTTAGTTTAGTTTGTGAACAACAGAATCGGGGCCAATGTCTACATTGGCGGCCTTCACATTCAAATAGAAAGTTGATCAAGGCAACATAATACAAACTGCTTGAACACAATTATGTCCTATTTCAGACTTCACTCTGTGACAGCTATTCAGAAAGCGCGGTCCACAAAGCTATTCAGGCCGTATGCACTTCAATGTCAAAGATGGAATCAATGCTGGGGAGATGAATGAAAAAGGTAATAGGTAAGGGAGGGTTGGGTTTGACAGGGGTGTAAGTAGGTATCATTAGGGTGTTGTAAGGGACTTGTGTTATGTAGATGTCTAAGATTGGCTGATGAAGGATTTAAAATAACTTTATTCGAGGAATAATTTTGAAATTTAACAAGTTATTTCATACAAAAACTGTCAAAAGTCAATTTTGTACCTAGAATAAAAGTTATCTGACGATGCAAAAGTCCGTCCTTAGGGGTGATAGGCGCGGGCCTGCGGGCGGAGAGTAATGGGTAACCCTCCGTCCTATCAGGACCAGACGGCGCGTATGTGTTCTACGCGCGCCTCAAAGAGATGTCAGCATTAAGGAAGGGGCCCGTAAGGGCCGAAGCCTGCCGGGGCAGCGGGATTGTCCGAAAGGGTTACCAGGGCTACCCCGGAACTCAAAGGGCTAAGGAAGGAACACGGGTGGGTTTTAGTCAGTAAGAGTCTGACACTCCCATCTGCTCCACCCAGAGCGGGTGGGGTCATTTGATGATTTCCAACCACAAAAAAGGGGTGATTTTTCGATCGAAAGGTAGTTTTTATTCGTGGAATAAAATTTACGTCTGACACTTTTTGTAAGGAACACTGTCAAAAATTAAAATTTATTCCTCCAATAAAATTATCTGGCATTGGAAAAATCTGCTCTAAGAACATTATATAAACCATTAGGTATTTAGTATTATTTAGGTATAAACTAAATAGGGTGGATCCCCTGCGTTCAAATTTAACTTAGGGTATAAAAAAAATCTGCTGTTTTTATTGAAAAGTGCGATGCCGATGCGGTCAAAATGTATTGAAACTTTTAAAACACAGGATTTTTTTAAACACAGGGGAGTTCTTCTGAACTCCCCTGTGTTTCAAAAATTCTGTATACATGATTCTTCATGTATACAGAATTCATGGTAACAGGCTACACGTCGATATCCCTGCCACCCTGTAGATATTGTTTATTAATACTTTTATAACAAAATCAAAATCAAAAGTCATTTATTCAAATTAGGCTGAGAATCAGCACTTTTCGAATGTCAAAATTACAAAAGAGTCCCCCAAAACGCCCGCCCTTCACGACTTCCTAGTGCTTTCGCTGGGGAGAAGAAGTGGCGCAACAAACTCCCCAGCAGCACAGCTGTTGTTCAGTTAGAAAATGCTTGATTGTATACAATACTAGGTTAGGTAAAGTATTTAACGTTGCAAGACACGGAACATTAAATTTGATTAATAATAATAATAACCTCTCCGACCGATTTTGATCACGGTGGCCAATCTTAACGGAGATTAGCCAGGTACGCAGGAGATATTATAGTGCACAAGTGTGCGCTCAGACACAGGTGCACTCCCTGTTCCATCACTCTCATAGTCCGATGGGCCGGCAATCCAACACGACCGGAGAGAGATCAGGCGCAGGACCAACGGCTTAACGTGCTTTCCGAGGCACGGGGGTATTAAACCACCAACTTCCAAACTCCGGACTGTTATTATGAAATTCCTAATGGAAAAACTTTATAACACTTTGTTCGACCCGGGAATCGAACTCAGGACCCCACCACGTTCAGCAGACGTGCTTGCAACCACGAGACCAACGGGGCGGTTTGGGGGGATTTTATTATTTGCCATATGTCAGCTAGCAATAAGCCAACAAATACAATAAAAACTATACTCATACTCAAGCAAAAAAATAATGAATAGAAAGTTACTAGGGCGTGACAGCTTACATTTAATGCTAGATTCTGTGAGGTATTCCACTCAGAGCACTGATTTCAACACGAACAGCACCTAGGTAAGCATCTCCACTAACCGCACGGAAACAAAATTTTGTTCACATAGCTGTCACTTAGTCACAAATGTTATACTAGGACCATCGAAGTAAAATACATAAACAAGACAAAAATACAACACAATAATTAACAGCAATTAAAGCAGCCAAAATTATTATTAAATTCATAAAAAAACCTACGACCATTTGAAGGTTTCCATTTGAAGGTTTCGTTCAAAATTTACAAAAAAGGTCAAAGTTCAAACCCCTACCTACATTGTTTTGTCCAATCAATTAAACACAATTCTATTTTAGTATCCACCTAAATCTAAATTCATTATTTAATTAATATTTTTCAGTAATAATGACCCATTAAATTCCAAATTAACTTCGGATATTCGACACCAGTGACGTGGCTTAAAATGGTCGAGCGCCTACTAAAATGTGAAAGGCAATTTAGTATTCCATCAGTGTTACACTGATAAAGTGTAAGGCGCTTAGCCGTTGTTTAACGCTGCATAACAAATTGACAACGTAGTTTAATATTCAATTTGCGGTCTCAACCCGAAGATGATATCGACCTAGCAAACTTTAAACTGTTACAGTGTTTCGCTTGTTTGAGGTCCTAGGAACTCAAGTGCTTTCATTCAAGTTCAAAATGAAGAGATGGAGACGGAAAATAGTCAATGACAGGAATTAACCCTCGTAAACCCATACGAGACAAAATTGCTATTTAATTGTTTCTTGCATTCAACCGGTTTTAAGTTCGTGTAAATACAATAGGTTACTCAGCGGGTGGGTTTGGTAACTGTTTGTTAGTTCTACAAAGACAAATTAAATAAAAATCATTTCTAGAAGACAAATATTTTTTTATGAATATTCCATAAAAAATGGGTGGCTATTAAGCTATTGAGGCACATAATATTATAATTGTGTGAAATCCTACAAGTCAAAATTAAGTTAACTCCGGTATCAGTGGATACCAAAATCGGTACATAGGTACTGACCGATGTACAGTCAGCAAATGAGATAAGTATGCAGGATCGTCGAATATAGTTGAAGTTTAGTAAGAAACCAATTGAGGTTTCTGATTAAAATTTAATTTAATTAATAGAATACATACAGTTCATTTATCAAATTAAATTTCATTCGAAAACGTCAATCGGTTACTAAGTAAACTTCAACTGTATTCGACGACCCTGCATACTTATCTCCTTTGTAGACTGTACCAATTTTTCTTCAATTTGTAAAATCTGCGCCAATCTTTAATCTTCACAATCTGCGACCGTAAGTAATCGAATCCTTATCATCCCACGCGGTTCTAAATCGAACGAAATTAATACCTAATGGAACGGTTCTCGTTTATTGATATTATATTTATAAACGTAAAGGTTATTGATATATTCAGGGGCTTTGACCCACATTGTCTGCCACAATTGACTTCCTTCTAGAAAAGGTATCAAGAGTGATTTTCAATTCAGGGAAATTTATTTTTCGCAAATTGACAACCAACCTAAATTATCCGTAAATTCAAATCACAACTGTAATAATTCTTTGGCAGTTGAATGAGATGGTTATAGCACTGTAATTTGGCGTGGTGTGTCAATTTATTTCCTTGATTTTACGCATTATTGGCAGTAAGTTGACCCGCTTACAAAATTTCAAAGTTCTAATGACATTGGAAAAGAATAGAGTTATCGACATGGCTTGAAACTCCAGCACATCTAAGTGGTGGCCCGTAGTAATAGACCGAATAACGATAAATATTGGAACAAGCGATGGAGTATAAATGACGGATTAGATAATAAATAAGCATCAAAAGCATGAGTCTTATAAGAAGTAAAGACAAAATAGATTCAAGTCAGCAAAAAGTGTCTCTGTGTTGGTCATGTTTGTATAGTGAGTTGTTAACTGCCCCGTTGGTCTCGTAGTCGCAAGCGCGACTGCTGAGCGTGGGGTCCTGGGTTCGATTCCCGGGTCGGGCAAAGTTTTATTGAGTTTTTCTATTAGGAATTTCTTAGTAACAGCCCGAAGTTTGGAAGATGGTGGTGTGATACCCCCGTGCCTCGCAAAGCACGTTGAGCCGTTGATCCTGCGCCTGATCTCTCTCCAGTCGTGTCGGATTGCCGTCCCATCGGGTAATGAGAGTGAGGGAAGAGGGAGTGCACCTGCCTGTGTTTGCACGTACACTTGTGCACTATAATATCTCCTGCGCCAAAGGCTAGTCTCCGTTGAGATTAGCCGCCGTGGCCGAAATACGGTCTGGAAGACTTTATTTGTAACGAATTTTGGTCATTAAGACAAACGAGTGCTATGGTAGAAACCAATAAGCTATCACGCACCAATGACCATAGTTTTTAAAAAGGATACGATATGGAAGTCGGTGATGTGCTGATACCTGTATTTGGGCTGCAAATTAGGACAACTTCCTTTAAGACGAACGAGTTAGAGAATGCCTAAGGCATTAAGTCCGCCTTTGTACCTTTTTGTGTGCATAAAGATTAAATCCTACTTCTTACTATCTACTTCCTACTAATATTATGAATGCGAAAGTTTGTGAGGATGGATGGATGTTTGTTACTCTTTCACGCAAAAACTACTGAACGGATTTTGATGAAACTTTACAGTAATATAGTTTATACATCAGAATAACACATAGGGTACTTTTTAGCCCGATATTCCCACGGGATCTAAACTTACGCGGGTGAAAGCGCGGGGTGCAACTAGTAAATACATAAATTAGGCAGTCTTTTCAGCTAGGACGTACAGCAGCATCCTTATTGCGCAATACACTTTCAACAAGCTGAATCAATTTGATGGGTATTGCTAATCCATTGCTTCATATGTTCGAAAAATTGGTCTGCGCAACAACGTAAATAACGCAATGTATGTTGTTGATCTTTCAAAATTAAATTCACTGCTACTGTTAGTGTGTTAGGGTAATTACATTCCGAAGACGCCTTACTGCGATAGGTACCTCGCTATCGCGGCTTAGCTCGCTTCCTCGATGTCACCTCCATGTAAAACCAATGCTTGCTAAATAGACATGCTTGCTTTACATGCCAGGCATCAAGGTAAACCCCCAAGCAGTCCGTGATGTATCGCAGTGAGGTATCCCCCTGCCGGGGCAGCGGGATTGTCCGAAAGGGTTACCGCTACCCCGGAACATAAAGGGCTAAGGATGAAACACGGGTGGCTTTTAGTCAGTAAGAGTCTGACACTCCCTTCTGCTCCACCCAGAGCGGGTCATTTGATGATTTCCAATCCACAAAAAAAAAGTGAGGTACTGCGGCATGTGCATGCATGTCTATTAACATGCATTTGTTTTACATAGAGGTGACATCGATGTAGCAAGCTAAACCATGACCGCGAGATATCGCAATAAGGCATCTTCGGCATGTTACCTTTAAGAAATTACCCCGCAGGTCGCACTAAGTACTTCTACGAAGATGACACTTAACCCCTTAATTTTTAATTGAATATGACTGGATCTTCCTTTGACTATCGGTAAAATAACATCGCCCCTCCTACGTACGTAGCATAGTCAGCCTATAATGTTCCCACTGCTGGGACACAGGCCTCCTCTCGTTGCGAGGGGTTTAGGGTTCCGTACCTCAAAAGGAAAAAAACTGAACCCTTATAGGATCACTTTGTTGCCGTCCGTCCGTTCTGTCTGTCAAGACCCTTTATCTTGGGAACGCGTGGAGGTATCGAGTTGAAATTAAAACTATATATTCAGGTTTGTGATCCCTTGATGCTGTGAAAAAGTGAAATTTCTAAGTTAACGTAAAAAAAGATACGGCCTCACGATGTTTTCCTTCACCGTTTTCCCTACGTACGTATGTAAGTGGTATTTCAGTCTGTTCAGTGGTTTTATTACGCAGGTATCAATACATTAAAAGTACCGTGACCCCAATTCCCGAGATTTGGCAAAGTGATTGATCTGCACTCAACGATTGACGCATTGGGATGACTATTTTAAGACTGACTGGAGTAAAGAACGTGGATTTAAAATAATGTCGGTGGGTAAGCAAAGGTTAAGTCAAAATTCAACATTTTGTAGATACGCGTTCATCTCACGGCAGTCATCCCAATGGTGGGACGAAAGGTAAATTAATAAATAATTTTAAATTTACTCACGTTCGTCCCACTGATTTCGTTAGTAGGACGAATGGCAATAATTTAGGTACTAATTTTACTTTTAAGTCCCATAGCATTGATCCCACTAAATAATTTGCGTCTGATTGATTAATGGTAAAAACTGACTTTGTTACTGGGACGAACGGGAATAAATTTAATATTAATTATTAAATTCCCCCAGTGGGATGAACGGTGACATGAAACATTTTATGATTTTGAAGAATGCGAATGAAATAAACAAGATCATTATTAATTGCAGAGTAATGTTGCTATCGTTGTCTCATATTTCATGAAAAGTGAGTTACTGGGGCTGTTTTTATTTAGGCAATATGTTCCTAAGCTTCAAAAGCAAATTACATAAGTAGACATCCAAATTATTGCTCCCTGACGCGGAGACAAGAAGCAAATTATATGAAATCGAAAGTAAAGCGTGTGAGCCTGTGAACCACATTAACTTCTTCGCCAGAATATTAACACAGAGCACCAAGCAAAACTAGCTTCCAAAACCTTACAAATAAAGTTGGAAATACGATGAAGTGTTTCCTCCCGTTGACGTCTTCTATTCAGGAGAAAATCACAAAGAACCACAACGTGTCGAAATTGTTGACAGATTAATCAAAAATAGATTGGATTTTACCTGTTTGTTATTAAGGTAAAATAAATATTGAATACCGTCATAATAAAGACGACAAAATATGTTGGCTTTATTTGTACTTATGAAAAGAACCAAAACAACTTCTTATTAGGCTCAAGTGAAAATATGGATTTATAATAAACAATTTAAAGAAACAGACACGAAAGTTTAATACTCTAGAATCTAGAGTATTAGTCTAGAGTCTAGATCAAGACCGTATTATCAAGAGGGTACGAAATTTTTTTTTTCGTGAAAAATAGTGACGAAAAACACCTGCTTTCTGTGACTCAATAGAATTTCAATAGAATTTTGGGTTACAAGATTATCACTCAAATTATTGTCTCATTTGAAATTATGTAAAACACAACACAAACAGATAAACTTTAAGTAAGACAGTTTGAACTACTTCAGAACGTATATCTATGCTAGCTCAACAACAGTAACTCGACATTAATTTCAGCCTTAAGTATATAAAGCTGAAGAAAACATATACGCACGAACCAAATTAATCATTATCGCAACCATCACACACGAAACTGACAATCGAACTAATAAACAGGAGTCAAAACCGAAATATCAGCCTAATTCCGTGCCTTCGAAACACTTCACAAAAAATAATAGCCCGGAATTTCGGCAGCGCGTAAATTCGTTCGGAATCCGCGTGCACGCGGGCCGGCTCCGCTCTCTTGTTACTAAAATCTTGGAGCATCAGCTGTTCACATCGATACCGATGGCGTCGTCTCGTCTCCCAATCTGACCCCGTTGTCTGGAAGCCTAGTTTCCGTAACCGAAGAATTACATGGCGCAGATAGTGTTACGTAAGGAATCGGTTGGAAAATTGAAGTCTACTGTGATCTTGGTTTTGTTGGATATAGGCCATAATAAGGCCATTAATGAAATAATTCCTAAACCTGGTAATTTGGGGTTTAGATTGCGACGGAGCAGGGACGACAGCGGACTTTTTAAATTTTGTCTTTTGTACTCCAGCTCCATTACGTAACGTGCACATTAGACATGAGACCAAAACATATAGCGCGTCTTCCAGAGAATTCTCGAGCATCTTCGAGAATTCGCTTCTTCGCAATAGTCGTCTATAGACGTTGTAATCTTTTGTTGTATATAGACCCTAATAAGGCTATTAACGAAATATTACGCAAATGCGGTAATTCGGGGTCAATTTACATTGCGACGGAGCAGAAGGGAATACAGCGGATATTTTTTAGTTTTGCCTTTTGGACTATATCTCCATTGCGTAACGTGCACATTAGATATTTGAGACCAAAAACAGCCAGCTCGTCTTCCAGAGAATTCTCGAGCATCCTCGAGAATACTCGCAATGACGATAGACTATTTAAATTTTCCGTGTATGCAGCTTTAGACAAAGTCGCTGATGAAATAGCTTCTTTATGGAATTTGTAATTAAAACTATTCTGGCGTGTATGTGAAAGGTTGTTAGCACCTCGTAATTATGCTCTTTTAATGCTCTGTCGATAGATACATGCACTTTTCTAGTGGCAGCGTCTGGATAGCGATATGTGGCAGCGTCTGGATAGCGTTATGCTTATTTTGGAGTTTTTGTTTTATAGCTTATGTGATGTAATGAGTAAACTGTTATAAGTAGCTGATCATTATTTAAAGACCAAGTACTTAGTTGTTTTTATTCATTTATTTATCAGCTTTCAACTGTTTTATTGATCACTAGCGGCCCGTCCCGACTTCGCACGGGTGAAAAAAAAAAGAAAAAAAAATCTATATTAATCAGCGATAATGAAGCATTCAAATGATGAAAGAATTTTAAAATCGGTCCAGTACTTTTAGAGCCAATTCGTTACAAACATACTGTAAAAAACGTATTTTCTTTCTTTCTTTCTGTATACAAATCTTTCCTCTTTATAATATCAAAGTAAAAGTATAGATTACATATTTGCGCATACAGGAGTCGATTTCCATAATTGAAATATTACCGTATTTATGGCCCACGTGACGATTCTACGGGGGGCTCGACAATGGGGGCGCCAGTCTGTCTAGCTAGAGAAGTAGAGAGTTCATATTACTTCAATAAGTCATGCTCATAACTTTGATTCTTCATACTTGTAGCCGGGAAATAGTAAAACTGAATATGACAAGCATTTTCATAAGCATCAATAGTTATCTGTCCATTGTACAGACGCCAGCACATCAAGCTACCATAATCTATCAAATATCTTTAATAGATTTTTAACCGCTAAAGAATAAGGTTCAAAGTTGATTTGGGACAGTTTCGGGTAGTTTGGTGTGCTGGCGTCTGTACGTTGCTCTAACTTTAGAGAACTGTTTCTCTCAAAATAAAGGTGTCCTTCAGTATCTTTGTCTCGGCCTTCAATAAAAGTCAGATGGGCTTCATTTTTAGGGTTCTGTACCTTTAAAAGGAAAAACGGAACCCTTATACGATCACTTTGATGTCCGTCTGTCTGTCTGTCTGTCAAGACCCTTTATCTTGGCAACGCATGGAGGTATCGAGTTGAAATTAAGACCATATACTGGTCTGCGGTACCTTGAAGATATGAAGCTACTTGAAGCAGTTGTGTGTCATGTAGCGCAAGTAAAGAATAAAATCCGAAAACCGTAAATTTGTAGTTACATACCTACTTTGTACGGAACCCTCGATGTGGGAGTCTAACTCGCACTTGACCGGTTTTCATTATTATCTGACATAATAGAAATATGGAAAAATAGACAATGAGAAAGAAAGATTATATTTTTTAGTGTAAGTAATCTTTATAAATTGTACCTAGACAAACACTAGGCTTATGTCTCGGTAACAGCGGTGTTTGCTTAGTGTATGGAGCTGAATTCCCTGAAAGAACTCTATTTTAGACCAGAAACAGACTCTTTCCAAAAGAAAGATTTAATATAAAATACATTACCTGCTGCCCGCGGCTTCGCCCGCGTGGATTGCAAAAATTAATCCCATGGGACAAAAAGTAGCCTATGTTATTCCTTATAACAACATCTGCCAGTGAAAGTCCCGTCAAAATCGGCCCAGCCGTTTCGGAGATTAGCCGGAAAACAGACAGAGACAGGCAAACATTTTGAAAACTGTTTTTTTTTTGGTATAAGTACCTACGTTAATTTGACATTACAATCAGTATTGACAAATTAATAATGTTTTATGAATGTAGATACTGGAATTGTTGTCTGTTCTTGAAAACATTTTGGAGCTATGAAAAACAATAGAAGAATATATCTTAATATTAGAAAACAAAAACAAAAGAGAACTAATATGAATAGAATAATAATAGTAAGAAAGAAAAATAAAACGAAGATCAAAATAAAGAAAGTAATATCACAAGAAAGTAGTACAACAATTTTCAAGTTAAGCTTTGAAACTAAGTCCTATATTTTTCCATCAACAGTAAATTATTAAAGTTATTACCCAAGGGTTTAATTTAAATAATACACGACCAACAACATAAATTTACGAAAATAAAAAAGGCTAGTGATATAATAAATCTTGAATGTTTTTTGTACTGTTTTTATCGTTGTTTTATCAAGCATATCGTTCAACAGTGACGGCGTGGCTGCGCCTTCAGAGTCAATATCACTCAAATGTCTTGTTAGCTCTACAGGTTCCACGCTAATAATAAACCCATAAAGAATATTGTCTTTAATCATACTTAAATCATAACATTGGGGAAAGCTTTTATTATTAAAGACCTGTCTTCTTCGTTGGATTGCTATGTTACATTTCCTTGACAAAGTCTTATTAGATTGATCGTAATTTTTATTTTCCGTTGTAAACGAAACATTTTTTTGTTAATCATTATGTTGATGGTTTATTTTTAAAACGATTGCATGTTCTCATCCGCCATCAAATCTAAGTACAAGTGGCGCCATCTATCATCTTCAAACATGTGGTTTCCCGTTTTGATGTAATTACTTAAGAATAGACTTTTACAAAATGCTTTGGTTTATTTATAAGCATTGATTGATTTAAACGTATTATTTAAAACTAATGTAACCTCAATCAAAGTCGAATTTTAGACGAGCATTAACTCTCCCATATAAATCTTCCGAGAGCAAATTCTCGAATTTTAGTGATGTAACTTTGGTTTATTGTTATTTTTCTCGCATTCCCCGCACTACGGCGACTAGTCAATAGTCCAGGCGCCTCTCAGTCTGCAGAACTGACCCAGTTATCTCAGAATACCGCAGTGTGCCGACTACCCACTAAACGGCGTTTTTACACCGCCCCCGAAGTACATTCACGTTTATTTATCTGCCGCAAATTAAAAGTTTCAAAGTGAGATACTGCTTTTTTGCCATAAAATTCTAGAAACATAGGTTAACGTTGTAAAGTTTTATTTGTTTCAATTTAGTTTCTGGTGTAAATGTGTTAAAAACACCGTGTTCTCTTTTACTGTTCTTAGAAAGTGACTGAGAACTTTTCCCGTCTTCAATTAAAGTGAATTAATTAATCATACTACCTACCTCTCAAAGAGAGGAAGCCTGGTTTCCCAGCAGTGGGGAACATTATAACCCTTTAATTCATAAACCTTGTTTAAAGTTAAGTAGAGGTTAGTGACTGTTTGTAAACATACATTTTTGACGTTTAACCGTCACTTAACTTTGACCATCATTTATAAATAACCTAGTCTTAAGTATCATTATGAAAACAAGTTACATTAAGAAATTATCATTATGAAAACCCTTCAAACATCGGAGTATGAACTATTTTAAGCACAAATCGATCGACGATTCCATTTCAAATAGGTTAGGTTCATTACTTTTTTTTTTGGTATTTCTGTATTTTTTGTGAATAAACCTTTATTATTATTATTCACTATTACTATTTACAGATTTCAAGACGGTTTGGATACCCTTCAAAATTTTTATCCATAACTTATCTTATATTTTTCTTAAATGAATGGTCTGCCTTCAATACTCCAATTAAAAACTTATTATAAGCCCAACTTTAACAGCTTGCGTAAACTTTATAGGTTATTACCATTTGACAGTAACAAAATTAAAACTTCGCAGCCATTATTAAGTCCATAATTCGAATACTCGCCTTACATAAACGCGGTTAATTAATGCACTCCTAATTTGAAATTCAAAATACGTTCGTAACTGTCATTTCATTTCGCTCGAGTCACGTGACTGTCATGGCGGATCGCACCGGCGTGTCACACGCATTCGGTAAACGTCACTTCACGTCACTCATGTCAATACGACACGTGGGCTATGACTCTATAACTATGTATATTACGTGCGCGCCCCGCAACCGACCGATCTAGACTGAGATGTAATCCACTTCTCTCGCTATACACTTGCCAAAATATACGTGAAGGATAAAAACGCCATTGTATCACAAACTACGGTACATTAAATTAGGACGAAGTTCGAACGAGGATGGACTTGTTAAGGTAACAAGTTTTTGTGCGTTGTCTCTATTTTTGTCGGGATAAGTACCTAGTTGGGTTGATTATGTGCCGAAAAGCCGAAGATACGGTTGTGGTGTGTCCGATAATGGAATAAACTATCTTTAGGTGAAGGTTTTGGTGGTGGAAGATCTTATACTTTTGCCAAACTCTGTTATTTAAACAAACTAAGTACTTTCTTATAACACTTTCTTAATGTAACTTGTTTCAAGTTGATTATTGAATCAAACTCGAATTTGTTTGTTGTATTTGTTTACATTTCTTATTATTTGAATTGATTTTGATTTATTCAATTCGAGGGCAGTGGTGGCCTAGTGCTAACGGCCGCGACTTACGAGTTGTAGGTCGTAGGTTCGAACCCCGTCAGGCGCTTTACTTTGTGTAAATTATTTCATCACCAATGCTCTTAAAACGGTGAAGAAAAACATCGTGAGGAAACCGGCATGTCCTAGAACCAAAAATTCGAAGACATGTGACATCTACCAACCCGCACTGGGCCCGCGTGGTGGATTACGGCCCACTCCCTCTCATAGAGAGGAGGCCTGTGTCCCAACAGTGGGAACATTATAGGCTGATTATGTTATGTTATGTATGTTATTCAAAACAATAAAACTTGGGTAACTAGCAATTAAGATAATTATTAGTAGATAGTTTAAGTTTGAAAACCTCATCGAATTTATCAACAATTTACAAAGTTAAACTTCTATTTACTCACTCCTTTTCCAATTATTTGGAGCGCGATTTACACTTAAAGTGACTAGATTCAGTATCTAAAAGTTGTGCCCAAAAGTTAGTCGGTCTCGACTAGTGTTGATTCAGTGTTAGTCCAAATCAAGTTGAGATCTAAGTTGAGGTCTATAAAGTTTATAATAGAGTAGACAAACTTTTCTAGTTATTGCATTGAGTTATGACTAAACTTTCATGCACTGATATGTGATGCGATGACTTCTATAAAAACTTTGATAAAATCAACTTTTGAGACGAGTTGTTAAGTACCCTAATATTTGAGTGGATAATTTTAATTTTGTTATCCAAGTTTCTCTTTAATTACTTTGAACCTTTCGAGGTAATGTACAAGTAATACGCTCTAACCATCACGATAATTATTACACTTCCGAGTGCGTGTATGAAATTTTATATTATAATTGGACGTAGTTAAGCAAAAAGGATCCAACCCACAACATGACCGAAAATGAGTTAAGTATACCAAACTGCTCGTCAAGGTCTATATTTTTGATTAGCAAAAACAATCCAAGTAAAATACCAATTTTCAATGTCAAAATATTCGTATTTTACTTGGATTGTTTTGCTAATCGAAAATATAGGCCTTGACGAGCAGTTTGGTATACTTAACTCATTTTCGGTCATGTTGTGGGTTGGATCCTTTTTGCTTAACTACGTCCAATTATCTTAAATATTTCCTTATATAACTAAGTGCTTTAAATTCAGTATGCTTTATTAACGTTTTTTACAGAGACTGCTCTAAATCAGTCTCTGTAAAAAAGTTCATAAAGGAAATGAAAAAAGAAAAAACTGCAACTGTAAAGATCATTTATTTTTTGTTTTCATTGTTTTTGGAAACGATGATTTTCTCAAGATACAAGGTACTAAACTTATTGACGATAAAAATCCTCTATTTTAATTTTTTATATGTAAAACTTAACCTTTAACTATTGCGCGCCCTGAACGAGTCGGTAGACATGTATAAAAATCCATCGAGAAAATTCTTCGAGAGTATATAGAACAGCACAAAATTATAAAGACAACTTTGTCTTTGGTATCGTAAAGTCAGGTTATAATTACACGTCACGGCAATCTTCTATCTTCTATCTTCTTCTTCTATATATATAAAAGGAGAAACTGACTGACTGAATGACTGACTGACTGACATATCAACGCACAGCCGAAACTGCATGGACTAGGAACGTGAAATTTTGCATACGGCTTCCTTTTATTATGTAGCGGAGCAATAAGAAGGGGTTTTTGGAAATTCGACCTTTAAGGAGGTGAAAGCGGGGGATTTTGTTTGTATGAAAAATCTTATTGCTTGAGTTAATAAACTTGAAATTACGACAAAATACACGCAGACGAAGTCGCGGGCGAAGTGCTAGTATAACTATAAGGTAAGAACTATTTCCTTGAATACAAGTAACACACACTTGAGCAGAAAATAAAAATAACAGATTAATTACATTATTATCTTCTGTAAATGTATTTTATTCTGAGAGGATTATAGTGGAACTGGCTAATAACGTATAAAATCAATTACCGTGTAACCACGAGAAAGAGGGTCAAATCGGAATGAAAAAGTTTATAGTGGATAAGACACGAGTCTAAAACAGAAGAAGATCTAGCGGGGTAGGTATCCAAGAAGGGGTGGAGGGGGGTTCAGGGCATCAGACCGGAATAACTCGGTTATATTATGTCTATCATTAGCACTGAATTACAATATTAGTCGAGTAAAGAAGGTTGTATAATTATGTATTTTTAGTTATTATTATTGTAGCGTTGAGACAGTGTTTATAAATGATAAATGATAAATGATTTTATTTCTGTAAGTAGGTTTGTACAAACACTTTTACACGTCAATCATATTTTTTTAAAACGAGATGAGGTCGGCGTTTCCTATCTGACTACTCTGAGAAGAAAGGCCGAAACAAACTCAGAGGTCACAGTCTCTTTTAAAGTCCAGATATACATATATATCTAACCAACCTCCCCCGTTGGTGTCGTAGTCACAAGTGCAACTGCTGAGCGTGGGGTCCTGGATTCGATTCTCTTGTCGGGCAGCGTTATTGGGTTGTTCCATTAGGAATATCTTAGTAGTAAGTTGCCTGGAGTTTGAAAGTTGGCAGTGTGATACCCCCGTTTCTCGGAAAACACGTTAAACCATTGGTCCTGCGCCTGATCTCTCTCCGGTCGTGTCGGATTGCCGTCCTATCGAATTATGAGAGTGAGGGTACATAAGATTATGTCAAAAAGTTAGGAGCACCTGAATTATGAAGGAGTCATTAAAAGGCAATTTTCAGCTGTGGCTTTTAAACCACGAATATGTCAAATGATGATAAAGAAACCGGCCAAGTGCGAATCGGACTCGCGCACTGAGGGCTCCGTACCATTATCTATATAAACGGCAAAAAAAAAAACATGTCTGTTGTATGGGAGCCCCCCTTAATATTAGTTTTATTTTAATTTTGTTATTTATTTTTAAAGTGAATATGTAACTAAATATTCTGTGAATACTTCAAGCGTCTACCTGTTGCCGTTATCTATATCGAGCAAAAATGAGCAAAAAATCACGTTTGTTGTATGGGAGCCCCCTAAAATATTCTATTTTATCCTGTTTTTTAGTACCTATTTGTTGTTATAGAGGCAACAGAAATACATCATCATCTTTGAAAATTTCAACTGTTGAACTATCACGGTACATGAGATACAGCCTGCTGACAGACGGACAGACAGACAGACGGACGGACAGCGGATTCTTAGTAACAGAGTTTTACCCTTTGGGTACGGAACCATAACCATAAAAGAACACGAAAGAAACAAATGACGAACGAATAAGCGACAAAAATTCAAACTGCTTCAACGTATTCCAAATTCAACTGAGTTTGAATTTGCACTAGAGCATTCTAAAGCTATCTTCCAACAAGCCAGCTACATTTTTTCGTGAACCTTTCTCCTGTGGTATTTTAGAAATGTTTTACCTCGTGTATGAAGCAATCTCCCACCGTCCGGCTAGAACCGCTAGATGGGATTGAATACACAACGAGGGACGAACCCGAATGATTAAAGTAAACACGTCATCGCCCCGTGAAGGACCGCGCTGATTGTAGCCTGAAATTTTTATAATGTTTGGGTTGAACCTCTTTTTCGCGGTAATAAGGGTAATGTGGGTTTTCGTCTGGGAAGGTGTTTGTTTAAGATGACGTATTTTTTTATGATGGAGACTGAACGTCATAAAATAAAGTTTAGTAGCAGTTTTATAAGTCTTCTGGTTATGAAGAGCAGCTAGTATTTTTTTCACTACCACCTGGATTTAACCCTGAAGCTTATGGGGCTTTAAATTTTCTTGTTTTTTTTTCATTTTATATCTCTGTTAGTTTTTTTTTTCATTTTATTTCATATATTTTTCATAACTTTTAAAATCACTAAATTGTATTTAGTCTAAGCCTTCTCATGCTGCTCCATGTAAGTAAAGAAACCTCGACCCAGGGGTCAAGACCTCACTGACGTTACGTATACTGAAGTTTTGGAAATAAATTACTATTATGGTTCAAAGAAGGTCATCTTAGCCAGCCCTGAAACCTAAACGGATTTCATCTCAAAGAAAAATCTTAATTACATTCCGTTTAAATAGCGTAATAGCAGCGTTTGCAATCACCGACATACATTATGTTGTATACAGATGTTTACAAAATCCCTTTTGATCTCACCTTTATAGCGTTTCATGTACTAAGTAACTATTTTCGTCTATTCCGAAAATACACGTTCAGTTTGATCGATCGAGATTTTGCTGCCAGTCATTGAGAACTATTGTGAGGGTAAGTTAGCCGATACTGTGTAATTTATCACTCTTAAGTTGTGAACACATTCTGTTTTATGACAACAAAACACGTTCCCTTGGCTAGTAATAGTCAAGCTAGGTAGTTGGGCTTCTATGAGGACCTTTAGACCCCTAGCTAGACGGACTGATGATCTTTAAAGAGGGCTGGAAAGGACCGGGTGTTGCGGCGCAGCTTTGTAGAGACCTATTTCGGCCCGTTTCAATGGGTGAAGGTGTCTTTATAAGTATAGACATCGAAAACATAGAAACTGTTCAGAAAATTATAGAATTCACTTCATATTATAGAGTAGCTTTTGCGGTTTTTTTTCGTATCCATGGTCTACCTGTGTGTCAAAGTTTCATCTAAATCCGTTTAGCCGTTAAGGCGTGAAAAGATATCAAGCGGACAGATTGACTTACTAAGATAAGTTCACTTACTATTTATTTATTTATTTATCTATTTATTTCAGGCATCAAGGCCCATACAAAACCATTATAATTACACTAAAAACTAAGTAACACACACGAAGTGTCTGCGTCGTGTTTCGCTGACTGGTGTCATGTAGCCGGCCACGAAACTGGCGGTACACAACACCCTTCGGCCAGAACTCTTCCTTGAGGAATTTCTCGAGATGATGTGTCGGAACACGCACCACGAACGACTTGAAGTTCGTGTTGTGACGCGACTATTACTTTTATATATATTTTTTTGTTTAGCCTATACCGTCGACCGTAGGTTCAATTGAGGTAAGGGACAAGATACCCAATGTCCCTTAGCTCAATTGAACCTACGGTCGACGAATTACTGTTCCACTGTTGAGGAAAGTCCTTCCCCAAGTTCTTCCAGGAACTCTTTTCCCGCGCCACATGTGTTATTCTGATGTAGGTATAAACTATATTACTGTGAAGTTTCATCAAAATCCGTTCAGTAGTTTTTGCGTGAAAGAGTAACAAACATCCATCGATCCTTACAAACTTTCGCGTTTATAATATTAGTAGGATAATAATAATAATTAATGGGTGTGCACTTCTCATCCGGTGGAATATTGAACTACTGCTACATACAAACCTTATGTTCCCAGGGCAGAAAGTTGAAGAGCAGGCCAGCTTATACGCCATGCCTACCTGATCCGCCGCTCAGACACAACACCCTAAGCCCCCTAACTTGTCATGCAAGCCATATTGTGTTCGGAACATGTGCAAGTTTATTACTTCGTTAAGAACACCGGCTAACTTAAAGGTGTTTGTAGCTGAGTTAGCAAACTAGAACAAGTTGCAACGTAGGGCAGGGTGGTTGATTACTTGTACGAGAGAAAATGGATTGTGTTACTGTTTTAGTTACACTGTGGTAATACCACAGATATAGATACACCTAGTTAACGCAAGAGCAAATACTTCGCGTGCCAAAAATCGCACCAACTTACGTTCAAAAATCGAAAGCCGCCACTTTCGTGCTCAGTCCTGTGTACTGCTGGCTGGATGAGCGTGAGTGAGAAAGAGCGCTTGTGACGTTATAGTAGGTAGTAAAAAAATGGCAGGCTTGGTTTTCATACAGATCGTCATACTTGCGTTATCTAGGTCTATCTATATCTGTTAATACTGTGTGTTAGAGGAATGTCAAACTTTGGTTTTTGCAATCCGTGCCTAAAGGCTGCCGATGGAAGCCTATTTACCAAGGCTCCATTGTCCGCACGTCCGTCTGTTAGCGGGTAGTATCTCATGAACCGTAATAGGAAGACTAGAAATTTTCACAGAGTTTGTCTATTGCCGCTATAGCAAATAGATAATAAAAATAAAATAAAGTTAATAAAAATTAAAGGTTATCTCCATACATGAAACTTGTTTTTTGTGGCGTCTTTTTGGGCCGGCTTTTAAGTCATGTCACGTGACATTTTCAAGTTTGGATTACTCTGAAATCCGCAAAGGAAAAATAGGCCTTAGCCCATTTTTCAATCTAAGAGTTTGAGTTTTCAGTAATATATTATCTAGACCTCCTCACAATTTTTTTGATATAGGTAACACCATACAAAAAATAAGCTGACCAATTCACTGTAAATGCGTTTAATAATAGACAGCGGAATTATGATATGCCGTGCCGTTAAATATATTTCAGACAGTCGACAGACCTTACTTTGCGATAAGGTCTAAACTTGGAGAGGCAAAGCTGTAATATACTTCTTGAAAAGCATAATCTCAGAACCCACTCCATATCAAGATGAATAAGTTCATCTTGACTCAGCGTCTGCAACGCCATTTTAAGCTGAATGAATATTTACTTAATAATATAAAGTGAATACAAATAAATACCCTGCACAAAAACAAAATTTCTTTATAGAAAGAAAAAAAAAATACGTTTATTTCCGGCAAACATGACACATAAAAAAATTAACACAAGCAAAAATACAAAAAAAAATATCAATATATATTATATTATTTATTATATATATTATTATTTATATTATTGGTGTTTGTGTGGTGATGACGGGGTTGTACGCACGGCTACACATCAAGCTATACATAACCAGTAAGTATAAACTGACTTCTGATTGTACGAAAAACCTATACAATGCAAGGTCAGCTAAAACTGGAAATATATAGCTTGATGTGTAGCTCTGTGCGGTTTTAATCGTATAATCTTTACTGTTAACATTCCGCAGTTCTCATAAGAACCAGGCAAAAATAGCGGGTCAAACTCGATTCCTACCGAACAGACTGGCTAAAGAGTGAATTTTTATTTATTTAATACTTCAAGCACATAAATGTACAGAGGCGGACTTAATGCCATAGGCATTTTCTACCTTCAGTCAACTTTTTTTTTTTTTTAATTGTGTGGAAAAAGGAGGACAAGGTCTTTACCCCGCAGTAGGATAATAGAGCACTCTAATTACGTAAATCCGTACGCAAAATACGCGCATTGACGTGGAGTTACGGACACCGGCCCGTATTACCTATTAACATACTTAAATATAATCGAATCATTTTGAAGGATAGGGACCCGTGGCTAAATAATAACAGCCGCACAGATCGATCGATCAGGTTAAGCTACGCTTGCCGCGGTTGGTCTGTGGATGGGTAACCATCTTTACACACCGAGACCCCTCCGTGCCTCGGAAAGCACGTTAAGTCGTTGGTCCCGGCTGTCATTCGTGGATATTTGACAGTCGTTACAGGTACTCAGAAGCCCGAAAGTTTGACAACCAGTCTTACTAAGGGGTATTGTATTACCCAGTAACTGAGTTGTGCAGGTCAGATAGGCAGTAGCTCCGTGTAAAATACTGGTATTCAGCTGCATCCGGTTAAACAGGAAGCCGACCCCAACATAGTTGGGAAAAGGCTAGGCAGATGATGATTTCTAATCCATTGCTTCATATATTACCTATGTTCGAAAAATTTGTCTGCTCAACAACGTAAATAACGCAATAAATGTTGTTGAACTGTTAAAATTAAAGCCATTACTAATGATAGTGTGCTACACAATTACCCCGAAGGCTATTAAGATTAGTGGTTTACCGATCGGTAACTAGGTAAAACGAAGTCTTGACGACTCTAAATAAAATACAGGTGCAGCAGGAAAGCTGATTAAATAAACCCTCATAAATAAGATAAGCTAGTGAATCAGTAAAATCTGCAACATTCATTTTTCTCAAGTAATTTCACCTCAGTCAGAAATAACTTAAAAATTGCTTCGACGGTTCTAGTTTCCTTGCTGCATTAGTGCAATTTTCATCCACTCAGACATTTCAATCAATACCTTTGAACAACATAAAATAATCTGAAAAGACATCATTCAAGTGTCGAACATTTTTTACCCAAAAAATAAAGAGCCGGCTAGAAAAAAAGTAGTATTTTCATATGGGAAATAACATCTTCAGCATTTTTTACTTTACAGCGAAAGTCTAAAGTAATCCTCGGCTGCTACTTGAGATTGAAAATGCCAAAAATTACATTTTTATAACTACAGGGTGGAATCGAAGTCATGGGCATTATTTTAACCTAAGGCACTACTCACGATACTGATTGCATTAGGGCTATTAATACGCAAATCAAAAATATTATTAATGCAAGTAAGGAAAACCTTAAAAATGTAGTAAGTCAAATTGCACAAGGCTTATTATTGCAAATAAACACTTAAAGTAATTAAAACAAAATACTTTGTTAACGCCAATAATTGTTGAAATATCAAAATCTTAAAGCGCAGTTACAGCGCAAAGCGAAATGTAAACAAACATCACCTGCGCGCGCGCGGGTTTTTCCTTACAAGTAATAATAACAATGGGCTACAAGACATTCCGTCCGGCGGGATTCCCTGAACTCTCTCCGTCCCACTCCCTCACTCGCAAAAATACGAATATCACCCCCGCGCGGGGTATGCTTCCCGCCGCAACACGAAGTCACGAACCCGGAACCAGTGTCATAACGACTGCGCAGGTGCATTGACGCGTAATTGATTTATTGATCCCGTGACGTAATCGCCGTACTCGCCGCTCGCGTCATACGGTGCTTGGATTGCAGTGTATTAAGTGTTAGTTTATTAGTTGTGTGTTGTGTGTGTGTTTGTGTACACGATGCCTCGACCGCGTAATGTGCAGGCTAGGTACACCAACCAACAATACCCACAAATGGTTGTAATTTACGATCGCACAAGAAATTTAGTATGAACTCGTGAAATGTTCCATCGGCGCTACCCGAACGACCCTATTCCTTCACGGGGTCTCATTCCACCAGAACCACTCAGAACCTGTTGGATTTTTCGTCTTTTCACGTGCCAGCACATGCACAAGCTCGTGGAAGAGCACCCGTTTACCCTCTGTCACTTTACCGACAAATAAGGTTTTTTCAAAACAATCCACAAGCTAGGTACGTAAATGTTTTTTTTTTAATGTATGTTAGTTGACGTAGTTTTGACCGTCCTAAGCCGGCAAAGTACGAAGGGAAAATTGGAATTTATTATGAATCAATTCATTGGCAACTTACGAATGTCACGTGAGTCGGGCGGGGTCAAAGAATTCACGCCCAATGACGCGCGTACGGCGTAGTGTACCTACGCATTTGCTATCGAGAAGCGCAACTAATTTGATACTTTGTATGACTTACTACATTTTAAGGTTTTCCATACTTGCATTAATAATATTTTTGATTTGCGTAATAGTAGCCCTAATGCAATTAGTATCATAAGTAGTACCTTAGGTTAAAATAATGCCCATGATATCAAATGCACCCTGTATAAGCATACCTAACATTAAAAAAATATAAATTTATCAATCATCCTGAACATGTTTTAACTATAAACTTGTAATTAAAATATGATTTTTTGGATTTTCAATCTCAAATAGCAGCCAGGGTGTTTATGGTAGACTTTCGTTGTAATAGTAAAATGTTGAAGAGGTAATTTCTCATAAGACAGCAGTACTTTTTTTTTTTGACCGGCACTTTAATTTTTGTGTGAAATGAATGATGTCCTTTGTGTTTTTTTTTTTATAAGATAGGTAGTAAAATATAAATGCAGACTGTGCGTATTTTGTTGCTGTTGTTAGGTCTCCATTCATTTAATAAGGGCCGTTTTATGATCTGTAGTTTACTCAACCAATTGTTAAAAATAATAACTCCTTAATGGTTAAATTTTGGCAAAATGTGTTTTTGAATTGTCAAATAATCAACTAGTTATTAGCTGTTGATCCAGTTGACCATTAGTTACTATTTTTAATGATTGGTCGGGTTAACCACGGGTCAAAAAACCGGCCCTTAGTCAATCAGTCGAGCATCGAATCACTTGTAAATCTTTATTCAAAAGCTTTTATAAGCATGACTTTCATTTAATTTTGCCTTATTTTTGTTAAAATTATTAAGATTGCTGGATTAGATTGGGTAGTGGTGGCTCAGTGGTAAAAGCCGCGACTTACTTATTGTAGGTCGTAGGTTCGAACTCAGACAGGATTTTTACTTTGCGTAAATTCTTTCATCACCACTGCTCTCGAAACGGTGAAGGAAAACATCGTGAGGAAACCGGCATGTCTTAGAACCAAAAATTCAAAGTCATGTGATATCTACCAAGCCGTACTGACCTCGCTTGATGGATTACAGCCCACTCTCTTTCACCGAGGGGCCTATGTTCCAGCAGTAAGACTATTATAGGTTGATTATGCTATGCATATTTTATAGGGTAGTTAAGTATCTGTATAACACTCTGTAAGGTCTCCCCGGGCCTTTGTAGCCTCATTTCAGCATAAAAAATAATAACAATAAATACCAAAAATTGTTAGGTATACCTCTACTTACCTACATGAATGTAAAATTTTATGTGTGGACATAACTTTCAGTTTTGGGTATTGTTTATGCTACGGATTTTGATCTGTTATGAAGCGCCCTGCGCCAGGCGTCTACGTAACCGCTACGAGTGAGCTACGTTTGGCTACGAATTATGAGCTACGTGCCAATTGGCTATCACTGCGTGATACAAAATGTTTTTGTTTACTTTTAAGAATATGTTTTTGTATATTTTTTTGTAACATGCATAAACTATGTTAAATGAAATGAAAGTAGCGTACGTACGTAATTTGAGTTTGTAAGCGATAGTAGCATGATTCATTAAAGTATTCAATGTTCGGTTGTTTGTTTTACAACTTGATCCTTCGGGGATTGCAGGCGTCATGTATTGTTATGTTATGTAGGTGCATATGATTTAAATTTTACACATTTTTTAAAATTAAATTTCTTTATGAGTAAGTATGTATATCTTTACATACTTGCACGTTATCTGATGTATAAAAATTTCGTGTCACAATGCTTGTTATCGAACTCCTCCGAAACGGCCTGACCGATTTTTATGATTTTTTTTTTGTATATTTGGTAGGTCTGAGAATAGGTCGTAGGCTATTTTTTTTTACAATACAATGTTTGAGGGGTCTGCTAGTTATGTATAATTTTATACTACTTGGTCATGAAAGCAATTAAATAAGTATCATCATTCATTATCAACAGGCGATAAACCTATGAAAAAAAAACATTGAAAAGTTCCAATAACGCTATCAAAGACGCAAAATACAAAACAATCACGTTCAACAAATTCCTACAAATACCTGTTTAAATATCAATAAAAGCATTCCGACCGAACCTGCGCTTCAGCACTGATATTGAGGCTAAAAACGATTGACGATACAAAGCAAACATCGCACTCTCACCTGAAACGTTACAGGCGAGCTTTAGTGGTTGAACACAGAGGGGTGAGTAGATGGAGTGTTATGTTAATAATACCTCAACCTATTTATAGGCGTATGTGTTTTGTAGATAGTAATTATATAGTTGTAGGTAAGAAACAGGGTGGTAGGCAGGTACGTCATAATAATAATGACAAACGATAAAAATAGTTAATAAGTTTTCGAATATGTTGAGTTTAGATTTTAGCTTCACCTAGCTATGGCGGTATGTGAGTATTCTTATCTGTGTATGTATAACAGAGAGACCTCAGTTTGACCTTCACATGAGTTTTTTAAATCTGTTAAGTAGGTACTTAAACTAAACTAATGTTTTCCTCATAAATTATACAATTGAATTAATAATAATAATAAATTTATTTGTTAGAATATTGTTGTTGTAATTTTTCTAGTGCTAAGAAAAACCCATCTATAATAAATGAGCTTTTCATTTACTACCTCTTCTGAAATATTCTACTCAACACGGTAACAGCTCTTTACAAGTCAACAAATATATTTTTACATCCCAAAAAAGGAAACCGAGGCTTAACTCTTCGGGTTAAAGTGCTAATTCGAGTTACAATTGATTTGAGAACTGCATTCAATATGTCTGCATGTGTTGTCGTTATGTACTTCTGTATTGAGTGCGTCTGAGTGTTCGGGTTGTGGTTCTGTGTGCGAGATGGATGAGTAGATTTGCTACTGATGAAAGAAAACAGCGATTGTCGTGGGTATGTCGCAGGTGGATTGTAGAACCCGCTGTTTTGCATAATCGCTAGTTGTTTTACAAAACAGCCCCGTTATGTAAAACAACTGAACAACTGAACTGGATTGTCATTGCGCTACGTTTTACAAAACTGCTACCGACGTTTAGACATAATGCAGAATGACTTATTTGCAGAGACAATGAGCATTTTTCATAAAACTCTGATAACTTTTTAATTAATATTGTCCTTAAAATCACTGTTTTCACTTGAGCTATGGTAATTTTTACTCGTACCTATTGTTTATATCTGTTTCGGACGCCATTATTGTTGTAAAGACACGCAGAGCCACTAGCGATAAAATTTTAAACTATAATGTAAACGTCTAATCTGACCTTTAATTTCACACGCTGTTTTACAAAACCGCTAATCGTTGACCCGCTGCATTGATTAATGCAAAACGTTTATGCGATTCTGCGTTTTCAACTTCAGTTATTATGGAAAACGGCTGAACATTGTTCAGTTTTTTTAGATAACGGAGCTGTTTTGTAAAACAGCGGATTCTACCATCCTTCTGCGTTTACTAGTTTCTGCCCGCGAAATTTCTTGTTCCCGACCCATCCCATCGCATCGCATCGCCTGCCCGTGCTATTACAATAAACGTAGTTATAAACCTTAGGCTCTCAATATATAGTGCCATGTTACCATATTATATCACTATTATTACTATTTATTTATCTATTCACAACATATACTTACAATATTTTTTTTAAACTAGACCGTTACCGCAAATCTTTTCAAGAAAATACCAATGCGAGTTTACAGACAATCAGTCAACGAAGTTTGTAGCTAGGTCCAGAGAAAAAGATTGACATCTCTCTCCCTTAATACCTATTTGTAAAGTATCCTGAAAAAATTGTCTGGAGTCACTTAAGTTTGTAAAACCCAATAGCTAAAATAAAATGCATAAGATTTCCAAAATGTACCTACCATTCTTATAAACTTATTATCAGCAAATATAACATCATAACTATACCATGCAAACGAAATCGTGTAAATATAATAATGATTTAAAATTAATTAATTAGTCTTTACGCCTAATCGCACGTCTACACAGCCGCGTCGAGGGAACTCCCGGCTTTCGTTTGAAAGATACACCGCAGTATCGAATGTTTGATTCAGACCGGAGCCGGTGTTATAGGTAACGAAGTGTGGAACCCACAAGTGTGGGTGTTAAAAGGTTTCCCGAAGCACCCACAACTCAAGAGTGTAGCCCTTGACTACCGATTTTATTTTTAGTTAGGTACTTTTTAGAAATTTTAATTTATTTGTAAATGTAACTAGACTTTTAAATAATATCAAAGTAAGATATTAATAACAGTGATTCACTGCTTATTTATGGTTAAAGGCTAAGTGATTAGAATAGGAATACTAACATTATAGGGGTAAGAAATATTGTTACTAACACAACTGAGTCATGTTACTTGTTGAATAAAGATATTATTATTATTATAAGTATTTATCATACTACCGAATGTTCGATATTAAAATTGATTTTCCGCTTCAGTTTACCTTAAAAGTTCATTATAAAATCAAGAGATGGAGCCACCGTCGGCATAGTGCTGCCATCATTAAAGTATAGATGGCGCTACTTCACTAAAATTAATCACGAACATTGTTTTCGACGCGAGCAGTATTTTGTTTAGAAATTGCAAACGGCTCTGTAAAATTCGAGCCAGTTCACTACGTGAATTCGTAAAAATGTAGCACATAGAATATTCATGAATTTATAATGTTTGAAAAAGCGGGCAAAAAGGATTATTGTTTTAAATTGTTTTAGTTTTCTAATTAACTTTAGAATAATCTTTTTGTCGTAGCTTATCTTTTAAAATAATGAAGATTTCTTTAACTCTAGAGTTAAGTAGTTAGAACAGAAGTCAAGAAGTGTTTGAAGTCGACAAGGACAGAATGGGAAATTCTGAATCGGTTTATTAAGTTTTCTCTACCTACACATTTAGTACGATTTGTGATTATTCATGATAATTAATCAAGATTTGGTTAATTTAGTTATTAGAAAGGACACAAAATCACATTTCTAACCGACTTCCAAAAAGGAGGAGGTTATTTTTTTTGGAATAAGTATGATCAATCAGTTTCATCGTAGGTACAGACGCCAGCCAACAAACATCAAGTTACCCGAAACTGTAAAATTTTCCCAATCAACTTTGAACCTTATGATTTAGCTATAAAGTGGAAAATCAATTAAAGAACTTTGACAGATTGTAGTTACTTGATGTGCTGGCGTCTGTACCTACTTCATTCAACTTCCCGTGCCGAAGATGTCGGGACAAGCTGGAGAAAAAAACGACTAGCGCTCCACTTTAGCCCTAGATCGAAAGAGCTGGAAATCATAAGGAGGGGTCTTTACCCGAGTTTGGGGAGTGGGATGATGCAGACTAACAGCAACCAGTCAGTAGTAACTAGATTTTGAGAACTAGGTAAAATATACGTACTTTTTACGCTTACTCATGAACTGAGGAACAAACAGATAGGCGACAAAATACTTTTTACATCTATTCTGACGGGTGCCTTAATTTAATTTTCCTACCCAAGTAGCCATTCCGCTCACTATAAAATTTTCGTATCATTCTACTTAATTTTTCTTTCCATTCCCCACCGAGCTAATAATGTTCTCAAACATATTTTCCCGCTTAAAACCATCCTCATGACTATGTAACAAGACTAAAGCTTTTCAGTTTTATCCCAAACGTAGTCTGAAACCACAAAGTAGTTGAATAGAAAAGCTCCACTTAACACAGTCTATGAAAAAGTTTCGCAACAAAAACGAACAATAAAAAAAAGATTTACTATGACGCTTTGTCATTGGTCTGCAATCAATTGACCATTAAATTTTACTGTACAAAAAATGCCGAATTTGTATCTTGCGTGGCTCAACTAAATCGGACGTGGCTTTAAGTTGAGATTAACCATCCTCCCTTTACTCAGTTTAAAGTGACAGGGATTAGCATGATGATAGGCGTTGGCCAGCTGTATGTATTTTCGTATCTGCCAAGAGCGATGTATATGAGAATAGCTTATGTCGCGGCTAAAGATTAACCTGTCAGTCCCTAAGTTGGAGTTGACAGATCGATGTGCTTAAGCACGAAGTTGTGTTTGTAAATGATGAGTAACCATCATCCTTCTGTCCTTATCCCAATTTATTTGGAATTGGTACAAGACGTCATTCTCCTCCATAAATCTTTATTAGCCGTCATGTACGAGTTCACTTCCTTCTATATTTATTTTATACTACCCATTTATCTATTCTTTCGTATCTCTGTTTTCTTCAAATAAAATCAAATTATTTAATTCAGATATAAAATCAAAATCAAAAGTTAAAAATTAAAATCAAAATTAATAGACATATTACATTATATAATAATCGCAGATGGTGGCATGCAGCTGCTGCCACCTCCGCAAAAAGGCGAGTACCACCGTTCGGACAACCCTCAGGAGCCCGTTCGAGCAGAAGCAACGCACTCCTTTTTCTAATTATTCCGTGGAAATCATCGGTTCTAGCCTCAGCAAACACTGCTGATGCACTATAAAACCGTGGCCACCCCAACAGAATCCTGAACACGTAGAGCACTTAAAGGCAAATCACATTCATACTCCACACTTTTCTCACATGGTAATTTTGATTATGTAGATTAAAATTGTCCTTCTGTTTCCCCTACTCTGTATCACGGCTGAGTGGGTTGGCTCTAGGCGGTTAACGGGCACCTCTCCCACATTCACTTCCAGTACATATTTGACTAGTGAAACCACTGAGATGTCGTGAATGACTTTCTTCGTGTAGTCTTACATTTTTCTATTTTCAGCGAAAATGTTTTAGAATAAATTCGGACTTATATGAAGTTAAATGTTGTTAGTCTGATGAATAAATTTTATAAAAATGATATCAGTGGCTTTTATGACGGTGATTTAAACGGATCTCGATTCAGATTTTTATTTTCCGAATTGCATCTCGCAGGTGAAGCTATGAGGTCGTCAGTGGCGTAACCAGGCTATCATACCTCATCCTGTAGTGCCTTAATACATTAAAGTCTCCAGACCGGGCATAATTATGCCCGGTCTGGAGACTTTAATGTATTACACGCAAAGACTTGAGTTTTTAATTCGACGAAATTCATCCATGTTTAGAAAAAAGTACCTTTGATTAGGGAGAAACTATAGTAATCTCTATATTTTGGAGAGTTTTGAAATACCTACATAATCAGCCTATAGTGTTCCCACTGCTGGGACACAGGCCTTCTCGGTGAGAGGGACTGGGCCGTAATCCACCACACGGGCCTAGTACGGGTTGATAGATGTCACTTCATCATCTCTTTGAATTTTATCATACCTAGCGTGGATTAAGAACAAACCCTATTTGAGATTGAAACTGTAAAAAAATACTGTGAAAAAAAAATACAATCAGCCAAGCCTTTTCCCAATTATGTTGGCGTCGTCTTCTAGTCTAACCAGATGCAGCTGAATACCAGTATTTTACATGGAGCGACTGCCTATCTGACTTTCACAACCCAGTTACTGGGTAACACGATACCCTTTGATAAGACGGGTAAAATGTACTGTAAAATATTACAAAAACAATAGCTATCATTTTTCCTTCTACTATATCAATGAAACAACCAGCCATATCGTATGACAGTGCCCCGTTTAAATAAATCAACAGACTGATAGATAATAACTCTTGCAGTCAGAACGATAGTGAACTACGTTCCTCAATTGACTTCTACGACTCCCAGCCAGCAGTTAATGCACTCAATGTCTATTTAATTCAGACTAACGTGGGAATAAACTACCGAAACTCGTTAATAATTGGGCCGTGCTGTAGTACTCTAGTTAGTGGCCTAGTTTTAGAGAGTCGTACGTCATTCTTATGTTAGCTAGCTCTCTCTCTCTCGCCCTCTATTTTCCTAGGTTTTTGTGTTAGCTCTTTCTCTGTCCCACTATTTACCAAGATTTTGCACCAGCACCCTAATTGCGTCACACATTGTCAATCATAATTTGAATAATTTTGAAGGATATTGCTAAGCCATTGCTTCATATGTTCGTTAAATTTGTCTGCTCAACAACGTAAATAATGCAATGAATGTTGTCGAACTGTCAAAATGTAAGCTATTCCTACTGTTAGGTCCGTATTACAGAACGTCACTCAATACTCAAGCATTACTTAAAACTAGATTCAACCAATCAAATGGCTTGAATCTTGTTTTAAGTAATGCTTGATTATTGAGCGATGTTCTGTAATACGGCACTTAGTGTATTACGCAATTACCCCGCAGATTTTGCTTACCATGACTTCTACTGAAATACTGTAATGTACATCGTCTTTTGTAATTTTAGATTTGTTTTCATTACATCAACGTCACTTAGATACATCTGCTTTTGACTTCTATTTACATTATGTGCCTAATTTAAACATATTCATTGATATTCTGATTTGAATTCAGTGAGACTTCAGTGTACTAGAGATGTACCATTGAAATTATGCCTATAGTTTAAATTTGGTTATGAATCCACGCGTTCATTAAATGCAGTAACTGTACAATGATAATTCATTATACGATTGCTCATTCTAGCTCAAAAACCACGATGGTGCATTCATGTTTACTACGTTTTCCATTCGCAAAATATCTTCAAACAAATCAATTCCGATACATCAAATCCGTACCTATATCTGCAAAATCTTCAAATGTAGACCAGAAAAATATTAAAAAATAAGTCGGAACGGTTTTATAGAAGCGCTCAACCGAATTAAAAGCGTTGGCGCGTGCAAAAGTCACCTGGTTCCTGAAAGGTACATAGGTACCGCCCTATACGCCGAATTAATCTTTAAGAGGATTTCAAAAGGAACTTTTCAGTCGAGATTTTGACGCCTAAGGTGTGGTTGGGTTATTAATTTTAGAAGTATTTTCCGCTATTTTTATTTTGCTTTAGTTTTAGTTTTGATTCGTGTTTGTATTTAAGTAATTTACCTGTGTTTTTTTTAAATTGACAAATGGTGTCGCCATACTATTACTGAGCTGTGCTTCTAGAACATACTGCGATCACCATTCGCTACGTTAGAAGTGGTGATTAGGGATCATATTTGAGAATATACAGCTCTAGTTTTTGTTTGTCCGCGACTTCGTTTGCGTGAAATTTCTTGTTCTCAGACCCCCCCTCGCATCGCATCGTCTGCCCGCGCTATAACTTCGTTTTCGTTCAGCGTTCTTTCTTCCTTTATTATTTTTGCTCGGCTCCTAAGAGACGTAGCGTGATGTTAACTAGCCTATATATAGCCTTTCTCGACACCTATATTAACAAGTTCAAAGAAACTCTTCAGCTTATATTAGTATAGATTTAGTAGTTAGTATTAGTACAGAAAGGTATTGTCAAATTTATGGGTCTGGGTACAGGCCATCAAACTGGACAACTTCTCCGTGAGAACAAATTCGTAATCGCAAAAAAATATTAACTATCTTATACAAAACGTTAATAGATACTCGACCCAAATGTATGGGACGGCTGATCATTTTTTCTCGATTGCGATGTTGGTCCCATGGAGAAAATTGTCTGTACCACACTTTTCTTATACACACAATATACTGTAACATGTCATTGTAGACCCTAGGACTAGCAAGAAACCCATGTTTAGTAATTTAGTGCCCACTTTATTAAAGTAATTAATTAAGTAGTAATTTTAAGGGAGGCGCCCCTGATGCGTGCACTCCGCACGTTCAACCTCATAGCGAGTGGGACGGACTTATTCTGTTATTCTCTGAGTGAATTCACAAGGAATGCATTATTTATAATAATTTATACATCACATACAATCTTGTAGTATAATTTAAGTTAGGATAAGCGCATTTACCGCATTGGGTTATATCCTGTAATGGTACAAGAAATAAATTAATTAATTAATGTGGCGTTTTGACTCAATTATGACCAAGTAAAGGCCTCCCACAAGGTGAATCGATGATTTTGTGAAGGCCGAAGGAATCCGCTGGATGTAGGACAGAACCGGTCGAAGTGGCGACGCTTGGAGTCCTATGTCCGTCAGTGGACATGTTTCGGCTGCAATGATGATGATGATGAAATTACTATCAACTAATGGGGCTTTCGACATACATATATTTAAAGTTTAACTGGCCTATAGGTCTCGTGGTCGCAAGCGCGACTGCTGAGCGTGGGATCCGTGGTCCGATTCCCTGGTCGGGCAGTATTATTGGGTTATTCCGTCGGGAATTTCTTTATAACAGCCCGGAGTTTGGAAGTAGGCGGTGTGATACTCCCGTGCCTCGGAAAGCACGTCAAGCAGTTGGTCCTACGCCGTAGGTATCTCTCTCATGTCGTGTCGGATTGCCGTCCCATCTGACAATGAAAGTGAGGGAAGCGAGTGTGTACCTGTGTCTGTCACTGTAATATCTCCCGCGAAGGATTGTTTCCGCTGAGATTGGTCGTCATTGCCGAAATTAGGTCTGGAGGTTACTTTATTAGGTTTACTTTATTTAAAGCTTCTAGTCAAACTTTTACATTTCCAGATAACCAATGTATTATTTACACAGTGAATACCAATTGTACAAACATTGAAGTTACAACCATCCACAAACTTCTACTGGAACACTGAACGAGTTATTTTTGTTATAGAAACGTTCGACCACCAAATACTAATTCAATATTCATTTCGGAATAAATTTCATAATATTACATTCCTGAATACATGAAGTTTAAAATTTTTTAACATTGGAAGCTGGGTTAATTGAAAATCAACGTGTTGATGAAAGTTTTTTGTAGTTGGATACCTTTTTACCGCATTCAAATAATTAAACTGCATTTCTCAATATAATCGGAAAATTCGTTTTGACAAAAAATCGTACCATACAAATTGAATACGTAAAATGTACGATAGCTATTGTAAATCACAACCGTTTTCAAAGAATTAAAGTTCTCTTCAATTAACTACAGCCAGTACACAACTAACTATGAGAACTTTACTTTTCCCACCAAAAAATCAAGCCTAATTGCCGCCATTTTGTAAAAAACTTTTTTCCAACCTACACACATCAAAAGTGTCTAGGGATCAACATATATTTTTGCAATAACTTTTCTCCTGATTGATATTAATTAAAATTTTCTTTAAGGATTCATCAAATAAAGTGTTTTCGTTTGTCACAGTAACGATAAACCAAGTCACCTTTGCATTAATAAAGAAATTTGCCATTTTCCTAATAAAGGGATTTTTGACATTTGAACCACTAACACAAAAGTTCGAAAAAAAGACTGAAATAACAGTTTTCTCTAAAATTTTATTGGGTAACTTAAACAATTAATAATCCGTGTTTCTACCGCGAACACTAACAACACAAGAACATCGGTTTGGCATACTCAAAATGAGTTCATCCAAATCACGCTGTGGAATGGCCGCCCATGTTCGTTGCAACAACAAAAAAAGGTCTTCTTGCGACTGGATACCCTCCATATTCGGCAGAGCTCTTCTCTGTAGCATATCCCATGCATGCTCAATCGGGTTCAAGTCTGGCGACTGAGCAGGCCAGGGCAGGACATTGATGTTAGCTGCGGCGAGAGTCTGTCTTACAACTCTTGCGGTGTGCGGTCGTGCATTATCATGCATTAACTGAAATAAGGGACCGATTTGCACTTGTAGAGGAACGATGACGTCTGATACAATCGTCTCAGCATAAATTTGAGCGTTGAGGTTGCCTCTGATCCAAATCAACTCAGTTCTTCCGCCGATCCAAATACCCGCCCATACCATGATGGTTCCACCACTATAAGGATGGACTTCCTGGCAGGATTTTAATCGCTGTTGGCGTCCAGGGGTTCTCCAGTGTCGTATACGTCTTGTATCCGGTCTCATACCAAAACGAGACTCATCAGAAAAGCACACGAAACGCCATTGTTCTTCTGCCCAATTTCTGTGTTCAAGAGCCCATTGATATCGAATCCTACGATTGTGCATTGCTATAGGTGGTACCCGTAGCGGTCTTCGGGAATGAAGGTTCACTTCATGCAAGCGGTTTCTGACTGTTTGGTCGCTAATTAAGTTCCCTGAAGAGTGATGAAGCCTCACGGCTAACATCATGGCGGTTATTGTTGGAGCTCTTCGAGTTAAGATTTGAATGTATCGGTCTTGTCTCCGTGTGGTGCAGCGATACCGTCCTCCATGGCGCTCAGCCACGGTACCAGTGCTTCGGTAACGTGTCCAAAGTCGACTGATAACACTCTGACTTGTATTCAGAGCTAAAGCCACAGTACGTTGCCGGGAACCAGCTTCTATCATTCCCACGGCTCTGAGCATTTCTTCCCTGCTTAAATGACGTCGCCGCTCCATAATAACGTTGGTTTTAATCAGTAGTAGGGAAACAGTAGCACTAATAATGTCTTCAATGCGTTGTATGTTTTTATAGGGAAAATATTGACAGCTGATTTTCATCTTTTACTCGAATTTGATTCACAGTTCCTGATTCAAATTATGAAATGCACCAAAAAGGATCCATATAAATTTATAAAATCATAAATTTATTACAAAGCCACATCTCAATCTCAAGAAATCCGCATAAAAATGCTTGATCCCTAGACACTTTTGATGTGTGTATTACCGTGATAATTCGCAAATCCGCTGGTATACCTACTTTGACGGTAAGTACTAAGTTATGAAACTTGCACGGTGCTAGCGACATCTGTAAACTTAACTGCTACATTTGATATGCAAACGTGGCCTCACATCGGCAAACTTTGGAACAAACTTTGGCTACCTGGGCGTAAGCCAGGGCTGCTTGTTGAGACTTTTTAGTTTGCCAATTCCTCGAATGTCATATTTGCGGATGACTTCATGCAGTTTTGTATACGTACGAACTAATAGGGGGTTATTCCACTTGTCCGCATTGACAATCCCCAGTAATGGAGATTTGTGAACTTAGGAGACCTTCTTATGCTGTGATAAGATGATCAGTCAAGATGAAAACTGGGAGTGACTGCTTAGGTCAGTCTTAACCATAAGACATTTAAGGAAAACCTTTTCTTGCAATATTGAATAGAACAACAAGAACCGCCGTCTATAAAGTTTAGTGTACCGCTTAATTTAGTAAAGAAAACATTTTACTTAAAGCACGAGCTAGGCAGTCCTGCCTGGTTAGAACCAACGTCTGAATGCCAACATGATTAACAAAATTATGAGTAGTACAACACCCTATTTCATTTCCACAACTACCAAACTAGTTTTTTGACAACCCTGATATGATTTAAACTTGGGCGATTATGGCTAAGACCAAGTTTAAGAAAAACAAGAAGTTAGGGTAACACGTTCCAAAGTTTTATCTAAAATAACCGCATGCACTTGCATAGCTTATGCTTCTCACAGTTTTAATTATAACTTTTGGGAAATATCTTTAAAAGGCAAATATTTAATTTTGGTCCAGTGCTTATTGCTTTGGTGCGTGCTAACAAAGTTGTTAGGTACTATATTATTATCTATACTTAGGTTAAGGTATGTATTTATGGGTCTTTGTTACCTGATTATAAATGGTTTATTATTATTATTATTTATTTTAAGGAAATTAATGCTGAAAGTGACTACTTTCTTTTAAGCAAGTTTTAGTTTGGAAAATTACAATAATTGATGAGCTTGTGAGATGAGCACCGATATGCAAAAGAATGTTGAAATAAAAAAAAATTAAAATAGCACGGACAAGATCTTGTCATTAAACGTATAAAATAATGAGTAACGACCAATTTAATCACGACTGGTCTTATTGATCGTAATATTTAAGTATTATATTATACTAAATAGAGAAGTATGGAAGAAAAAGGCATTGCAACTACCTCAAATAAAAATATAAATAAATTAGGATAAAGACAAGAGGAGTCTGTCTGTCGGATGGAGCGACTGCCCATCTGACCTCCACAACCCAGTTACTGGGTAGTACGATATCCCTTGGTAAGACTGGCTGTCAGACTTTCAGGCTTCTGACTACCCGTAACGACTGTCAAAGGTCCACGAATGACATCCGGCACCAATGGCTTAACGTGCTTTCCGAGGCACGGAGGGGTCTCGGTATGTAAAGATGGTCACCCATCCACAGACCAACCGCGGCAAGCGTAGCTTTACCGGATCGATCGACCTGTGCGGCTGTTATTATTTAGCCACGGGCCCCTCATCAAAGAACATATCATCATAATCATTTATTTTATCAAAGCATACCTATTTTGCCGGTGCCCGGTTGGTGGCAAACAACTCGCTCCCTACATGGGACACATAACTGGCGAAATATAGCAAAAAATGGGTGTATGACAGATACTATAGGTGGGTACCTAGGTAGGGGGTTAGTTTTCTTTTGGTATCAAAATAATTATAGCATTACTTAAATTATGCTATAAATATTTTAATGCCAAAACAAAATGAATTTTATCGTCTAAACAAAATAACAGTAGGTACCTACCTATGTCTCACACATTGTTAACCCAAACCTTAGCGACAAAATTTTGTTTATCTGTCTCTAGTAAAAGCGGCTTTGCTTATGGAGGCACGCGATAAAACGGGGGCGCTGGCCTGTTTGAACAACTCACATAAGTACCAACTAAGGGTGAGCTTATTTTAGTGTTGACTTAAGATTTAAGTTTAGACTTAATCTTATTAGTCCATGAGGACGATGCCTGCCCTGTTGGTCTGGTGGTCACGCTACTATTAAGCATGTGGTCCAGGGTTCGATTCGGGTAAAGTGTGATTGGGTTTAACCATCAGGAATAGGTCAGTACTGAACATCCCGGAGTCCCGGCCCCCTGTTCAATGGGACCTATACATAATGGGCGAAATATGGTTGTACCGGTTAAAGTTTGTGGCTACGAACCCAAAAAGGCATACCTTTATTTACTTTGTGCATTTTTTTTAAAGTCACCATTGCTCTCAACATCGATGAAAGACAAAAATTAAGAAAAAATAATTAATTGAGGGGTCCGTGGCTAAATAGGTAATAACAGCCACACAGGTCGATCGATCAGGTTAAGCTACGCTTGCCGCGGTTGGTCTGTGGATGGGTGACCATCTTTACATACCGAGACCCCTCTGTGCCTCAAAAAGCATGTTAAGCCATTAATCCCGGCTGTCATTCGTGGTATGACAGTCGTTACGGATAGTCAGAATCCCGAAAGTATGACAACCAGTCTTACCAAGTGGTATCATATTACCCAGTAACTGGATTGTGGAGGTCAGATAGGCAGTCGCTCTATGTAAAATACTGGTATTTAGCTGTATCCAGTTAGACTGGAAGCCGACCCCAACATATTTGGTAAAAGGCTAGGCAGATGATAATTAAAATTAATTAAATAATAATTAATTGAAATAATGAATATTATTCGTGAAGAAACTGGCATCTCCTAAAACCGAAAGTTCGACATCTTTGTGACATCCAACTAGCGCTGGTTTCGTGTCTTTACTATCCGCTCCCTCTCATAAGTATCCCAACAGTGGGAATGGGAATATTATATAGGCCGATTATGATTATATAATAGAAGACTGCAATAGTGAAAAAATAATACATACCTACATAAATAATTTCGTTTTTGGATTTATTGCACGTGAATAAATACATATTTTCAAACCAATTTTTTCGTTTGGATTAATTCAAACTATTCACGAGTTAGGTATTTCATAAATATCAGAAGGCAATTAGTGTTTAGTTGTTTCAATGGATTCAATTTTGTCCGTTTCATTTAAGAAATTCTCATAATATTCGAAATTGGAAATGTTTATATCAAAATCGACTAAAGGCTGATTTTTCCAACGCCAGATAATTTTATTCGAGGAATAATTTTGAATTTTTGACAGTTTTTCCACACAAAATCTGGCAAACGTAAATTTTATTCTACGAATAGAAATTATCTGTCGATTGAAAAATCAACCCAAAATCCTTTTGCATAATATATGAAATTGCTACGCGAGCTTTAAAAAAATAGTTGACTTAAAAACCAGGGCTTAAAAATTAATTTGCCGTTGCAAAGGTCGGTGATGTCTTGTTAACCCCTTCAGTTACATAATATAACTATTCTTCTTTTTAGCGTGTCGATAGCAATCTAAATAGACTCTGCCCAGAATTCGGCTACTTATTTGGCGCCACCACCAGCGTCCATCAGTTCCTGTAACGTACAGCTGACAGGACACGCAGGACACGATATTAAGTGTCCCATCGTTTGTGGAACAGCACCACATTAACAGTCCAAGGCGGAGTGGTCTATGAATCTCCACCTGAATAGGTTTTCCTTGCTTCTGCCAACCTGGGAATATAACGCCAGTACTCCCCGAATGGTTGGGCAGAGGTTTATCTGCTACACCTATAATTTTCTATTTAGGATCAATTCCTCATTTAAAAGAAAAACCTCATAAAACTTTGCCCGACCCTTGATTGCGTAACTGTCAAACACAATCTGAATCATTTTTAGGGAATAGCTCCATTGCTTCATATATTCCAAAAAATCAACAACTTAAATAACGCAATGAATGTTGTTGAACTTTCAAAATTAAAGCTTTTCTATGTTCTGTTAGCAATTATCCCGCTGGGACTTGATCCCAGGATCCCATGCTCATCAGTAGCGCTTGTAACCATTAGTCCCACAAAAAATAATATTTGCCTTAAAAACCTGCGTTTAAATGAATATTTGCAGTTGCAAAGACCAAAGATGTCTTGTTATCCCCTTTGGTGTTTGTCCTTATACTTAATTATTCAGAGCTTCAACTGTCGTCAAGACTTCTCAAGACAAATGACTGTCTTTCACCGTCTTTTGTTAGTCAAATAGTATGTTTTAGAATTGCAGTTCTATTGTTTATCAAATTGCTCGTTTATCTCTTTAATTGAAGTGGTTGGTGCTTTCTATTTCATTTAATATTTTCTAGGTATAAACGTTTGTCTTAATCTTCGTTTAGCTTCATTTTCATTAAGCTTATAAGGTCTCTTTATGAATAATAGTTGGGATCAAAGCTGAGATTGTAGTAAAACTTTGAAATATTGGATTAATTTTTTTTGGGGCGGATTTTTCAAATGCCAGATAATTTTATCGGAGGAATAATTTTGAATTTTTTATCAGTTCTTCTACACAAAACTGTCAGACGTCAATTTTATTCCACGAATAAAATTTATCTGTCGATTGAAAAATCAGCCGCCCAAGTGTTAATAAAGTCTGTGGGTGACTTAAAAGTTTATCTATACTAATATTATAAAGAGGAAAGATTTGTTTGTATGTTTGTAATTGGCTCAAAAAGTAGTAGACCGATTTTAAAAATTCTTTCACCATTTGAATGCTACATTATCACTGATTAATATAGGCATTTTTTTTTCCACCCATGCGAAGCCGGGACGGGCCGCTAGTAAATAATATTCAGTAATGAAAATAAATAAGAATGAAGAGTTAAAAAACAAGAAAAAAATACTAGTATGCATAACCTCCTCCATTTTTGAAGGTCGGTTGATAAAAGAATTCTTTAAAAACAAAATAAGCCTTTTGCGGTATGTATACAGCATTTATCAGAAAGATGTGGCCAAGTTTAAGGGTGTGGTACCTACAGACCATTAAACTGAACAACTTTCTCCACAGGACCAACGTCATAATCGCGAAATAATAAAGAGCTGTTGCATGCATTTGGGTTGTTTAGAATGTATAGAGGTATTGTATGGTACAGTTTTCTTATACATACTGTATTATACTTTTAAATATTTTGTCTTTGATGTTCTAAAAAAGAAAACAGAAATTTCTCTTTATTAGCATCGATTATTTGGTACATAAAGAAGTTGATGCAGTGGGATTAGATACTTTCGAACTCAGCGTTACTCCAAGTTAATAGAAAAGTTTGCTAGTATTGCCACTAGGGGATCTTTCTACTAACTATTGCAAAGTAAGGGTTGATACAAACGGTTTTTAAACGTATTAAAAGTTTTTGATTGAATGTTAAGTGCCAGTATTATTTTTGAATATAAAGTTAACGTAGGTAACTACTTATTCTAATTGATCGGATCGGATTAATAAATGAACGGTCGATAAATTGTCAGTTCAGTAACACTTAAAACTAAGAACACAATTAAAATATCAATTCAATTAACTTCAATAGTTCTTTTGCGAGAGATGATTACAATTTAAAAAAATATGACTTTGAACTTCAGTAAAAATAAAATAATGAAAGGTACTTACGTGAAAAGCGCCTCTAATCAGTGGCCCAGCTTGGCCAACATACAAGGTAGATGCAGAATCGAAAACCAACTCCATTGGGTTCCTCTTCACCACAACAGTATCAAACTCATGGCAATTCAGAAACAGAGTAACATTCTCAGTTGTAACCCTTAACGCAAACCTACTCCATTTCTTTGCAAATGACGGAACAACGAACGACGCAATTGTTTGGGATAGTGCGTAGATATTTGCGTCAGTATATAGCAGTGATATATTTGTTAACCCAGGCCCAGAGGGGATCAATTGCACCCCCAATTGCACCACAGTTTCTAAAGGGTTTACAACTGAGAATAAGAATCCACCATCTTTGTTTGCTGGTCTGACAGTTGCTGTTATGGAGTATTCTGCATAAAGCTTCTCTGGCATGAACAGTCGGTATGGCGACTTTATATCAGATCCTGGCATGAGACCGTAGGCAGGGAATCCGTCTAGACCTTCGTCGAAATACTGCGTTTTCGGATTGCTAAATGGAACTCCGATTGCGTGTAGTAGATCGTATTCGGGGATATCTGGAAATAAATATAAAAAGATTAGTTTATAATATTGAAATAACAAAATGACAGTCAGAAAGTGTCTTCTAAAGATTATGATTAGTGGATGTTTAACGATACTCTACTCAGATTCATTGAGTGCAAAATGCCAAATCGGAATAGATGGAGAGAAATAGTAAGGTGAATCACATCAGCCTCTAGACAAGAATCTTCATGAAGACCACGACCGTTCTGACACTGAGTGCTACGAAGACGAAGAAGGAACTCAGATTCAAAGTTTAGTTGTCTTTATTAAAAATGTGAACAAAAATTATGATAGTTATAAGCAGCTTTATGTAAGAGTTCAGCTATTCGCGACTGAATAAAAAGAAAGTGCAAACCCTTTAGACAACAAACGTTACTCTAGCCGCATTAAAACTCCACAAAATTAAAACCCAATAATGACTTGCAAATAACACTACCTTTTATAAGCTACCATTTTCTTTTAAAATAAAATACCCATTCCACTGTTTAATTCAACTGGCTGTTCAGAAAATGCAACTTGGTAAGTAGACACTCGGTCTAAATGGTATTAGCGTGGTTTTCTCCGGCCATAAACGTTATCCAAGCAACATTTAAAAAGTCTACGGTAAATGTCTTGAATAAGAAACTAGGTTCTAGGTATTAAAAATGTATTATTAGGGCGCCGATAGATGGAACGGGTATCCTTTAATGGGGGCTATTTTTAGAAACAGAAGTGTAGAGGGTTATAGCAGACGGTGAAATTGCTTTGAAAACGAAATACTTTTTCTTGTTTCCTGTGAGAAAAATTGTGTGACATGTGTGTAAGACTAAGTACAGGCCATCAAGGATTTTATAATATTAAATGTTATGACGTAGGTTTACTTGGTAATTTTAGTTTAGATATTACTCATTAGCCTCAAAGCTAGATTGAGGATGTTTATAGTTACATTCTTTTTAAATGACGCTGAAAAAAGTAGTCCAAGATTATCATCAGCCTATAGCAGTCCACTGCTGGACATAGGCTTCACCAATTGCACACCATTTAGCACGATTCTCGCCAACTCTCATCCAGCTGCTACCAACCATCCTGCGAAGATCATCGCTTCACGTAACCTGAGGGCGTCATACCTTACGTTTACCGATTTGTGGTAATATGGCTAATACGATCGGCCCATTGCCACTTCAGCTTGCTTATTCTGTGAGTCAGAGATAGATAATTTTATTTTAATACGTTGTTGCCCGTTCCCTTTTAACCTTTATTTCTCTATCGTTAACGAGATCTAATGTTTACTTTAACGCCTTGTCTTTGACTGCTAGTTAGGTATTCTGAAAAGGTTAAATGTTTTTCAGTTTTATTTTTAGGAATCCTATTAGTGTTTATCTGACACAAAAAAAGAGGACACGTGTCCTTTTCTTTGTTTTAGGACATTAGACGGGCATTAGTGCCTACGAGTGACTAGTTCGGCTTAAAATAAATAGCACTTAATTACGCGCGGAAAATGGCGTCATACCTCCTTGCCACATAAATACAGAAATTACCAATAAACGTAGTTCGGAACGTTAGTTCGGTATATCTATTTTATGAATAAATTCTACATTATTTCTCTGTGTATTTTGAAACAACAATTTTTGAAATGCATTGCCTTGCGATGGGAATAATGAAGCCCTTACGAACGCGGACCTAAATAATTCAAATGTTTCCACAAACGGAGTCGTAGTGTTCTTCATGCATGCGAAATATTTTCCGGAATTTTCAAGTCCACTTCACAGTACTGAGAACAACAACATATTTGTATACCTACATACTTGTAGGAGCTTAGGAAGATATAACAGAAATTCTTTGCTGGCTTTATGGTTAACATGATAAGTACCCGTCGCTCTTATGTGGCTGTTGTTGGTTTGTGTTCGGCTTAAGTGCGGCTAGTGCCTATTGTTCTTAGAACATTTATGGATCCCGAGTGGTTAAAGAAAGAAAGAAAATACGTTTATTTGCGGTGAACATGACGCAAAAAAGAACATAAACACAAAAAATAAAATAAATAAAAGGTAGGGGGAAACATGCGTCACATCCACACAAAACGGCAATCACTCAGTAAAGAAAAAAAAATAGTTAAATCGGTTAGAAACAGTCGCCATATTTTGTACATTTTTTTCATAGGTAATAGATAATACGGGCTGGTGTCCGCAACTTCACGTCAATGCGCGTATTTCTGTTAGGTTAGCTTTTAGTCGCGATTAAACATTACATCAGTATTTGACATCGGTTCTGATTAAGAATATCTAATGTCAGTCTTAAATCTGACAAAAGTACCTCTAATTATTTACCTAAGTAAATTAGATGTCATCATCATCTGCTGAGACTTTTCTTAACTTAACTTTTTGAGATTGCGAATAGATTTTGAACGTTTTTCAAAAACTGAAACTGGCCTTCAGATCTGTCCTCATAACTATTAACTCGCCAAATCACGCAACATTGAAAGAAATGTCACCAGTTGTGGTGGGTGTCTATAATAGATGTCATCCATGCCAACCAAAGACATAGATAAAGATACAATAAGAGAGGTCGTAGGTTCGAATCTCTTACATTGTGTAGGTATATCTCAAAATGGTGAAGGAATGTACCGTGAGGAAACCGGCAAATCGGAACCAAAAATTCGAAGACATAACACATCTACCAACCCGCACGAGATGGATTACAGCTCAATCCATAGATATATGAGATGTTTATATTTCTGTAGCCCACTCCCTCTCGAAGATAGGAGACCTATGTCTCAACAGCTTAGACATATACACATATTTTTATATTTTTTCATTTAGTCCCGCTTGCACCACAAATCACCAAATACGTTTAATGCTAAACACATTTCAAACATCGTTCTGTTTCTGACAATAGTTTGAAGGTAATAGAGAAAGAATGATGGCCTTAATGTCACACAAATTACAGTTTCAAGCAGATTCTCCGGCTAATAAAGGGTGATCGTATAACAAAAATAAATTTAATGTACACGAATCCACCAACAAACGGCACAATTAATGAGTCGCCAATGCATGCTATGCACGTAACTCGTATACATAGGTCCATATATTTGCATGCCTTTAGCCGCTTCCTGCTACTCCTGTATTATATTCTCCTGGGAACAGAACCTTGTTCCCTGCGTTATGTGCACTCGTTAGATTGGGTCGCAAGTTTCAAACTGAGACTTCGTTATATTGATTTGGAATTCTCGTGGGTAAGCTGTTATACAGTCATTGGGTAATAGAGAAGGTAGCTGTGGGCAATAGGGCAGTTCAAGATGTGTGTAAGGGGTTTAGTGTTTGCAATATTGCTGCCGAGTTGTTGTTATTACGCCTCACCGCCGACTTCCGACAGATTCCTTCCCCCTTTCCTCGGAAAGCATGTAAAGCCGTTGGTCCTGCGCCTGATCTTTCTCCGGTAGGGATGTGAAAAAATAATCGATTTTTATCGGAAAAAAATCGATTTTTTGTATAATCGATTATTTTTTCACATCCCTATTCTCCGATCGTGTCGGATTGCCGTTCCATCGGACAATGAGAATGAGAGTGAGAGCACATATGTGCACTATAATATCTCCCGCGCCGAAGGCTACTCTCCGTTGAGATTGGCCGCCGTGCTAGAAATACGGTCTGGAGGACTTTATAATTTTTTTTATTACGCCAGGATTTTCTCAACCTGAGGTCCGCGACCCCTGACGGTCCGAGAGTAAGCCCCAATAGGACCGTGATCAAGATTAAAATACAAAATTTCGCACCGGAATACGCAACCAAAATTAAATGTTTATTTTTTAAATTTATTTTTTTATTGCTGAATGGGTCTGCTCTTGACCTCGATTACGCTTGATGGAAAGCGATGGATGACGTCTATGATGGAACGTGGGCACGCGCCCACGTTTTTATTCAACGAACGAGTATGAGTGTCTCCATCATTCTCTCACTACCTACTCTTGAAGATGAATTTACTCTAATTTATTTTTTGCTTATTAGATATATCTGTGACACAGAACCAATTTTTCGAGTTCAATTTTACTTTAGTTTATTCGCTTTGAAAAAGGAGGATCCAGTTTTAAAACGAGACTTTCTTAGTCAAGGTCGAACGTAAGAAGCTTATATACAGTCGTATCGTGTTTATAAAATGCTTGTTTCCATTTTCTCGTGTGCTAGAGAGTAAGCTTCCGATACTCTTTTTCACTTAATTTCCTGAACAAGTTCGAGGTAATGTTCTGTGAGCGCTGAAACTTCTTTGCAAAATGCTTTCGATTTCCATTAGAGATAGCATTACTTGATGAAAATAATGTACGTATTTTCTTTATCAGTTTAATACTGTAGACACTATGGAGACTAGACTCTTGCAGTAAGAGAAACATCGTGAGGAATCCTATATCTTATGACATCATCAATAGACCCTATGTTTTCTTCTGCATTTCCTGTAAGAAAAGTCGCTTTCGGTTCTCTCTGTTTATGAAGGCAAGCGCGATTGCTGATCGTGGGGTCCTGGGTTCTATTTCCGGGTCGGGCAAAGTGTTATTATTGGGCTTTTCCATTAGGAATTCCTGTTAATAATCCGGAGTTAGAAAGATGGTGGTGTGATACCTGTATGATCCTGCGCTTGATCTCTCTTCGGTCGTGTCGGATTGACGTCCCATCAGACTATGAAAGTGAGGGAAGAGAGAGCAAATCTGTGTCTCCGCATACACTTGTACACTATAATATCTCCCGCGCCGAAGGCTAAAAACTTAGTAATCTTAGTCTCCGTTAAGATTGGTCGCTATGGTCGAAATTCGGTCTAAAGGACTTTATAAAGGGAACTTAATTTTGACACGGTGCAGTCAACTGTCTTAATTTACTGTTTTTTTGCTATGCAACTGATATTTCGTCGTAAGTGTAGAAACATGTGAGGAAACCGGTATGTCCTAGAGCAGCGTGACCAGATTTAGCAGAATTCTGCGATTTTAGCAGAATTTGACCACCAATTTAGGGTTTAGCATATTATGTCGCAGATTAGAAAAAGTTGGCAGTTTCTAGCAGAATCCAATAAACCCTTGTCAGAAATTTGGCAGAATTCAATTCGTCCTATTTTTCTTGTTGTACTGGCAGAATTCTGCTAAATCTGGTCACGCTGTCCTAGAGCCACAAAATCGATGACATGTGACATCCACCAACCCACACTGGGTTCGCGTGGAGGATTACGGCCCACTCTACGTCACAGAGAGTAGGCTGATTGTGATGGCAAGAGCTTATTATTATACCCATTTCACTTTCTAAATCTATGTGGCGAAATATGTACTATGTTTATCTTTGTGAATTGTGATAAGGCGGCTATTGCGGCCATTGGTCATTGTCAGTTCTAGGAAAGCCAGACGGTCTATTGGTACCAATATGGCTAACTCCTATTTATTTTAGCCAATACCCCAACTTTCGGAAGTAATTTCAATAACGCCAATGTCTGAGCAGTTGATATCGATTGTGCATGATCGTGCCTAATTGACAACAATGATATTGGCGCCGTGCCTACAAATATAAAATCAGAACGATTTCCAGATAACCACCAGCTCTCCGTATACAATTAAGAGAAACTAAACGAATAAAGCCGTCAACATAACACGGGGCAATCCTACAGGCGTACTTACACGCGCAGTCCCTTAACAGCCATATAGCGAACACTAAAACATAAAATTAAACACTCTACAGTATTCTGCGAAACTGGGCACTTTTCATACAGATTGTTTGCAGCGTTGAGACAATTAACGCCCCACGGTTTTCTCCGCTTTGTACAGTAAATGGCGTAGTTAAAACGATTGCGGTTCTCAGAACAGGGATGAGCATTTCAAACGACGCAATATAGGTTTATCATCTCCGTGTAATTGTGGAGCGTGTCTCTATATTTTGTATGTCTGTGTACGGTTTTAGAGAGAGTGATGTTTACAATTTAGTATCTACGCTTCACAGAATTGGGTGATAGTTTCTTATTGGAGGCCTGAACTGTTCTGGGAGAGGAATGTTTTGTATCACGTTTGAGAACTACAATTGGGAAGCGTTTAAATCCTATCCATAAATATAAAATAGGTTAGAACAGCTCCGTTAATTTCAAACGACGACGATGCATTTAAGTTTCTCGTATCGTGTTGTGAATTTGCGATCGAGTCCCTCTCAGGGAGTACGGATATAGAATAGGTTAAATTAATGAGCATTTGATCTGCTTCATAAAATTGTATAATCGTAATATTAGGTCTAAACTATTTTAAAGATAGCGTCTAGATATAGAATATAGATAGCTTTATAATGTTCATTGACTGGGTAATTGTTAAACTGAGTGGATTTGAAATTTATTTCTATAGGATTTTATCATCTAAGGGTCGATTTTTCCATCGCCAGATAACTTTTGTTCGAGGAATAAAATTGACGTTTGACAGTTTTTGTATGAAATAACTGTCAAAATTTCAAAATCATGCCTCGAATAAAGTTATCAGAAGATTGAAAAATTAGCCCTAAGTCTTGTCTGCGTTTCAACCATTATCTTGGTCAAAATGTAGGTACTTTGTAAGTAGACTTTGTGAGCAGTGGTGGGCCAATGGTATCGGCCCCGACGTACGAATAGTAGGTCGTGAATTCGAACCCAGGCAGGTACCTACATTACTTTGTGTAATTTATTTCAACACCACTGCTCTAAAAATGGGTTAGGAAACGGGCATGTCCTAGAACAAAAAATCGAAGGCATGTGAGATCCACCAACTCGCGCTGGGCCCACGTGATGTATTATGGCCCGCTCACAGAGAGGAGGCCTGTGTCCCACCAGTGGGTACAGTATAGACTGATTATGTTATGCTGAAGTAGACTTTAAGACAATAAACTTTAGGTAGGTACTTCTACTAGTCACCATTACACAGAATAGTAAACTCTGTATTATGTACACCATTTATATGGATTCAAAATAACACACACATAGTTTTTTTAAACTCATATAAAACAGCCAGACCCGGAACAACTACTTGTAGGTCATACAAATATTTTTTCCGTGCGGGAATCGAACCCGCGGCACGCAGCGCAGCAGACAATCGCTTATCCACTGCGCCAACCGTGCCGTAAATAAATAGTAGCTAAGCCAGGTGCAACCGGTGTGCGTGTATGACTAGATGTACCATCGAGGAAACTTACACATGCCCAATTTGAAAACGAAATCCCGTGCACACGATGACCACATCTGTTAGCAAGCGTTACTATAGCGGCCGAGCGCTGCAACCAAGAATAGCCCTTACGATGAATAGGTGTAAGTTTCCTCGATGGTACAGACGCCAGCACATCAAGCTACCCGAAACTATCAAATTTTCCCAATCAACCTTGAACCTTATGCTTTAGCGATAAAGCTGAAAATCTATTAAAGAAATTTGACAGATTGTAGTAGCTTGATGTGCTGGCGTCTGTTCAAACGTAAACGAGTCAAAATGAGTATGTAAGTAATGTAGCAGGTGGCATTGTCTAGTTTTTGTCTACCCCATGAGAAGTAGGCGTCAGTAGCTAAAGATGGCTATCAATAATCATGCTTTCTCAGAATGAGAGCGAAGATGAATTAGATGCAATGGGGTATTAAGACGTTAAGACGATTACTTTCTTCCAAATCACCTAAAGAATTTTAAGCCATCTTCAAATCTCTAAATGTCGCAATCAAAGCAAGAATTATGTCCAATATTAGTTTAAGTCAGCTTTATCTTTATGTTTTGATTCAGTAACGACATTAACAATTCTAATGAATAATAAACGGTCTAATAAAGTTGTTAATTCGTGTAACGACGTATTTACTGTAGGCGCGTTATCGCCTTTTATGATTTATAGACGAATTAGCCGTTTGAACGAAATGGCTATTAGGTATTTATGAGTTTTTTAAGCGATGAAAAGTATTGGCTGTATTATTCTTTCTTTTACGTTAATAACACTCGACAATGAGGATGAATACCGGTCTGATAAAGCTACTTTTAAGTGAAGGTAAATTGCTTGGAATGAAACTTGTAAATGGCCTTCAATCTCATATTGTATAAGAATACTTTATAAATTACCTCTTTTCCAGAAAATAATAAAATAAAATGACTTAAGAGGTTTCAGGAAAACGGCCAAGTACGTGTCGTACCACTGAAATGAAGGGCGGGACCCTTGTTGAGATGAATTTATTGCAAGAACAAACTTAACATTGTTGTTGAAAAACATGTTGTTCCATACATTGCAACTGTAAACGTAAATTGATTGACAATTACTCGTTAACTTGGAAAGCCTACTTAGGTCTGATAGTTCTCTTTTTAATTGCTTTATGTATATACTACTGTCGGGATTTTTGTATAAATAAATCCAACAACAACCACTTAGCTGGCCGAAGGCACTATACCTAGCAAAAAAGAGCACTATAAGGCTTTTTATTTCGCAATCGGATCCCTGAATCGAAAAATAGTTTTCTAACCCGTAATCTATACTTATAATAAATCTGTAGAGAGGTCAATTCTGTACATGAAATATATTTCCAAAATAACTATCAGCGGGTGATTAGTGATCGTTACTGACGTCAAAAACGCAATCAGTAAAATTTTTGTCTGTCTGTCTGTCTGTATGTATGTTCGTTATAGAAACAAAAACCACTCGACGGATTTCAACGAAACTTGGTACAATTGTTCTTCATACTCCTGGGCAGGTTATAGTATACTTTTCATCACGCTACGATCAGTAGGAGCAGAGCAGTGAAGGGAAATGTTGGGAAAACAGGATTTCTTTTTAGGTGAAGTAGTAATAGGTTAGTAGTAGGTAAGTTTTGGTTAATTTATGTTCAGTTTTTTTTAATATTAAGTAGGTAAAAGCGTAGGTACTTTTATTAATTATAGGTATAGGTATTATTAATTATAGTAGTTATAGGTATTTAGTTTTAAGTGAAGTAGGTTTTATTATATATTATTTTACATATTAGACGTAGTTATATATTTTTAGTTATTCAAGCCCCAAGCGGACGCCGGCGTCCGCCCGCTATTGTCTTGAAAAACGCGTTGAATGAGAAATACGCGTTCTCAAGAATCGGCAGAAGAAAGAGCACATCGGTTAAACTCTATGAGAGTTAGTGCCTCAATTTCCGGAAGTCATTATTCCACGCGGACGAAGTCGCTGGCAAAAGCTAGTTTAAAAATATTTTACAAGATTTTATTTTACCACTTTTTCGGCGTGATTAATATGTATATTATAACCAATTACCCATGCCAAATTACAGCTAGTAGCAAGAGTATCTGAGTTAAACCGCGGACAGTCAGACGGACGGACATTATGAAACTACAAGGGTTCTCTGTTGACTAAGGAACCTTAAAAACGAATCTGTAAACTATAGCTTCGTCAGGTAAACAAACAGTAGAGAAGTTTTCAGGCTGGCAACGACGACCGTAAAATTTTGATAAAGAATTTAAATCTAGATATTTCTAGAATAAAAGTCAGCAGCATAGTGAAATTCTACAAATAAATCATAAAAAAGATATAAATGTATGTGACCCTAATGCAAAATAAAAAAACAAAAAATAATTACCAAAAGGAAAAGGTTTACCGGTCTGAAATTTGGAGCCAAACAGTCCATCGTTAGCGGAGCACAGGGACGTCAGTAGCATGATCAGGAACCATTGATACCTGGAAATAAAAGAAATCATATTGTTAAAAACATTCATGAATTAGCAGTTGCTGTCTTGAACTAAGACACCCATTACTTTGGCAAAGTTTTCATAGGCCAATATAACAACGTTGTCTGTATTTCTTTAATTTTTTTGAATTAAAGAAATACAGACAACGTTGTTTCAAAGCATACAAATATGCAAAATATAAAATTTCCGGCTGCTATGAAAAACGGTCCATACTTGGAAATAGAAAAATACGTTGATGTCCACTATTTTAATAGTCAATGTTAGAAAAAAGTTCCTCTTTCCACCGGGCAGTCGTATTTTACTTTTCACAAAGCTAGTTATTTGAAATGGTCACCATTCATTTCAATACGTGTCGTATTTTCTATTCAGTCAGCATTCGGCTCACTAAATAAAACTGTCAATATTTGTCATTTGTTTTTGTGATCATTTTCAACACAAGCCGATCATTAGCTCACATGAATGACAGAATCACGAATTTAGAGTGTTTGTGTACTTTTCGATTTGTCCAAAGCGTTCTTTCAATACGCAGATTGCGTATTTGTCAAAAGGACCAATTGGTCCGCCGAAGCGAATTCGCTTCTGGAAACAAACTTGGACGATTTAAGAGGCGTTGAATTTCCAATTAGATCCATTTAGACGTACATTGGGAATGAGAAGAAAAAGTGTGTATTTGCAATTCAGATCGTGTTTGAAACCGTTCGGCTGAAGAGAGCTTAATTGATACGAATATTGGCGTCGCTGCCAAATGTAGCTTACGTTTTTGAAATTTATTGCTGTCGTTATTTTGGGCTAAATAAATTGACGACATTTGCAGCAGGACTAATGAAAGCAAAATACGAGCTTAAAAAGTAACAGAAACCATAAAGCTAAGCCGATGTGGAAAATAATTGAACAGTCAATACACTGGGATTAATCAACCGAATAACATCCGGATGGTATTAATTTTTTTTGTTTAACCTTCTAAATTTTTTCTTAGTGTCTAATTCTAAACATCCCTGCGTTTAAATTTTTCGTTGGTTATAAAAAAAAAACAGCTATTTCTAATATTTTGACCGCGTAGGTATTACAGTTTTCTATGAAACGGCAGATTTTTTTTGATAACCTAAGCCTATTTGGCTACGAGTTTGGCACCTTCAGTAGCGTCCGTCAGTTCCCGCAACATGAAAGCAACTGGACAAGCTGGGCACGATATTAAGTGCCCCAATGTTTGTGCACCTTCTGAAATACTTTTGAACCGCACAGTGTGTGGTATATTTTAGTATGATGTACTATAACAAATTTAAAAATTACAACGCATTAAGTGCAGCGAATAATTGAACGAAACATTTCAACATGGTGAATCATTATGCATCTTTTAGGTCTAATAGAATTTATATGGCAGCAGTTTACTCAAGAGGATTTAATGATCACTATAATAATATTAATAACGAGTGATTTACTGAACAACTTATTGCCTAAGAATCTTAACCTATTTTCCAAACCCGTTCTTATAATTTGCGTAGGAGTATTTTGATCCGCGCCACAATCATCGTAACTCAATACTTCAAGACATGTCACAATAATGATTATTTTATTCTCAATCGTATCCCGCAAAATTTTGCAACGAACAATAATATCTTTAAGATGTTAATTTGCAATTCAATTACACGATTGTAAACTTTAACCTATCATTTCATTTTATAATCATTGCTTATCAAGTCGTGAACGTAAGACATTTAGAATACTCAATTACTTGTAATACGTGTCCCAGCGAATAAATGGCTAAGTTCGAATAATAAGCTTGAAGTCCTCGGTACAATTCCTACATTCAAATGAAATCATTTTGTGATAATAACCGATAAAGAATAAATTAAGTCCGAAGAATTGCCAAATTTAAGTGGCAATGGGCAGGGCACTTTGCTCGCAGAACAGATGGCCGATGGGGTCGAAAGGTTTTGGAGTGGCGATCGCGTACCTACCAGGAGACGCAGCATTGGAAGGCGTCCCACAAGGTGGACCGATGATCTTGTGAAGGGCCCAGGAATCCGCTGGATGCGGGAAGCACAAAACCGGTTGAAGTGGCTGTGCTTTAAGGGGGCCAATGTCCAGTAATGGACGTCTTTCGGCTGAATGATGATGATGATGAACTGATTAAGAATCGACTAAAGCCGTCGGAGTCATCATACCAAAGATATCATGAGATCAATCCTTATATTCATTCTGCCTAGTCTTTTCCCAACTTTGTTTAGGTCGGCTTCCAGTCTAACCTGATGCAGCTGAATACCAATATTCTAAATAGAGCGACGGCCTATCTGACTTTTCCAACCCAGTTACTAGGTAACACGATACTCCTTAGTAAGACTGGTTGTCAGACTTTTAGGCTACTGATTACCTGTTACGACTGTCAAAGATCACATAAACATTATCATCTCGTAGATCTTTGTAAGGAAAATAGCTTTTTACTGTGTTTAGCAACTGAATTGGGAATTTTAAAGCACTCAGGTTCGTTTTATTAGCCTAGACAGTGTGTAGCTCCTGTTATGTAGTTTTATTATTATCGGACGAAGAAAAATATGTGTAAATACCATGAATTAACAACTGTTGATGGAGGATGTTGCTCAGTTTGATGACTTAAATATGGTCAAACATTTCTGATACAAATGCTATCTATTACTTTTGCCTTCACTAGGAAAACACGTCCAATACTAGTAAATACACGATCGCATGACACGTTTATAATACCCTATTACCTACTTGGTTATGCGTGCGATGAACGGTTAACGTGACGGGTCGTACGCCAATTACCAGTGGTAACTTTTATTACGTCCTATCTACCTTCGATTCAGCGGTCAGTTAGTCAAGTTTACGAGACGTTCTCATTTATGTCCAGCCTTTATACGGCAATCGGAATTCCGCAATTGATTGGAGCTAGACGAATTAGTATGGGAGCAAGATTATGTTAATTCTTCTGTATAGGGGCTATTGATGGCGTCTAGTTAGCTTGAAGAGGCCAATAAATATTATAATGTTGGTACTTATTTCTTTCGCAACACTTGTAGGCAACAAAAATCTTTATAGGTGTGAGTGATATTAAGACCCACTTTTCAATAGCAGCGATGCGGACGAGTTCTTCGACATCTAAGTGTCCTTTGTTTTTGTATTTATTTGAATAGTAAATTAGTTAGTAATTTAATTAAGTATCTAGTGTAAATATTTTCTCTAAATAAATTACTATAAAATATATTTTCAATGGTAATTCTAATGTATCATTTTCGGGCACTCGTGATGGGTGATCATCCATTAAATATCGATCCATTACCAAGGGGTATCGTGTTACCTAGCAGCTGAGTTGTGGGATTTAGACAGGCAGTCGCTCCATGTGAAATACCGACAGTCTGCGGCATCCGGATAGACTGGAAGCTGACCTCAAAATAGTTGGATAAAGGCTAGGCATATTGATTTGATTTTGAGTTCATCGCTAGTCTTAGTACATTTTGATAATGTTGACAATGATAAAATACACCTAGATCACTTCAAAAGTATTAGAAGTGATTGTAGCAATAATAATGTTAGATATCATAACATAATATCAAGCCTGTATATCCAGAAGGGTTAGTAAGAGGTGTGCCATCAGTTCGCCGTCCGGTAAGGACCAGACCCAAGTCGACGGCGTGTTGTGTTCCACGAGTGCCTCAAAGAGATGTCCGCACTAACTGACGGGGTCCGCTAGGGGCGATGCCTGCCAGGGGACGCGGGTTGTTCGAAAGGGTTACCGTGGCCTCTGGCATAGGCAACTGAAGGAACACTGGTGGGTTTTAGTCAGCAAAAGTCTGACACGCCTTCTCGCTCCGCCCAGAGCGGGAGGTGCTATTTGATAATTTTCCACCCAAAAAAAAGAGTTGAGCTCATAGTACACCCACATTTCGCCGATTATGTTTAAATCCCATGTAATAGGAAGTGAGCCTGTTGCCATAAGCCGGGCACAAATCCAGACGGGATGCCGCTGTGAAATTTTATACGGAATAACCCATTGATACTTTTCCCAACCCGTGAATCGAACATAGGACCTCACGCTCAGCGCGCTTGCTACCAACGAGGGTCCTAATAGTACCTATTATTATATTGTTATACCTATATTATTACATTGTTATTGTTTTCATCTATGCGTTAACAACATAAATTATAGTTTTTGTCAATGCAATGTAGTTAATGTATGTCAATTGCAGCCTATTCGCATAAATCATTTGAATTGTGTGTAGTCGGTATAAATAACACAATACTTTATAGGAGGCAAAGGTTATCTTTACATCACATCTATAGAATTCTTTTGTTTATATCAGATATCAAATCTTTGCCTACCTCCTTTGAAGAATGTTCAATATTTATTATTAAACGACTTCAAAAAAAAGGAGGAGGTTCTCAGTTCGTCGGAATCTTTTTTTTTATGTATGTTCCCCGATTACTCGAAGACGGCTAGACCGATTTGAAAAAATCTTGTTTTTGTTTGAAAGGGTATACTTTTCAGGTGGTCCCATTGTTATCAGGTCAGGATCTGATGATGGAATCCTGGAGAAATGACCCTGTATGATCCTGGCACACCTATAGCGATTTGGGTATTTTTTATAGTATCTTGTGCATTTGCTCTCGGAAAGCACCATTTGGTGAAGTGGAACTGATGATGAAGATCAGAGATGGCCACCGGAACTACTCAATAATAAGTAGGTATTTCACGGGTTGCGATTCGAGTACTTTAATATAGTTGCTAAGCAATTTATTCTCGTCACAGTGCAAATAGTGAAATGGAGCTGATGGTGAAACACCAGGAGAACTCCTCAACAACAAACGTCCCTGCATCGGAAAAAGCAATATTTTATAAAAGGCGATGAGCAAGTTGACATTAGGCTATTTTTACTTAGACACATTATAAACAGACCCACTAAAAAGAGAAAAACAAAAAAATGACGACTTTCACGTTATTTTTGACTTTGCAGTGTTTTTCGGAAGTCGGTTTATTTTTAATTTTTTTGTCTTCAAAAGATTTTATCAATTTCAATATCTACGATAATATTTGCATACTTTAAAGCTGGCACAAGTTTAGAAAAAAGGGACGGAAAAGAATCCTAGGGCATCAAAAAATTCGTCCGCATCGCTGTCAACAGGAAAAGTGCCTAAAAGGCTAGCAGCATTACCACGCTGTACGACAATGCCGATTCTTTGGTCCAAAAGCAGGTCAGCCCTCAGTTTATGTCTTCAATAAATTATTTGAACAAAAACGAAACTAGAATCTAAATCGTTAGTTTAATCCCAGCATATATATTATCTTCAAACAAAACAGACAACACACTGGACACTTTTAACGCGTACTTGTTTTTTATTTATTTTTTACATCGTTCTCACATATTTATAAATTCAACATATGATGTAACTAATAATTTTGTAAAAATATAATTTAAAAAGAGTGTCCATGGAGTTTCTTGCCCGTTCTTCTCCATAGGTACCTACTACGCTTTAAAATGGGCATCTAGCTTCATTTTTTCTTGACTGACCGACTTCTTGACAATTCAAAAGCGCCTGTAAATGGTTTAATTGAAATAAATGCTTTGAGTTTGAGTTTGAGTTTGACAAATATTTTGCTCAACAATAACCTTCTCGTCTCTGAAAATTTGTTCAAATTATCAAATAAACGTCAGTTTCAACAGAAGCCCGGCTTGTTTCGTTTTCAACGGACAAAGCATTGTCAATGCTCATATTAGAAGCACAAACAAAAGAAAAGGGGACCAAGTCTAGAGTTTCAAACAGGGGACTGTTTGCATTGAAACTCAACTATGCGTTTATTCTCATAAACGAGAGCTGGTCCCCTGATTCGCAGCTCGCTACTACCTAATAAACTCAAAATTTTATTCGTGCAAGCTGCATCGTTCGCTTGGAATTTAATTCAAAAAGTTTTGTTGTTGAAATTGGACTTTAAACGTACGCTAGTTATTATGTCTGGCTTTAAAGAAGTTCGAAAGTGTCGATTTACCTTTAAATACACTTAAAAGGGAGTTCTGAGAACAATATCCTTGAAAAATTCTTTGTAGCTAAAGATCGTTTGACGACGTAAAACAATAAATTGTTTTTGTAACAAAGAATGTTTAATTACGCCTCTATCCTTAGACGGTAGAAGACAAACAAAAACATCTGAAGTAGCCACTTTGTAGCTACCGTTTTAATTGAAGTTCAAAGGAAACATCTTTAATGGACAAACTTTTGCTTTCACTATCATAATATACAGGATGTCCCTGGAAGTATGGATCAAATCAAATAGGGGCGTGGGCGAGGTCGTTTCCAAACTATTTAACCCTGAGAATGTCGGTGAATTTTTTTACGGTTCAAGAGTTATGATCAATTTTTTTTTTCAACCACTTTGCATATTGCTCAAAGTACAAAATCATAAAAAAAGGTTGCATATTAGAAAATCAAAACTTTCCTGAGCAAATTTCAAAAGAAAGAACAAAGTTTAAAATAACGATGGTCATTTGATCAAAAGTTCAACTGACCAAAGTCTGGAATATCATTGTTTAAATTATTTATTACACTATTGACCAAATCGTTTAAAGGTCAAAATGGATCTAAGATCTAAGTTGGTTTACAAGCAATAATAAATAAGACGTAGTCGATGGAGCCCCGCTTCGCGGGGCCCCTATTTCTGTCTACAGGGTTTGAAGGAACCTAACCTAGCCCAAGTCAGGGTGCCACAAGTCCCAGGATCGGCCTTATAGATAGCACCGCAGGTTACAAATATAAGTATACCTACATTTAAATTAATAATTCTTAATAAGAAATCATTTGTGATTATAAAATTTGATTAGTTATGATTTGGTCGGTACTTATATTTACATCTAGCAAATTTATTCAGTCGTCATTTGTGATTATGTAATTTGTTTAGTAATGATTTGATATTTTAAAATTACATCTAGCAACTTTTGATCAGTCGTTCATTTGATGTCACATACATTGGGAATTTAAAATTTTTCTAAATAAAACATTTGGTCATTTAAATTTTGTTATTTCGTTTATTGTTCTTTTGAAATTTGCTCGAGAAAGTTTTGATTTTCTAATATGCAACCTAAAAAAAAACTATCAGGGTCACTAAAAAAATTAAATTGATAGCCCTGATAGTTTTCTTTTTTATGATATATTACTTTGAGCACTATGCGAAGTGATTGAAAAAAAAAAACAAAAATTGGTCATAACTTTTGAACCGTAAAAAAATCACCGACATTCTCAGAGTTAAAAAATTTGGTAATGACCTTGCCCACGCCCCTATTTGATTTGATACATACTTCCAGGGACACCCTGTATCATCGGTGTTTAGATTGAGTAGTCCTAATAATGAACGAATGTGTGGGAAGCGTTGATTCATTATTAAGGTGTTTATTATTATGGGACGTGTGAAACTCACTGAAAGTAATTACTCACAAGTCATTTGTAGTGAACGTAGGCGATCACAGCTGAGGTCATTACACAACCGGTAAGAGTAAGTGCATATGTATTTACCGACTTTTGCCCTCAAACAATTTAATTGTGCACAATTATGTTTTGGTAAAGAGAGCAGCAAATATGATAACGTTGTGCCGAATGTACGTGTTTTTGGTACCTATTAAACTCCGAGATTCTTGGGTATGTACGTAATTAACACAAAACTAAGTACCTAAGTTGGCCAGTGTCCTGCGGTGAACATTAACGGATGTGAATGGAAGGTACTCTTTACATGCCACACGTACAATGGCAGTGAATATTTACCTGCAAAGTACGTGAGAGAAGGTCCCTTGCATTCACTAATTGAATGAATATGCATACTACTTGAATGAATGGAAGTGCGGTCCTATTTATTATCTGCGGCGACAGAGTGAATAACGTGCAATTTTCCTATGTTTCTATCGTCTAATGTGCGCCCGCTCTAATCCAACCTTTAACCATTTGACCACCACGGTCGGGTATAGCCGACAAATAAAAACGTGCCCAACACGTCACCGTCGGCTAGTGCCGACAAGAAAACGCCATGTTTTAAGTACAAAATAAATAAACTAAATTCAGTTTTCTGTGTTTATACTTAAAACGTGGTGTTTTCTAGTCGGCATTAGCCAATGGTGGCGTGTTGGGCACATTTTCATTTGTCGGATATACCCGATCAAATGGTTAAGGAGGATGCACTAAGGTAGCCCGCGAAATTCAAATTTTCTTACGTTTTTTCGCAATTTGCAGTGTTAGGTTGTATGTTGATTTAAATATTATTCGCTATCGTAACAAATATGACTTTACAGAATTATAATCATTAAAATCATCAATACAGCCGCTCTTAATTCATATAACTAATCCTATTGAATAAGAAAAACATAGGAACATTTGAATTTCGCGGTCTACCTAGCGCATCCCCCTTAACTGGATACTTTCGTAATACTGAAGGTAATAACCTATAATTTTAATAGACATCATAAATTTAGAGAAAGAACACGTGAAAGACTCGTAAATTACTGTAATTTAATTACAAATACGTTTATGGCGTCAATCTAGGAATCTCATACATTAATATTCATCATAATTCCAGTTTATTATTGAGCTCCAACTTATTAAAAGGAATTGATAATTTGGAATCGCCGGGATAATTATAAGGTTCGAGTTTATTATGTTAAATATTCAAGTAGAATATGGAAATCAATTCGAACATCTGGATTTCTGTAAAGTTCCGTATTAATGACTGCACTTATATGCATTTAACACAGATTTTAATTGATGTTCATTAAGTTTAATTTGTTAGGAATTTAGAACTCTATAAGTTATTGGATTCTCACGTTTATGTATTTTTGGGATGATAAGAAGAGATGGGTAAAGTTTTAAGAAAGAAAGAAATGTTTTCTTAATTAATCATAGAGATTAAACTGCTGCATCTGCTTTATAGGTTTGTATAGCTCATACTTACTCAAAAATAAAAGAAATCTATACAAATAATAAAAAATAAATGCTGTTCGTTGGTAAGCGCATCACTTGAGAAAGGCTGCACCGAATTACTGCTGAAATAAAAAATGCCCATGTTGGATTTAAAAAGTGTCTATAATAGTCCAAATTAGGTTTTTATGGAAATAAATATTGGAAAAAATCCCGGAAAATTTTCAAATTCGCGAAAATATGATCGTCCTTTTTCCTATGGGATTTTTGTATGAACTCGCGATTCAAGGACAGGGCAACGTCTGGCCGGGTCAGCTAGTCTTTAATATCCAATAAATGACTTCTTAGAAAATGAGAATCTATTGTTGCTACACACCCATACAACACAATAATAAATTCCTCTTCCAAAACAGCCCAATGATAGTCACGAATACCCGAAAACAACCCTTTTAGGGAAACAATGACGACACGTTTATAATACAACACAATTCAACATAATCGCGTTATCATAGCATTGTTCAACCCTAACATCTGAGATACGGGACCATTCTGTCATGAATGGACCTTGAATTACGGAAACCGTCGAAATTAATTATCACAAGGGGAACAAAAGTCTCGAGAACCAATCCATCAAGGCTTGAAGGAGGACGGACAACGGTCCAATTTGTGCACTATTCACCATGATGGAGAGGCGTGTGTGGAATTTTCTAGTTGAGGGCAGAATTGGACGGTTTATTTGTTAGACTTGTGGTGTAATTACTTCGTTTAATTAATTGTTAGTTGTTATATTACTATAAGAGTTTTACTTTTTGGGGATTCTTGGAAAATGGAGACCGGAAAAGCAAGAGTAGATAAAATGAACATGTGATGTAATGTTCATTTTGTGTAATTTTTAAGGTTTTATAGAGGTATGAAGAACAGGGTGTAAAATTCACTCATACTCCATAGAAAAGGGAGGATCCTCCAACCAGACGGGTGTTGTGTGTGGCGGGCAACTGCCCGATGATTCATGTCGGGCCTTTGTGTATATGATAATTTCGCGGTAAACTCTGCTTGCGAGATGCAGGATTTTGTGACGTCAGTATGACGCGTTATTCGCATGTGGCATTGTAGATACCACTACAGTTTGGTTCTAAATATTTTGAATGAACACAGATATGATTTTTTGCTTTTTGTCCAGAACCTATTGAGCTTCGTTTACTGTTAAGGAAAATAACGAAACGTAACGCGTTATTATATCAATTACATAGGTAGTATAAAACAAAGTCGCTTTCGTGTCTGTTTGTGTGACCGATTAGTTCTTCTCAAGTTTTTCTTCTTATCTTCTTCTTTCTCTCCAGAATCTCTTCTAGAGTCTCAATGTGTATTATAAATTATTATTTAACTTATACATATATAGCACAAAATATATAACAAACAAAATCTCAATATTTTGATATGTCGCCACAGTCATGTCACGTCAGTAGATTGCAGGTGCGGGTCGCTTGTGAAGCTATACGAATTCTCCAGCTATAAGGAACGTATACATAATAATATTTTTGATGAAGAAATAAATAAGTGCTTGTAGATTAAGAGAACATTACGCCATGCTGTTAAATGTATTACTAATTAAAGACAACGTATTTAAAGGTCGGTGACTTAAACCCACCCACTGCGTTGATGCGATTCTGATGATTATATAAATCGGTTACAAATTGGCCTCTTAGTTAACGTGGGAGTTTACTTATTTGAGTATCTCAACAACATAATTATGTAACTTCAAACGAATAAAGACGATTATTTATTTTAAGACTAATTCTTTCTTATGATACAAATTTTATCCCTTGTTTCACCCGGGGCTATTTGATAAAACCAACAGGCGCCAGGTGACAATTCGACAATCTGACGATTTTTAAGTTTATTTCTTATTTTTCTGCTTTATTAAACAATCATGTTTTTTTTTTTTGACAAATTTGTCGCATTGCCGGTTATATTAAACTAGCTGCACCCCGAGGTTTCACCCGCACAAGTTTCGATCCCGTGGGAATATCGGGCTAAAAAGTAGCCTATATGTTAATCCAGGGTGTCAGCTACCTCCATACAAAATTTTATCAAAATTGATCTGTAGCAGTACCTATCCACAACGCCACATGCGAATAACTCGACATACTGACGTCACAAAAATCCTGCATCTCGCAAGCAGAGTTTACCGCGCAACTAGCATAGATGCAACGGCCCGACATGAATCATTGGGCAGTTGCCGCCAGACATAACACCCGTCTGGTCGGAGGATCCTCCCTTTTATATGGAGGTTGAGCGAGCTTTACACCCTGTCCCTCACATACCTCTATAGATCCAATCGTTTGAGCGTGAAGAAGTAACAAACACACACACACTCGCTAATTTTCGCCTTTATAATATTAGTGTGGTATTATATATATTCTTAGAAACTAGAAGCGGAATATATTGAAAAACAAATTACTAAGTAAATGACCTACAAAGTTGTATTTCTTACAAATTATTTTTAATTAGCAACAAACACACAGGTAAACAATAAGTGCATAAGAATTACATAGCACGATCCTAATCAATACTATAACGTCCCTAGAATATGCCCGTTGCATCCGAAAACCAAGCAGCCAACAGCCTCAACGCCCGTTGAGAGCGCACCATGCCTCTTTTTTTTAAACTGTCACTCGGACCATGTAGGTTGGAAGAAGGAGTATCTAAGAATATATTATTATATTATAGTGTGAAGTGAAGTTTAAAAAACCTTTATGCTTTAACATTTCATTTATATGTGCATTAACATTTATGATACCAACTAGTGGCTGTTAAGCTGTGTGTTGCCAGCTAGTCAGTCAAGTGTAAAGAAAAATGGATATGCGAGAAGATGGTTAAACTAAAAAAAATAGGCATCACCAATTTTTGCCCCCCATGTGAAGAAGGCGTAAGTTTATGTATGTTTGTACATGTGTATCTTCATAATAATTGTCTACGTCTATTCTTAGCATTCAGTGATTAGAAATAATTAACTTATCACTTATGACTTCGCCTTTATGTAAGCCGAACAATTCTTCATGCGATGGGCGTCAATTAAACCGACCGAGTGTTTTTTGTGTTCATATCTGGGACTAAATGATTTGGATATCGTAAAGTTGAAAGGAGATGTGATTTTTAGGATGGTTACGAAAAACAAATTAGTTACTTACAAAAAAAAAAAGTTCATAGAATTCGTTGGGTCTGATCATTGATTTTTGAATTCTTAAAGTATAGATCAACGTGAAACCGATAATATTAAGTATCGAAACAAGAATGGTTTTACTCTGAAAAGCTATGGATATACCTAACCGTATTTCAGTTTATCCTCTAGAATAAGCATTTAATATGCGGCATGTTTTATGATAAGTAATCAAATGAATAATTATGAAGATAGTGCATTTATAGTAATTATATTCCTCCACAATTATAATTAGGTAAGGCATGATTTCTTGAATCAGCACATGGCCATCGGTTCAACCAATATGGGACCCGACAATCTGTCGAGAAAACCCCTCTAAATAGATGTAAGTAATTAGATCGATGTCAATATTTCAATAATAAGACCCTCTGTCGCTACACTAGTTAAAAGAGTATATTAATTAATTTATCGATACATTGACGCTTTGAGTTCAGAGGATACACATCCTAAATGGGTATATCACTCCATAGTAGGTTAATAGTCACAAGTTGTCGTTACAAGCGCTCCTTGATAAAAATAATGTATTTTGTTCTGCTCTATATATTTTTATTAGATTAACTGGGCCGATTTGAAGTGGTAATGAAGTGTAAGAGGGAAACATTTCATTTTATGATTAATTGAACAAAAGAGGCACGTATGGCCTTATTTTGCGTTTATTTTTATTTTATTCTAGCAGCGCCCCGCGGTTTCACCCTCAAAAGTCTCTATTTCAATAGAATATCGAGATAAAAAGTATTCTATGTGTTAATCTGGGATACAAACAATCTGTGTGACAAATTTCATCCAAATCTGTTTAGCCATTTTTGCGTGATTGAGTAACAAACTTTCACTTAATATTAGTAGGATTTATCTGCATCTGTAAAGGATCTTGTTTCAAAACGAAATGTCTTCAAGTTTATTTAAAACGACGAATACATCAAGTAACCTAATAAACAGAACAAAATTAAAATACCCAGAATCAGCAACAACAAAACAACTTGTAGAAACCAGTGTACATAATAAACATCATATTATTTAAATAGAAACAAACGAGCCAAGTTTTTGATTAATTGACAGCGATTGAAAATAGATAAAAAGTCAACTTTAAATATTATGACACAAGACATTAATTGCAACGGTCTTGACCCAGCGCCTATGGGCATTAAATTATAGGTAGGTACCTACAGCTTGACTGGCTCCAATAAACCGCATAGAGAGATAACACGATCTTTCTCCCATTCTTTAATCGCAGCATGACGTGTCAAAATATAAAAAATCATTAGCGCATTCATGTATTGTTGTAAATTTCATAACAAATCACCCAAACAAAGAATTATTACTATTAATAGCCCTTAAGGTGAAAGTTCATCATTTCGATTCCGGTACCACAGAACAGATACAGAAGGTTTAGCTTTCAGCTCCGTAGGTGCTGTAGAGATTATAGCCTATTTGGTGCTTACATGCAATCTCCGCGAGTCCGTTATAAATAGATGGTACAAATACGAGACAAACATTAATTTATATAGAGACTAAGAGAAAAAACAGTAGGCGTCAGATTTTTTGGCTGATAAGCTAGGAGACAAGAGAATAACGTAAAAATGAACTACACGTAGAACGATTACTCGGAATAATAATTATTGAACTTATACAACAAACTGTTGTTTATTGGTGTAAAATTATTAATTAAAAATTATTAATTTATTGTTACCTATGCAAAATACGCGCATTGACGTGGAGTTGCGGACACCAGCCCATATTACCTATTGGTGTAAAGCTCTCACAGTACAGTCACATCCAAAAAATGTTCGTCAACATACAAGACGTATTTTTGTCCACTCATTGGACGACAGAATGTTTACCGACTTAGCATTATAATGTAGCAAAGTCAATATTGCTGAATGATAGTTAGCCATCTTCTTTACATGTCAGATCGAATTAAAAATGTGGCACTGATAGATTCTTAGAATTACAAAAAGAGTTGGGCCGGGGACCCTGGTAGAAATAAAGTTCAAAATGAAAATCCATAATGGCAGCTGCAAAAATATTAGATCGCGAAAAATGTTTACAGTCGCCATCTTCTATTTTCATTTGACTTCAAGTTTAAAATTGAGTTATCTATGCAATAGTCAGCTCAGAGCCGTAGCTTCAAAAGGTATTATGACTGTGTCCTGACTGATAAAAGAAAGAATTTTATCACTGACGAAGATATAAAAGGCTAGATTGTACGCGGGACGACATAACTAGCATTTCCAGTATGCGCTGATTTCGTGTCGTGTGAACACAATGAGCACAAACAGGTGGACTTAGATCTCAAACGAATGTCAATCTGCGCTTGCACTCGAAGCGTGTCTATTTGTGCGTGAGTTTTCGCTCATTGTATGGAATCGACCTTCTGTATCTATCTATTTTGTGCCGGTATCTTTGTATTATTTATTATCATTAAGCCCTTCGCCGTTACCATTGTGGATTGTGACCCTAATTCTTGTTCACCTCTGACAGACATGTAATTATGGAACGTTTGGCGGAAATAAATAAAGTTGTGGTGGTGTAATTGGGTTGATTACGCCTTTGTAGGTTTTGTTATGATCTACTAGTAATAACACTAGGCAGTCGTGTAAACTTGCATGGTGATTATTTAATTATGTTTGAAGTCTTATTTCAAGTTGTTTGGGTCAGATGGAAGCCATAATATCCAGCATTTCTAAACTATGCCAGCGGACTTTGCTAAGCATTCTTAGCAATCATAGTACCAGCTAGTCAGGAAATTTTATACATTTTTTCCTTCACCTGATTAGAAAGTGGTATTGTGGCGGCATCTATATTGCTACATGCGAACTACGCATCACACTGACGTTACACAAAATCCTGCATCGTGCAAGCAGAGTTTACCGTCCCAAAATCAATCGTCTGGTGGGAGGATCCTCCTTTACCTGTGCAGGATGAGTGAACTTTATCCCTTGTTACTCATATCTTTAAGGCATCTATAAGTCATGACTCACATTAATACTTACTAGGTCTATATCTATGTTATGGGTTTGGTTTTCGCACTTAGTCCTTAAAAAAAAATGTTTATTTAACGAGCAGTGTCCCGTGATGGTCCCCGTCGCCATGTGCAGGTCTTTACTGTCCAGTCGCAATAAACGCCTGGTTAGCCTGGTACTTACTAGGTTTTGGGTCTGAAATCAATCAAAATAACAGTTGTCCTGCGTACCTATCTTCATTTGTAATATCTAAGCTCACTGTTATCGTTGACAAAGGTAGGTCGTCCAAAGATGGAATGCAAACTATTATCATATTGTACAGTAACAGCATTATCTATGTAAAGTACTAAATAACTACAGCTAGGTAACGATAACCCTGTCGAGATAATTAATCGTCCGATTGTTCTAGATATTCGACCCTTACTAATGTTCTCTCTGATACCAAACTGTCTCCAATGCGATAAGCATGGAATGAACATGACATTATGTCACGCGAATAAAACAAATTAGAAATGTAATATAAATTTATTTCCAGGTAATACATTGCCAGGCTCTCATAGGAGCGTGGAGATTGGTACATGAAAAGAGTGGCCTATATTTAGCGGTGGGTGGATGATGGTGATATACTTACACAAGCACATGGATGAATAACATTATTATAGTTAAAAAACAATAAATATATTACCTACAGCTATGTTATACAAATAATTTTGCCAGTGAGCCACAAACGGAGTAGAGAGATTATTTAGAGTGTATCGGACACATGTGTGAATGTGCCTCTATTTTCTTACATACGTTCTTGTCTTATTAGTTGTGCCTAAGTTATGACAGCCACACGGGTCGATCGATCAGGTTAAGCTACGCTTGCCGCGGTTGTTCCGTGGATGGGTGATCGTCTTCACATACCAAGACCCCTCCGTGCCTCGGAAAGTACGTAAGCCGTTTGTCCCGGCTGTCATTCGTAGACCTTTGAGAGTCGTTATGGGTCGTCAGTAGCCCGAAAGTCTGACAACCAGTCTTACCAAGGGATATCGTATTACCCAGTAGCTGGGTTGTGGAGGTCAGATAGGCAGTCACTCCATGTAAAATACTTATATTTAGCTGCATCTGGTTCGTCTGGAAGCCGACCCAACATAGTTGGGAAAAGGCCAGGCAGATGATGTTCTTGTCTTATTTACTTGTATTACAATTAACTTAGCCATTGTTACAGGCGCCCGTTTTTATTAAGTGATTAAACCAGTGACAAGATCTTTAATTTGTAGGCCTTTAATTAAAAGGCCGTCGTCTGCTGTTAACCAGTCTGTGAATAGGTACATATATCTATACCTATTTGGTCGCGTCTGTTTGTGTGATCGCGTTGTCCCTCTAAACTACCTAACGGATTGTGATGCACTATCACTGAGATAATTTATTTCGAAAGGCTTATTATGTTTAACTGCCCCGTTGGTCTCGTGGTTGTAAGCGCGACTGCTGAGCACGGGGTCCTGGGTTCGATTCCCGGGTCGGACAAAGTGTTATTGAGTTTTTCGATTAGGAATTTCTTAGTAACAGTCCGGAGTTTGGAAGTTGGCGGTTTAATACCCTCGTGCCTCGGAAAGTACGTAAAGCCGTTGGTCCTGCGCCTGATCTCTCTCCGGTCGTGTCTGATTGCCGTCCCATCGGACTATGAGAGTAAAGTAACAGAGAGTGCACCTGTGTCTGCGCGCTCACTTGTGCACTATAATATCTCCTGCGTACCTGGCTAATCTCCGTTGAGATTGGCCACCGTGACTGAAATCGGTCGGGGAGGCTATTATTATGTTTATACTATTAAACATACACACTATTAAGAAATTTCAATGTTTTGTTAAGTCACAAGACCCGTGCTAAGAAGAAGATTGTGATATTATAAACTTGGAAGCACATCTAGTTGTTTATGAGCTTGCTTACAATATCATCTCGGAATATATACGAGCTAAAATTTCTTACAAAGCATTCAAGCTTATTACCAATTCTTTTACCAAGCTTATCATATTATTACATTTAATTAATTCTTTTAATTTATTTTAATGAACACACACTTCGCTATGTGTTTGTTATTCCACCGTATGGCACTCGTGGGTTGCAGCTGAAAATCAGCGTCCGATTGCACACATTGTGTTGTCATCTGACATTATGCTGAGCTGAGGCCCTTTTGGCATTATAATCTTTGTTTTCTGTTTTTATAGTTTTAATGTGTATTTATTTTGCTGTAATACCTATAAACGCATTTTTCTTTTTTTCTTTCAATTCCTAACCCCAAAAGAAGACAGGCAGACATTCAATTAACATAGCAATACAGAATCGATTACAACCAATTTAATTAATCATTTACATTCCCACAAACATAACATCACGCCTGGGGAGCTATTCTCTAAGGATACAGCCTTTCGGACAGCGCTGTCGCAACTGTCAAACCCACCGCGACAGCGCTGCCCGCAAGGCTGTATCCTTAGAGAATAGCATGGCTGTAATCTTCGAAACGTTTGGCCAGAGATGTACACATACTTATAGTACAGACGCCAGCACACCAAGCCACTACAATCAGTCTTTCTTTAATAGATTTTCAACTTTATCGCTTAAATATAAGGTTCAAAGTTGATTGGGAAAATTTTACTGTTTCGGGTAGCTTGATGTGCTAGCGTTCATACTACATTTCGTCAGTTATGTTTAAGGTCTATATAAGAGGTGGCAAGTGTATTGCCATACTCCGTGCTGCTACTGAGAAAATCCTGATGGAAAAACAAAAACCTAATAACACTTTGCCCGAAATGGGAATCGAATCCAAGACATCATGCTCAACAGTACCGCTTGCAACTAACAGACCAATGAGACAGGCCAATTTTAGAACCAATTCAAAACTCTTCAAGAAAACAGAAAGACATCTAATTAACATAGCAATACAGAATAACCTTATCCGATTGATTTACAAGCATTTAACTGATCATTTGCGTACACACGTTAGCTATAAATTAACTCGGGACAGCTCGCTACCTCCAATCGTATTCATAGTCACGCATTGATTTTATCGAAAGCTCGATTCACAAAGCCCATTGAAATGAAGTAACGGGTGAATGAAAAAGGAGTGGGCAGTGAATGGAGGAATTAGTAGTTGTAATTAGCTGTGCTTTCCGAAGCTATGAATATGGAAATAGAAATAAGTGGGTACTTTTAGAAGGTTGTCGGGTTTTATGAAAAGTTCCGTGAATGTGAAGGGTTGGAGTTATGCCTATAACTAGTCATCCTCCTGGGATTATCTATTCCTTTCAGTGAAATGGAGTGGGTCGTAATCCACCACGTGGGCCCAGTGCGGGTTGATAGACAACTTCGAATGAGAAAGGTATTATCTACAGCCGTGATGTCAATAATATTTTTTTTTCTGAAGAAGCTTCCTTGTGTAGCGCAGTTTGTTCCGCCAGTTACTGAACTCAACCGAGTGCTCGGCGCATCCTGGACAGTCACACCCAACACCTTATTTGACTGGCCAATTCTTCCCTTGCGGTGGTAGGGCTAACGCCCGCCTGGTTTGCGACCACCCTCTCACTGAAGTCAGGCGTCAAGCAGCCTGCTGTGTTTAGTCGATGCGTGGGAGTTCCAGTACCTTAGGCATCGCCTGGGCACGCTCGTACCATCGTAGACCTCATCTATCGTTTTTCATCAGGCGTGATCAAGGTCGAGAGCGGGCCCATTCAGCAATATAAAAAAATAAAAAAAAAGAAACTTGTTCTCAGGACATGACTTAAATAAGGGTCGCTCATGCCGCAGTGAGAAGATTTACCAGCAAACTAAAATAGCAAAATATTAATTGCCAAAGGTGCATTTGATATTATACGTTAGTAAAGTAACTTTTATATTAAGATGTGGTCTGTTTAGACAGCCCTAACAGCCGCCGCATCAGCCAACGAGTGACAAGACGACACAATGTCTACTTTGCATTCAGACCAGCCTCGCAAGAAATATTTGTGTTTCAATACTTGAGTGGGTGTCTCATTGATGTATCGTGTGAAAAGCGTTCTTATAGCCTTTATGCCCGCGCTTACAATCAAGAATCAACTAACAAACCATTATTTTTAATGTGGCCATTATATCTTGGGTTAATGGAAAAAATCTTGAATTAGTGTCAAAAATGTGACAAATGAAGTAGGTATACATTTATATTATAGTATTTAGATGTCTTTCCATATATTGCGATGCAATATGTTTAATATTATTATTATTATTTTTTATTTATATTATTATTATTTAGTTTCACGGGTGTCTTCCTCTAGGCATAATTGTGACAAAATATTAAAATAAATTCATTGTTTTGATTTATTATAATAAAATGATTGGAGTTAGTAACGACGCTTTGTGCTGCAACCGTACTGATAATACTAAATAACTAATATTAAAGTTGTTGCGTCATTATTCTAGATTTTCATTCGTCTTGGTTTGGAGTTAGCTTTAATATCTATTACTTAATAAATTGTGGACGTTTTTGTATTTAATACGTGTTACCTAAGAGGATTAGTCAACGGAACACTTATACAATGGTAGCATTTATGGGTTTCTGTGTTAACGTCACATCAAAAGTTATTTTCGTACCAAAATAACTTTCGTAAAATGTTTAAATATATAAAGATAACCTATGTTTTTACTGCTTTTCTGATTGTATGCGTTAACCTATGCATTATAGAATATACTGCAATCCAATGGGTCACGTTCATCTTAGGTGTGATACGTGTCGATGCATTGAGGATACCTACATTATAAAATTGAAAAGTGTTATCGGCATTCCATTTCACTGACATCCCATGGGTACCTTTCATACCGGACGATAAGAACACAGTGCAAATAAGTACGGCAGTAGCACAATAAAAAACGGGGTGCGTATTTGACCAGCGGGGTAACTGCGTAACACACTATCTCGGGATTAAAAAGTTTGGAAATGGCCTTGCCCACGCCCCTATTCGATTTGATCCATACTTCTTGGGACACCCTGTATATATAAATGACAGAACTAAAAGTCAATTCCCGTAATAGAAAACGAGCAAAATCTAGTCGCAATCTCATCTCAGCGACAAGCTATGTCAAAAAATGAAAAAAAAATGAGAAATTTAGAGATATTTTTGACAGATTGAGACAGAGTAGAACGCAAACGTTCTTAAAATACTGGAATTGCTTTGGTTTCACCCAAGCATAGGAAATAAGAATCTTTTTACTGGAACCTCTTGAATAAATAACGTAATATTCCTGCATACGTTCAACCCTAAGGGAGCCGTCCCATTATTGCGAACGTTTGACATAATACAATGTCTGTTTTGCATTTACATGTCCTTAGAATACATGCGTTTCGTTGTCAAACTGGGAGACGTGTGGGAATCCTGTCTCTCGAAAAAATTTGAAGTGAAAACTATTTGACGTCTGAGGTGGTTAATTTCTATACCGTTGCTCTGAGTAATGTGACAAGAACATTAGCTTTGTTGAAGCGTGGGGGACCTATAGCAGGAATATTTATTTGTGGCTAAGTATATTACCTATTTAGCTGTCAGATGCATCCTGTTTCATTCGAAGGAAAGTGCATGGCCTACTAACATAATTTCTATTATTCATCTCCTAAAATTTAGCGACAAAAGTCGATTGACAAGTTAGTTTTTTAAATCTTATTTTTCTTGAGTTTTAAATCTGTATATACAAATAAATTAAATTGAAGTGTCAAAATAACAGCTTTTGCTAAATGCATAAGTAAGTATATACGGTACTTATAACAGAAAAACATTTTTTAAAATTGTTGTCTGTCTGTTTGTTCCGGCCAATCTCCGATAGGGTTGAACCAATTTTGACAGGACTTCACTGGCATGGATAGCTAATGTTATAAGAAGTAACTTAGGCTACATTTTTTTTTTTTAATTTTTTTCCGCGCAAAATAATTAAAGCCCATGAAACCTAATTTGTTTTCCGAGATGCACGCGAACGAAGTCGCAGGCACAGCTAGTACTTAACCAAACTTGCATTAGAAGTAAAATTAAAAGAATATGAACTCTTATTAGTCATTCTGAAATACAATGTATCAAATCATTTTGTGTCAATTTAGAGGTAGCAGTGTTGCTCTCGCGGATCGTTCTAAATTGTACTACTGCATATTAGATTACATTTTCCTGTACTTTTGTTTGTCCTGGATGTTCAATAAAGAAAACTATACTTTTTTTTTCTTAAATATTATCTTCCTGCTAAACAGATTAAAACCGTAAAAGTAAAAACACCTGACAGACAGTTTTAAGCAGTTACTTTCCTTTAATATTAATTTGTGTTGACTGTATGATCAAAAATATAAGTATCATTAATCATACTTATCGTCATCCCATTATAAGTAAATTCGTTCAAATTACTTATGTATCGACAAAATGGTTTTCGGTTTGTGTTGAATAGTTTGAATACTAAACATTATTGGGTGGAGCAACAGGTTGGCTTTATACTCAACATGAATGTACATTATTTGAAGAATTATTCGTTTTATTGTATGTATAGATACCTCCCCCGCTGTTCTCGTGGTCGCAAGCGCGACTGCTGAGCGTGGGGTCCTGGATCCGATTCCTGGGTCGGGCAAAGTGTTATTGAGTTTTTCCATTAGGAATTTCTTAGTAACAGTCCGGAGTTTGGAAGTTGGCGGTGTGATATCTCCGTGCCTTGGAACGCACGTTAAGCCGTTGGTCCTGCGACTGATCGCTCTCCGGTCGTGTCGGATTGCCGTCCCATCGGACTATGAGAGTGAGGGAAGAGGGAGTGCACCTGTGTCTGCGCGCACACTTGTGCATTATAATATCTCCTGCGTACCTGGCTAATCTCCATTGAGATTGGCCACCGTGGCCGTAATCGGTCGGGGATGCTATTAAATTGGGTGAGGATGGATGAGGATGAGGTATTAAATTAAATGACTGACTAAACAAATAAATACAAAAACATAAGGACACGTAGGCGTCAAAGTACCTACTCGTCCGCATCGCTGTCATCCGGAAACGTGCCCGGAAGACTGGCGGCATTGCCACGTATAATGGCAATGCTAATTCTTTGGCCAAAGAACGACCCAGTTCTTTGACCACGTGAAAAATAAAAACTTAAACTTAAGGTGCCACTTTTCGATATTTTTTCTATACAAATTTCGGGACAATATTACTCCACTGTTTGACATTGTGCATCCAAATTTAAAAATGATATCGTTTTGATTTATTATTAATTTTGTTTGTACGGAAACAGAATAGTAAAATAAAAAGCAGTTAAAAAGTTATGAGCCAACAAAGATTCGTTTTTCTTGCTATTTTTAACGTAACTTTGTAAATAAGTAATAAAAGAACTGTGAAATCTTTAAAACCAAAGCACACAAAGCTGACAAAGCTTAGTTATCGAAGAGATCAATAAACTTTATTTGTAATTGATTTATGCAGTGGTTTTTTCATAAAACTTGATTTTCGAGAGCACTTTTCGAATCTTTTTACGCGCCTATCAGTTCGGAACGGTGTTTCTATGCATGAGAACTAGACGTTGTTTATGTAGACTAGCGTCTAACTGCTCATCACTGATACTGTCAGACACGAAGCCAGATGATACAGCGTGCTTTTTGGCCATGACCACCAGCGAGTTCGAGCTCGCGACTAGTTTACTCTTAACAAAGCTGACCGATAGAAGTTAAGTCGACTGTAGTCAGTGGTAACACTTTGGCCTTGAACTGGCTTCAATAGAATTAGAGGCCACCATGTACTGGTTTTGTTACAACTATCGTGTGGTTTACTGTACTATGGTTCACCTCTTTTTTCTCATGTCGGCACAAGCTATAGAAGAACTAACTTATAACTTATAAAAGATTAGCCAGTCAGAGCTACCAATAGCACGGCTGACTGCTCTAGGGCACCGGATGAATGGTAACCACCGTTACTTGTGGAGGTGTTTTTTATCTGCATTATTATAAATCTAAAAGTAAATTGACTTGTAAAACTTTCGTCGCAAAACTTTTAAACTACTCTGATGTTCATTAAAAAAAACTGCTTGATACGTAACTTAAAAAGTCATGTGACACATTCGCAAGTTCAAATCTATAAGGTTTAAAGACGGTTTTTTCAGTTCCATTCTGTAATAAAAGTTTCAGTTTTCACTTGTCAAATGAATGGACCTCTGCTAACAATTACAGTGGGTGCATAAAATTACCGCTACCGCACGCTAATTGCGTAACAAACTGTCAAGGATGATGTTGCTGATGGATGTTGCTAATCCATTGCACACACATTTTTCAAAATGTGTCTGCTCAACAACGTAAATAACGCAATTAATGTTGTTGAACTGTCAAAATGAAAGCAATTCTTATTGATAATGTGTTACGCAAGGACCCTGCAGAATGTAGCTACGTATGCAAGAATGATTCAACAGTAACAAATATCTCAGTCTGATGGATACTTCTATACATAATCAGCCTATAATGTTCCCACTGCTGGGACACAGGCCTCCTCTCTATGAGAGGAAGTGGGCCGTAATCTACCACGCGGGCCCGGTGCGGGTAGGTAGATGTCACATGTCTTCGAATTTTTGGTTCTAGGACATGCCGGTTTCCTCACGATGTTTTCCGAGTTCTAAGAGCACACTTCTATAAATTGTTAAAATTATATTAAATTCCTGGTTTCTGTGTGAGCTCAGTGTTCAATTTTCTCGCTAAAACAAATATTTGCGTGAGCTGACCGACATTAGTTCCGGGTCTGGAAGTTCGTACATGTAAATATCTGTGTTCTGAATCGCTGTATTTGTGTACGTATGTGATTTGTATGTAATAACATAAGGAGTTCTAGAGTGTGGTGCTTTTGATAGTAGAAGTGTTATTCAAACTAAGTTCGTGTCCTGATTGAACCGAAAATAATTATTATTTTCAACGAAATTTTGCCCGCCGCTTCGCCAATGGATTTCGGAAAATATCTCACGGGATGTTCTACCAAGATTAAAAGTACCATAAACTATCTGTGTTTGGTCCAAATCCGTTCAGGCGTTTTTGCGCCAATCTGGAACATACATCCAGACAAACGGAAAAGAAATTTTAAAAACTGTATTTTTGCCATCAGACTCGTTCCCTAAACCTCGTAAAATATATCAACTTTCTTTCTAAAATATTCAATGTACCGTTTTAACTTGGTTACTATTTTATTATTTAAATACAAGGTGTAACATAATTAACGCAAGACCTCATACACCCCAATTAGAGTATTGAGTTAAAAGCTTAGTACAATGACCAAAACGTTTTTTTTTAAAGCTTGCTATTTTTAGGAAGAAAATCGTGTTGACACTAGCATTACTTTATGCATTTAAAATTGAGTCTTATTGCCTTGAAATAAGATTTAATTTTATTTGGCTAAATCGGCGGTTAGTATGAAAAAATACCTATATTAAAAGTTACTGAAGTCGATTCAGTAGTCAATTATGAACAAACTACTTTCAGGACTTGTGTTTATGTGAGTGTTGAACGCTTCTTTGATTCTTGTTATTACATTTGTATTTAAACGAATATTTCTCATTTCGTGTGTGTACAAAAAAATCCTACACATAGATGACATTAGGTTATTACTCTGCAGATATCAACTCAAACTTTATAAAAATATTTTATCTACAGTCTAAAATGAAGTCATTGTAAGCAGTATTAGCATAAAATAACCCTTACAAAAACTAAAACTCCAAACTAAATTTAACTTGTTTTAAGGGCGCTTGAGAACAATTATAAGACGCTCGATTAACAAAAGATACTTATTGATGGGCAATATAAAGTTATTAGCAATTCGAAAGTTAGTTAAGAATACTTAGGTATCTCTTGTGTTTAAGCTAAAAATAACACTGAACATTCTTCAAATAATGGTTCTGATGTCAATGACTTGGTTTTCCAGAAGCTCTTGCAAAATTATTAGAATAACTTTTTATTCTGTCTTTCATTTAGTTTCCGCAAATAAACGCATTTTTTTCCTACTGGTATTAATTATTCGATGTTAACTTTTTAGGTTTTTGTATATGAATATGTATGTGCTTGTTCACGTAGGAACGCGCGGGCGCGGTGACGGGTGCGGGCGCGGTGGACTTAGTTCGCCGCACCTGCGTTTTGTACGTGAACACTTGCATACTATGCTGTGTGTTTTCGTGACCGCGCCCGCCACCGCGCCCGGGAGTCAACGTGTTCAAGCACTATGGCTATAGAGGGGAAGACCAAAAAAACGATGGATGTACTGCGTGAAAAATGATATGGCTAGAAAATGAGTTACTACCCGAGATGACGACTAATAAAAACGTATGTAAGAAAAGACATGTTATGTCGACACCAAGCAAGCTAAATTGATTGATATTTACCTACACACAGCTGATGTAGTTATAGAAAATCAAAACATGAACAAAATACAATCTATATACAGGGTGTGTCGTAAATAGTGGTCCAGAGTAAAGGAGTCGATGCACTGTATTCTTAAGTATCACACACCGAAATTATAACCATTTCCAGTTAAGGGTCTTCGAAAAAAAAAAGTTGATTTTTAAAGTGTTTGTACCTTGCTTCACGAATTTGGCTGAACTTTCAACAAATATCAATATTTTTTAATTCTGTTTTGATATTTGTTGAAATTACAGCCAAATTCGTGAAGCAAGGTACAGAAATTTTAAAAATCAACGTTTTTTTTTCGGAGACCCTTAACTGGAAATTGTTAAAATTTCGGTGTGTGATAAATAAGAATACAGTGTACCGACTTCTTTACTCTGGACCACTATTTACGACACATCCTGTATATAATAGGAGAAACTGACTGACTGACTGACTGACATATCAACGCACAGCCGAAACTGCAAGGACTAGGAACGTGAAATTTTGCATACGGCTTCCTTTTATTATGTAGGGGACCACTAAGAAGGGGTTTTTGGAAATTCGATCTTTAAGGAGGTGAAAATGAGGGATTTTGTTTGTATGAAAAATCTTATTGCTTGAGTTAATAAACTTGAAACTTTGGCACGAATACACGCAGACGAAGTCGCAGGCAAAGTGCTAGTACTTACATAAGCTTGAAATACTTATTCACAAATATTTCACAAAACTTGCACAAGGCACAACATAGCAAGTTGGTGCGGAGAACGCAAATAATTTGTTGCACTAGAATACTATGTGCGAAGTTTATTTTAACTCTCACTCTAATTAGATACAAACTTAAAATGTAGGGCGATTGTTTTCTTAATAAACAAACACGTAACAAGACGCGCACGTAGGTAATTCGTAAAAAGAATGGAATGATGTATAATATCAACACACTTTTAAGTGCCATATAAAGATGGCGAGCATTTTTTTTGTTTAAAAAAAAATATTGGCATTACAACAAAAACAATTACGCATTTGTAAGCCGAAAGATCGAACTTAGGAGTCAAATTTTCCCAATCAACCCTGAACCTTGGAAGGTTGCCTGGAAGAGATCGCAGAAAACGATAAGGCTAACAACATTAACATTGTATGTTTTATAGTAATAATCGTATTTTTTGTTATGTATTTTCTGGTGTACAATAAAGTATATATAAATAAATAATAAATACCTAAACCCTAAGCTGTAGCGATACAGTTGAAAATCTATTAGAGAAATTTGACAGATTGTAGTAGCTTGTTGTGCTGGCGCATCTGTACAAACACGGGTACCTACATGTTATACGTTTTCATAGTGAAATGGGCACATTTTTGTATTGACTCGCTATATTTGAGGTTTTCTCTATTATACTAACATTTCCTATGCTCGTATTAAGTTCTTCAGTCAATAAATTATATGTCTACTGATTAATGCAGAACGGGTAGCGGCTCTGAAATGGAGGTGGGCAGGACACTTGGCTAGACGTGGTGATGGCCGGTGGAGCAAAGCCCTAACGGAACGGTTTCCGATAAACGTTAGAAGAAGCGTTAGCAGACCAATCCAGGTAGGTGGACGATGAACAGAAGATTGCAGGGAACTAGGTCAGACTCTCAGACCAGGGAAGCATGGTTGAAAAGGCCTATGCTCAGAAGTGGGTGCAACAAGGCTGCCAATAAATGATGATAAATAATTTATTTTTCTGTAAGTAGGTTTGTACAAACACTTTTACACGTCAATCATGTGACGGCAATGAAGATGAATGTAGAACGCCATATTATTCGTTACCGATCGTTCGATTCGTTCGTGGTACCGATTTAATATTATTTTAATATTCGTCCAAGATTTTCCAGGTACCTACTATGGGAATTACTACCACCCATACCGAACAGTACCTATCTCATGAAAAGTCTTCGCTGTATATTAATATATCTACCACAAGACATTAAAGCATGGGTAATATCTTTTTTCCCTATTGAATAGCCAATTCATCATCATCATCATTTCAGCCGAAAGACGTCCACTGCTGGACATAGGCCTCCCCCAAGCACCTACACTTCAAGCGGTTCTATGCTTCTCGCAACCAGCGGGTTCCTGTAGCTTTCACAAGGTCGTCGATCAACCTTGTGGGAGGCTTTCAAACGCTACGTCTTTCGGTACGCGGTCGCCACTCCAGAACCTTTAGGCCCCTTCGGCCATCTGTTCTGCGAGCAATGTGCCCCTGCTTACTGCCACTTAAGTTTGACAATTCTTCAGGCTATGTTGATTACCTTGGTTCTCCTGCGGATCTCTTCATTTTTGATTCGATCACGTCCTTAGTTTCCTTAAACTCCAAGCATAGCCCACTCCATTGCATTTTGAATGACTTTCAGCCTTCCAATAAGGTCCATTGTGAGCGATCACCTTTCAGTACCATAGGTCATCACTGGCAACAAGCACTGGTCAGACTTTCGTCTTGAGACACTGCGGTATGTGGTAAGAGAAGATATTGCGTAGCTTCTCAAACGCTGCCCAGCCGAGTCGGATTCGATGATTGACCTCTTTCTCGAAGTTGGGCCTACCCAACTGGACAGTTTGTCCTAGGTAAACATATTCGTCCACAACTTCGAGTGTAACGTCTCCGATCTTCATGAGAGTGGGTGTACAACAATAGCCAATTAGGAACACCTAAATCGCATAACAAACTGACCAATTACAAAACAGAATAACCATTTTTGGCATAACCATAAACCAACTCAGCCAACCCAGTCTAATTCGCTTGTAGTTTAGCCAATAAACATTGTGCTCATGTCAATTACTACGATTGATTGGTGCCATAGAGCGTACTTACTAATGCCTACTAAGATTACTGCAGACATTCCGAGCACCTACTTGTGTGGACTGATTGAATTATTGCTATACGCAACCCGCGCATATTTATGAATGGGGCCACGCAAATAGAGAGTTCAAAAAGAAAGAAAGAATAACAGCTGACAGTTTGTATATCTTTTAGGGACCCGTCTATCTATTGGTCGTCATCGACAATTGTTGAGCATAAGTGTTATTTTGTGCTCATAAAATAATAGATAGGTTCTTTTCATTTTTACTTTGCATGTGGCAAGAAATGTGTGATTGATGAATTAGTAGGTAAGGCTTAAGAACAATAAAAGATGAACGCATTGTATGAATGATGATGTGCCTAAGGAGGAAGCAAACACTGGCAGTCTGAACTTACTGTTAGATCGTACTTTGTTTATTTTTATGATAATTTTAGATTCCTTTTATATTTCAGATTATTATTTTTACATATCGAGAAACTTTCGTGCCTTGGAAAGCACGTTATCCCGTTGGACTCGGATGTTATTCTTTGATCTTTGAAAGTCGTTATGGGTCGTCAGAAGCCAGAAGGTCTGATAACCAGTCTTACCAAGGGTCTTACCGTGCTACTCAGTAACTGGGTTGTGGAGGTCAGATAAGCAGTCGCTCCATGTAAAATATTGGTTTTCAGTTGTACCCGGTTAGTCGGGTGTGGCTCCAAAATAGTTGTGAAAAAGTTAGGCACATGACGCTACTTGCCAACTAGAAATGATAAACTCTTGATTTTCCTACTTCAAATCGCCGGCTTTGTCAATTTCATGTCACTTTCTTGGAATCCTGCTGTTTCCGGCAGTTAAAATAGCATGATTTTATGGAAATGTAGTAGGAAATGTTCAAGTTATATAAACAATCTCCATTACTGCTGTTTTTATAGCCACACTGGTAATAGCAAAGCGATACTGCAATAACCAAACATTGTACTAATCAGATCGTTACCCAACTTTATTTAAAATCACCCTTAACACTACAAACTTAGGTATATTTTCCGGTGTAGACGAGAAGCTCGTAATACGAAACGAAGTTAATTAGCAAGTGAATAGTGCTCATTATAAAATAATTTTTCCGAGACTTTTAAAGGTCTTAATTGAGTGTTTCGTGTACTTAAATAATTAAAGTTAGTTTTGTTATATGAAGTACGAATAAAGCGCTCATTTGTTTATGTTTCTCAGTTCTTCGTGAAGGAGCTTTGGAGATAATTTCACAATGTTTTTTGTAGCTGATTTGTTAATTCACTTTCATACCTTTGGAAACATACCGTGGGAAAAACGTGGGGCTTATGACTTAGTAACAACAGACGCACGGGTCGATCGATCAGGTTAAGCTACGCTTGCCGCGGTTGGTCCGTAGATGGGTGACCATCTTTATCTTTATCAAGACCCCTCTATTCCTCGGGAAGCACGTTTAACCGTAGGTCCCGGCTGTCAGTCGTGGATCTGTGACAGTCTTTACGGGTCGTCAGAAGCCCGAAAGTCTGACAACCAGTCTTACCAAGGGGTATCGTATTATCCAGTAACTGGGTTGTGGAGGCCCTTCAAGTAAAATATTAGTATTCAGTTGCATCCGGTGAAACTGAAAGCCGACCCAAACAAAGTTGGGAAAAGGCTAGGCAGATGATGACCGTGGGAAAAACAAAAGAGGTCTATTATCATGTTGGTTTGTGTGTGTTTAACTTTTATATCCTATCGTAAATTAATAGTGTGTGTATAAGCGGTTGTCACTTTCGTTTTATATGCGTCGGCGCTTTGTGCTTTTGTAGACAATAAAAATCTTTTACATCAGTTCTAATCAGATTGTTAAGAGGCGTTTTAGAAGACATTTAAAGACAATATAAATTATACGGAGAGGCGATTATATTGAAGTTAAACGTTCTGACAATATTTTGTAAGAATTTTTATAGTCCAAAATTATTTACTACCGAATAAATGAATGATAAGTAGTAGGTTCATACAGGTTATTCATTTATTCGATTTCAATCACACAGGGTTACTTTTCAATGACCAGCCAAATTTAAGGATGTGGTACAGACCATCAAACTAAACAAGTTTCTCCATGGGACCAATATCGTAATCGCGAAAAATTTATCAACTGTCTACAGAAAACTTCGATACCTACTCGACCTAAACGTATGGGACGGCTGAATTTTTATTCGCGATTACGATGTTGGTCCCATGGAGAAAGTTGTTTAGTTTAATGGTCTGTACCACATCCTTAAATTTGACTGGTCATTGAAAAGTAACCCTGTATACTGTATGAGTATATAACTGTTTACGGTTTGTTTCATTTCCAATTCTGAACAAAAAAATAAAATCTGTCCGGGCTAATTGAAAGACCCTTTTGAAAAAGTCGGTTAAAAAAATTAAATCCTTTTTCGTACCCAAAGGGTGCGAATACTCTTCATGTGCGTGGCCGACTCGTACTTGGCTTGTTTTTTTATTTACTACGAGTGACGAAATAACAAAGTGCATTTTTATCATATTTCAAAGATTGAAGATTCGATCAATATAGGTTCACGTTCATTGTTAGACAATTTCATCTCAAAATCAGATGATGTCGAGTCAGCCCTTTCCAATATCTGATGTTATCTATAATTGAGTGGCAATGACGTCATTTTATTTCTTCAGATTCACGCGTTCGGACGATGAGTGAAATATGATTACGATGATTGATAAATGTAATAGTTGGTACCGATGTATGATTGATATATTTTCTAAACCTTATCATTTATTGTAAAAAGATCGAAGGATTTTTTTAGCTTACTGGCTCAAGTCTGATGACTTGCACCAGTCAACCAACAAAAAAAAATGGGATGAGTCTAGTCTTTTTCTTCCATATTTTCCTATTAGTGGTCATCTCGGTAGTCACCCCTTTTCTAACCATATCACAATTCACAAAGTCCATCCATCGTTTCTTTGACCTTTCCCTACTCTCGTAGCCGATATTCATACTCAAAACTTTCCTCACGACATTTTCTCATTCCTCCGTATCACTGTCCATACCATGACAACCGATTTCCACATAACTTCTCAGTTACCGGTGCCACTTTCAGATTTCCTCTTATCTACTCATTTCTTATTCTATACATTCGTGTTACACATCCCTCTTAGCATTCTCATCTCAACTGCATGAAATTGCCTTTCATGCATCTGTTTTGTGGCCCAACATTTTGATCCATACAAGACAACAGGTTTAATTTTTTTAAATATTCCCCTTAAACTTAAGGGTAATATATTTCCTCTTAAGTTTAAGGGGAATGCGAGAATCGCAGATTGCTCCCGTAACCTGCCGCCATTTCATCCATCCAGTATTCATTCTGTGCTTAACCGTTCGATCTACTGCTCAACTGGCTCAAGTCATTCAGATCAATTCACTTAACTTTTATCAAAATCAGACTACCTGCTAAACTTTTTCAGGACAGATAATTAACCACTCATTATAAAAACGTATCTGAGATACAAATCTTATATCCATCGTAAAAAAAAAAACTTTCCTTTGAAACCACGACAGACGACCGTTTATTAAAAACGCTCCCTATTAACACCAAAGCCCCTAGTCTTATGGAAATCAGCCAGCCTCATTAAAAAAACGATTGACACCAAGTTCAAAACAAAAGACTCGCGTGCTAAGACCCCAATGCCAAAACAAACTATCGACTCCTTCATGAATTATTAAAAAGGGGACATTTCCCCGCTGGGTAACAAAAAAAAAAGGAAATGTCACCTCTCCTTGTGAGGCCCTTGGGAGCAATAAGGTCTGTACTTGCTCCGATCACAGAATAAACAGGTACAGAAGATCAGCTCCTCACAGCGAACGAAAACGCACGCGTACAGGTAAGCCATCCGCCTCATCGGTCTAGTAAGTAGTCGCAAGAGCATTTAGTATTCGGTAGTTCCATCACGAATTTCTCAGTAGCAGCCGGTCTGAATTTGTGCCCGGTTAATGGCAATAGGCTCGCCTCTATGGGACTTCAAAATAACTGGCTAATGTGGATTTACTATGAACTATAACTGTGTCTAACCGTTCGAGAAAAACGAGCGTGGTGTTATGTTACATAAACATGCTTCACGTACGTTGAGCGTAAGCGCACTGGCGATGGCGACTGACATTTGTTTAACAGTTTGAGGTCTCCGTACGTAGATACCTTTGTGTAATAATAATAATAAATTTATTTGTTAGAATATTATTGTTACAAAGGTAAGGTAAGGTTGTATATGTGTGCGTCCACCAAAGCACACTCCCTCTCACCGAGAGGAGGCCTGTGTCCCAGCAGTGCGCTGATTATGCTGTATGCGTGCGTTGGCCTGTTTTCGCTTGTTGTATGAAGCTAACCTTCTGTAACTTTCTATTCTGTGCTACCATCGTCTCGAGACATTTGCGTAAAGTACATTGTAACCATAAAAAAGGAGTAATTCAATACGAGGTTTTTTCGTTGGAAGTCGTAAAGTGTTTGGAAGTATATTGAACTGAAATTAAGTGTTGAGGTTTGTTTTGGAGGTTATTTAGAACAAATATGGCGGATGTGTGATGGTGATTACTTGCAGAACTTGGCTTTATTAATAAAGCTTTTCTAACTGCCCTCGATGGCAAACTGCGGAGTAATTGCGAAACACATAACATGGCAATCAATAACAATGCCTTTGATTTTGACAGTTCAGCCACGTTCATTTTGTTGAGCAGGCACATTTTTAAAACCTATGAAAGAATGAATTAGGAATTTCCTTCAAAACCCTCGAATTGTAATTGTAAAAGAATGTTACGGAATGAGCTGATAAGTTGAAAGTATTTTTAAAGCCAGGAAGTTCTAGAAACCGTCTTTTTCGAGAATCACATTGTATGAGATTTTATCCTAAAACACTCATTAAAACGAATAGTGGAGAATGTACTAAACATTGAGAATTTTTGTGAAGGAACATTTATTTTGTACCGAATATACTCGTATTTAAATACATACAGTTATAGAACTCCAACCTTAATAAGAGCTCAACTGTCACTAATGAGCCACATTTTCTTTGTTGTTACCGAACTTAATAAGCTTTTCCAACACAGATCCCCTCTGTTTGGTGGTTATTTAATTATTGGTTACTAGCTGCGCCCCGCGGTTTCACCCACATAAGTGTCGATCCCGTGGGAATATAAATAAAAAATTAATCGGGATAAAAATTAGCTTATATGTTAATCCAGTGTGTCAGCTACCTTCATATAAAATTTTATCAAAATTGGTCCAGCCGTTTGGGCGTGAAGAAGTAATAAATACATTCACAAAGTTTCGCCTTTATAATATTAGTGTGATTATTAATGGTTATATAATTGGTTTAAATAAATACGAATGTTGAAGAAAAAGGAATGTAAACTATTTTTTCTTTTACATAATTTTAAAACCAGATTTTTCAGGACTCACCGCAAATAATTACCCTTATACTATTTATCACCACCAGTTTTTCAAGATTATCTGGTTCCCGAAAAGTTGGTGGTGATGCGCAAGGTAGATGGGAAAAGACCTCGCGGCCGGTCATCCAACTGCCGCCCTTACTGGACTCCCTGTTACGACCGCCCTGAGAGAAGTTGACATTTGAACAAAGTGGAAGACTATCGTACATAAAGCAATGAAGGCCTTTCAGGGACATGACCTTCAGTAATGAAGCATGCGACCAAGAAGAGAAAAGATACTATGTTCCATACCAACCCCAAACTCAAACAATAAAACTAAAAACAAAATACGAAAATGATACAAAATACAATAGGAAACAGTCACAAAATTTACATTTTGATACTGTCATTGTCCTTATGTGTGTAATTGACTGTGCCGAGAAGCTGCAGCATAATTCACAAAGAGAAAATGGAATTTCAACGTGTACCTGCAATCTTCTACCGGATGACTGGTCACACTATGAGCTCCATAATTTGCGCGATTTTCATGATGCGGTGTGGTGCCAGTGAGGGATGAGCTGAGGGTCTGTTGCATTTTATTTAGTTTCTTTTTAATTGAGACATGAGTTAAAAGATTCAATCAACTCAGCCTATCGCAGTCCACTGCTGGGCATAAGCCTGCACAAGAAAACCCCTGTTCTCCGCCTTCCATATTAAATCTGTAGCTGCCAACTTTTTAGGGTCGTCGGTTAAAAGATTATTGGTGTTCAAATGGATTGTAAAATCGGAGGAGAACCTACACAAAACATTTAGATTACTTATAAGTCTTTTAGAAAATTAGATAATCATATGTTGCAGAGACACAGAAAGATAATAAATAATATTAACTTTTCTATATTATTACAATTCAAACTGAAACAAAGCATGATTAGCGAACGAGAAAAGACTGGTGGTAACTTCCGCATTCTAGCTTGAGCCTTTTTAAAACTCATCTGGTAGGTACTCCAAAGTCTACCTACTAATAAATCATTGAATATTCTACCACGAAGTAATTCATTTAATAGTATATTTTCTGACTCACTGGGAACAAAACTGATGCACTACTTCGAACAAATCCCACCTCGTTCATTCCTCGCTCATCTCCCACTAAGAGATTTTTCGCAGCGATTTCCCCGTAAATGACGTGAAATACGGCCCGAAACATTGTGCCGTTGATTGAAATCTTTTGTTAACTTAAATACTAAAGAGTTTAATCTGTTTAATTTTTGCATGGAACGCTTATTGATAGAGTTGATTGCGTTTATTACTGATTTTAAATTATGGTACCAGTGAATTGACGAGCTGCTGTCGAGAATTGAGTGGCAGGCTCTTGTCCGTGTTAATTTTGATGACACATGAAAGTATGTATCAATTACGTTGATTGATATTGTTTTGTTCTCGGCTCCGAGTTACCGGTGACGGTCGTGAGTTTGAACTCAGCCAGGTACTTTACTTTGGGTGTTTAATTTCATCACCACTGCTCTCAAAACGAAGATCGAACTTATTAAGATTAATTTCATCACCGCGGCTCTCATAACAAGTCTATGTTATTTTGTCATTTCTTTTGATCACTGACACGGCTTTATGTATTTAGGAGATTACAACTTTCACAATAAAATTGTATGGCATGGTTGACATGAAGACGAATCATTGAAAATAGCAGAATTGGGCCGCTGTATGTTATAATACCAAGCAGTGGCGAAGGGTGAATTTATGACAGAGGTAAGCCGGAGCAAGAAAAAAAATGTCAATAAACCGTTTAATTATATTTCAATGATGAATTGACTATAAAGTAGTTGTGTTCTGAATTTTCGAAGGGAAGCTGGCGGGAATCGAGCTTTATGGTACCTTCGCCACTGATACCAAGTCTGTTAAAAAACAAACTGCGATCTCCGATACGTCTGACATCCCGTGATCATAAGTACCTACCTAACCTATTTCACCATCCAATAAAGCGGCAACTTTTTACGGAACGATAATGATAAAGCAGCATTTTCGACGAGTCCCGCTCGGGATAATAAATTGTCTGAGTTTTATGTTAATTTTTATTCCGTTCAACACAAAGGCACGAATGTATGTTGATGATAATATTCGAACAAAAATGTTCGGATAATTTGATTTCGAAGTGAAATGTACATTTAAAAATTGGTGAAATAAATGTGAGCCGCACTGCGTTCAATTATTCTTATACTCCTCGTAAAATGGGTTCAATTCAAAGTTACATTTGGATTAAGTGAGGAAAATAATTAATTAGCTTACCTATACAGAGTTTTTTGAAATCGCCTAGCCAAACTCTGCAGATGCGATGGGTAAAAAAACTAAAATTGTTTTTTTTTTTTTGTGGGGACGTCGACCGCAGTTATTGTAGTAACTTGAAATAAATAAATGTTTTATTCAGTATTAAAATTGGTAAAATTATTGGTTATATTGGTAATTATTGGTTAAATTATATTATCTGTTTTCTTTTTCTGTACCTAATCTTTACTTACATACGTGATGAGTATTGATATCTAAGCACGATGAAACATACGAAAACAACACTAAAGTAAAAACACTAACAGCGGTCGTTGACCTACCAAAAAATAAAAATCATAAAAAAAAATCGTGTTTTGATATCGAAAGCCAATTTAAAATAACCCTATATGTTTTATTGGAAACCACTTCCATCACCATCATCAGCCTTTAAAAATAAAATGAAAATTGCAATTCGACCTTTTCCTAGAATAATATTGGTTATGCAAAAAGTTTTTTTTTATGATTTGTGTTTGGCAGGGCCTGGGTTGGATCTTATCAATCGTGATAGTAGTCAAGGGGTGATGGGAATCACTTTTGCTTTGCATTATCATAACTATTTATCACACAGAGTTGGCATGTATAAGCATTGTCGTTTATTTTACGTACCTGTCTTATAACGTTGTTAGATTTGGTATAACTACCTCCTTGCATCTTGGGTAAAAAATAATAAACATTGACCGCTAGCACCTTGTAAAGATTAACATTACCACCTTATTTTTTTCTGTAAAACAATACCAATAATTACAAGAAACAAAACTCTTTGGAGTAACGAACTCATTTTTAAAGCAAGCCACACTTGCATACAGATGCTAAAAACGAAACAAAACAATAAAAAGTCGTGTTCTCCATTGTTCATTCAACGTTGCCTTGTCTTGATTTCGTGATGGTTGACGCGTCGGGTACACAAATAAGAATGTGTTTAAAAACTTTTGAATACTAATTGCTTCGTTTATGGATGACTTATGTTCTGAAGGTATCTAATTAGTTGGAGCTTTTTGCTGATTGATGACGTAAATAAATACTGGCGTTTAGCCATCATCATCTGCCTAGCCTTTTCCCAACTATGTTAGGGTCGGCTTCCAGTCTAACCGGATGCAGCTGAATACCAGTGTTTTAGATGGAGCGACTGCCTATCTGACCTCCACAACCCAGTTACTGGATACCCCTTAGTAAGACTGGTTGTCAGATTTTCGGGCTTCCAACTACCCGTAACGACTGTCAAAGATCCATAAATGACAGCTGGGGCCAACGGCTTAACGTGCTTTCCGAGGCACAGAGGGGTCTCGGTATGTAAAGATGGTCACCCATCCACTGACCAACCGCGGCAAGCGTAGCTTAACCTGCGTTTAGTATTGAACGTATTTATTTCGTTGGTCTAGTGGTCGCAAGTGCTCATCTGAGCGTGAGGTCTGAATCCCAGGTCTGGCAAAGTGTTATTGGGTTTTTCCATTATAACCCGGAGTCTGGATTCTTGCCCGGCCGATGGCAATATAGGCTCACCCCCTATTTTATAGAACTTAAATGTAACTTGCAAAATATAGGTGAATCTCTGCCTAACTAGGCGTGATGTTATGTTGTTGATATATTGTACATCTATTAAAATACTAGCTAGATTTATGTCACTTTAAGATAGGCCTAACTTCGAAATAATGAGATATGACCAGAAGGGCAATTCTCGTAATTTTAACAACGTTTAGAGTCTGTAGGCCAATTCTCCTAATATAAAACGTTCAAAATCTAGTCGCAGTCTCATCTCGGCGACAAACAAATGTCAAAAACTTGTCAAAATATAGGGAAAATTTATGTATTTTTGACAGATTGAGACTGAGATCAGACTGTGAACGTTCTTAAAAGTTACGAGAATTGCCCCTCTGATCTCAGTCTCAATCTATCAAAAATACCTCTGATTTCCCCTAAATTTTGACAAGTTTTTGACATTTGTTTGTCGCCGAGATGAGACTGCGACTAGATTTTGAACTTTTAAATTACGAGAATTGCCCCTCTGAGGGCAATTCTCGTAATTTTAAGAACGTTCACAGTTTGATCTCAGTCTCAAGCTGTCAAAAATACCTCTGATTTCCCTACATTATAACAAGTTTTTGACATTTGTTTGTCGCCGAAATGAGATTGCGACTAGATTTTGAATTACGAGAATTGGCCTTCTGGTTTCAGTCTCATTCTGCAAAAATACTCTAATTTTCCTACATTTTTGACAAGTGTTTTGATATTGACTGTCGCTGAGATGAGATTGCGACTACATTTTGAACGTCTGTTCTTTGTATATTTTTCCGTCTTGATGTGTATAGTAGGTAAAGGTTTTAGATACTTTGTTAATAGTTATTTTTGCAATGTTTCCACAATTATATTCGCCTTTTTGTTCACCTTTTTATTAACCGTTTCCATCTATAATTCGATCAAATCAAACCAACCCATTTCTGTCACAGACGGTCACTTAACGAAATTGAGTTACACAAATCGACTCGGATCAAAATCAATTAACATTCCGCGAACGAAATAGGTGAAAGCTAGTTACAATTTAATTACGGTTCACATACCTAGTAGTACAGTCACGCGCATCAGTGTGGAAACACTTAGGAAAATTCGAAAGCGATTTTCTTGCGAAATAACGATTGCAAATTTGAGATAAGACCTTTTTCATAAATATAATCGGCCTATAATGTTCACAGGCACACAGGACACAGCCCTCATCTCAGTGAGAGGAATTGGGCCATAAATGCCGTAACCCACCACGCGGGCGCAGTGCGGGTTGGTAGATGTTACTGTCTTCGAAATTTTGGTTCTAGGATTTGTCGGTTTCCTTCCGATATTTTCCTTCACCGTTTTGAGAACAGTGGTGATGAAATAATTATATTTATTTCATAATCCTACTACCTTTTAAACCTATGAAAGTTTGTGAGGATAGATGAATGGATGTTTGTTACTCTTTCACGTAAAAACTACTGAACGGATGTTGATGAAACTTTACAATAACATTTGTAAAATAACACATAGGATACTTTTATCCTGATATTCCCATGGGATCGAAACTTATGCGGGTGAAAGCCGCGGGGCGCTGCTAGTAGTAAATAAATAAATAAGCCATTATAACTTCCATATCGTACATATTAGTTGGCACTTAATTTGAATCTATACTAATATTATAAAGCTGAAGAGTTTGTTTGTTTGTTTGTTTTTTTGAACGCGATAATCTCAGGAACTACTGGTCCGATTTGAAAAACTCTTTCAGTGTTAGATAGCCTATTCATCGAGAAAGGCTATAGGCTATATATCATCACGCTAAAACCAAAAGGAGCGGAGCAGCAATGAAGAATGTTTCAAAATCGGGGGATTTTTTTCCTATTGAGAGCTTCCGCTGCGTGCGCTGCGTAAACGGTTAAAGTTTCGCAAAAATCACATATGACAGAATTGTTTCCCTTTAAAAGCTTTAAAAAAAAGTCCGCGACAGCACATGTCTATCTTTTAAGGTTAGCTCACTATAACCTCTTTTATGCTAACCAAATTTGTTCTAAAATAATGCATTATTTGCGAAGGTGTTTTTATAAACATGGTATTAATCCTTATCCAAATAAAAACGTTATTCATCACATGTATTTAATTTTGAACAAAATTGCCTCTGACATCATTTGATTTCAATGAATATCTTAGGAGATATCATAGTTTTAAAATAATACTAATAATAAAGCTGAAGAGTTTGTTTGTTTGAAACACGGTTTGAAAGCTCTAAATCTCTGGAAGTATTGGTCGCATATATAAAAATATTTTTGCGTTTGATAGCCCAGTTCTTGAGGAAGGCTATATTCTATTAAACTTGACGCTAGGACCCTTAGGAGTTGAGCAAAAAGAAAAAAAGTCTGAAGTTTTCGCCAAGCGAAAACGAAGTAATAGCGCAGGCCGGCGACACGTTGCGACGGGGTGGATCAGGGAAACAAAAAAAATTTACGCGGACGAAGTCGCGGGCAGAAGCTAGTCTTAGTATATAATAAAGGTTACATAGTTATTAGTATAATTAGTTTTAAGTTTCAGTATTTGGGTTTGTGATACCCATTGTGTAAAATCAAAATCATAACTTATTTATTCGAACTAGGCTGAGAATGAGCACTTTTTGAACGTCCAAATTACATAAGACAGTCCCCCAAAACGCCAAACGCTTGACGTGTGAATGCTAGAGAATGCTTTCGCCCATGATAGGTCCTCCTCTAGTATTTCAAAATAGTAGGTATGGCTTCAAAAATACTATGATCGTGAAACTAATTCTTCTCTTAATTTACCTTCCCCTGTCTCATGTTCCTTAGGGTCGGCGCAGACCTTTTTTCTTTCATTAGCTGCTGTCAACCGTCGCGTCATTCACTTTTAAAACTACAATCGATTAACAGAGGGCGAGCCTATTGCCATCAACCGGCCACAAATACAATTTCAGGGTTGCTACTGAAAAATTCTAAATGGAAATACCCAATAACACCTTGTCCCACCCTGGATCTCATGCTGAGCAGTAGTACTTGCGACCACTCCACCAACGAGGCAGTCTACAATATACAGGGTGTCCCTGGAAGTATGGATCAAATCGAATAGGGGCGTGGGCAAGGTCATTTCCAACTTTTTAACCCTGAGAATGTCGGTGAACTTTTTTATGGTTCAAAAGTTATTACCAATTTTTGTTTTTTTCAATCACTTCACACAGCTTTAAGAAAACGATCATAAAAAAACTATTAGGGCTATCTAAGAAAGCTAAATTGATAGCCTTGCTAGTTTTATTTTTTTTTTTTAAGAAAAAGACCAAATACGTAAAGAGTTATTTATCATGCTCATGACTGTACTCTAGATTTATTTTGAAACGCAAAGTAAAGCTTAGAAATTCAGTACGAAGCACGTGCCAGACATTTGCGAAGAAAGTAACAGTAATTCCTTAGTTGTTTCCTATGAGTGATTTACAACTAATTACGATGTAAATTAGGAAGGCAACGGTGCTGGGTAGCGGTTTAGAGCATAATGTAAGTTTACGTATCCACTGGCGTCACGGCAAGGGATTTTTATGCGACGAATAGGAACATACAATAAACATGAAACAATGATAATCATTGTAGGTACAAAAAACAAAGTTGCGGCAAGTTTAGGCATGCGTGTTATTGAAATTTCAATTTTATTGTCATACTCATCATCATTCTAGAGAGAGGCTTGTGTCGGTCATTCAGGTTAAGCTACGCTTGGCGGGTTGGTCAGTGGATGGGTGACCATGGGTCGTCAGGAGCCCGAAAGTCTGACAACCAGTTTTACCAAGGGGTATCGTATTACTAGTAACTGGGTTGTGGAAGTCAGATAGGCAGTCGTTCCGTGTAAAATACTGGTATTCAGTTGCATCCGGTTAAACTGGTAACTGGTCCGGTTAAAAGGTAGGCTGTTTAAAAGGCTAAGTAGATAGATAGATAGATAAAGCGTTTATTCAGTGCAACAAAAGACACAGTTAATAAAAATAAAAAAAAAACATCAAAAAAGGTGAAAAAAAACAAAGATTAATGACCCAGAGACACCTCAATATCTATAACGGTCGATCACTACTGGGCGGTGTGTGTCTCATGGTTGCACCAAATGGGAGTCCAGCTCAGCATATGCCAGGTAAAATAACCTGAAACTGGTGTTCTGCTGCATCCCGTTAGTGACATACGGATGTCGAGATGATGATGACTCATCATTCATTCTCCTTCCCTTATCCCAATTTATTTGAGGTCGGCGAACCATGTTTTTTTCTTCCATACTTCTCTATTAGTTGTTATCTCGATAGTCAGATCCCTTTCTAACCATATCATCATTCATACAGTCCATCCATCATAACTTTGGTCTTCCTCTACTCTTATATTCATCGACATTCGTACTCAAAACTTTCCTCACGACATTACCTCATTCTTCTGTATCACATGTCCATACCATGATGACCGATTTCCACACAACTTCTCAGTTACCGGCACCACTTTCAGATTTCCTCTTATGTACTAATTTTTTATGCTTTCCATTCGTGTAACAATGTACAATTTTATTGTCATACTATTAAGTTATATTGCTATTTGTCGCATAAAATTCCTTGCCGTGCCGCGCTGACAGTGGGCGCAGGCCCTATGGGTTGACTTCGGAAGTGGATTGCATTGTTTTACAAATTTTGATGTGTTTTTCAATGAGGTTGTGTTGCATTTTCATTATTGGCTTGGTTGAGGTAAAAGCTTGGGTATTGATTTAAATTAATTATACCGCGAGACAGAATAAGTGCGAAAGCTCGGACGTTTTAATTTGAATATAGGGTTACAATTTCAATACAATTTTGTTTGATACAATTATAGTTTTTCAGTCAACTTTTTTATTGCCAGAATCAATCGCATTGAAGGACACCGTGGCTAAATAATAACAGCCGTACGGGTCGATCGGAGGTTAAGTTAAGCTTGCCGCAGTCGATGCATGGATGGGTGATTCCATGCCACGAAAAGCAGGTTAAACCGTTGTTATTTGTAGAACTTTGACGGTCATTAAGGGTAGTCAGAAGCCCGAAAGTCTGACAACCAGTCTTACCAAGGCGTATCGTATTACCCAGTAACTGGATTGTGGACTTTAGATAGGCAGTCAATCCATGTAAAATACTGGCATTCAACTGCATCCGCTTAGACTGGAAGCTGACCCCAATTGATGTAACTATTACATCACCAAATTGATGTAACTATTACATCAAAAGAGACTGACCACTGAGTTTCTTTCGCTATTTCTTCTCAGGGGTTGTCAGATAGAAAATGTCGACGCCAATTACTTATTTTTTTTTTAAGAAGTGTATAAGTAATTCCCATAATTATACTATTTACAGAATAAACAATTTCATTTCACACATTCGGAGTTTCAGTAGATTTAGACTCCTGTCGATTTTGTAAAATCCTGCTGCTGTTTGTCCTGTCGTGAAAACTTGACACTATTAACAGCTTACTTCAAGTTCATTTCACCTTCTTCACGGTCTTCACGGTGAGATTGTTACTGGCGCTGCGCAAACGTGGACACTTTTGTGTCTTGTGTCGGATACAAGCTACCAATGAATATTTGATTTCTATAAAACCAGTATAAAATCAGCCACTCCCTGCGCGTTTACACTACGGTTTTCTATATTGGTGTGCCGTGTCGGTGCCAAAAAGTGTCTACGTTTGCGCAGCCCCACAGAATAGCTCGACTGTTCTGTTTGTGATATTCTAAAATTAATTAAATTTCGTCATCTTTATTGATATATTAATTTTACATTATAATTTCCCTAAATGGTGAAATTCATGAAGACCTAATCATTTTAAGGTAAGTACATAATCAATTTCAATAGGATTTTACATTTTCAATATTTAGATGCGTAGGTTACTTGGTAATCGAAACATCTGGGGCTTTTAACCCTCTTTGAAAGGGTCCAAGGTACCTAATTTTAGGCACGTAGTACTTTTTACCCGACTACGAAAGGTATATGATTTTAACCGGTAGGTATGTATGTATATAGTATATTCATCTGTCTCCACATAACTTCAAAGGTACTTAAAATAATTTGACGTATGAGTATCGTTAGAAGCGTTTTGACCGTTCGCTGGTTATAGGCTATGTGACGTCACACTAAATTCAAAATGGCGCCCTCCAGAGGACATAAAGTAATGAATTTAAAAATAAATGTTTTGGGATGGTGCCTTGTTGGGTATCAAAATATGAAACGACTTAATTAACACATTTCAAAAATACAGGGTTATGTTTTAATGACCAGCCAAATTTAAGGGTGTGGTACAGACCATAAAACTGGTCAACTTTCTCCATGGGACCAATATCGTAAATGCGAAAAATTTATCAACTGTCCCATACAAAACTTTAATACCTACTCGACCTAAACGTATGGGATGGCTGAATTTTTATTCGCGATTACGATGTTGGTCCCATGGAGAAAGTTGTTCAGTTTGATGGTCTGTTTCACACCCTTAAATTTGGCTGGTCATTAAAAACTAACCCAGTATAAATATTACTGAAATAAGCCCCAAAATAATTAAATGAAAAAATAATTTTAAAAACTAAAACCCAACTACTGAAAAGGATGGAACAAGAAAATACGAGTTCCTTCCCGCGGTTGCATGCCGCTGTATTAACATACTTCATGCGACCACGGGAAGGTACTTTCTTGTTTCATCGTTTTCAGTAGTCGGGTTTTATTTTTGAAACATTCAAGAAAAAAAATATGTAACTTAAGTCTGTTAGTAAAAATGACATCCTAACGGGGTTCAGGAGGACCCTCCTCTAGAAAAAAACTTATTTGTCATTAAATTTATGGGCTCACTTCTGTTCACTTTTCATGCTTTATAAGCTCGTCTTTATGTTGTGCGTAGGCGCCATAAAGTCGCATAAAAATCGACTTAATGTCTAGTACATAAAGTAATTTGTTTTCTAAGACTAAAGTAATCAGGCCCAACTTAGCAATAAAACGTTGCAGATTAAATTCGATATTTTATTTCATTCGCTTTAATTTATATTACTTCTGTGTTTTCTATCGTTCATTTAATAAAACCAAATAAAATAGTTATCATTTATTATTTAAAACGCAAAGAAATATTTTTTGACTTGGCAATATGAAGTAACCAAATCGAATGACACTTAAAAAAAACTTTTCAAATGTTTCCTATTAGCTATTCTCTTCTTCAATTTTGCAACATTTTTGAACAGTGAAAATACCGTTATTTACTTTATGTCTGTTACATTTTCTTGCAATCGAAGAGAAACAAAGAGTGTAAAATATAACTCGGGCATAAACGAGCCATTTTACCCCTCGACTTAACTATCATCTATCTAGGATATAAACGCGTCGGGGTAAAATAGCTTCTTTTATGCACTAGTTGTATAATCTACTATTTCTATTATTACTGAACTTATTAAGCTATAACGGCTGAACAAACGACGTGATGACATGTCATCACGCCTGAATTCCCCGAAGGATTAGACAGAGTTGCATCACCAACCCTAATTCCGTCAGTTATGTTTAAGTCATAGGTGACGGGCTTGTAGCTAAGCAATAACAGCCACATGGGTCGATCGATCAGGTTAAGCAAGGTTAAGCAACGGTTGCCGCAGTTGGTCCGTGGGTGGGTGACCATCTTTACATACCAAGACCCCTCGGTGCCATGGAAAGCACGTTAAGCTGTTGGTCCCGGGTGTTATTCAAGGATCTTTGACCGTCGTTACGAGTCGTCAGAAGCCCGAAAGTCTGACAACCAGGCTTACCAAGGGGTATCGTATTACCCAGTAGCTGGGTTGTGGAGGTCAGATAGGCAGTCGCTCCATGTGAAATACTGGTATTCAGCTGCATCCGGTGAGACCGGAAGCCAACCCCGACATAGTTGACTAAAGGCTAGTCTTTCTTCTCCCGGAAAATACGCTTGACAAGCCAGGTTACGGAACTTCTAAAACAAAAAAAAACTTATCAAAGCCTATAGGGTACTACCCATTGACCTAGAGTCATGAAATTTGGCAAGAAGCAACGTCATTAGAGAAATTATACCAAGTGGTGAAAGTTTGGGCTTTTATCTACACTAATATTATAAAGAGGAAAGATTTGTTTGTTTGTTTGTTAGATAATAAGGATTTGAAATCCACGGCTCAATAGCTTGAAGACAATAATCGTTCCATTGTTATGCACATCAAAACATTATGACCAATTTAAATGGAGCCTTCAATCTTCATTCAAATCATTCATTTGTTTCATTGATGATATGCTTTTGTTTATTGGTTGACGTATTTTCAAACGTGGAATGGTGGTTGATTATGTTAATTATTTGTTTTGGTGTTTACTGTGTTCCTCGATGGATTAAGCAGAGGTGCAAAAAGTTAAAGTTCCGGGCTACTGAGATATTTCAGATAGAAAACCCAATACAACTTTACCCGACCCAGGAATCGAACCCAGGACCTCATGCTCAGCAGTAGCGTGTAGCATGCAAAAAAATAGGTTTTTTTTTTGTAAAAAGTCCGGTTTTGTAACGTAAATTTATTTTAGATTATTATGTTGGTACAGACGCTGGCACATCAAGCTACTACAATCTGTCAAATTTCTTTAATAGATTTTCAAGTTTATCGCTAAAACATAAGGTTTAAAGTTGATTGGGAAATTTGACAGTTTCGGGTAGCTTCATGTGCTCGCGTACATACTTTTTTTTGTTTCGTCAAAAAAATTACAGCTGGGATCAGATAGTAAAAACATTGGTAAAGCTAGGTTAATTACTAGATTTACAAGTAGAGAGTACCTAATAAGTAACGTCCGCAAAACATTGTGTTCATGGGTGCGTGCAAGATTTAAAACTTATTTTCATAAAAAAAAACATTTAAGAAAAGTTGGAACTTTGACCTTCAATATCCCCGTAACCAGAAGGTTCCCAGGCATGGTCGAGTACAAAAAAAATATAATGATAACAGGAGACACAAGTGACGCTCGGCTTCGTTAAGGGTGTTTTTACATCCGTTATAATTTTCCTTGTACGTAGAAGCGATAAGATTATTACACAGCTTACATATTTTGGGATGCAGGAAGAAGCTTCCTCGTCGTGTGGCGCAGTTTGTTCCGCCAGTTACTCAACTGAACCGAGCGCTCAGCGCATCCTGGATAGTCACACCCGACACCTTATTTGACTGGCTAACTCTTTCCTTGCGGTGGTAGGGCTAACGCCCGCCTGGTTTGCGACCACTCTCCTACCGGAGTCCGGCGTCAAGCAGCCTACTGTGTTTCGACGATGTGTGGGAGCTCCAGTGCATTAGGCATCTTTTGTCTTATCTCGTACCATCATAGACCTCATCCATCGCTTTCCATCAGGTATGATCGATGTTAAGAGCGGACCCATTGAGCAATAAAAAAAAAACATGAATTTTCTTGTGTCTTTCAGTCACCACAAAATCAGTATCCATTTTGCAACAATCCGTAACAGCTAGTGCTGTATATTTATGGCTATAATACCTCATAGCTTTGTAAATGTCAACTCGATCCACAGTCAGCTAGACAACACGACATAAAGATCTAATTCTAGAACAGCTAACTATTTCAATGAAACAAGCATCCTTTAAACAAAGTGCATCACAGTTTATTTCTCGCAGCTGCGTGATTAATATTAGAGTAATTTCTTCTTGAAATAATTCCAACAAAGTGAGTTTCTAAGAATAAAATGATTATACTTCGCTAACGTGTTTAGTGGCTTGCCAGCAACTGGATATTTTTCCTTGCATTTAATTTTCCGCTCTTCTCTTTATGAAAACTCTACCGCGCTTAACAAACTACAAACAATGAGATTAAAAAAACTTTTGCGTTAAAAATTGCCTTAAAAAAATATGAAAATATAAATGGGAGACAACATTACCTACGACAATATACTTTGTATTATCTTATGACGTTCCCAGTCTACGCGTACTTACAAAACACAGTCAAATATATTCATTATTTTAAACGTTCATCATCATCTGGCTAGCCTTTTCCCAACTATGTTGGGGTCGGCTTACAGTCTAACTGGATGCAGTTGAATACCGGTGTTTTACATGGAGCCACTGCCTATCTGACCTCCACAACCCAGTTACTGGACAATACGATACCCCTTGGTAAGACTGGTTGTCAGACTTTCGGGCTTCTGACTACCCGTAACGACTATCAAAGATCCACGAATGCCAGCCGGGACCAATGGCTTAACGTGCTTTCCAAGGTACGGAGGGGTCTCGGTATCTAAAGATGATCACCGCGGCAAGCGTAGCATAACCTGATCAATCGATCCGTGCAACTGTTATTTATTAGACACGAGAACCTCCATAGTTTAATCACTATACCTAGTCAAAGATCGACAAAACACATAGTCAGCCCAACACTATTATTTAATTTGTTTGATAAAATCACCTATTTTATTTCGATGTTAGAATTTACTCGATAGTTTCAAAATACTCATCTGCATTAGTATTACCAGTGTTTTCATTTATTGTCGTATTTTCGCTTCCACATTGTATAGGTACAGGTGAATTAGGTATTGAAAATCGCTTTAAAAGCTTACAAAAATAAACTACGAACAGTTTTTATTAGAAGCATATTTTGTATTGTTTAATATTTCCTCGGAAGCTCGAAGGTATGTGACATGTTCAAACCCGCACTGGGCCCGCGTGATGGATTACGGTCCACTCCCTCTCATGGAGAGAAAATCTGTGTCCTAGCAGTGGCAACTTTATAACCTTATGTGCTATCTATTCAAACAACGGCAGCCTGCAACTAAAACAAGGACCAACGATAAATTCACCATTATAATTTCTAATGCACCAATGCTCAACCAATAGTGGTCGCTTGGGACCACATAGAATCACGTAATGATGTTGTTTCACCAAATGTTTGACCAGGTGTTAATATCATACCTAATTTTCGATGCATTATTTGATGTTTAAGGTACAGACAGCTGCGTTAACTGGGCAGGTATCACTCACGCCCCTTGCACCTTAGGGTAGGGTAAATAATTATTGCAGCTGTCTGTACATATTTGAACATTGTTAATACGGGTAATGGTTCGCTAATCCATCATCTTCATAATAATATGGATTGAAATTTTCATTAATAGTTTTTATCTAATATGATTTAAAACAATATCAGTAATAGCTGCATAATGGACGTATACCTTTAGATAATCCTACATTTTTAATAGAGCGTTTTCGGTAACTTTTTCAATACATTAGTTTTTACTGAAAAGAAAAAAGGCCTCACATACGTATCACGCGACACGATTCTTCGTGGTTTTTTCCTGTTTTAATGGAAAGTTAAACTTATGCGATGCAATCCATTTTCACGAATTTAAAAACGTTCATCATCTAGTCGCAATCTCATCTCAGCGACAATCAATGTCAAAAACTTGTCAAAAATGTATGAAAATTAATGAACTGGAGACGACATTACGACAATAAACTTCGTATTATTTTATGACGTTCCCAGTTTAAACGGAATTCTGAAGACTGTAGCAGGAAGAATCTCTTCTCCGATATGGAGGTCCTTTATTAAACGAGTAATTTTAATGTATTTTAATTTATTTTATTTTAAATCGGATTGTATGGATCAGTTATACTCCATTTACAACAAGATTAGACATTTATACTAACCTTTTTTACAGTTTGTTCAACCGATTTTGATTTCTATTCCGTAGGCATAAGGATGGCATTAAAAGCAAAAAAAGTGGTTACAATAGCAACTGTTTTCTACTTTTAATGCCATCCATATGCCTACAGAATAGAAGTCAAAATTGGTGGAACGGATGGTAAAAAAGGTTTGTTTAAATATCTAATCTTATTGTAAATGGAGTATAGCTGTTATCTGAAATAAATGAATTTTATTTATTTATTTATTAGAGGTATTTTTAAAAGATTGAGACTGAGGTTAGACTGTAAATATTCTTAAAATTACGAGAATCGTCCCTCTGAATTAACGGTTGAAATGAATGAATAGTTCAACTATCCCAATTCCCAATCGACTTCACTCAACATTTACCTCGTAAACACAGAATAATTCGTCGGCGCCTCATAATTCTACCGCATTACCACCTACGATTCGTAGTTCAGCGGCCTACAGATTGTCGTGTGGCTCAACTGAGCCCATTGTTGGCTGGATATAACATCTGTAATTATACGCTAAGTGGGTGCAAATCGCACACAGAGCTCTGAATGCATATTATGCATTTTGACTTTCGAGAAATGTATGTGATTTGGTAGTTTAGTTAGGGTTGTTTGATTACAGAATAATGCAGATCCATATGGCGCTAGGTAAAGTTATTCAACTTGATGAGTAAATCACATATAATTCCTTTGAAATCGTAAATTTATGTGAAAGACTGCTTCTTTATTACATATTTTATAAATAGGTGTTTTTCTTCAAGAAAAAAATAAGACAACCATAGCATTATTAATTGCGAAAAGTATTTAAATTACATTACATGTAATTTTAATGCTTTGTTGAACAGAAAATTAAACCCCAAAAGTGATATAACACCTACGCTAGAAATGCACGGAAGTACTACTATATTAGTACTACTATATTACCAGATAAGTAGCTACATAAGCTTATGTTTACGAAGACGTAAGTTTATCATCTTTAGGAACTCAGTAAAACAACTCACTAACAAACCGTCTTCTCGGCCTATATCTATACTTCTATACTAATCTTATAAAGAGGAAAGATTTGTATGTATGTTTGTAACGAATTGGCTCAAAAAGTACAGGACCGATTTTAAAAAATCTTTCCCCATTTGAATGCTACATTATCACTGATTAATATAGGCTTTTTTAATTGCAAGAAAAAATAAAATGTTTAAAAATAAATGTCCACCCGTGCGAAGCTGGTACTTAATAAAATTTTGAATTAATTAATTAATTCATACGTTCACTGACAGGCACAGCCTAAACTGAGTTTAAAAATCATGAAATTTCAAATAAGGGAGAATTTTTGGAAATTCAATCCTAAAGCGTTTTAATAAGGGGTTTAAAGTTTGTTCGTTCTTAGTTCAACTTTGCCGATAGGAAATCCTATCGGACACACGGCTTGCCCAAAATAGAATCAGTAACAATGCATCATTCTGATAGTACAGTATTTTTATGTCTACATCACTTTTCATCACGGATTCACCCATCGACACCGCTACACCGTTCGAATTTTCGACCGCTGTCAAGGTATAAATCAAATTGCGATGACAGCTGAAGAGATTAGGTGGCATAGCATAATCAGCCTATAACTTTCCCACTGCTGGGAAACAGGCCTACCTTCGGTGGGATAAAGTGAGCCTGTAATTTACATTTATCAACCAATGCAGGTTGGTAAATGTCACACCGCTACGAATTTTTGGTTCTAGGACATGCTGGTTTCCACACGATGTTTTCCTTCATCGGTTTGAGAGCAGTGGTGATAATGAAAAAAATCACACAAAAGTAGCATAATAGGTAATAGGTAATACGGGCTTGGTGTCCGCAACTCCACGTCAATGCGCGTATTTTGCGTACGTTTTTTTAAGTGGCATAAATGTAACTATTTCCATATTTATGCCAAATACTCCAAACCCTTTTTGAATGAACCATATTGCACCGCAAAGGTGTAAACATGTCTACATCGAGTTATTAAAATTATCCATGATTTACAAGCTACAAAAATAATATGTTTAGTTTTAAACAAACGTTGATTAATGGCTATCATTCGTTGGCAAATAAAATGCATGAATAGATTTTGTAAATATTTATTCAATTTCTCTTTTATGAATAAGACTCAATGTTGAGTGGTTTAAAATTACGAATAAAATAAGACTCAATGATTCCAGGGAATTTGTTGGCGTAAACATCGACCGCCGAAATTATTTAAATTCTTAGAAATATAATATATCTTTCTATTTTTTTCCTGTTGTTTGTCCATAACATACATGGGACCTTCAATTGTTTCTATGGTTTAGGAATCATCATCCACAAACCGATGACGTCACCTATTGTTGCTTAATTGCGTAAGAAACTACCAATCTCAATCTGAAACATTATGAAGGATATTGCTAACCCATTGCTTCATAATGTTTGAAAAATTTGTCTGCTCAGCAATGTAAATAACGCAATGAATGTTGTTGAACTATCAAAATAAACGCCATTGCTACTGATAGTGTGATACGCAATTACCCCGCTGGAGATATGCCCTCTGCTAGAGCCAATCTCCTCGCTCCTGCACCAGTTAGTTCCATGAACGTAAGACCTTATTGTGCCTATGCCATACCTCCTTAAATTAAAAATGTAATACCTGTCTCCACGCGATGAAAGTGACTGGATAAATAATTGCACTTTAAATCTGTACAAACACCAGGTGTGTCCATCTTATCTGAAGTCTCATCTAGTTCAACGTCTCGCTTAAAGATCGCATCGTTGCAATTATCCGTAGTTATAAATGGTCCTCATCAATCTATCTACACACTAATTAAACATCGAAATCCGCATGCACATTTATTTTACTCTCCATAAACAGTGAGTCGTCTTAGTTTAAATCATTGATTCAATGAAAAATCTACAAGAGAACAATCCACATTTTGTTGATTAGCAAAAGGAACAAGTATGGTGGAGAGACGCCACACATAAATTGTAAAGGATCATGTGGACTGGTTTAATTTAGCGCTGGAAGTCCGTTGCATTGTTAAGACACAATAAACAACGGAATCCTTATATGGTTTTTCTTTTTATTATGCTAAATTACATTTCAATCTCGACTGTTGTGCCTCAAAACAATTTGCATGAGATAAAAAGGAGTAATTTTATGATATTTAAAATAATTTTTACACTGATCTTAATCATCATCCAAAACTTTTGTCAACCAGGACAGGACAATGCAATTTCCCTTTTACGTCATGCATGCCCAAGCAATGTTTTGGATTTAAATATAAATATTATTATACTCTGCAAATTCACCAAAAAGTTCATTATGAAAGCACATCTAAGTAAATCTAATTAAAAAAAAAAGCAAAAACAAAATCCAGACTACAACCATCTGTGTTATGACAGGCCAACCATAAACTCATTTGATCTTTTTACGCAGCGATTCCCGATTAGATCTGAAAGAGCCTTTACAAAGAGTACTCTGTACGTATGCAGTGTGAAATGTCGAGACAAATTAAAGGCAGCTGCAAAGTGCCTGCGAGATTGGCGAGTGCACATTTAGATTTATGATTAAAGTGTGTGAGTAATATGGTCTGAAGCCCACTTTAGATCATCTTTTATTAAAAAGTTTTCTTTGTTTTTCTTTTAGGGCTGCTGTTAGACTGTCTTGTGTTTAATTTGTGATCAATGCGTGTTTGTTTTTGCTATGTTGAGTGAGTAAGATGGGTATATGAATTAGATTTTAATAAGTTGAACAAAATAACTTGGGGTGGTACGTTTAATGTACTTCTTTTAAAATATTGTAAGTAATTCTAAGTCAGAAGGAAAATTCCGCTTCAGCAACAATCAATCAGATTGAGTTTAGAATTCGCAAATGTTTGTAAAAATACGGGAACTGCCCTCCAGTTTGGTTGATGGCCTTATATAAATAGAAAGAAAAGAATAAACTCTTTGAATAGGCCCAGAAGAGCTTTCAAATAATATCAATTAGATTTCCCAGTAAATGAGGTTGCATCAAATTCTCAGTACGAGTTGTAAAAGATCTATCAACTGATAGACTTGTTACTACGAACATCCTAACATGATTGCACTATGTATTACACAGAATCATTATTCTCAAAACATTTCCAGTTACATAATGCATAAATCGAATTAGGGAAAGAAAAACATACGCAAAAATTCTAAGAAAACAGCGGATTCAGATGTAAATCAATGTTCCTTTGTAACGCCTGTCACCGTGTTTCAATTGTAACAGCACTATTCAGACTATGTGATCAAGAAGAGCGTAAGTGACTTAAGAACTCTTGAGAAAAATCCGATTTTGAACTTTAAGGATAAGGTACAATAAAATTTCATTTTGCGTTTGTTTTTATGGCGTTTAAAAGGTTTTTAGTTTTGGATTATCTAAATAAGTTACAGTTCAAAAGACACAAGGATTTTGACATTATTTTGTACTGATGCCCTTTTGGACTTCGTCAGTATTTCCTCTTTTGCCTCAAGAGACGTGTGAAATAGTAACATCTATGTTGTGAAGAACACGTTTTCTAAGTAAATCGTATTTGTTTCCTGTTTTGGATAGTGTCAGATTTGAATGGAATTTATTCTATACATTTCAATTGGACCGTGAACGCCTATCCATTACGTAGAGAGGCTTATGTTGAAAGCTTTGAAGCTCACGTATTCCTTCATTAGTATACGCAGGTATTGATTCATGCAAGGTAAATTTTGTTAGTCAACACACGTGTGTACTATTGTATCTGAAATTGGGCATATTTAACCTGTTTACTTTGTGTAAATTATTTTATCTCTATTGCTCTTAAAATGGTGAAGAAAAACGTCCTAGATCCAAAAAATCGAAGACATGTGAATATCCGCCAAGCCGCATAGCCCGTGTGTTGGATTATGGCCTACTCCCTTTATCAGAGAGAAGGCCTGTGTCCCAGCTGTGGGAACATTGTATGCTGATGATGATTATACAGCTTCTTAGATAGAAAATCTCTTCATTAAAAAATCACACTAAAAAGTACATTTTACATATATGAAAACGGTTAGTCGACAAATACAATACGCGTTTTGGTGCAATAGACATATTATTCCTGAGCAGATATAAATTTAAAAATGCTATAATTGAAATTCTAAAGCGTCGGCAGTAGGCTCCATGGGGTTTACACAATGTGGGTTTTCATAAATAATAAGCTAGGAACCTGTATGTTACATCACGCATGATTTTTTTTTTTTGTTACATCTTTTATAGAATATTATTGTTTATCTTTCTTTTTTTTTTAAACTTATTTTGTTTTGAGTTAGCCCTGCTACAGTTAAGTTTGCTAACAGCTTGTTTTTATTATATTAATATAGTAATCTGTGGAAAATTTTTTGGGTAGTGTATTTGTTAAAATTAATTTTAAGACAACATTGTTTATGCTTAATATAGGACTGTTTGTTTTCCGAAATGAAATAAACAAAGAAATAAAAACAGAACACACGTTGGTTACTTAATGCACATCTACTGACAAAATGTTCAAGTATTTTCTAAAAGAAGCTAATTATGATCAGCCTACAATGATCTCACTGTTGGGACACACGCTTCCTCTCTGTGAGAAAAGAAGGCGACATTAAAATTAGTAAAGCACCCCAATTCCTTAGCTGAAGCCGTCATAATCTACCCATATGATTGCATACCTAACTTATTAATTCACGAGCACACTCGATCCGTACCAATTTACACTATTTGATCCATTCACCACTCAAGGACATATTCCAATTCAGCAAAAGGTTTAAGTCCATATCAATAATGATCACTGTTGATCGCACTAACTCCAAAAAGGTTGATGATCTATGGACCCTTAATAACCAGAAAAAGAACATCGCAATTTACTGTCCAACATATTAAGTATCTCCACAAAGGTTGGTGGTCTCCGATAAACCCACAAATAAACAATACAATTACAAACAGAAACAATAACTAATACAACACCACCAAAAGACAAATGGCCCAGACAATTAATACCGAAAACCAACACTATCAATGTTTTTCGATAGTAATCATTAATAAAGCGATATAGATAGTCCCTCTATTGTCGGTGTGATGGGCCACCCTAATGGACTGTCACACACACTCCCCTATTGTTTCAGAATAATAGCAACACATGAAATTACCTGTCTCTCATACGAAGTACTGTGACATATTATAAATTACGCGAAAACAATGGTTATGTCACAAAGGGCTGTGAATTTTGTACTGTGGGTAACAGCAAACTGACGTTTGTGGTTCCCTTTGATTTGGTTGTTTACAATTACGTGGGGGTATTAATTTGTTTGCTTATGGCAGTGGATTTGTCTAATGTGACAGTATTAATCATAGTTAGCTCACAATAGTATAATGTTATATAATTCTAGATAAGCTTGCATTTAACCATAATGACACCACTAATCAGATGTTGAATAACAATTTAGTTAGCTATATAGTATACCTGTGTGGAAGATATTCATTCGCATATGACTATGAAGGCTTCAACACATTGATATCTTCAACAAGACAATGTTTCAGACAGTCTGGACTCTATCACTCGCCGGTTGGGCTGCACTAAGGGATTATTGCGAGACGAAGTGGCATGTGGCTAATGTAGTGCTTATATTTTATATAAGGTATTAAATATTATTCCTACAAACTTTAAGAGGTGCTTAAGAGTATCGAACTGAACAACTTTCATTATGGGATCAACTCTGAAATCACGAAAAAAAAATCGGCTGTATAATACAAAAGTTTAACACTTGACCAAAATGTATTAACCAGCTGATTTTTTTTTCGTGATTTTAGAGTTGATCCCATAGTGAAAGTTGTTCAGTTCGATGGACTAAAGGACCTCTTAAAGTTTGTCGGGTTAAATTTTTAACACTTTGTTTATTGAAATCTATATGCTTATTTTAATCTCGAACTCTTATTGATTGGGATCATTATGATTTATGTGATTAAAAATACTAAATATGAAGCACTAGCTTAAATCTCTAAACCTTCATCAGCAATTCATATTCTACGCATTAACAAGATTCCTATACGATTCCTATCACCGACCTATTGTATCCTTAGTTCACAGAGATCGCGAGAGTCGCCGTCAAATTCATATACGAAGATATTTGACATTCTGAAGATTCGACACTGGAACGTGCAATATATGTACCTAGTAGGCATGGAACATGCAGCTTACCAATGAGCTTACAGTAACTAGTGCAATTGTCGCACAATGAGCAAACATTAACACAACACCTAGCCATGAATACAACTCTAAAACAACCGTGTAACGGAACACAACACCAAAATCTGAAAACAATTTACAATAACAAAGATCAGGAGCGACACTGATTTGTAACACAACTTAACCGATTCTCTTAAAATGGAAATGTTCAGTACACGACCCTTTGTTTTATTCTGCACTCGTGGAGTCAATAGTATTACATGAATCACACTTGAGTCATAGAGTATGAAAATAAATTGCAGTTGTTCATAGAGAGGGCATACCAATTAGGTGCGATTTCAAAAGACACTTCAATTCTAGTTGAGATGAAAGATGTTGTCGTAAATAGTTTTATTTTGCCCTTTTGTGACATTTGGGAGCAATATCTTCTAGATTTATGCGTACACTGTAAAAATATTCTTGAGAATGTGCTTGTTCAACTATGTTATTTTGAATTGATGTCCTGGCGCGCCGAGGTGGTTTATTTAATTTTATATGTTCTTGTGGACTTACATAATGAATTTTGTGCTGAGTTCAAGTTCAAACTACATATAAAATGACCGGTTATGCGTTTATGTCTAGTAAATGTAAATAAAACATCTTCGCCGCCAGAATAGTGTAATAACAAAAAACTATTCAAGCACTACTATATTATTCCTCTTCACAAAAAAAAAGGTGTACTAGTGTCTATAATATAGTCCAGCTGCTCCCGACTTATCCAGTGTAAATAAAGCTGCTGAATTTAGTATAATGTAAAGGTTGATTTAAATCCTGTCCTACTTTTATTTTACTTTCCTGTCACACTTGCAACGAACATAAATCTTACGCTTAATTTAATTCACAGGATTTTTACTAAAGCGTTACAATATCCATTAATATTGTAGCTGTCCTTTAAAACCATGTCTCTCCCTTTGCCATGCAGATTTGGACACATTCTGCACAAGGCAGCTGACGCCGATTTATCAATTCTTAGAATCCACAGGACATTACACCGTTGTTAATCTTCTAATCTTATGTGAAATTCCCTTTTATTGTTTGTGCGAAACTGCTGTTACCGTATTTGGTGTAGAAGGGTCTTTGTTGGTTCATGAAATGTCAACACAGTATTTGTGCCCCATAATTCTTTCATTCTTATTATTGGATTTTAATCGTTTACCGTGCCTTTTGTTTTGTGCATTATTTTTCCTTTCGTCTCAGCACTAAACAGTCAAATTATAATTGTCATAATATTGTCGGGGCTAGTTCTTGCCTGTCCATATCAATCATCATATAAATTAATCCCATGTTTGAGTATCCACCATTCGATCCACACATACCTGAGGGGCAATTCTCGTAATTTTAAAAACGTTCACAGTCTGATCTCAGTGACAATGTGTCAAAAATACCTGTGATTTTCCTACATTTTTGACAAGTTTTTGACATTTGTTTGACGCTGAGATGAGACTGCGTCTAGATTTTAAACGTTTTAAATTACGAGAATTAGCCTTCAGATTTTTAAAGATACTTTCACTCACTAAAAGAAATTACCTGGCCCATATTTAGCAGACAACTAGTTCAAATGTTAAAGCATATTCCTTTTCTGTACCGCCAGCAAAGGCATCTGTAAATGATGTAACGCAATTAAAAAATAATAAATCATAAGGTCTGCATAGCTTCCTGCGATAAGATCAAGACGCTAATGGTCCAGCCTAATAGCTTACTAGCAATATTAATAAAACTATTTTTAGTAAACAGAAAATTGAATGCATACCGAGCGATGCCTTGAACATACCAACATATTTTTATATATAATAAAAAATATAGTATTTGTATTTACCCGTTTAGTCTATAAAGTTTTGTGTTGTAATAAAGACAACACAACCGCTCGAGTTTATGTTATGAATTACGATATTATGAACAGTAATCTGGTTATATGAGAGATGGGTGCACTATTTTAAATTTACTGTTTATTTCCAGCTTGCTGAACCATATATAGTTAGTGGATAGTTTTACGTTTATTCGAGGAAATATATTATGGATTTTTATATGTATCTTCCTTAAGTGTAAATTAGCTTTTAAAGGTAAAGTAGATGATCAACCTTATTTATTTGCTCTCAAGACATAATAGCAAATTAGAATATCGGGCGAAATCCCGACGCTGTCAACAAAGCTTTTAAAAAAAAATCTTTATTAGTATATAGAGGTTTTGATCAGGGATAGAGGGATCCGTGGCTAAATAATAAAAGCCGCATAGTTCAATCGATCAAGCTAAGCTACGCTTGACGCGGTTGGTCTGTGGATGGGTGATCATCTTTAGATACCGAGACCCCTCCTTGTCTCGGAAAGCACGTTAAGCCGTTGGTCTCGGCTTTCATTCGTGGATCTTTGACAGTCGTTAGAAGCCCGAAAGTTTGACAACCAAGGGGTATCGTATACCCGTTTACTGGGTTATGGAGGCTAAGCTCCACAACCCCGCTTATCTAAGTAGGTAGTCGCTCCATGTAAAATACTGGTATTCAGCTGCATCCGGTTGGACTGGAAGCCGACCCTAACATAGTTGGGAAAAGGCTAGGCAGATGATGATAGCTGTTCCTTTTAAATTTTCCCATATTTCCATGCAATGCAACTTCAACTGCTCATCAGATTTCTTATTCCGTGCTTTTCATAGCTGTATCGCAAAATGTAAATGATCTTGTTTATGATTTTCAATCAAATATGATTTTGAGCTGGTTTTCGTTTGCACGGCAAACGGTTCGTAAAGACGTGTCGAATAATCGGCAAAATATCTCGTTGGTATGAAACCACTTGTTTCATATTCACTGACCAGCTGGAGCCTTCCACTTCGCTTACGACTGGCAAGGCTACCCTCTTCCTTATAATTATCTTTTGACCCTCCGACTCACAGTAGCACTCATAATGTTATATTCACCATTCCAAAAGTAAATAAATTTACTTTTTGATTTTTTTTTCTTCTATTTAGACCATAGGTAAATATAATGTAAAACTTAAAAAATAACTACAAGGATCAGCATTTATTTATACTTTAATAAGATAAATATCGGATAAAATAAATACTTACACTCAGTCCGGTTTCATCAAATTTTGTAATATATAATATTAAGTTCACTTTTACGCAGCGTGATAATATCCGCTTTTATTTCAATATTTAAATTTGCTTGCATTTCAAAATGAACTACAACACCACCAATAGATTAAATACTCGTCACTAACCCACAATAACAACCAACGAAGAACCAACAACATTATATTTAGTCGCGGTGTATGAATCGTAAGTTAACTGCATCTATCTACCTTATACCTAATTTATTTATTTAGATTTCTGTGGGTATAATTATAAAGTTTTACGAATTATGTGAATAACACGAACATGACGCGGAACTATATTTAATAGCGTGATTATTCGAATAATTAATAGAACATAAAAAAAAATTATCACTGCTCGTGACATTCGAATCCACGGACCACGGCTCGCTACGCTTAAATGCGTTTACCGACGAATGATAACCACTAAGCTAACACACCATATACACTCTAATGGTTGAATTTATGAAATACAATCAGTTGCGACCGCGAGTGTATGTGTATTTAGAGTAATTATTCATTAAAAGAAGGTTGTAAGTTAAACCAAAGTGTCAATCCATTGCTTTGTGAAATTGCTACTCCACTTATGACACATACTGTACAAGTACATGCCAACATTAAGGGCCTATACTACCTCAAATGGCTTAGCATGATCCTCCGTTGTGTCGAAAACACTGCAGCATTAATTTTTAAATAAATATGTTGTAAAGTTGAGGATTAATGTTAGGTCTTATGTTAGACGAAAACACGATTTCATAAAATTTTCTCGATAGAAATAAATTCCAAAGTTACCTCCAAACCGAACAATAAACCGCTGGTATTCAAAAAATACTTCAAATTAGATCATGAAACTTTGTATACTAACCGAAGTAACTACCTATAAAGCAGTCTCATGTTATTTACTTTTTTTTAATTACCATTATTTTCACCGTAAAAAGCAAATACCTAAACTATTGGCGCTGCCTGCCGCCTAGCACCGCACTCTGTCTCGCTCTCACTCACTCCTCGAGCAATATCGTGCGAGCGAGACAAAGAGTGAATTTTAGCTGAGGTAGTGTAGGCTCTTAATAGAAATAAAATCATTTTCTATGAAAAAGTTACTCCTCTCAACCTTATTCCGCTAAGATATGACTGGTGTCTTCTACCTTATCACACTCAGATTAATTAGGCAAATCACTTTTTCTCATTAAAAAGGCTTAGCATATTTAACAAAGCTTATAAACGAAATCGAGATGGCGAGATGAGCTGGACTCCTTCAACAAGAACTGAATAGGGAGGCCTTTGCCCTGTATTGGGACATCACAGGCGTTTAATAATAATACAATCGAAAATCCTACTCACACTAAAACCTACAAAACGACTATTTCACAAACAATCGAGGTTTATAACGAAACGTAAGACAGACAATAGACAGAAATCGTAATGAACTAAGCACCATGATCTATTGACAGAGTACATCATGAATCATGATGTATTGGTACCGTACGTGTGCATGAAGGGGCAGTCAGAATTGTCGCCGCGAACCCATGGCAGGTCATACATCAACTTAAGACAATAAAACATGAACGACCGAAGTGGGTATTGCGAATGGAGGTTTATCGGATTCTGCAACGGTCACTAACGCCGCATTAGTCTTTATAAATCATGTTTATTTAGATAAGTGGACATGCTTTGAAATTTTCGATCAGAGCGAATGTGCTGTAAGTGCGAAGCTTTATCAATCTGTCATGATATTATCATCATCTGCCAAGCCTTTTCTCAACTAAGTTGTGGTCAGCTTCCAGTCTAACCAGATGCAGCTGAGTACCAGTATTTTACATATAACGACTGCCTATCTGACCTCCACAACCCAGTTACTGGGTAATACTCTCTGGTAAGACTGGTTGTCAGACATTCGGGCTTCTGACAATCCCCAACGACTGTCAAAGATTCAAAAATGACAGCCGGGACCAACGCTCTAACGAACTTTTCCGAGACATGGAGGGGTCTTGGTGAGTAAAGATGGTTACCTATCCGCGGACTAACCGCAGCAAGCGTGACTGAACCTGATCGATCGAACCGTACGGCTATTTTTTCTTAGCCACAAGCCCCCTAATCTCTCAGGATATATCATCATCAATATTTCAATAACTGAAAAGCTTTAACAACTGCATAAATGATTTAATTATATTAAAGTTTAAAAAGACTGATCACATTAGGACCTAAGATGCACCCTTGATGTAACGTAACCCTTCCGTATTTATTTCAATTTTGTATTTAGTTGGAACTGTATCTATACTTCTTTTCGAGTCGATGGTACTCTTCCTCGTTTTTTTCTTTTTTTACATAGTTTTAGCCCACAGCACGATGAATGGCGATTATAGTTGAGTCACAAATTAATCGGATTTCTCATAATATGGTGTACAACGCCCACAGAACTAGATTTCTAGTCCATTGTCAGTATCAGTGAATCTAAATATTTCTATTGCTCGAGCGCCATACGGCTGATACGATCGGCTATTGTCTTACGATTTCGTCATTGGTGCAAGGCTCGTTTGGCTATGGTGCATTAATGACTATCTTTGTGTAATGTATAGCGATATTTTATGGTAGATAAAAATAACCGTTGACCCTATCAGATGAAAGTTGAATCAACAAAGCTATGACCTGAAAATTAACGGTTACCCTATGAATTGTAGAATTACTTAATTTGTAAATTGAAGTTAAATATTTATCTAATTTAGCGTTAGTAACACGAGCAGGCAAAAAAAGAGTACAAGAATTCTTAATAGTTCCATAATATTTGTATGTTATCCCATCCAGAAATTGAGACGTGATTATAAATTTCGATCTCTTAACCTGTTTAAGTATTACAATTTGGAATCAATCTATCGTGAATACAAATGAGACAATTAAATTGATTATTGCGAATCTTAAACGAATTTAGAAATTCGAGCCAATTTGGACTGAGTTAAACAATAAAGTACAATCTATCACAAATAACGAAATTGATATTTTTGGAAATACATTTACAGGACAATAGTTAATTAAACATTCCTAATACCTATAGGATTGTTTTGAAAAGATCCTATTACAATAGCTCTTTGTCTCTTAAGGGCAGGCCTTAGTCTATTACGTTACATTTTGAAAGTTTCCAAACTCCTGAACGGAGTTCTTAGTTAATTTCGGTGCAAATAGACTCCGGTATAATTATCTCGGAACCATTTTGGACGATTCATTTAGTCGTACATATTTATTAGGTTACGTATGTCTGCTACTGAATTATTTCTTTGAAAAGCCTTTATCATTTACAAAAAGAGGCAAAACTACCTACTTTGAGTAGTTTTTCTACTGTAGTGTTTTTCATTTGTTTAGATGAGGGTTCCTAGAAAAATCTATTACAAATTGCTTTGTCTTTGGTAGAATCACTAAGATCATCGATTTTTCATACATAGCTCATACTACTTGTCTGGGATAGTTTTTTTTTCATATCAACATTATTCTTTCATTTATCGAAATGGCTAAGTAATAATAGCCGCCCGGGTCGATCGATCAAGTTAAGCTACGCTTGCCGCGGTCGGTCCGTGGATGGATGGCCATCTTTATATAACGAGACCCCTCCGTGGCTTGGATAGCAGGTTAAGCCGTTGGCTGTCATTCATGAATCTTTGACAGTCATTACGGGTCGTCAGAAGCCCGAAGGTCTGATAACCAGTTTTACTAAGGGGTATTGTGTTACCCAGTAACTGGGTTGTGGAGGTCAGATAGGCATGTAAACTGTAGTCTTTTAAACTGAAAGCCGACCCAAAATAGTTGGTTAAGGCTAAGCAGATTTAATGAAATACAATATGACACCCTACAGCGAAAAATAAATTAATATTTTTCTATTCCAAAAAAAATATATATATACACACATCAAAAGTGTCTAGGGATCAACATATATTTTTGCAATAACTTTTCTCCTGATTGATATTAATTAAAATTTTCTTTAAGGATTCATCAAATAAAGTGTTTTCGTTTGTCACAGTAACGATAAACCAAGTCACCTTTGCATTAATAAAGAAATTTGCCATTTTCCTAATAAAGGGATTTTTGACATTTGAACCACTAACACAAAAGTTCGAAAAAAAGACTGAAATAACAGTTTTCTCTAAAATTTTATTGGGTAACTTAAACAATTAATAATCCGTGTTTCTACCGCGAACACTAACAACACAAGAACATCGGTTTGGCATACTCAAAATGAGTTCATCCAAATCACGCTGTGGAATGGCCGCCCATGTTCGTTGCAACAACAAAAAAAGGTCTTTTTGCGACTGGATACCCTCCATATTCGGCAGAGCTCTTCTCTGTAGCATATCCCATGCATGCTCAATCGGGTTCAAGTCTGGCGACTGAGCAGGCCAGGGCAGGACATTGATGTTAGCTGTGGCGAGAGTCTGTCTTACAACTCTTGCGGTGTGCGGTCGTGCATTATCATGCATTAACTGAAATAAGGGACCGATTTGCACTTGTAGAGGAACGATGACGTCTGATACAATCGTCTCAGCATAAATTTGAGCGTTGAGATTGCCTCTGATCCAAATCAACTCAGTTCTTCCGCCGATCCAAATACCCGCCCATACCATGATGGTTCCACCACTATAAGGATGGACTTCCTGGCAGGATTTTAATCGCTGTTGGCGTCCAGGGGTTCTCCAGTGTCGTATACGTCTTGTATCCGGTCTCATACCAAAACGAGACTCATCAGAAAAGCACACGAAACGCCATTGTTCTTCTGCCCAATTTCTGTGTTCAAGAGCCCATTGATATCGAATCCTACGATTGTGCATTGCTATAGGTGGTACCCGTAGCGGTCTTCGGGAATGAAGGTTCACTTCATGCAAGCGGTTTCTGACTGTTTGGTCGCTAATTAAGTTCCCTGAAGAGTGATGAAGCCTCACGGCTAACATCATGGCGGTTATTGTTGGAGCTCTTCGAGTTAAGATTTGAATGTATCGGTCTTGTCTCCGTGTGGTGCAGCGATACCGTCCTCCATGGCGCTCAGCCACGGTACCAGTGCTTCGGTAACGTGTCCAAAGTCGACTGATAACACTCTGACTTGTATTCAGAGCTAAAGCCACAGTACGTTGCCGGGAACCAGCTTCTATCATTCCCACGGCTCTGAGCATTTCTTCCCTGCTTAAATGACGTCGCCGCTCCATAATAACGTTGGTTTTAATCAGTAGTAGGGAAACAGTAGCACTAATAATGTCTTCAATGCGTTGTATGTTTTTATAGGGAAAATATTGACAGCTGATTTTCATCTTTTACTCGAATTTGATTCACAGTTCCTGATTCAAACTATGAAATGCACCAAAAAGGATCCATATAAATTTATAAAATCATAAATTTATTACAAAACCACATCTCAATCTCAAGAAATCCGCATAAAAATGCTTGATCCCTAGACACTTTTGATGTGTGTATATTTATTTGTGCTTATATTTATATGTAGGTATATGTTGTATTCTTAGTTTTAATAGGTTTATGCGTATTTTTATATTTAGTATATTTATTCCTCAATTTTCATGATTGCACCTGCCACTGTTTGTCTCTGCATCACCCAAAGGTTGACTGGTAGAGAATGACTATGGCATTAAGTCCGCCTCTGTACATTTACGTGCTTAAAGTATTAAATAAATAAATAATTTTATACAAAATGTTTCCCTTTTCTCAGAGTTTGGAATAAAAAGAAACGTACACAAAATAAATAAAAATCACTTTATTGATAATTTAATACTTTGAGCGCCATCCATCCCAATTAATGCCCTCTAATAACTAAATTAAAAGAAGACATAATAAATACCTGAAAAGCTGCCAAAGACATCATCAACGAAAAAGTAGAACTTATTTCATTAAAAACATTTTCGGCCGATACGTTCCATTCGGAAACGGTCCTAATTACTTAGACGTTCCTAACTGCTGATTTCAGACACAAAACCGATAGATACAGAAGGTCGGCTCTCTATTAAGAGTGAAAACCGGTTCATATACACCTAGACGACCTGTACGGACCGGTCGACCTAGAACTTTACGGAGGTCGAAATCCTCCAATTTAAAACAGCACGCCCCGCCACTAAAACATTTGAAATGTGTGTGCAACAAGCAGAAGTGTAGAGTTGTAGGTCGTAGGTTCGAACTCTGACAGGCGATTTACTTAGTGTAAATTATTTCATCACCGCTGCTCTCAAAACGGCGAAGGAAAACTTCGTGAGGAAACGGGCATGATCCAAAAACATGTGACATCTACCAACCCGCACTGGGCTCTCGTGGTGGACTACGGCCCACTACCACTCACCGAGAGGAGGCATGTATCCCAGCAGTGGGAACATTAAGGGCTGCTTTTATACATGCAACAAACAGCGAAGGGGCGTGCAGTTAAGACTGCGCCGACCGCACAGTGGCGCCCTCATCGTTTGTTTGGTTATTTCATACAATTTATAATGAAAATGCAAAAAATAAGCACGTTAAGTTGTGCTTCACATGATTACACGTTAATATTATTAGAAGCGGTAGTTTTATATTGTTTAGTTTTATCATAATCCTTAAAACGGAATATAGTGGCCACTGTTATCCGTTTTAAGGATTATAATAAAACTAAACAATATAAAACTACCGTTTCTAATAATATTAACGTATAATCTTGTGAAGCACAACTTAACGTGCTTATTTTCTGCATTTTCATTCTAAATTGTATGAAATAACCAAACAAACGATGAGGGTGCCACTGTACGGTCGGCACAGTCTTAAAGTACAATAAATTAAACATCTCTATCAAACTGTCTTTAACAGATTCAAGTCGCGAGTATGTTTGCACTCTTTGTATGTGAAGTGTGTCCATGTGTACGTGAATTTTCGCTCGTTAAATGGAGCTGACCTACTGTAACTATCTATTTTGTATTCCATTGCAGACTAATTGGATGCCCGTTAATTAGTTCTTGAAATCTCCGTAACAGACTCGTTCCTCAGTGCTAATTAGAATAACAGCTACATCGCCAATTAAATGAGAATACCATAAATTGTTTTCGTTTGTATTTATACAGTAGTCTAGGTTAGCTCACCTTTGATCTTAAGTTATGTCACCTAAGCACGCGACTGTTGGCTTTTGTTGTGTAACCATATTAAGAGAGACTGGCCGTAAACCTAGCTATTATCTGGACGACCTTTGAAAGGTTAAGCAAAGGTTAGACTTAGTTAGTGACATTTAATTTCCTTATTAAGTACAGACAGTATTAGGACAAAAGTAAGGATCACGTAATAAGTAGGAAGATGTTTCGCAATTTGGACTCATAAGCACCACATTTTCTCATAGTTTATACAGGCTCAATTTAAATTAGCTAGCGAGACTTCGCAGCGTGATGGATATCGGTAACTAAGCACGACAAAACAAAAAATAAGTTAGTTTGATGACATTTTTTGTTCGGTCATTGGCTGAAGTTAGTGTATTGACTTGAAACATCAGTTTTTTAATGTATACTTCACAGAGGTATCGATATCTTAATACTATAAAAACAAAAGAAAACATATTTTCTCAACTCATACTTCAAGTAACAACACTCCCAGTGGTCGATAACCACTAAAAAAAACATGAACATTTTATATTTTAATTTTATGGTACCTATGTATTTAGATATCGATACCCATCACGTCTGCAGAGTTTCGCTAGCTAATTTAATTTGACCCTGTTTTGTATAGAACATGATGAATCGATAAGAAATATGAAGTACTGGGCAGTGTGTTCCAACAATGATACAGACTGTAGTCATACTTAAAATAATAAACATAGAGAATTAGCATAATAAGATGCTACCCAAATCAGCTGGAAATATATTTCTCACATTTTCAAACAACGAGGTCCTACAGGAAGCTCTCGGAATAAAACTATCTCAGTTAGGAAATTACGTAATTCTGCAGAGGAGCAAACTTTGGAAGCATTATGGTCACGTATTTTCTAGAACTCCGTGGAACAAACTTGAGTTTCCAGGACATCTGGCACTTTGTAATTGATATGCCAACTTTGAGTGATTAAAACGAACACCTTTTCTATTATTTTGGTTTTAACACGTTTTTTAGGTGTTTATCGGTTAGATAGGTTCGCTTGCTAATAAAAAACTGTTCGTGGAGGAAATTGGATTCCAGCTTTCATTTTGTTTTAATGGACATAATAAAATTGTGGGCAAATTCAGATTCAAAGTTATATACAATACTTCCACAGACACATAACCTACCTGAGAGGAGCTTGTGGCTAAATAACAATAGCCGCACTGGTCGATCGATCAGGTTAAGCTACGCTTGCTGCGGTTGTTCCGTGGATGGGTGACCATATGTATGTACATAAAAAGATCCCTCCATGCCTAGGAAAGTACGTTAAGCCGTTGGTCCCGGTTATCATTCGTGGATCAACCAGTCTTACCAAGGGATATCGTATTACCCAGTAACTGGCTTGAGATTAGATAGTCAGTAGCTCCATGTAAAATACTGGTATTTAGCTGCATCTGGTAAGACGGGAAGCTGACCCCAACATAATTGGGAAAAGGCTAGGCAGATGATACACATAACCTACCTATTCTACTTTGCCTAAGAAATTAGCCAAAGATCCGAGTGGAAAATAACGTCCAATTTAGCAAGAGTCCTTAAAATAATTACATAACTATCCAACTAGACCGTAAAGAATACTTCAAACATACTCCATATATTAGTCTTACGTCCGCTTTAAACTCGGTCACAGGTGGCGCCACTTTCCTCTATTCTCAGAGCTTTACACTCGCGTTTAATTTCATTACGAATGCGTGCTTCCTCTTCAGTTAGTTCCACTAATTTTCTGAGCTCTGTGTGCAACCCACGTCTGACCACGAGCGCTGAGTGATTTTAAATATGCATTTTTATATACATTTTCCAACGAAAATTTAAGGGATGAATTCGTTTGGTTTGCTAAAAACTTGTACTTAGAGTTTGAAGCTATAATTTGAAAGTTTGAAGCTATAATTTTTTTTTTTTAAACGTTGCCCCACACTAAGAATTACTCCTGTATCGTGGGTGCGCTTACAAACATTTAAACTCACGTACACAAACAGCCAGACCCGGAACAACTACTTGTAGGTCATACAAATATTTGTTCCGTGCGGGAATCGAACCCGCGACACGCTGCGCAGCAGTCAAACGCTTAACCAGTGCGCCAACCGTGCCGTCATAGTAGACCTATATAGTACCAGAATTTTTTCTATGGTCACCTAGTATGTAATTAAGCCATTAACAGTTTATTAGTCGATTTGCATGAATAATTTACGCGCCAGAAAGCGAATCGTCACTTCTAAATAATGTTATTTTTTAAATGCGATTCGCACGAAGTTAATTTATTTATAAGTCGATAACTCCAAAAATATGTATTAGGAAATGGAAAAAGATTTTCTGTAATGGGCGATCATTATGAAACAAAAAATACACATTATGAAATTGGCACGTTTTGAATTTGCAGTAAAGTAAATTCGAACCGACTAATAAGCCTCAGAAACATTATGACATCAGTAGATAAATTCAGTATTAATGACTTGTCATTCCTTATTATAAACTTTATTCAGATTCTTGTCTCAATTACTGCATTAACACTTATTATAACTCAGTCTAACCCATTTAGAAACATAAGCGTGGCATTAAACATACAGCTGTACGTTTAGGTCAATCAAAACGCTACTATTGGCTGTATTCCAAAACAGTTTAACAGTAAAACAATGACAGCACGACACGTAAAAAACTTCGTGATGGGGAACACGATGCGGAAATGTTGACAGGAGGCACAAGACAACTGTCGTCACCGAGGGGCTTGTGGTTGTAGATAATGCTGCCGATGCGGGCTCAATTTGTATAGGGTATTTTATGGACGTGTTTGATAAGTATAGTATATATAATATGGTGGTTAAGTATAGTAGCTGGATTATGTAATTTACCTGAGGGCTTTCATAGTTCGACAACCACTTTCAATAGGATTGACTTAAGGTTTTCTGTAGCTCATGTCAATCATTTTATATTTTTTCCATGATCTTTATCGCTGATAATAATCCTAATAATAATAGCCAATACGTCTATGTTGATGATAATAATAGTTGGACCACTCTACCTGGTCACTATCTTAACAGCTTTTGGATGAAGAAGACCTAACGTTTCATTGACAAGATAATTTTTAGATCTTGTCTTAAATGCTTTATTGGTATTGGATATATCTAGACTGTAAAGTTGTTTACTGGTAAAGTGTCATTGCTCGTATATAGTTGGTAGTATCGTTTTTATCTACTCTTTCTATCGTGTCTTGAATGAATCTACTGTCAGACCCTCTCTGTTTGCTCTATTCTTCAGTCTTAAGTTAATGACCTACGCTTTCCTCACATATATCACTAACCAATCCTTTCACACCTCCTAACTGCTTATTTAGTGCATCTGTTATGTAAATGTATGTTTAACTACACCAAATGTTAGGCGCAGTTACCGCATGAAATAGTTCACTCACCACATCGCTGGCGCATTCAATGCGTAAAGTTCTTACGTGGTCTAATAATAATCTCGTTGAGGTTTTTATTGCCTTTCTGACATTTCTGTTGCATTCAATTGTTTGTGTTATCCGCATATTGAAATGATTGGTCTGTTATGGTGGTTAACGATATAATATCTTTTACTTCCACCTGTCTCTTGTGTATAGGTAACATTAGCGTCTATTAGAACTCATTTCTGTTGGCTATGGATTGTTAACCGTATGATTGGGTTATTGTTATAAGATTGCCTGACTAGTTTTTGACTCAAACGGAGTCACGAGTTGAGCTCGTTACCTACATGCTCGAGTTGACGTGCCTATTTCGATTTCTATGCAATCAAAATATGATAAGGTTTCACCTTGTTGTGACATTTTAGCTCCCAGATAAACTTTTTTGAGTCGCGCTAAAGCTAGGGCTTCCTAGGAAAGCGGTTCTGTCGAATTATAACATTTGCCATTTTCACCAGTATTTGACATTATGGCATTAAAAATGCTCTGTATTTAGACAGCCGTTATTATGTGACGTTCACCGCTTTCTTAGAAAACCAAAACTTTAGTAAGTTTTTGTGTAAGTGTAGTGCTTAGCACGATTTCGGCCAAAGTCAATCCCATTCCTATTTTGATTATATCGTACAAATTGCAATTATTCCGGTCAAAACCCCTAATATGGTTCACTAGTAGGTAAACACCCAAATCGCCAATTTTGTTTTTTTTTTGTCATATAAAACAAACATACTAACATTTATCGGGCTCAATAAGTCTGCAAACATTATTATTGAACCTATGTCATATTATTGAAAGGCCTAAACTTCGGTAGCCGTATTTCCCACCTCTATATCAAACGGACAAATAACAATATTCAAGTACCTAACAAAATACGTTATCCTGTCACTTATAAAGTTAATTCAAGTCTACTGCTTTATGCGCTAACTACAAACGATTGGTTTATAATAAAGTCACGTTCATTTATTTCAATGACCATAACAGGGCTTCTCTTAAAATAACATTAAATTAACTTACCTTGTATTTGATTGAGTTATAAAGTATAAAATGCGGTCACGGTTTGAAGACCTTATAAGGGCATCAAATCACCTGTTAACAAATTACTAGTGGAAACTAAACAAGTCGTACAAATAAGTGATTCCTTAAGCAGCACGCAAGAGATTCTTTAAAAAGATTTATTCGCGATATTGTACACTTGTAACAAACATTCCAAGTACACTACTTAAGACATCCGCGAAGATTTATGCCTTGTACAAACTACGTAATACAGACCCATCTCTAGCCCTTATTACCTTCGAATAAAGTTTAATATCGTTGTAATAAATTAGTTAATACAACATATAACGATGCAGGCTTAGTTTTAATACGCTTACTTGGCTGCCGACATTGGTTACGTTGTCACTCCAAGATAAATGGCCCACAGACGCTTATATAAAGTGACAACTTTGTCACGAGCGCTTGAATTAATGGATGACAACTGGCGAAGTTCGACGGTTGAGCCACCGGTGTTAACATTGTTTTATTGTTAGTTTAAGTGATCGTTAAACTATAGGTATAATGACAGGTACGTGCAGTTAGGTAAATAGGTTTATGGGTTAACAGCCCGTTAAGTCGCTAATTAGTGTTTCTTTGAGATTAATTTTTTTATTTTAGCTCAGGTAATCCTAAAACAGCAATTTATTTTAGAAAATTATGACGAAAAAACATCTTAATATACGACCGAAGTTTTTATTTCTGCCTAGAATTTTTGTAGCTGGTTTTTATAGAAGAGAGGATTACTATGCAAATTATATTTTACTGAAATATTTCACTACAGTTTGGTCAGGGTTAGTGCCAGCCAATGTTTATTCAAACAGGTTTATAGACTACCTTTATACATAAATAACAAACAAACTTACCCTGGTCACAGAATAACTAATAGTCCCTGGTGAAGTAGGTAAAAGTAATACTTTGAAAGTATTTCTCAGGTTGTACTCAGTCTCATCAAAAGTATTTTCAGTTCAACAACTCCCTGAACTTTAGAATTCACAGAACCTTGAAAATCTGTAGGACTTTTCCATTTACTGAACCTAGCTCAACTAAAGATTTTTTATTACTTACCTTTTAGTGCTCCACTTCAGGACAAATGGGAAAGGTCTATTATAATAAAAAAAAACATTGTTGAAAAACTAACCTTAGTAGATAAATATAGAAAAAAACCGACCTAGAGCTAATCGGTGGAGTTTCTCGCCCATTCTTCTCCATACGAACCTACCTTTTTGAAGGGGCGACTAGAATCAATTCTATTTTATTGTAAATTTAGACGATCAAAGGCGCTTTTTTTCAGACGATCAAAAGCATTTATTTGAAATAGGCACCTATTTCAAATAAATGTTTTGATTTTGAATCAGGTCAAAGCAAACTAGATTGTACTTAATACATCTAAATGACAATGGTCTCTAAGAAAAAAAAAATATCTGCGTGATTCAACTAACTAAAAATTTGTATTTGATATTTTTTTCATTTAAGTTCGAAACCTTAACTTTAAGCTCAAAAGCTGATTACAGAAGCCGAAAAAAATAGCCCCACTTGACACGCGACGCCAACGGTCCACTCCCAACGTGTCAAGTTACAGTATACATCGACAAAACTTGATGGATCGCGTTTTACTACCACTATTAACCTCTCCACCATAATTGACTCTTACTCGCAACTTACTGTTACGCTGTAATGGACACTTAATTTTAGATTATAACCTGTTATAATGCTGTAAGGGTTCGAGTAGACAATTAACACTTTATTGGTGAACGTGTCGTGTCGTGACTGATTTTAGATCGAATCAGATGGATAATATAACTTTTTCTTCTTACTTTTTCTTCGATGGCAGTAAGTTTAAACATCTTTGGTCCAAAGTTCAGCTGCGCGAACTCCGCTCACTGACGTAGTTATAAGAATATCAAGTGCTCAGAAGACAGGGCATGCAACGCAAGATGGAAGGTGGGTCATTGTGGCCGCTTTAGAAGGGTTTTACACAGGTGGTTAATTGAGAATCCCTTCTATACTATAACAGAATTCCTTTAATTTAAATTTAAATGATCTAATTGTACCTATACCAAGCATGTCATTATGTTATGATTGAAATGTTAAGCTACTATTATACAACCACTGTAAGAACTTTTGTAACCATATTTATCTGCAAATAAATCATTGACTTTGTATGTGGTGAGATATCGCAAACGCAATTGAGATCTGAGAGGTCCATGAACTATGGATTGTATAACTACTGTCTTTGCTCAAAGTCTCTTTAGAGATATCCAAGTCAGCCACGGTAACGCGTGCCCAGGTGGTAGGCTCTTAATGCTCTTAGATGGTTCGATAAAAAGCTATAAGAACTGTTGATCATTGAATGCGGACCTTTTACTTCTTGTTTGCTAAACGTCACGTCTTCTTCGCATTTTCATAAAGAACATAATATAATTGATGATGGATTGCAATATTATCCTGCTTTCGAAGTTCTGTTTGTTGTTTTTCAAAATTATGAAAAAGAGAAAATGTGTGTCGCATACCCAGTTCATTCGACTTCCATAGGAAGACCAGTAGATTTATTCCATATAACTTTAATATACACTAAATGAGGCTATTTTGAGTCTCATTTAGTCTAAATGATAGTTTCAGAATCATCTTAAATTATTAGATAGACCTGCAAATTACACGAGGTATTTTGAAATAAATATGGATATAGCGAAAGTTACCCCTACATTTTGCTATATATCAGCTAGCAGCGTACCCATAGTACATAGGTACTCTGATGTTGGCATCAGAGTACCTATGTACTATCCTTTTGAGAAATACAGGCGCTAGGCGTGAAGTTATGTTATGGATATAGAGTCTTTGACAGATGCATTAAGAACTCACTTAATCACGAACTTATTACTGATTCACAAGTTCTTACACATCGATTAACTGTAAATCGACCTAAATATCGGATAAGCCATCGTGTTTACTTAACAAAAATTTTTAGTTAATATATTTATGAATGCGGTAGGTAAACGATCTTGTGTTGGACAAATTGCATGGTTGATAATTTAACTGTTGACTGTGAGAGGCTTTTTTACTTATCTTTATGTTGTCATCGCGTTTTTTCGATGTTTAGTGAGATTTATGTTTGGAAGTAATGTTTTTTATAGTAGTAAATTATTGAATCAAGGTTAATTGTTAGAATGACTGGCTTTCTTAAAGTTGGGTATGATTTTTCGGTTAAAAAGGTTTGTTGGTTTGAATTTAGAAAAAAAAAAATGTTATTCGAATAAACGGTTTGGAAGGTTTCTGAAATAAGTTGTTAGGTAGTAAATTCTTTCCAATGGGGTAGGCAGTAACTATAGAACGCCACCTGCTACGATCCTTACTTAGAGCGGTTCTGCACTACATCCGATCCGAATCTGAAAAATGTCGGTCCGAAGTGACCATAGTCCTATTTGTATGAGGGGTTGCGCACTAGATCCGAATTTTATCCGTCAGAATTCAGAACATTCCCAATTCGGATTGAAGTCGGATCTTTAATTCGGATTCGTATCGGATGTAGTGAGGAACCGCTCTAAGTAAGGATCGTAGCAGGTGGCGTTCTGTAGTTACTTCCTATAATAATACTACACTAAGACTACGGTCACTTCGGACCGGCATTTCTCGGATTCGGACCGGTTGTAGTGTTGAACCGCCCTTACTCCTTTTGCATCGTTTACGTTCATTACAGTCATACACACGCCGGTTGCGAGTAATTAGGTTCTACGCACCTGACTTTTCTTAAGAATATCACCAATAAGGTCACTAGATTATGACCTCCTAGGACGTCCCTCGGCGTTTCCACTCACATCTGCCTTGTAAATACTATAAATATTATATTTTTATTTACTAGCCTATATCGTGTACCACTCCTGGGTAAAGGCCGGGCCGGGCTGGGCTGGCTGGGTATATATTTTTTTTGTTTTTATTATATATTTTATGCTGTCATTAGAATTAATTATCTTTTTGTTTGCACGTGTTTCTGAGACAAATAAACCTATTTTTCTTTCTTTTCTTTCTTTCTCTTTCCAAACCTCTCTGTCTTGTGCAAAACTTTTCTATAAATTAGAATGTTAATTTTATATTAACCCCCCTTATTAATAAACGTTGTATAGCGTCTGTATCACAGATATAGATACACTTAGATAATGCAAGAGCAACTACTTCGCGTGCCAAAATCACACCAACTTACCTACGTACAAAAATCGTAAGCCGCCACTTTCGCGCTCAGTCCTGTGTACTGCTGGCTGGGTGAGCGTGAGTGAGAAAGAGCGTTTGTGATGTCATAGTAGGTAGTCATAAAATGGCACGCTTGGTTTTCATATAGATCGTTATACTTGCGTTACCTAGGTCTGTATAGTTACACAACGCCTTGTTTTCTTGTTTCAAAAGTCAAATTACTAACGACTGAAACTATTTATCTGATATAATACGTTAAGGTTGCCTGGAAGAGATCGCAGAAAGCGAAAAGGCCGCCCATTGTATGTTTTGTAGTAATAATTGTTTTTTTTTTAAAGTATTTTCTGGTGTACAATAAAGTATATATAAATAAATTAATAATAAATAAATTAGTAAGAGGGTAAGTATCTAGAACGATTCGGTTCCCTACAAAATGGTTGAGCTGGATGGTGCTGATCCACGCGTCATGTTCGTGAACGGGCGCCGTCGGTTGAGACTGGTCATCTCAAACTTATTTATAAAACTTATATTTTGAATTGTTTCTTAATTTGTGTTTTTTTTTACATTGTTCTCACTATATGAAGCAACAATAATCATATACCCAGGATTTTGTAATACCTTGATTTAAAAGAGTGTCCTTGGACTTTCTTGGCCGTTCTTCCCCTTAGAGATCTACGTTTTGGAATCGACAACTAGTTTCAACTTTCTGACTAACTGACCGAGTATTTAATTTTAAAAATTCAAAAGTGCACCTATATGGTTTAATTGAAATAGATGCTTTGACTTTGAATTTGAATTCTTAAGATACTATCTCTATATCTACACTAATTAGGTACCTACGAAGTTTATGTTAAGTAAATAACTATAAACATTCAAAACACGGAACTCTCACTTACAGGTCAAAGGGGTCGTAAGTGCTATTTCAAGTGTTAGGCAATGTTTAATTGCCGATATTGCAGACATTGCAGAAGTGTTGCCAGCAAGCATTTTCAAAAGGATATTGAAAGGAGTACATAGATACATGAACTCACGCCTTTTTGCCATGGGTGTAGGCAGAAAATACAGAACGCCACCTGCTACGATGCTTACCAACAAACTCCTTTTGCTTCGTTTACGTTGATACAGTACAGTACAGGAACAGGTTAAATTATACAATACTAGCGGCCTGTCCCGGCTTCGCACGGGTGGACATTTATTTTTAAACATTTTATTTTTTTCTTGGAATTAAAATGGTCTATATTAATCAGTGATAATGTAGCATCAAATGGTGAAAGAATTTTTAAAATCGGTCCAGTACTTTTTGAGCCAATTCGTTACAAACATACATACAAATCTTTCCTCTTTATAATATTAGTATAGATAACGGAATATTGGCAAATAAAATGACTAACGAGCCCAATTAAACATATATATTTTTATCTATTTATTATAATTATTAGTACACTATGTTCAGCTAGGATCACAGAAGTATTTCTGCGTAAGAACACTTACCCGATTTACGGTGGGACGTCATTACGTCATTCGAGAGGTAGTTGCTGAAAATCAGCGCTGTTGACTTTATGTTTGTCTGAAGTCACAGCATTTTGCTGAGCAACGACCTGTTCTTGCACAGATGCGACGCACGGCTTAATTGTTTTTAATATTGGTTTGTTTGTTACAAAAGTAGTTATTTTTCCACTCTGTAATTTATTATTGGTATTTTGTTTTTGATTGTTGTTATTTTGTTGTCACTATGCCAGTGTCGCGCGGGCGCACCACGGAATTTCATACTGTCAATGGCAAGTGTCAACTGTCAACTAAGGCAAAGAGTATAACTAATGGACAAAATTGACAACATTTTTATGGTTAAGTACGAGCCTTTTGACAACATTGCTTAGATTATGATGTCGTTTCTTTTTAAATTTATTTTTTTTTTTATCTGTAATGTGCGTTTTGTTTGTGCAGAATAAACATTTTTTCTTTCTTTTTCTTTCTTCTTTCTAATTAATGAGGTAAGCACTTAAAAATGTAACAATTTAACACTTTTTCAATAGTATTTAAGTACTAACTTCTACCCGCTTCTTTCTTGTTTTAACAAAAAATAAATCCTATGACACTCGTCAATACGTAGCTTTTATTAGTGAAAGAATTTTCGAAATCGAATCAGCAGTTCCGAAAATTAACCCCACTCGTACATACAATCTCACAAATTTTACCGCTATCTTCGTAAAATCACGTACACTTAGTTGTAAATGCTACATTGCAGTGCAAGTTATGGGACTGCTCGTCTCGTCTCGCCTGTAGGCATATTAATGACCCATAACCCTGTTTGTCTTTCTCAACTCGCTCAAGCAGATCAGCTTGTGAACCATAATATTGTTTTGATTAAGCTCCCACGTTCATTTGGCAGTCGAAGTGTAGTTTAGGAGTTAGTTTGTCTTGTGAAAGTTTAATGTGATTGAGATGATTTGATTTTGCTTTTGATGTTTTGTAGTAGCTGTTTTTGTTAATACATAATACACTGGCCTTCGAGAAGGCCGGGCACAGTGCGGGTTGGTAGATGTCACATGTCTTCGATTTTTTGGTTGCACATGCCGGTTTCCTTACGATGTTTTGATTTTTGTTAATGTTCCTCCCATAGTCTCAACTATATCTATGGGGCTTTGGAAGCATTTTTTGATAGATGCCTACATCCAGTTAAATAGTCTTTGATGGTCCTGTCTTCCTATTTTTACCACTACCCGGGCCAAACTCTTCTACATAGTTGGGAGCTAATCAGTCAAGAACTGGTCCAAGTCTACAGGGACAATTTTTTTCATCCATTGGTTTTTTCATAAACTATAATCTACTAAAGAAAAGTTTTATTTACACACAATCAAATTAAATATAGAAATACCACGTTAGACTCCAAACCGCTAAATATAACTTTGACATAACCGATACCCTCTCTATACTTAGATAATCCTTGAAGATTGGTGATCCCTGACTACCCATAAACGCCACTTCCCGTAAAATCTCACGACCGCTGCTCCCCTTATCACACTCCGGTCCAATCATCAGAGATTACAAACCTTTAGTTACCTCGTAAAAGTTACATTTATTACATTCCGATTCTTCGTTCCAGCGTTATACTTATTCTATTGTTTGGCGTAGGCGTTTCGTGGGTAGACGTTTATCACCACTATTATTTCGAAGCTTACCTATAATTAATTACTTTTCAATCTTTTCTCTTTAATGTATTACATTATAAAATTAAATGTTCTTCCATTCATTTGTAATTTGATAGTTTGTTTGTGCTTTCTTAGTTTGTTTATCATTATTGTTTGTTTTATACAGTTTTGGTTAGTTTATGAAATTGATATTGTAGTTTGGATCAAAAATAGGTAGGCATATTAATTTTAATGTTTGTTTTGAAAAGTAATCTCCATAGATATGCAATCAAATAGATTGTGTGTTTTGTGTTAAACACAGAAACTAATTATTAACAACATTTTAGTATTCATCTCATGCTGGCTACATTCCCTCGACCTTTGAGGATTATTAAATTGGTTTGTGTACACACAAAACACTTCATAGTAAAAACACTGTAGACGTGATGGAAGTCAAACTTCTTAAAAAATAAAGAATAGAGAGAGAGATTTAGTATAAGAGTCAGCGAGGGAGCTATGATTCTCTTTCTTCTCTCTCATGTAACAAAATGTGCCTAAATGTGACGCGTCCTTGAATGTCACTCTCAATTCTCGTTCAGTTATCGAATCGCCGCCTAATAAGTTTCATTTTAGAAAAACATGGAAACAGCACCTAAAGCATGAAGGTACATCTCTGCGAAGGTTCCAAGCGGATTTGTCGAAAAAAAAAATAATATTACAAAGAATTAGGTACATTTAACTTAATCCTACGATATAAAATATCATACAATTTATATCAAACACATTGTATGTATCCCAGCCGGCCCGATCCAAAGCAAATGATAAAGTTCTACCTAATTCTAATCCGAATAGTATCGTTACGGTCGTAAAATTGTAAATGTGAATCGTTTCCTGCTATTTGTTAGCGATTTAGAGTTCTAACATTAGTAATGATTGTATAATTTAGTTTTATTTTGTTTCCAATTTTGTATTCCGGATTGATGTAATTTGGACTTACGATCTTTTCACCTTTAATCTTTGTGTTTGTGGAGTTTGTTATGACTTATTTTAGTCGGACCGTAATGTTCCGATTAAAATAAGTCAGAGCTTTTTTATGGCTTAACAAATGAAAAGACATAACAAAGGAGCTGCAAAATGCCTGGAAGAGCTATTGGGCCATGAGAGATCTAATGAAGGGTGACTTTCCTTTGTCTCTAAGCGAATATTCATTGACGTGTGCTAACTTCCCATCCTCACATAATAATATGGTGGTCAAATATGGTCTTTGACAAATCAGCAGAGGTCCACGCTCGAGATTGGCTAGAGGGCTATGAAACGGAGTATTCTGGGTATCAAACTAACAGACCGGGTTAGGAATACGACCATCCGTTCCATCACAAAGCTAACTCATAGCTAATACTGAAAGCTGCCACGCTAAAACAGAATTTGGCAGGACACATCTGCCGCATGTCAGACGACCAATGGGCCATACTTACGACCCAATGGGGTCCCTCTTAGTGGCTCAAGTGACATCGCGGTAGGCCCAGACGGAGATGGTGGGATGAGCTGGACTCCTTCAACAAGAACTGATCCTTAGAAGTTTTAAACAGATAGTGACGTGGAAAGAGAGTAAGGATCCTTGGCCTGCAGTGGGACATCATCGGCTTATAAGAATAAATGAAAATTTGTTAAGGTTCCACCACCACCATTAAGTGATACAGAAATCTACGATTTAGATCAAAGTATAGACCCGAAACTGTCAAAATATAACGAAATTTGACAGATTGTAGTAGCTTGATGTGCTGGCGTCTACGTCTGTACTTCAATCGATCTGCCTAGCCTTTTCCTATGTATGTTGGGGTAGACTTCCAGACTAACCAGATACAGCGGAATACCAGTATTTTCAAAGTAGGTACCTACTTACTGCACTGCAGTAAATCACCATAGGACTGTTCAGAAAATAAATAGATCCAAATCTATTTATTTTTGCTTGTCTTTTTACTATGAATTTGGATATCAATTTGTGCTGTCCCTTTTGCAACGATCATTCAATACACCAATACACACGCTGCATATATGTACATCAAACGTGTAGGCGGCCACTGACTGTGAGAATGTATGAAAAATAAAGGACAGCAGCTGAAATAGTTTTCTTTTTCATAGACTTTGAACTAGACGCTTAGAGTCGGCGGCCGACTATATGTTTTGGTGTGAACGTGGCCTTAAACTCGATGAGCCATAGGTATTTACGGCCAGGTAGGCACTGTATCTGATTACAGCATCGGGCTGTTTATGAATCAATCAACGTATTCACTTACGTTTTACAACTATGATTCACTTACTGATTGATTGATTCCTATCAAATAACTCAATGCCAAGGAAGTGGTATGGTTGTTTTGATACAAAAGCTATGGGTCGCCAAGTGGTCGTCACATCGAAACGATTCTAATTGAATCGTTTCGATGTAACGACAACTTTTATTTACCGACAACCATTATTTATTATACCGTACCTACAGGGTGTAATTTCAATCACCGAATCAGCTGTTCCATACATTTATGTTCGTATAACTCGTCAAAATGTAGGGAACAGCAGATTTTTTTTACGCGATTTCAGGTTTGGTCCCATAGTAAAAGCTGTTCATAATTATGAGTACAATGACCCCTTAAGAGGATAACGGTGATTAAAATTATACCCAGTATTGACACAAGATATTATGTAATAAAATTATTTTCATTTGTCGAAGTATTTCTTTTTATCTGATTAGCATAAATCTATCGTAAAACATACTAGTTTTTAAACCTAGAATAACATTCATTCATTACAATATCATTATTTCATCTCCAAAACTATTAAGCAATGCTTTTAAGTCAATTGAGTGCCCAAAATTGTCTACTCACTTCCTACGCCTTACAGATAAACCAATTAATTTATAGGAATCAATCAACCAAATTACTAGAGGGGATAATTTAATCGATACTATAGAGTACTTCCTTTGTCCCAAGCTGATTCAACATTATTCATGTACCGGTAATTATTAATTACCACTAGAATGCCCTAAGCGTCAGGCTCGTCACATAGTTCTGTTTAAGGCTGCCTGTTCATTGATACGGAGCGAGCAATTGGAGAAGTGCGAGGGAGCTACAGAGCAGTGTAGCAGTGTCCCTGTCTTTTGAAACGGAGCGGCACGAAGGCAAGGTGCAAGAGCCATTGAGTGGTTACAGCTCTAGATAATTCATTCGGTAGAAATGTATGAAACTAAATCTCCGCTCCATTATAGTCTTGTCCACTGAAGCAGAGTGGAGCGGAGACGCTTTAGTAGAATCCTAATGGTTGGGCTTACCGAACCAAACCCATAGGGTTCCATTAGAGAGATTCCAAGAATGGCAAGTGTGGCACAAGAGTGGAGGTGCCTCGAACTACAAGTCATCGCAATAGATACATAAACCTGTTGTTTGTTTTATAAAATCACTTCTCCTCTCCTCTCTGCTTTGCTGAATCTGCCTTGCCTTTTCCCAACCACGTTCGGGTTGGCTACCAGTCTAACCGGATGCAGCTGAATACCAGCATTTTACATGGAACGACTGCTGACCTCCACAATCCATTTATTGGGCAACACGATACCCCTGGGTGAGATTATCTGACTTGTGCTTCTGCCCATACGTAACACCTGTCAAAGATCTACGAATGACAGCTGGGATCAACGGCTTAACATACTTTCCGAGGCACAGCAGCGCTTCTCAATATGTAATGGATGGTCACCTATAGACTGCAACCCGACCGCAGCAAGCGTAGCCTAACCTTCGATCAACCCATGCAGCTGTTTTTATGTTTTTCTAACTAAATAGATAGATAGCTGTGCTGCTAGGGAGTTTGTTGCGCCACTTCTTCCCAGAGAAAAGACTAGGAAGTGATGAAGGGCGAGCGTTTTGGAGAACTGTCTTATTTAATTTTGACGTTCGAAAAGTTCTGATTCTCAGCCTAATTTGAATAAATGATGATAATCTGCACATTACGCTCCTCCGTTCCAATGGACAGGCAGCCTTACATTTCTGTTGGCTGAATTAATAAGTCGTACTCAGTCGTTCGGAAATTCTCGCTGATAACATGAGGGAATAGTACTAATTATACATTGTTGGTTTGCCTCGCCTATTTACGGTTGTAAATTCTGAAGCTATTTATTTATTAAAGGGGTTGGTTTATTACCGGTTCGATTTCCTGTTCCTGTAATTATGGCGGTTTTGTGGTTTTGCTTGGATAAAAACATCGATAATCCACTTAATTGAGGAGTTAATTCAATATTGATAAAATGTGGCTGAATATTTAATATTTTATATGATAGGTATTATTTTGACGTACCGCCTGTTTATGTTATTATTGTGTATGAATAGCATCGTTTAAACTACATAAGTATGGTTTGGTCACTTGGGTTGTTAATAAACTCACGGTTAGAATTTAATCGGGAGATTACTAACGACTAATGCATACTGGCCATAAAGGAAAATAATATGTACATTCATAAAATAATAATTAATTCATACCAATTCATTTTGTAAATAAGGTTTCAGTAGTACCTACTTGTCTAGCAAACCGTGAAAATAAAATATAATACTGTCGTAGCTATTCAGGTATTTATAGAACACATAAATTGTTGAAAGTAATTTATTGTAGATGTAAAAATTCGGAGTTATTTACTGAAAATAATATACCTGCCCGCTTCATAGTCGTATAATAAATAGTGGGGTTTCATTGTGCCGAGTTATTTGCTCAAAGTAAGCTTTAAAATAGCGCGATTGCATTTCGCGTCCACAGAGTGAAAACCACAATACACATCGAAACAGTCCGTGGATCGGTTGACCTAATTTGATTTCTACGAAAAACTATTATCTATGAAACTTTATGGGCTTATGTAAGTTTGTTTGATGAAGTGTCTTTATTGATATGGCTGGGTTTTCATGGAGGCGACCGTCAATTGTTTGGTTTTCATTTGTTTCATTAACGCGATTATCATAAATTAGCGAAAACTTCACAGTTTAGATAAGATTATTATTTTGTATAGTAGTGCTAGAATCTATTTGAACATCCACCCATCAAGGAATTGATAATTATTTGTTTATTTTCTCAGAAGCAGCCCGGAGCTTGGATTTGTGTCCGGCTGATCACAATAAGCTCGCCCCTGTTACATGGGACTTAAACTTAAACAAAGCTGAAGAAATGAGGGTTTACTAATATGTAGGAACACCTCTGCCTAACCCTTCGACGAATACAGGCGTGATGTTATGTGTTAATAATTATAATAACATCATATGTCAAATAGTTCTAGACCTACAGCTCAAATTATTAACGTCCAGTTTTTTCATCAATAGTAACAGCTAAAGTAACGTCATAAAAGTCAAAGTAACGGTTAAATTTGTTTCTTCACTATTTTAACTATTACTTGATTGAAGAAAAATATTTGTCGTTGTATCAGTAAAGATCAAGTAAAAGTCAATACTTTGACTGATTACTTTAGTTGTTGATGAAGAAACTGGCCGTTAGTGTGTCTCTAAAGTATTTCCTATATGTGATAATCGCGTTAATGAAACAAATGAAAACCAAACAATTGAAAGTCAATTGTTTGGTTTTCATTTGTTTCGCCTTCATGAAACCCAGTTATATCAATATAATTATACGCGTCATCAAATAATCTTACATAAGCGTTTTACATCAGAAGCACATATCCTGTGAATATGAAGGGCGGGCGTTTTGGGGGACTGCCTTTTGTAATTTTGACGTTCGAAAAGTGTTGATTCTCAGCCTAATTTGAATAAATGACTTTTGATTTGACTTGATTTAATGATTTATTCCGGTCTGATCCCCTAAGCCCCCCCTCCACCCCCCCCCTTGCATACCCCGCTAGATCTTCTTCTGTTTTAGACTTGTGTCTTATCCACATTATCTAGGTTACTCGTTTTGACGGGTAAGTACAGTCAAAAGAAATTAAATGTTTTGTGCATGACTGTGCTAAATACCGACCAAAATATGTAAACGTCAATTGTCGTTGGTCGTCAATCTATGGACAAACTGCCATTATATTCAAAAGTTGAAAGTCTAATAGCGCGTTTTTATGCATTCATAAAAGAGGTGCTTGTGTTAGTGACAACTGAGATTTTATGAAAGGCTGCACACAACAGACTTTTCGTAAGTTGAACGTAGCTGAATAATGTAAGGAAACACTGTCAATTTGTTGATGTATTCATTTGCTTGTTTTCTAACATATGTAGATGTAATAAATTAGTCAGTTGAAGTATATGATGGCTCTGTAAATTATGATACGGCTAGAAAGAGGTGACTATCGAGACAACAACTAATAGAGAAAATGGAAAAAAAAAACATGTTGCGACCCCAAATAAATAGGGATAAGGGCTAGATATTATAATATTTTTGATAAAGTAGTCGACTTTCGTATAATTACATAAACTATATTATTTTGTAGTGTAATACAGTAAGTTTTCATAAAAAAACCGGTCCCGTGCGAGTCGAACTCGCGCACCGAGGGTTCCGTACAAATTTATAGGTAGGTATGTATACAGTTTATCACGGAAAAAAAAAATGTTTTTTAATGTAACTATACATTTACGGTTTTCAAATTATTTCCTTTACTTGTGCTACATGACATTGCTTCTTGCCAAATTTCATGATTCTAGATAAACGCAAAGTACCCTACAGGTTTGATTCTGGAACATAAGTGTCCGTATCGTTTGATTGCGTTGAATTAGAAGTTTGATTTGGGATTGCAGCCTTGAGTATTTGATATATTTCAACTTGATAACTCCACGCGTTCCTGAGAAAAAGGGTCTTGACCGACGGACAGACATACGAATAACGAAATGATCTTATAAGGGTTCCGTTTTTCCTTTTGAAGTACGGAACCCTAAAAATGGCCCACTAATTACTCTCCTATATAGCGTCCCACTAAAATGAGTCGGTCGATATTGATGAATGAAGTGTCAAAAGTATAGCGTAGGAGTGGCACTCAATGTACCTATAGATTTTGGGAACACACTCTGTTAGTAGCGTTTGAGGGCAGCCTCATCAATTATGCTTAGTTTCCGTAGCATTGCAGTTCTCTGCGTTGTTTATGTATTAAAGTATCGGTAGTGATGATAGTACATATATTTCGACAGGTCTATTGGTAGTCGGTTATTGAGGTAATGCACTCTGAAATTGTGGGTTTCTTCATGAAATTTAACATTCAACAGTCTTTGAAAAATGCTATAATTTATGTTTTAGGCCACGCACTAATCACTAGTGCTCTAATAGGTTTTGTAACCCTCTGAATGTAACAGATATAATTATCAGAACGTAGTACTTATAGCATAACAAAGGCATAATCAGTGCCTACTGCTGGCCTCCTCTCGGTGAGAGGGAGTGGGTTGTAATTTACTATGCTAGCCCAGTGCGGGTTGGCAGATGTCACATCTCTTAGATTTTATTGGTTCTAGAACATGCAGGTTTCCTCACGATGTTTTCCGTTACCGTTTTGAGAGAAGCGGTGACGAAATAGTAGTTATAAGTTATTAACAATATAAAACCAAAGCTGGTGTTGTATCAATTTTTTCATAATTTTACCGAGTACCTATAAGTCTACACTATTCTTTCATCCGACAAAAGAAGATGGATTCCATATGGTCCAATCTGGATTACAAATACGATATACATCTCAAGTAACTCAACACCACATAAGCTACTAAAAACACATGTAAACGATATACTTTGTGTTCTTAAAAAAACCGTTCAAAGAAAAAAAAGGAATCCTTTTTTAATCTGTAACAATACACTTTTGGTAACCAAAGCGCGGCACGTTCTGTACGTATACAGCCGGAAACGCGCGACGCATAAATCATTGTGTGTGGCAACACCTTTATTGTGTGTTGTATCAATTATGGGGAGGACTCATTCGGAAATTTTATTGAGCATTAATGTGTCGGGAGCCTTAGAATCGTTCGTTTAGCCCGATACGTCATCGTAAATATTCCTTCGTAAATAATCCTCTGTGTCACGTATATGGAAGCGCACGTGATGGGCACGTGATTTTCCAAGAAACTTCATTAGAAGTAAAAGTAAAGCTGATTATAAATGTAATTAACATTTATAAATGTAATTAACATTTATAATCAGCCTATGATGTTCCCATTGCTAGGACACCAGCCTCCTCTAGGTGAGAGGGAGTGGACCGTAGTCCACCACGCGGGCTCAGTACGGATTGGTAGATGTCATATGTCTTTGATTTTTTGGTTCTAGGACATGCTGGTTTCCTCACGATGTTTTCCTTCACCGTTTTGAGAGCTGTGGTGATGAAATAATTTACACAAAGTTAAACGCCTGGGTTCGAACCACTGACCTACCACTGCGCCACGGATATCTAATGCACTGCGCTCATACATTGAGTAAGTTTAACTCTCGTCGGCACGATGGCGATGCGATTGGTTTTTCAGCAAGGGTCGGGAAACGGATTCCTACACTGTTAAGATATTTGTTTGACCCACAGATAGTTGTTCCTGTAGAAATACAAAATGCGTGATTATATAAACGTACAGTCAGCAAAGGATATAAGTATACAGGGTCGACAAATATAGTTGAAGTTTAGTAAAAAAACGATTGATGTTTTTCGATAAAATTTAATTAAATTAATAGAAAACAAACAGCTCATTTATCAAATTAAGTTTCATTCAAAAATATCAATCGGTTTCTTAACAAACTTCAACTATATTCGACGAACCTGCATACTTACCCATCTACTTTGCTGACTGTACATAAGAATATGGAAGAAATGTTTAATGTGTTATGATTTAAAAAAGCTCTTAATCATTTTGTCGACAGAATCAACTACTTATGTATGTTTCTAGAACTTTCAAATGACTGGGAATTCTAATTTCAAGTTATGACCTCGTGATCCTCAGACCATCACATGTAACAGCCGTTGGACAGTAGGTATATTCTCTCTTATAGACATGCAATGACAAGGTTTAATTTATTTCAATAAGCAGAAGGGCAATGAGATGTAAACTTTAATAACCCGAACACTTCTTCCGATCAGTCGTTATCGAACATTCTCGAAAATCAAAAAAACTTACATTATTGTAAGTTTTTTTTTTTCCTTGTGTATTATATTACTAAATGAATTTACTTTTTCATAAGGTATGATGGGGTTGATTTATCCTTATTGGACAAAAACCTCTAAAATAAAAAAAATAAAGATTAAAATAAAACACGGTTTTGTTTTAACCTTTCGCAGAGTATAGTCAATATCGTGAAGAAACTTTTGAGTATGAATGTGAATGGCTATAAAAGTAAATGGCTATAAAACCAAAAAAACGATGGACAGACAGTGTGAAAGATGATACGACACGAAAAAGGACTGTCTACTGAGATGGCAACTAATAGAGAAGTTTAGAAGAAAAGGCATGATGTCAAAATCAAAGACATTGCGATCAATTGTCATTTTATGTACGCAACGCAATCACCCTAATTTACCAAGGTTAGATCTTTCACCACTTTATTACTTATACAAACGACAATGAATACCACTTTGTAAAATCCTGAAAGAACAACAAACTCTCGTCGCAAACAATATCACAAAACATCCTCTATACTAGATCAACAACTGTGATTTGTCATACACTAAACGTTGCCAAGTATCCAACACTTTACGGTGGCGCATATCTCACAAATGAACGCATAAATGAATCATTCTAAGTCGGTGACTAGCGGTGCTGCTAGTAAATAGTCATGTGCTTAGACATTTGGATGATGTGTCAAGATATTTTATGCTTGTCCCTTTTTCGTGTAGCGTGATCCATGTCATCGTGGTTCACACGTTTACGTTGTGACGGGATCAGTAGAGCTACCTACAGCTTTCGGTGAAATGTTTTTCAAATTAATAAAATTGCGAAATAAAAAAAATGGTCTACAGATCTAAAGACTACAGGGCCTAAAAAGTCAAGCATGAAGCTACCCGAAACTGTCAAATTTTCCCAATCAACTTTGAACCTTATAAGTAGGTATTTTAGCGATAAAGTTGAAAATCTATTAAAAAAACTTGACAGATTGTACGAGTAGTAGCTTGATATGCTGGCGTCTGTACTTCAACTTGAAAGCAGGTTCTTTCTTTTTTCTTACAGATTACTATTACCATCTAGAATTTTAACTTCTTTTTGGTAATGCTTGAAGAGCAGCGGCATCGGCCGCGACTTCCGATTTGTAGGACGTAGGTTCGAACCCCGTCAGGCGCTTTACTTTGTGTAAATTATTTCATCAACATTACTCTCGCGTGAAGGAAAACATCGTGATGAAATCGGGATGTCCTAGAATCAAAAATTCGAAAGCATGTGACGTCTACCAATCCACACTTGGCCTGCGTGGTGGATTACGGCCCACTCCATTTCACCGAGAGAAGCCCTGTGTCCAAGCAGTTTGAGCATTATAGGCTGATTATGCTATGCTTATGCTAATACTTGAATTGAATATTCTAATTCGGTAATTCGCAGGGTAATCACTGGTTTATGTGTCAGTTAAGGAATTTTAAAGCATCCATTTGTAATAACTTTAAGTTTGACATTAAATTGAACTGTTTATCAATATTCCGGCGGCGGGACAAAAAAAACTATATATATGTATTTACATAACAAATATAGACACCCACACCTTTCTAAATCATTCTTATTCAATGATTTTTATCTTGTCTGTATTTATTTAGGTTCATGCTCATCATTATCGATAGTATCGATTACACACTTAGTATCGATAAATCAGACGAATGTGTATTCAAACAAACTCTATCGCTTCGATATTCTTAACACAACGGCGTAGAACCGATTACCGATTATAATCGAGTGAGCAGCAAAGAGGCGCTGATTGAAAAATTACCGACATGATTATCGAGGAGTGCGCATTAAATCATCCGATTGTAACCGAGCTTTATATCGATTGTAACTGATCAAACGATTTTGTTAGCTTTCTAATGTCATCGGAATTCGTATAGATTATGCAATACGTAATGAGTGTAATGAAACTACAAGGAATTTTAAGTGAGAAAGATAAAGTGATGGATTTAGTGAGCTACTTGATATGCAAGCGTGATAAGGTTTCTTCGATAATAATTAATATCACTGCGGGATGTGGCTCTAATAAGCTCGTCAGTGATCTCGGACTGTATCAGTCCCTAATGTTAGCTTAAGAATTGATGGCTGAAGTGGTTTGAGGAATTTACTGCAAGCATAACAAGTATAGTGATAAGATCATAGAAATATAACTCTTATATCTATGGATGAGAAGCTTTTAATTCTAAAAAATCTAAGATATGATGATGATATGATGACATAAAAGTTGAAGATCAAAGTAATAAGAATTGGATTAAAGGGCGGGTTATTATAAAACAGCTAATGGGTTTTACAATCACACAAGTCATCACGTAGTCTTTTCCCAACTGTGCTAGGGTCAACTTTCAGTCTAAACGGATGCAGCTGAATCATACAATTCTGCTATTTAACTACCTAGCTTCATACTTTTGACTGACCTACTCCTTGACAAGTCAAAAGTGCCTGTAAATGGTTTGATAGAAAAAGTGCTTTTGATTACGAGTTTGAGTCTGCTACAGAAAATTTTCGTATATTAGTTATTATAATAGAAAAGAATTAGAACCTGTATTTGGCTTTATGTCTCATATACAATTGTTATGCATCTCTTATAGCTGTTGGTTTTCCTGTAAATAAATAAATAAATAATCTATACCCTAATAGTGTAAACACTTTCAATCATAATCCGAAGGACTTTGAAGGATTTTTCAGTTTCATTTTCAGCGATGAGCACAAATATAATTCTTTTACGTATATTTACATATACATGTACCTAATATTATTTGAAATGTTTCATGTGTTTGAACAATTTTTCTGCTCAACAACTGTCAAAATGAAAGGTATTGCCATTGTTTGTGTTAAGCAATTATCACGTAGATTGTTTCTAAAGAGAAACCATAAAACGAAGAAAAACTATGGAGAATCAAGTTACTTGCCATATACAAAACGGTTAAAAGTATACTAAATATCGAACTTCCATTGCAGCAATTTATTTCTAAGCCCTAACGGTAGCTCTATGTTTCGTATACTCCATTAAGCAAGCCAAAAGCAATGAACGAAACGCAATGTAGTGAAGTCTCGAACCGATATCACGAAACGTTTCGCTCTATACAACATCCTTTAAATAAAAATTCCAATGGAATCTATGTGACTTCGTGGAATCTGCGATACACCTAGTATATTGGTATCGTTGCTGAAAATCCTTTCGCCTGTAGAGGAAAAGATTAGAAAGATGGCACATCTTTTTTAGAAAGTATTTAGGAAAAAGACTTTTGGTTGCGATCGTAGTGTTTTGCAGTTGCACGTTTTTCTCAATTAGTTTTTGCACGTAGGTACTACCTAAGAACATTAAAACTAAAATTATAAAAATAAAAAATGCACTGAACCAAAAATTAAATTTTGCATGTTACTTTTTTATTATGATTTTATTTAAGTATAAGTATGTAAAGACGCCAGCACATCAAGCTACTACAATCAGACAAATCTCTTTAATAGATTTTCAACTTTATCACTAAAGTATTAAGTTCAAAGTTGATTTAGGAAATTTAACAGTTTCATGTAGCTGGCGTCTGTACGTATGCTACAAACATTTTCAAAAAAAAAAATTGTAAATGGGAAGTAGAACATTTATACTACCTAAGTAATATGTTTGTTGCAAAATGGTTGCCTTTTATCGAAATGCCATAAAATTATAATGTGTTATTTAAAAACTTGGTTATAGTACAACTGGACTGTTACAATAACTCAGTCTACCATTGATCACAGACAGGCTAAATACAAACGATTCAAAAATACTGGGGTACTACGTCTCAACGATGGACAAGGACGCCTACCACCACCTCTTTAGCAGTATTATTTTAATCTTACTTCAGTGTGGGAAAGAGATGGAGCAATACAGGACATGGAGCTCTATCTCTTTCCCACACTGAAGTAAAATTAAAATAATACTGCTAAAGAGGTGGTAGTAGGCCCCAAGTTCATTTATTTATTTAACCATTTATAAATAGACAGGAAGAAAACAACAAAAAAATACGTACAAAGGTGATGCTTATTCCTTAAGAAATCTCTTCCAGTATACCTGCGATAGGAGAGCACATAAAAAGAGATGTAGACGGGTTTAAGAGTATAAGGGAAAACAAAATACATCAAATCAAAACAATACTCTAATTTAAATATAAACATACAATATAAGAATATACTTAAAAAAAGATATCACCAAAATGAGTGCCGCCAAATCATGACAGAGCGTCCAAATAATGACGTATGTCATTCAAACACCATCACTAGGGAAAACACGCCTGACAAAAAAACGAGGCAAATGAAACACGATCTTAGAACTTTTTTTTTACCTTATATTACATTTGTCACAAAAATTAAACCAGCCGTAAAATGACACGAACAATTATGAAGTAGGCCATTCGTTACAAAATCGACTTCTAAAACTAACCGCGGCTACCGTTTATTTTTTGAAAAATAAATAACAAGAAGCATCATTCGGTCGTGTGAAGTCGCTGTATCCGATTTCATTGCACACTAAAACAATCATAGCGTTACATGAAATCGTGTCAGTTATTTTTATTCGATATAAATAGATACGCAGTTGGGTTAACTAATGAATGAACGGAGTATTTGCAACATTGTAAAGGTTTTCGGGTTGATGATACTTTCGAAATACTTACAGTTTTCTTAGAACATGTGGCAATCCCTTGTCTAAACTACCCCTATTAAAATAATTGTAATAACCTACTTCTTGATAGCATTCTGCCTGTCTGACGGCCTCGTTGATCTAAGGGGCAATTCCCGTAATTTTAAGAACGTTCACGGTCTTATCTCAGTCTCAATGTTGAAAATTCTTCTAATTTCCCTACACTTTTGACAAGTTTTCAACATTGACTTTCGTTGAGATGAGATCGCGACTAGATTTTGAACGTTTTTAATTACGAGAATTGGTCTTCTGGTGTTCGCAAGCGCTATTGTTGAGCATGAAGTCCTGGGTTCGATTCCCGGTTTGGGCAAAGTGTTATTGGGTTTTTGGGAATTTTTCAGTAGCAGCCTGGAGCCTGAATGTGTGCCCGATTAATGGCAATAGGCTCGCCCCCAATTACATGGAACTTAAATTATTATAACTGGCAAAATATGAATGTATTATAGGTACACCTTTGCGTAACCCTTGGGAGAATACATTTATGTGTTTGTATAAAGATTTTCGGCTTGATGATAATTTCGAAATACATAGTTTTCCTAGAGCATGCCGCAATAACTTGTGTAAACTAGAAATCTAACAACATTGTAATTAATTTACAGATAGTATTATTGGTAAATTCAATAACTTGTCTACTTACACGTGTATAGTATGCTTCATTTCGTAAAATTATATACAGGGTGAAATTGAAAACATGCGACAAACCGAAATGGAAGATTGAACTCATCATTATGAACAACTTTTACTAAGGGAACAAAGCTGCAATCGCGTAACAAAATCAGCTGTTCCCTACATTTTGACGAGTTATACGAACATAAATGTAGGGAACAGATGATTTTTTTTTCGCGATATCAGGTTTGGTTCCAAAGTAAAAGTTGTTCATAATGATGAGTACAATCTCCCATTTCGAATTGTCGCATGTTTTCAATTTCAACCTGTATATAATTTTACGAAATGAAGTAAAGTTTTTTAGTGCCACAATCACCTCCTTGAATTTTTTCTCAAGTAGAACCACTTCATATAAATCCTATGGATATATCATACTTACTATCCTACTGATATTATAAACGCGAATCTTTGTGAGGATGGCTGCTTGTTACTCTTTCACGCAAAAACTACTGAACGGATTTGCATGTTTGGCAAACCGATAGATTGTAACTAGGCTTAAACTATACTTTTTATCCCGATATTCCCACGGGATCAAAACTTATGCGGGTAAAACCGCGGGACGGTGCTAGTTCTGTCCATAAAATATCGAGCATAAAAACATTATTGGCACCTCTAAATATGTCATCAATATTTAAATATCCATCAGGTATTGAACTCATCAGCTTCAATGACTTTTTAAATGAACATGGTGGTGAAATATCCTATGAGCTTAACGAGAAAGCTATTAGTTCACTATTCGATGTATCCGATATGTATTTAATCGAAATTAAAAATATTGTGGTTTTTATGAATGTATTATTTGTAATATTACGCGTTAATGAACCGCTTGTTAATTTTCGGAGCGGATTGTAACTATTTATTTATGTACTGTTGATTAAGTAGTATTTATGGACAATGGTTTTTGAGTTTTTTTAAATTAACATATTGTTAATTATTAAATTACGTCTTGCCGAGTCTTCATTTTTGTTTGTTCTCTCTGATGAGATTTGACAACGAATTAAGGACAGCGTAGGTGACTGCTTCTAATTTTATACGAAGAGTTACAAGATGGCCAAAGTTAAACATTTACCTGTACTAATAATAAAAGCTGAAGAGTTTCAAGTCGGATTTCAAAAATTATTTTTGCATTTAATAGCCCAATTCTTGCGAAAGGCTATAAGTTATTTAAGGAGCAAAAAGAAATAAAATCAGAAAGCTAAAACGAAGTGACACTGCAGGCAGGTTATGCGATGCGACGTGGTACAAAAAAATTCACGCGGACGAAGTCACGGGTAGAAGCTAGTTTTAAATACAAAAAAAAAACCATCAGAACATCTTCCACATGGAAAATGCCACCTATAAAATATATGTACCACTACTACACATGAAGTTTAATCCTCGAACCGACCGCAGCAAGAGGAGCTTAATCTTCGATCAACCCGTGCGGCTGGTATTATTTAGTCACGAGCCCCTCTCTTCCTATACAAAATATGTGACTACTTAATAAGGAAGTGTATCAAATTAACATGTGGAACAGGCTTTCTCGAGAAATTATATACTCCATAAAATTCTAATAACAACATAAATCTACACGGTTTACTCGCGTAATTATAGCAAGTTTAACGCGGTATTTTGCGGTATTATAAAGACTCTATTAACGGCTCAATGCCGCGTAATATATACAGAACATTATGAGGTAATAACGTAATTTAATTCCCGTGCCTACAGTCTGAACCCAGGCTTAAACTAGCTGTTTACTATATTAAGGTAATATGTGGAATATTTAGCTGAGTAATATTAAAATATGTTTATGTTAATTTCATCATCATTATCCCAATTTATTTCGGGTCGATGCAACATGTCTTTTTCTTCCATACCTCTTTCCGCTTCTTTTTTCATACTTCTCTATTAGTCTAGTTTGTGTTAATTTATGTGAAACTAGCAGCGCCCCGCGGTTTCACCCCCATTAGTTTCGATTCCGTGGACATATCGAGATAAAAAGTATCCTATCTAGTAATCCTGGTTATAACTTATCTGTATGCCAAATTTCATTCAAATCCGTTCTGCGGTTTACGCGTGATTGAGTAACAAAGATCCAAATATCTTCACAAACTTTCACATTTATAATATTAGTAGGATCATTTAAAAGTGCATGCTGGGTACTTAGGTATAGCATAATCAGCCCATACTGTTACCACTGCTGGGACACAGGCTTTTTCTCTGGGAAATGGGCCATAATTCACTACGCGGGCCAAGCGCGTATATGTCTTCAAATTTTTGGTTCTAGGATATACCGGTTTCCTCACGATGTTTTCCTTTCCCGTTTCGAGAGCAGTGGTGATGAATAATTAACACAAAGTAAAGCGTTTGTTCGAACAGACGCTTTACATTGGTTCAGGGTTCGAACCTATGACCTTACAACTAACGTCAGTGGCGGTCGTTACCAATAGCCCATTACTGCTCACGGAAAATGTAAGCCACCAAATTATTTTAGAACACGAGCACAACTGCATGAAATCTACAGAATAACTGGAACGAAGTTTTTAACGAAAACTTTAACACTGTCAACATCCGTGCTTCAATACTAATATATTATATATTTATTATAAATGCGAAAGTAATTCTGTATATATGTCTGTCTTTACCTTTTCACTTCGCGGCGGAACGGAATTCGATGAAATTTGGCACGCGTTTAGACCATAATCTGGGTTAGGTTAGGGCGTAGTATACTTTATATTCTGGTTGTACTTAAATTCGAATACTTATCCGACTTCAACGCGTGTGAAGCTACGTGAAAAAACATAAACATAAAAACAATTGATACAAAAAACATATATTTGAGTTTTCAGAATTGCCGCGAGCTTGGAAACTACAAAATGTTTTGATTCAATTTCCGATGAACAAAGAAGCGATAGGTCCTCAGAAAATAACATCAAAATTCTACACCTGTTCCACTAAAGAACTACGGAGAAACTCCAGTATATAGCTAGATAGATACCTAGTAGAAGTACAGAAAATATTTACTAAACGAGAATGGAGCTTCGAACGATGCTTCCCTTTGGGACTTGAAACGTTAATTTAGCTTCATTAAGATGTATTAAAAACCCATCCAACTAGATATATATTGCAGTTATTTTTTGCTCGTACGAGTATATTATTACTTAGAAAGACTTCAATAAATATTTTCTGCTTGATAACGTTTTTTTTATTATTATTAAGATGGTTTACAAGTAGAGATCATTTCGTTTTCAATTGATCAACTCAGCCTATCGGAGTCCACTGCTGGATACAGGCCTCTCCCATACTGCGCCACAACACCCGGTCCTCCGCTTTCCGCATCCAGTCTGTCCCAGCCATTTTTTTAGGTCGTCTGTCCATCTAGTTGGGGGGCGTCCCACACTTCGCTTGCCGATAAGCGGTCTCTAGTCCAGAACTTGTCTGCTCCATCGGCCATCGGTCCTTCGACAAATATGGCCAGCCCACTGCCACTTCAGCTCATTTCTTTGTGGTCTATGAGAATTTGGTAACGCCATTGACTGGTCAATGCATTAATTAAGAATTATCTACAGATATGTCCCTACATAAAATAATGTTGACGTTCAAGTGGAGAACAGACATGAAACATTCACTGCAGTACCCGAGTTAATTGACTGACATAATTCGTCAACTTTGAATTCACTCTTCAGTGCATAATAAGTTTGTCAAATTGTTTGTCACTATGCACACCAACCATTGTTTGCATCTTTTTTAAACCCAAAGTGGGTCACTGAAGCAGCGTTGTGTGAAAGGTGCTTTAAACCAAGAACGGCCTTTACGATGCGCTCTTCAAAATCAAGAGGAAGGCGTTTTCAAACAATCTATATTATATTCTGCAGTAAGGAAACTGTTAACGAAAATTATTGTAGGTACTTCTTCTCCGAGATTGAACGTATTGGTTGTGTGTGAATCCATGTGAAGAGTGCTTAAAAGCTTTTGTGAGATCGAAAGCAGGAAGAGTGGAGCAACTTCTGATCCGGCCTTCGACGCTATTGAATGCAGGTCAGCGGATCGAATCTCCAGATATATTGGCAACAGTAAATTTTGAAAGCAATTCCTGGAATCCTTTAGGATTTTCCTCGTGTACCTGATTCTTAACACTGTGGATTTTAGTGCGCCTGGTGTTTACAAATGGGTTTTAAAGTTTTATGTTTTTGTTTGGACGTCATGTAGTATTTGATTTGAAGTTTAGTGTTTTCTCAATGAAGATTGTTTTTATTGGAAGGTGAATTTTATCTTTTGTTAGGAATATCAGTTTAAATTTTCGTGTTGACTGTCGAACGTCTTATGCGAAACTCTTCTTCATCATATTCATGCTACGTATTTAAATAATTATCATTACACGTTGGTCATTTTGAAAAAAGACTTTCCATTTTAAATTTGTATGACTCATTGATAAATCATGAATCTAGGTAAGTACCTACTTACTGACGGGTGGGAAGTAGTTAGTAAGATAAACTACAAAGTAAATGAAATGGTTGTAAGTGCAGAAGAAAGTTGATACCCATAAGCTGTGAATGATTACTTAGAAAGCTTTTTATCCAAACCTAAGTAACATTCATTTCTTTATTTACTTTAAAGAATTATTAACTTACATATTAAAATCCCTATACGGCCAAGAACGTACCTTCCGCAATAACAGTCACAACACTACAGAAATCGAATAACCTCAATAGTTGATATCTCCACTCCATGTTTGGACTTAGCTATAAAGTAGGAACAAATCCCCAAGCAGAGAGACACTAGTATATAACAAAACACTTTACTGACTTTCTTTAAAATTCTCGACACAATTTCCATCGTAAAGTTATAACAAACGTAGCCGGGACACCTCTCAACTCGATTGTATTGCTTCTTGTTGCAAAAACTCGGTTTCAAGAGATCCACATAGCGATATTGTTATTGCAAAACTTTCCCTGCACTAGTGTCTAGTAGAATGTCGTTGGAATCGTACACAATATTGTTGAGTATTGGTTTAAATTGAAGATTTAGTGCGGGGACATGGAATGTGTTTCGAACTGTAGTTTCTGTTATTACTTGTAACTACTCTTTTTTGAGGGTTCCGTAACCACAGAGTGCCAAAGAAACCCTATCACTAAGGCTCCGCTGATCGTCCATCCGTCCGTCTTTCACAGGGCTCTATATTTTGAACCGTAATAAGTAGACACTATTGTTTGTTTTACCAAAAATAAAGTAAAAAATGAAACTGGATCCCAATTTTTGTTGCGTTTTTTGCTCGAGTGTTAAATCTTGAATGGGTGATACGGAACCGTTCATGTGCGAGTTCGACTCGCAATTGGGGGCTTTTTTAATTCACTTAAGTTTGTATTTCACCTTTCCTACTTGCTGGCTGTTTTGATATTCTGTTTTAATTTTCCTGGTAACGGTAACAGGGTGCTCAATTTCAGTTTAATATTCCTTAACGGTTTTAATTGGTATCATAAAGTTTAAAAACCGGCCAGTGCGTGTCGGACCATGCACAATGAAGGGTTCCGTACCTAGTTGGAATGAATTTATCCCAAGAACAAACTTAACATTGTAGTTGAAAATCATGTTCTCCCAAACATTGTAACTGTAAATTTAAGTTTATTATTTATTTATTTAGGGACAACAAACAGCAGTGTAATAATAAGTAAAACTTAATAATAAAGCTTAGAACTTAATAATAAAGATAACAAATATACTACTCACAAGTTCACAACGTAATCCACATCATATTACTAAAAAAATCTGGTTGGTCGACTAATAAGTACTCGTAAACTTGCAAAGCCTACTTAGCTGTGATAGTTTTCCTTTTAATTTTGTTATATTATTATAAGTACTACTGCCGTGATTTTTTTTACATATTCCAAAAGCAATCATTTATATGGCGTCGACACTTGACTCTAACAAAAATTTGCACGATAAAGCTTAATATTTAACAAACGGATCCCTGAATCAAAAAATAGTTTTTACAAACGCCCACTATTTTTAAAAGACCTATCCAACGATATCCCACCATGGGGAAGACGAGGAAAAAAAATTCTCACTTTACGTCTAGAGGAGGTACCGACACTAAAAAATGTTTTTTCATGATTTTATTTTACCACTTTATCAGCGTGATTAATATGTATATCCATTCTAAATTATAGCTTTCTAGTACTAAGATTCAGACGGATGGCCATAGCGAAACTACATAATTATTAGGGCTCCTTGTTGACTACGGAATCCTAAGAAAGGGTGATTTTTTCTTATTTCTGATCCTTTAATATTAGCAGTAACTTCATAACCATGGTCAAAGTTATTAATGTTCCAGTTGGTGACATCATCATGAGAGCAGTGGCGGTCTAGTGGTATCGGCCCCGACTTACGACTTAAGGGCCGAAGCCTGCCAGGGCAGCGGGATTGTCCGAAAAGGTTACCGCTACCCCGGAACACAAAGGGCTAAGGAAGGAACACGGGTGGGTTTTAGTCAGTAAGAGTCTGTCACTCGTCATTTGATGATTTCCCATCCACAAAAAAAAAAAAGTACCTGGAGTTGATAGAGAGAGGAGAAGAGATTGATTCGGTTTCTTTATTATATATATAAAATACAGAAAGATTTTGTTTTGAAAGGTCCTGGATATCTCAAAAACGAGATCATTTTTTAATCAAAATATATCCACGTGATATCTACCTACATTTTATAATTAGGTTCCTTATTGCAATCGCAGCCATTTTATTTTTAGCATTTTAAGGAAATACATTAAAAATATTGAAAAACTTACAGATATCTGTTGCTGCTTGGAGTTCTCGACATTCTGGAAAAGAAAACAGAATATTAGATAAACCGTGCACTTGAACTCCTTTGACGTTTCAAAATACATCACAGCTGTAAGGCCGTATAATGTCCTTGGTTTAAAAAGTTATCACACTACATTCGTCTAGCTACGTTACTCATAGAGAAACTGAATATGTAGATTTAGTATATCTTGGGTCACTTATAAGTCAACCAACCTTGCTACATCCTGGCCCCACTGTCAGGATATCGCTAAAAGAATCACTACATAGTATAAAACAAAGTCGCTTTCTCTGTCCCTTTGAATGCTTAAATCTTTAAAACTACGCAACGGATTTTGATGCGGTTTTTTATAGATAGAGTGATTGAAGAGGAAGGTTTATATGTAGTGTATTTAGTATCAGCATTGCACCCGTGCGAAGCCGGGGCGGGTCGCTAGTTAAGTATACAACAAATAAGGTATACATAATCAGCCTATAATGTTCCCACTGCTGGGACATAGGCCTCCTCTCTATGAGAGGGAGTGGGCCGTAATCTACCACGCAGGCCCAGTACAGGTTGGTAGATGTCACATGTCTTCGAATTTTTGGTTCTAGGACATGCCGGTTTCCTTACGGTGTTTTCCTTCACCGTTTTAAGAGCAATGGTCATGAAATAATTTACACGAAGTAAAGCGTCTGATGGGGTTCGAACCTATAACCTACAATTCGCAAGTCGCAGCCGTTCCCACTGGGCCACCAGTGCTCCAAATAAGGTATAACTGAAATCAAAACAGCACTATTCTAATTATGTGCTAAATCCACATCATGAACCTTTCCATAAAGGAATATCTGCCACATATTCGCAAACCCGTCAGTAAATACGTGAATAAGCTTCAACGTTATAAAACACGATACACAAATGAGCACTAGAAACCATTAAAATAATATTCAACCTACGCTAACTCTGCGAATGCTGACGGTACAAAGAGTACGAGCAATAAACGGGTACTTGCAAATAGCTCGTTACACTCCAAATGAGATTGAAAACGAGCAACGCAGGCAAATATTTGCAAAGCGCCATTTACTGTATTTGTGCGTCATTGTACACCTCATCTGCAATCAACGTGATCGCATTTACTTCTATTTACTTCTATTCTCATTGGGGGATTAGGATTGAAATTACGTGCTGCAATCGTTATTTCGAGAGCAGTGGTGGCCCAGCGGTAACGGCCGCGACTTTCGAGTTGTAGGTCGTAGGTTCGAACCCCGTCAGGCGCTTTACTTTGTGTAAATTATTTCATCCTCATTGGTCTTAAAAACGGTGAAGGAAAATATCGTAAGGAAACCGGCATGTCCTAGAACCAAAAATTTGAAGACATGTGACATCTACGCACTGGGCTCGCGTGGTGGATTACGGCCCACACTCTCATGGAGAGGAGGCCTGTGTCCCAGCAGTGGGAACATTATAGGTTGATTATGTTAATCGTTATTTGTTGATATAGTCCTGAAGGAACAATGTTTCCTACTAGTAAACTAAGCATCTTCACTATCACTACATAGTATAAAACAAAGTCGATTTCTCTGTCCCTTTGAACGCTTAGATCTTTAAAACTGCGCAACGGATTTTGATGCGGTTTTTTTTAATAGATAGAGTGATTCAAGAGGAAGGTTTATATATATAATACATGTATGCATGCGATGTCGTAAATAAACACATTTTTTTGCGCTTACTTTTCAAACGCTGGCTGAACCCTACGAGATAGGTCAAAATAATGTACTACAGTATTGTACACCTTAAAAAGGTCTACAAAAAAGTCCGCAATCGTATATGTCTATCTCTTAGGGATAACCCACAATAATCATTTTTTATCCTTTACTTTTTACGAGAAATAATGGCTTATTTACGAAGTGATTTTAAGCAATACAGCATTAATCCTTATCCAATTAAGTACCTTAAATACATTGTGCCTTTAATATATATAAATATGGCCCTTTATAGCATGTAATTTAAATGAATATTTTCGAAGATATTACAGATTTAAAATGCAGGGACATAGCGGTTGCTGCGGTACCGGCCGCGGCGGCGCGTGCTGGCATTCTTGAAATAGCTGTACTTAGTATCAGTATTGCACCCGTGCGAAGCCGGGGCGAGTCACTAGTATTCTATAAATAGGAACAACTACCTGACCCGACAGAGGTCCCGTCCTTTCAATCTTTTATACAAAAATCCCATAGAAAAAGGACATTAAAATTTTTCCGAATTTGAACATTTTTCCAATTTTTTTTTCCATAAAAACCTAATTGGGACTATTACGAACATTTCCAAATGAAAATTAGCCAAGTGATGCGCTTACCAATAAACCACATAAGATTGACAATCATCATCTGCCTAGCCTATTCCCAACTATGTTGGGGTCGCCTTTCAGTCTAACCGAATGCAGCTGAATGCTAGTATTTTACATGGAGCGACTGCCTCTCTGACCTCCACAACCCAGTTACTGGGCAATACGATACCCCTTGGTAAGACTGGTTGTCAGACTTTCGGGCTTTTGACGACCCGTAACGACTGTCAAAGATTCCCATATAACAGCCGGGGCCAACAGCTTAACGTGCTTTCCAAGGCACGGAGGGTCTTGGTGCGTAAAGATGGTCATCCATCTACAGACCAACCGCGGAAAGCGTAGCTTAACCTGATCATTCGATCCGTGTGGCTATTACTTAGCCACAAGCCCTTTTGGCTGTTGGATTGGCAATAGGTGGTGGCATTAGTAGCTACAATGTCATCTCATCGTTACACATGAATAACCAAATATGATTTAATAATTTTAATTATAACTATCCTTTCTAGTTAGCTTTGTGATAAAACGTAAAACCATACGTTTAGTCCACTCTCGGCCCCTCGATCCCTAAAAAATATTTGTTTATTTGTTTCCTAAACATAGTTCACACTCGACCCCCAGGGGTGAGACTGAATTTTCATACAGAGGACATACCTCGTCTACTTTCAACCCCTAGTTCGATCATCTTCTGCCTAGCCTTTTCCCAACTTGGAACTTGGGGTCGGCTTCCAGTCTAACCGGATGCAGCTGAATACCACTGTTTTACATGGAGTAAACTAGTCCGTAGTTCGGTAACTACCTAAAATTAAAATTAGGCACAGTAAGGTACAAAAAGGTAAATAAACGAGCAATATTAGATAACACTTAAAGTAGAATTCTTTATAAACGGACTATTTCACTTATACTTATTTCACTTATAAACGGACTATTATGGAATTTATTATAAATGTTTTGCGGAAACAGTAGATGGCAAACCTAAGTAAATAAATAATATTGTAAGCTTCCCAAACATGAAAACTACAATATTCACCCAAAAAATAAACCATCTTCAAGAAAGAATGCTGCATTCTAGTAGGTATTTACTATTGATGAAATTCTAACTGCGAAGAAAACCTTATTCTCTCAGGATTGTGATCGATGGATGCTATGTAGTCCACAGGATAAGTATCTACGTATTAAACCCCAAAGGTGTAAACGTTCAAACAGAGCCAATAAAGTTGCCTTGTAGTTTATTAATCCATTTCTAGTAGTAATGTATTGAATCTTAGATTGCTATCAGTGCTGTAGGTCTTGTATATTGCAAGGCAGTGCAATTCAACTGGGAACTGATCGACGGAATTCTTTTATTTTGAGGATGAGATTACAAGAAAGATTTAAAACTCAATATTTTGAGAACATATCTATACTATCTATACTAATATTATAAAGAGGAAATATTTGTATGTATGTTTGTAAATTGTAACGAATTGGCTCAAAAAGTACTGGACCGATTTTAAAAATTCTTTCACCATTTGAATGCTACATTATCACTAATAAATATAGGCCTTTTTAATTGTAAGAAAAAAATAAAATGTTCAAAAAATAAATGTCTACTAGAACGAAGCCGGGACAGGCCGCTAGTGTTTTCATATTTTGAGAAGTGGTGGCCCAGTGAAACGGCCGCGATTTGCAAGTAGTCGTGGTCGTAGGTTCGAACCAAGGAAGGCACTTTTCTTTGTGTAATCATTCTGCTTGAATTTCATCGCCACAGCTCATAAAACGGCGAAGGAAAACATCATGAGGAAACCGGCATGTCCTAAAACCAAAAATTTGAATACATGTGATATCCTCCAACCCGCACTGGGCCCGCGTTGTAGATTACAGCTCACACTTTTACAAGTACACAGAGAGGGCGCCTGCGTCCGTCTCAGCAGTGGTAACATTATAGGCTGATTATGCTATATAAATCTACCAAATGATTACGATATGGGTACCCAAAATCAGCAAATACCGACCAAACTACTTCTGAAAATAGAACCAGTTGACATCGAATAATTAGCACCGTATAAGCAAACTTTTCCGGATTTCCAAACTTCAATACGGGAGTCCCTATCCAAACATGGCGTACTATAAAAACAAACTCGCGCTGCCACTTCCGATTACGACCCGACAACACCCGAAAGTGGCCGAACATCTCCGATAGACCGATACCTACTTTCGTTGCGTTTGAGCGAACAAAACAAATATTTACACCGTTTACAACGCTCGTTCAAACTACTTGAAGCGAAACTGTGCAAGTTGAATTTGCGCTGGCCTTCTCACTTGTACTTTTGCTTTCACGTCTATTTTTTTTATTCAGTGGGTATGTGCGTACATTCTATACTTAAGTAGCTTTATATTGCTGTGCTAATTCGACAAGGGAAACACGGCTACGATTTTAATTTCGCATCTACTCGTGCTTGTCCCTCACCATGCTACTTCAGAATAATAATATTTACAGGGTGACATGGGACATTGACGCGCAAATTGTAACTATTAATTCAGCACATGATTCTATAACCAACCTGCTTTTTCATAAAAAAATGTAAATACCTGGTCTACGCAAGTAAAATCAACAACAGCAACTTTTTTTAATAACCGACGAAAATTTTCAACGGCCTCCGTGTTGATATTCTTCGAATGTTATTCTTTTTTTTTTATTGCTGAATGGGCCCGCTCTTGCCCTTGATCACGCCTGATGGAAAGCGATGGATGAGTTCTATGATGGAACTAGCGTGCCCAGAAGATGCCTAACACACTGGAACTCCCACGCATCGACGAAACACAGCAAGTTGCTTGACGTCGGACTCCGGTGGGAGGGTGGTCGCAAACCAGGCGGGCTACTAGCCCTAATAATGCAAGGGAAGAATTGGTCAGTCAAATAAGGTGTTGGGTGTGACTATCCGGGATGCGCTGAGCGCTCGGTTCAGTTCAGTAACTGGCGGAACCATCTGCACGAGGAGATTTCTTTATGCATCTCAAAAACCCATACCATTATTCAAAAAATGATTCAAAATCATGTGCTTAATTCATAATTACAGTCTGCGCGTTGTCCATGCCATCCTGTTTTTTCTTAGGTTTGAGATCTTTTAACTCAGCCTATCCCAGTCCACTGCTTTTCATATTACGGTTACATATAAAAGTGTATATTTAGCAACGCCTTTTAGTAAATAGTTCAGATCACAGATAGCCACTTCGTGGAAAAACTAAATGAATTCTCAGAGGCACTAATTATGTTTTATTTACATCAAACCTGGTGTTTTCTGGACAAAAACTTTATAAATTCTCGGTAGCAGTCCAGAGTAGAAAAATATCTTTTGACCAAATAACTGACAACAGCTGTCCTCTAATAGGTACACGAGTCTTACTCTTAATACCTCTGTCTACATCTTCGAAAAGTGTAGGCCCGAGTGATACATATAATCTTGCACCATTATTTTAATGTTGCAATACAACATATATTATTGCAATAATGTATAAATAAACGCTTCATTAACCAACAGCACATTTACGACAGCTAAGTGTAATATTTTTTGCGTCCATATCTGTAGTGTGAATTATGTTGGCGCCAGACATATTCTACCTTGAACGGAAAAAAATGCGAGCAAATTTTCCATTAAAATCATTAAAGAATATGGTCACGTAGTCTATAACATACAAGCTTTTTGATTACTGATTATCGAGAATGTATTCACAGACTTTGCCAATCATGTCTAATTTGTGTTATGGGAATAAATTGCCTTCACGAGGTAAATTCCTATATTGATTCATCTTTGAAGATTGAATAGGATAGAAGATGGGCGAGTTTGATCTGATAATAGAAAAAAGGAGACATATTATTACGTGGTAAACTTGTTTAGATGAAGATAGAAGATGTGAAATCGGGTGTTGAAACGCAACTTGGAATCAAACTTATTTAAAGCAGTAAATTGTGATTGTTGGGTTAATAAAAGCTAAGCATTCAGGTAGACTAACGAAAATAATACATAATTGTCACCAAGAGGACGACGATACTGCCAATTTCAAGCAGAATGATATTAAATATGAAGGAACTAATGACGTTGATTTTGTTGCTAAAGACAAGTCTATTCAATGAGCACACAAATACGAACGCCATCCAAAATTAAATTATTAATAAACGAGCCGCCCATTCATTCAAAAAAGAAAAAACATAGTCTAAACATCCTCAATAAAACCCTAATCTGCGAAGATTTCCACACAATTCCGGCAATAAATTATATATGCGCGTTAACAATCTCAGAAAGTTATTCAGGTTATCTCCGTCGTGTCACAGTTGGGATGTGGGAGATGCTCCAGTTCCTTAATTTGAAATGGGGCACCTTGATTAATTAATAGTACGCGTATAATGTTTATAATAGGTGGGATAAGTATGTGATTATATTGAAAGATTAGAAGGTGTGACTATCCGTGAGCAGCTAGGACCCTTATTACGTGAAATAATTGCAATCGGACACCACTTTTTGCATAATTTTTTGGGCAGCCATGGACGTTAATTTTTATTAAAGCAACGTTACCATTGGTACTGTAATGTCTAGAAAATGTGTAGGAATCAATAAAATGAAGCCAAAGAAAGAAATAAAATACGTTTATTTGCGGTAATCATGACGCAGAAAAAGAACACTGACACAAAAAAAAAAAAAACAAGATGGGGGAAAATATGCGTCACACCCACGCAAAACGGCCAACCCTAAGTGATTTGACAACACTTCGCCAAAAGTCACAAGAAAGAGTTCGAACGTCAAACTACAAAACACGGCGTATTAAAAGGCACATTTCCCATTGCGTCATTAAATTTTTAATGATTAGTGCAGCACCTCGCACTTCGCTCCACATCCTTTATTTTGCAAGACAGGGTACGCCTATCCACAGTAAAATTAATGACCTAAACAAATCCTTCTGCATCAATAAACAATGCACCGATCCATCATAAATAGAGCAAATGAACTTTAAGAATTGATAACGCAACAACAAAAGACGTGGTTTAATAATCTCATTAAAACCTTTTACTGGCATTTAACGGCCTATAAAGTACTCACAAGGGCACTATTTGTTCGTTTACGGGTCGAAACGGAATAAGCTTTATTTATTCTGAAGTTTGATTTTATAGCTCTCTTTTGTTTTTGTTTAGCAATCGTTTTGTTTTTGTCAGTTGAAAGAGTGGACTTCTTTGTCCAATTTCAAGGACGCTTTTCTTTTGTTTGACATTTAAATGGCGGACGTCTAGAGGTTTTGTGTTAAAAATAAATTGGCAGGAAAATTATGAACGATTTTTTTCTGAAAATCATCATCTCATCTGCCTAGCCTTTTCCCAACTATGTTGGGGTCGGCTTCCAGTCTAAACGGATGCAGCTGAATACCAGTGTTTTACATGGAGCGACTGCCTATCTGACCTCCATAACCCAGTTACTGGGTAATACATAAAAGTCTGACAACCAGTCTGACCAAGGGGTATCCCCCTAGGGGTAGGGGGGGTCGTTACGGGTAGTCAGACTTTCGGGCTTCTGACTACCCGTAACGACTGTCAAAGATCCACGAATGACAGCCGGGACCAACGGCTTAACGTGCTTTCCGAGGCACGGAGGGTCTCAGTATGTAAAGATGGACGAACGATGGATGGATGGACGATGGATGGATGGAATCGATTTTTTCTGAAAATATGAAATTGAAATCCTGATCTCAAACGTATTTTCTTTCTTTCTTTTCTTTCTATCTGTGAGACCTGTGACCGAGAATGGTAAAAATAGATTCCGAAGTAACTTCGTTTTAAAGTAGGCGTGCCTTTTATTTGGAATGGTCCCGCTGAACTACTGCCTACCTGGAAACATTTACAGCTAAGCCTAAAATACCTTAAATCAGAACACAGTTTGGCCAGAACTCCTAGCAAACTCCGGAGCACTGATGCTAACCATGCTCCATCCGATTTAGAACCAAAATTAGATTGGATTCGGCATGTGAATCATCGGTATAGGGCAATTAGAATTTCATACGTTTCCGCTCGTCTGGCTAATATTTTATTTAAGGCGCATAGCACAGTAATTCGATTAACACTTTTGCTAAGAGTGTTTCGCTTCACGTTTTTGGGGTTTCCGTCTTTTTCGGATTAATGGGCTAGATTCGTTTCTTACAGTGAAATCTGTTGAATGTTTTATTGGACTGTCACATAAAATAGACTTTTTGTAACAAGAACTCAAGTCACTAAACTTTAACTAATTTTCCGATGCATGATCAGTCTATAATGTTTCCACTGCTGGGCACAGGCCTCCTCCCTGTGAGAGGGTGTGGGCCAAATGCGACAACTCGTAAGTCGCGGCCGTTAAGACCGAGCCACCATTTCTCTCTGTTTCCTATGATTCATGTATGTGTTTTTTTTGTCTTACTGTTGACTGGTCAGTTTAAAAAAAAAGTGATGGTAGCAGCATCGAAGCTGACATTACTTCTAGTAATGTGTTTTTTTCTTTTATTTACACCCATGCTATAAATCCTCAATAGAAGTTTCTGGAACAGTTAGCTTATTGCCAACATTAACAACCAGTATCATAATATCATTCAAACGAGTGTTATAATGTTATCGTTTTCAATCCCTTCCTTACTTAACAAACAGCCACGTTCTCACTACTCAATTCGTGTTATCTTTATGAATTTTAAAAAAGAACATTGTCATGCACGCGCGTTTCACTACCAAAGGGCCATAATAAAAAAAAAAACTTACAAGTTTTTCAACATAGAGTTCTTACAACACTGTACAACACCTTATGGTTTCAGAACCTTTTATAGAGGATTCAAATCATGGGTGTAGATAAAATCTTGTATGCAACTGTACATAATTAGGTATTAAAACACTCATGTGATACTATTATCACATTCGGCTTCGCTTCGTGTGATAAACCCACATTCATGTTTTAATACCAAGGGGTATTATACAACTGATTATACAACAGTTGCATAAATTAATTAACTATTAACATTTTATTCTATTTAAGAAAATCGACAGGCGACTACTTCTTCCTATACTTTTACAAGTCTCTTTCATAGTTGTTCACCTTTATTGAACAGTATAATATTAAGTGGTAAAAATGTGACAACTATGTCATTATTTGAATATGTCTAGGTAGGTGGCACAATTACCAGCTATAGCTTTTTATCACTTAGTACTGTGAGCTTTACGAGCTCTCAGTACCGGGACGAGTAAATTAAACCAAAGTTTGTCATATTACTTCAATAATCATACCTAGTAGATGGTTTCACGTTCATACATTTTTATCCTTGATTGTCTCTGGCTTGTCAGCCAAATCTGACGCCCACTGTTTTTCTCTTATTTTTTATTTAAATTAATGTTTGTTTCGTATTTGTGCCATCTATTTATAACGCACTTGCAGGGGTTGCATATAAGTACCAAATAGGCTATAATCTCCACAGTAACGTTTATTGAAAACCTTTTTACCCGACTACGGCAAAGCCAAAAGGAATGGTGAAGTTTTTAATCATTTGCATCAAACTTTATTACACCATCTAATACGTATCGTTACAAACCAACATCAAGATAAGTACCTTCTATATCGCGTTGTTTGCACTCCGCCGACAAATTATTGCCTATTTGTTAATTCGATGCGTATGCGCCAGTTACAGCCGTACTATCCGCCGGATGTCACCAATTACTACTAGCGTCTCTTTCCTGCCTTCTGACATTTTATTTTTACAACGCCAAATTTGTTGCAGCGTAATTGGGAAATTTACGAGCTATAATAAATAGGAACAGTTCTAAAAATTACTTTTTTGATGACGAACGTGGATTTAAATGGAAACTAGAATAGTATGATCTTGACATATTACATGTTTATAGACGAATCATTCATCACTGTCTCACACCCATTGTTCTGGCCGTTTGTCTCTGGGATCTCCTTAATTGCACTATGGTGCAATTAAAGATCCTGGTACGATTGTAGAATGTGAGAGGCGTGATGATACTGATTTTAAGTCAAGGTCTGCCGTTAGCACTTTCCGTTAAAAAATCAAAACGAAAAATTAAATCGATATGAAAATAAAAGTATCTATTCAAAATACTTTTTTTTTCTTTCCATGATTTCGAACAGGCCAGTAGATAATAATGTGCAATATAATATGGCTTTCAAGTTTTATTTTACTTCTTGATACTAACTTGTGTGGTTTAGGAGATATTTAGATTTCTTTAGGCACTTTGCAAGTGGTTTTTTTTATACATATTGCTCGCACAGAGTATTTAAGTATTTTTTACCAGTTTGTGGCTAAGATGCCCATTGATGACAAGATGTCTAATATATTAAAAAAACCCTGTTTTAGCTCTTGGATTAAAAACTTTAATCCAGTATCTGATACCTTCCTAAAAGATGGCAACGTCTGAAGACTAATGAATGTCGAAAAAAATAGAAAGCTTACCCTTAACTGAAGTTCTTAATACTATTGATACCAAATACCGAAATTTATTGGTGCGAATTTGCTCCGAAATGTCTAGGACTAGGTAAATTTTCGCGTAAAATTATGTGTTTGAGATTTATTAGGTCTTCACTACCTCATTTTCAGTTTTAGGTATATTTCTAAGTAAAACATTACCTTGTTCAAGATGCATTAAGTTCAAAAATTCTTCCTAGGTTGCCGTCATTACCGGTAGGTAATGAGTATATGAGACTATATTTTCGGCCAATTTAAGTCAGAATTTTACTAATCTTATAACTGCGTCAGTGAGCGGAGTACGCGCAGCTATTGGGCCAAAGATGTTTGAACTTTTTGCCATCGATAAGCTAAGAAGAAGAAACCAGGAATGATTACAGGTACCTTCTTGTTTTATAAGTAGGTAGTAGAAAGAACTTTTCTCTTAGTCAACACTTATACAGAGGCGTTAATATATCTCACTTCAGAAAGTCATTGTGACACACAGGTATGAGTGATGAAAGTGACACTCTAGATAGCCAAAATTTTTCTAGTATTTGATATACCATATCAATAGCCAGCTACTGTATATTACGTATTTGGGACCCAAATCTAAACCTGGATGTGGTTTATAAGCTCCATTGTCATTAATGAAACACAATAACTTTTCTATTGTCACCGAACTTAATATGCTTCCTTATCAGACGAGGGGATATAAGTTGACTTAAACAAAAGAGCATCACACAACACCACACCCAATACAACAACATCAAACACACCCCAGCATAACTTTCAACAAAATTAGAAGAATATCATAACCCCTATTTTTCATTAACATTGGACAAAACAACTTAGCAAAAAGTACATAATGAAAGATTGAAATCCAAGCCAATTGTCTAGAAGTCTGCTAACTGCCGTTCCCCTGGTGGCAAAACCGCAAACTTCCGATTTTAATTCGTTAACAGGTTTTAATGGCGGACTGCGAAAACCACAGGGTGTTCCGTAATAAACGTTACTTGCGAAGTACAGGATGGGTGGTATTTTTTACTGGATGTGGGTAAGATGGTATGGAAAATTATAGATGGTAAAGGAATTATGGTTGATTATAAATTTTAATATCACGATGTGTGTTTTCTTGTGGTTAACTAGTTTATGTGAGGTAAGAAAACGGAGGTAAACTGCAATTTGTCTAGTTTTAAGTACACCAACCAATGTTTTATTTAAAATGCGATATTTAATCAGGTTATTTATCTTCGGATATTTTTTTGGTTTTTTTATTTTTTTTCTCACATAAATAAAACAGTATAGCACTGTAATACCTGCACACGACCATGTTATCTATTTATATGAAAATTAAAGTCATGACTGACTGATATATCAACACACAGCCTAAACCGCTGATCCTAGAGATATAAAATTTGGAGGGTGTGTTCTTTGTGAAGAGTAGGTACTAAGAAAGAGTTTTCAGAATTTCCACCCCTAAAAGGGCGAATGGAGGAGGGTGAAATTTCACGCGGACGAAATCGCGAGCAGAAGCTAGTATAATATAATGATGAAATCTTTTAGACGCACGGATATTTCTTCAATGGGCATTTTTTAAATTTCTTGCATGACGATATTATCGTGGACGTCCATGGCATCGTGATAACACAGGGAAGTACGTAAAATGTATGGAATTATATGAATAAAGACACTTTTAATTAAATAAAGTTATAACGTGCACGTATTTCCATACATTTTATGGACGTGAAAATGGACGTCTACGGTAATATCGTCATAATCTAAATTCTAAAAGCATAATCAACCTATAATGTTCCCACTCCTGGGACACAGGCTTCCTCTCTGTGAGAGGGAGAGGGATAAACGCGCACAGTACATACATTTATTTCTGAACACACAAAACATTTAGTTCCGTTTCAGCGGTAAATATTTCATTTAGTGCGGTGACAGTGGAATACTATAAATCGAGTTTTAACTACAAATCACTGTTGTTCACCTAATTAACTCCTAACGTGTGAACATATTTAGACACCAAAATAATAAAAATGGTTGTTGAATTTCAGATTTATTATTTTGGGTTAGAGTGAACAGAATATTCGTATTTTGGTTTTCTTAGTTTGTACTTTTGACGTATTTTGAAAGCGCTTTTTGTTTTTTTGTTGGGCAAAGGCCTCCCAAAGTCTTTCACTGCACCACCTCGATGCAGCTTTCGCGATACACGTCAAGGTTATCTCTCAAAATTCTCTGCACAATGGGTGCCTGAAGATGGACGGTGCGGCGCCCGCGCCGCCACCGAGGTATACCCAGAAAGCGGTTAGTGTTTATGTTTTAAAAAAATATTATACTTATTTTTACTATTAAAAAAACGTTAAACTATGTCTATAACCCACCTTCGTTGTAGCTTTGTACAGTTAGCGATAAAATTCGAAAGATTAGAGCAAAAAAGCATGTAAAGATAATAATTAAAAAACAGTCCTATTTTTACATATCAATTGAATTAACACATAATTTGTCGATACATTGTATTTAAGCGTTTCATAAATAAGAATTAATATACTTTTAATTTCTGTTCCGATTGTAATTAAATATTTAGAGCACAATAAATATTAATAAAAAAACGAAAGTGTAAATCGACTTTTGTCGCTGACTGTACCTATAGCCGCAAGTATCAAGTCTTGTTAAAATAAAATAAATCCCACGATAAAGCATAAGTATCTTTGGAATTGCAAAACAAAAAATACGGAAGAAAAAGAAGATAAATTGTATAAGAAATTCTATGCTATACCTACAATCTTAATATAGCTTGATGTGCTATGAATATTTATAAATCTCTTTCAATAAAGGAAGGTATGTGTAGAACAGGACGCAACATAAAAATGAGGTACAGGCAAAAAGATAAACATTAAAGATAAATGATCGGCAATGATCATGGGAATTGTAAATACCTACGCAATCTTTCAAAATTGTACTTACTATAACCATGCCCAAGATGTAATTAAAATAATTAAAACCTTATTATAAAAACTTTTAGACGCGACTTGAGAAGGCCAATTCCCGTATTTAAAAACGATCGAAATCTAGTCGCAATTTTATCTCAGCGAAAATCGATGTCAAAAACTTGTCAAAAATTTTAATGGCTAAAGGGTTTAATCTACATAAATAAAAATAAATTTCCGCATTATGACTTGAGTACGGCTCGACTGATTTGGCTGTTTTTTTTTTTCAGTTGTGTTCCTAATTGCCAGAAAATTCACCGGAAGTGTCGCAAATTTGGATTGTATTTTTATGTGAACATCTCAAAAAACCATGATAATGATGGGTAGATCCTTGGCTTTCAGTTATTTCAATTATACCATAAGTTGTAATAAACTCTACAATATATTTATCTCATATAGGCCAGTAGCCGGTTCTGGTATCTAAACAACAGTCACTTTTCGTGAAACCCTTACACCAGCAACCCAATTGCGTAACAAACTTTCTTTCAAAATCCGAAATAATTTGAAGGAAAATCTAATCTATTGCATAATATGTTTTAAAAATTCGTCTGCTTGGCAATGTAAATAACGCAATGCATGTTGTTGAATTGGCAAAATGAAGGAAATTGCAATTGTAACCCCCAAAAGAGGGGGCTAGCTTAAATTGAGAATAAGAACTGATCAAATTAACTTATAAAGTACCTACCTTAAGGAAGTTTGTGATACGAATTTGTATATATATTATTGGTGATAGTTTGTAGCTTCCAAACTCACCTTAAGGTGATATATTGAAAAAAAAATTGCATGTTCTTTATAGTGGTACAAGCATACGGAATAGGAATTTGACATTAATTTATATATATGTTTTGTTGTAGGGCCTTAATTTATGGATGAGTTTGAGAAGTTAGTTGAGAACTTCTCAGACTCATCCATAAATTAAGGCAAATTCTTAATTCCAAATCCGGGTGAAAAAGAAAAATATATCCACCATTTTACCTTAACTCGCCGTTGAAAGCAATACCTTTCAAGCAATCCAAAACAGAGCTTGACCAATGAAACAAACGATTTGGTCCCATTTATTTCGCTATTTATTGTTCCCAGACATAAATCTCCTCGCAGACGATTGTCGCGATAAAACAATTTCTAGCCGTGACACTTGGCCATCGAAATGTACCTACACTTTGTATTTAAAGCAATCGGGTGACTGATATGGATTGCATGATAATATTGCAGAAAATTGGAGAGAGGATTTGATTTCTGCACGTCATGTTGTATGATTAAAAAGGATTATACTACTATTATTTTTAAGTTCAGAGTAAAGCTTTGTAACTAAATAGGCTTAATCTTGAAGGTAAGGTAACCGAGAGTGGAGAGAATGCAAAAGAAGATGAATTAATATAATATATTGTGGACCTTTTTAGCAATGAATGAATTTAAAGCAATATATCGGAAGAGCAGAAGCTCAAAAATGCGCTACATTTAACAGTGTATATTCTATTTCAAATGCTGCAATTGCAAAAAAGAAACAATGAAAAAGCATTTATTGCGACTCGTAGAAGAGGATCACAAACTAAAATAAACACAGTCTAAAATAAAAAACCAAATTATAAAAAAAATAAAAAAGTAACAAAAAGAAAAACGAAACAGAAAGTCCTATACTTACGAGGCCAAAAGGCTCCAAAAAATCGGTAAGTACATACATTAGAATATTTTTATGTAATGATGCACGTGATATCGATACCATCATGTACTTCAATCAATTTAATGCAATCGGTTCCATCAAACGCTTACAGAATACATAGTTATTACAGAATTCGATGCATTCAGATACTTGATAAAGTTACCATGTTGATAATAGCTAGTGCCAAATTCACTCGCGGGCCAAGTGCGAGTTGGTTCGGACCTTGTGTGATTGGTCTATGTGGGTTCAACTTCAAGTACCTAACTACTTGTCAAAGCCAGAACTTATTCTAGTGGACCTATATTAGGACTCTGATGAAGATCTTTTGTTATATTACAATATTATCATTCAGCTCCAACATATTTTCAATCAAAAATCGAAAGTAAAGGATAATTTCCACCAAACAGCTCGTATTGCACCGATATCTAAATACGATAAACCAAAAGAAATCAGATTTTCTCAACTTATACTTCAAGTAACAATACTACCAGCGGTTGTTGACCCTCGAAAAAAGCAACGAATATTTTTCTTTTTAATTTATCGTGTTTAGGTATCGATAACGATCACGTCTGCAGAGTTTTGCTAGCCAATTTAATTTGACCCTGTATAGAATATGAATAATTCTTAATTATTTGCACGATATAAATTACGGATATAAAATAATGTACAAATTTTACACAAGATTACAATATGGGGCGGTCTTATCACTAAAATCGATTTTTTAAAGACAACCTTTGAATGGATTAAGGGCAAAAGAGGAGATATTACTGCAGGTAGTCTACGGTTAAACATATACTAAAATATTTCAAAAGAATAAAGCTAAAATTTTTCGCACAGAATAAATAAAATTGCTAATTAAAATCATGTCGCCTACACCTTATGTCGTGCCGCGCTACTCAATAATTCATAGCATTTTTACTACTCATTTTAACATTGAATGATGGCCAACATACCTTATAACAGGTTCCGAGAAAGTGGTCGACAGAAATAAACCTATAAAAGTTAATAGTGTAATATACCAACCAGGTTTATTTTTAGCTAGCTGTCGCGAGGAGCCTTACCGTTTTGCTAGGAGTGCCGTCTAAGGTACGCACGGCTACACATCAAGCTATATATACGTAACCAGTATAAGTTGCCTTCTGATTGTACGAAAAACCTATACAATGCGAGGTCAGCTGAAACTGGAAAGGTATAGCTTGATGTGTAGTCGTGTGTACATTTAAGTCCTGTTCAGAAAGTTGTGCTTTTAGATCGAGCTTCTAACTTATGGTCATCGAAACAAGGTGATCGAAGTGACTATCAAAGACGTTATTTGTCCGACTTCAAAAAGGAGGATTTTCTCTATTCGATTATATAAGTTTAGATTTTTTATAAGTTTGTTACGCGATATCTCCGGCAATTGTAAATAGATTTCAAATTTTTTTTTTTAATGGATAGTATATGCCTCAGGAATGGTCCTATACAGGGTATCCCTGGAAGTATGGATCAAATCGAATAGGGGCGTGGGCAAGGTCATTTCCAAACTTTATGGTCCTGAGAATGATTGATGATTGAGAATTATTTCACGGTTCAAAAGTTGTGACCAATTTTTTTCAATCGTTTCGCATAGTGCTCAAAAGAAAAAAAATCATTAAAAATCTATAAAGGCTGTCTAAAAAACTTAAATTGACAGTTCCTGGTAGTTTTTTTTAATGATTTTGTTCTTTGAGCACTATGCAAAGTGATTGAAAATAAAAAAAGTTGGTCATAACTTTTGAATCGTAAAAAAATTCACCAACATTCTCAGAATCAAAAAGTTTGGAAATGACTTTGCCCACGCCCCTGTTTCATTTGATCCATACTTCCAGGGACACCCTGTATAAATTTTACTAACTTTGCTGGCGCAGTTTTTGAGTTAGCTTGAATAATACGTATTTTTGCCACTTAGTTTATATTGATGATGTTATAATGACTTTCTGTCACTGATATTTACATAGCAAGTAGTGTTATACGAATTTGTGTGGGGTAAGTACAACTTAAAAGTGAAAAATAAAACTTTTTTACAAAAAAAAAAAAAAACAACCGACTTCCAAAAAAAACAAAGTGAAAAATAACTTTAATTTCGGAAGACGGTGTCAAACAACGATATGCGAACCCAACGACACCGACTTCCGTAATAAAAGTTTTTCTCACTTTGTAGTGTCTTTTTTGGAAGTCGGTTGTTTTTTTTTTTTGTAATATATTTTTTTATTCGAGTATCTAAAGTCAAACAAGTGGACTCGTCTGGTGTAAAGGAAGACTTTATAAGGATTTAAGATTATTTTCATGCTGTGTAGGGTTTCGTACCCAAAGGGTGCCAAGTGTGCTATTAAGCCTCCGCTCTGTTCGTCCATTCGTCTGTCAGCAGGCTGTATCTCATGAACCGAAATAGGTAGACAGTTGAAATTTTCACAAAGTGTGTATTTCTGTTGTCGCTATAATAACAAATAATAAAAATAAAATAAATAATTTAAGGGGGTCCCAATACCTACAAGTAATGGTGGTACCCTTCGTCTGCGAGTCCGACTCACACTTGGCTGGTTTTTTAATTTGATCGATGCTAAGGAACATAACTCACTATGCATTCAGAGTCACAAAAAATACAAGCTCTTAGAAACCCTCTAACCACACGTGTAACTACTAAAAGTTCTGCCTAATAAAATACAAAAGAAACGTATAGAAATATATAGATAAAATACCAAGGAAGACAAGATGAAATTTTAATTTTACGGCACTGAAACTGTCGGTTTCAATTAAGAGCTCCGCAGCATAAAAATTTAAAAATATCAAAAAGGATTGTATGTTTAATTTTTAATAAGCTGCTCTGAAAATACTTAATTTATGACCGGATCACAAGAGTAATAAACTATGAAAATGCATGGATATTCTTTTTGAACGGTCTGCATTCAGCTTTAGAGTATCATGTAACTTTTAAATGAAGAAGATTAAGTATTGGATTACGAAAGAGAAATTTCCTTTTGATGTAACGTGGTCATGATAGTCAATTCTCTGAATTTTTCATTTTTTATGTTATTAAGGAAATAAACTCAAAGGCGTAACAGAACCGTTTGTGATACCGCACCCTAATTGCGTAACACACTATCAGTTGGAATCTGAATCATATTGAAGCAAATTGCTAATCCATTGCTTAATAAGTTGGTATTTGTCTGCTCAACACGTAGGTAAATAACACAATGAATGTTGTTGAAATGTCAAAATGAAACGGATTCCGATTGATAATGTGTTACGCATTTGCCCCGCCGGTCTAGATAATGTGAATATCAAAAGAAGATGACGTTTGTTTGCCAACGAATTGCACGTTTTGCAAACCGTTTGACGTTTCCCAAAGGGATGTTTCCAATCTATACTAATAATAAAGCTGAAGAGTTTGTTTGTTTGTTTGAACGCGCTAATCTCTGAAAATTAAGTCGGATTCAAAGAAATCTTTGCATTTGATAGCCCAATTTTTGAGGAAGGCTATAGGCTATATAAAATCACGCTAGGAGCTGAACAACAAGAAAAAATCAGAAAGTACGCTAAGCGAAAGTGAAGTAATAGAGCGGACGGGTGATCCAATGTGACAGGGTGGGTCAAGAACAAGAAATTTCACGCGACGAAATCGCGGACAGAAGCTAATCCTTCAATAAAGACGTAGGTATAATAGTAAGTACCTACTGTAACACTAAAACATCCTGAGAAATCGCCAACCCGTCTTGAGCAAGCGTGGTGATTAATGATCGAACCTTCTCTGTAATAGAAGAAGCTTAAGCCCTACAGTGGGGGGTAGCTCGCCGTCAGGTAAGGACCAGGCCTGGGTCGCCGGCGCGTTGTGTTCCACGCGCGCCTCAAAGAGATGTTTGCAGCAAGATTGTCCGAAAGGGTTACCGCTACCCCGGAACGTAAAAGGCTAAGGAAAGAACACGGGTGGGTTTTAGTCGGTAAGAGACACTCTTCCGCTGCACCCAGAGCGGTAGGGGTCATTTGATGACGTGTTAACCTCAAAAAAAAAAAAAAAGCACTGATTGATGGGGTCCGCTAGAGCCGATGCCTGCCAAGGTCACAGGTTGTTCGAAATACACACATCAAAAGTGTCTAGGGATCAAGCATTTTTATGCGGATTTTTTGAGATTGAGATGTGGCTTTGTAATAAATTTATGATTTTATAAATTTATATGGATCCTTTTTGGTGCATTTCATAATTTGAATCAGGAACTGTGAATCAAATTCGAGTAAAAGATGAAAATCAGCTGTCAATATTTTCCCTATAAAAACATACAACGCATTGAAGACATTATTAGTGCTACTGTTTCCCTACTACTGATTAAAACCAACGTTATTATGGAGCGGCGACGTCATTTAAGCAGGGAAGAAATGCTCAGAGCCGTGGGAATGATAGAAGCTGGTTTCCGGCAACGTACTGTGGCTTTAGCTCTGAATACAAGTCAGAGTGTTATCAGTCGACTTTGGACACGTTACCGAAGCACTGGTACCGTGGCTGAGCGCCATGGAGGACGGTATCGCTGCACCACACGGAGACAAGACCGATACATTCAAATCTTAACTCGAAGAGCTCCAACAATAACCGCCATGATGTTAGCCGTGAGGCTTCATCACTCTTCAGGGAACTTAATTAGCGACCAAACAGTCAGAAACCGCTTGCATGAAGTGAACCTTTATTCCCGAAGACCGCTACGGGTACCACCTATAGCAATGCACAATCGTAGGATTCGATATCAATGGGCTCTTGAACACAGAAATTGGGCAGAAGAACAATGGCGTTTCGTGTGCTTTTCTGATGAGTCTCGTTTTGGTATGAGACCGGATACAAGACGTATACGACACTGGAGAACCCCTGGACGCCAACAGCGATTAAAATCCTGCCAGGAAGTCCATCCTAATAGTGGTGGAACCATCATGGTATGGGCGGGTATTTGGATCGGCGGAAGAACTGAGTTGATTTGGATCAGAGGCAACCTCAACGCTCAAATTTATGCTGAGACGATTGTATCAGACGTCATCGTTTCTCTACAAGTGCAAATCGGTCCCTTATTTCAGTTAATGCATGATAATGCACGACCGCACACCGCAAGAGTTGTAAGACAGACTCTCGCCGCAGCTAACATCAATGTCCTGCCCTGGCCTGCTCAGTCGCCAGACTTGAACCCGATTGAGCATGCATGGGATATGCTACAGAGAAGAGCTCTGCCGAATATGGAAGGTATCCAGTCGCAAGAAGACCTTTTTTTGTTGTTGCAACGAACATGGGCGGCCATTCCACAGCGTGATTTGGATGAACTCATTTTGAGTATGCCAAACCGATGTTCTTGTGTTGTTAGTGTTCGCGGTAGAAACAAGGATTATTAATTGTTTAAGTTACCCAATAAAATTTTAGAGAAAACTGTTATTTCAGTCTTTTTTTCGAACTTTTGTGTTAGTGGTTCAAATGTCAAAAATCCCTTTATTAGGAAAATGGCAAATTTCTTTATTAATGCAAAGGTGACTTGGTTTATCGTTACTGTGACAAACGAAAACACTTTATTTGATGAATCCTTAAAGAAAATTTTAATTAATATCAATCAGGAGAAAAGTTATTGCAAAAATATATGTTGATCCCTAGACACTTTTGATGTGTGTAGTTACCGTGGCCCTGGCACAGGTAACTGAAGGAATAAGGGTGGTTTTTAATCAGCAAAAGTCTGACACGCCCTCCCACTCCGCGCAGAGCGGGAGAAGTTATTTGAAAATTCACGACCCAAAAAAAAAAAATCGTCCTGCAGTGGGACAATAATAGGTTGGTATTTTTTTTGCAACCTTTGTGTTTTTGAATTGGGAATGTAGTCTCAAAGAAAACTGAATGATAAACGTAGAAAGATTGTATAAAGCATAACATAACACGCGTATAGACTTTTCTACATAAAATAAATGAAATGAAGCTCACTGTCACAATTATGAGGTGCAGTGGTGGCTGGAGGAACAGTGGCGCTTTATTTTGTATACATTATTTCATCACTACTGCTCTCAAAACGGTGAAGGAAAACGTGAGGAAACCGGCATGTTCTAAAACCAAAAATTCGAAGACATGTGACATCTACATAATTATGTACATCGTTATCAGTAATATTTTATCTATCAACCCGCGCTGGGCTCGTGTGATGGATTCCGTCCTACTCCTTCTCAAAGAGAGGAGGACTGTGTCCTAACAGTGAGAACATATAGGCTGATTTTGTAGACGGTACAATTATTTATTTATTTATTTATATATACTTTATTGTACACCACAAAAATACAACAAGTAAAGATACATCAAACACTACAAAATATACAATGGGCGGCCTTATCGCTTTCTGCGATCTCTTCCAGGCAACCTTAGGATGGACAGTGATTTTCCTGGACACAAAATGGGGTTGTCGTTGGTGCAAATATAATGTATACAATACACTAAAATATATACACAGATATATACATATCCAAAATTATAGATACATAAATACATACATACTAAATATATAAACAACGAAAATAAAAGAAGACAGTAGATGATTGCAGTTAGGACAACAATATCACAAAGACAAGTAGTGTTCCTTTACGAGTCTTTTGAACACCATGTAGCGACTGTGCGCGTTTTATTTCAACTGGAATGCATTCCACAAACGAGCAGCCTGGACAGTAAAGGATTTATCAAGGAAGGTTGTGAATTATTGATTACCCAGCATGTAATCTTTGTTGTTAATTAACATTTACAAAACCAATAATCTCTTCATCACAAACTACAATTCATACATTTTAACACATTAATAAAACAACCAGAATCTCTAAAATGATAATTCAAAATCGTAATAAAATTAGAACACTTTATAATCTTGTTATTTGTATTACAATTGAATGCATAGATGAGACCGAAAGGGTCACGTTAAGTAGAACTTAGTTCATTTACATACTAACGATTATTATTTTACTGTGGCATGTGTGTTGAATACGTATTACACTAAACGTTTAATTCAACGAAGCAATTACTTTGGTACAGCGGTTTTTAAACTTTTTTGACATATTTTTAATCTAATATGAAGATAAGTTTTTTACGTTTTGTTGTTAAAAAAGCTGTTGTTTTTTTCAAATGTTTAGACTGTATTAAAATGAAGGTTATCAATTCAGTTAGTCGTAGGTAGATAACTAGGTAGGTGCTGCTAATGACACATGAAACACACACCTAAAATCATGCCTGAATTCCCCAAAGAGTTATGCAGGAGTGTACCATACCAGACAACCAATGACACACCTCTATTTGATTTTGCTTTGTGCCTCTTATTAAGGTCAACTTTCCATCTTCTACCCTTTGGGTATATAGACTCTTTTGTAAGGATTATGATTTTCCATAGTTAAAGGGCAGTAAAGTACCATAGCCACCAGCTATAATAGTTCTTGTAAGAGTGGTACTTATAGTTCTATCGTCAATAACAGCATTGCTTGAAGATAAACTCTGATCAAGATTGGAACAACTGTACTTAATATCTAAATATTGTACCTAATAAGTACTTATCATAAAACCTTGATCCTGGCTTAAACCATGATCAAGATTAGGCTAAAAATTAACATGCAACTTTTCAAAACTGGTCAGATTCTATAAAAAAAGCAAAATTGTGAATAACTTTATTGCATCGATATTGAAATCCCAAACATGAATAACACATAAACATCAAATAGTTTCCGGAAAGAAAAGCTTATACAATGTTCCAGAATTATGTTCTAATTTTATATACAAATATTACAACATCGTTTTACAAGCCCACAAAATCTCCATTACATTAAGTAACGCTGACCGAAAACTACTTCTAAAGAAAAGTAAAAATAAGTAAATCGTAAAATCTAAAGTTTATATCTTCCGAAACAAGTCAATCGACTGATTTCAACATAAATAAAGGTTTGATTCACACGAGACAAAACATAAACAAAGCCATAGAATAAGAAAACAGTATAGAAGCGACACATTGTATAGCAAATTAAGTTTAATGAAAAGTTCGGTATTGTGGAGTGTCGTCGTTGTCGTCGTACATTGACAGTCTCATTCTAAAACTCAATGATACTGTCACTAAAAGAGATAAGTAACCAGAGTCGTCGAATATAGACGAAGTTTAGTAAGAAACAAGATGTTATCGAATCAAACTTAATTAGCTAAATTATCTGTTTGTTTTGAATTAATTAAATTAAATTTTATTCAAAAACATTCATTGGTTTCTTATTAAACTTCTTTACAGGAAGACCCTGGCTAATAATCTTTTTTGGTGACCGTACTTTAGATGGTCCACTTCCAAACACCCAGAGACGTGTGAGTTTGCCCAAATCAAATATGGTTACCAATTTTCCCGAAGATCGAGCACAAAGCGTCTATATGGGACAGCAAGCCACTAAAGGAATCCGTAGAGCGTTCACTTTAGGCATTTAGAATGCGTTTGTAGCTTGAGTGCCGCTTCTACAAATTCTTACTCTATGACAATGCTAACACGCTGTCACAATCGGGGTCGATAGTAAAGATTAGAACGATCGACTTCGAGTCACTCCGGCTACTTGTAATGCCTTGTCCTGTTTTGTATCGCTATGGGATAGATAATAATGGACTAAACTATAGTAATAATGATACGACTGTCGTTTGCGGACAGAACGTTATTTCTGTTGAGTTAGGCTTTGTAATGATATCGAGGACTTTGTGGTCTGGTTCAGAATGATAGACTAACAAGGCTGTTTTGAATATCACGTTTTTGATATTGATTGTGTTTCCTGTTTATTTGAGTTTGATATCGACGTTCGCGGGATTAGTGATGTTAATTCGATTCGCTTATTTGTCGCGTAAACAAGGGTTCCAGTCCTAAGATATTCAAGTAATCATAAAGTTAGGTACAATCGGTAAGTAGAACCATCGACAAGACTAAACAATAAAAAGTAAATGTAACGAGGATTCAATGCTTCGTCATCATTCTCCTGCCTATAACCATTCATTTATTTGAGGTCGGCGGAACATATCTTTTTATTTTCTACTTCTCTATTAGTCGTTATCTCAATAGTCATTCCCTTTCTAGCCTCATCATCTTTCACACTGTCCATCGATCGTTTTTTTGGTCTTCCTCTACCCTTATATCCACAATCATACTTGAGTATACTTGAGTATACTTTTTTTAAATGCATGGTTGGCATATCGTGAGGAAAGTTTTGAAACTTTCCTCACGATATGCCAACCATGCATTTAAAAAAAGTTGAAATTACCAATTCCGAAACTGCTTGTTTTATTCACATGTAACCTGCCAGTATTTTTCGCATCGCAGAAAATATTTTTTCATCCCATTTATTCGAAAAGGGCCGTAGGGTTCTTCGATAAGTGCAAGCAAAATAGTTCATTCCGGCGCACTTGAATGACTTTTGAATTTGGAACACTATTTAATTAAAAAGTTTGAACGCATTTGCGTTCAAACTTTTTACGCTTCGATAAAGTCCTGGCCGGTAATATAAAAAGCATACCTGCCGACGCGGCATTGGTTAACCAAATAAAAAAAAAATAATAATACGCGGGAACTTATTTGTTTTTTTATTACTTTTTATCAAAATATTACAGACAATTTAAATTTGATTCACACAAATTGAATAAAAGATGAGTTCTAGCAGTGAAAGAAATATTAACACCAGAAAGTGTAAAATTAAACGCACAAACTGTCATAAACAATTTACTACCAAACAAATCGAGAGAAAAATATCTAAAAGCCTATGAAAACTTAATTACATGGAAAAATGAAAAAGAAGCAATATAAATTTGTAATTTGGTTATGTAAATTTATATATTCGTCAGTACTAAAAGCATCTCTTATTTATTTTTCTCATAGAAGGGGATGAAAAGTAGAGTGCGTCACAAGGTACCAAAATTACTTAACCTCGAACGATGTACTTTAAATTCATCGCTACGCTCAAGATTCTACTCTAGAATCCTTCACTTCGCTCTGGATTCAAACAATCGCTCTCGCCCTCAACACATTATTTTGGTCCCTTATGACACAACCTACTATGCTCTTCACTAAAATATATGGTCAACCTTTATGCATGGCAGCTTATATTTTTAAACCGTCAGTTATAGCGGCACAAATGACACTCTAGGAAGCGATGTTAACTAATGGATACCGGAAAAAAAGATTAGTGGGTGTAAATAACAACTAAGTTGATGGTTCGTCGCGAGAATGAAAAATAGCTGGTTCGCTTTTAATGGCAAGGAAACTTTTATGGGTTATACCTACCTTAGTAATGGTGGCCTACCTATTTATAATGACAGTGGTTTGGGAATGAGACAGACAGATGTTTTCTTATAAAGTTACCGACAGACTAAGTGCCCCAATGCACGCACAGCACCCTCATTTCAAAGAATATTGCTAATCTATTGCTTTATTCATGGTTTATAAAAAATGTCTGCTCAACAACGTTGATAACACAATTAATGTTGTTGAACTGTCAAAATAGACCGTTACTACTGATAGTGTGCTACGCAATTACCCTATTTTTAACCGACTTCAAAAAGGAGGAGGTTATCAATTCGGTTGTATTTTTTTTAAATTTTTTTTTAAATTTTTTTTTTTTTATGTTTGTTACCTCAGTACGCCGTCATTTATGAACCGATTTGGAATTTTTTAGTTTTATTTGAAAGGATATGCTTCCAGCTTGGTCCCATTCTTGTCAAAATCCAGTTCTGATGATGGGATCTATGAGGAATTGAAGGAACTCCACAAATATTATAGGCATACATATAGCAATTTTGGTATTTTCATCAACATGTCAAGCATTTGCATTCAAAAAGTATAATTTGGTGAAGTGGAACTGATGAAGGAGACCACAGATAGCCACAAGAACTCTTCAATGATAATAAGTATTTCACGGGTGGCGATAAGATATCTCGATTAAGATAGTTAAGCGACTATGACGAAGCAAATTTAAATAAATGGTTCTGACGAAAATGGTACCATCAAACCGATCTGATGATGAAGCTGGAAGGTAGATACCGGAACTTCGTAATAAAACCATGTATTCTAGCCGTGTTTGGGCTTATTGGAATTGTCATGAGATGCACTCTGACTATAAAAAGTAAAAAATAAAAACTTTTTAACAAAAAAAAAAACAACCGACTTCAAAAAAAAAACACTACAAAGTGTAAAATAACTTTAATTTTAATTTTGGAAGTCGGTGGCAAAAACGTAAATACAAAACCAAAGACACCGACTTCCGAAATTAAAATTAAAGTTATTTTACACTTTGTAGTGTTTTTTTTTTTTAAGTCGGTTGTTTTTTTTTTGTTAAAAAGTTTTTTGTTTTAAACATCGCTATCTTTTCACCTGGGGCTTTATCCTTCAAGATTATGTAGGTTATTTTTGTCTTATTTTCACGAGTACCTACTAAATAATATGTGAGTATAAATATTATAATTTTACTAGCAGCGCCCCGCGGTTTCACCCGCATAAGTGTCGATCACGTAAGAATATTGGGATAAAAAGTATTCTATGTGTTTAATGCTGGTTATAATCTATCTGATTGCTATATTTCATCCAAATCCCTTCAGTGGTTTTTGCATGAAAGAATAACAAACATCCATCCATCCTCACAAACTTTCGCGTTTATAATATTATTATATAATATATATTAATAAGGTGTTAAAAAATTAACGCTACAAAATTTTAGAGGTGCTTTAGACCATCGAACTGAACAATTTTGACTATGGGACCAACTCTGAAATCACGAAAAAAAATCAGCTGTTTCATAAAAAAGTTCAATACCTACTTGACCAAAATGTATTAAATAGCTGATTTTTTTTCGTGATTTCAGAGTTGGTCCCTTAGTGAAAGTTGTTCAGTTCGATGGTCTAAAGCACCTCTTAAAGTTTGTATGGTTATTTTTTTAACAGTTTGTATAATATATATTATATTTTATTATCAGTAGGATAGTACGACGCTTTGTGCTTTTGGGAACCAAATAACAAACTCATGTTTTCTTATCTTATTCAACAAATTAAACAACATAAATGGAATTGAATTGGGACATTATGTTTACGCGATATATGGCAAAGTAAAATCTGTAAAGACGATCAACAGTTCGATTGGAATGCAATTCAAGAATTTCTATCATATCTGCCTGTTATGTGAAGTATTTACATAAAATAAACCCACGCAGATATTTAGACCTTACAAATTTCTTTTAAGTATTCAGAAGATATTTTGTAGTAAGAATATTTTAGTTATTTATAAATCAACGTAATCTAGATGATTGATTTTGATGATCAGATATTTATATCCAAAACATAAATAGATATTCTAATGGTGATGTTGTTCATTAATATACTAATTATTAGGATACACAAAGTTATGTTTTAACCAGTATCAAGTCGATCGAAAAACAAACAAATTAGGCTCATTTTTAAAAGCATAACAATTTGTCCTGAAAAACATCAAGTACCAACCTGTTTCACAAACAAATCCTTTACAAATAGATCGTCCAATGTAAAATAAAACAGGAATAAATCAGTACTGTCAATTATCCTGTTCATCAATGTCAATCTCATTAGCATAGTGTATTACCTTGTCTCCTATTTTAAAATAGATTGATAGTACTCTGTTAAAGGTCTCTGATTGGTTTTCAATGTTCCGTCCTTTAAAATTGAATCAGGATTCGAAGATATATTTAAACTAGATGGGGTGGTTGAATCGGTAAACGGTTTATAGCTAATAGCTATGGCTATCGATTTTCTTGGAAAGGGGACTTCTTAGTATCTATCGGTGTTACCATTTCTGTTGAAGCATGTGTTCTATTGAATCACAAAACCAGTTCACGTATATTATTTTGAAACAGGTATTCTCGTACAGTCAACTGCATATTAGTGGTAATGCTTGCACTAAAATAAAACGCTCTTATTGCTACGTCTTAGGGGCACTGTCAATGTCAAATGGTTACCTATTGTTTTAGTGTGGTAAGTACAGTCAACTGCACATACTGATATGCATGATGTCAGTTTATTGACTGTACTTACCACACTGATGATTTTTTACGCTTTTTATCTTAGGCACAGTCGGTCACAAATATCGATAAGCCATACAGTTTTCAAAATAATATTTTTTAAACTAAATATACAGAGATAAAATTTAAAAAATATTAACTTCATGCAATATATAAAATGCTGAAATACAATCATCGATCATTTTGTGTCAATTTAGATGATGTGTAAAAGTAGAAGTGTTAGGTGCTAGGTACCTAATCATTTTTGACAATTTAGTAAAATATTTCTTTAAAACAAATATTTCCAAGGATTTAGATGCCTTTTTAAATCAACGCACCTATTCAATTACCTCTACGGAATAAGCGACTATTCCCGACTGAGAAACTCAACTAAAAAACCATTCGCTTAGCATCACTATCAGGATAGCTGAAGCTCAAGTGGGACCGGGTTCTTATCTCACGAAGATATTCCAAAAGCTTTTAGATTTTAAAAACGGGCTCACACATTCTAAATTTATGCATTTCTACGCCAATCTTGGTAAGTTTGATCTACTAAAGTACCTTAGCGCTTATTCGCATGGGCGCTTATAAGCGCTCGAATGACACAAATGGGAAATGGTAGATTTCGCCGAACAAAAGCGCTTCTTTGACGTTGTGTTTTGTTTACCGTGCACGTTCTTATTTAGATATTCCAAAATTAATTTAGATTTTAAAAACGTGCTCACCTAATTCAAATTTATGCATTTCTACGCAAATCTAGGTTAGTTTGATTTACTTAAGGACCTTCGCGCACATACGCAAGGGCGCTTTTAGAACGCGCGTCAACAACCGTTCAAACAACACAAATGGAAAACAGTAGGTACATTTGTTCGCACGGAAGCGCTTTTCTTACGCCGTCTTTTTATCGCGTCTTTTAGATTTTAAAATCGGGCTTACGCAATCTAAATTTATGCATTTCTACGCCAATCGTGCTAAGTTTGATTTCCTAAAGTGCCTTAGCCCTCATACGCACGGGCGCTTTTTAATGCACGTCTAAGAAGCGCTCGTGTGACATAAATCCAATAGGTTATTCAATCCTACGACGCTTATATCAAACGTGCATTGAAAAAGCGGCCGTGCAAATGAAGGCTAAGGTTTTCAGTACCTATTTTTAGTTAGAGAATTTCTGAATAAGTCATATTGTTTCCACGTTCACGATGTCTGGGTTATCGACCCGAGGCTGAAGCTTGAATAATTTATGTCACCATCAGCAGTAGTAAGTGCATTTGTGTATGTGTAATGATTGATCTTTAATGCTTCGTTCGGTTATGAACTGCAATCCGGACTGGGTTACATAAATGACAGCTGGTGACCCGTTGAGTGTTGTCGTGCATTTTTTATTTGGATTGAAACTGTATGTGGTTTTGTGTGGCGGGTAATCTGGTTGTCGGAATTTCTGGTTTGGGTTTTGGTATTTTGTTGATCAGTTATGTCCTAACAATATGTTCTAACAATAGTAAAGATAAATTTATAAAATAATAATAATAAATATTAACTAATAATAAATTAATAAAATAAAAAAAATATATTTATAATTTATATTAATAATTTATTTATATTATATTTTGGTATAATATTATATATTTTGCAATTTCTGACTTTTCTAGTAGGTACTCAAACCTCAGTTGTTGCTATAGAGTTTTTTGATTCTTACTAGAAACATGATCGATTGGGATCAAAAAATGTTTTTTTGTGAAAACTGCCCATTTTCTTGTTGACAAGATTTGTCAATGCAGATCAGTATTTCTCGAAAAGTTAAGGACAGCCTCCTAAAACTGTTTTCCTGTAGCTACAGCCTAATTTTGGTAAGTCTGCCCTAACTGCCCATCTCAAAAATCTACCCTGTATCGTTAAATATATTAAGCACAGCACATACTTTGGCCAAGCGTTATTTCTTTCTGGGCCGCACAACTATCAAACTACACGTGCCAGATATAAGCGGCAACGTCATGTCCAAGCAAAAGATCGTGCTAAGTAACGTTTTTAGATGTCTGCCTTAGTCACACACTAATTAACCTACATTGCCCATTTTTTATCTCAATTCGTCCATCTTTTATCAAAGTCCTTTTTTCATTTTAATATGGCATGTTGCTATTATTGATAGTCATTTAAAATTTTGAAATGAAATAACTTACACGTCTAATGGTTGGTTTTTCAATCATCTGATAACTATTCTAGGAATAATTTTGAAATTTTGACAGTTATTTCATACAAAAACTGTCAAACGTCAACTTTAATCCTCGAATAAAACTTATTTGGCTCTGGCTATGCAAAAATCAACCCTAAGATTTCATCTAAAGCAATCTCATAAAACGTAGTTAACTAATTGCTCTCACTTACCATACTCCGCCGGTTCTTAAAAAGTAAACCAACTTTGATGCTAGGAAAAGAAAAAGATTACAAGCAACTCGTTTAAAATTGCTTATATTATAAAACTGTATTTCAAAGTGAGCATTACTCAGCATCTAACTACGGAGCTAGTTTAAATAAAGCGGAATAGTTAAACCTCTTTTAAGAAAACTGCTCAAGTACTAACACTTTTCATGGAAATTAAGGTAAAGTGTAGATTCATTACACTAGCTTTCGCCTCGTCAAGAGCTGAGCGATAAATAATGAAGATATTGGCAAAACAAAATGGGGTTTACGAAAAAATAACGTACTCGTATTGTTTTCTTGCATTAAATGTCAGTTAGTGGAAATTAAAAAGATATTCGGGTTAAAACTGTAATGGTTTTCGAGTAAAGGTTGATGTATAATGTGAGTTTCGGGCTCATTACGTTATTCACTTACGCGGTACTGATGACTTATTTCGAAACTGAGCCGTATTCTGCATATCAACTACAAAGGATCCACGTGAACGATTTACAAGATGAGTAAGTAAGTAGTACGAAAGTAATTGCGTTTACTTTAGTAAAGTTTTGACTTGGAATACAACAAACAAAATAATTATAGTTGTTTTTTACCGACTTCACAAAAAGGAGGAGGTACTATGTTCGGATGATTGTATGTTTTTTTTTTTGTATGTTTGTTCATCTAATACTCCGCCAATTGTCGACGGATTTTCAAAATTATTTTTTTTATTGGAAAGGGTATGCTCCCGAAGTGGACTAAATTGGAATCTGATGAGGGAATCCCATGCAAATCGAGGGAAACCCTCAAATTTTGTAGGCACACCTATAGCGATATATATATATATATATATATATATATATATATATATATATATATATACATACATATATTATAAGTACATATTATAGTATATTGTATATTTATGTATTTGTGCACGTTTTATTTATAATTCAATCATTTTAATAGTTTTTTTTAAATCCTTATTCGGCTCAACCAAAGCACTGACTGACTGATCTGCCATGGTTGACTGGTAGAGAATGCCTAAGGCATTAAGTCCGCCTTTGTACCTTTTTGTGTGCGAAAAGATTAAAATAAATAAATAAATAAACATTATGGGCTGATTATGCTTACGTATTTTGCTGTTTTTAAGAATGAATACAGATTCTTAACAAGGCTGTCTTTCTGTTCTTTTTCAAAGGCTAAAAGAGCTTTAATTATTCAAATCTTAAAATAGAATTATACATATTATCTTTACAATAATGACTCTTTCATGTCATTTCTCTGTTATCAATTACCCTCTGATTATTCGTCTATTATAAAAAAATAAATATATAAATTAAAATAAAATAATAAATACTAAAATAAAAAATAATAATTTAAATACTTTGTCGTCCATTAACAATGTAATGTACTAAACATTACATTGTCGTCCATTAACAATGTAATGTACTAAACATTACATTGTTAATGGACGACAAAGTATTTAAATTATTATTTTTTATTTTAGTATTTATTATTTTATTTTAATGCGAGTATATCTTTAATGCGAGTATATCTTAAAATAAATAAATAAATAAACATTATGGGCTGATTATGCTTACGTATTTTGCTGTTTTTAAGAATGAATACAGATTCTTAACAAGGCTGTCTTTCTGTTCTTTTTCAAAGGCTAAAAGAGCTTTAATTATTCAAATCTTAAAATAGAATTATACATATTATCTTTACAATAATGACTCTTTCATGTCATTTCTCTGTTATCAATTACCCTCTGATTATTCGTCTATTATAAAAAAATAAATATATAAATTAAAATAAAATAATAAATACTAAAATAAAAAATAATAATTTAAATACTTTGTCGTCCATTCACAATGTAATGTACTAAACATTACTTTGTCGTCCATTAACAATGTAATGTACTAAACATTACATTGTTAATGGACGACAAAGTATTTAAATTATTATTTTTTATTTTAGTATTTATTATTTTATTTTAATGCGAGTATATCTTTTGCTGGAGATCCTAAAATAAATAAATACATAATACGATAACACGACTATGGGAAATCACAATAATCTTTTTCAAGGCCACAATTTCTTCTGACATTACCTAATAAGGTATTTTACTTATGGGTTGATTTTTCCGTCGCGAGATAACTTTTATTCGAAGAATTAAATTGAAGTTTGACAGATTTTGTATGAAATAACTATCAAAATCATTCCTTAAAAATAAAGTTATCAGATGATTGAAAAATCAGCCTTAAATCATTTAACCAACCATTATAGAGAGTCCAATTTCTTTTAGTTTCATCAACAAATTAGCGTTACAATACTATCCTTTAAACTTTAAATTATAACTTTTACTAACTTCCACAGTAAAGCATCAAGAAAACAAGCCCGTTATTTAAGTTCTGTTACTAATAAAATACCGCATTAAATAAACCTTGTATGCGCACTATTCATGTAAATTAGGATGAAGGAGCTTCCCCATAACGGCTGGGAAGACGGTTCGAACAAAGGCGCTGTTGGCTTTTTAGCCTAAGTACGGAATATAATGAAAATGTGGAAGGCATCGAAGCGATGAAAAAAGATGAAATGAAGAAAATTGCTGATTTCAATATGCGAGTTCGGTATTAAGGCTTTTTGTGGTTTAGTGAGCTGTGTAGTTTGCAGTCTTGTAGCGTGGTTGTAATTACTTTTGCTTCATGCGTGTACCTACTTTGTGGCTTTTACTTTTAAGTATAAAACATATTCTATGAAGTGCTAGAAACAAAAGAATCAATTATCATTTTAATGCATTTGTTATGAATAGAATTCTTGTCGTTGTTTGATATAAAAACTTTTTAACAAAAAAAAAAACAACCGACTTCAAAAAAAAAAAACACTACAAAGTGTAAAATAACTTTAATTTTAATTTCGTAAGTCGGTGTCTTTGGTTTTGTATTTACGTTTTTGCCACCGACTTCCAAAATTAAAATTAAAGTTATTTTACACTTTGTAGTGTTTTTTTTTTTGAAGTCGGTTGTTTTTTTTTTTGTTAAAAAGTTTTTATTTTTTACTTTTTATAGTCAGAGTGCATCTCATGACAATTCCAATAAGCCCAAACACGGCTAGAATACATGGTTTTATTACGAAATTCCGGTACCTACCTTCCAGCTTCATCATCAGATCGGTTTGATGGTACCATTTTCGTCAGAACCATTTATTTAAATTTGCTTCGTCATAGTCGCTTTTAACTATCTTAATCGAGATATCTTATCGCCACCCGTGAAATACTTATTATCATTGAAGAGTTCCTGTGGCTATCTGTGGTCTCCTTCATCAGTTCCACTTCACCAAATTATACTTTTTGAATGCAAATACTTGACATGTTGATGAAAATACCAAAATTTCTATATGTATGCTTATAATATTTGAGGAGTTCCCTCAATTCCTCATGGATCCCATTATCAGAACTGGATTTTGACAAAAATGGGACCAATCTGAAAGCATATCCTTTCAAATAAAATAAAAAAAATTCCAAATCGGTTCATAAATGACGGCGTACTGAGGTAACAAACATACAAACATAAAAAAAAAAATACAACCGAATTGATAACCTCCTCCTTTTTGAAGTCGGTTAAAAATGGACTGGCGACTTCGTTAATTTTACGTCTAGTCACAAGCAATGCCATTAAAGTTTTGACGATCATAACTTTATAGTCTAAGATGACATCTAAGATGACATTTCAACCTTTTGATATTTTCATTATTGCGTTCCGTGAAAATAATAAATGACATCATTCAACTCAGCCTATCGCATTCCACTGCTGGACACTATGCCCAGCAGTGGAATGCGATGCGAGGCCTATGCCTCCCTCAGGCTGCGCCAGAACACCCTGTCCTCCGCTTTCCGCATTCAGCCTGTTCCAGCTATTTTCTTAAGTTCGTTGGTTCATCTACCTGGGGGGCGTTCTACTCTACGCCGATACGCAGTCTCCACTCCAAGACTCGTCTGCTCCACCGGCCATCGGTCCTTCGACAAACATGGGCTGGCCATTGCCACTTCAAATTGATTACTGTGCAAGCTATGTTCTTTTCCGGATAGTAACATATATTAATTCAAAATACTCTTCAATTAAAATAATCCAGAAAAAGGAGAAAAAGATAAAGGAGGAAGGAGGATGGAAGAATAGATATCCTTTCCGATAATACTTACAGAAGTAGAAAGAGCGATACAATGTAATGCAATACTTGCAGTCAATAACAAGATTACTAATATTTGCAACAATGTAACTCCTTCGAGTATCGACAAGATAAACAAAGCACTAAACGAGAAGCTGTCGATGAAACCATTTAATGTGGCTTCTGTTGGATTAACAGCACCTTACGTAACCGGTTCCTGTATAATACTGCATCAAACAACAGAACGTATTGTTACTAAGATTAGGTGCTATAATGATAAATTGTACACTACATTTAGAAAATGAGTAGGAATTTGTCACTTACTAAGGAACTATTTTAAGTTCTATCTGGGATACTGATGACATCGCTATGTTTACTAATAAAACCAGTATTATCGAAATCAACACTTAAGCATACTCGTTGACAGAACACTGCAATATATAGGTCTAGAATTCTGAGACAATATTTATTTTACAAGTCACGTTTTACACTTCGGCTCTTTAAAACAGCTGATGCTCATTTCATTGCTATATCAATATGAAACAAACATAATTATGATTTTACTTAAATAAAACGTCTAGACGATATACAAGGAGATCCAACTACGTCAATAAATCATGATAGCCTATAAATCAACAAGCGATATTCCACAGATTGTTTATAAGGGGCACCACTGACAGATAAGGTTAACCCTGCCATTTCTTCAGTACACGACAAACAGTGAAAGACACAAGACATAACCATAAACGGTTTTAGCGTACTACTAGCTCCGTTTCATATGCCCCTGGTAACCTCAATAAATAAATTCAAGTCCGTCGATCGTCTTCGATTCAGAGAAAGAACCTGTTGGCAATCGGCCAAGTTTTTGCGGCTTCCCTTTATAAGGGGAATCGCTAAGAAAAGAATTTTAATCTTTCACGCGTTTGCCATCTTTGCGTCTTTAGCACGGTTAAGAGATAGTGTTTTGTTTTAAGGGGTTTTTATCAAAAGTTGATTACACGACCACCCACTGTACTTTGTGTTGACTATTTACTATCGGTTTACGCAATAAAATTGATAACATGGTTTTATGGTAGTAAAAATTTCTAACAGTCTAATCTATGTAGTCAGGAAATTGTAATTAAATTCTGTGCAAATATCATTAAAAGGTCTGTTATGTCTGTCATTGCCTATTTAATCTTCTAAAATGATCAATGATTTGATGACTATTATCCAGAAAAGAGGTGCGATTTGTTTTTCTAATAATGTTCTTGGGTTTATTTATATTTCAGTTATATTTTCAAAATCCGTAATCGAAATACTTAACAACTTTTATGTGCGAAAGGAACATAACAGTTTGTTGTTTTCCAGTATAGGTACAAGCGAACTTACCTTTACGCGTTCATACATTTGGAACATAACGAGTATCGCCTCCTTGTTTAGGGTTTTTACATTTTTATCCGTATATACACGCACTATCTTCAGCGAGCAATAAACTTTGATCTACCTTGATCCGTCCACTAACTCACAATGATCCAAAAATAACATCATCGAGCGAGGAAGTCAAACAAAAATAGATCGGTGAAATCCTAATGACACACTTCACTCGCACTCGTTGTTTTATTATTCGTGGTCCTATTCTACGAAATCGCCTAACGGGTGGTCGGCTTAACTGCTCTTTAATTTATTGTCTTTGTCAGATAAAGATAAGCTACCTGACGTACCTACCTAATTTTATCACTGTTATTAAGATTAATTGACTTCGACACTGAATAATTCATCGATACATCGGAGCGATCATAATAATCGATTTATTCGTGTTACAAATGTTAATACAAGTTGGTTCGCTAATCGGCGTCCGCTGTTCAGTTTCCTGCAATAACTCAAACTGATATCACAATTCAATAATTACGGTTATTCATAATTAGTTGATGTCAGGAAGTTTATCGTTGGAGTCACTGACCTTCGCATTATGTCAGTGGCGCGGATCGATAGTATCGATATTGGCGATGAACTACAAGTAACTACATCACTATTATATGCGCGTTCGGTGTCAGATTCATTGATATAATCTTAAGCAAATGTAGATATAGGCGCCATTTCGCTGCAAGATTAAATAGAGCTGAGCTTGCTGAAGCTCGCCCATGTTTTATTTACTCGCTTCTCTTAGCATAAAATATTAAGTTTTTAGCTGGCACATGCTTTAGTCGCCCGCAAAAAGGGTGGTAAGGTCCGACTCTGACGCGTCTCTGGGCTTATTTACATAAACTGGAATAATTAATTGCAACTTAAAAGACAAAGAACGGCCGCTCTTTCGCTATTCATGTAAATTAAGTCTAGAATACAGCTCTATATTTTTGAACATTGCGCACAGATTTTAGTTGGAAATACTCCATTATTATGCAACTTTAGCCACAGTGCTGTTTATGTAATCTGTAGATACAAACACTACAAACGGTTGCGAAGCTTTTGGATATTCGGGTACCTAATAATGGAGGTCCGGATATTAAAGCAGCCACAAAGGCTGTCGTTGTACCTGTTTCGAAAACTAATACTCTTCCCAATAACATTAAACACTCGGCAATATAAGACGTGTCCAGCATTAAAACAGTAAGCAAAATTTCATTAAGCGCAACTCCGAAGACAGACAATTTGTCTTGTCATCCGAGCAGTCATCATCTTGAGAACTAATTTGAATTTGTAATTAAACCACAATCACGATTTACTGTAAAATATGAGCAATGATGTGTCCCGAATGATTAAGTTCAGGTACTTTCCAGTAGTTGACAATAAATTTCAGATCTCTGATCATAAAGATTAATTATGGGCAAAAGAAAAGACATTGAATCTGTAATAAATTTCGCCTATCTGTAATTAAAATTGAACAAACAGGCCAGTGTTTACTTTAAACACATGGTGTGACGTCATACGGAATGAGTAATAGAGTATTTAAACATTCTTATTTTACAGTACATTTTTGATTGCGTTCTTTGTAATTAATATCTTGTCCTGAGCTTCTGTCTGTCAACAAGACGTTTGCTGGCACAGGTTCTAAAATGATTTGCCGTTGTGGCTTATTGTTCGTAAAAAAGGGTATAATTAACATTCTACATTTATTGTGTAAATAAAATTCCTGACCACATATTTCGTCTGACTGATGTTCCTGCTGATCCGATCCATCTGGTGGATCTGTATTGTTTTAAGGTTTTCCTCATTCTTTTGTTGTTTATCAGTTTCCAGATTTTAACGGTCTTATTCTGTCCTTATATTATTTTTGTTGTTATTTCCAGTCATTTCCTGATTTTCTCTTTCTTTAGAGCCTTGTATTCCGTTACGTATCTTTGACTCCTATTTTAACCTTTTGTTTCTAGATCCTCTACTACGTGTGAATCATTTGGTCGAATCTCCAGTGTCACCAAAGGGCAAATCTGTGTCAGTGTGATCCCTTTGTAAATCGCAAAGGTCACGTTACCTAACAAACACACAAACTAAACCAACTGAGTAACCGAGTCCCGCCTAATTAGATGCACAATTTTCAAAGTGAAACTCTGTTGGACTGTATGCTGTGGTTTACGTTCCACGAAACCTTTGTAACTGATTTGAGTAGTTTAAATCAGAAAATTGATGTCCTGATGGCCGTTTTATGTTCGTTTAGTTTGGGTAATCTGTATTTTTGTTCTTATACACTCGAACCAGTTCTGTACTTCTCGCATCTTCTGCGATTTTCACAAGGTCATCGGTCTACATTATAGGAAGCTTCCCTAAAATTTACGCCCCATCGGACATCTGTTTTGCTAGCATTATTTCTACGATTTGGCGTTGCCTGGGGGTCTGTGTCCAGCAGTGGGCGTCTTCCGACTGAAATGATAATGAGGCTCAAACTGCCGCCGGTGACCCTAGATAGAACCAACGGCGACAATATCGATGTGAATTAATGGAATGTCTGAAAACCGTAGCACGATGATCATATTTAAGTAACTGTAAACAATCAATATGTAATCGACATTGTTTCTCTTTTCTAAACAGGAATGCAATAGTCCTAAAAACTTAGTTCCATTCTAATCACAACTGCACTATGGAATTTATATGAAAAACAAAAACATAATATTTATAAAGAATTTAATTTCAAATTCATGTGCTCGCTAAAATCCAAAATGTTTGTCGCGAATATTATAAATGTGAGTGTTTAAAGAATCCAAATTTGTTTTTAATTAAACTTCTTTTTCACAGAGACCAATTATTATACTAGAAGCTACGAATAATTAATAGAAGTACTCCGTTTCGTAAATCAATCAGATGAATATCCACCTACATTCACTATTTTAATACAAAATTCACCTGCTTAGAGTTTTAGCGGGATCTTCTTGGGGCTTGCATCCAAAGCATTGGCGGCACATTTATATCGCGTTAATCAGAAGTCGTTTGGACTACGGTTGCTATTTATATGACTGCAGCGCTAAATGTCATTTATACAAGGTTACTAAGGTTCAAAATCAGGCTTTAAGGATTATAGGAGGATTTATTAAATCCACGCCGATCCATGTTATGGAAAGTGAACTCTGTGTACCTCCACTGCAGTTAAGGAGAAAGTATTTAGCATATAAATTTTGCCTTAAGTCTAAATCCCGACTAAACAGTACAATAACTAGTTTGTTATCAGATCTACAATCTTTTCATAATAATTGTTATTGGAGAAACAAAACGATTCCGTTGCTTGTCTCTGTGTACGATGAAGTTAAAGATGAACATGTATCTTCTAGTGATCCTTTAAAAATGTTTACGTTAAGAATGTGGGTTACTAATTTTAATGTGAATGAATTAGTTGTATCAAGCTTAGATTGTGTTACAAAATCGAAAAAGTCTTATGAAAATAGTTCATTAAATCAATCAATTATTGATGAGTTACATTTAAAATACAAGGACTGGTTTCCTATATTTACGGATGGTTCTTAGAATGTGAACGGTCAAGGAGCAGCATTTTATGTACCGAATATAACTATGTCTCATCATGATAACTGTTTTAAAATTGATAAAAAAGTTTGTATTATGACCATGGAGCTTGTTGCGATATCGGAAGCATTGTCTTATGTTCGTAATGCTGGTGTACACAGGAAGGTGGTTATTTTGACAGATAGCAAAAGCTCATTACAACACATAGCTCGTTGTGCCTCTGGTTGCAGAGGTGCATCGATAGCTTATGTTATCCTATGTAAGATGGATGAACTTACAGAACGAGGCGTACTTCTGAAATTGCAATGGGTTCCTTCTCATACTGGCTTAAGGGGTAATGAAGAGGCTGACACATTAGCTAAATTTGCAGCTACCTCTGGTAAACAAATTACTATTGTACCAGATTATTCAGAGTTTTTGCCTAAATACAAACAAATATGTTTTGAGAGTTGGAAGGAGTATTTCAATAAGCGCTCATTAGAAAAAGGAATATGGTACAAAACCATCCAATGTCAGCCCCTTCATATCCCCTGGTGCGCAAATACTAGTTTAAATAGAAAACTGATTGTTACAGCTCACAGATTCAGATCTGGACACATACCATGGAATAAATTTAATTTTATGATGAGGAAGACTGACTCACCAAACTGCGAAGATTGTGGCGTCTGTGAGGATCTATATCATTTATTGCTGGAATGTGTCCGATTTGAATCTGGGAGAACATGTCTAGCAAATGCCTTTGAATTAAACAGGCTTGATGTTGGCACATTCAATGTGATTCTTAGTCAACCCAATTCTAAGGTAGCAAAGTGTCTGTTTGAATTAATGGCATTGAAGTAAATTGTTATATTTATAATTTTAGTATAAGCTATTGGCAGTCAGATGTGGTTAGGGTATAATGGAACTGGTATGCACTATGTGTAAAAGTCCTTATAATAAATAAATTAAAAAAAAAATAAAAAAAATACAAAATTCAAAGTCCTGATTGACTGATTCAACGCACAGCCTAAACCACTGATCCTAGAGACATGAAATTTGGAGGGTGTGTTCTTTGTGAAGAATAGGTACCCACTAAGAAAGGGTTTTTTGAAATTCCACCCCTAAGAGGCTGAATGGGGGGAGGGTGAAATATCACGCAGACGAAGTCGCGGGCAGAAGCTAGTCTAAAATTCTTGTGTCGCGATGTTTGTTACCAAACTCCTCCGAAACGGCTGGACCGATTTGTATGAAATTTTGTGTGCATATGGGGTAAGTTTGAGAATCGGCCAACATCTATTTATCATACTCCTTTTTTTTTGCAAAACGACTTTTGCGGGGTCAGTTAGTTTTAATAATATAAAATTCAAAGTCCTGATTGACTGATATAACAACGCACAGCCTAAACCACTGATCCTAGAGACATGAAATTTGGAGGGTGTATTCTTTGTGTAGAGTAGGTACCCACTAAGAAAGGTTTTTCGAAATTCCACCCCTAAGAGGCTGAATGGGGGGAGGGTAAAATTTCACGTGGACGAAGTCGCGGGCAGATGTTAGTCCGCTATATAATTTAAATCAAAACAGTTGCTCTAACCGACTGATAACAGGACATGTACTTAATTAAGTCCATCTTACTAAAGATAAAATGTCGTCCTCTGCATTCTTATCTAGGAGCACTTTCCCTCGCTAATTATGTGAGTAAGCAGAGACCGCAGAACGATCTTGAAAATCTCGTTTTGTCGGTCCTATTAGCAAGTTTTGTGCACTCAAAGTCGCTAATGTGTTGAATTTGATATTGCCTAGCGAATGGTGACAATGTTTCCTTGAAATGATCGAATATAGCGGTTTTGTTAAAGTTCGCCGCGAAATTATATGGTAAACTTCCAAGGAGTTTCTTGTTTATTATTGAAGTAACTGTAATGTGTTTCTCGTAATTGGTTTGGTACGGTATTCATAGTAACAATACCTACCTCGTTAATTTTACCTTTACCGTATGTACGAGCGGTACTAATGAAGTTCTAATTTCATTTTGTAATTGGCTTCAAATCTTGGCGTGATTATAATTAAGACATAACAGCCCACACACCACGTATATAATCTTCAACGAACAGAGGAAGTTTATAATTAGTAGGTAGATGAAAAGCACTAATATAATCCAAACCAATGATGAGATTTTTTTGGGCAGTGAGAATGCTTTCCGCCGTACAGCTACTGGTGAATTAGAAGGCCATATATTATTAGAACATATTTCAAAAATTCCGTCTTTATAAACACATAAAACTAAAACAATAATATGCAAGATATGAAACAGTTCATAAATACCATTAATTATTAAACAAAAAAAGATATGAATTTAAATCAGATAATAAAATAGAAGCCTGTGAAGAAGATCAAAGCCAAGACGAACGGTAATATCGTTCTCCTTATTATATTTATGTACTAGTTTTTGCTCGCGACATCATCTGCATTTAATTTAGAGCTTCGTGTTTCGGTATGAAATGAGGCATCGCCTGATGTCAGAAAAAGCCATGACGTCTATGTTTAGGTTCTGCTAAAATTACATCGGATTCTACTGCAAAAATGTTTTCATACTCTACTGAATTTGAATTAGCTATATTTTTCTTACTATTCACTTAACCTAAATCAACAATGATCTCATTTCACATTTGTTCTTATTTATAAACGCTGTTTAGAAAGTAAAAGTTTGGGTTTGTTTTCAATAAAATATGCAGGAATGCCTTTCCATTTCCTATAAATGCATTGTTCGGGCGTAGCAGAAAGAAGTCTTCGCGCCCACCTTCAAGCACCTGACGTAACGTTGAAAGTATTAATTCATCCATTCAATTATATCTACCGTCATCAAATTCGACTCGGACCGATAAGACGCGTGGGATAACACATTTGACACACTTCGACTATTTCCATCTAAGTTTTAAATGAAGATTCTTTTCTGAGGTTTTTAGTTACTAACTTATTAAAGAAATGTTTAAACTTTTAAATCTTTAACAAAAAACTTAGCTTTATATAAAGGTTTTAATAAAATTCTGTCTAAATGAAGACGAATTCTTTGGATAAAGTTGATGTTACACCGTAGTTTTCAGGTATTTCATTAAAACTTTTTCTATCTCTATTTTAGTTAGTTATTGGATTGTTAAAATGAACCGGCAACATCAAAACTGCGTCATTTTACGAAATAATGAATTATTTGTAGCCATCCATCCATATATAGAGCTCGCATCAATAAAATTTTTCGTGAATTTTGTTTGTGTATTTTGCTGCAATAAGCTTTTTTTATTAAAAAGTAAATGACTCATTAATTTCCTATTTAAACATTCACGCAAATAGCGATGATGTCACAAAATCATGAAAGCTTAGCTGTATGATATCTGCCAAGTCATTGAACCCAGTTCAGTAATTAAAAAGTCATCAATGCATTCGCGTCATCCGTCTGCTTGTGGTTGTTTTGATGGCCGCCATAAAACTATTTCGCAGTGTTTGTTCGTTTACGAATTTTGTTTGTAAAAACAAAATTGATGATCACTGAAAAAGTGTTACGTAAACAAACATTCGTTTTGGACGCGCAAAATATAAACCACGGAACTAACTAAACAGTGTTTGAGCTTTGTTGGTTCGGGCTAAATTCATTGCAGGGAAAGTGTAAGGTTCGAGGCAATCAATGTAAAGGGATTTATGCTCGTTTGCACTAAATCTAGAGCATTTCCTGACCAATCATTAGGTATTAACACTTGAAAAGTAAAACCTTCTTATGCGCGATTACACTAGCACTACGCGACACCAAAATGTTTAATCTAAATATTACTGAAATATTGGATTTCACCAATACTGGTATTGAGCTGCATCTGGTTAGACTGAAAGATCGACCCCAACATAGTTAGGAAAAGGCTAGACAGATGATGATACTGAATTTAAATGCTCGGCTCAGCGCTGAGAGGTGAAAATCTACACCTCTCAGCGCTGAGCCGAGCATTTAAATTCAGTGCGCTTTTATTTAGGCATCAATGAGTCATGAGTGGTAGTGTAATCGGAAATTTTAATCCTCAATTTGAGTAGCATAAACTAACTAACCATCTTTTACTTGCTTTTACCTTGGCCAGAGGCTAAGCATTGCTATTCAACGTGGTAATGCCGCCAGTCTCTTGGGTACTTTACCAGTCGACAGCGATACGGATGAATTTTTCGACGCTATATTTTAGTTTTTTTTTTGTTGTTTTAGTTAAGTTAGGTTTTAATTTTGTTATTTTTTGTTGATAATAATAATATGGTTAGTAAATATAAGTTGTACAGAAATTTAGGTAACAAAAAAAAAGAAAAGTAATTGTATTTTCGAATAAAAAGTTCTGACTAACCATCTTCTGTACCATGTTGTTTTGGCCTAATTAAGAAAAACTCTGTTTTGTGACAGCCCTCTGCTAGCTGAAAAGCCGAAAAAGTTTTTTAAGGTGTGTCGTCCCGCTCACTGAAGAACCATCACAAGAGAGACTCAAGTTATGGCGAGACAGCGCTTCGTTACCGAAACCGTTCGTTCCACCCTCTGAAGTCCTCCCACCTGGGCATGAGTTACCTTGGGTAACCTAGAAGTCTTTAAACAGACTCCGGACCCAGGTTGGCAGAAGCAAGGAAAACAGACATAGACGACTCCGCCTTGGAGTGTAAATGTGGTGCTGTTCCACAAACGATGGGACATTTAGTATCGTGTCCTGCGTGTCCTGTCAGCTGCACGTTACAGGAACTGATGGACGCTGGTGATGGCGCCAAACAGGTCGCCGAATTCTGGGCAGACTCCATTTAGATTGCTATTAACACGCTAAAAAGAAGACAAATGCCTCTCCCAGGCTGCGCTACAACACCTCATCCTCCGCCTTCCTTTTTAAGGCCGTTAGTCTACTTAGCTGGGGGTCGTCCCACACTAAGCTTGCCGATACGCGATCTCCACTCCAGGGTGTCTACTCCGAAGTGACACAATCGAATGATCGGAACCGACCGACACACGGCCGGACCGAATGTTGTTGTCCTACTACGAAAAAGGTTCGGATAGGCTCAGTTTGATCGGGACCATAGTCAATGTTCGAAAAGAGTGACGGACCGAACGAAATGTAGTGCTAGAGGTGAAAGTTCTATCGATATGTTTTTATTGGTCATTAATACTCATTTCGATATAATTGAACTATTGAAATACATGGTAAAATTATTTTTTATAGTAAGAAAATAGAACTTTACTTTTAATTCAATATTTATACATAAGGACATTGTATTATTTCTCGAAAAAACAATATATTTGTAGCTGGCATACAAACTGCTTTGCCGATTGTCAAAATAAATAGAATAAAAAGAAAAAGGATAAAAGTCAAAGGATGACAAGTAAACAAATAAGGAGAAAGAATAAAATTTTATAATTGCAAAATTTAGACAAAATACTTTTAAACTCAAACCAAATCCTGTCTGTCGCTATCGCTATAGCGATAACCGTATTTCGGTTGTTTATCGTCAAGTGCTGGCTGAAGTGTAAAGTGTTAAAGTCAAGTTATGAGATGTATACAAAAAACAAGCTAACTATAATAGAAACTACATAAATTATTCACTTTACGCGTGTTAAAGTGCCCCTTGAGTTTATCGTTTTCTCATGTTCGTATTCTGGAAGTTTGGAAATGAATGTAATGAACAAACATTCTGCAAGAACAAGTCACCATGTCCAGACCGACAGCGCCACAAATTGATGCTCTCCTCATCGAGATTTAGCTCAAGCCATCTTGAGGGGCATCGGCGGTCGTACGCTGAATCATCGACTGTGGGAAGAAATTTGCACCACGCTGAATGCTATATTATTTTAGTTTTACTTATTACTATACCTACTTCCTGAAGATTGGTTCTAGTATTGTAAAAAATATATTTTATTAATTATTTTCTAATGATTGCATCAGTCTTTCCCTTTCTCTTTGTACCCTCCTCAAAGCATCTGTGACAAATGTAGCAGGTTGATATGTCACTTGCCGCCTTGCCGGGAGTTATCCGATTCTAAATCATCTTGGGTTAACACCGGAGCACACACACCGGGCCTTATGTGTGCATAAGGCCCGGTGTGAGTGCTCCGGTGTTAACCCAAGACACATTGAATGATGGACATTTGGGATAGTCAAGAATAATCTTACCCTGATGTGTTTTGTATAATATGTGTATTATACAAAACACATCAGGGTAAGATTATTCTTGACTATCCCAAATGTGCATCATTCAATGGTGGAGCGGGCTCGCTTGTACACAGCATTAAACCTGCCTTTTGGGCTGTCTTCCACAAGTCAAAGTGAAATATTATCGCCCCACAGAGCATTGATGAGCTGCCCCGAGCGTAAAAATTCAAGGCAACAAGAATGATTAATTGTTATTATGTTGCTAATAATATGCTAGTCTAGTATTTTTAGTCTTTATTGATATTAAATAACAATATTTAACATATATGTTTGCAATAAAAAAATCTAGAACATAAACCTTAAAAAATGTAGGTTGGTACATTTTCCTTACACAAATCTTTTAATATCTTCCGAATGCGTGGTCCGATATACATAAATCTAATTGGAATATTAGTTTTATGCGTAACTCTATCATTTGAGACTAAATTTATTTAAATATCTACATAAACAAAAAATCACATTTTCAAGTTACGTAATTATATGACAATGCTTACATATTCCAAAAAATGCCTTACAAACTTACTTTAGTTCAGTGTTATTGGATTAAAATATGAAAACTAATAATAAAACTAAGCTAGATAAACTAATCACAAACAGATAGACTTCAAATTAAACAAAATCTCTTTAGATAGTGAGTGGATTGCTGTGGAAAACTTAGATCTTACATCTACGTTTTATGTATCAAAAATGCTTTTGTAGCAGGCTCAATTGCATGGCTATTATACTTTCGGGGTAACAGGGGCACTATATCCTGGCTGACTGAGTCTGTAATTAGCTACAAACTCAAGGTTGGACACTAAATTGTTAATGAAGGAGTCACGAAGTCTTCTGCGATTCCTTCTACGCTCCAAATGCTCTTCTTTGGGAGCCTCTTCCAGTAAACGCATACGTACTGCCATTTCGCTACAATTTCAAGTATAGCACATTCACTTTAACACTTTGAACACATATAAAACTCAATAAAATTGTAATAATTCAAACTTACGATACTCAAAAGATAGCTATTTTGCTGTCGTGTATTTTGACATTAATTTCACGACGTAACTCTTGTCAAACTCAAATTATCGGTCAGTCTTTTCTCGTTCAGAGTAGGGTAACGATACAACTAGTGTCAAAATGAAGTTCAGTCGGATCGGTACCGACCGAACCAAATAGAATGAACTTCATAGTAGGAAATGACCGAACATTCGGCCGATACGAGGCCGATACGATAAATTTACCTCTTCGGAGTAGACCCCCAGGACTCGTCTGCTCCACTGGCCATCGGTCCTTCAACAAAGATGCTCACAGCCCACTGCCAATTTACACAAACCAACTTTATTGCAAACCGTTATTAGTAATAATAATAATAATAATAATAATAATTTATTTGCATCAAGTTTTACATTTTTACAATTAAACACATGGCAGTACATAACAGTTTAAAGTAAATTATACAATAGTGTGGCGACACCAGCACCCTTGCTAAGTTGCCAAGACAACTTGTGTTAAAGATGCTGGGCCCGACCCTTTATTGGATGTTTCTTAATTGCATTTAAGTACATACATGCCATTTTACAATCATGCGACTGGTTCATTATATGGTAAAGGTAAACAAACATATAAATTAATTAGGAAAGGAAAAAGAGTGGTGCGTGTAGTGGTGTGTGAAGGGTGTGTGTGTGTGTGTGTGTGTGTGAGAGAGAATTGTTATTCCTATATTTGTGGGTAATGGTAGCGAGCGAGGAGCAAATGAGGATAAGGGGTACGTACGTATAATCAGCCTATAGTGATCCTACTGCTGGGACACAAGCCTTTCTTTGGGCGGAAGTGGGCAGTAATCCACCACGCAGGCCCAGTGCGGGTTGGTACACGTCTTCGAATTTTTGGTTCTAGGACATGCCGGATTCCTCACGATGTCTTCCTTCACCGTTTTGAGAGCTGCGGTGATGTAATATTTTACACAAAGCAAAGCGCTTGTCAAGGTTCGAAACCACGACCTACAAAACGTATCTCGCGGTCATTACCACTAGGCCACCACTGCTATTATTAGTACGTACATAAGTGCTTTAAATTCTGCAGTGCAATGATGATTACCCATACATCTAAAATTACTACTCAAAGGCTTCCTGACTAATCTCAGTCCTCTTGTTTGGCTGTTAATCTTTTACTTCAGTTTGTATATCCTGTTCTTTGTAACATTGTACTATAATTTCCGCAAAGGGTGCCAGGAACTTCCACGACACATTTCCTACCCATAGGAAATGTGTCGTGGAAGTTCCTGGCACCCTTTTTGTATCACAGTCGCAAGGCGACTCTTTCTTCGCTGACTTTTCTACTGTTACATAAACTACACAAGATTTAGCGTGTGAATTTCTTTTATATACATTTTATAAATTAAATTAGCTTTTCGTGTCTGTATTCGTGTATGTGACCGTGTTGTTGTTCTACTCGTAAACTACGCAATGGATTTTAATGCGGATTATACTAAAATTTTGAAAATTTATTCCGAAAGGATTTTGTATTAACTTACATTTAAATAACATCTAACATCATCTTACAGACAAAGAAATCTCGACGTTTTGTGAAGTCATAAAACCGTGCGAAGCAGGGGCGGGGCGGTTGTTATTTTATAAAATCTCAATTTTTCCGTGTATTTTGTTGTTATAAACAAACTAGCATCTGTTTAGACCACGATCTCTTTCTAACAAAGGTGGATACACACTTTTTGAGGTGTGCTGCGCATCGAAAAGTATGTATCCACCTTAACATTACCTTTTTAGAAACAAAATACTATCTATTATTATTTGCAGATATATTTTATTTCAACAAACATTAGTTTACCAACTGTATCTAATCTAAGACCCAGTTCCTCCCTAATCAGTAAGTAATAAGTGTATTAACCTAATTTTCTTCATGAAAACATAACGTTATTGTATTCCGTATCCTGTACAATTTAGTAATCTGTCAAGACGTTATTTCATTTCACACGGACGATTAGATTAGAAACGAGGACATAAAAATGAAACCAAATAGGCACCAAGAAGTAAAGTATAAAGCTAGGTGCTACGGATTAAGTGTAAGAAACATAGGATCTTCTATTTTTTTTAAAGTAATACTTTGATAATTAATTTAGAAGCGTTCTTTTAAGAGAAACATTAATAAATATATCTATAATGCAAAATTATAACCAGACAATAAACAGGAATATTTAATATAAAAATTCTGCTATAACCGCTGAAAATAGATCTCGTAACTTTGTAACCCTTTCAATTTACCTGCTACAATTCTACCTAAAAAGAAGAAAAGATCCTTTTCTATTAAAAAATAGCACAAAGTCCATTTAATAAACCTATTTATAAAAACCTCTAATTAAACAAACTGACCCTTATCCCTTATCAAATGGAAAAGAAAACACACACTGGAAAATTATGTAAACCGCGATAATTTTAATGAGAAATCTGATTCATATCAAGGACTTATTACTTCCTGTCAGAGAAGGGACTATAATGTGGTCCCATCTTTAGGGTAAATTACCAACAATAAGCTATGCTATGCGAGGTGAGCTGTTCTAGTCAATGCGTATCGCGTCAATGTGTCATGCATGTGTCAGCGAGACAGTTGGAAGAGCAAGCGGATGGGCACGTGGTGAGGAGCAAGAAAGCACGTGTTGCAAATCCCTATTGTGTTATAAAACATCGATGCTTCACGGGGCACAGCACGTTATTGTGATTGTTACCTCATTAAAGTAAATAATAATAATAATAATAAAATTGTTTATGTATCCAAAATAAATAAAGACACACAGACACAGTTCAGAACAAGTCAATACAATAGAATAAGCATAAAAACATAGCTTGTACACAGGAGTATTAGGTTTACCAAACAAAAAAAAGGTCTATGCATACAAAAATAATGAACCCTGTCTCTTAAGCTAGGAAGAAACCTGTAAAAGTCCATAAAGAGCGTATTTACCCGAAAAACAATGACCGACATAGCTTGCAAAATTGGCAATCTGAAGTGGGATTAGGCCAGCCATTTTTGTCATAAGACCGATATCTATTAGAGCATATGTATCCTGGATTAGAGGCCGCGTATCGGTAAGTGTAGAGTAATGCCCAGCAAGAGGGACCAGTGACCTTGAATATGTGTCCTATGCAGTAGGCGAAAAACCGGGTGTTGTGGCGCAACTTGTGGACAAAGGATTCATATGACTGATAGGTTTGAGCTGATTTAGGAGTAAATTAAATAAATAGAGCATCGCAGAGCCCAGCATAGCATAGCTTTATGTTGATTAGTTATCCTATAGGCACGTGCTCGTTGACGCGATGCGTCGTTTGTAAGCGAACCGATTCACATCGTTAACTTTGCTTGTTATAACTTTACGTGTCTCCAGGGTGCAGGGAATTTAAATGAACTCAATAGAATTACTAAGAGACGAATAATACTCGAGATATGAATATCTGTGAGCCGAGATAGTGTGTTATCATAAGTGAAGAATTGATTTGTCAAATGAATTAAAGAAATCGTTCAATCATGTAAACTCAAAACTCAAACTCAAACCATTTATTTCAATTAAACCATTTACAGGCACTTTTGAATTGTCAAATTTAACTAGTCGGTCAGTTAGTCAGAAAGTTGAAGCTAGTAGTAAGTTTTGAGCGAAAAAAATATTGTGAATATTTTAAGATAATAATGGTGAAGTAAAACAAAATAGGCACGTAATATAAAGATTACAGATTTACTATAGTTTGTTAAGCAGCAAGCAAGAATGGAGTCTTTTATTAATTTGCATTCACATTGTAGTAAAAAAAAAATCATGATCGACTTTACTTTCAAGTTCAATGTCAGGTAGAGCTTGTGTAGTTGAAATACAAAGCGAATTCTCTGCCTAACTCATCACTCAATGCCAGAGAGCTTCAAGATACGACTATTAAGACAACGCGAACCTTACGTGGCAAGTTTAAACATAGTTCAAATAAAGGTTCAATTTTACTTTTTACTTCTTGTGACTGCATACAGTTGGTAACCTGATAAAATTTTCGAGGATTTTTGTTGCGGGATTTATTATTTTTTGCATATACTATATAAGTTTGAAGGCATGGAGAAAAATGCGTGTACATAAATCAAGCCTTAATCCCCAAAGCACATAATACGATGCCAAAAACCCCGAACAAAATACCACATTACTCAAACGTAAGTAACAGAAACGTTCTATAAATTATCACTCAAACATCACAAAGGTATTCTCACAATGAAAACAAATTGATTAACGGCCATTTAGCCTTGCTCTTTATAATACACTTAAAAACTTTCGCGTTCCCCCCACGAGGCTTTTGAGCGTACATCAAATCCTCGAAAGTTATCCATGGGATAAAGGCATTCTCGTCACGAAACCGCCAAACTGCTTGACTCATCCAGGGCTCCGACGTTTTAAGATAAATTTGAATTCTTAAGACGACATTTTCTGGAAAATGAAGGAAGTATGTACGTACATAGGAGCAGTGGCTTAGTTGTTTTCGCATAGATCACTCGAAAAAGCACTGTGAAGGTAAACCTAGGATTTAGTTGGGAGGTGTCTCCTGACTGTCACGGATCCAGGTAATCCCTAAATCTAGGTAGGTATACTAGCACCTATCTAAAATTGTTTTGGGAACTATCGAGTTTTTGTGGGGACGAAGTTTTAGAGTGAAGTAGAAAATAGGTTGGTATGTATTTTTAATGTTAAACGAGACGAAATATGAAACTTACAGTCTCTCTCTGTCTCTACACTTTGAAAATCAATAAATGTTTGTTACATAGCGAAGTCGAGACGTAAACTATAAAACAATATAAATAATATATAATATTTGCGACAAACTGTTATTTTAGTAGCCTGACTTCACTGTCCGTTTGAGTCACAATACGAGTAAAATTAATAATAGGAAACGCTTAAGCTGCCAAAACGGAGGTTGTATCGTTAATAAAAAAAGTAGTAAAACAGTGGATTTGTATAAATATCTACGTTAAATATAATAATTTAGAGAATAATAAGGAAGTGCTATGAAGATCTAGATCTATCTCACTTCTGAGCCACGTACAAGCTGTTTTCAAGAGTCGTCGCGAACTGTCTCGCGCGCAGGTTTGACGACTTCCAGCTTCCCAAACAAGGCGGATTCCGTAAAGGCTTTAGCACCATAGACCACATACAAACGCTGCAATAGGCTATACCTAGGACCGACGAGTATAATCTGCCCCTCTGCTTAGCGTTTGTGGACTACGAGAAAGCCTTTGATTCGATCAAGACATGGGCTGTAAGTTGCAGTCTCTTCAACGGTGCCAGATCGACTATCACTACCCTCGACTACATCGAGGTGCTGAAGCGTTTGTACGAAAACGCCAATATGTATGAAATTTATCCTTTTGCAGTGAAGTGTGAGACCTGGAGATGTTATCTTTCCGAAACTGTTCACTGCTGCACTGGATGGAGGATGTCTTCAAGTTTCTGGACTGGAAAGGGGCTGGCATTAGCATCAATGGCAAGTACATAACTCACTTTCTATTTGCCGACGATATCGTAGTCAGGGCTGAGACTATGGAAGGCCTCAGTACAATGCTCGATGATCTTAGTAGAGCTTCCGAAAGACTGGTTCTTAAAATGAACATGGAAAAAACGAAGGTCATATCAAATGTCTATGTAACACCCAGTCTCATGAAGATTGGAGACGCTACACTCGAAGTCATGGACGAGTATTTTTACCTAGGACAAACTGTCCAGTTGGGTAGGTCCAATTTCAAGAATGATGTCAATCGTCGAATCCGTCTCGGCTGGGCAATGTTCGGAAAACTACGCAATATCTTCTTGTCCCACATAATGCAGTCTCTTCTTCTTAGCGAGTCGATAGCAATCTAAATGGTCTCGGCCCAGAATTCGGCTACTTGTTTGGCGCCATCACCAGCGTCCATCCATACCGCAGTGTCTCAAGGCGAAAGTTGTGTGCGTGTTGCCAGTGATGACCTATGGCACTGAAACGTGGTCGCTCACAATGGGCCTTATTAAAGGTTAAGAGTCACCCAAAAGGCACTAGGGAGGGCTATGTTTGGAGTTTCCCTGCGAGAATCAAATCAGAAATGAAGAGATCCGCAGGAGAACCAAGGTAACCGACATAGCCTGAAGAATTACCAAACTTAAGTGGCAGTGGCCAGGGCACATTGCTCGCAGAACAGATGGCCGATGGGGCCGCAAGGTTCTGCAGTGGCGACCACGTACCGCAAAGCACAAAATTGGTCGAAGTGGAGGTGCTTGAGGGAGGCTTATATCCAGCAGTGGACGTCTATCGGTTGAAATGATGATGATGAGTATGAAAATTGAAAGAGGCTAAACCCCATATACACACTCTTATAAGGTTAGGTTACTGTGGTAAAATTATAAGGAGAAATAACTTTGACCCCACCATCACTTTAAATCTGATCAGAAAGTGGTCAAACGCGCGCCTATATCCAATAAAAAAATATAATTAAAAAATTAAATAAGCCTGTTAAACATTAAATCACCGCATTCAATTTGAGTATAAATATGTATGGTATCGTAGCAGAAAACAAAACCAATAAAACTTTCGATAGTCTTGTTGAAATTTCAAATGCAGCCTTATCCAACAATAACTAATAAATATACCTTTGGGTAAAGATAGAATTGTTCTATTTACTTAGTATTAAAAAATTTGTAACGAGTTTATACGTAAGAAAACCTCTTTATATACAACCCACGTTTACCCAATCACGCTTTAAAGAAACGGTGTAACAAGAATTTTAAGTTCGTAACATTAATGCTTACACAGACCTTGGGAAATGCGAAGACATATCCAATAGTAATTTTGAATTTGTGTTCGTTCAATCTCTTTCGTTTTATGATCGATTTGACCGTCTTTCATAAAAAAAGTTCATAATATATTTGATTACACTTCCGCCGTTTCATTCATAATTTTTAACTGGTCGGTGATATATCGAATATCAATGATTTAGTAATTTACCGTTTTCACGAATTGGAGTTTGTTATTTATCGGTGAGTAGGGCTGCTTTTCAATTTAATTTTAAGTTAGTAAATCGTTACTCTAAAATAGTGAAAGTCTACTTCACAAACTTGAATTTTTTATTGAAAATTCTTGCAAAATTACAATACAATTCATAGTTTGAACTAACAATTCGACAATAGTAATTTCTGTTCAAATATTTTTCTTGTGTAAAGTCTAATCGATACTTTCCTCGCCCCCATTTTTGTTTTTTTCTCGATCGTACGTGTCACAAACGTATTGTGGCCGTAAATCATTAGCAAAGCTTTTATCGGATGCGCGGACGCAGCAACACCGTTAAATTTTAAACAAGTGTTGATTTTACTTATGATAATGTTTTTAAAAAGTTTTTACTTAGAAAAGAGTAGTATGCGTTGAATGTTAATTATATCGTTGTTATCATGATATACTGTTATCATGATATACTGTTAGTCTTACTCGAGATGTATTTTTAGTAAAATTATAATAAGTTAAAGGTTGATATTTTATGGTCTTAAGTTTCAAAACATCAATTTATGTTTAGCCGAGCCGATTATATTCCAAGCTATCCGTTTCAGAAATTGAATGAAAAACACCATTATGCTTTTGCTTGTAATGTCAAATCCATAAAACCCGGAATTTCGTATGAACACATAATTTTCTAAACACATCGAATTTTCTTTGAAGAATGATGCATCCTTAGGGTCCGTATTACGATTATCTGCTTCAATAAATCACTCAATGTTAGAAAACATCACAGACACAAACATTGTAGCTTTGTCAACTGCAAACTTTGTAGTTACATGACATGACTTTATTGTATTCCACATTTTATTGTCACTTAACCAAAGTATCATACTCAGAACTGTCTTTGACAATATTGCTAAAGTCTATTCAAATTCTTGTTTCCAGACTATGTTATTTCCGCATAAACGAATGTAAACCTCACATTGATGTAAACTAAGTTGATTTCAGAATGACAAGTTCTGTTGAAAAAGTCATAAAAATGTTTGAAGTTATAGCGCAAAGCGTGTTTTTCCAAAAAACACATATTTGTTTTCATAATTGGATACTAAATCATGATTGCAGTATATATAAAACTGTTGCAGCATTTCATTTATTCTAACACCGTACTTAATGTCACTGTCTGGCTATGCGCACGCGCAACTTTTATGCAGCATGCGTCATACGCACTGATTTGTATGGGACTGATATAGTTTAGTTATGACAGTGCGCAACTTTTTATGAATTGTAATTGTGTGAGAGGGTATTGTAAGCTGATGGAATGTCCTTCTGAAGGACGATGGCAAGTCATAGACTCATGGCATAGTCAATGGTCTAGTATGTTATTTATTTCGTTTGTGTTATTCCAGGCAGTTAGATATACCTGTAGTCGTCGCTAACGAAGTTTTGTTTCGTCTACTAAAGACTGTTCCATTGCACGATTGTTGACATTTTACCAACTGACTTCTTATTGGTTAAAAATTACAGTTCTTTTTTCTCCTTTGTTATTACTGTTGCCCTGACTACCTATAAACGAACACTTGTGGGAGTGAACATCGTGTTCAGAGAAAAAAGGTTTTACTATCGCACATTTCTGCCTAGAGCTTAATTCGAATTGTATGTCATATATAAAATATCGTCTATCATTCTTACATAAAGAGAAAATTGAAAATAGTTCCATTGATTCATACCGGGAGACGATGTTTCCCGTCTGTGACGCGTCCTCGTTTCCTCATACTAGTTCTACATACTATTCAAAAGAACGTGACGTAATTATGAAGAGTTAAATATACCGTTAAATCATCCATTAATTGTCTGGGTTATTGTGGAGACTGACAGGAGAGACAATTATAGAAGGAGCAGAAACAAATAATATATATATTTAATATTACACCAGCTACTTGCCTCTAGTCCGCACTGTTTTTGACCAAACATTACGATCTTTTTTCTATATTTAAGTTAAATATAATATATTATACACGTGAAGCTTTCGGAATAAATGGTGAAAACTGTAACAAAGTCCGTTGCATAGTTTAAAAGAACAACGTAGTCACACAAGCATATATGAAAAGTGATTGTTATTTGTAATATGTATAGATATTGATATGGATTTTGGAAGGCACGTTCATAAAAGCAATAAAGAATCTTAATTTGAATAAATTGAAAAATTTGACTCTTCATGTTCGAGCCAAAATTAAATCGAAAAGTCCCTGTACAAACACTTGAATAATAGTTCCCGAAAATAAAAATAAAATCACTTTATCACACATTTAAGCGAGCTATAGACAAGATAATAGACAAACCAACAGCTATTAATGTTGTCCGACTGAAAATCAATCTAAACATTACACCAAGCATGTCTATTATTGTCACTCCGTATATCACATCGGTCGCTAGCACATTGCCCTCATTCATAATTAGGTAACGTGTTCAAGAGGCGTTTCACCAACGCGATAAGCAGCTGAGTTGATACTGTAAAACCCAGTTATACTTTATCAGCTGTCCCTAAGCTATGCAGTTGATATATTGTCACTTAATTAGGTGCATCAAATGCCACAAGCGAACGTTAATTTCACACTTTAATTTATAAGGGCTCTTTAATTAGTAGGGGACTAATAAAGCGTGTTATTTATTTCCGTTTCTTAACTTGTTTTGTAAGACTTTTTTGAAGGTGAGGTCTAAAACATGTTTAGTCATTATAATTTTTATCATTCTATAAAAACTTTATACAATGACTTATCTCAGTATTATGATTTCTTAAAACTATTTATTTAATACCTTTTTTTTTAATTCAACTCTGACAGATTTACGAACAACGCGATACTTATAATTAACGATATTCCGAAATTTACTGACTGTTAACGGATTGTAAATTTTACTAACCCGATTATTTACATGTCTAAACTCAACTTTTTTACTACTAAAATGTGAAATCCGACACCGTTAAGATACAATATTATAAAAAGACAGTAGGTGCCCATAAAACACTGATAATTTCTGTAGGAAGCAAACACGTATTTCACAGTACATATAATAAGACCAATTAGAAGCGGTCATAAATTAAATATCCGATATATTGGCACGACGCAATGTAAACGGCCGGAGTAATGGCGTTTGCGCAACAAATGCGTGACTATCGAAATGTCAAAGTTTTATGATACAGAATACATAATATTGAAATACTGCCAATCGGGTCAGTTTTCAATTTAGATTGCTAATAGATAACGGAACACGTAACATGATATATAATTGTCAATTGTTGGAAGTTCGTCTCGTGTTGCAATGTTACTTTAATTAAAAATGGGAAAGTCAATGAGATTTCCTCTTTTGTTTTCTGTAGCTACTGCTAATTCATCATCTCTTCCATTCAATAACTTTATTCCTTACTTCTTCGCTACAATTCTCTTCTTCATTTATCAAATCAGTTCTTTCACCCAAATCATTTTCTTCGTTAACCGCATCATGTGATTTGAATCTTTTGCTTCCCAATATCTTGGGTCTACATCATCGTCCATTGATATTAACGATAGTTAAATCATGAATGATGATATATCAAGGTTTCCTAAGGTCACAAGGCCATTCACCGCTTAGTTTATTTTGGTATTGTCTGATTTGCACGTTTGGCATTTGATGTTTATTGCACTTGAATTTTCATATTTGGAATGCTCTTGAGATTGAATGCTTATGTCTATTTATGTATTAATATCAGTATCAAGTAGTACATCAGTATAACTAATATTTTTATAGTGATATGGGATATCAAACAGCTACGAACTTCTTGGTGAATCGCAGATAACTATATTATGTAAATTCCTCAAACACTAAAAAGCTGGCCTTACTAAAGACTGTGTAGAAAGAAGCAAATAAATAAAATAATTAGTATTCTTCATTTCTATTATGATTACTTTCTAGCAATATGGGTGGCCCATTAGGTGCTAGTATTCATGCTAATCCTTTAAACTCAGCTGAATAACCTGGTCTAATAAGCTAATAAGTAGCTTTAACATTCTTGGCAAAACGGGAATAGGAAGTCCAACCTCTTAGAACGGAGTCTAAACAAATTTTGACGTATCGACAAAAATTACTCGGCAGCTTAATGTGCTATGACTGCGCGATCTGATGCATTTCGCGAAATATTAGAATCACTGCACTTTCTCTAGTTTACATCCTATTTCATCTGTCTCTGATACGTCATCTTTCAGATCATCAAAGGAATTCGAAGTATTTATGTAACGATTTCTTTCAACGATTCTGGTAACTGTGACTTAATTCTATTAAACTACGTAGAAATAATTGGATTCTAGAAATAATGGTAGCAAAAGTTTATTTTGTTTTAAAAGGACCCAAATAGTTAGCAAATACTGCAGCTTTTTATATTTTCACTTTATTATAGGTACTTTGAAGGGAATTTAATATTCCGTATTTTGTATCTAAATACAGATAGGAATATACACCAAAGAGAGATATTTCGAAATATGCAAGGACCATAGCACGCTAAGCTTGGCGTGACGTTTCACGGTAAAACGTTTACACGCGTTGTCACGCTATTAGCACAGAGCTTAAATGCTTTGACACACCTCTAAAAATTCAAGCTACATTGTGGAAATAGAGTAAAACATTACTTTACTACCTACTAGCACAAAGCCGGCTAGAAAATACTTCAAATTATTATTGCTAACCTGTGCAAAAAACTTGTGACATTATCATTATTATTCAATATACTTCTGCCGTAAAGGGCTAAAGGACCCAAAAGCAAATACGCAAGTTTTATGACACCTAAAAGTATATGATCGACTAAAGTAAACAAAATCAGAAAAATATAAGATATTCTTCAGGATATATGCTAGTTAAATAGTGTGTTGAAAACATAGTACAAGTACTAATTTGATACGATAGAAAAAAATTATGAAGATACCTCTAAAAACTTTATTTCACAATAAAAACCATACTAATATACATACAATCATTCTGATTTTTTTATCAGATTATTCTAAAAGCAACATAATAAAGCACTACTGATTTAACTTTTTAGTTCAAATAATAGCTTTTTTGTTAATCGATAATCGCTTCATATTTTGCAATATATTACAAGCGTTATGTCATCTCGCTTCTCTTTCTTTTCTATGCACTCCGACAGTGACCGCGCTTTAGGTCATGTTGTCAGGGCCAGCGCCATTTCCTACATCTGTTTCTTCCACGTCGTATGTTTTATTATTTAGTCCATCTCTAGCAGCAGCCATACTAGTCTTAGCTTCTTTCTTAGCTATATCATCATACATCATCCTTTTTTCTTTGATCTACTTTTTTCTTATAGCACAGAGCCCCTAGCACAAACGCGCAATGTAAACATAACGTTGAACGATTTTGAAATCGAAAATATAACTATCTCACAGCATTTTTTTCAGATAACCTATAATGTCCCACTGCTAGGCTAAGGTCTCCCCCTTATTTTTATTTGTGTTGTGCCTTCTCTGTCCAATAGGTTAGGAAAGAGTCCAAATTGTCACGCTAGAGTGTTTAAATTTTTGTGGCAATCACAATTACTATAATCCAAAGATAATATGAATACAGTCTTGTAACCTAAGTAAATATTATGATTATGCGAAACCTTCAACGTGTACTTTCAATTTTATAATCGTTCCAATTTACGTTACGTTTACTCTACGCGTTCGCACTAGGCACACTGATACTTATACAGGCAATTTCTACAAATGATGACCTAAAGTTGACTAACCTAATCGATAAACTAGAATCCTCTTCAAGGTATCCAATACCGACTACCGGTAAGGTTATTAGTGGCTGAGTTAGTCACTCCCTTAGGAGCCACTGAGGCGAGTATCGATTTCGCGAAGAAGCCGCGCGGGGCCTGTTTAGCCACGCCAAACTTACTTGTTGTACGAGCCATTTTTGTACCATTTTCGGTAAACTGTGGTAGCGTTAGGGGTTATTTGCTCTGTATGTTTTGTTGTAAAAGAAATAATGCCTCATATACGAGGCATGATTTCTTGAGGATGAGAAACTTTCGCTCCGAACGCGTTCATAATCGCGATATTAGACCTATGGCGTTCGGGGCGTATAATACGCCCAGTGTTGCTTCTATGCGAAGTGTTATGTCGCTTATTGTCTTCATTGGATAACTTATCTGAAAACTTTCCCGGATATTTTATCATTGCAATTTTAAGTAGGTATGTTCAGTGCATTTTACCATTCCCAGATGTGTTGAGCAAGGTCATTTACACGACATTGATTCTAAGAATTCAATTAATATCCATCCGACTCGATACGATGCTCAAGCGCAACATGATTAGAATAAATTCACGCACGCGCGAAAGCCATATTGATTACGTCCCACCACGATTGAGAGATTTTTGCACGTAATTGATACCCACTTTAGAATTGTTTGAAGGACCTCCCATAGCTTCTGTCATTAGGAAAGGTTCTATATCAAAATGATAAAATAGGATAACGATGTGACTTTGTTAGTCTGTCTTTCCGGCCGTCTGTCTTTTTTTTAAAAGGGATCTACAGTAGGCCGTTCGTCAGTGATAACATTTTGACCTTCAGCTGGTCTAGTATAGTTGAGAGTTTCTAGAATAGAATAAGAGGCCAGCTTGAACTGGTTGGTACAGTGGCAACGGCCCCGGCTTACAAATTGTAAGTTGTGTCTTCGAACCCTGTCAGGCGCTTTACTACTTTGTATAAATAACTTCATCGCCACTGCTCTCAAAACGGTGAAGGAAACATTGTGAGGAAACCGGCATGTCCAAGAAACAAAAACTTTAAGACTACCAACATCTACCAACCCGCACTGGGCCCACGTGGAGATTATAGGCCACTCCCTCTCGAAGAAAGGAGGCCTGTGTCCCAGCAGTGGAAACATTATAGGCTGACTACGCTTATGCTTGTACTGATTTTGTTACCGTTGTCGTATGGCCTATGATTTCACTCTCCTTACTAAAATATTTCAAGGAAACCTCTACAAATGAAAGTAAATGCCGAATTAAACCCGAATTGCTCAAAAGCAATACAATAGCCGCCATATTTTTTCGCCACCGACAAACGCCACCACTTTGAAAACAAAGGGAAGTAAAGCACTTCATTATTTTAGTACCCGCTGGCCGCATTGTGATACGAATAAATACCTGTCGTGAGAAATATAGCAGGTGAAAATAATTGGTAATAGTGGTTCTCGCATGGCATACGCCTTGGTGCCTACTAGGTTCTTCATTGTCTAGACTGCATATATAGTGCTTATTATAATCATTATAATACCAGCCTATTATTGTCCCACTCCAGGCTAAAGGCCTCTTCTAATACAGGGAAGGCACAAGGGTTGATCAACACTTGCGCAAGACGTTGTATATTAATTTTATATTAGTAAGCAGCTTTTGCTCACGGCTTGGCCCGCGTTGATGTTGAAAATTATATCCCAGGAACGTATTACCGGGATAAAAAAGAATCCTATTTAGGACATAGGACTCTTTTTATCCTCGTAATACCCAGGTCATTGTCTACCCAAGTAAGTACTAAATGTCATCCAGATCCATTCAGCCGTTTTAGTGTGTAAACGTTGCAAACAAAATAAACTCGCTTTTGCATTTATAATATTAAGTTAATATTAGGATAAGTCCAGGTTCCCTCATGATGTCTTTCCATTACCGATGTCAGTAATACCCAAGATAAACTTTAAAAAAATAGACATGAAGTCACGATGGTATTATTATTATTTCACCATTTATGTACACACAAAGAAGGAGAAGTTATGTGCATAAATGTACTGCATCTCCGGCATTTCTATGTGAATTTTGATCATTCTTCTAGTCGTTGTCTTCAATTCTTCAATGCATTTGTGTTATTGAATTTATGTGGGATAGGTACAACTAAAAAATTAAAAATAAAACTGTTTTAACAAAAAAAAAAACAACCGACTTCAAAAACAAAACACTAGGTACAAAGTGTTAAATAATTTTAATTTCGGAACTTGTCGGTGTCAAAAAACGAAAATGCGGAACGAGCGACACCGATTTCCGAAATTGAACTTATTTATCACTTTGTACCTAGTGTTTTTTTTTTTGAAGTCGGTTGTTTTTTTTTTTTTGTAAAAAGTTTTTTCTCTCCGAACCTCTCTGTCTTGTGCAATCTCTGGCCATGTTGACCCTGCAAACGTTATCAGATCGTTACACCACCTTCGCCGTGGTCTACCTCGACGGCAATGTCCTCCCGATACTTAAAATAATTCATCAAAATGTAAGTAATAAATACTCTACAGTTTACCATAATTTTCGCCAAGTAGTATATTATGGGTATTACCGGTTGATGACTTACCCCTGGCTATGCGCAAACGCATCTAGTTAACAATCGATAAACAACCTGCGCTCTTCGCTGCATAAACTTAATGGCTTATCAATTTATTATTATAGTTTTCAGCTGATAACGAATGGGATACAGTAGGGTTATAGTTAAGCTCTGGAACCACAAGTGTTTGCCAAGCATGATTTATGGCAATGTGTTGTACGCTAAGATCAATAGTCATATGTCATGATTTACAGAAACATTGTATCCTATTGTACCCTAGTCAATGTGCCAGGTAACATAATATCACGCTGGTAGTCCACAAAGGGTTGGGCAGAAGTGTAGCTTATAGTACAGACACCAGCTCATCAAGCTACTACAATCTGTCAAATTTCTGTAATAGATTTTAAACTTTATTGCTGAAGCATTAGGTTCAAAGTTGATTGGGAAAAGTTTACAGTTTCGAGTAGGATGATGTGCTGGCGTCTGTACACCGATATTTCGCCAGATATGTTTGAGTCCCATGTAGTAGGGGGCAAGCATATTGCCATCAACATCATATTGGTAGAAATCCAGACTCCTGCTAGGTACTGATAAATTTCAGTTGGAACCCAACCCACTTTGGCAGACTTGGGAATCCAGGACTTCATGCCCAAGAGTAACGCTTGCGACCACTACCAACGGAGCAGTGACGCCATGTGACAGGTGTTCGTTTAAATATCAATGCGATTTGATTATTCGTACCAACGATATTATATTATAATAGATATTTTATTTTTATTTTATTTGTATCTCCAACAAAGAATACACCTTACATGCTATATTATAATGGACAAGAACGAAAATCGATGTTGTTATAGAGATTATACGTTAGGTTCCGCAAGTGGTCAAGCTTCGCAAGTCGAAACTTGGCAATTTAGCCAAGTTTTCGTCGTCTTGTCTTTGTCTTTTTTGCTCCCGATAATTACGACATGGCGTCCTTCCACGTGTCAACTAATAGTGTGACGTTGTGTCGTTTTTGAAGATCTAATGTTGCACAGGTAAGCTATTTACCTCTTTTCACGACTACGTCTACTCTTTTTTATGGCTACACATCAAGTTATACATAACCAGTATGCTGACTTCTGATTGTACGAAAAACCTATACAATGCCAAGTCAGCTAGAACTGGAAATGTATAGCTTGATGTGTAGCCGTGTGTAAAATATCATTGATTAGGCCGGCTCGATTATTATTTTCTTAAACAGAATCTTGGTGACGTAACAACGAAATCACTCAACTAACACTTTAGATTCAGTAGTTATTCGCAACATTCCAATCGTAAAAGATCGCCAAGATATGATATTGTTGGAATGTGGCAATTTAGACCCATTCTATTATAATAATTTTAATTGCTATTTATGGAATTACCAGATATTTAGAGTTCATTTGAGTTTAATAGGATAACAAGATTGTTTTTTTTTTATTATTTTGATTCACTAGCTGTGCGGACTTCATCCGCGTGCATGTCGGAAAACAAATTATATTTCATGGGTTTAATGTTTTTCGCGAAACCCTAATTCATTTTCTAAAATTAAAGTAGCCTTAGTTACTCGTTATAACATCAACTGTATACCAGTAAAAGTTCCGTCAAAATCAGTCCAGCAATTTTGGAGATTAGCCGGAACAACAGACATACAGATAAAAAAATAAAAAAAAATGTCTTGTATTATAAGCATCAAGTACCGTATTTACTTTCATATGCATTTAGTAAAAATATGTTATTCAAAATATACATTACAAATAGACACTTAAATTTTATTTATTTGTATAAATATATAGATTAACAATTAAACTTATATAGTTCTATTTTTTGACAGTGTTAATGTGTGTGAAAATTATCTTGATAGGCATTTGTTTTATGATATCATCATGCTAATTATGTTGTTATTTGATTAGCCAATTTAATGGCACTTTAATGGAAATCAGGTTATTCTTAACGAAAATAGTGTATGCATAAATTAAAAGTGAAAAATAAGTGAGCTGTTATCAATGGTAATTAACAAAACAGTTAAAAATAATTAATGTTATGGAACGCTCCATCTTTCTCGCACTGAGTTTTAATTTTTGGTTAATTTCTTTCCGTTTAAAAACAGTGATTGATCGTTTTCAAAGAGCGTTAAAGGTAATTATTATATTCTGTTCATCTTAATGTATTGGCAACTTTAATTTAACAAAAGAATATTACTATAATTCATTTTACAACTGACAGACGAATTATTTTATTTTACACCTCATCATTTACCTAGACTTTTCCCAACTATGTTGGGGTCGGCTTTCAGTCTGAACGGATGCAGCTAAATACCAGTATTTTTATTGTATTTAATTTTACACCTGTTTTTTTATTTATTACTATAGCTGCACCCCGCGGTTTCATCCGCATAAGTCTCGATCCCGTAAGAATATCGGAATAAATAGTATCCTATGTACTAATCCAGGTCATGGTCTACCCATGTGCCAAATTTCATCTAAATCTGTTGAGCCAGTTTAGCGTGAAAACGTAACAAACAAACATACAAAAAATAAAATCTTTTCTCTTTGTAATATTATATTATTAGTTTAGATTACACCGATAAGTTTATTTTATACATGATTATATTATTTCTTACATAAGAGAGCTACAATACCTATGGAATATAAGATATTCGCCATATATAGTCAGTATAATATATGATAATTAATATACGAACTGTGAGTGGGATAGTAAACCGCTGTCAAATCCTTTGAGGATTATACAGGCTTAACGTTACTTAAGTATACCTACAAACTTATAGGTACATAGGTACTTATACGTATATTTGCTAAGTTCTAGCAACCAAGCCATTAAATAATGATATATAGTTGCTAAATATTTCGTTGAAGTTTTCACCAATTGAAACTCAAACTCAAACCCAAAGTACTTAATGTAAGCTATGTATTTGTCAAACTCAAACTATTTATTTAAATTAAACCATTTACAGGAACTTTTGAACTGTCAAATTGTCGGTCAGTTAGTCATAAAGTTGAAGCTAGTTGCATTCCAAAACGTAGCCCTGCCCTGGAGTTGCATTGGGGAGGCGCTCCGGTATCACCGGGTGCCGACCTACCTCCGTCGAGTAGTCGGGGCGTATCTGACGGACAGAGCCGTCATCTACCCCGGTCGCAACGGGGAATGGAACCGGCGAGAGATGTCGTGCGGTGTCCCACAGGGATCGGTTCTGGGGCCGCTCCTGTGGGACATCGGTTACGACTGGGTGCTGCGGGCCGATCTCCCTGATGGAGTCAGCGTGGTTTGCTACGCTGACGACACGCTAGTCCTGGCGCAGGGGAGGTCGCATCAGGCGGCGGCCGACGCGATGACACGCGGGGTTGCGATAGTCGTGGAGAGGATCCGGCAGTTGGGTCTCGAGGTGGCATTGCACAAGTCCGAGGCCATGTCTTTTCATGGGCCTCGGAATGGGCCGCCTTCGGGATCCCAACTAACGGTAGGAGGGGTTCACATCGGCGTCGAGACAACGATGAGGTACCTGGGTCTCGTCCTCGACAGCCGGTGGAACTTCGTCGAGCATTTTCGACGTTTGGCTCCCAAATTGGAACGGGCCGGGGCCGCCTTCAAGCGGCTCTTGCCCAACCTGAGGGGGCCAAACGCCTCCTGCCGGAGGCTTTACGCGGGGGTCGTGCGGTCCATGGCCCTATATGGGGCCCCGGTGTGGGCGCGTTCACTGCGGCGGCGAGCCGCCCATTACCTGAACGCGCCCCAGAAGGTGGTAGCCGTAAGGCTAATCCGGGGGTACCGCACGATCTCGGGCGAGGCGGCAAGCCTCCTTGCCGGACTGCCGCCGTGGGATCTGAGGCGATAGTCCTCGCGCGCCTGTACGAGTGGCGCGCGGAGGCACTACGCCGGGGGGAAACTCCGCTTCCGCGGCAAATCGCAGCGGAGCGGACCGACCTCCGGCGCGATCTCATGGCGGCATGAAAAGAGCGACTGTCGCAACCCAGCGCAGGGCACGCCGCGATAGCGGCGGTAAGACCCCTCTTTGAGGAGTGGCTAGAGAGGCGCCACGGCGCCCTCACCTACCGCCTGACGCAGGTCCTCACCGGACACGGGTGTTTCGGGAGGTTCCTGCACATTATCGGGCGGGAGGATACGCCCGGGTGTCACCACTGCGAGGGTCGCCCGGAGGACACGGTGGAGCATACGGTGGCGGTATGCCCCAATTGGGCGGAGCACCGCCGTGTTCTCGCAGAGGCGATCGGCGGCGGCGGCGACCTCTCGCGCCCGGCCCTGGTTCAAGCCATGGTCCGGGGCGAGAGGGAGTGGGAGGCAGTCACCTCCTTCTGCGAAGCAGTCATGCTAGCGAAGGAGGTGGCGGGACGGCTGAGGGAGAGGGCCTCACGTCCCAGCCGCCGCGGGAGACGCCCCGGGCGTCGGGAGCCGCGAGACGACTCCCGGCCACCGTAGGCGCGGGCCTGCGGGCGGAGAGTAATGGGTAACTCTCCGTCCGATCAGGACCAGGCCCGTGCCGGACGGCGCGTACGTGTTCCACGCGCGCCTCAAAGAGATGTCAGCATAAGGAAGGGGCCCGAAAGGGCCGAAGCCTGCCGGGGCAGCGGGATTGTCCGAAAGGGTTACCGCTACCCCGGACCACAAAGGGCTAAGGAAGGAACACGGGTGGGTTTTAGTCAGTAAGAGTCTGACACTCCCTTCTGCTCCACCCAGAGCGGGAGGGGTCATTGGATGATTTCCCATCCACAAAAAAAAAAAAAGCCATTAAATAATGATATATAGTTGCTAAATATTTCGTTGAAGTTTTCACCAATTGAAACTCAAACTCAAACCCAAAGTACTTAATGTAAGCTATGTATTTGTCAAACTCAAACTATTTATTTAAATTAAACCATTTACAGGAACTTTTGAACTGTCAAATTGTCGGTCAGTTAGTCATAAAGTTGAAGCTAGTTGCATTCCAAAACGTAGATCTCTATGGAGAAGAACGGGCAAGAAACTCCAAGGATACTCTTTTGAATCAAGATATTACAAAATCTTAGTGTTATGGTCAGGTGGATGAACTCCAGAAGGTCGCAGAGAAGACCTGGATGAGGCTCACACAGACCTGAGAAGCATGGCACAAAAGGGAGGAGGTTTATATCAGGAGTGGGTGAAATAAGACTGAAAATTATGATGATGAAGAAATCTTAATGTTGCTAACCATTTGTCACGCCTAAAATGAAAACCGAAAAATTCAAGACAAAAATGAAATCAACGTCAGTTAAAAACAAAAACTAACAATTAGGTACAAAGACTTTAGTCTTAATACAACAAAAGTTGATGTCACAGTTGAATGCACCAAACATTTCTAGAGCTGACACATGCCTAGCGAAAATAGTTAACCAAGAACAAACAAACAATGCAAAAACTTAACTCTTTCACAAAATATCTATAAGCAACACCGTTCCGCAGACCCATTAATATTCAAGTAGGTACACACATGCATAGACAATCCGTGTATATGTACATAGTTTGTTGACATAGTAACGAGCATGCGCAGAGGTGACGTTATACATAAACAATGAATTTAATTTGTCGCAGGCCGACCTATGCGGAGCCTTGCCTAAGAACATCATAGGACAATTAATCTGAAAACTGAATTTGAAACTCCGTTCTAGTACCTCTTCGCTAAAAGCAATTAAACTTCAGTCCCTTTCCCACAATGTATGGGTATGTAGGTTATAATGATATTATGAATTTTGATGGCACCCAACAAGGGTCCTCCGAATATTGATACCTCTAATATCGAGAGGGATGACCGATACGGGTCGTTAGTTACACAAATAAGGGCGAGTCAGTACCCTAAGTCATTAATCATTCTCTCACAACGGACTATATTTACACTCAACTTCGATTCAAGCTATTTACTCAAATTTCCAATAAAATAATATGAAACAAATATTTGGTAACCAACTTTGAAATTAAATTAATTCAAGATACCGATCCTCAATCAAAAATCTCATTAGCGACTTACCGAAAACACTCCATAGCCGGCGGAAATTGCGCCAAGTAATATTTTATAATCATCCTTGGTGTGGCGTCCCTTGGTCTTACAACATCTCTATATACGGGCATTCATTCACGTAAACTGTTATCAAAAACACTTTCTCTGTTGCTTCAGTTCGCGCACATCGCACTGTTGATAAGAAAATTAAAACGAACCGGCTTTTGTGAATGATTCGACTGTCAAAATCACGTGGAGAGGCGACACTCACACACGCATCACTGCTGGGCGCAAGCGGAATTCGCTTTTTCGCGGCGAACGCTTAGCGCATGACATTCAAGGAACATTATATTCATGTAGCGGACTAACCTCCCACACAGTTCGTGAAGAACTAAGCGCAAGCAGTCGAGGTGCACGTGGTCCGTAGCTTACGCGACGGCCGCCCTTCCAAAGCGGCGTCCACACACTACGAAAATCGACTTTCGCTCGAACGGTAGACGACACCATTTCGCCCAAAAACGGCACGAGCCGACGAGATGAGCCAGAATATGGGACGTTACACACAGAGTATTTCCGTACTATCGTTAACAGTGTGCGTACGTTGCGTACATGTACAGCGAAAGAGAAAAGTGCATTGTTTTTTTTTCATTCGCAAACCCCCGAATCGTGGGTATTCTTTTGTGAATAATTCGATTGGGTTTAAGCCTACAGATAAATCGTTACGGTTATCCGGAGAGAAATTTGATACGGAATTTATTCCGCTAGCGGATAGAAAAAAAAAAGCTTCGGCCATTGTTGTCGAGGCTGATATTGAAAATGTTTCTAGTCGGTGTAACGAATAACGCTGGTTTCCTTTTGTCTTGTTTTTAAAGGATTATTCGAAACTTAGTGGGCAGTCCGTTTAATCTTCCCCTTTTGTTGGGACATGACTTGATCTTTTTAAACGATACTGTGTTTTGTTATTCGAGTTTCTTTTCGCTTTCGTTCTTTTATTGTATGTGAGTACCGGCGAATAGAAAAGTTTTAAAGTAAATATTGACGTAACTCGTCGATGTGTGAATGGTTTGGAAAACATACGCATAATATTAAGCATGTGTGACCCGCGGGTTAGTGAGCCAAGTTGTCGTACCTGTCAATACAGGCCATTGACGATTATAAATAAATATAATGTTTGGTGCTATAATCAATCTTGTTTTTGGTATATTTAACGCGTTACATAATCGGCCCTTTAATACTTCCGGATGTAATAGATAGTAACTTCGGGTTCCATGGATTGAAAGGTTTTTAAATTTTAACTTGCGTGTAGAGCAGGTAATATGTGACGTCACAGCTTACGGCCATAAGTCCAGCGATTATCGTCTTAAACCGGTAGCGATAAGAACTTTTCACATGCCTATGTATTTATGTCAAAAAAGGTCGTAAATTAGTCTTTCTGAGATTTATAACTATAATTAGCATAATCTTCTTATTAAATTAAGCTTTTGACTATTTTAACGGTCCTCTTATGTTGAGATAACACTTCGTTAAGATGTGTATTTATCACTTAGGCATGTGATTATTTGAACAAATACATTTTATTGGTCGTTAAATTGGTCACACATTGATAAACAAACATTCAACATAGCAGGTTAACTTATTTAAATAAAAATCATTAATAAACGCTTGTAGGAAATCATTATTATTTGAACTAACTACCTATAGGAAAATTAATATTTACACAAAAGTAATGGCAAATTTTTGTAACAAAGCAAATTTAATAAATCTTTCTGATTAAAACTTTATTTAGCTTTATTGCCCTCATAACAAATATTATAAAAACATAAGTATTGAAAAGAAAAAATACAAGGACCGCTTTTATTTATGAACCATTTCTAAATATGTAGCTTGTTCAATATTTAATTAATTATGTACTTAGCTTCACTAAGTATTTTGATATGTTGCGCAGAACCCAAATAAAATGGTATAAGTGCTGGAGAATGATGATTTTATTAAAATTTTTATTGCAACTATTTTAAAATATGTGATTGATTGGTCCACACCAGCTCAAGATAGAGAGGAGTGGAAAGATGAAAGGCAGACCCCAAGGATATCCCTGTAGTGGGATAACACAGGCTAAAAATAAATAAATAATGTAATTTTTAAATAATAAACAGTTCCCGCTGACTTAAAAGCTACACTGCTACTCTGTATTTACTTTGGAAATTGCTTACACCATAATTTCCCTCATAACTCGTTCTTGTGACAGTTTCCCTACAGTTCCCTGTATTTATCGACATTTTCTAATTCCGCTGTAAACGTTAAAATTAATAGATCACTTTCAGTTAATTAAATGTCGCACAGCTATATAATATTGGTATAACAGTTGCATAGTACAGTTCAAGATGGCGGTTTTAATTACTGACCGATAATAATTTTATGATAGTTTGAAAGTAGAGTTGCGTTTGCTTTATTTATTTAATTTATTGAGATAGTTGAGAAATGAATTTATTTGCAGAAATAGCCACCATGACCTTTTGACAGCTAAATCCTTTTTATACAGCAATTTTGTACAGAAATAAGCATGGTAGTACAGTCCGTTCACAGTTATTCTACCTCTGACAGCAGCAACCTTATTAATACTAAGAATTAATAATAATAATTTATTTTTCCCACAAAGTACAAATATAGTACAGAGGTGTTACAAATATTGGAGGTACTAGGACTTGTGGGTGTCAGGAATCCAAACTAGGATACCCTGTGCTATGGACTCCTGGCCCCCCTCGCCGAGATTGGAATTATCACAAATAATTGTTGCACGTAAGACATGTAGGACTATTGTAAAAAATAAAAATCAAATAAAAAAAGAAAATAATAGCATGGAAAGGTACTAATAAAATAAAATCAAAAAGAATAATAAAAATGTATGTGTGTAAGAGAGAGAGTAAGATGGTGTAGTTGTGTGTGCGTATAAAGGTGGATGTGTATACGCATATGTACGTGAAGGGATGGCGGTATGTATTTATGAAAACGCTAGACTATGACAAGATTGTGAGCAATTTTTCAGTTTCCTCATAATCAAGTTGTAAAAGCCACTGCGTTAGTTTCTTTTTACATTCTCTCTTAGGCAAATTAACAATTGCAAGAATTTTGTTTTTTTTTATTAGTTAAACTGCATGCTCTGATATTGAAGAAATTCTGGGAAAAAGATGTTTTACCGGATCTCTTAGACAGACTTCATAAAATCGCCCATCATTAACCTTCTGCTTAGCTATAGAAAAACGTCTATATAGGAATGCTTTTGTATAATTTTTTGTAGTATATAAAGCTGTCTGACTGTTAATACATTTGCTTCGTTTATTGTGACGAGAATAAAGGTCAAAATGATTTTGACAGACTTGACAGTGGCAGCAACCCAACAGCATCCTTATTTGAATGAGAATAATAAAGATCACTGTGATTTGTGAGTGATGAAAATTTATAGGTGCAAATGAAATATCTGTGAAAATACTGTAGTAGGTATCACCCAATTCCTTTCTCATAAACTTCTTTCTGAAACAGGTAAGTCTTCTCAAAAAGTAGCTACTAATGCAAAGTGGAGTTTCTTGCCGGCTCTTCTCCATAGGAAACGATCAAATTATTGGTACCGTACACCTAGCTTCTGACGTTTTATAAGTGCCCGTGTAGGTTTATGTGAAATATGCAGGGTCAAATTAAATGAGTTAGCAAAACTCCGCAGATGTTATGGGTATCGATATGTAAACACGATAAAACAAAAAAAAGTTTTTTTTTTTGTGGCGTCATGGACCGCAGTTTGATTTATTCCGGTCTGATCCCCTAAGCCCCCCCTCCATCTCCCCCCTTGCATACCCCGCTAGATCTTCTTCTGTTTTAGACTCGTGTCTTATCCACATTATCTAGGTTACTTGTTTTGACGGGTAAGTACAATCAAAAGAAATTAAATGTTTTATTGTGTAGTCACTTGAATTGTCACTTATTTCTCTGTGTGTACTTCACAGACGTGATATGTATCGATAACAAGATAAAACAAAAGAAAACAGGTTTTCTCAACTCATGCTTCAACCAACGGTTGTTGACTCCCAAAAAAAACCATCAAATCGTTTTAATTCAAATTTTTTCATGTTTAGATATCGACACCCATCACGTCAATTGCTAGTTAATTTCATTAGACCCTGAATATTTTTTAAATTTGAATTTGAAAAAATAAATAAGAAATGCTAGCTAAAAAACACAAATGTAGAGGTAATAAGGAAGTGGCAGAAATATACAAAATAAATATATAAAACAGTGGCACGATGAATCATCCTGTATATTTAATTAACACTCACTTGAGTTACAGTTCAATATTGATATTAAAATGATAAATATTATACGGACTTTATTGATTTCCTGAGAAATGACACAATAACAAGGATATAACAATAGCACAGTTATTTTAGTCGTAATTGAACAATACGTGCAATGAAAAATAATGATTCCTTAACTATATAGCCTACTCGGTGAAGTACATAACTTACAAAATCAGCCTATAATGTTCCCACTGCTGGGATACAGGCAGTGGGAGTGGGTCGTAACCCAATACGAGGGCCCAGTGCGGATTGGTAGATATCTCAAACAAGTATTGAAATCTAAATTCACAAAATATATGGCAAAAAGATAACTTTAAAATTGCTTACAATATTTCACTTATAATAATCACATCATAAAATTTTTAATACCTATACGATAAATATATCCCTTCAATTGTAATTTGTAGCGGTTTTACAGTTCAAAAAAAGTTTCATAGAAGATTTATGTTAAGCCCGAGTCGTTTTTGTATGGCAATAGTGGTCATTGCCCTTTCCCTAATATGTTTCTCTGAGTAAGAACCCAAACAATACACTATATTAGGTTTTTCGTTATTGGAACATGTTAATGATCACGATATACATTGATTCAAGGCGTTACCGGAATCGGTAAAAATCATAGAAGATTTATTCCATAACCGAGTCAGTTAATTAGCGATTATAGTTAATTAGTACCTGACGTACGCGTGACGACTTCCGGCCACCGTAAGCGTGGGCCTGCGGACGGAGAGTAATGGGTAAATCACCGTCCGATCAGGACCAGGCCCGTACCGGACGGCGCGGGCGCGTACGTGTTCCACGCGCGCCTCAAAAGCCAGTGTGTCAGCATTAAGGAAGGGGGCGTAAGGGCCGAAGCCTGCCGGGGCAGCGTAATTGTCCGAAAGGGTTACAGCTACCAGGGAACAGAAAGGGCTAAGGAAGGAACACGGGTGGGTTTTAGTCAGTAAGAGTCTGACACTCCCTTCTGCTCCACCCAGAGCGGGAGGGGTCATTTGATGATTTCCCATCCTCAAAAAAAAAAACACCTGACATAAATTGACGTAATTTTAGTAGGCACGTTTTTAATCACGTGTAAATTGTATGGAGTAGTGTTAGGTGTGGACTCAACTAAAATTTATCTTCTGTACTTTTCTTAATGAAGTAGAAAGAAAAAGATGCACTGAACTTAAATTTAGTTTAGTTTGTGAAAAAGGGAATCGGCACTATTGCCTAATGGCCGATTCCTATAAATTACGGACCGTTGTTGGTTAAAATTAAGACTCTTGTATCTGTACCAATAATGATGCAAATATCTCGTATTGTTTCGTTCGTATATTTTATTGGAACCGTGCATTAGAAATTAAGTCCGCCTTTGTGTTTTATGTATTGTGTGCGAGAAGTTTAAATAAATAAACAGACTTTATTTCAGTTTCTGAAATAAATGATGCTAGAAAATTTAGGTACCATTGACCGCTATTGCCATGCTAAAACGACTCGGCTATAGCCTAATATAAGTATGAAATCGAATAAATCAGACGCATTTTCCGAAACAGTTAATAAAACCACTGACCACCAAAACGGGCTATAAAGCGATCACGATACCGAATACAATTTAAATCGGCAAAACATGGCGCTAATTAGTAATCCAGCTAAAACACACAAAATTATTGTGAACCAATTAATGTTTGGAGTTCAATTAACCGTTAAATAGGTGGCCGCAACAGAGGACTCGGACCCAATACACAACACCGGGTCACAGTATGAAATAGAATGTTCACTCTAATTTCCGAAATTCGGATCTAAAATTGCTTTTTGACCACAGACTGACCGCAGGCAGCTGTATTCTGGACAACAGGATATATTTGTTGGAGTATAGCAAAAACAAATCTATCCTACTTCAACACTATCGTCTTTCTCGTTCTAACTCATAAATATTATTTAAGTATCCGCCCTTAGCACTTGACTGAAATCCTTAGTTTCGCATAGTGACTGTACTACTCTATTAGCCTTGTGTGGGATCACACGTCTCACGTAATATTAGAAAACACACCTTCCAATATATAAATAAAAGGATAATAAACGTATTATTAAAATCCTTAGAACGGTCTTTCCTTTGGTGTTCCTCCATTAACCCTAACAGGTTATGGGCCCAGAGCGTTAAGCCAGAGTGCGAATAAATAATATAAAGTGAAAGTGATTGGACACTAAGTAAAAAGTTATTTTAGTGCGAGTGTTTTTAAAATGGATCTAAGATCTAAAAGGAACATCAAACAATTTGATGGAGAAAAGTATAGTGTGTGGAAATTTAGAATTCGCAATCTATTAAGTGAACTTGGAGTTCTGAACATTATCGACGATGAATCTCCGACAGAGAGAAGTGCTGAGTGGCTTAAAAATAATGCATCAGCTAAGAATACGATAATAGAATGTTTGTCAGACTCATTACTTGGTCTGACTACAGAACAAGACACCGCAAAACAAATTTTCGCGAAGCTTGATTCTATCTTTGAAAGAAAAAGCGTAGCGACGCAGCTGTCTCTTAGGAAAAGGTTGTTGAACTTGAAATTGGATAGAGATACCAAATTAATCAAACATTTCCAAATATTTGATGAGATTGTCACCGAACTTATGGCTGCAGGTGCGAAATTAGAGGAATCTGATAAAGTGACCCACCTTTTCATGACTCTACCGAACAGCTATAACAGCATCGTCACAGCAATCGAAACATTGACTGAAGACAATATAACATTAGCTTTTGTGAAAACGAGATTATTAGATCATGAAGTTAAATTAACAAGCGAAGGATTTGATCTAAGTGTAAAAATACTTCAGGCTGAAAGTGCTAGACCACCTTCAAATATTTCAAGAAATCATTATCAACAAAAGCAAAAGTCAATAAAACCGTTCACGAACAATTTTAAATACAAGAAATGTTATCACTGTGGCAAAAAGGGTCATTTGAAAAAGCATTGTTTTTCTTACAAAAGAGCTATTGAAAACAAAAGAACCAACAATAAAACGGTTCAGATGGTGAGTTCAAAACCACAAAATGCTGGATTTGCTTTTATGACGGACAGTAATACAAATGAAAGTAATGACAGGAAAAACAATATTACTTTTGTCTTGGATTCTGGAGCTTCAGATCATTTGATAAATCGAGAAGATTTGGCCCTAAACTTCACTGAGCTTGAAAAGCCAATAAACATTTCTGTTGCGAAAAATGGCACGTTTATACAAGCGACAAAGAAAGGTGATCTCCCCGTTACCAGTAAGATGGGCGTACCAGGTATACTACAGGATGTACTTTTCTGTTCTGATATTCCCTACAACCTGCTATCGGTAAAGAAAATGCAGAATGCGGGAATGACTGTCGTTTTCGATAAAAACGGTAGTGTTGTTGTGTACAATGATGGTAAGCTGGTAATAAAGGGTGAGTCTTTGAACAATCTAATCAGCATTAAGTTTCTCCTTTCTAAACATGCTTTAAATAGCGAATGCTCATTAAATAGAGTTGTAAATAATAGTTATGAATTGTGGCATCAGAGGTTAGGCCATATAGGCAAATCAAAATTTATGGAAATAAAAAGAAAGAAATTATTTTCTGATATTGATAAAATTGATAATATTATGCCTAACGATAAATTGTGTGAGGCTTGTATTTATGGTAAACAATCATGCCTGCCATTTAACAAATCGAAACCAAAAGTTTTGAAACGACCTCTATTTAAAGTGCACACAGATGTTTGTGGTCCTATAACTCCGTCGTCTATTGATGGCAAAAATTATTTTGTGATTTTTGTGGATGAGTACACTCATTATTGTGCTACCTACTTGTTAGCTCGTAAATCAGATGTTTTTGTTATATTTCGGGATTATGTAACAAAAAGTGAAGCACGTTTTTGTTTGAGAATTTTTAACTTATATTGTGATAATGGAGGGGAATTTGTATCCAATGAAATGAAAGAGTTCTGTGCGCGGAAAGGTATTAGCTACCACTTAACAGTGCCACATACTCCGGCTTTGAATGGTATTGCCGAACGTATGATAAGAACAATTACAGAACGGAGTCGTACAATGATACAAGGGTCTAAATTAAATCAATCGTTCTGGGGTGAGGCTGTGTTAATTGCTACTTATTTAATAAATATCAGCCCCACGAAAGCACTGTGGTTGGATAACACACCTTATGAGTTAAGAGAGCCGCAACTGAAGTATTTAAAAGTTTTTGGTTCTACTGTCTATTTTGTTAATAAAAGTATAAAAACGAAATTTGACAAGAAATCATCAAAGGGAATTTTCGTTAGTTATGAACCAAATGGTTATAAGGTTTGGGATGTAGTAAATGAAAAGTTTGTGAGAGTCAGAGATGTGGTAATGGATGAGATTAATTTCTTATCAAATAGGCCAGTGCAACCTGCGCCAGAACGGATTATGGCTAGAAATAGCAATAACTCTGTTGTTGACAACTCTGTCAGAGATGTGGTAATGGATGAGATTAATTTCTTATCAAATAGGCCAGTGCAACCTGCGCCTGAACGGATTATGGCTAGAAATAGCAATAACTCTGTTGTTGACAACTCTGTCAGAGATGTGGAAATGGATGAGATTAATTTCTTACCAAATTGGCCAGTGCAACATGCGCCCGAACGGATTATGGCTAGAAATAGCAATAACTCTGTTGTTGACAATTCTGACTCTGTACACCCTTTTGAAAAGAGGTGTGAATCTCGTAAGGATCAATCAGATTGTATGAGTAAACAAACGGATGAAATACCTACTAATCAATCTGTTCATGAAACAGGGGAGCGCTTGAACCGGTCTTTATATCACAATGAAAATGAGTTAACTTTATCTGAAGACAATGATACATCACATAATTTGAGACGAAGTAATAGGGTCCGAAACATGCCAACTGTTTCTTATAATGAAAATGATGAGGACAGTATTTATGGTAACTACTTGTTGTGTGCAGAATCTTTGATATTTCAAATTCCTCAATCATATACAGAAATTAAAACCAGGGATGATAAGCATCTATGGGAAAATGCTATCAAAGAGGAAATTAATTCACTTCTTGAAAATGATACGTGGACTTTAGTACCAAAGCCAGATAATAGAAATATTATCGATTGTAAGTGGGTATTTACAGTTAAAAATGATGAGTTTGGAAAACCCTTGAAATATAAAGCGAGATTAGTGGCTCGTGGTTTTAGTCAGAAATATTTGATTGATTATAATGAAACGTTTGCACCTGTTGCAAGGATTGCAAGTTTTAGACTGATAATAGCTTTTGCGAATCAATTTAATTTGCTGGTTCACCATATGGATGTAAAAACAGCATTTTTGAATGGGAAACTGAATGAGGAAATCTATATGAAAATTCCCGAGGGTATCCCGGCTGGAAGTAATATGGTTTGCAAATTAAATAAGTCATTATATGGATTGAAACAGTCTGCACGCTGTTGGTTCCAAATGTTTGAGCAAGCTTTGATAAAAAGGGGTTTTCAATACTCATCAGCGGACCGGTGCATTTACATTTTTAATGCAGGTCATGTTTTAAAGAATATTTATGTTCTACTTTATGTTGACGATCTTGTGATATCAACCGCAGATATAAATACTATGAATAGTTTTAAAACATACATAATGAACACTTTTAAAATGGTAGACTTAAAAGAGATCAAATGTTTTCTGGGAATCAAAATAATCAAGTCAGAAAACAAAGTTACTTTGGATCAGGAAATGTACATAAAAACAGTTCTTGAGAAGTTTAACATGAGTGACTGTAATTCTGTCACTGCACCCCTTGAAAGTAAACTAGATTACGAAGCATTAAATTCGTGTGAAATAACAAGTGCCCCTTGTAGAAATCTTATCGGGTGTTTGATATATATCATGCTGTGCACTCGACCTGACCTAAGTTTTTCTGTTAACATCTTGAGTCGATATGCAAGCAAAAACAACCATTCGTTATGGTCACACTTAAAAAGGGTCTTGCGATATTTAAAGGGCACTATAAATCTCAAGTTAACATTTACACGAAATGATTATAAAAATATTCTAAGTGGCTTTGTTGATTCTGACTGGGGTAGTAATACACTAGATAGAAAAAGTACTACGGGTTATTTGTTTAAATTATTTGAGCAATGCACAATATGCTGGCAAACAAAAAGGCAGCATACAGTGGCAACATCATCTACTGAAGCAGAGTACATGGCTCTATATGAAGCAGTAAAAGAAACTCTGTGGTTAAAGTCATTAGTAACAAGTATTGGCATTGCGATACCAGACTCTATTTGTATTTATGAGGATAATAATGGATGCATAAGCATCGCGAACAATCCTACTAGTCACAAAAGATCTAAACATATTGATATTAAGTATCATTTTTCTAGAGAACAGGTTGAGAAAAATGTGATTAAAATGGTTTATGTTTCTACAGATAACCAGCTGGCTGATATCCTGACAAAATCATTACCCGCGGTGCGTTTCACCGAGATGAGAATAAAACTCGGGGTGACGTTGTAATTGTATTCAACGTGGATAAATAAAATGATGAGGATATGTTAAATATAAGAGCTTGGTTATAATAAATGTAGATGAATAACATTCATAGTATCCAGTTATAGTGGATAAATTGATTGATAATGGTTTGATTAGGTTTTTCTGGGTTTTACCTAATCCTGCGCAGCAAATGCTGGACCGTGATGATTGATTGTATTCCCAGAGAGAGTGTGAAAAATTGGAGGTGTGTGATTTTGTAATTGTATAAAGATGTTTGATATCTTTTAGCGTAATTAAAAGGAAAAGGATTATTTTTGAGGGGGCGTGTTGGAGTATAGCAAAAACAAATCTATCCTACTTCAACACTATCGTCTTTCTCGTTCTAACTCATAAATATTATTTAAGTATCCGCCCTTAGCACTTGACTGAAATCCTTAGTTTCGCATAGTGACTGTACTACTCTATTAGCCTTGTGTGGGATCACACGTCTCACGTAATATTAGAAAACACACCTTCCAATATATAAATAAAAGGATAATAAACGTATTATTAAAATCCTTAGAACGGTCTTTCCTTTGGTGTTCCTCCATTAACCCTAACAATATTTTAGTAGATTCATTATTGGGTTATAAGTTTAATAAGCTATGTGTTCTGGCTTTTATATTGCGGTTTTTGTTGATTATAAATAACTAGCCTTCTGCCTGCGAGTTCTCTAGCGTGTAATTTATTTTCTTCCGACCCACCGAGTCGCATCGCATCGCCCGCCTTTTATTTCCCATGCCGTGCATAACTTCGGTTTTTAAATTAGCGCGTTCAAATAAACAAAACTTTTCCAGGTTTGTTAAATGAGTATGGTTTGTTTGATGAGTCATACATACATTATTATTACGTATAGTTGAAAAGAAATCTAAGATAAGTTAAATGTCACTGAAGCTATTGTAATGGGTCAGTTTACTTTTGCTATAAAGATTAGGGGGCTTCAGATGTAAGTGCCGACGCCAAATTCCACTTCAAAACGGTTCCCACAATGGTTTTAATTTGCGGCAGCCTAAACTATAAAGAGTTTGTTTGAGAAATAGGACAACACTTAATAAGGAACGAAAATAGAATCATAGGAAATAGTACATATATTTTTTAAAAGAACTAAACGCTTTATAATTTCTTATGTGGCGTAATTATCGTTGACCACCACGGCATCACGATCACACAGGGAAGAAAGATTTATGGAAATATATGAAGACGCTTGACCACGATAACGTTGTAACGTGCGCGTATTTCCATACATTTTATGGACGCGGACGTCCAGGATAGTATCGTCAAGTTAGAAATTATAAAAGTTCACAATACAATGTACATAGGTACTTAATGTCAATTTCTGCGCAAGCAGAAAGTTTCTCTCTAGTGGATTGATATAATTACAGAACTGGTATTTAAAAGCGTTTTTATAATCAATATATCAGGGGCTTATGAAAATATCAGTAAACTGAGGGAACTTGTTTTTAACCAGGCAAACGAGCTAGTCCAGACTTAACAAATGATAGAGATGAAAAACCATAGATCTTTCAGTTCAACTTATAATTTGTTAAGCCCTAGGCTGCACCTCATTCGACTACCAACATACTAGAAAAAATTACTTTACCTACACCAAGTTGGCACAACTGTAAATACCAGGAGCAATGAAACTGTGAAATCAAGGATGGAAACTGTGAGTCAATTGTCGTCTAATTGTAGGAAACCAAACTGTTGAAGACGTCATGATGTTGGATAGATGTAGTTAGTAGTTGTAGTTGGTAGTTTAGTAGCGCTGAATGCTGAGAAACTACTTGGGAAGCATGTGAACTGTCTTTAGATTATTCGGTTTGGAGAGCTTCGTATGTGTAATTGTTGTTGTTAACCATTAGGAAGACTTTAGTTTTTGCATGGACTCCTCCTGGTCATGACAGATTTGAAGAGGGATTTGTAGCAAAAACAATGTTATTGCTTTTTACTGGTTCTATTGAAACATGCTGAACAAAAGCCAATAATATAACCTAGTTAGACGAAGTAGTCATTATAATAGTATACCAAAGCATAGCACCTCACCACATCTGTAATTAAACTATATAAAAGCATCATCAAGAGCCGTATATCATTGTAATTTATATTAATTACAGCATACTTATTAACTTTTTGTCTCCGTGTATGCGCTGGACTGCATCCAATGAATTAGTTTTTACATCAATTTAAGGACTGTGTAAGGGCAACTCAGTTTTTTATTGGCAATCCAATATCCTTACTAGTACTTGAATTTTCTTTGTCTGACGAAGCATCGTAAGTCGTCTAATCAACCCGTGTCGTGGGAATCAGATATATAGGTTGAAATCGTTTTATATTGCTCTACTTCTGGGCATTTATTAATGTACTACAGCTGTGCAGTCTTCTCTGGGTCTGTTGAAATCAAACGGAAGCCGTGACGTCATTAATAACTGTCATAATTAGTACTGATTTGTTAAAGAGATGGCGATCAAGATGTTGATAATGATGCGTTAATAGATGAAAAAGAAAAATGTGAAGAGAAAAATATTGGGCAGATAAGTGAGTAACTAAAGACGATCTTGGAACTTTTAGAAGTGTTTATGATTTATGATTTCACAAATTCATACTCATTAAAAACAGACCTGTTATTCAGGAGTTGTATTTAAACTCCTTCTTTTTAAGCTTTTTAAAATTTACTTTTATATCATAATCTTAAAACGAAACCCTTGTATTTTCACTAAGTAAACATTAAAAATAGCTCGCTCCAAGAACCCTCTATTCAAACATCCAAACTCAGAAAAAAACATTTTTATTTTCATCCTACTTCCACAAAATGAGAAGTGACATATTATCAAAGAACCTATTAACCCAAACGTTCACGACTCTTCTACGGACAGTATCACAGAAACCCTCCTGTGTGAAAAACTGTTTAATTTAACTTGGATCAAAAGGCAATTTCATTTTTATCGAGGGCCTAAAATTCTCTGAATTTCATTTTGAAAACTGATCTTTCAAATTATATTTTATACAGTTAATGATGGTAAATAATGAAACATAATTACTGTCAATATTTTGTCAGTTGAAAATTATATTGTTGAAGTGAAAGTTTATTGTAATATAAGATGTGTAATTGTTATTATTTATTAAAGCTTTGTTCGTAGAATTAGTCATAACTCATACATACATCAATAGGTTTATCAAAATATTGTTTAAAATAGTAATTTTCAGTTGATTCATCGTCATACATCGTTTACCTTAATTATTATTATTGATGTAATAAATTAATTAATGCTTACATCTTATTACTTCTCTTTCCAATATTAATCTATGCAAAAATTCAACATCACTCCTTTTAATTAAAAAAAAATATACACAAAAAAATATTTTGCTCATCCCATATCCCCGGAAAATACAGCCTCCGATCGGCTCACGTAAATTTGTCACATGAAAGGACGTTTAATTTGCTGTTTCACTAGTTGCTAATTACAACTTTGATTGCCGTGGTCATACCGAAACGTGTCATGGACAGTTTTGGCCGTTCAGTACATCGATTGATGCGTCTTTTGCGGACGAAATTTTGATTAGGTTTGCTATACAAGGTGTAACGTTAAATGCGCAAAGAGTACTGAGTTAAAAGCATAATACAATGGCCAAAACTATTTTTTTTAAAGCTAACTATTATTGTTAAGAAAATGGTGTTGATCCTAGCATTACTTTATGCATTCAAAATTGAGTCTTAATGCCTTAAAATAAGACTTAATATTCTTTGGCTAAATCGGCGGATAGTATGGAAAAATACATAATTTTTAAAGTTACTGAAATCGATTCATACTTAGTCAATTATGAACAAATTATTTTCAGCTTTTGTGCATTTAACGTTACACGTTGTCGTTTCTTTTAAGGATAGTCATTAAGCTCGTCTGTGATTTGGTGTTGTTGTTTTGGCAAATATAGCAAATATTTGATGATGAGTAATGGAATTATTAACTAGCTATATCTACAAAGCTGTTTGCGTGAAAGTCGGAAAACTACATAAATTTCGTAACGCAATAATAGTTAAGATTCTCAAGGGATAAGAATACATTTTCATAATACCTCAACGTGACTCTCTTCATAACCTATTATAAAATCTTATAAATGCAACGGGTTTCTGCAATAAAGTTTTAGCCGAAAAAGATTTAGGTAAGACTTTGAAGGAACCATGTGGTGAGAAAAACTTAGCATTTGACAAAACTGTCAGTGACGATGACGGTAAGAATGGGTTATTCCAACCAATAAAAAGCAGAGGGGCTTTTTTTTTTGTGGATGGGAAATCATCAAATGACCCCTCCCGCTCTGGGTGGAGCAGAAGGGAGTGTCAGACTCTTACTGACTAAAACCCACCCGTGTTCCTTCCTTAGCCCTTTGTGTTCCGGGGTAGCGGTAACCCTTTCGGACAATCCCGCTGCCCCGGCAGGCTTCGGCCCTTACGGGCCCCTTCCTTTATGCTGACATCTCTTTGAGGCGCGCGTGGAACACGTACGCGCCGTCCGGCACGGGCCTGGTCCTGATCGGACGGAGAGTTACCCATTACTCTCCGCCCGCAGGCCCGCGCCTACGGTGGCCGGGAGTCGTCACGCGGCTCCCGACGCCCGGGGCATCTCCCGCGGCGGCTGGGACTTGAGGCTCTCTCCCTCAGCCGTCCCGCCACCTCCTTCGCTAGCATGACTGCTTCGCAGAAGGAGGTGACTGCCTCCCACTCCCTCTCGCCCCGGACCATGGCTTGAACCAGGGCCGGGCGCGAGAGGTCGCCGCCGCTGCCGATCGCCTCTGCGAGAACACGGCGGTGCTCCGCCCAATTGGGGCATACCGCCACCGTATGCTCCACCGTTTCCTCCGGGCGACCCTCGCAGTGGTGACACCCGGGCGTTTCCTCCCGCCCGATGGTGTGCAGGAACCTCCCGAAACACCCGTGTCCGGTGAGGACCTGCGTCAGGCGGTAGGTGAGGGCGCCGTGGCGCCTCTCTAGCGACTCCTCAAAGAGGGGTCTTATCGCCACTATCGTGGCGTGCCCTGCGCTGGGTTGCGACAGTCGCTCTTTCCATGCCGCCATGAGATCGCGCCGGAGGTCGGTCCGCTCCGCCGCGATTTGCCGCGGCAGCGGAGTTTCCTATATCCGTGTTTTTAAGAACGTTCGCATTGTCGAAAATACAATCAAATTAAATACATTTTTGACATTGATTATCGCTGAGATGAAATTGCGACTTGAATTTGAATGTTTTTTTTACTTACGATAGTTTTTACCTTCTGATAAAAACATGAACGGTTCAGAAAACTAAATTAATAACATATCATCGACATTTTAGTCCAGTCATTATAGACATTCGAAATCGAAAATTTAATTATAATTCCAAAAGTTTTCAAACTTCGGTAAAGTGAATGGTACATTGGGACGACCATAAATCTCATTTTGCAACCTTGTCCGCAGTCCGGAACATTGTTAAAATTGCAATTAAATTAATTTTTGCTGTATGATCGTGAAAAAAATTCCAAAAGTTCTGCAAACTTGGGGAAGTTTTCGATATAATATTTCATATCACGTATTTAATTTGCAACCAATCTAAGTGTACGGAACATTTTTTGTTATTGAAAATTAATGTTTTTTTTTATTAAACTGAATGAAAACGTTCCAAAAGTTCTGCAAACTTGACACATATATCGGAAAAATATACCGAACGGTTGTATAAATTTGCAACCTTTTTCGTTGACCGGAACATGTTTATTATAATTCTTTTTAATTCGTGGTCATTTTTTCGAGTAAGGTGGTCTCGGAATAATTACAAAAGTTTTGAAACTTGGTTGCAAACTTCGAAGACATCTATTCTGATGCATTTACACATTTGCAACCTCATACGCGATCCGGAACTTTATGCAATTTGCAAAAATGTAATTTTTTTATTTTTTCACCTTCAAGAAAATTTCAAAAGTTCTGCAAATCGAGGGGACTGTTTAATTTTGGGATTAATGTCAGTATTTGAATTTGCAACCTCTCACGCAATCCGGAATCTTGTGTGATGTCGGAAATTTAACTTTATGGCACTTTTCATTTTCGAAAAAATTTCAAAAGTTCTGCAAATCGAGGGGACTGTTTAATTTTGGGATTAATGTTAGTATTAAAATTTGCAACCTCTCACGCAATCCGGAATCTTGTGTGATGTCGGAAATTTAACTTTATGGCATTTTTCATTTTCGAAAAAATTGCAAAAGTTTTGCAAATCGAGCCAATGATAGAATAAAAAAAAAAGCTTTGTAATGGGCTCGGGTTTATCTACTTAAATATACAATCGTTAGTTTATAAGGGCTCCATAGAATTTTTTTGTGTAGGAGTCGTGTAACCGTCAAGTGCCGTCGAGTGGACCACCCGCCGCGCCTCCGTACTACGTAAACAATTAAATATAAACAATAAAACGATTAAACACAAATGTATGGGGACAGTCAAGCTTACGTAATCTAGATAGCCCGGGCGCGTCAGCGGTTAGTACGTCCGCAGTGTGCCACGGTCGCGTTACCATAGCAACGCAGGTATACGACGTCGCGGCGGCTTCGTATAGCACAAAGTTTAGGCCCTGAATATATAACAGCAATGTGTACGGAAATAATATTTTGCGTGAATGTGATTAAAAAATATTTCCGTATTCCGGATATGGTTGCAAATTCAAATACTGACATTAATCCCAAAATTAAACAGTCCCCTCGATTTGCAGAACTTTTGAAATTTTCTTGAAGGTGAAAAAATAAAAAAGTTACCTTTTGCAAATTGCATAAAGTTCCGGATCGCGTATGAGGTTGCAAATTTGTAAATGCATCAGAATAGATGTTTTCGAAGTTTGCAACCAAGTTTCAAAACTTTTGTAATTATTCCGAGACCACCTTACTCGAAAAAATGACCACGAATTAAAAATAATTATAAATAAACATGTTCCGGTCAACGTAAAAGGTTGCAAATTTATACAATCGTTCGGTATATTTTTCCGATATATCGGTCAAATTTGCAGAACTTTTGGAACGTTTTCCTTCAGTTTAATAAAGAAAAACATTAATTTTTAATAACAAAAAATGTTCCGTACACTTAGATTGGTTGCAAATTAAATACGTGATATGAAATATTATATCGAAAACTTCCCCAAGTTTGCAGAACTTTTGGAATTTTTTTCACGATCATACAGCAAAAATTAATTTAATTGCAATTTTAACAATGTTCCGGACTGCGGACAAGGTTGCAAAATGAGATTTATGGTCGTCCCAATGTACCATTCACTTTACCGAAGTTTGAAAACTTTTGGAATTATAATGAATTAATTGTCTTGACTGACTGGACTATTTCATTTTCAAACAAGTTCGCGGCAGAAACATAGCAAACAGAAGGAAAGATTAATTCAAAGTAATTAATAAAAATGTAATAACGATCTCATAAAGAAATTAAGAAACACTTTCCTAGTAAATAAACGATAAGGATCGAGTTTCAAAGATCTCAGATATAATATCTCGAGTTCTCGGATCAGAGTTACAGAGTCGACGGCAAGTAAATGAGTATTTCTAGCAATTACGCTTCCTTCTTTGGTTTGTGATAAATTCAATGGAATTCATTTTGTAAATAAATTATGTGATCCCCAGATAGCTAGTTAGAGGTAAATTCAGTGTTTTGTTTTTGCAATGCATATAAAAGGAGAAGGCGTAAATTCTCTGTTATATTGGAATAGTTTGTAATGATCTCGAGGCAATGATTAAGAGTTCTGGGTAGCCTTTGCAATTTCATTCAATATGGCTTTCGAAAACATATTTTAAAAATTTTTTGTTATATTCTCAACCGCAGAAGTTTATTAAAGAGAAAACAAAGAACTTACTAACGCATTAAAAACAGAACTTTTATTACTCGATCTTTTATTTTCAGTCGTGAATGGCTTTAATTCAGAACCATCATCATCAGCCTAAAACAGCCCACTGCTGGACATAGGCCTCTCCAATTGTACGCCATTCAGCTCAATTTTCGGCAACTCTCATCCAGCTGCTACCAGCCACCCTGCGAAGTTCGGTCGCTCCACCTAGCCTGAGAGCGTCTTACCTTATGTTTAATGTTACGCGATCTCTACTCAAAAACACATCTACTACAACGGTTATAGGTTCTACGGCTGATATGGCTAGCCCATTGCCACTTCAGCTGCTACGATTTAGAGCCACAGACGCGATCAAATAATACAATATTATTTAGTACCCTACCATTCAACCAATGACATGTAAGCGATTTTTGTGACCAAATATCGTTGTGCGGAAGCAATTAATCTTTAGATGCAATTACATTTTATTGATTCGTCAATCTGGCGCATTGCCATGTTCTGTACCTTTCGCTATGTTTATGGGCCGAATTTCGAACGGCTTAAAATAAGAGTGCATTTGGTTTTTTATCTACATTTAGTAATAGAAAGTACGTATAATAATATATCCAATACACGGTGTTGTGGAATGCTTTCCACTTCTCTAGCCTTTTTCAATGCCTCTAGATAAGTTCTAGTTAACTTATTAGGCAAAGAAAAAAAGTTAGCCTACATGGCACATAAGTTCATGTATTTTATTTATCCATTTTTTGTTTTATTTATATGGTGTTAAAATTATAGTGAAATAGTTTGAACTAAATTTTATTGGTTATCTGTGAAGTGTAAACATTTGTAATTGTAATTGAAGAACACTTGAGTTAGAAATCTAGTACAAAAAACATTGATTACTTTATTATGTTGAATATGAGAATGCTAATGATTTAATAATAAAACTTTACCTAGATCTTACTAAAAAATAATATTTATAATGTACCTACTCCGTTTTTTTTTCAACGTTTATATTATTATGGTGTATTTATATAACATCTTGGCTCGCGAACCATGAACCTCAGCAGTTAAATTAAAATTACGAATTATTACCACAAACGTAATCTACGAAAATATATTCTCGCGTGCAATGACCGTTGACATAAAAATAGTTGAACAAAACACGTTAATAAAATGCTTGCTGGCAACAGCGCATAATGAACGCTGCGTAAACCGAGAATTACATTGCTGACATACGGATGAACTGTTTGTACAACATCATCGAAGAGAAAGAAAGAAAGAAAATATATTTATTGAGCACAGACTAAAAGGCACACAATAGACCAGATACATACCAATAGACTAGATCCAATAAAAAGGTGTAAAGTCTGATGTAAGAAATTAGCAGGAAATTGTGCCTCACGGCTGTACCAAAAATCATGTGCTTTGTTCGTGCTTTCTGTTATAAGGTATCAGTTATGATGAATCGAGCATTAAGAATGTTTAGTCTGAAGCGGTGTTGTGGTTTACACTCTAATCACGATATCCGTAGTTATGGCTAAAGTTTCAGGCGTTTCTCAATCCGTATCGCCTTCGGACGTGAGATTTAGCTCGGGGATCTAACTAAGAATGGCAACACGATTTGACAGTGGTTACTCCCAATGTGTTTTTGCCCGTCCGAAAAAGTTAATCAATCGGGATCGGGGTTTATTCGAAAGTATCAAATTAATTTCGGACGGACCCGTATTTTCGTTGACGAACTTAGAGATTAGGCCCCCTGTTCCCTGTTGTTTTGTTCTGTTCCTATTGGGTTGTGACTATTTCAGAAAGAAAATATGACAAGAAAGTTGGCAAAATGTCAAGTTTTATTATTGCAACAACGCCTTTCTAATTTTTTACTGTTTTTTTTTGTAGTTCTTTGTTTATTGTTAAATTCAACATTTCCATTATTTTATGAACATATAAAAATAACGGTTAGAAAGGGGGTGACTAATCACACTTATTCAGCTCTGTTCAGCGTTTGTCCATAGAAAACAACGATTTTGTATGAGATGCGTACGCGTCCGTTCAGCTTTCCGCGGCTGAACGGACGCGTACCTACGCAAGCAGTTTGTAAGAAAAATACATATTGCGCCGCCGCCGACCATAAATTTTGGATAGAGCATAAGAATGATGATGATAAAAAAAACTTAGCTTATTTTTATATTTCCACCATTAACTACTTCAAATTCGCTTCCTCTAAGTAAACCTTTAAAACAAAATAAAAATATCAACAATGTTCCGAGTCTTCGTTCACCTGTTTTCTTTGACAATTCATTTTGGTTTAAACGTTGCTCGTGTATCTCCGTCGCTAACTGGAATTGAATAAAGTTTTCCAAGGAAAGGAATAAATACTGAGAAAGATACTTTGATTTAAAACTCCTTCACATTCAATTCTACATTAACGGTAATAAAACCTTTTAGTTCTACGACACTCCATATTCGCATTTTTGTTAAGAAAAATATAAAATTAAAAAAGTTAAAATTCACTCTTTATCTCGCTCGCACGATACTGCTCGCGGACTGAGTGAGAGCGAGACAGAGCGCGGTGCTAGGCGGCAGGCAGCGCCAATAGTTTAGGTATTTGCTTTTTACGGTGAAAATAATGGTAATTAAAAAAAGCAAATAACATAAGACCTGCTTTATAGTTAGTTCGGTTAGTATACAAAGTTTCATGATCTAATTAGAAGTATTTTTTGAATACCAGCGGTTTATTGTTCGGTTTGGAGGTAACTTTGATTTTTTTTTTCTATCAAGAAAATTTTATCAAATCGTGTTTTCGTCTAACATAAGACCTAGCATTAATCCTCAACTTTATCATATATTTATTTCAAAATTAATACTGCAGTATTTTCGACATAATGGAGGATCATGCTAAGCCATTTGAGGTAGTATAGGCCCTTAACGTTTCATCGTTTATTACGGACCTGCAGTGCTATTCTGTAAAAATATCACCGTAATAATATAAGTGAGCGTGAAGTGAGCTATCAATGGAGGCGATCTCTAACATCAGGAGGAATGACAGCTCACTTCACCTTAGTTTTCACGATGAGATTATTATAGAATAGCACTGCTGTTCCTATGAACAGCAGTGCTATTCTGATTCAGATTTACTTTTAGTTTAGCTTATTTTTCTGGGCTTTCCCAGAAAAATAAGCTAAACTAAAAGTACCTAAATCTGCGAAATAAATATGAATGAAGATTTACAAATGGATTGCCTTTATTCAGGCATTAGAAATGCTGCTGTGTGAAAGTTAATTACAATATTTTGTGCGAAAAATACTTTGTTGACCGATGCCTGAATAATCAATAACTCCGGTAAGAATTTTATATTTCAATTTTTTTCGAAGTATATATCTGATTTTCCTGGGATTTTGAAGTTAAAGAAGTATGCTGTAGTTGCATTTTTATTTACATACGTTATTGTCTTTCTTCATCTTTATTTTTCCCTCTGAATCAGTTTTTAGTAAGTATTTTTTGTTCTGTGGTAATGAGGAATCCATTACAATAGTTTCTTTTATGATCATCTCAGCCGCATGATGTCCAGCCTCACGTACCCTCACGTACCCTCACCATACAACACATAACCAAAAGATACATCCTAGATATCCTCCTCACCACACGACTTCAACACTTCAATATCTTCATTAATTTATATCACATTCATAGCTTTTATAACATTAATATTGTTTGCGTTCACTTCTGAAAGAACTATAACAACAAAAACTTACTCCTCAAATACTTTGTCTTCGTCAGATAATCATCTATTTATAAACCCGGAACCGCTTACGTTCTTTATCCTACATGGAAGCTCAATCAAGAAGCACTCAAGTCGTGAAGTGTCGACTATCACGCTTAACGCCATGTTTTATTTACTGATACCTTTATCTCGAGATAAGTTTCTTTTACTGCACTTAAAGCAAACGTTTGTTTGAATAAATACTATTATCTAACATTTTTTAAAGCCGGCGCACATCTGGCACAATACAGAAAATTTTTCTACATTTACGTGGAAGCTTTTTTTCTCTAGCATGCTGTGCCTCACTGTTGGGCAAAGACCTCCATGTGTACGTTATGTTTAAATAATATCTTAACACAAATACAGCTAGTATAGGACATAGAAACCACGAGAGCCGAAAGCCAGCGCGCAGTAACGAGAAAGCTTGAAGATGCGCGCTACCGCGCGAGCATGCTCGCTACCGCGCCAACATGCGCGACCCCGTTGAAAACTTCGTAAATATGCTCTGCACAGTGGCTTGCCAGATATGCGCCAGCCTTTAGGTTCTATGGTACCTACGTAAAATATTTTCTTTTGTAGTCTTAAACATGGTTTTGTTTAAGACAGTGATTATGAGCTGTTAGTGTATCTGTGATAAGAAAACCCATTGCTTTTGTATGTAAGTTTACTTAAAATGTCAAAAATGTTTTTGGGTCTGTAATAAAAGAAAGCTTTTACAAATATCATCGTTTCCATTCAAACTTGCATGTATGTGGCACCGCTTTGGTCTAAATGAGAAATAAAATGTTTTTTATGATGTTGATGTTGTTATAACTTCCCCCGTCTCAAAAAAGGGAATAGGGTAAAAAGTGGCACTAAATAATAATGTCGTCTTTGTTAAGCCCTCGTACCCAGGGGCGTCTTTCATACGACTTGGGCTAAGTAAGACAAAATCAAAGAACACATTGGTTGGTAGTTCTGTTGGCCATTCTTCATAAATTTATGTAAAATAGCAAAGAATTCACTATAAGACCGTGAAATAAATTGCGCGACCTTAAACTTTCGTGACCCTACCACATTTCAACGTAAGTGCGTATAAATAAGATAATAAAAGGTACTCTTATTGCTATCGTCATTTGCACAATTTTATTCCCAACGCATAAGCACAGTACAAGAAACGTAACTATCTAAATATTTAACAGTATTGTGTGTATGTTATTTCATAGGTGCTGGAAGATAGCACAATGTAAAAATGCTTAGCAAAAACATAGAACTGGCCAGATTTCACTATCACAGCCAAGTTTTATTCTGAGAGGATTTCCGAATTTTTAAGAACATTCTAATCAGTCTCAATCTCTCAAAAAAACCTCTCACTTACCTACAGTTTTGACCAATTTTTGACATTGCCACAGCTGAAATGAAATTGCGACCTGATTTTGAATTTTTTTAAAGTACTAGCTGACCCCACAAACGTCGTTTTGCAAAAAAAAAAATAGATAGTAGCTGATTCTCAGACTTACCCGATATGCACACAAAATTTCATACAAATTGGTCCAACCGTTTCGGAGGAGTTTAACCACAAACACCGCGACACGAGAATTTTATATATTAGATTTATAAGAATCGGCCTTCTGTGTCTAGTTCTCCCCAAAATCCTGAATCACATAAAACATTCTATCAACAGTTTTAGCATGCGTAAGTGGGTTAATATTGATCCTTTCCAACAAATTTTCACTATACTGGGTCGATCAACAATAACTTAAGCATGCTTTATTGAATTTCCTTTCTCCGTTTCTACACTCCGTTCTCACTCTAAAAATACCGTTTCCGTCATAATTTCCTTCGACAAGATACACATAATATCCGAAGCACTGGAGCATGTCTCTTTTCATTTTTGCACCGACCTTTCCTTTCAAATGACTTAATATAATATTCCTATGTTAAATCTAAACCAATGATTCCGGATTTAATCTTGTCCATGTTTCAATTACAATGAATTTGGTTTTTGTTCGAAGGATCCTTTATAATTTAGGGAATCTTTATGGATTTCCTAAATGAACTTGGCTTGATTATAATATGGTTATGTAGATCGGGATGGATTCAATTCAGCATTTAACAATTAATAAAATTCTTTTTTTGTCCGGTTTTAACATTAAATCGTCATTAACCATGGTCTATTTACATATATTTCTCTTAGGTCGTTGTATGATAATTAAGATTTAATCGACTACGAGTTTATCCTCTGCCAAGTTATTTCATACAGTAACGTCTCCTAGGTCTACACACGACAATTTTGTTTTAACGATTTACTTTGACTCCCGGAATTTGTCAACCAAGTCGAAGATCGGAAGAAATTCATTTAATTTCTCTGACTAAAGTTTCTAGTTATGCCTGGATAAAGTCAGTCAATGCTCTCTTCCCCAGGACTTACACATCACGAATTCAATTCCTTTCAATTTGAGCACTGTCGTAACAACTTGAGCATCCAAGTAAAATAAAAGTTACTTTGGTGAACTCTAAGACGAGCTGTTAGGTACAACGTGAGTGTTAGACATTTCGTCGGGGAGCACTAACAAATTGTCACATCAACGACATTTTATTTTTATTATAAAGACGCATCTGAGATGGCATGTCACAGTGTAACAGAAACACCGCGTAAGACGGTGTCAAGGTGGAAGTCAAAGGACATGACAGGAGGATGTTGTAACATTATATTTATCTTTTACTTTTCCTCTAGACGATTCACGTTACATTTTCTGCAGTCTGTTTGTCCACTATCTCACCAGACTGTATTTTGTTTCGAATGGCTCTTATGATCCCTCATGCTTGTTGCAGTGCTGGTAAGATAAATAAGACTACTGACTGATTTCAACAATCAAAATCAAAAGTCATTTATTCAAATTATGCTGACACACTGGACACTGGGTGGTGGAGCATTTGTCTATAGTCAAAATAATTGCATTTAAACATTACATAGAAACGTACGTCTTGAACACGCGATTGTGAAAAGTCCGACATTGACCCCTTTAACTGACAATATATATTATATAAATATAATATATATTTGTGAAAATACTACCAAATTGTCACATTTATCGTCATGTGCTGTTTAATAAGACAGAAAATGTATATGTATGTATAAATTGTTGGATTGTCACTTGTCACCTGTCGCTTGCTGGTTTTATCAAATAGGCCCCTGATTTATTCATTGCATTGACCTTGGTTTCAAGCCAGACCCTTTTGTCTTTCATCTAGGCCCGTTCTTGCTTATATATTGCACCAAGCCACATCACTCGCGATAACATATGTACGAGTGCGAAGCTCGTAGTACGTACACAAGTTCCTTGTGCGAAACAACGCAATTTCGCGTCACTTTTACGTAACACGTCGTTTTATCAAACAACAGCTGCTGGATGATTCGAGCTTTATGAGATATTTCTTTCTTTTAACCCGATGATGATGTAATGTAATGTACTTGTCTTTCTTTGTTCCTGTTCATCCTTGTTTCACGTTTGTGGGCGAGTGTATGTGGGATTGTATTTACCTCTGTTTCTACGAAGTAAAAACGAATTCATTTTCAGGAATATTTTTCGTCTATTGACTCTTTTATTTTTAGCGCGTATTGACGTTCGGAAAAAGGCTACCAGATAAAATGCTTTTATTTCTACGGTGTCCATGAAAAATCTTCTTCACTATGTATTTTCCAAAGAACACATTCACCTTTTAATTCTATAGCAGGAGCAGGTGATTTAATTTTTAAGACAGGTTAACGTATATATTTTTTCTAGAAATTGAAAAACCAGCCTCAACCTACCGAGAATGAGACATGAAAGTAAAACATAGAACACGATTGAGCCAATTTTATCTTTCGTAAAAAGTCGATTGTTAGAGAGGTTGCATCCTTCCATTCAACAAAAATGATTTGATATAATATTTTTTTTTGTGTTTTGCTGTTTGTTGTACTAGATTAGCTGTTATTTAATTGATCGTGATTTGCTGTTATGCAAGTTTGTTAATGTTTATATTTATGTACAAGATAAATGTTCAATAAATTCAACATATTTGTGGGAACTACTGCTATAAACTCTCATATTGCGGCCCGTACCTATATTAAATTCCTAGACAAATATTTAACACAATAATAACCGCATCTATAAATTGATTAAAATGCCGTACACAATTGGCGACGACTCATAAAACAATTAAAATAAACCGAAGAAAATTTAACCTGATCCAAATCTACGAGGCTCGGTATCGGAAACGAATCCGTTGTGCTGACACAATCCATGTCCAATGCAGCCTCATACTGTGAACAAGCAAGAGGAAATTTAACACCAAAGACCACATACCTTAGTGTTATCGTAGTTTATTTCGCACGCTGTTACCAAACACTACATGGTATTCCTCCCAGAAAATTCCGACCTCCCTCCAAAGCAAAATCTTCTCTGTACCTTCCCGCAGCAAGGTTCAAATTGCTACTAATTACGGGCCATCTTAATTTGGCTAGTCGGTGGCTCGTGCTAAGGAAGCGTAGCTTTATGGCACCCACTGTGACCGCATCGTCGGCACATAGTCGTTGCCCGATTTTACACAACACCCGACTTTGTAAGCTATTAATTTATTTGCGATGCGTTTATAAGGGGATCTTCTCAATTTTGCTTCTAAAGAGGCGAGTGGCTGCATGTTGTATTGAAACTACGGTATTAGTGATTCGTTCCAGTTTCTGATTTAAAAGAAATGAAAGTAGATACCACGTTTTCTGAAGAAACTGGTTTATTCACATATAGGTTGTACTTGTAAGCAGCTGGTGATTAAGTTGAAGATTGAATGGCATTGTTGATGAAGACGGACGATATTGATACAAACATTGCTAGCAGTGCTACCATACCTTTGCAACGTTACTCTGATTTCCCAAAGGATTTCCGAAGTCAAATGACTTAGCTCTGTTTAGTATCAAAGAGTCAATTAATTAATATCAGTACACGCCACAATAATAGACAAAAAAGGCAGTCATGCACATGCTAGTTTTATAGTACCAGGAACAAGATATAATAAACCATGATCAAACGAACATAATAACAGTGACAGGATTTCACGCCAAGCGAGCATTCAAATTGAATGTGGCATTATCGATAATCCGTTTAACACAATTACAATAAGCTGCACAGAATAAAATATTTAATATGGAAAGTTGATTATTTGCTTGTGATTTAATCAGAATATCGTGTTATTTCAAACTAAAGAAACGCTTTAAACAATCCAGCTTACCACAAGCTCATTCGTGTGATCGAAAATTGACGGAAGTTCACCAATATTGTTGAAAGAAAAATATTATATTAAGGACACGCACAGGAAATACAAACAGTAAGAAAAGAAGACAGGAAGGGTGGATTCTAAGACTTATTATCTGCACATTGGGGATGATCATGTCTCAATTATATGTTAGCACTCCGTTGTATCCGTGTAGGTAAACTAGAATATATTATCAAATATTCTTGATTTAACTGGGGCTACTTCTTGGGTATGAGTTTCATCTTTAACTTCTTCGAATTCTTTGTTATTTTTTCGAATATAAAATGTAACGTCTCTCTGTCTATCTGTCTTTTCTAATGTACTCTATAATTTAGTACGTAGATAATACCACGGGTAAAGCCGAGGTAACAGCTGATTGGTTTATAAATACAGAAAATTCCCAAAGTACACTATAACAAGAAATATTGGCTTCTATCAACAGCTATCACAGACCAGTCCACCCAGCCCAGGTAGGAAATATAGATTTAATTACTAAATAAATAGGCACTCATGTACCCAGTTTTAAGATCACGTTATTAAATGCCACGGCGCTAGTTGGCAGCACATTTATTATTGTAATTACGAGGACATAACTAATGTGCTGTGTGTTTCTACTAATCTAGGATTAAAGGGAACAAATATAGTGGTTCAGCTGATTTATTAATAGAATAAAGGTGAGGATATTAATCTGTTGGTAGATAAAGTAAGTGGTGTATCAATATTCTGCTGAGGATATGTATTCGTAATGTTCAAGCAATATTGCAGCATTGATGAAGTTGGAGGGAGCTATTTGGGGTTGAATTGGAGCTATTTGGCTAAATATTCCTCAGGCAAGGTATAACCATGAGAAATTAGAGGTGTCATAAAAAAATCCGATAGCTGGGAAGCTTGACGCTTTCAGATTGCCATCAATTATATCGACACAAAACGGTGAAGGAAAACATCGTGAGGAAACTGGCAAGTCCCAGACCCCATACATTTGAAGACTTGTGACATCTACCAACCCGCACTGGGCCTGCGTGGTGGGTTATTCCTCTTACCGAGAAGCAGGGACTCAAACTGTAACCGTAATAAGTGTTTTTAACATTGTTTTTTTAATATTGTTTTAAAAGAAAAACACTTCTAAATGTTACAGATACAATAATGATTATTACAGAATCAAAGCAAAAATAAGCATTTGTAGGTATAATTGCTCGGAAAAAACAGCTTTTAAATTATGAATAAAGAATAAAAATAAAACTGGAAAAGCCGGTGAATTTTAATAACACGAATTCTCTACATTTCATATTCCGCTGATGACACCATGATATCCGAATTAACGCTGACAATGTACCAGCACCGTCTGAAGAGAATAACTGACATTTTAGCACTTATTACGACTGTCAACGCGAAATGTGTTGTAACTACGCAAATAAAGTAATGATTTTGTGCCCGATGCCTTCTTTGTTGATTTTCAATGGCTGATTCAGAACAAGCTATTGTTAAAAGTGCACGTCGTGGTGAAAACTGTTATGTGGATGTGACGAGTTGTGTTGTTACTGTATATACTGCGTAAGCTTTCGAGGTTGCATGTGTGACAAGTGAGTTAGTGACCCATTGATAGTGAAGCATGTTATAAGGTAGCCTGGTTACTGAGTACGATGTATTGCATTGTGATGTAGTTGTATAATTATGATTGTTTGGCAGTACATTTAGGATGGATGCTTCTGCAAGATACACACATGATTGAAATTATTTTATTGATTGATATTTCATTGAAATAATCATTCAGTAGGATTTTATGAACCTAGAAGATTGTGTTGATGATTTTAGTGACTATAATTATATAAATACATACTTAATTGTTTCGGTCGTGAATCATATTTTGTTCAACATACAACCTTACACTGACCTGCAAATTGCAAAAAAAAATACATAAGAAAATTTGAATTTTGCGGGATACCCTCGCGATTCCCCCCCAGAATACGCCTTTCAACTGTTTAGTAAGTTGTCACAGATTTTCAGCATCCAACGTCTCAGGGTAGCATTTATTTATATTTTTTTATCAAACCAATGTTGTCCTACTGCTGGGCAAAGGTCATTTTGTTTATAGGATGCATCGAGACAGGCGGCCAAGAGTCGTCACGTAGTGAGTGCCAGAAGACGGGCGTCGTCACCAAGGGAGGCCTAGGGAACGCTGGCTTGACGGTCTAGATGCATTTACGGGAGATGTTCGGAGAAGGTAACGCATAAAGAACAACGGAAAGCTGTGGGGGAGGATAGCAATAGCAAATTATTAAAGTACAATGGGAAATCTCATCACATATTTTTTTTTTTCCTTATAAAGTCATGCCCACGAAGAATACTGGGGTCTTTCGATCATATTTCTAGAAAGAGCTTTTACAAAATGTCATTGCGTTTCAATATCTACAATGTTGCCAAGGCATACATACATAAACTCATACCTTCTTCCCATAGGAATAAGTAGAAACTTCAGAACGCCAACTTTTTCGTTTTGTAGTTTAAACAGATAATTTTGTGTTCATACCAATGTCAATGTCGATTTGTGCCAATGGTCTCTGCAAATCCGTTATCTTTAATTACGGAGTCCTTACTATACAGATAACTGTAGCTAAAAATATGAACCGAAAACTGAATTCCCAGAATCTGTTCAGATGACGAAATTAATTTATTATCATGAGAAACGAATGGTTGACACAATTACTGACGAACGTTCGTTCGTGCCAACGGATTAATTCTGCTCGTAAAATTTATACTGTGGACTGTGCTTATTAAGCATCGTTTCATCACGATGACGCTACGTATTGTACTGTTTGATATGTATTTTGCTTAGCTACTTTATGGAAATTGTAGGTAACAGGCAATAAATATTAGATTTACAGCTATTCCTTGAGATTTGAACGTGAGTAAGCCTATCACAAATTCTGGGCATTATTTTTCTTTCTGACAACGAATAATAAAGCAACGCATGTTTACTGTCAACATGTTTCGAAACAACTTTTGTTGAAAGTACTTCTGGATCAGCCAACCTATTCTGTAAAAATCTCAATGTGAAAACTTACGTGAAGGAAGTTCGAAATTAGCTGTCATTCCACATGATGCTAGGGATTAACAGCATTGACAGGTCACCTCAAGCTCACTTCACTTTAGTTTCCACGGTGAAACTTTTACAAAATGGATCGGCTGATAGCTTGGTGAACGCATTGGGACCTCAATAAAAGTAATTTAGAGGTCAGCCTTTCAATTAAGCTTATTTTGTTGTTGAAGATTGTATGCTCCCAATTGGGAATAGTACCAATTTTGGGTACTTGAAAAAGGGTAGGTACTGACAAACTTTAATCCAACTTCATGACAAGGAAACGGTGTATTTGCTTGGAGTTACTCCGTTCCTTTAAACTGGAACTCAAAAAAATTCAGTCAGGTCCCTATATTTTCCCCTTACAATGGTCGCGACTTTCTAGCGCAATTTCAAGTACATTACGTGACAGTTATAAAGCTCTTCATCAAATGCCAAACACATTACGAGAAATACACTCCAAATATTACAAATTAACTGAAGTATCACATCAACCGTTACTTTATAACGTTACGCGATAATTGCCAACAGTTTCACGTATGGTCATCGTTTTATTGTTTCCGGATGATCGCTGGTTTATTGCTTTTTGTTAAAGCCCTTTAGCAACGAAGTATTTGAAGTTTATTATTCTAATCGGGAAAAAGGCGCGAGTTTATGAATGTATTACTTATTCTAATCGTTTTGTTATTCGCGTCACTTAGTTGATGAATTGCTATGATGTTGTGTGAATACGTATTACTTAGAAGATTTTTGAGCATACCCGAGTGTCTAATGATCTAACGCTTAGGCCTATGTTTAAACGCGCGATATCTACAATGACCTGTCAAAGAAGCAATTTTCATAATCGCCGTACATCACCTATGTTTATTGCTTTCTGAAGGATGCTACCGTCCATATTTTTAGTTCCACGACACCTATGTGTAGGGCGATTGAATCCTCAGCTCTGCGTGTTTTTTAACAAACACGATACACAAAATGCTAAACTTTTGTCACTAACTTCATATTTCATTCCATTGGGAATTTCTTAGTAACAGCCCGGAGTTTTGAAGTTGGCGGTGTGATATTCCCGTGCCTCGGAAAGCACGTTAAGCCGTTGATCCTGCGCCTGATCTCTTCGGTCGTGTCGGATTGCCGTCCCATTGGACCAAGAGAGTACCCCTGTGTCTGCGCATCCACTTGTGCACTATAATATGTCCCGCGTCCGGCTGGTCTCCGCTGAGATTGGTCGCCGTGGCCGAAATCCGGTCTGGATGACTTTTATTTATTTATATTGTTTTAGAATCCTTATGGGCGGTGAGAAAAAAGTATACTTCATAATATTTTTTTAATTTTTCGCCCCTGATGATGTGACTATTGAAAACAACGAAAACTCCAAAGTCAATTTTAAGAATTTAAGTCTCTTTTCAAAAAGTTTCCATATATTTTAGGAGTTATTTAAAATACCATTGTAACTTAACTAGACAATGCTTTAGGTCAAAGACATCGCAGTAATGAATAGATGACACTAGAAGACGATTAATTATGGGGAAACTCTATTCCTAATTATTTATGGGGATTCATTAGGCTGATAAATGATTTCTGATGTCGTGTGGGTGTAAATAAATAGCTTCTTAATTAATAATCACTTCCGTGGGTGTGGTTGAGAAAGATGACTAATTGATTTGATTGAGTTTAGGAATAATTTTTACAAAAATAAACTAGCTAAGCCGCGATATGGACTGACGACCTACTTAAGAGCGGGCCCCGCAGCGCGAGCGTTGCGAAAATCCTCCTACCACACATTTTAAATTAACCATCGCACAGTTCAGGAGGGTCCCACCGCACTTTTTTGTATTGAAATGTTTTGCGCTCTGGCTTGAAGCGGTAGTAATTTGCGCTTAACTTTAAAAAGTAGCTGAGATCAACTGAACGCGAAAATCGGAAAATCGCTGTGGCGCAACTTGAGAGAAAATTATGCCCAACACTAAGCAGGAGTGGACTGCGATTAGTTGAGATGATTGTTTTTTTTTAACGTAAGTATACTGTTCTACAACTGGGCAAAGGTTTCTCCATACTGTTCCATTCGTCTTTGTCTGCCTTTTTTGTTGAATAAGAACGTGTCTTGGTCATCGTGCCAGCGTTTCTGAGGCCTGTCTCGGTGACGACGCCCTACTTCAGGCGCCCACTGCGTGACTACCTTAGCTCATCTGTCCTGATGCATCCTATAAGTGTGGCCTGCCCAATCCCATATCAGCCTTGCAGTCTTCTCGGCAGCATTGTTCTTCGAGTGCATAAATGTGTTGCGAATTAGATGCGTTATTTTTATTTTCAAAATGCTACGATCCACATCCCATAATTATTAATTGACATTATCTAAAATGCCATGTCGTAATTGTCACATTTTTATCGTATTAAAAATCATAACAGGTTTTCTCATAAAAGATTCCTTCGTGAAAAAGATAGGTACTGTAGCGAAATAGTTTTCTGCATTGAATAGATGTCAGGTGGAGGCTACCAGAAAAATAATTCATCTCATTGATTGATGAATGAAAAAGGACACATCGTTGTCAGCCAAATTCTTAAGTTACAAACAGAACATTAAATTGTAATACAAATAGAAGCGATTTACTGGTGCTAAATTATAATAACTGTCACTAAACTAAGGCAACAATAACGTTGATTAACGATCCTAAGAACTAATTTCATTCTAAAGGTCTGTTGTTAAAAGTTGGGCCGAGTCTTAAACGTTTTCATTAGTTTATCTTCCAATTAATATAAGCCAATGAAATTTTAACTTGTACAGAGTTGTTTCAAGGTTTAGTGGTTTGTCTTTTAGAGCTTTTACTAAAGGAAAGACGCTTCAAAGATAAAATACGTACATACATACTCGTACATAAATTTCTTCTCATAGGGTATGCAGAAACTGCAAACCGCCACCTGCTAAGATCCTTACATGCTCTTTTGCTACGTTTTCGATCGTAGATCTGGTCAACACGCACGCTGCCGCCGGTTGCCAGTTCTACGGACCAGAACATTCTGGAAAACATCACCAATAAGGTCACTATGTCCTTCTAAGGCATCCTGGCATTTTCAAGGCTATATTTTTGAATTATTCCGGTATAGGGTAGAAAAAGTATAAGTATACGCCAAAGGTTTCTGTAAACATTAAAGATGATAGGTAAATGAATGTAATTTTGATTAAGTTTGATGCATTTTTATTGAGAAATTGTTTAGTTTCAATCACAGGATGGAATCACGAATACTATTTGTACGTATCTTCTATTTATATAATTATTTTAAAAGATTGTATTACGTAAGATCCTTTCGATAAAACCATAGTAAATCAAACTGATATAATTAAATGGAGATACAATGTTTCCGAAGTTTAGATAACAAGTTTAGAAGTTAGAACACAATAATATTATCTCTGTTCCTTTGGCGGCCATCTTGTATTTCCCCTCAAGGACCAACTTTACTATGATTGATCCATACTAAGGTCCATTAACAGAAAGATGAAGAAATATAGGGTAGGTATTATGTTCTAATTTCGTGCTATTTTTGGAGGAAAAATGATTATGTGCCATATTATCGGTCTTTATATAAATAAGATTAAGATCTTGCAAAAATACTCTTAGATTATGGATGCAGAGGTCACAAGCTCTAGCACGAGTGCGTGATGTAAACTCGAATGATTTTATAATCGAAAATACATGAATCCTGAATAAATCAAAATTGGTCAATTTCGAATATCTAAATTAAAACGATGTTTCATTGCGTTTTAATCTCATGATTAGAAGAGATAGTGTGGCAACATTTTTTAACGAAATGACAGTAAGATGTGTCATTTTACTGCAGCTAATTAAATGTCAGACTATAGTTGAAATCTCATATCAGAGACAATTAATGTCAAAAACTTATCAAAAATGTAGCAATTTTAGAGGTTTTTTGACAGATTGAGACTGAGATCAAACTGTGAACGTTCATATATTGCCTTATTGGTGTAATTCCGCCATTAGTATCTTAAGTTTTAGGCAATTAAAGATCTAATCAAATAACAAACAAACCTAAATTCCAGCATTAGGTAGTAACGACCTTAAAAACTGACAATCCAACAAACCGGCGAACTGTAATCACTAAATAAATTGCTTCGTTCCCTCACAGCGGCAGAACCCGTATTATAAATGATGTAGGATATTACCTCGACTCTCGTATTGTTTGCCTAGATTATTTCAGGCCTTATTTCATGAAAACATCGCAATAATACTCCGTATTATGAAACCCGAGGATATAATCTGGCGGAATGAGAAAACTGACAAAGCGGAGAACTTGCCGAGTGTCTGATAGTCAACGTGTGCTTGACAATGCATAAATTAATCTAGTGACATGTCTAGGAATAATCTTTGTCTTATTTTGTGAAAGATTTTGCGGAATTTTCTTGCAGATTTCTTTTTGAGGACTGTGGTTACATAACTATGTAGGTTAGTTGATAGGTATCTTTTTTTCAGTGCGGATTCAAATACTGCTTATCGAGACACGAATTTTACTTGTAACAAGATTTTCCATTAGAATAATCTATGTACAAGGTCAAATTAAATTAGTTAGCAAAACTCCGCAGACGTGATTGGTCGATACCCATCACGTCTCCGTTTACGTTTACGTCTACGTTTGATTTTGTTTTATCATATTTAAACAAGAATATGTTTAAACATGATTAAACAAAATCTATACATATTATAAATTGAAGACGCGTTTTCGTATCTATGTGACCGCGTTGTTCTTCTAAAATACGCAACGTGTTTTGATTGCTGTATCCACCATCAATCCATCATTCAGAGAATTTATACCCAAAGGTTTATATCTATAATAATACATTCACATTTAACTAAAAATTTATAAAAAATCTCGATGCTTTTGTCAAGTCCTAAAAACCGTGCGAAGCAGGGGTGGATCGCTAATATTATTTAACACGGATTCGCGGTTACGTAACCAAGTAAATAACTAGATATCTACGATTACAGTCCGGACGTTGAGAGAATGCGTTCCTAACACCTGTCAGTACGACAATTTTAGTAACGAATAAATATTAAATTCGCAAAACTCGTATTCATCTTTTGTGTGAAATTGACGGGTGTCAAGAACGCATTCTCTCGACGGCCGGACTGTAGAAATGACCGGCACTAATATTCAGCGAGATATCATAGGTTGTGCAGAATATAGTTCTAGCACTATGATTGCAAAACTGTTTGACAAAAAAAATGTCTTATTACTAACTTAAACCAGTATAAGCTGCCAAGTAAGTAATCCGTTTACGATTCGTGCTACTCTGTTGAAATTGAAATAAGCTATAGCACGCTACTGATTGAAAATGTCAGTATTAAGTTTAAACGTGTCATTTGTTTGATGTAAGGTATGCGCAGACTGAGTCAAGAATAATAGTGTACATATTTGGGCAAATTTCACCAAATAAACTAAACGCAATCAGCACATCTAAACCACGTTTAAAAGCTATCAATGTCATCATTGTTGTGAAATATTTTTATTAACATTGACAGTATTTGAAGGGAGGTTTCGTTGGCGAAATTTGGTCTTAGTCAGACTATTATTATAGTTATATGACTTTATAAGAATATAAATATGGCACGCACACTTGTACCAAAATCAGTCTTATAATCATGATTATCGTTAGCTGGTAGAATTCTTTAACTAGGTGTAGGCTCTAGTTGCTATGCGAAAACCTTCGCTGCACCTAGTTTCTAAACGTACTACCTACCACGTTTACCGAATCGCAGTCTCCATTCGAGAACACTAACCCAATGTCATCGCCAGCTCATTGCCACTTCAGCTTGCTTATTTGCCTTTTTTGTTTAAAAACTTACAAATTAAATATTGGCGTAAGATAACAGAGAGGCAATTCTCGTAATTTTAAGAACGTTCACAGTCTGATCTCAGTCTCAATCTGTCAAAACTTCCTCTAATTTCCATACATTTTGACAAGTTTTTGACATTTGTTTGTCGCTGAGATGATATTGCGACTAGATTTTGAACGTTTTTAATTACGGGAATTGACCTTCTGTTTTCTCAAGGTCTGACAAACCTAGTGTCCGCACTGCCTAAAATAGCGTTTAAGTTTCACATTTCTGCAATTACATGATCAAAATTTCGTAAACCTATTTACTAATATACCCCGAAACAATTAAATTACCTGTAGTCTGTTGGCGAATTATAAATAGATAATCCAAAGGTAATCAATATCAGGATTTAGCGAATGCTTGTTTATGTTAGTCGTGCAGTAGCCATCTGGTACTGATTAGTCGTTGACAACTCGATAGGCTACGAATTGGATATGTGCATTTGTAGTACTTAAGGCACCTGTGCACCGCCGGCAATTAACGAGACGCGAGGACAGCTCTTTGTACTTGTTGCGGTTGCCATAATCGCCACGCTTGGCAGACGGATTAGCGATCGCAGTATAGTTAAAAATGCATAGAGAACGCTGCTGGCCATTCTCCGGTAAATCCCCTTAGTCGCCTTTTACGACACCCATGGCAAGTACGGTGGTGCTATTTTTTAAGTCCGGCACAACACAATACTATGATACGGTAGTGTGCCTACTATAGGTACACCTCTGCTCAACTCTTCGGGGATACAGTTACAGGCATAATGGTTATGTTAATTTTCTACTGACTGGAGGTGTGGGTACGCAGTCACAGTTCATTAGATAGATTTTTTTGAGGTTCTCCAAGCTTCATAATGGTTCAAAGCCTAAAAGATACAAGACTCAAATGTAAACCTAACATTACCATACCAGCTTACAAAAGAACAGCTAAATACAAGGCACCCATATAAATGTCGGATGACCGGTATGCAATTATATCTCCGTAGGGACTCAACAAATTACAGTTACGTTATAGTGAATTCCAGTTATTAATGACGCCCCAAATGATTAGTAGGTGGGAAGTAATGTGATACACGATCCGCCGATGGCCGTCATTAGGCCCCCCGTCCGTTCCGAATTACATACGAATGGTTGACGAACGTAAGGGATGCCCATTAACTACACGATATTTGTTTGCGGTTATTTTAGTGACTGGTGTCTACTAGAAAGAAAATACTCTTAAGTTACAAGTTTTGAATATGTAAGGCCCGTTATAGAAACCGTGCCGTGCCGAAAACATACACATTTAAAACAAAAGAATAACATCAAAAACAAAGAGCAAATTACGAAAGTAAAAGCCGTAGGACTTAAAAAAACCAACATTATTTTATTAGGGTAATAAGTTAATTAGTCCGTCAGTTAGATTATCAAAAAATATTTGACCCGTATTTTTTCTTTTGTTACGTAAACCAAAATTGACGAAGATACGACGCTTTTAAAATTCTCAATACGTCACACCTTGGTATAATTTTTAGTGCGTTCTGACGTCAAGAGACGTCCGCTCCCGAATTTTGATGCGTTTTATGTGTTTTTTTTTTCAATATTCATTGATTTACAAAAACAAAAAAATACATGTCCATTATTTTCCAATACTTTAACTATGACGGACATAGATTTTCAATTTATTGATGGTGGAAACTAGCATATTGAACTTATACTAATTTCTATGTCTAGACATAGAAATTAGTATAAGTTCAATATGCTAGTACCGAAGTGAAGTAAAAACGATTAAATTTATTAATATTTCAAGTCTACTGATTCCTACACGTGGATGCGGCATCAGTAGTTCTTGAAGTAGGTAGGTGAATGCCCGGCGAAACGAGGCGTTGATACGATGTTTCGACAGATGGCAAGTTGCAGTTTTACGTGGAAACACCCGATTGACGTAAATAGCATCACGTCATTATTCAGCTGATTTGGTGGTTTTGGGGCACGTAACACCTCCTCAGAACAGCAACAATTTGAGGACTTTGAGCGAAAATGTTGCTGGTCTCTTTTTCCTGATTGTGGGTGATTCTGCGTTTTCGTAATGATGATTTTCAGAGTTTCCATCTAATGTCTCTGATTTTTTAAGGTTTGTGAAAACGTTATACCGACGTACTTACAGTGATGGTAACGACCAGTACAGTTGCACCGAATAGTACCTAGGAAGTATAGTGGGATCGTCGTAGGGTAGTGAATTTTCCGCATTTGCGCGATCTATTTGTACTCGATCATTTGATGATTTTTTTTTTTCATAATTTTTTTTGTGAGTACATTCATATCATCATACTTTTGTTGAAACAGTCTGTAGCTGGAGTCAAAAGTTCTTTGTTAGTCTTTTTATGGCATTTTGTCATAGGCTTAGTGATGCGGGCAAAGTCCGGGATAAATTTCCTGTACCTACCTAATATAGCCTAATAATAATCCGGGGAACTCTTTTTTTTTTTTCGGTGTTTTTGGTAATGGGTATTTTGTATAGCCACTATTTTATCAGCATTAGGTTTAACACATTCTCCACCATTCTCCACATGACCTAAAACGTCGTTCATAAATTTAAAAATTCGTACTGAATTTTAAAGTTATTTTCCTGTAATCTACTACTTTTTCTAAATTTAATTAATCATGTGCTCTTGAAATGTCGTAATAAATATGACGTCATCAAGATACACGACGCAGATGACCGTCATTTTGTAAACCTCTGAGCACATTATCCATCACTCTTTGGCAAGCAGATGGAGAGTTCTTTAAACCCATGGGCATGCGCAAAAATTCAAAGTGTTCTACGTTAAAAGCTGTCTTTGGAATGACGTCAGCGTGCAACTCACATTGATACATATAATCCAGATGTTAGGTCTAAAGTAGTTTCCTATCCATAAAAAAAAGTCTAAAGTAGTAAAATACTGGCATTTACCAAGCTTGTCAAGTATGTCACTTATGTTAGGAATCGGGGATTTGTCGTCTAAAGAAGACTATAGACGACAAATACCCAATTCGATGTAATGACAAAAGTCATTAAATTTATGAGAGCCAACTGCGATTCGATTACGACACAACGGCCGCCACAAAAAGGATGCCACATAACTGCTGCCACATAACGATCGCCATACGACGGCCGCCACATAACGGTCGCCACACAACTGCCACCACATAACGGTCGCCACTAAACGGTCGCCACATAATGATCGCTACACAAAGGCAGCCACATAACGGTCGCCACACAACAGCCGTCACATAACGGTCGCCACAAGGCGGCTGGCACATAACGACCGCCACACAACGGCTGCCACATAACGGCCGCTACACAACGGCCGCCATACGACGACTGCCACATAACGGCTGCCACATACCAGCCACCACACGACAGCCACCACATAACACACAACGGTCGCCACAAAACGGCTGCCACATAACGGCTGCCACATAAAGGTCACCACACCACGGCCGCCACATAACGGTCACCACAAAACGGCCACTATATAACGAGCGCCACACAACGGCCGCCAAATAAAGGCCGACACACAACACCCGCCACATAACGGCCGCCACGCAACGGCCGCCAAATAACGGCCGCCACATAAAGGTCGACACACAAGGCCCGCCACATAACGTCCGCCACACAACTGCCGCAGTGGCGCCTGTTATGAAAATGATAGCAGCGGGAAATAACAGCAATCAGCACTTTACGGTGTCAGAAAACGCTTTCTGGGAAAAAAACACAAATTTTCATAAATTTCGTTTCAGTGACGTCATGCACCGGTAAATTGAAGACTCTATGTGGGGCCGCTATGATTTCCTACCACATTATTTTATTTATCTATACATCATAACTTCATCCTAAGTGCCATTTTGTTGTCTGTTCAGAACGATTCTGATCTGACAGTTTTTTTGATGAATTTATTTGTCAAATGGCGCTTAATTTGGATGTGTTATTATCATTATTTGCTGACTGTACAGTCCTTTGTTAAAAATAAATTATTAATAGCACTTGTCCTCATCTAGTTTATTCATTCTTTTATAATATGACGTGAAAAAGTAATTCCGATATCCTATTTACAGAATAAATTATTTCATTTCATTTCCCGCGGCTGGGGATGTTGGATATAAAGTATGGTCCTAACCCAGGTAATAGTCTATCCATGCGGCTAATCCGAGTCCGTTCAGACGTTAAAGTAAGGGTTATGTGCGGCGGGAAAATGGGCGGATTACATTGTTACCATCGCGAGTAGAACCTGAGGGGTAATTGCGTAACACACTCATCATCATCTGCCTAGCCTTTTCCCAATTATGTTGGGGTCAACCTTCTAGGTTGACCTGCACGCCATACTCAAAATAAAATCGCTCATCACGTCGCTTCCGCTGGCCACTGAACCCTGTACTTGCTAGTGTTATAATATTGACACACCTTGCTTGAATCGGAAATGATTTAGCATACAAACAAATATTGTGAACTTACTTCGCTATTGTTAGGCACAAAATCATCAAACGGTAAATTGAAGGAAACATCAACAGTCGCACCCACCTCTTTGTTATTGTTTATGAACTTTCTCAACGAATCAACATAAAAATTAATTCAGTTTACTCCTATTTAGGGCACATTTTATGGGAGTTATTTATTAAAGTTAATTTATTGTTTCTCGCGGCGTCACTGCGCTATTTAAAAGATTGATTGATATTATGTGTGAATGACTCTTGGTTTTTTATTGTGAGCCTAAAAAAATGTTGGGAGATGTATGGATAAGACTATACAAGCAAACATGCAAAGCATATTTGATAAATATGCTAAGTAATATTAAAGCGTAGACACCCACTTTCGTGAGCTGCGATGGTCTAGTGGTAAGAGCCGTGACTTATGAGTTGTAGGTCGTAGATTCGAATCCTAACGGGCTTTGTGTACATTTTATTATGTCATCACCAATGTTCTCAAAAACGGTAAAGCAAAACGTCGTGAGGAAACCGCCGTGTCCTAGAACTAAAAAATTAAAGACTTATGACATCTATCAACCCGCCCTGCGGGGCAATTGCGTAACACATTATCAATCTGAATCGGTTTCATTTTGACAGTTCAACAATATTCATTGCGTTATTTACGTGTTGAGCAGACAAATTTTTCGAACTTATGAAGCAATGGATTAGCAATTTGCTTCAAAGTGATTCAGATTCCGATTGCTAGTGTGTTACGCATTAGGGTGCTGGGCCCGCGTGGTGGAGTATGGCCCACTCCATCTCACAGAGAGGAGGCCTGTGTTCTAGCAGCCGGAACATTATTGGCTGATCATGTTCCACTTTTACCCTTCATTCTGCATACAATGTATCCTGACGGTGCACGCGTTCATTCGGGGAAATTAATTGTTTATCAAATTCACACACCACGTCATGTACCATGCGCTTTAACATGGTAAATTGACGCGGTGCATTTCATACAAATGTTGAAGAATGGCAGTTGTGATTTGAATTTTTAAGGACAAGTTTTAAATAGGTTAACAATTTGTTTATGAATTAATTACCCAGACTTTACTATTTCAAACAATATATGTAACATTAAATACGCAAAACCTGAAAATAGTTTGTTCATAATTGACTACTGAATCGATTTCAGTAATTTTTACTACAGGTTTTTTTTTTCAAAAAATATGTATTTTGCCATACTATCCGTCGATTGAGCCAAAGAAAATTAAGTCTTATTTTAAGGCAATAAGACTCAATTGTGAATGCATGAACTAACGCTAGGATCAACACGATTTTCTTAATAAAAATAGCTTTAAAAAAATTGTTTTGGTCATTGTATTATGCTTTTAACTCAATACTCTAATTGCGGTTTATGAGGTTTTGCGCATTTAACGTTACACGTTGTATATGCATTAGATCATTATCATCATCATCCTCCTACCTTTATCCCAATTAATTTGCGGTCGGCGCAACATGTCTATATCTGCCATAATTCTCTGTCGTCATTTCGGTAGTTACCCCTTTTCTAACCCATATCATTTTAATCACACATACCATCCATCGTTTCTTTGGTCTACGCCTACTCTTATAGCGACACTCTCTTAAACTCTTCTCACGATATTTTCATAGGCACTAGGTACAGTTACATAATCTCGGTAACTTAGTAGGCCCAGTGAATTAGGCGTCAGCTGCCGTATGTGTAATCAGCGAGTACCACGTGATTTGATTCGAACCTTTACTTACTCAAGTCACAGTTACACCGTTCATACATTTTTTTTTGTTAGTCTATCTACCCCAGTGCCGGGCAAAGGCTTCCCCCAAATCCTTCCAGGAACTCTTTCCCCGCGCCACCTCAAATCACCCCTCGCGGTACACGTTCAGGTCATCTTGTCATCTGTTTCTAGGCCGGCCTCGGCGGCGCCGTCCATCTTGGGGCACCCATGACTTTTGCCCAGTGGTGATCGTGCATGCGGCTAATGTGACCCACCCAATCCCATTTAAACCTGGTAGCTTTCTTTCCTACATTTAGTATTTATGCCTGTTTGGTTTTTTTTTGTTGCTGAATGGTCCCACTCTTGACCTCGATCACGCCTGATGGAAAGCGATAGATGAGGTCTATGATGGAATGAGCGTGCCCAAAAGACACTGGCACTGGAACTCCCACGCATCGACGAAACACAGCAGGCTGCTTGACGCCGGACTCCGGTGGGAGTGGTGGTCGCAAACCAGGCGGGCGTTAGCCCTACCACCGCAAGGGAAGAATCGGCCAGTCAAATAAGGTGTTTGGTGTGACTGTCCAGAATGCGCTGAGCGCTCGGTTCAATTGATTAACTGGCGGAACAAACTGCGCTACACGAGGAGGCTTCTTCATGCATCCCAAATGTTGTCCCATGTTTATACATAACAAATGAAAACCGGCTCAGCCTGTATTCTTTAGAATTTATCAGATAACTATTGGTGTATAGAAATGTTTCTCTTTTGTACTAAACAAAAGCCAAAATAGTAGCTTTACAAGCATGGCTTTGTCTATTCAAGTATTCAAATAATACCATAATCATATCATTCTATGTCACCCGGATCTCAATGTCCCATACTAAGGAATGCATACTATTGCGTATCTCATTACTATTAATAAGATTTGTATACAAAATCAAAATCACGTGTTGCGCCAAATACCAGCTTATTCTGTGCTGTCGGCTACTTGTGAGGTGATGTCATGCTCTTAAGTTATGGTAATACAAAATGCGCTAGCTTACGCAGGAAAATTTCTTTAATAGGTACCGCGAAGAAAAGCCCTATGTCGTCATCTAGGAAAGGCCCACTTTTTCTGATCCGCACGTACATACAGTCACGCATACATAGCCAGAAACAGACTAGGTGCAGAACACCACCTGCATCTTTTTAAACTTCTTATGCTGTTTCATTTCGCTCTAGTTTTCACGTTTGCCTATATCATGGTAACAGACTCGAAATAAACATTTAAAACTCCCTGACTCGTAATGGATATCCCAATGAATACAGCTCCAACGCATACAGCCTTTTGTTATACCACTGCAGCGTCAATCAAATCGTTTGTATAGACGCCAGCACATCAAGCTACCCGAAAATATCCAATTTTCCCAATCAACTTTGAATCTTATACTTTAGCAATATGTTAAAAATCTATTAAATCAATTTGACAGATTGTAGTAGCTTAGTCTGCTGGCATCTGTACCTATATACAAACTGCAAGAGCTCAGAAACACAACGTAAAAGATCAATAAAATATTTAATTAAAAATACACATAAAATTATGTAGTACAACAAAATTTTAAGTAGATGTTAGGCCGTCGGTGTCCACTAGAAAAAAGAATGAAAGCCCCGATGTAATATGTCAGCAAGGCGCACTGCCTGTGCTTTGCTATCTTCCCAGTTGTCAACTTCGTGACGGTATTCGAGCGCCATCTATTGCCTTACAAAACAAACATAAAACTATAGTATTCGAAGTTAAATATGACTCGTCATGGAGCTTTAGAAACAGAAAGACTGTCATATACAGCATGTATCAAAAAGGTGTGGTCATATTAAGGATGTGGTACACTCCATCAAACTAAAAAACTTTCTCCATGGGACCAACATCGTAATCACAAAAATAATCACCCGCCCCATACATTTGGGTCGAGTAGGCATTGAAGTTTTGTATTGAACTGTTGATATTTTTTTCGCGATGACTATGTTCGTCCCATGGACAAAGCTGTTCAGATTGATGGTCTTTACCACACCCTCAAATATGACCACACCTTTCTGATACGTTATGTATATAGGGTGACTGGTAATTAGTGACCGATACCTAAACACGTGATTGTACTCATGTTAACAAACAACTTTTACTATGGGACCAAACCTGAATTCGCGAAAAAAAATCTGCTGTTCAGTACCTACATTTTGACCAGTTAGGCGAACATAAATGACTGAACAGCAGATTTTTTTTCACAATTTCAGGTTTGGCCCCATAATAAAAGTTGTTTGTTATCATGAGTACAGTCACGTGTTTAAGTATCGGTCACTAATTACCAGTCACCCTATATATGAGTGACAGAAGCAACTCTCTACAATTTTTTTTTCTAAAAGATTATGTGCCGGTTACTGTGCACTGTGTTGGCGTCATTTAAGCATCTGCATTAAACTAGCAAGTATCGAAGCTGCAACATAAATAAAACTTCCATGATTGGAGATGCGCTTTGACAAAACAATTTAATTCCCATGGTCTTATCCATGTTATTGCTTATGCATTTATTGTTTCATGTCAATGAAGAATAATTAAATTAGTGGACCGAGGTTGAAATTGAAATACTGTATAACCGTTTAGGAGTATTTTCTGTGTTTACATACTTTGTAGTCGCATAATATATATACTTTGTTAAGAAAGAGCATGGCGCAGTAGGTTCAAACCCAAGCAAGTATTTCACTTTGTGTAAATTATTTCATAACCGCTGCTCTCAAAACAGTGAAGACAAACTTCGTGACAAAGCCCGCATGTCCTAGAACCAAAAATTCTAAGACATAACTGTGACATCCGGCAACCTGCAATGGATCCGCGTGGTGGATTATGGCCCACTCCCTCTCACAGATAAGAGGCCTGTGTCCCGGCAGAGGGAACATTATAGGTTAAATATGCTATCATATATTTTGTTTAGATAATTTTATTACAATTGATACACTGCAAAATATTTAAATAACTTAATATTCAAGCCAGCTTCAATAGCAGTTTGATATTTATCTGTCTTTTGTTGAATAATTTATGTATTGAACTTTACTAGTTATCTAAAAGGCCGTATTCCAAATCTGACAAGATCCGCTAGTCACAGGACACCAAGTTTCACAAAGCAGACCACGATTTCAAATACAGAGACAGTTGGCGAAAGATCTTAGGGGACAAAATAATTTTGTGGAGAAATTGCAAGCCTCAAAATACAACGTAAGGAAAAGGAGTGTTATGAGGTAAACTTTGCAGGTTTGGAACTTTGATAGTCTCTCCCTAGATGCCTCATTGCCTAGATGGGTCATTTGATGATTTCCCATCCACAAAAAAAAAAAATGTCAAAAATTAATTTATTATGTATAACACTTGATTTGATATTTATTTTAAGATAAATTATGGTGTTTGGTCTAACCGAGAACTTTAAGAGGAAATGCGATTGGAAATACTTTTGAGAAATCCTAAGTAAAAAGTCGTAATTCGAGGTTTGGCCTATTTCCTCCTCCAATATTAGCCCAATTTAAAAGATATTTCATAAATTAAATAAGAAAGATATATATTGTGTCCCTATGTTTTTCTTTGTTCATTAATATTTGTCAAATTTGTACACTAGGCCTCTGTTGACAGCGGTTTAAATCGGCATTTTTTGAGGGTTCCAGTGCTTATAAAAATAATGTATCATCAAAAAGAAAAACAGAGGGACATACAAGTAGTTAATATTTATTATTCTGTAGTAAATCATTGCTTGAATTGATACTATCAGATTAACGTAAAATCGAACTATTATGCAGCACTAAAATAAAATCATTTTGCGTTCCGATACAAAGTAATACGTCACGTCCTATGCATCATCGTGGACCATTTAATCGACGATTTGTGACCAGGGTCGGTAATGCAACGCGTAATTTTAAACGACAATCATTGCACATTCTCTTTTATGGCAACATTAGGCGTCTGTTAATCCATAAATATTGAAATTCATGTCAGATTATACTTTGAAGCGGTTTTATTTAGCTTAATATGGATTGTGGACGCACTCCTGTTGGACGGCTAGACTTTTTGTGAGAATGAGATACATAGATCCAAATGTTTGTTCAAATTCTGTGAAGGTTCTAAGAAATTCAGAAATGGATGTAGTGCATTACCGTTTTGCTTACCCATATTGAAGAGGCATAAATAGTAACCAAAATGAGGTCAATTTAGCAAGCCTGAACATGGCTTTATAAGAAAACATGTTTTATGGAAATGGTGGAAAACATGAAAATTATGTTCAAGACATCAAAGAAGGATTTACCTGTGTTTTGTCGATGGCTGGATGTAAAACACTACATGGCCTAGATCTAGGAGTATACATATTCAATTAGTTCAGTTAGAGGGGCTTGTAACTAAGTAATAGGTTAAGCTACGCCTGCGGCTGTTGGTCCGTGGAATAGGTGACCATCTTTACATATCAAAAACCCCTCCGTGTCTAGGAAAGCACGTTAAGCAGTTAGCCCCCCGGCTGTCATTCGAGGATATTTGTCATTCGTTACGGGTCGTCAGAAGCCCGAAGGTCCCACCCAGTCTTACCAAGGGTATCGTACCTATAACTCAGTAACTAGGTTGTGGAGTTCAGATAGGCAGTCGCTTCATATAAATGGGAAAAGACTAGGCAGATGATGATGATGATATTCAATTAGTTGTGTGTCGTGAAAACTTACGTTTTAGATATTCAGGTTACTAACAGGTTTTATTCAGACATGTATACTACCTATTCAATAAGCTCAGTTGAGACTTAACTAAATTATGCTAAATATACAATGTAGGATGAAAAACTTAGCATATTTTTTTAAAGCCCAAAAATACTTTGCTGTCACGTTAGGCATATGTGTCTAGTGAAAGTAGGCACCTTTAAAGTATTTGGCTTGGCATGCGACAGAGTTAGAATAAAAAAATATATTTTAGCGACGCCATATTTTGCTAGCAAAATTGTAACGTACATATTGTTCTACATTTAGGTCGTATAGTTGCTGACTGAAATCAAAGTTTTGGCTTCAACGAGCGAGTTGACGAGTTGGCGAGTTTGAAACAAATTGCAGCAGTATGGGTTTTTTATTATGATAAATTATTTTATTTTGTAAGTAGGTTTTTACAAACACTTTGACACGTCAATCATGTTTAAAAACTAGATGAGGTTGGCGTTTCTTATCTAACTAGTCTGAGAAGAAAGGCCGAAACAAACTCAGAGGTTACAGTCCCTTTTAAAGTCCAGACATAATCTTGGTCAGATCATGTGAAGGCCATGTATATCGATGTCTGAGATGATCTTTTGAGAGCAGAACTACTCAGATTGAGAGAAACTGTTCAGTCAGTGCACGCATATGTCAGAAATCGTGGTTTGGTATTGTTCGTCGAACGATTCGACGAACAATACCAAAGGAAAGTCAGTAGCAGAGACAGACAGTAGTAGAATAGGCCACGTAATTTAAGCAAACTGCCAGACCAAGACAATAACTAACAGAACAGAGAGAAAAATAAAAAGTTTAAAATAAATAAAATAACCCACAGAATATTGAGGTGATTTGCTTTCCGCTTGTTGCCAGTTCTCCCCAATTTTTCAAACTTAAAGTCAAACTCAAAGAAGGAATTACAATAAAATTAAACCATTTACAGGCACTTTTGAATTGGTAAGAAGTCGGTCAGTCAGAAAATATGAAGCTAGTTGCCTATTCCAAAGCGTAGTAGATACAGACGCCAGCACATCAAGCTACCCGAAACTGACAATTTTTCCCAATCAACTTTGAACCTTATGCTATGCTTTTATGCTTTAGCAGTAAATAGAAAATCTATTCTTGGTGTGCCGGCGTACAGACGACATAGGTACAGATTCATGAAGAAGAATGGGCAAGAAACTCCATGGACACTCCTTTAAATTGTGTTTTTATAAAAATATTAATTACATAATTAATATTGAATTTATAATTATATGTGAGACCGATGTAAACAAAAGACGTACCCCTAATAACATAACATCATGACTGTTTTCTCTCGAAGGTTTCGCAGAGGTGTACCTATAGTAGGTACATGCACAGTTCGCCGGTTATATTTAAGTCCCATATCATAGGGGGCGAGCCTTTGGTTTAGTTCCATCTCTTCCCCTATACGCTTATACCAACAAAAGGTTTTTTGCTCGGTTGATGGTAAAAGGCTCGATTTAGTCCCATCCCTTCCCCTGTGCGTATTACCTACAAAAAAAACATTTAATTTTTTTTTTTTGAAATAGGCACATAATCGATTGCACGTCAAAATTTACAAAAAAAAAAGAATTAATTCTAGTCGCCCCTTCCAAAAGATAGTTTCATATGGGAAAAACACTACCGTTGCTCTTTTAAAATATTTTTTATACATTCATTACATTTTTTTAATTTTACGTTTCAAAATGTTTAAAATATCTCAAAAACTATTGAATTTCGAACTACTACTACTGCTATTTATTTGAAATATTTTTGAAGTATAAAAATTAAAATATTAGTAAGATATTATTCTTAATTCGCTCATCATTTTAATTACCTATTTTATAGATTGTTGATGTTCATAGCTGCATTGAAGTGCCAGCTACAATATAATTTTTAATGGTACCCATTCAATATGTAATGCAATTTTTTTTAAATTTGGAATTATATCGAAAAGCCTTTAATAAATAAATATCTCGAAAACTATTGAATTTCGGCCATACATATGGGTTGCATATTGGCTTCCCTATCAGCTCCTGACGGATATACATCGAATTACAAGTAACCCTGTATTATCTTACATTACATTACAATGTAGCAAGAACATCGAAATAACACGAATAGATAACATGTTCAGCACTGAAACATTCGACGCAAACGGTGAACCCACACGAAGCTCTATTGTCTACGGAAGTGCAAAAGGAACAAAACGATGGCTAGACACTGCGCACATGTCCTGACAACTATTATTATACAACAGTGAGCAAGCCTGTTATATTATAGTCTGTTCCATAACTATCGGCTGAAAGTATAAACAAACCTTGTACAGGTTAAATTCTTATGCAATCTTCACTAAATTAAATTAGCAAAACATTCATCTGTATTAAGAAGAAGTCAACTTTTTAGCTCAACACACACACTTTCACACTTTTTCCAACAATTATTGTTTGAATAATATTAATAAATAAACTGTAATTGAAAACTCATCGACAATTTTGGTTACAAAATTAACCTCAATATTCTAAAGTGAAAAACATTTTATGAATATTAAAAACTAGAATTTCGGGTAGAGTAATTAAATAATTACATCAAAGCATTTAATTTGTAAAGGGGACTACAAATTGATATTCACTGATCAATTTGTTTACAGTTTTAACAGATACTTTTGGAACAGACTATAATATCTCAATACATCTAATAAGATGAATTTAAGATGACCTGGTGCTGGATTCTTGACTCGCACGTGACTTTCTGTCATTGCGAGCTTCTCACAAAAATAGCAGCGGAAAGCATACTACTTAATTTTTTTTATAACATTGCTAAGTTTTGAAATATCCTGGGTGACACTGAACCTCAAAATTTAAAAAAAGTTTGGGAGAGATATCGTCTCAGTCACTGAAAGGAGCTTGTGTACTTCATCTCATATTTCAAATATATAATGATAAATCGCAGTTACTAAGATCGTTAGTAAAATCAGAAATCTATACTTAATTTAATAATAACAAAATAACTTTTCATAGATAAACTAGATGAATCTAAAGTGTTGATATGTTACCTATAACTTTTGGAGTGCCACTCTGTGATTAGATTATTATTTATACTTGAACTTCTCTTGAAGATAGAAAAATCTTCTCTAATAATTCGTACATGAAAATCGAGTTCAACATCTCTATTCTGCAAAATCGCTCTCGAATTTTACGATTGTGAGTGCTTTACGAATCAACTTCCTGCGGTATAAATTTTCGCATTAAAATAACATTAGGCCCCGTGTGCATACATTTAAACGTTGTGAATTATGATTATTTTGATAACACTCAGTATGCGAGGCATGTTTCTTATCACTGGGGATTTAGTCTGCTGCGGAAATTAATGCGGTTCGCGTTTTCTAGTGTTTTTATTTTGATTTGTGTATAAAGTTTGGGTTGTGTTTGTTTCAGTTTTGGTGCATTTGAAGGCAGAAAAAACTATTAAGAATTAACACTAAAATTATGTAAAACTATATATTATTATTATTATGAGCTTGTTATGTCCCACTGCAGGGCAAAGGCATCCCTTCCGTCTTTCCATATTCTCCTGTCTCTTGCTACATCTGGCCAAAACTATATAAATATATAAAAAAAAGGGAAGAACTCGTTGGTCATCAAAAATTCGTACGCATCACTGTCGATGGGAAAAGTGCCCAAAAGGCTGGCACCATTGACATCCAACGTGGCAATGCTGCCTGCCTTTTAGACAAGTTTTTTTGGCCTAAAAATAGGCCAGCCAATATTATAAAAGCGTGAGTGTGTGTGTTTATATGTTTGTCACTGGATGGATCGACACTTATGCGGCCGATACCTCGGGACACATACTATACAGGCTGCTGCGAAAAATAAATCAGCTGTTCCCTACATTTTGACGAGTTATGCGAACATAAATGTAGGGAACAGCTGTTTTTACGATTTCAGGTTTGGTCCCATAGTAAAAGTTATTCATAATGATGAATACAATGACCCCTAAGAGGAAAAAGGTGATTAAAATGTCACCTTGTATATATTTAATTATTAGCTTATATATTGTATTTAAGACAGCTATAATGCTACTGATAGCATAATCAGTCTAAAACGATCTCACTGCTGGTACACGGGCCTCCCCTCTTCGAGAGGGAATGGACCGGAATCTACCATGCGGGTCCAGTGCGGGTTGGTAGATGTCACACGTCTTCGAACTTTTTTGGTGCTAAGGTAGGACATATACAGAATACAGTATTTGTCTCTCCTTCCGCTTTTTACTCCATCCAAAGGTTGTCTTTAAAAGATCGCTCTCAGCGATAAGACCGCCATAAATATTTGTAAAATTTCTATATTTTTATTTATATTATTAATTTCTATATTTATGTCTATAATTTATATGGTGTACATAATAAAGAGTCAAACTCAAACTCAAAGCATTTATTTCAAATAAACCAATTATAGGCACTTTTGAATTGGTCAAGGGTCGGTCAGTCAGAAAGATGAAGCTAGTTGCCCATTCCAAAGCGTAGGTACCTGTGGAGAAGAACGGGAAAGAAACTCCGCGGTATAGTATACGCACGGTTGAGTATTTTATTATATTCTATTCTAGGACATGTAGATCCTGATGATAATTTCCTGTAAATTATTTACACAAAGTAAAGCGCCTGCCTGGTTTCGAACCAACGACCTGAAACTCGTAACTCGAGTTTGTTACTTCTGGGCTACCACTCATCAAAACAATGAGTTTAAGTTGTAGGCACTTTAAACAATAAAACATCACAACAAAAGCAATAACAGACAGTATGATACAGGTAAATACTACATTGATTGAACTTGTTTTGAAATAAGTACAAAAATTCATCTAGTGTGTAATTTATTTACTTCAAGTTCAAGCACATACAATGTACAGACGCGGACTTAATGCCGTAGGCATTTTCTACCAGTCAACCTTTGGGTGATGCAGAGACAAACAGTAGTTGGTGCAATCATGAACAATGCGGAATCACTATTTTAAATATAAAGATACGCATAAACCTATTAAAACTATAAATATAATATATACCTAATTACATATAAATATAAGCACAAATAAATATACATAATTAGATGAATAAACTAAAAAGAAATAAGACAAACGATAAGAAAATATTAGCGTTGTGATAATACTGCCAGCTTCTTGCGAAAGTGCTCGCGAACCTTAACTATAAAGGATAATCGGTTGGTTGCTATCCTGATTTCCTGGGGAGCGCATTTCACAGAGAGATAGACTGAACGAGAAAGGAAGAGTGAATGAAGTCTGTATTGTAATTCAACTCAAAACCAACACAAAATTGTAATATTATGATACTTTAAACTTTAAACACCATAAATTAACCGCAATTAAAAGTTCCCTACTAAATCTATTCTAAGTGCTAACCATATAATTATAGCGACTGCATAATTACACACGTAATTAAAATAACTCATGATAATAGTCTACGCCATGAATAAATATAATTAAAACAAAAATGTTACACCTTTAATTGAATCGTGCAACATCTAGTCATAGTAAAGATATTACTCAATTAATTTAGTCTCAAGCTCATTATCATATAGCTAGCATTTCCCAACTATGTTGGGGTCGGCTTCCAGTCTAACCGGATGCAGCTGAATACTAGTATTTTACATGGAACAATCCAGTTACTGGGTAACTCGATACCCCTTAGTAAGATTGGTTGTCAGACTTTCGGGCTTGTGACGTCCACGTCTGAACCAACGGCATAGCGACTTTCCGAGGCAAAGACACGTAAAGACCACATCACCCATCTACAGATCAACCGCGGTAATCGAAGCTTAACCTGAACGATAGACCCGTGCGGCTATTATTACTTAGCCACGAGCACCTCAATAATTTAGTCTGAAGCTATTAATTACTTAGTACTTATTTGCTTAGACGCGATCTCTCACATCTATACATACTTAAGTTTAAGTATTTACATATTCAATGACCTGTGGGTTAGGTTGGGTGCACACAGTTTGGCGAACGCTCGCGAAATTCTCAACTTAATTCATTAAGGTGGAAAGTTATAATGTACTTTTCGGATTTTGGTCCAGGTGTATACTAAGCCTTAGGCCTTTTAATGAAAATATTGCTGGCCAAGACTTAATAAGTAGTTATTAATTATTAAAAGTAATTACTGTTATTAATAATTCTCACCTCAACATTTTTATTTGATGAAAAAGCAATTCAGTAATTTGCTCATTCATTTAGTGTTTTTTTTTTCTGAGAAATTCGTTCTTTGAAAGGTTTTCTTTGAAGTCCTTTAACCGATATAGAACTCAAGTCATTCAAAGGCACCCAAAAATTATAAGAGAAGTCTTTCGCATTTCTAGTACACAGTGATCTTATTTTCCTACGTTACTGCCGTTTAAAATGTGTAATTAGTTGAATCTGGAATTATTCCTCAAAATATCCCTTTTGATCCCCCCTTTATGATTTGAAATAATACGTGGAGTGTTCAGACCGCTCTCCGCATTATTTGTCTGCCGTCGTCGTCGTTTGCTTCGATGTTCCAATTGCATCGCAAACAGGACGTAACTCCATCCATTACAGGACTAATGCATGCGTCGTCTTTGGTGCATCTTCTATTATTCAGCAGCGGAAACACTAATTACTTTGTCTGCTGGTGCCAATCGCTTGAGTTGATGTAAATTAATATTTGATGGATTGGTTGTCGTTTGGGGGAGACGAAAGGACGATTTGAGAAGTCATGTGTATAAAGTATTACTTAGCTTTAGTCTGCACTACCTCAAGAGTAAAAAAAAATACGCGCATTGACGTGGAGTTGCGAACACCAGCCCGTATTACCTATTTACCTCAAGAGTGAATAAATTAATCAAGGCAAGTACACTAATGCCGATCACAGACATTATCACTTACCATCAGATGAGATAGTGGTCACATACAAATTTATCAATAATAATAAAAAAATCGTGTGTGGTCGAGGGTTCCCCGGCACGAACGAAGTTCATAATGAAAATTCAAGATGGCGGCTGCGAAAATTTTAAAATATTCTTAGCCACCATCTTGGATTTACGTTTTGACCCAACTTTCGGCTTCAGCACCCTAGAAAACCATTAAAACGACACCCATGACGAAATATTTGAAAGTTTCTGCAGCCGCCATCTTGGATTTTCATTTTGACCTCCGATACTCATGACGAAAAATTTTAGTTTTTGCAGCCGTGGCTCTTGGATTTTCATTTTGACCTTACTACCTGCTTCAACACCCTCAAAAACGATACCCATGACGAAAAATTTTAGCATTTTTGCAGCAGCCATCTTGGATTTTCATTTCGACCCCACTATCGGCTTTAGCACCCTTGAAAACCATGAAAACTATCTCTATGACTTTCTCTATTATATGTAATAAAAAGTCACATGGCATAACGCTTTTTCGTTACCTACGTGACTATTTCTCCAAGTTTACTCCTATCGATACCGCAAGCTCCGTCAAAGAACTTCGTTCCAAAAAATTGTATCTGCTACGTTCAAACCTAAAACAAATAAGCATTGCAGTTAGAGGTCATCATTTGCCTAGTCTTTTCTCAACTATGTTCGGGTCGGCTTCCAATCTAACCGGATGCAAATGTATTCCAGTATTTTATATGGAGCGACTGCTGATCTGACCTCCACAACCCAGATACTGGGTGATACGATACCCCTTGGTAAGACTGGTTGACAGACTTTCGGGCTTGAGCCGTAACGACTGTCAAAGATACATAAATGACCGCCGGAACCGCTTAACGCACTTTCCGAGGCACGGAGGGTTCTCGATATGTAAAAATGGTCACCCATCCACGGACCAACCGCGCCAAGTAAAGCTTAACGATATCGATAGACCCGTGCGGCAGTTATAACTAAGCCACATAACTAAGCCCATACATAGCAGTTAGAGATATTGGGTATTAATTGAGTTCCGAATATATTATTTATGCTCAACGTTGTAGAGTGTGGCGACTCTTAGTCATTACATTAATTATTAATGCTGGTATTAGGAGATAAGTCTGTTCTGACAGATTTTATGTGCAGGATTAAATATCAGTTATTAGACAGCTATATTTCAGAGTAGTCTCGATGAAATTGGGACATTGGATTCCGTAAAAGGTAGATAAAGCACACCACAGGAGGTCCAGAAACATGTTTATTGCCTTTATGTAAATAACGTAAGACCGTAATATTCCCTAGAGAAGTATTTACTTACTTCATTTACATTATTGAAACAACTTCGGTGTATAGAAAGCCTATCATTATGAAGGAGTAAAACACGCTGTAAAGCGATATAAGGAACACGCTTTTGCATAATTGCTTTAAAAATAAACTCGTCAGGGCAATTTTACTGATAGCAGTGCAATCCCATAATGTTGGCAGGATCCGTGGTTGGTAATGTCCACAGAGAAGACCATAATTGACACACAATTTATGACCAGATTAAATCATAAAGCAATTTCAGTACCACTGAACTGTTAAACCTGAGGCGGTGAGGCAACATTATTTACTTACAGTGTTACCCGGTGATAAACCAGAGCAAGCTCAATTTCCATGTCAGTACAAAAATAAACAAGAGCAGTGGCGGGTTATAAATCGCACCCCGTGATTGGCTGCATCGCCAATAATTATTAACATAATATTTTAATAAATATTTATTTTTGCCCACACTCGAACGGACGTTGACGAGTTGAGAACGTGTTGCTAAAAATGATGAATGTAGGATTTTCCGCGTGAATTTTAGATAGATTGCCTATCGAAATTTCTAGCGAGAATATTTTTATACATATTGAATGCGTACCAAACGCTGTTCCGGGGAATAAAAAATGTTAAATTCCTGTGACCTAATCCGACTACCTGCTGAAGTATGAAAATGATATAGTGCGGATTTAATAAATATCAGATGGAATACATGTCAAAAGCTGGATATGGGAAAATATTAAAACTGTAATCTTAATCTATACTTATAATAAATCTGTAGAGAGGTCAATTCTGTACATGAAATATATTTCCAAAATAACTATCAGCGGGTGATTAGTGATCGTTACTGACGCCAAAAATGCAATCAGTAAAATTTTTGTCTGTCTGTCTGTCTGTATGTTCGTTATAGAAACAAAAACCACTCGACGGATTTCAACGAAACTTGGTACAATTGTTCTTCATACTCCTGGGCAGGTTATAGTATACTTTTCATCACGCTACGATCAATAGGAGCAGAGCAGTGAAGGGAAATGTTGGGAAAACAGGATTTCTTTTTAGGTGAAGTAGTAGTAGGTTAGTAGTAGTTAGTTAGTAGTAGGTAAGTTTTGGTTAATTTATGTTCAGTTTTTTTTAATATTAAGTAGGTAAAAGCGTAGGTACTTTTATTAATTATAGGTATAGGTATTATTAATTATAGTAGTTATAGGTATTTAGTTTTAAGTGAAGTAGGTTTTATTATATATTATTTTATATATTAGACGTAGTTATATATTTTTAGTTATTCAAGCCCCAAGCGGACGCCGGTGTCCGCCCGCTATTGTCTTGAAAAACGCGTTGAATGAGAAATACGCGTTCTCAAGAATCGGCAGAAGAAAGAGCACATCGGTTAAACTCTATGAGAGTTAGTGCCTCAATTTCCGGAAGTCATTATTCCACGCGGACGAAGTCGCTGGCAAAAGCTAGTTTTATAATATATGTTAAAGACCAAGTTGATGGCGAACAGCGCGCATCGCAGGATCATTGTGGCGGGTGGGGAAGTTGAATACGTTGATGAGTATTTATTTAGTTTAGTATCTCTATCTTGGTCAAATAGTCTCTTTCCAGGCAAGACAAAACAAAGAAGTTGCAAGACGCACCGAAAACGGCCAGAAGAGCTAATGAAGGGTGATCATCCTTTATCCCTTAAGAGAGCTTGCCGGGGCAGCGTGATTGTCCGAAAGGGTTACCGCTGCCCCGGAACATAAAGGGCTAAGGAAGGAACACGGGTGGATTTTAGTCAGTAAGAGTCTGACACTCCCTTCTGCTCCATCCTGAGAGGTCATTTGATGATTTCCCATCCACAAAAAAAAATCCCTTAAGAGAAGACTCAATGACGTATGCATACTTTCCATCCCCACAAATGGTGGTCAAGCATGGTCTTTGACAAATCAGCAGAGGTCCACGTTCGTGGTTTGCTAGAGGGCTATGGAACGAAGTATGTTCTATGTTCTATGTTCTATGTTATGGGTTTGGTTTCCGCACTTAGTCCTTCAGTTGGACCATTGTGCGTGGGCCATGGCGGCCGTCGGTGGTTATTCCAACCAGCCCACCTCCCTCCAGAAGCTGATTAGGTCTCCTGGTTTGTTTAGAACATCTGTGTACGATCTGGGTGTCCCGAGGGTTTCTGATCTAATCTGGGTGACACCTGTGCACTCAAAGAGCACATGCGCAACAGTTTCATCAGCCTCCATGCATGCTCTGCACAGGGGACTGTCCGTTATTCCTATGGTGTGGAAGTGTTTATTTAGCGAGCAGTGTCCCGTGATGGTCCCCGTCACCAGGCGCAAGCCTTTCCTGTCCAGTCGCAATAAGCGCCTGGTTAGCCTGCCATCTAATGATGGCATAGCTTCCTTGGACTGCCTGCAGCCTGGTGACGACGTCCACCAACTTTCTGCTTGTGTATGGGTGTGCTCCTGTAGCCACCTGCGTAGTTGGTTGAAGGGGATGGGCACGATAGGTTCCGGTCCACAAACTGACGTACTGGAACCTCTTCTGGCCAGTTCGTCAGCTGCGTCGTTACCTAGCGATCCGCTGTGTCCTTTTATCCATTGTAGCGTCACTACATTGCGGTTCAGAACAGTTACCTGTTCAAGCGCATTGTGACATTCTAGTATTAGATTCGATGTGATGCATTCCTTCCCTAGGGATTGAAGGACTGAGGCGCTGTCAGAGAGTATGCGAATACGAGCATCCGTAACTCTCCTGGCTACTATGGAATGAGCCGCTTGTATTATGCCCACACACTCCGCTTGGTAGACAGTGTTGAGCATACCCAGCGGTCTGGATATTTTTATATTGAGGTCGTGTGAGAAGACTCCGACTCCAGTTCCGCAGTCGGTCTTTGAACCATCAGTGTAAATTCTCAGTTCCTTCGGGCCTGAGTAGTCGCACTGCTCCTCTTTAAGCACTATATTGTAATGCTTTTGAGAGCAGTATTGTTTCGGGGCCTTGTCGCAGGGTGATGCCATCATTGGCTGCCATTTGATCGCATCTTCTTTTAGACGTGTGTGTTTGACCCTAGAATCTCTGCTTAGGGTACCTGATATATGGAGCCTAAAGGCAGCCAGGGCCGCCTGTTCCCGCACTATGAGGTGTAGGGGCGGCAGCCCAAGCATAGCCTGTAGGGCAGCAGTGGGTGTAGTTCTCATGCAGCTAGTGATTGCCACACACGCGAACCGCTGCAGTTTTTCGAGATCTCTCTGTGCTGTGCTCAGGTCTGTTCTGGGCCACCAGACTAATGAGCCGTATGTAATGATTGGTCGGATGACTGTGGTGTATAGCCAGTGAGTGACCTTGGGGCTTATCCCCCAATTCTTGCCAAGCATACGCTTGCATTGCCACAGGGATATGCTGGCTTTCGTAGTAATGTAGTTGGTATGTTTTGCCCAATTCAGCTGTTTGTCCAAGAATATGCCCAGGTATTTGGTTTCAGTTGATAGGCTTAGGGTTGTACCAAAGAAACTTGGCAGTTTTAGTGTTGTCAATTTCCTCTTTTTTGTGAAGAGAACTAAATCGGTTTTTGTGGGGTTCACTGATAGTTGGTGTTTTCCACACCAATTCTCTATTATTTTCAGGGCCTGGTGCATTAGGTTGCACAGGGTGTTTTCGTGGGTGCCATTTATTATTATGGTTATGTCGTCGGCGTAGCCTACGGTAAAGTAACCTTTGTCGTTCAGTTCTTTTATCAGACTGTCTACGACCAGGTTCCATAGAAGCGGCGAAAGGACACCCCCTTGCGGGCAGCCCTTCGCCACGATGGCCCTTGTGGTGTCGTTTACGGTTACTTGTACCGCCCTCTGTTTGAGCATGTTGGTGATCCAGCCGCTCAGGGGTGGGTCTATATTGTGTCTGTGTAGGGCCGTGCTTATGCTTTTGAAGGTGGTTTTATCAAAGGCGCCCTCAATGTCAATGAAGGCGGCCAGTGCTGAGCATTTGTGATCCACCGCACATTCAATTTTGGATACCACGCTGTGCAGTGCGGATTCCGTTGATTTGCCTGTGGAGTACGCGTGCTGTTGTTTGTGAAGTGGCTTTGCCCGTAGAGGCCCGTCTCGGATGTGTCGATCACAGAGCCTCTCTAGGGTCTTTAGTAGAAAGGATGTGAGGCTTATGGGTCTGTACGCCTTGGGTTGTGTGTAGTCGGCTTTACCCGGTTTTGGTATAAAGATAACTTTCACTTCGCGCCAGGCTTGGGGTATGTATCTAAGTGCTATGCAGGCCCGATAGATTTCTACCAGGCATGGTGTTATATGGTCAACCCCCCATTGTAGCAGGGCTGGGAAAATGCCATCTAGTCCTGCGGACTTATAAGGCTGGAAGGTGTTGATAGCCCACTTTACTCGGTCTTCTGTTACTAGACTGTGGGCACTGGACCAGTCCCGCTCCGTTGGGATCCAATCGGGCACAGCTTCCCAGGTCCTGTCCTCTAGGAGTTTGCAGTCTGGGAAGTGTGTCTCGAGTAGTACCTTGCTGGTTTCATGGTCCGTTAGTGTGTATGTGTTGTCAGATTTTTTCAGCGCGCCAAGAGTTCGGTCCTGATCTGTTGATAGGATTTTCCTTACTCTTGCGGCTTCATTATTGGTCTCGATGGATTCACAGAATTTCCGCCATGCTGTCCTTCTGGCAGTTCTGATTTGCTTTTTGTATGTGTATTGAGTCTCTTTGTATAGCTCCCAGTCTTCCGGGAGTCTGGTGTTTTTGGCTCTGTTGAATTGCTTCCGTAGTGTATTTCTGAGTTTACCAAGTTCGGCGTTCCACCAGGGATTTCTCTCACTGTTGGTTCGTGGTGCCCTCAGCTTGCAGCATGCATGGTATGCTTCGGTTAGGTATTCCGATAGCTTTGTTACAGTGTATTCGAGTTGTCCGGATTCTCTTATGTTTGTTTGTGTTAGGTGCCTAGCTAGCATTGCGGCTAGGAGGCGCTTGTACCCGGGCACATTGGTGCGCCGCGGATTACGTCGCGGTTCAGGTTTCCTTGTATTAGTAGTTAGTGTGAAACGGATCCTTCTATGGTCTGAGCAAGAAGGTTCGTTTGATACGTGCCAATTTGTGATAAGATTTGTCGCGTTTTCTGTAGCAAGAGTTAAGTCTATGATCGTTTGTCCTCGGACTGTGACCCAAGTGGGCTCAGAGCCTCGGTTAACGATGTTAAGGTTAGTAGAGAATAAATAGGTGGATAGTACCTCTCCTCTGGAGTTCGATGCCTCGCTGCCCCAGAGCGGGTGGTGGGCGTTCGAGTCGGTGCAGATTATCAGGTCCAAATTGGTGCGCTCGCAGTGCTGTACCAGATCGGCCATTTCTTTCGGAGGGCAGTCTGTTTCCTCACCCGGCATGTACACCGAAGCTAGTACAACATCTGGGAATTCACCTTCGGTGTGGAGCCTGACAGCTGTCAGATCTCTGGAACAGAATTGAGTGAGTAGCGTGGTAGGGATGTCTTTGGGTATGGAACGAAGTATTCTGGGTATCAAACTAACAGACCGGGTTAATGGTACACGTTAATTATAATATCGGTCTATAGGACCTTATCAAATACACAATATAACGACTTGAATAACACGATTAGTACCCCCGTTGAGTCCCGATGCTTCTAATAGTTTTAATACACCTATTACACACATAGGTTAAATACACATTAATGTAGTTAGCAATACGACCGTCTTTGGTTCCGCATTTTCGTTTTTTGACACCGACTTCCGAAAATAAAGTTATTTTTCAACTTGTAATTTTTTTTTTGAAGTCGGTTGTTTTTTTTTTTTTGTAAAAAAGTTTTTATTTTTCACTTTTTAGTTGTACCTGCTTCACACAAATTCAATTAACTCTAGTGCATTGAAGAATTAAAGACACCGACTAGATGCCGGAGATGCAGTACATTTATGCATATAACTTCGTACATAAGAAGACATACCTAATGTATTACATGCTTAAACCTTCCTAAAAATATTATGTAGATCGCATTAATGAAAGAATTATCTAAATTGATTCATTAGTTTTTGAGAAAATCGCGGACATACATACATACGGGTCGAATACAGAAATTCCTTTTTTGAACTCGGTTAAAAATGAGAAAATATCACATTGAAAAATCACACTGCTAGTTCAGGTTTCCAAGTTTAAGCCCTGGTGTTTGTCAAAACACAACTCGATATAAAAACACATAAAAATGTTTGCGACGTTTCAGTGTTTACGTTGTAGCCAACTAAAACGGTCGTGTCTAAAAAGTTTGGTCATAAAAAAAATACCTATAGTGCCTGCCATAAAAATATTTCGCAGTAAAAAAGTTGTACAAAACTCCGATAGAGAAGCGTAAAAATTGTTAGACATTTCTCTAAAGTATTTAAACAACTCTCGTTGTAAGTGTTCCGATCGGAAATAGCTAATTTATGAGTTTATTTTCTGTCTGTTCCGATACTAATAAGCACTTTATTACTTTGTTAGCTTGTTGTTTTTACCCGACTACGGAGGGTTGTTCTTTTAACCGGTATGTATGTGTGTTCATCTGTTTCCTCATAACTTCAAAAGTACTTATAATAATTTGGCAAATAAGGTATCGTTAGAAGCGTCTTGACCGTCCGCCGGTTATAAGCTATGTGACGTCACACTAAATTCAATTTGGCGCCCTCTACAGGATATACAGTAACGAATATTTACAAATACATATTTTGGGATGGTGCCTTGTTGGGTATCAAATGAAAGGGCTTAATTATCAAAAATATAATATTACTGAAATAAGCACCAAAATAATTAAATAAAAAATAAGTTTTAAAAATAAAACCTGACTACTGAAATGGATGTTACAAGAAACTACCTTCCCGTGGTCGCTTGCTACTGTAGCTTTTAGGTATATTAGAACAGCGGCATGCGACCACGGGAAGGTACTTTCTTGTTTCATCCTTTTGAGTAGTCGGATTTTAGTTTTAAAACTTATTTTTAATGAATTGTGAACTATTAAAAGTCTGTACTTTTGAATATGTATAAGATAAGAATAGATTGTGCAGGTCATGGCCGTGAGAACAGGCGTGGATCTAGGTTTTCGCGACAGGGGCGGCAAATGTTTCTCTCTGAGGAAGGATTTCTCAAGCCTTTTTTCATCTTTTAAAAATTTCAATGTGCCCCTTTTTGAGGATATTTGATAGTAATATATTCTATACAAAGTATAACTGCAGCCGTTGAACTTGTTTGAGAATGGACATAACCTTCCTAGACATACCGCTCCGTGGATCCAGCTAGTGGTTTGATCTCTAAGTCAGGCAAACTGTTGTTGGATTTTTTAAACAGCCTGAGGCGGTGCGCAGACAGAAACATTTTGATCCTCGAGTTTCAGAAACTGGCTACCCGCAACCGCCTGTTTATGACGTTTTTGTATAATTTCACTGGCAAAACTTACTAATAACGCCTAATGTGTACATGTGGTAGACATTTGAATAGCCGTACAGGAAATACTGGCATTATGTACTTCATACCTATGAAGTAACGTTTATCTTCCTCTCTCCTAATTTTGCTATGTCCGACAGGGTTTATAATTATTAAATAGGTACCATCTGAATAAAACGGTCGATCGATTAGATTAAGCTACGCTTGCCGCGGTTGGTCTGTGGATGGGTGACCATCTTTACATATCAAGACCCCTCCGTGCCTCGGAAAGCACGTTAAGCTGTGTTGGTCCCGGCTGTCATTCGTGGATCTTTGACAGTTGCTACGGATAGTCAGAACCCCGAAAGTCTGACAACTAGTCTTACCAAGGGGTATCGTATTACGCAGTAACTAGATTGTGGAGGTCAGATAGGCAGTCGGTCCATATAAAATACTGGTATTTAGCTGCATCTGGTTAGACTAGAAGTTGGGAAAAGGCTAGGCAGATGATGATATAGGTACACATGGAATGCAATAATTGAGTATCGTCTTTCATCATTGTCCTGCTCTTATCCCAATTTATATAAGGTCGTCACAGCATGTAGATAAATAGATAAACCGTTTATTTAGTATCATGTCTTTTTCTTCCATACTTCTCTGTAAGTACCTACGCTCCACGCCGCCACGCTTGCTTTGCGGTCAGATAAGCAGTCGCTCCATGTAAAATACAGGTATTCAGCTGCATCTGGTTAGACTGGAAGCCGACCCCAACATAGTTGGGAAAAGCTAGATTGATTGATTAACTTTTCTATAAGTTGTCATCTCAGTAGGCACTCCCTTTCCAGACATATTATCTTTTATACAGTTCATCCATTATTTCTTTAGCCTACCCTACTTTAAATTCCATCCACGTTCATACTCAAAACTAAAATATTAAAATTAAAATGATGCTCAATCTTATAGAAATCTCGTATTTTAATCAAGACACTAGCTATTGTAATCTGAATCAACTTCAAAATAATCTTCTTTTAAAGGAACAATATTATGAAAACCTCAAAACCTACCTAAAAACCATTGTCTTATCTCATTATCTCTCAAAAACAAACAGTTCAGTAGTGTTAGTATTAAAAAAGCTATCTTCATTGATTATAACGATGAAATATAGTTTTTTATTAATAGTCGACGCCCTTATAAATTAATTCTGTCCGTTGAACGGTTCTAACTTCGTTTTAAGGTTCCACTGTATCAAAAAAGTTTAATAAAACCATAAATGATAAATTATTTTATTTCTTTATGTAGGTTTGCACAAACACTTTTACACGTCAATCATAATTATTTTAAAAATTAGATGAGGTTGGCGTTTCCTACTGTGAGAAGAAAGTCCGAAACAAACTCAGACTCAAACTATTATTAAAATCAAATCAAATTATTATCAAAAAAATCAAATCACTCAAATTATTATTAGGTATTACCAATAGATTATCTATTCCATTGTACGTGGCAACTAGAACCCCGTTTGTACCTGGAAATAACCTATAGGTTAGGTACCTTGCTATTTTGAGCCGAGAGTACCTAAATTAATTAATTAGCTGAAATATCATTTACCGTCTTTAATTTATTTTTGACTATTTTAGTCTTCGTTTCACTCCGATACCGTTTGATGTCGATGTTCTCATATTTCAATCGCTATTTTTGGGCTGTAAAGCCAATGTCAAATAATTTATATAAAGGCGCTTTTGAACGTCAAAATTTACAAGAAAATAGAATTGACTCTGGGCGCCCCTTCCAAAAAGTGGTTTCTTATGAAGAAAAATTGGCAAGAAAAGCCATAGTTCCTCTTTTAAAATGTTTTTCAATATTTTGTAATTGAATGAACGTTCTAGGTAGCATACAATTTATATTAGTTAAAAGCTACTACTCAAATCAATAACAAGGCATAGGAATAGAAATGGCTAGTTATAACTACTCGCAAACAAAATTCGAGGACGCAATTTGGACTTTGATAATAATTAACAGTTCAATGCATTATAGAGCGATATTTCATAATTTAATTCAGTAATATTGATATTTTAGTAAGAACAGCGAAATATTTGACAGCTATTTGACGTTGCCAATTTTATGGTAGCATTATGCTGAGTGATGGCCATTTTGCGTGGATGTGCCGCATATTCTACCCCAACTTGTTCGTGTTGTGTTTATGTTCTTTCTCTGCGTCATATAAACCGCAAAAATATTTTCTTTCTTTTTTTCCTTCTACGGAACCTCAAACCAAACTCGAACTCATTCATAACAGCCAGTTTCAAAGAACTGTCGAGAAAATTGAGAGCGGCGACTTTAATTACTTCCGTCCGAGTATAATGTCATCGAGCAAATCCAAAATCTCTTCTATACAGAGTTATATTAAACTCTGGAAAGCACTTAGGAATAGTAATTTAATCGTAGCCACTTGTTTGTTAAATTAAATTATATTGTTACCTGGGCAACGGGTATACCTTCCTGTAGTTACAGTTCTGTAACTTATATTGACTTAATGTAAATATTTTGCTTGATATTTGAGTTGTTAGGTGTACCTATTAGTTTAAGTTTTGATTGTTGGCATAAGATACATATATGGTGAATGATTTAATTTAATCGTGAGTGGCTTTTGCAAAAGGTTGTTTCCATACCAATAATGACGTAAAGTTTTGGTTTACTTATAGAAAAACGATTGCGTCTTAAAGATCAACATGAAAATCTGTCATTTTCCCCTACATTTGACATTAGCTGCGTCCCGTGGTTTTACCTGTACAACTCTCGATTCCGTAGGAATATTGGGTAAAAAAGTATTCTATGTCCTAATTCCAAATCATCACATCCGTTTAGCCGTTTTATTGCGAAAGCATAGCAAACAAACATCCAAAAAATCAAACGTTTTCTCTTTATTATATTTAGATTGAAATCAGGAATGAAATTTTCCAGAAAAGAACCAGATTTCCGGATATAGCTTGCAGAGTAAGCAAACTGAAGTGACAGTGGGCTGGCCATGTTTGTCGAAGGACCGATGGCCGGTGGAGCAGACGAGTACTGGAGTGGAGACCGCGTATCGGCAAGTGTAGTGTGGGACGCCCCCCAGCTAGATGGACGGACGACCTAAGGAAAGTGGCTGGAATGGACTGGATAAGGAAGGTGGAAGACGGGGTGTTGTGGCGCAGCCTGGGAAAGGCCTATGTCCAGCAGTGGACTGCGATAGGCTGAGTTGATTGATTGATATTTAGATTACATGACGCTAATAATGGAATGATTATGGAATAATGTTGGTGTCCATCTATAGTACAGCCGATATATGAAAAATTAAATGAAGTGTTATCATTCCACTTGATTCTAGGGATTGCTCGGGATTGATATTATTGACAGCCCACTTCAAGCTCAAATCACCCAAGTTTCCTTTCACATATAACCCGTCAGCCTTCAAAGCAAGTTTGAACAGGCATCTTATGGGCTTGCTCGTTCCGTCGTAGACTTCATCCATCCATCGCTGCGCCATGCGAGATGGAGGTCAAAAGTGGGCTCACTTCGCAATAAAAGAAAAAAATATAGACTGACTATATATTATATCGAGGTACAATTACAGATTTGTCAAATAACATGCATCTAGGTAATGATGTGAGGTAATGTGTGTCAGGGCACGCCGCGATAGCGGCGGTAAGACCCCTCTTTGAGGAGTGGCTAGAGAGGCGCCACGGCGCCCTCACCTACCGCCTGACGCAGGTCCTCACGGGACACGGGTGTTTCGGGAGGTTCCTGCACACCATCGGGCGGGAGGAAACGCCCGGGTGTCACCACTGCGAGGGTCGCCCGGAGGACACGGTGGAGCATACGGTGGCGGTATGCCCCAATTGGGCGGAGCACCGCCGTGTTCTCGCAGAGGCGATCGGCAGCGGCGGCGACCTCTCGCACCCGGCCCTGGTTCAAGCCATGGTCCGGGGCGAGAGGGAGTGGGAGGCAGTCGCCTCCTTCTGCGAAGCAGTCATGCTAGCGAAGGAGGTGGCGGGACGGCTGAGGGAAAGGGCCTCACGTCCCAGCCGCCGCGGGAGACGCTCCAGGCGTCGGGAGCCGCGAGACGACTCCCGGCCACCGTAGGCGCGGGACTGCGGGCGGAGAGTAATGGGTAACTCTCCGTCCGATCAGGACCAGGCCCGTGCCGGACGGCACGTACGTGTTCCACGCGCGCCTCAAAGAGATGTCAGCATAAGGAAGGGGCCCGCAAGGGCCGAAGCCTGCCGGGGCAGCGGGATTGTCCGAAAGGGTTACCGCTACCCCGGAACACAAAGGGCTAAGGAAGGAACACGGGTGGGTTTTAGTCAGTAAGAGTCTGACACTCCCTTCTGCTCCACCCAGAGCGGGAGGGGTCATTGGATGATTTCCCATCCACAAAAAAAAAAAAAGGTAATGTGTGTTAAGACTACGCCGACCGCACAGTGGCGCCCTCATCGTTTATTTGGTTATTTCATACGGATAACAGTGGCCACTACATTCCGTTTTAAGGATTATAATAAAACTAAACAATGTAAAACTACCGTTTTCAATAATATTAACGTACAATCTTGTGGAACACAACTTAACGTGCTTATTTTCTGCAATTTCAATCTAAATTGTATGAATTAACCAAACAAACGATGATGGCGCCGCTGTGCGGTCGGCAAAGTCTTTATGTAAGTCATGACATTCGAAGTGGGTGTGTTAATTACACGTAGGCTATTCGTGACACTATTGTGAATTCCTGTCTAAGAAAATTAATGTTGAACATGACTTTTAGCTGACTTATACGTCTTTTAGTGGGTTGGCCACCACGTTATTTATTTAATATATACAGTCAGCAAAGGAGATGAGTATGCAGGGTCGTCGAATATAGTTGAAATTTACTAAGAAGCCGATTGATGTTTTCGAATGAAATTCAATTTGATAAATGAACTGTTTGTTTTCTATTAATTAAATTAAATTTTATTCGAAAACATCAATCTGCTTCTTACTAAACTTCAACTATATTCGACGACCCTGCTTACTTTTAACCTTTGCTGACTGTATAAAGGTACAGTCAGCAAAGGTTATAAGCAAAATTACTTGAAAATTCCTTCGTGAATTTTGGTAAAAAAATAAAATTTTTCTTAATCCAACTCCACCCAAATATTTGCAACTATATTATTAATATTAATTTTTTTATTTACACCGGGGAGATTTGTGAGTCAGCCTGTACTACAATTTTAGTCCCTTTCTCGGAATAACTGTGAAAAGTTATTTAGGCAGAATCTGGACACCTTTTTTTAGGTTCCATACCAAAATGGTAAAAAGGAACCCTTATGGTGCTACTCAGTCTGTCTGTCGGTCCGTCTGTCACAGCTGGATATCTCAAGAACTACTAATGCTATCAACTTGAAATTTAGAACAGTTTCAGGTGACGTTTGCCCAACTATTCTGCAAATAAGAAAGATTTTTTTTTTGCAACAGGTACTGTAAGGGTGTCTTAAAAATTCGAAGTGCGGCATTGTTACTAGGGCATATGGGGTATCATATGGAAGAGCGCTGTTTGCATATTCTCAAACATTTATTCTTTTTTTTAAGCAACATAGTTTTCGACTTTTGATGAAAAAAAAAATACCGTTCTTCCCCATCTCCAAAGTTCGCATAGAGAAAAATCTGAAATTATTCTATGAGATAGAAGTTTATGTAGAGATTACAGGAAAAATAAAACAATGCCTGTCTATTAGCACACTTTTTCAGAAATCATCAACTAAAATTACATTAGTTCCAATATTGGCCAAGAGATGATGCTGACGTAGAACTGCAATAGAATACATACCGCAGTGTTAAAATTCTCTGACGAATATAGGGCTTTGCCGATGAAAATTTAAAAACATGTGATGGCACGGAGCCCTTGGTGCGGGAGTCCGACTCGCTCTTGACCGGTTTTTTTTGGAAAGTGCCAGGTGCTGTACTATGACGTTGAAATGCCATCATGATTCCAGTGCTAGAGAGAGATGGAGCCGTACATGATCGATAGCACCATCCCTTTTTCGGACTGGAATCATAAATAGTGCAATCCACGAAGACGCGCCCCACTCTTTTTCCTAATGCTTACAGCACAAGTGAGCAACATTCCGCTAGTGTTTTAGTTTTGTCGATACACACTAATTATTATAAGTGGCTAATAAGTGTGTATCGAAAAAACTAAAACAATAGCGGAAATGACTAGCGATAACCGTCGCGGCGCGTCTTCGTGGATTGCACTATCTGTAGTATGAATACTTCATAATTCAGCCCCAGGCCACTCTTGCTTTTGTGGAAGAGAAGACCAAAATTTTGTCAATATTACGTAGTTCTGTACTAAATTGATGAAAAGCTGGAGGTTGATAACCCGTCTTAAAACAGGGGCCGCTATAAAACTTGATTTATGTCAGTGGACTTCAGTTGTCTCAATTTAGGTGCAACTAATTTGGCATATGACAAACGACATTATTTTTAAATGTCATATCTAAACTTGCTTTTACCTTATCTCAAAACTGTCGCTCAAACAGCTGTTATTTAAATGAAAGTGCTCAATGATTTTGTTATAACATTGATTAATGTTATCATGCTCACAAACAAGCCATTTAATTGATCGACACGTGCATGTAGTAGATAAAGTAGTCGAGATTACAGTAATTAATTTTGATTACAATCTGTTGAATGGGCGATTTTAATCGTTTCACTGTTACGTTTTAATTTATTCGAAACTTTTTTTTTGTTTGATGTAAAAATAAATGAGAATCTCATTTTAGACCATTAATAAATTATTTTAAGCCACATTGTTTCAGCTTTGAAGCTATTGTTTCCATTGGCTACTTTGAAAAGCGTTTTAGGGATTTTTCGGACTATGAATAAGTAAGTGAGTGTTTACAAATTCAAAATAAATGAGAATCTGAATCTAAACCATTAGTCAATTATTTTTAACCATATTGTTTCCATTTTGAGGCTTTTTTTTCATTGGCTGCTGAAAAAAGCGCTTTAGGAATTATATTCGACTATAAGTAGTTTCCACCAGTGTGAGTTGTTGACTTTAAGGATGTTGACACTTTAATGCTTGCTGAAAATGACTATGACCTCTCTCCCATCAATTCATAGAAGGAGATCCAGATGTTCCTTATAAAAAGGAGTCTAAAGAAGACATTTCCTCCAGCCAATTTTGAGAGTTATTGGAAACGCCAATAATGTATTGTTAAACAGTCGCTAATTACACTTTAAGTAAGCAACGTTTATGATTAAAAAGGAAAATGTTTGAGACGCAGTCTTGAATGGGACACATTTATTTAACACAACATTACAGGGTATCCCAAAGCGATAGGTTGGTACTTAGCTTATACTTATTGTACAAATTGTAACACAAATGGTATGCAGTTATTCTTGCGAATTCATTCAATGAACAGGAAAAAATGTCAATTCTTTCGAAAATATAAATAAAAAAATTAAAATAATTCATTTTCTCATAATTTTTTTATGAGGAATGGATTTTTTAATGACATCTCGAAAACGGATTGACTGATTTCGGTGGTGGTACGAAGTCACTATAGTGATCAGCTAGTCACTAATAAAATTCTTTACTGCTGTAAAGTTCAATGAACGCTCAAACATCAAATATTCTATTTCCATCAACCTTACGATTAAAACTGATAATTTTTCTAAGACCGCTTTATCGCGTATTGTGCATTACTGAAATCATCGATAATGGTGTACCTCTACCTACCCACATTTTACGATCGTGTATTATTTTTAGCTGACAGCTATCCCTTACTATGTGTTTAAGATAAATTTATGAACAAATATATAAACTTACGGCTGAATTTCCAAATCCGTCTCAATTTTGAGATCAACACTTTGCTGGGGTCGGCTTCCAGTCTAACCGAATGCAGCTGAATACCAGTATTTTACAAGGAGTGACCTCATACCTGAACTCCACAACCAAGTTACTGTGTAACATGATTCTTGGTAAGGCTGGTAGTCAGACTCCTCCATTTCAATTTTGAGACACTGTTTAGTATTATGATATCCCTGTCACTTCAAGGAGTATTGTAGTGACAGAAATACTTTTAGGAACATCTTAAAGTTCAGCATCGTTTGCGATTTCGGGGATAAAGTCCCGTATATTTACGATAGGGAGTCTAATAACATCTTTAAGATTCAACTGACAATATATGTCAATTACAGATCCTCGCAACACAGTACAAAGACGATGTTTTTAGTCGAACGCTGAACTACAAAGCCTTTGTCATATCTCATCACGGTGATACACATTACTAGGCTTGTTAGTGTTTGTGTTATATGTTTGTTATTTAAGACAAAAGCTTTGAAGCTTTGTCTTCTGTTTACCACTTACGAACAATTTATCTAGTCTTTTAATACCTATTACTATTTACCTATTAATACTATTTATCTTAACACTTACATCCAAAATTGTTACAACACTAAGGCCCGCTTGCACCACACATGTTACGAAATGAGTTTAATGCTAAATTAATTTAAAATAATATCGTTATTTTTCTGTCAATCGTTTGAAGACGACATAGAGAGAATGTTGTTTTAACCGATTAAGGCTGGAGTGGCACGATAAGCCTATTACAATAGAAAAGAAATTGTGTCTCATTAGCGGTAGTAAACAAATTAAACAAAGATTTTAATCTTTAGATTTGCCCTCACCGTACGAAGTCGCGCGAAAAAGTGTCCATACTGAGAAGATTGAGCTCGCACAATAATAATGGCGTTTCCATGACAATCGAGCCAAGTCTCTGCGATATTTTGTGTATCAGAGGTGTCAAAACGAGACAGAAATGCGACCATTTCATGACGCGGTAGGGTGCATCTAAGATTTAGATCTTTAGTTTTTATATATTTAACGCTAAATGCATTTAGTGTTTTGTGGTGCAAGCAGGCTTAAGTTTAGAGGAATTATTCCGGACAGATCCCCTGAACTGATCGTCTGCTAAATAGTCTTCTGTTTTAATCTCTGTCTTATCCACTATAAACTTTCTCATTCCAGCCTGATTCCCGTTATTTTTTATTCCTTACGGATTCCCTATCAGAGCTACATGACGCCTCACTTTTCGAGTCTTACAATTGTCCCTAAAAGTATGAATAAATACTCTTTCAAAATTTCCCCTTCAAAGAATACCTACTCACTATCCCCTACATTTCCAGTTTACCCGAAACACCTACCATTCTCAGTTCATCAGTCCATTTCTCTCGTAGCGCCCCAAACTGTGTTTATTTATTTAGTGCACGTAGTTTCCAGGGTGTGAGGTGTGCCCAAAGCCGTACTAATTCGAGGGATTAGAGATATTAATAGTTGAGTGATATGAAGGTGGTGTGGCATATATTATCATTTTGGTGGTAGGTATGTGTGGTAAATTATTCATACCTATGGGTTGAGCGAAACACTCTGTGAGGTTTGTTGTTATTGTTAATAGCTTCTGCGCGGATGAAGTCGCAGGACTTCGTCCGCGTGATATTTCTTCTTTTAAACATGAGTTAAAGTGACTTCCAAAAGTTAGTTGAAATTTTAACACTTCAGCTGTGACATTATGATTTAAAATTCTAGTTCCAAATGTTTGAACTGTAAGTGCACTACAATGTTTTTATTGACTAATTCAACTGCCTATGACTTAACATAAAAAATTATCAAGTAATCCCTTATGATTAAGTACCAGATTTTATATTTTTATTTTAAAATAGCAGCGCCCCGGTGTTTCACCCGGGTTGGTTTCGATCCCGTGGGAATATCGGGATAAAAGTATCCCATGTGTTAATCCTGGTTATTTAGATGTGTGCCAAATTTCATTCAAATCCGTTCAGCCGCTAGTGCGTGATTGAGTAACAAATATCCAAACATTTTCACAAAAATTCACATTTATAATATTAGTAGGATCATAAAATGGCATCACAGCTGACTACTTGGAGGCCACTGCGTCTATAAGAAATTTCACGCGGACGAAGTTGCAGCCCTATGCCAATCAGCGCTCCTTGTAAAATACTGGTATTCAAATGCATTAGACTGGAAGCTGACCCCAACAAAGTCGGGAAAAGGCTAGGCGGATTGATTTTTGACACTTGGCAATACTGTAGCTACACAATTTTTGGAACCGGCGGCGGGGTAATTGCGTTACACACTATCAGTAGCGATGGCTTTCATTTTGACAGTTCAACAACATTCATTGCGTTATTTACGTTGATGAGCAGACAATTTTTTTAAAATCTAAGAAGCAATGGATTAGTAATATCCTTCTAAATGATTCACATTGAGATGGATAGTGGTGTGTAACGCTATTGGGGTGCGGATCAGTAGTTCAGAAGATTACCCCTACATACAAACTCACAATTTTACCTCTTTATAATATTTGTAGGTACAGATTATGATTACTTTTACGCTCGATTTTCAGGTATTGTAGCTGCTCATCATTTTTTTAATTAAAGCTTAGTGATTTCTTGACCTTTATACTACTTCCATCATTTACCTTCCTACAAAAAAAACGTTTTCCATTCCAGTTATGAAATTATTCATTATTTTAAACACTCAGTATTTCCTACCTATTAACAGCTGATTAATAGGTTACAATCACGACAAATAACTTTGTTTGGCTATTTTCAACGAATTTATCATGACTGCGTTATCGCGTGAAATCTCGAATAGTTTGCGTGAAAAGCGATCGTAAACCAATGGTATAAGGGTGGAAATAATAGAGTAGATAGGAACCAGAAGGTCAGCTGCATATTACGTACGAAGATGCATGCACACTCAGCCACGGCTGACGAATAGCACAGCTAGTGCACACTCGTGAACGAACATGTAGTTTGAGATCGCCGTGAGTATACACATGTCTATTTAATTATTTAATTTTATAACATGATACGGCCAATCAGAAATCACCTACATTAGTTATAGACATGACGTATAAAACGAATGAATAAATAAGCATGGGTTAAAGGCGAATTAAAAAAGTGTTTACAAGGCAGATGAGAGCGGAAACGAAGGCAAGAGCGGGCCCATTCAGCAATATATTTTTTTTTTAATCTGGGAGAGGACTTTCTAGTAGTCAATATTATAGTGACCTTATTGTGAGTGATGTTCTTCAGAAGGGTCAAGTACTCGCATCCGACTGAGCGGTATGATCGTAAGGCATTCTGTGGTTTCTGCTTACCCCTATGGGAGTGCGTGAGTTTATTTTTGTATGTATAAAATATACCACTACAGAGTACCTGCATGAGAGTCTTTCTCTCATCTCACAATATTCCAAACATACGGACAAGATCTTCTTCTTTCCGTGCGTGCGCTGCGTTTTCGACCGTTCAATGGAGCCGGCCTTCTGTATCTATTTATTCTGTGTGGAAAGGGCCCGATTAAGTCGCATCCGACAATGTTGAGATTATAATCTTTTGATTAAGGCGCTTGTAATAATAGAGAACGGTTATTTATGGAAGCTCGTGCTAAATTACACACGATTCGCTTACCCATATGATCATATCTGCAGTTTAAGGAATTTTGTAAGTATGTTTTAATTTGTGAAGATTCTTGATAGGTTTTATTGTAAATTTTATTGGTATTTCGAAAGGTTTTTGGTAAACCAACTAAGACGAAGACGGGAACATCCTAATGACACATAACTTAAGACTCCTACAGACAAGCGCGACGCGACTTTTGTAGAACAATATTAACATAAAGTTTTTATAGAAATTGTTCCGCCACAGTAGCGTCACGTCTGTCTGCGGGTCCGAGCCTTTACACTACCAAAAATCTATCTATAAATCTATCTATAATCGGCAATTTTGAAAAACAACAAAGGGATTCAATATTAAAGTTGAAAAGCCCTGATGTAATAGTGGTTTTGAAAAAGTTTGATCTCTATTATTTTTACAGCTTAATGGATGATCAACTTGAGGTACCTTGAGCTGGCTTAGGGTATTACGGAGTTTTAATAAAATCAGAAGCTAGCTTATACTGGTTTTGTTAACACAGACGTGCGGCCTGCGCCGCGGGAGACACTCCGGGCGTCGGGAGCCGCGTAACGACTCTCGGCCACCGTAGGCGTGGGCCTGCGGACGGAGAGTAATGGGTAACTCACCGTCCGATCAGGACCAGGCCCATGCCGGACGGCGCGTACGTGTTCCACCCGCGCCTCAATGAGATGTCAGAAACAAGGAAGGGGCTCGTAAGGGCTGAAGCCTGCCGGGGCAGCGAGATTGTCCAAAAGGGTTACCGCTGCCCCGGAACATAAAGGGCTAAAGAAGGAACACGGGTTGCTCCACCCAAAGCGGGAGGGGTCATTTGATGATTTCCCATCCATAAAAAAAAGACGTGCGGCCTACTGTACCTTTAAGCAATGCACTTCGTATTAGTTTATGGCAACACTTAAATTATTGGTCTCATAGTTTATTAACCTCAATATTTTGCTGAAGACATATATTATCCCCGTCACCACGTCATTATAGTTAGGGTTCTACCTTCAGGCGCTTCGACACTTCTACGAGCGATAAATTATTTGAGTCGATTGCTTTTCACTTAAGTTTTCAACTAAAATATTATTTTCTAACGTAACTCGTCGAAAATTCTTTCATCAATTGAATGGTTTCAGCCAATCGAAAACTAGTATTTTCAAAAATACTTGCTACAGTATTTTTTTATCTTTCGAGCTCTGGGTATCGTCCGACAAATTGGCAAAGTTGGAAGTGTGTGTGTGTGTGCGTTATGTGGTGACGCTACTCGTTTTGACGCACTCATTCACAGCGTGTTTGTCCATTTAGTTAACACAAGTAAAGCGCGCGTAGCTTCGTGAGATAAAAATACTATACCGTAATGGAATTGGCTCTAGGTGTAATTTTTTTTATTTATTTATTTTACAACTTAATATAGTAAGTATCCAGTTTAAATAAGTCCTTGAAACTCAAAACAAATAACTTAAAGTACAAAATTATACATTGTAAGTAACAATAACAAGTTTCTATTACTAAACTCTTGGGCCAAGTTTTGGAATATTCAGTTCCTCGGAATTTTAATAATTATAGTTATAATTAAGGGCTTTTAAAGGCTGTCTGTTCCAAATATGGCTGAAAAGTTTCGTGGAAAACGGACCTGTAAAATGTGTAGGGCATTTGTTTTGTATACACGATAAAAGCTGTTGTGATTGCTTTAGTTATTTATTTTTAAACACTGTACCGTAACTAAACATTGCTTTCATATCAAAATTGAAGTTACTTTTTGAATTTATTAAATATGTAAGTAACATTATTTAATAGATTAAAAAAGTGACTTCAACAAAAATATTAATTAAATAGTTTTTTGTCTGCAAAATTATCATGTAGCTAGATACTATACGGTCTACTTACCTAGATAAATAATGACACAAACGTACCTATATAGATTATTTATAATTTCTTCATTCATAGAGGCTGTTAATCTGTATTTAATTCATATCTGTAATTTGCATGGTGTACATAATAAAGAGTATTTTAATCTATTTTATTGTATTCTGACCTAAGAATCGAACTCCGTATCTCACGGTTTATTTCCTTTCAAAGCCTAAATAGTCCTACTGTATATAATACTAGCAGCGCCCCGCGATTTCACCCGCGTTAGTTTTGATCCCGTGGAAATATCGGGATAAAAAGTATTCTATGTGTTTACCCTAGTTATAAACTATCTGTGTGCCAGATTTCATCCAAATCCGTTCAACGGTTTATCCAAACATCTTCACAAACTTTCACATTTATAATATTAGTAGGATTATGGAATATGTGGAAAGTTTGTATGTTTGTTACTCAATCACGCAAAAACGGCTAAACGGATTTGGATGGAATTTCGTACACTGATAGTCTATAACCTGGATTAACTCATAGGACACTTTTTTTATCTCAGTAGTACGTTCTTGTGGAATAATCTCTGACATCCACGCGGGCGAAGCTGCTGGCAAGAGCTAGTAAGTAATAACACTTACAAATATTTTACGCTGCTTGAAATTCAGCAATGAATCCCGCACTGAAAGCTTTCGCGGGACATCGCGACGTGTACAAGTTCTTTGAGTTTGCAGTAGATGGCGCTGTAAGTTGTGGCAAATAAGTAAGCTGTATAAATGTTATAAAAACAGTAATTTTTATAGGACTTTTTATCATTATTATTTATTTTATACGTCGTTTCACGTGAAAATGTATAAATATACATTTGAAATTGAAATGAGCCTTCAAATGAATCACTATTTTTGATAGATATTAAATGGGTGTATCATACACACATCGAATATCTATATATTGCTTAGGAAGACATCAGAGGAGTAATTCTTATAATTTTAAGAACATTCACAGTCTAATCTCAGTATTAATCTGTCAAAAATACCTCTAATTTTCCTACATTTTATTCCTGCCTTCGATTATCTTAATAATTTAATTACTTTTTACGACACTCAATTGGAAATGCTTTAAAAAGGCATTTCAACTCAAAATAATGAAACAAAAACCCTATTCTACGATTCCTTACTTAAACAAAGTATCCTTGCAAAAGTAAAACCCTAAATAATAAACTAGGAGTTAGGTTATAACAAACTTATACCTCAAAATATTTACGCTTAAACCGATGTTAATACCTACTGATGTAAACTTACTTCAGATTTATGTATATATTTACTGTGGTCTTGAATTCATACAAAAGTCCCATAGAAAAAAGGACGTTCAGTTTATCCCGAATTTGTAAAAAATCGGGAAAACTTTTCCAATACTTCTTTCCATAAAAATCTAATGCAGACTATTACGAAGATTTTAAAACAAACAGCCAAATCGATTCAGCAATTCTCAAGAGTTACTTAAATCACACAAAACATTTGATCAAAACTGGTCCAGCCATTTAGGAGGAATTCAGTAACATACACACGCACAGAAGAATTATATATATAAATATAGAAAATTGATAGGATTTAGTGCGGAAACCAATAGCTCACTTACTACGACCCTGTAAAACTACTTTAACATTTTAATTTCCCTTTTTCATCCATAGCCATGCCTTGGGTTGGCAATATGCCTCTAGTTAATGCAGTTTTATTAATTTTCAACTCATACATTTGTGCCAAATGCGGTTTCAATTAGAGCTTTGGCACAAAATAACATTACCTATTATACAACGCGCCAGATATCAATCTTCTAATTGAAATATAAATAAAAGCTGATACATTATTAGCAGCGCCTCGCAGTTTCACCCGCGTTAGTTTCGATTCCGTGGGAATATCGGGAAAAAAGTATCCTATGTGTTAATCTTTGTCAGGTTTCGCATATACTAAAAATAATATGGTATAAATAAATGAATGCGTTCACACAAATTTTCCAATACTCCTGGAAAATTTGTGTGAATAACAGCTTACCTTTGTCCGAGCAATAGTAGGCAGTATGTGTGCACGAAATTAAGCCCAATTTAATAAGAGCCTTGATCGAGCCTTTAACCGGGAAATCGCAAAATTATTCCGAAGGCTTCACCTGAAACAGATGTTTTGTCTTTTTAACATACGATGACATTAAAATACATAATTTGTAGCAAAATACATCAAATACACAAATAAGCATTCGTACATCTAAGATTCACTGATAAAAAGAAAAAAAAAGAAAAATATTTTATTTGGTACATACAAACAGTAAAAATAAGGAACATTAAAAAAGTTTCAGACAGTGTGGAACTCTCTACCAGCTTTTGTGTTATTCCAAATTTAACCCGTCTGCCTTCAACGCAACAGTGAACAGGCATCTTCTGGGCACGCTACCATCATAGACCAGGACCATTCAGCAAGAAAAAAAAATAGAAAAACATTTAATACTAACAAAATGAACATTACTTTTTCGAATAGACAAAAAAAAACCTGACACCAGAGGATAAGACACTAGGATCGTGGCAGACTTTTCACTTTCACAAGATATTCTGGTAACTACGTTAATTTGATATTTTATCCTAGGTTTTTATGTTATGGCTGATAAAAGTAATTTAGATAGGAATGTCAGATTCTAAGCACTTGTTTCCTTTTGCGTTTGTGTTCTTTCTCTGCGTCATGTTTACCGCCGCAAATAAAATTATTTTTCTTCTTTTATGCTAGCTAGTTTTCGATTCATGTTATAGTAGATTATGTACCAAGGGGAGAAAACAGTGCTCGCCCAAGACGAAGGCACCTTAATTCCCGATGAGAATACTATAGATTTCCCAACTTATATTAGGTAATACAAAGCAATTTGATTCTCGAATGTTATTTGAAAGTTTCTGAATTTTTATTTGTGGTTCGAAATTCAAATCACATCGGGAATAGAATGAAATTCAATTTACCTAGAAATTAGGACTATAATGACTTACTTTACGTTAGGTTTTATACAGCACATATAATTTAACATTATCCAATGGGTGCCCGGGTGGTGTGAAAAATATGTGTTTGGAGATTTAGCTATGAAGAAAACGTAAATAGAGAGAGAGGTAGAGTGTTTTTCTGTATTTACATTTAAATCAGTTGTAATAGATAAAAACAAGCAATTTCACCCTAACACATTTCATTCAGTATCCAGTTACTGCGAGTAATTAGTTTGGATTATATTATTGATCAAAGCGACTACTTCGATAACTAAACGTATTATAACGCTAATTTAATCACAAACTTCGAGCTTGCGACAATTTTATCAACTAAAGGCTAACGTTATCCACAGGGATATTAAGAATAAACTGTGGGTAATTTGTTTGGAAACTAAAGTTAGATAATATTAACATGTCTGTTTTTCTACTAATGAGAATAATAAGTAGATGGAAGCTGCTAGTATTAACATCATCATCAGCCTACAGCAGTCTCGTGCTGGACGCAGGATAACAACAAACCCTCTTCCTTTTTTTTCCGTGGGGTAATCCTCGTGGATACCCTCCATCTGGGAAGAACGGAGAGTTATGTCGGACTCCTACCGAATAAAATCCCACTGTTCCTTCTAGTACCATGAGTCTGGGGCCCGGGATACTTGTACATACACACGCCACACCACCGACTGGTATCAGCCCGCCATGCCTAGCGGGCCCCATCACCCAAGTGCGGCCGATCCCACGACCGCACGTCCTTCCATCCTGCACCCTCCTCTCAAAATGACATATCCACGAGATTTTTTTTCAAGTTCCGAATGTCGTTTTCATCAGTGTTATGATATCGTAAAAAAATATCGATGTTATTATCCTAGATTTAAGACATATTTGATGACCAAACAAAATAACGCAGCCCGGAATCTGGCTTTGTGCCCAGTTTTTTGCAATAGGCTCGCCTCCAATTGTATGAGACTTAAATATAACTGGTGAACAGTGGGTGTACTATTTAGGTAGGCGTTTGCCCACCCTTTGAGTGACACAGGCATGATGAAAATATGTCAGGTCCAGTTGAAAACCAGCGTCGGGCACTAGTTGTCTGGCATTTTTTTGCTGAACTGGGCCCTTTTGGTGCAGCCGTGAGGGACACTTTCCTGCTAATTTCTTACATCGAACTTTACACTTTTTTTTTTTATTTGATTGTATCTGATGTGTGTCTCTGGTGTACCTACTGTGTGTCTTTTGGTCTGTGCTAAATAAATGTATTTTTTACTTTCTTTATGTTAAGCAAACAAAATAATAATAATTATATCTACGGTAACCGTATCGTGCATAGTATGGAGGTGCATAGTTACAAAAACTAGCCAAGTGCAAATTGGATTCGCACACGAAGGGTACGTACACCGTACAATTTATTTTTTGAAATTAACAAAGTGTTAAAAAATTAACTCGTAAAACTTTTATAGGTGCTTTAGACCATCGAACTGAACAACTTTCACTATGGGACCAACTCTGAAATCATGAAAAAAAAATCAGCTGTTTCCTACATTTTGGTCAAGTAGGTATTGAAGTTTTGTATTAAATAGCTGATTTTTTTTTCGTGATTTCAGAGTTGGTTCCGTAGTGAAAGTTGTTCAGTTCGATGGTCTAAAGCACCTCTTAAAGTTTGTCGGGTTATTTTTTTAATAACTTATATATTTAAAAAAAAACACGTTTGTTTAAGTCCCATTAATTCCTAACTTTATTTTATTTTTATTATTTGTTGTTATAGCGGCAACAGAAATACTAAATCTGCGAAAAATTCAATTATCTATCTATTACGGTTCATGAAATACAGCTCGCTGACAGCCAGACGGACGGACGGACAGCGGATCCTTAGTAATAAGGTTCCGTTAGCACCTTTTAAGCACGGAACCCTAAAAAGTTCAATAGATTATACCTTATTCTATCTCCGAATAATGCCATCGCGTTTTCCAAGGCACATAGCTTAATATACCGTAGCTGGCTGCACCGCTAAGCTTTTCGTTAACCTTTAAAAGAACGAAGAGATTAAAGATAAGTACGAAATGCCACGAGAATGCTAGACACGCTAATTACATTTTCGCAAAAGTTCTGTTCACTTCAAATTAATTATTTGAAAACTCTAATTTTTTTTTGTTTACCAAGTTTAAGTGCAGTTGACAGCAAGAAAAATAACTAACAGTTATGATTTAATTATGGCGAAAGAGTCAGTGTAGCCCGCGAAATTCAAATTTTCTAACGGTTTTCGCAATTTGCTGGTCAGTATCATGTTGGTTGTTGATCTAAATATGTTTCGCGCCCGTAACAAATATTTATTTATAATCATAAAAATCATCAGTACATCTCTCGAAGTTCATATTACCTTAATCATTGAATAGTCATTCCACTATTCAATGAAATCATGACATTTGAGGCTAATTCTAACATGAGGTATTACTGATTCTTATGATTTTAACTAGCTTCTATCCGCAACTTCGTCCGCGTGAAATTTCACCCTCCCCCCATTCACCCTCTTAGGGGTCGAATTTCTAAAATCCCTTTCTTAGTGGATATCTACTCTTCACAAAGAACACACCCTCCAAATTTCATGTCTCTAGGACCAGCGGTTTCAGTTGTGCGTTGATATATCAGTCAGTCAGAACTTTGAATTTATTATAATTATTTTTGTACGCAAAATACGCGCATTGACGTGGAGTTGCGGACACCAGCCCGTTTACCTTTAGATAGATTTTGTAAAGCCATATTTATTACGGTTGCGAATTATAATTATTTTTATCAACACCTGACATTTGCCTTTAAATTTTACGTGCTAACTTAGCCCCTTAAATTATTTTCAAGTCAGTAGGTAGGTGTTTTCAATTAAATAGTTTTAATTAGTTATTTGGGTTGTTTTTAGTATTTTGCGGTTTGATTGTTTATTTATATTAAATGCAGGAGCTTTATTCTCTATGGAGCCGTTCAAGTATTACACAAGCAGATTTTTTACACTTATTCCTCCCCCTCGTCAGCAAAAGTAAGCAAAGCTCTTACACCCCCCTCCCTCCCATAATTACGTTAACATTGGTACATGCATTTTTCAATGTGTTGTTTCTTTATTGATTAATAAGCAGCAGTTATATGCGTTTCGTTTTCAAGCATAGACAAATAGGTTTTCCATTATACAGGGTGTCCCTGGAAGTATGTATCAAATCGAATAGGGGCATGGGCAAGGTCATTTCCAAACTTTTTGATCCTGAGAATGATTGAAGATTGAGAATTATTTTACGGTTCAAAAGTTGTGATCAATTTTTTTCAATCGTTTCGCATAGTGCTCAAATAAAAAAATATCATTAAAAAAAACTATCAGGCCTGTCTAAAAAACTTAAATTGATAGTTCCTGGTAGTTTTTTTAAATGATTTTGTTCTTTGAACACTACGCAAAGTGATTGAAAATAACAAAAGTTGGTCATAACTTTTGAACCGTAAAAAAATTCACCAACATTCTCAGGATCAAAAAGTTTGGAAATGACTCAAACCAAAATTGACAAAATTTTGTAGAAAATCCGAAAAAGTAAAAAAAAACTACTGACGTAATCATAATCCAGACCCCCCATCTCTCATGTCATCAAAAATAAGCAAATCAAAGACCCCCCGCCCCCCTTTAGTGCTTACGTAATACTTGACTGGCCCCCCCTATGACACCATGAATGAAACCGCGCGAAATGAACGTGAGATTGGGATTAGCTAAGGAATTTACGTGGTTTCGAGTAAGGAATTGTTAAGTGGTCATAGTGAATTAGGGCCCTGTAAATCGAAATCATAATTTATTTATTTGTTTATTCCATCCAAACATACAAATATCCTTACAGGTTAGTTCCAAAGCCATAATGATTTCGATTTACGATTTAGTTGATAAAAGAATGATTAATATGTCGGGTATATAGGTATATTTTAATTTAATTCTATTGTTATTAAATTTTCCAAATTTAATCTCTTAATTATTTTGGAACTACACGATTATTGTATAACTACTTTTACGGGATTCGTTATTCACTGACTGAAACAGTTTCTTATTTAGACAAGGCGTGTTTTACATTAATGTTTCTAATTTTTTCTTATATGCCATGATGTTAGTCAAGTCAAGACTGCTTTCTGAGGTGTAAAGAATCTAGATTTCTCGAAGTGTGAAAAGTGAACACAACTGACCAGTATATTATGCAGCTTGTTTATCCTTATGTGCTCATATGTGTCGTGCTCACGAAGATCGTGCTCCTAGGCTTAAATATAATAACGATCATTACTAATATTGATTAATTTCGTACCCAGATAATTTGCAATTTCAACCACTCAACTAGACATATACCAAATTAATCCGCAGTTTCTAGTCAATCTTTATGACAACTTGACCCACTTTGTAAGACTTTTAGAATGAAATGATTGGTTATGCCAGTTAAGTACTGTGGACGGGATTGCCTCATACTTAAGAGTTAGTGTTGATTTAAAATGTCAAATCAAAGTGAACGTAAATCATTGGTAATGTTTAAATCCAGGTTCGTAAGGGCGCGTTTTTCCCGCGGCGATTTTTTTTTTGCGCACTGGATTTTCAACGCAGTGCTTAGCGCCGAGAGCTGACAATCGAATAGTGTATTTTTTTGACGTGCTGGGATGCATTTTGTTGGATTCTCAATGCTCGGTTTAACACCGAGAGTTCAAAATTCTCAGTGTTAAGCCGAGCAAAAAAGATATTTTAGGTCCTTGTGAACGTTGACTAGGAGTTTGAAATGTCTTGTATTAACTTTTAAGGTAACAGAGATGGTGTCAGTGGAAAATAATAATTGTATTGCAAATCGATTAAATGCAAGAACAAGCTATAAATCGTGTCACTGCTGATATTTGTGATTACTAGGTGTCAAGACATGGTTGAACGGCATATTGCCGCAAAGTAAATTATGAAATATTACTTGGTAAACTAATGGTATAATTTTATTTATAAACGTTATTAACAAATTATAACGTTGCTGAATTGAAGAGTAGGTACGGTCAGCATCAAAAGTTGATTAACATTTCATGTTTTTAATGTCAGTTTTTGACAAAATATTTGTTCAAAATTGCAGCAGAAGTACAATACAATTTTGAGCAAATATTTTGCTCAATAACTGATATTAATTAAAAAAACTGAAGTGTTAATATTTTGCTCAATAACTGAGATTAAAAAAACTGAAGTGTTAAGCGACTTTTGCTGTTGACTGTACAACTGTGACGTAGCATGAGAGCTGAATAGACTGGTATTACGTTTAGTCGGTTAACCACGTCACGTGGTTTTTTTTTGTTTACCTTTATTTAAATATCTAAAAAAATGGATTATAGTTGATCTAATGCCTAGGTCGGAAAAAAGTCTTATTGAGCAGCACCCTAATTGCGTAAAACACTATCAGTCACAATCTGAATAACTTAGAAAGATATTGCTAATCCAATGCTTTATTTGTTCGCAAAAATTGTCTGATCTGTCTAACGTAATTAATGTTGTTGAACTGTCAAAATGAAAGCCATTGGCTACGGTTAGTGTGTAACCACTGAGTTGAGTCTGGAGTTGGCTTAGGGGCACGCACGCCTCAAAGAGCTGTCAGCTTTAGGGAAGGGGCCCGTAAGGGCCGAAGCCTGCCGGCGCAGCGGGATTGTCTGAAAGGATAACGCTACCCCGGAACATAAAAACATAAAGGGCTAAGGAAGGAACACAGGTGGGTTTTAGTCAGTAAGAGTCTGACACTTCCTTCTGCTCCACCCAGAGCGGGAGGGCTCATTTGATCATTTCTCATCCACAAAAAAAAAAGGCTAGCCCCCTATTTCAGACTTAAACATTAGGCACTCGGAACAGATAGTGTAGCTTTAGGATATACGACGTACCAAAACCTTCAATTTTCTTAGAATCAAAAGTCAGGACGTAACTTAAAATTATGCATTTGTCAACAAATGCTTCTTCTCTTCAGCCTCAGCTGCCTTTTGTTGGCTGTCCACCAGGTAAGGACATGTGATGCATTTTGTTTGCTTTCCGGGATCTCAACTGAAAGGCGTTTGTCTATTTAATCAGCTAACCATCTTTCGTCAAACAAGAGAACTTCAGTCACTACCACATTTAAGTTTTCGAACTACAAGCTATGCCGACGGCCTTTTTACTTAATCTAAGCACACAGCATGTTTTCTATAATGTTATGCCGTAAATCATATTGTTTTGTGTTACTTTAAAAACACTTTTGAATTGATTAGATTACTACAATGTACTAATTTTACCAAATTCTTCAATCCCATTAAAACTACCACAAAATCAGTCCCACCACCACAATTTTACCAACTCCACCAATCCGTCATCATTACACTTGCAAAACACCATTACTTTATCATTTCGGCGCGAGCTCACATTTACATAGCCCATATAAACCCAACGATTAAATATGATTTATGTGCCGTGACGTCATGATACTGTAACTCCTGGCTCCGAAGGGAACCATAGTATACCTCTCGAGGGAACCACAACGAGCGTGAAATTAGTAATTAAAAGTCACGTGTGACGGAGCCAAGCTCTAACTTGGAAAATCTTTGCTCCCAAAAGGCATTTTTGGGGAGAGTTACAGGTTCCGTCGAAGGTATATATCTGGGTAATATTTTTGGTAATGGTGGAGTAAGGCCATTTTCTTTGGCTCAGTCATTCTTCATTCAGTGGCAGTTCTGGGCTGTTAAAGTTCAGATTAGGGGAAAGACACGCGTTTATAACAGGGCATCTGTTTCATAAAGCGTTCACGTGACATAGCGCGTTTTATTAGGACATTTTGCACGTGTCACAGCGTGAAGTGGCAGTTACGTGAACGTAGTTTTATTTGCGTCGCGCAGAGGTTTTGCCAGATCGTGACTTTACATTAGAAGAAATATTACAGTAATTGCAAAATTGGGTTTCAAACAGTGGAGCTTAATATATTCTTCAAAGGTTAAGTTATATTATTGGATGGCTTAACTCTTGTTAATAAAACTGAATATTCTACTCATAGTAACTAGACATGCGGTAGTAACAGTAACAAGTGAAAACTAACGAGCTTAATACTCTTCTAGATGTTTATTCGAGTTCTAACAATTTTCAACTAGGTTTCACCGCTCTTAAGCTTCCCTACGATGAATCGCAGGAACACTTACAAATTCAGCACCCAATAAAGATCTCAGGATGCATGGTCTACAACCAGAGAAGATTAATATGGGGCTTAACGAAACCGCACTGGTAACCCTCATGGATAATCAACGGTTCGAAGGAGAGCAGTGGGAGCAATTAATTTTAATCTATCTTTAGCTAATCGTCAAAGTTGGACGATTAACAGTCAATTCCAAACACTGAGGGGTTGATTCGGTACATTCTTCAATTGAATACGTGTTTATCGGTTGTGAGATTTGCTCCAAAATTTCTAAACGAGAGTATTAGATGTTCTTGGAAGTCTTTTACGTCACCATACTATGATAAGGTGGACTAAAAATAAAGTCATATTTCTCAGAAGCGGCGTTATTTGATTGCCATTGATGAAATAGTTCCCGAACCGAATTAAAGTTGTCGACATAGCTCACAGAATAAACAAGCTGAAGTGACAACATGCCGGCCGTGTTAGCAGCACCTAGAACCGACCGTTGGGATGGACATATTCGTTTGTGAAAACCGCAAGTCGGCAAACGTAAGATAGCACGCCCTTAGGTTCGGTAGAACGACGTTCTTCGCAGGGTGGCTGGTAGCAGCTGAATAAGAGTTGTCAAGAATCAAGGTGAATGGCGTGCAATTGATGATGACGAAATAGTTACAGCTGCCTCATAGACACGGAGAAAGAAATTTGAACCGTCTCATTTGTAGCTGTTAACTAGTCAAATGGATGCATTCTATCTACTAAACCAATAAGTATAGTATCCTATCTACTGTTCAATGCGAAATAAGTAAATAATCATTCAGCCAAATTCGTATGTGTACATACTAAAAGTACTTATGCTATTTTATTCTAAATTAAAAGAATTTATCATGTTCTCAAAAACACACTGCGATTTGTAAGCTTCTTCAAAAGAACATGTTGTTATCGACATGAGACATCCTTTACTAAAACAGAGACACAATAAATCGATAAAATATCAAAGACTCGAGTTATTTGAGGATACTCGATTCTATAACGATGTTTCCTTAAAGAAAGGTGAAAATGTCAAACACAAAAACGGCCCAAATTTATGCTTTGGACGTGAGAGTAAAAAAACATTTATTTTTTCGCGTAAATATGTTGTTGGTGGCTTGTTTCGGAAGGGTTACTAAGTATAATCGATGTTTTACATGTTTTTTAAGATATAAAGTTAGAAGAAACCTTTTTTTAGTAATAAGACTAGCTGCGCCCCGCGGTTTCACCCGCGTAAGTTTTGATCCCGTGGGAATATCGGGATAAAAAGTATCTTAAGTGTTATTCTGAACTATATTACTGTAAAGTTTCATCAAAATCCGTTCAGTAGTTTTTGCGTGAAAGAGTAACAAACATCCATCCTCACAAACTTTCGCATTTATAATATTAGTAGGATAAACACAACTTTTTATAAGATTTTGGTAGGCCATTTTTTTGGATTTAATGTTTGAGTAGGTGTCTTATTTCAACTATCATTTGTATTTAAAATCTAAGATAGGTAAAATCATAAGCAGCCTATTATTTTTCCACTTCTGGGACATAGGCCTCCTCTCAGTGAGAGGAAGTGAGCCGTAATCCACTACGCAGGCCCATAGCGGGCTGGTAGATGTCACAATCTACGAATTTTCGGTTTTAAGGGCCTATACTTACCTCAAAGGGCTTATCATGATCCTCCGTTATGTCGAAAATACTGCAGCATTAATTTTGAAATAAATATATGGTAAAGTTGAGGTTTAATGCTAGGTCTTATTTTAGACGAAAACACGATTTCATAAAATTTTCTCGATAGAAAAAAATTCCAAAGTTACCTCCAAACCGAACAATAAACCGCTGGTATTCAAAAAATACTTCAAATTAGATCATGAAACTTTGTATACTAACCGAACTAACTATAAAGCAGGTCTTATATTATTTACTTCTTTTTAATTACCATTATTTTCACCGTAAAAAGCAAATACCTAAACTATTGGCGCTGCCTGCCGCCTATCTCCGCACTCTGTCTCGCTCACACTCAGTCCGCGAGCAGTATCGTGCGAGCGAGATAAAGAGTGAATTTTAGCTGAGGTAATATAGGCTCTTAACAATATAGCGCCTGTCTGTGTTCGAACCTACGACCTACAAGCCGTTACCACTGAACCACTACAGCTCTCCGATAAATTGCCATCATCGTATCATCAGTGCTGGGTACAGACGCCAGCACATCAAGCTACCCGAAACTGTCAAATTTTCCCAATCAACCTTGAACCTTATGCTTTAGTGATAAAGTTGAAAATCTATTCAAATTTGACAGATTGTAGTATCTTGGTATGCTGGGGTCTGTACTACTGCTGGGTGGATGCTATAGGTATCTTCTTTTTGCGATTCTTGCTATCTAGGTGCACTTTACCCAAAAAAAGTTTCTACGAAATTGCGTATACTGTCTAATAAAAAGCTTATATTTTCCCTTCCATTGGATCCTAAGATAACAATTTAATATTGGTCTTGCTCGCCGCAACCTGAACAACTAATTAACTGCCAATTCCGTACAAGTGTTGTTACAAATTTCTCATGGCCAAACTTTGGCAATAACGTCACAGCGTCTACCGGCCAGTAATGCCAGCATTAGCATAAATGACACACCTAAATTAGGAAAGGAGAATGCCGTTAAATATAGGGCGCCCTGTACTAAACGAAAAGTCTGCTGTCACAACCAAACTTAGTGTATTTGGTGAAGAATTTAATGGCGCTCTTATATTTCTAGCGAATTTTTACATGAATTCCCGCAATTTGTATTTATTTGCCATTTACTTACTTCATATTTTGAGTTTTAGTTGCACATGCCCCAGAAGTTCCATTTCGAATTTTTAAGAACCCCTTCAGTCCCTGTTGCAAAAAAAATCTCTCTTATATACAAATTAGTTAGGCAAACGTCATCTAAAACTATTCCAAATTTGTTAATATAAGTTATACCATTAGTAGCTCTCGAGATATCCTGCTATGACAGACGGACAAACAGACTTAGTCACTTCGCACCATAAGGGTTAATTTTTACCATTTTGGTACGGAAACCTAAAAATAGGAGAAACACGCGATTTTGTCATCGCAACCGAACACAATGTCAGCTATCGAAATAAGATGCAGCATTGATGCGGTCACAAAATCACCGACCACCACGCTGAAAGTAGCATAAATCTACTAGCGCCATTTGCGTATGTTTGCCCAATTTTTTTAACAAAGCAGTCAGTAAATTTAAGCTGATGTCCACGTTTTCTGATGAACTTAATTAATTCATTACAAAAGTCGTGTGGCATGTTCACTGGCCCAATTTAAACCGAATGGCTTTTGGGGTAAATAGTTATTTATTACCTCATTAAGGCATATTAATGTTTCGTATGCACTAAGGTATTTCAGTGCGCGTCAACGGTTTAATTGTGTGGACAATTTTGATTTTAATTTTGTTACAGCCAGAACAGGAAGAAGAGGCTAAAACGGGAAATATTATATCAATCGTCGAATTTTGAATTGAATCAAAAGTTTCTTTGGTACCTAGTAATTAATAATTCAAGTATAACAGTGTCATAATCTCAGATAATTTAGATACCATCGCCACTTAATCAGTTATTTACTTTAGTGAAATGAATTCTAAGTTGATTTTTGAGTGACCATTTGTAACAAAAAGGTTTTAATAAGATTTTGGTTACAATGGAATTTGAACTTTGTTAAGTACGATATTTAGTTCTTTGTTGCGGTTACGGTAAACCAGCAACGAAACTCAAAACTAATTACCACAAATAGTTCCCTTAAGGCAAAGGCATAATTTACAAGATCACCCAACTTTTTCTTTCAGAATCCCAATTTTGTAACAATACAACTTTATGAACAACTAATTATGACATGGAACTCTCCCATAATATAACATCGCGACATAAACAAATCTGTTATCTTCCAAAACTCCTGATCAACAAGGACAACAAGTTATAATCCCATATATCTATCCTTAAATCCTGACAGGAAAAATAAACTTTATAGCTTTGAACATTTTCTAGGACAAGAAAGTGGAACAAATTGCTTAGGTGAAAACCCTGCGGTGTCGTAAAGATCCAAGCTTACATAGTTTCCTTGGCGGTACTTCGAAAATGTGTTACTCTTGGGGACTTATAATCTTTTGGTACAGGACTGGTATCCTGTCCTTTTTTAAAGATTTCTGAAGTTTGTTTAATTGAAAGATGTCACATGGTGGTTTGGTGGCTTTATTTGCGAATAATGACCAGAAGTCCTTTAATGACATAACCTACCGAAAAGCCTGTTGAAAGTCGCTGTAGAAATACAAATCGCTTCAAAAGCGATTTGCCTAGGCATCCACTTTATTCATAGAAGCTTGAGAAGGTCAATTTTTTTTAGTTTTCTGAAATACCTACTTCGAGACCAAACATGAACGAATTATAAGTTTACAAGCAAGATTTTACAAGAAAACATCACTCACAAAAATATTGCAGGCGCCATGTGTTTCACGATCGTATTAACAAACTTTGCTATATCACTACATGCAGGCGTTTCACACAAAATAAAGCGTCATCACCCCATTCCGGCCTTATTTTACACAAAATATGTAAAATAAAGAACATAAATAATATAACACTAAAACGTAAGTACTAATTACGAGAGTATGATCCGAATTTGGCTCGGTGCTGTGTTTAGTGGAAAGCCCGTTTGGCAAATAGACTAATGAGGCCCCTACGAGTTATGTGACGTTCAACCCAATCAGTTTCACAGATTTACTTTAAAGCTTTTGGTTTAATATTTCCGGCATTCTGTGTTTTAAGTTTCTTATGTTATGCGCTAGGATTCGATAAAAAAGCATGTCATTTAGGGCAAGAATTGTCGAATATTTTCAATTTTTTTTTTTAATATTTTCACAAATAAGGCTCTTATTGCACGGAGCAGTGATGGCCTAGTGGCAAAAAGCCGCGACATAGTTGTATCTACACAGTAATGGGTTTGATCCCAGACAAACACATTACTGTGTAGGTACATCATTTCATCACCACTGCTCTCAAAACCGTTAAGAAAAGCCATGTCTTAGAAATATAATTTCGAAGTCATGTGACATCTACCACCCTGCACTGGGCCCGCGTGGTGGATTACGGCTCACTTCCTCGCACCAGGAGGATGCCTCTGACCCAACAGCCAAATTATAGGCTGATTTTGGTATAATAATGCAGGAACTTTCGAAAACGTTCGATTTTCACAACAAATAAAACACATGGCATGGCATTACCCCAATATGTTTAGTTTATTATGTAAAGTTCATTTGTGAAAGATTTAAAATGGTTTACTCTGGTCTAAGCAAACAGAGCAAAAAATAATTAAATAACGAAAATTCTAAAAAGCTTCTTGTTTTGCTGACTTCACACACAAGCGAAATAATATTATTCATAATTAAGTAATTTATTCTCTGATAAAGTTATAATAATCCATCTACAAAATATCACCAAACTCATTACCTAATTGAATTCAACACCAAACTTTAACCCTTCAACGTCAAACAATTTAGCCACAGTAAACTTATCTAAGAATTTGGTTAGCCAAATTGTATCAGCTCTGATTTCAAGTAACACGGTAGGTGCATTAACTACTTTGAATGTATTCAATTATAGATGAATTAAATTAACTAAGAGTGGTGGAATATTGTTATGAAGACAAAACTAGAAGATCGATAGTGTATTTTCGGTACCAATTCTATAGTTCACATAGAAATGCACTTGCTTAGACGTGCAGCAGTGTGTAACTTCTGGTATCTTTCGAGTACTGAAGCACGGTAATATTATATAATATTACCGTGACTGAAGTATGGATAAGTTTTCGATACTGTGTGCAGCTTGACTAAGAAACTACTTTAGTTTATTATAAATACCAACCAGACCAGTTCTCTGCTCATCGGAAAATGATTATTCTTTTCCTGGCGGAGACACAAACGTATTTTAAGCAACACGTCTATATTGCTTCATTTAAATTGGTAAATATTTAAGTTATCCACTAAAAACTTATTGTCCTTCTTCATGTACGCTTTTTAAAATAAATAAGCCTCTAAACACTTATTAACATTTAATGAAGCACAGCACACACACACTTCTAGTGCCGTGAATAACCACGCGCAAACCGAAATGGTCGCAACAACTGAGCTAGTGCACGGAGTGCATCCCGTCTAAATAGGTTAGGTTAGCACTGTGACAAACAGCTACAACCAAGTTGGTCGCAGTTACTTGGCTTTTTAGTATTTTTAGGACCCCAAGATAGGAATCATTTAAGGTTCACAAAAAGAGGTGCATTCATTATATTAGAGTGTTCAATAATATTTTTAAGCAGTTCAGAGGTCACTTTGACTGCATGTTTTGAGATATAGATGATAGTATAGAAGGTGGAGCATAGTCAGCAAGATAGCTCCACATCCATACGCTACCGTCACTTAGAAGTCCCTGAACCGTCTCCCGACAGAAGTGGAAAGTTGTAACTCCAGCTTGGTAAAGTGGGGCTGCACACATACATAATCAGCCTATAATCTTCCCACTGCTGGGACACAGGCCTCATCTCTTCGAGACGGTATTGGCTGTAATCTACCACGCGGTGGGTCCGCGTGGTAGATTACAGCCAATACCGTCTATACGTCGTACGGGTTGGTAATGTCACTTGCCTTCGAATTTTTGGTTCTAGGACATGTCGATAGTGGAAAAATTGACGAAACTCACTTATTAACATTTTTGCTTACAATAAAGTGAATTTTTTACACATTTACTAACATTACTTATGGTAAAGTGCAGAAGAATCAATCACAAATTGAATCTTAACGACATAGAATAAATCTACCAAGAAAATGAAGAACAGTTTCATCCGTAACAACAAAACCATTTCCTCAGAGCTATTCAATTCGTACTGAAGAAAGGGGAGTCTTAGTAATCTATATATACATATAATAAAATCGTAGGAAAGTCAAAACTGTACATTGAATATTTTTTAAAAAGAATACTTGGGGCGTGATCTACAATCGATATCGAAGCCAAAAATATAGTTTTTAGAATTTTTGTCTGTTTGTCTGTTTGTCTGTTTGTCTGTTTGTCTGTCCGGGATAAACTCAGAAAGTACTGCATGGATTTACATCAAATTTTGCATGAATATTACTAAGAGGTCAGGTCAACATATAGGCTACATATTATCACACTATCACCTACGGGGGAGGAGCTGTGAATCTTTATTTTTCTTACGCATTCTGCGACAGCGTGTAATCTAACGACGCATATTTAAATGTTGTTTTTGAGTAAGCCATGCTATTATCTAGCTTTACACTATAAAAACTACGCCATTTAAGTAACTTGGGCAGAGAAATTTAGTTATTTAGTGAATGTTAGTAGTATAAAGACAATTTTAAAACAGCGCCATCTATGAGATTTCATAAAAATCAAATCAAGTTACATGTTAACATTTTTTGGAAATTAATAATTTAAATTTGATCATGTTGGCGAGGTAAGTAGTTAGTTATTCTTAAAATTCATAGATGGTGATGTGCATTTTCTTCATAAAAGTTGTATCGTATAGTTCGTTTTGACAAATTCAAGTTCCAACAAAACCCTCAAAATCTTGAGCAGAGTTGAGGAAGACAATTTAAAAAAAATGCGGTGTTAAATATTACAAAAAAGTTATGTTCATTGATGATGATCATTTCATTTCATGACACCCTCGCGAGGGCTAGCGTCAGTGACAGTCCCAGCCGCATGCGTCATCTATTTGCCGTCATCTTGGTGTTTTGTGGAGTCGCGAACCCGGTAGCTTTGTGGGAGAAGTATCGCCATCATCTGTCTGAAGATTTTCTACGAGCTTTGAGGCGTGCTACTGGAGACGAAGTCGAAGTAACTGATGAACGCGTGCTGAACACCTGTCTCAGTTCACTTCAAGATGTGGTCATTTCTATCGGCGGCAATCCACTGATCGAATATGGGTTACCAGCTCCCCAATCATCACCGTATCAAGATCGTGGAAATCAGGAGTATAACGCTGAGACAAATTACGATCCGGGCGAAATGACCATGTCGCTTTGTTCTCTTCAGAGCAAAAACTTTATGACACCGTCCTTGAAAGCGTTGGGCAAAACCAGGGTAAAATGTTTTTCTTGGATGCTCCTGGTGGAACAGGAATAGTATATTTCATTACAAGTGCGGAAAGGTTGTCATTGCAAAGAGTTCCGACAAATGTCTACCCGAGCCGAGGTGCAGCCGAAGGCGAGGGTTGACAGTCGGAACAAGTTGCAATGACGGTTTCGCACGTGTACTGAACGACTATTTTTAATACAGTTGCGAAAAAATGAAGCAATTTAATAAAATAAGGTGGTGTTAATTCAAAAAAACTAGGGTCGAAATTACTCATTTTGTGCAACAAACAACTAAAACTCGCAAAGAAAATTTCTGAAAAATGGCGCCAACCGTAGAATATAAGCAGAGATTTTTTTTTCTTCACCCGTTCTGGTAGGCAAAGGGATCTATGCCCATACAGCCAAGTCTTCAGTAGAATTTTTTTATTGATATGAAATGAAAATGAAATTTAATGAGATGAAATGAAATGATACCTAACCTAACTTATTGAATCAAATCATTAAATCTGATATTGAAACAAATTAGTAGCTTCTTTTTAGAAATATACGTATTTGCATGAATCATAAAAACTTCTATGAATTTTTTTAGTAAAAACTTCATGGTTGGTTTTTCTTTTTAATAGACATTATTTTGACAGTTGGGAAAGAGAACGCACGAGTTCGGGAAAGGTAAAAAAAAAGCACGAATATGTAATAGCCCGCATCCCGAACGCTATACGTCCCTGCAATACGCCACTTTTTGAGCAACTGTATTAAAAAAACATTTGTTACCACTGACATACTTGCAGGGGTCAGGAGGCAAGGCAAAATTGCTATTGCTGTAGCGTCGTCGGGAATCCCTACCACACTACTTCCGAGTGGCAAGACAGCACATGCTATGTTTAAAATTCCCATCGATTTAGAGAGCGCCGAAACGCCTGTTTGTGGTGTGTCACGTAACAGCGATAAGGGACACGTGCTCAAGGATTGCTCTCTGATCGTATGGGATGAGTGTACGATGGCCAATATGAAGGCAGTTGAGGCCGTGGACAGAATCCTGCAGGACATCCACAGGAACGAACATTTGATGGGTGGTGTCACAGTTCTGTTCAGTGGTGATTTTCGGCAAACGCTTCCCGTGGTGACGCGGGGCTCGAGGGCTGACGAGGTGAATGCTTCGTTGAAACGATCTTCGTTGTGGTCACGAGTTCGTACGCTGTGCTTGACCATTAATATGAGAGCTCGGCTCGGCGGCAATGCACGTGCTCAAGAATTCTCCGATGTCATTCTAAGTCTTGGAGAAGGCACTCTACCAGAAGAGATAGTTGGACAGGTGGTGCTTCCAGTCTCTCGGTAGAGTGGTATCCAGCTTAGAAGAACTAATTCGCTGTGTGTACGGGGACATCAGTCGTATACCGCATTTGAACATTTTGATGCCCAAAAATGAACAGGCTGCAGCAATTAACGAATGCATTCTCTCGGAAATTGAGGGGAATAAAGTGGTCTACACCTCGATAAACACTGTTGTCGAGCAAGATGACGCCACACATTATCCCGTGGAATTTCTGAGCTCCCTGTCAGCAAGTGGACTTCCAGCGCATACCATCAAGCTGAAGGTCGGTGTTCCGATTATGCTTCTTCGGAACCTCCTCCGAAGCTGTGTTAACCGCCTTAAAGTCATCTCGCTCCACAGACACACCATTGAGGCGGAAATTCTTACGGGTAGTGGCGTCGGCGAGGTAGTATTTATACCACGCATTCCCCTCATACCTCATAATTTCCCGTTCCAGTTCAAGCGCGTACAATTCCCCGTGAGTGTTTGCTTCGCGATGACCATCAATAAGTCGCAGGGGCAGATACTGAGGGCAGCGGATGTCGACCTCAGGACGAGTTGCTTCTCACAAGGGCATCTGTACGTCGCGTGCTCCCGCGTCACCAGTCCTGACTCTCTTTACATTTTGGCTCCTGGCAGCATAACTACCAACGTAGTTTATAGAGAAGTGTTGTAAGGTATGATACCTTTGTACGTATTTTTACTCTTTTGTGTCCTGGAATGTATTCCTGCATTATTTTCTCTATTTCCTTCAGTCACATCTTATGACTGAACTCAGCAGGATTCCCATATAACCCTCTTCACTTGCTTCGCTTGCAAAAAAAACTTATATTAAAAGTTGTGTACTTATAATGCTATAGCGACACTGTCATCTTAGGTATTTTTGGTGCTATAAAGCCTTCACGCAGACGACGTCGCGGGCAGCAGCTAGTACGAAATATAACTTACATTTTCTCTACGTTGAATCTTTCTTGTATTCTCGTATAACAAAAAAATTGCGCGATGTTTTTCCGATATCAACTATCATTGCGACATCCAGGATTGTATTTTATATTCATAACGACTATTGGAATTCTGGATATGATTTTGTCTAGATGTGATTCATTGTTTTAGTTATTCCAATATCGTGGTTTGAGAAACATTACTTTTGGGCAAAATAAATCAATAGAACCAAAACGGATTAAAGCCGTGAATTTTTTCCTGGAATGTTTTTATTATGCATGGGTTTTTTTTGTAATCCTATGAGTCGAACAACGGAGAAACCTTAATCACATTTTGGAGAATCAAATAATATACAAGGTGTAACCGAATAAACGCAAGTCCTGAAAGTAGTTTGTCTATATTTGATTACTGAATTAAATTCAGTAACTTTTAAATAGGTATTTAAAAAAAATATATTTTTCCATAGCGACCGCCGATTGAGCCAAAGAAAATGAAATGTTACATCAAGGCAATAAGACTTAATTTTAAATACATAAAGTAATGCTAGGGTCAACACGATTTCCATAATAATCAGAGTAAATTAAGTTTTGGTCATTGTATTATGCTTTTAACTCAATACTCTAATTGGGGTGTATGAGGTCTTGCGTTAGTTATGTTACTTAATGTATGATATTTTGGAAAAGGCCACACGATAGCACTCTGAAATCCATACTAATATTATACATAAATGCGAAAGTAACTCTGTCTTTTTATCTGTTACCTTTTCACACTTTAATAGCTAGACAGGTTCAGATGAGGCACACGATTCATACCGGATGATGATGAGATGTGTTTTATACCGGCAGTACTTTCACGTGGGATAATTTCCGACCTCAACACGGGCGAAACCGCGGGCAAAAGCTAGTGTTATATAATTTCCAATTTTCAGTACGCACGCAGTAACCATGGTCAGTTAAAACAGGAAAAGCACTCAAAGCGTTAATGTTCTGTATCCACTTACGCGCAACACTAATAAAACAGGCCCCAATAAGATGTCTTCCCTCCCATTAAATAGTTTCCCAACTAATCAAGCGCGGACACAATCTCCATAACTTCATTAAAAGCCGCAAAACATTTCGCAAACTCGATTATTAAGCCCATAACGGTTCAGCGTCTTTTTATGGCCAATAAAGGACATGTTAATATTCAATACGAAGATTATAACTAAACTTTTCTCGTTAGTTCCAAGTTTCCGACGGGTCGGATACAAGACTTGGGTACCGTAGCTGCATAGTGCATGGTTCCAATACCACTTTTTCTGCACGCGGTGACGCGACATGTTTTTGGAAACAAGTCACATATTGCCGGCAGTACGGTGGACTGGCAAGTGGTCCAATATGGGAATACTTTAGGTAAGCTGGTTTGGTTTTCAATAAATAGCTTTGATATTTAGTTTAGTGGATTTACCGTAGCCGATATCTTATTCCGTTATGTGAAATAAATAATGCTACTATAGAGCCTAAACAAACTGAAAACGCAAGGCCAGAATCGAAATAAATAACGCTTTGTGAATTATTTTTATGATCGTATGCAATTATATGCTATATTAAAACTGCCCTGGTGGTGTAGCGCGACTGGCATGTTCGTTGAGAGCAGAATTACTGATTTTTACGGGCTCTTGAGGAGACTCAAGGCATCTTTCCTCACACGATTATGTGCTTGTACTAATCAAATAGTGTCAGTAATATTTCGCTGTGTGTACCTGCTAAGATGCTGAAATTATGTAATTTTGTATTCCTAATTATATAATTTAATTTTAATTATGTAACTCAACTATGAATCCGTCGACAGACTCGGTCGTCGTTCCGCTGTAACGAGCCTGAAGTTACCTGATGCAGGTTGAGCAGACGGTGACGACGGCGTGGGTGCGGCCGGCGCGACGGCATTAGCAGCCGCGGGCGGATAAGATTGTGGCCGGGCTTCGAGGACTAATGTGAGGAGTCTTTCGAAGTTATCGGCTTGCGCCTGTTGAAGGGACGTCATCATGGCGGACAGGTCACTCGCCGTGATGAGCGCCGAGGCCTCGGCCTGGGGCGCGCTGCGCCCCGCTAACTTTGGCGTCTCCATTGCGTCTTGTTCTGACTCCACGTCGTAAAAGTCGGGTTTCTGTTTGCTGCGCGTTGTCATACGCGGCATTCTACAGCACGTATGAAAACGACGATAGATCATGGTACCTGCGATTCACGAACCAGTTCTTCAAAACGCGCGCACGCACGCGTTTCCCACTCGTTGGGGCGCCAGTTTAACATACACACACAAAGATATGTATAAACAATAGGGTTTGAGTCGAAGATATAAGTTGTGAAATTTTTTACCCTTTCGGTGCGCAGCTCAGTTGACGGATGTCAGTTAGTCTTTTCAAATTCAAACAAAGGTGCGCGCCGAATGGGAAAGCTTCTAGAATAAAATAAAAAAGAGTTTAAGGTTTGCGTTATAATTTTAATTTTAATTTAATGTATCATAATGCTAATTAATTGCTATGGGTTAAGGTAGGTCAGGTACAATATACGATAATAATAATTGGTTTTAGCGAACAATTACTATCAGTTAGAAATGCCTACCAAACACACATGTTCACAGTCTCCTATATACCATCCAGTGTGATAGATACTAGACACTTGATTTAATTACATCTAGTCAAAGAGCGGAACGTGTACGATGATGGACGTGCAGGAATTTAGGGCAACGGTCCTTCATTTCACTCTAACTCAATTTGTTGTATAATTTAGTTTATTATCCGGTGAAGGAGTTTAAGTAGTTTTTAATACCTCTCTCGTTACTGGCTTTGTTTAAATCTTGGATAAAGTGCATCTAATACTCATCCTTCTTATAAACTCTTAGGGATAAAATTCTTTGGTAAGAAATTGCTAGTTCAGCAACTAAAGACACAGGCGGAGATTTTAAAATTATGGGACGGTTAAGTAGATCGATCATTGTTTCAGTGAAGCAAGCTTTAAGACTTGTAGAAAGGAGTAACTTGAGTTACAGTAATAAAAAATGCTGAGGAAAATATGAAAAGACAGTATGTACCAATTTTTCCAGTAACAATTTCTCCTAAAGTAGGACGTCGTAATTTTTGCGAACCAAGCGATGAAAATAATACATCCACAAAAAATATTTCAGTAATATATAGACGTTATATCAAAACAGCACATTGAAACCAATATCATCACATCAATGGCATCTGAAATCTTCAGAGTAACATTCAAATTGGCTTTCATTAATCGTGATAGATCCCGAAATTTCAACCATCCATTCATCGGACATGCGTAAATCGGGATTAAAATATATCGGTCCACAAATTGGGCTTCAATTCTGTAGGCAGTTAGCGTAATCCGTCTTTGTAATTGGTTTTGCGGGTAGTTCGCAGTAAGAGTTAAGTGAATGTTTGACACTTCTATGTTTCGTTTTAAATTACATTTTTAGGTGCTCCGAAAGTTCTGGAGTGGTAAGTTTTGACACGTGGATTTTCAATTTCGCGTTCGTAATACTTTTTGTTGTTGCTAGGTATTTAGCTACACTTCAATTCTGTTACTGTGAACAGTTCAGTTCGGTATTGGACGGTGTGAGTTTCATGTTTATGATCATTAATAACTCTTAGGGTGGATTTTAGTAAAGTCAGATATCTATTACCCGAGGAATAAACCTGTCGTCTTTTTTTTTTTTGTATGGGAAACCATCAAATGACCCCTCAGGGTAGAGCAGAAGGGAGTGTCAGACTGTTACTGACTAAAACCCACCCGTGTTCCTTCCTTAGCCCTTTATGTTCCGGGGCAGCGGTAACCCTTTCGGACAATCCCGCTGCCCAGCAAAGCTTATGCAAATTGGATAAGGATCAGGATAATTTTTTTCAGTTTTTACATATTAGAACTGTCAGACGTCAATTTAATCCCACGGATAAAAGATATCTTCATCTTATGACTTTTGTAAAATCAGCCCTTAATCGGATAAAGATAGGTTTAGGAGTATTTGACCTTGGTACATAGCTCCTTTTCTCTTTATAGAGTTTGATCTTGATGTTTGAACTATTCCTAGCTCATTTTAATTGAAAATCTCGAGAATCACAATAATTCTCTTTGATCATAACTTAAAACTAAGTTCGCAAAACCTCGTTTGACGTAACTTTCGCCACTTCTTTGCCAAATTTCTTAACTCTTCACATCTGCGTCCATATTCAATACTTGTTGTTTGATCTGCTAATTGTTTTGAATAATTTATTTCACTTGACGAGTAATTAAGAACTTTGTTAGGGAGTGAGTAGGTACTTTTATATTAATACTATAGAATTTATGCTGGTTTAAAGTACGTGTTTAAAGTTCTAATGCCTACGTCGAAACCTTCGCTGAATATGTATAGGATTGTCCTCGCGTTGTTTCTATTTGTTTGTTTACTGATTATAAAGGGATCAAACTTCTAAGAGGTTCTTTGTTTGTTTATCATAACGTTGCATTCTTGGGTATTTATTGCTGTCTTTTCTGGGTGTTTGAGAAACTGACAAGGGAATTTCATTCTGGGTTTTAATTTATTAAAATCTTTGGCTTACATGTTTATTTTAAGCAAGCCTTGTTTATGCTTTATTTCAAAGGAAATTATATTAAAATGTACCTGTCCTATTGCCGACGAGGATGGGACTTGTTAAGAACAATTTTCTCGCTCAAGAAACGTACAAAAGATTGTACCGAGGTCACATGTAAGTAAAAGATACATTGATAGTTGATCGCTGACGGTTCACACCGTTGGCTTAGTACTCGTTTGTTGCAGCAACAAGAGCTATCAAAGAGAGTACTCGCTCAGCGATGCCCGCTTGGTGGGCAGAACACTTACTGAGTGACTCACGCTTGATACAGACGCCAGCACATCAAGCTACTACAATCTGTCAAATTTCTTTAATAGATTTTCAACTTTAAAGCATAATGTTCAAAGTTGATTGGTAAAAATTGATAGTTTCAGGTAGCTTGATGTGCTGGCGTCTGTACATGCGCCTACCAGCGAGTCGTCTCGTAGCCATAGCTCACTCGCTGCTGGTTGCTCGCTAACTCGTTTTTAGTTGCTAGCTCTACTCGCTTCTCGTTAATCGCAGGCGGTGGGACAGGTGCCTAAGAGCCTGCATCTCCACCTGCGTTTTCATTAGCTTACTTGGCAGATAATTCCCTAAAAATTCTGTTCCAGTTTTCAATTTATTCTGTGTGTAGTGTAGACCATCGCAAAACAGGCATTGAATAAAACCCGACATAAATAAAACAAAAGAACACTGATTCGGACTTTTATCCATAAAAAGAAAAAGTGCGATTATATTGGGAACACAACACCATAGCGGTGCTTTTTCCCGTTTACATAGTAGGCCAAATAGACAATACTGCAACAGATTAAATTTACAGATTGACATCGATTGCCAGACCGCGATGTGATACATTCAATATTATAACCACAACTGGAAATTCGTTTCGCGGTATTTGCATACGCGGCGGATACCACCCACTTTTTGTGACGTCATACATCTATATAAATTAAATATAGGTTGTTTTAATGTAAACAAGCATCAATGTAAGCAATTACAGCCTCCAACATATTTAAAAACACTCGACACAAATTAAAACCCGCAGCGGGATGAAAAAAAATTTAAACACAAAAGCGAAAAAAGAAAACACTCCCCCAATTGCCGCTTTTAAGCTGAATATTAAAATGGGGTAAGCACAAAGCATGGTAATCCATTTACGTAATTTTATTTTGAGTTCGCATAACCGAACTGTCATTCCTTGTGACGCCATATAAATGAAGTGAAGGTGACTTGCTATAAGCAATGATGGATTTTTAAATGTTCGCGACACTGTAATGGGGTTAGGGTAATTTATGGGCGTTCAGAAATACTTTGCGTACCTGTTTATGTATAGGAAAATTTTGGAGAAAATTCGTATGAAAAGAGTAAAGCATTTTCTGTTAACAACGAAATTCTCAAGTCATTTTCTTGTACATTTGACTTGAATGTGCCTCGGAGACATTTTGAGTAGACATGAAAGGAACTGATTATGTGGAAGACTTTATATTACTTACATGGAGGTCTTATTACGCTGTTTATACTAAAGATAATATAGGTGGGACAGTCAGAGAAATTAACTGTTAATCAAATTGATACACTACATATTTTTTTCGTCTTATAGCTATTTCATATAACTGACAAAAAAGTTTTCTTAATTTTTATTACTGAATAAAGAGCGTCACTCACTGGACGCCTGAAGGAGCACATCGCCGTCGAGGTAGACCACGGCGAAGGTGATGTAACCATCTGGTAACGTTTGCAGGACCAACATAGCCAGAGATCGCACAAGACAAGGGAAAGGGGAGGCCCTAGCCCAGAATTGAGACACAAGGTAGACTATAAAAAAATCCTTAATGAGCCCGATCTTGACTTCAGCGACGCCTGATGGAAAGTGATGGATAAAGTCTATGATGGAACGAGCTTACCCAGAAGATGCCTGTTCACTTTTGTCAAGGTAGATAATATACGTGCAATTTATGTTGGTAGGTAGTCAATTTGATAAAGAATTAATTTCTCTGGCTTTACTTATTAAGATCTTTAAATTTAATGCCTTTAACACATCTTATAAGACCGAGAGAAAACAGAATAAAATACAACGAACTTTTACTCTCAAAAGTTTCATAACGATCATCAAAAGATATGCTATTAAGGTAGAATTTATATCGTTGTCTGAATATTTAACGTCAGAGTACCCCGATAAAATAAATACTATAATTTCTCTTACGAAGCTTCATATACAATCCACAAAAGAAAAAACATTCCGTCCACTAGTTACAAATTCACTTCGCAAACTGTTAAAAGATTCCCATCAAAAACTACTCTGCTAAGTGAGCGAAATCAAAAAACAATAAGCTAGTTATAATAAACGGGAAACAATTTATAAAACTTGAACCGGGGAGCATTCAAATCTGCTCTGGCGCGCTCGACTTTTCAAAGTCACCTCTCGTAATTCATATTTCTGCAGTCTCTGTAAGAATTTCTTTCTTAAAACGAGAGTTTTAAGAAAATTTCCTATTTCATACTCCGCGGAGTCCCGGCTTGGGGCACAATTCGGTATCTGTTTTATTAACTTTCTTTAGTTCCTTGAGCTGATGGAATGGATGATGATTTACATTTAAGAAATGTAGCTTCATATTTTTTTTCGTCATAATTTTTTTAGAGCGGTAGCTTTGTTTTTTTATCATGCAGATATGCACTATAGTAGGTCTCCTTCTTATTTTTGTGTCGATGGTACTCTTCTTCGATGTTTGATATAAATTATTTGAGCCCAGTCTATTGGCCACGTATATTGCATGGTTAGTGGTATTCTTTAGGTCATCCAAGGTGCAGGTGAACGGGCAGTCGGGCACTTAAGGCACTCCAGTAAGTAGGACATTGTCTAATTAGAGGCATAGTAGGTAGTTAGTTTACATTATTTATTTAGCCAAACTATTCCATACTGGTCGGGTAGACAGAGGGTACTAACGCACTTATAAAACTGTCAACCCGTTAGTACGCACGGCTACAGATCAAGCTTTACATAACCAGTATAAGCTGACTTCTGATTGTACGAAAAAGGTACACAATGCGAGGTCAGCTAAACCTGGAAATGTATAGCTTGATGTGTAGCCGTGTGTACCTCCTGTCTCGCCTGTCTTCGGGCGAATTTCACAAACAAAACTGTATAGGATCAACACAGTCATCTGAACAGCGTTCAAGATCTGTCAGTGTCATAAATGTTGTAGAACAAAAACACGAGGTATTCCACTTCGAGCACTGATTTCAACCGCACTTGGACGAACCGCAGCTGAGCACTTCCACTAACCGCACTAAAACAAAATTCGGGCAGCTCTATAAAGGTGTCTAGCCGGCCGATTCTGGAAAAATCTCACCGTGAAAACATGGGTGAAGTGAGCTGCCTATAGTGCCAATTCTTAGCATGCAAGCTCTCTTCAAAATGCAATCAGTAAAATTTTTGTTTGTCTGTCTGTCTGTCTGTCTGTGTCTGTATGTTCGTTATAGAAACAAAAACCACTCGACGGATTTCAACGAAACTTGGTACAATTGTTCTTCATACTCCTGGGCAGGTTATAGTATACTTTTCAGCACGCTACAATCAATAGGAGCAGAGCAGTGAAGGGAAATGTTGGGAAACCAGGATTTCTTTTTAGGTGAAGTAGTAATAGGTTAGTAGTAGTTAGTTAGTAGTAGGTAAGTTTTGGTTAATTTATGTTCAGTTTTTTTTAATATTAAGTAGGTAAAAGCGTAGGTACTTTTATTAATTATAGGTATAGGTATTATTAATTATAGTAGTTATAGGTATTTAGTTTTAAGTGAAGTAGGTTTTATTATGTATTATTTTATATATTAGACGTAGTTATATATTTTTAGTTATTCAAGACCCAAACGGACGCCGGCGTCCGCCCGCTATTGTCTTGAAAAACGCGTTGAATGAGAAATACGCGTTCTCAAGAATCGGCAGAGGAAAGAGCACATCGGTTAAACTCTATGAGAGTTAGTGCCTCAATTTCCGGAAGTCATTATTCCACGCGGACGATGTCGCTGGCAAAAGCTAGTTAGTAATAAGGACGATGCTTCACAAAATGTTTATTTAATCTGGGGTTTTTTTTTTCTAATCACAAGCACTTACGACTTTGAGTGTAAGTACTTTTAGGTAGAACGGCTGTAACGCGATTGATCTGAGAATAAAATCATCTTCAAGAATACTTTCCAAACGGACGCTACGCGTAGCGAAAATAACACTACTCCGTTCATATATCGTAGAATAAAGAAAACTTTTTTTCAATGAACGAGTTACTAACTATAATAATACTAAAATACCCAAACCGCTATAGATGTGCCTATAAAATTTGAGGGTTTCCGTCGATTTCCATGGGAATCGGAATCTGATGAGGGAATCATCAGATTCCGACTTGGTGACAATGGGACCACTTCGAGAGCATACCCTTTCAAACAAAAAAATAATTTTTAAAATAGGTCCACAATTGACGGAGAAATCGGTGAACATACATAAATAAAGAAACATACATAAAGTCGAACATACATATATAACTTCCTCTTTTTTGGGAAATCGGTTAAAATTAGGGTATGTTGTTTGATTGCGTAAACAATGCATACATATGCGATAGTTTAAAAGTAGGTATAAAATTAATAATCTACACAATTTAGTCAATATGAATGTAGGTATGAATGTAGGTTACTCGATACCAAATCACAAGGCAAATCTAAATCCAAGTCCGTGGCATAGGTCAATAGTGTCAGAAATCTATACTAATATTATAAAGCTGAAGAGTTTGTTTGTTTGTTTGTTTGAACGCGTTAATCTCAGGAACTACTGGTCCGATTTGAAAAACTCTTTCAGTGTTAGATAGTCCATTCATCGAGGAAGGCTATAGGCTATATATCATCACGCTAAATCCAATAGGAGCGGAGCACCAATGAAGAATGTTTCAAAATCGGGGGATTTTTTTCTTATTGAGAGTGTTGCGTCAAGCAACGCCATCTGTTGCTCCACTTAAGAAGCACGCTCGCATCGATACGTTCTCGCACCGCCGCGCCGCCGAGGCGCCGCGCGCCGACCGAACGACAGTGTGCTATAATAACGTTGAACCGTGCGTACGTTACATTTTAAGAAAAACCTTGTAAACGAACATTAAACAGTTAATATTTGGATTTCGAGCCTTATTGAAGAAGCCCTGTCTGCCCCTCTATCTTCGCTGCCCAAACATTGGACCTTCGAGCCGCATTCAAGAGACCAGATACGTGACGAGCCGGGTTGAAGAAGTGAGGAAGCGAGTGGAACTTCGAAGTAGAAGTACGTTGAGGAGACTTAGAAGACCAGCCATAGATTACTGAGCAGAAGCCATTGATGCAACAGCCAGCAACGGTCAGGTTATCCAGTTACCCTTTTCCCTCCTTCTCCTGTCTTCGACTTGAGTTAATATCGTACCTAAACGTTTCAGAACTGATCGAAATCAGATCTACTAGCAGTGCTGAGGCTGTCTTCAGGTGAGAAAACACGACTGAACACTTAAAATCGTGAGTACCTACTTTCGTAAACTACCAAAATGAGTGATGATGAAACTAGTTCTCGTTTAGATAGTCGTTTATCTGATCTTAAAAAACAACGTGGTGTAATTAAAGGTAGATTGACATTATTCGCAAATTATATTAATAAGTTGGATAGATCGTGTTTAGATTCTGTGATTAAAACTCAAGTGCAGATGCGTATTCATTCGGCAGCCATTTTCTTTGTCGAGTTTAACGACGTGCAATCTAAAATAGAAAGAATAGTGGATGAAAAAGAATTACTGTTACATTTAGAATATAGAGATTCGTTTGAGTGCCAATATTATTCAATTGTAGCCATAGCGAAGAACATGATAGGCGACTGTGAACAAAACGGACTAAATAATTCTCAGTGCATTTCCGGGAAATCAGTGTCTATTAAATTACCGCAAATAAAGCTACCTGTCTTTGACGGTTCTTTTGATAGATGGTTAGAATTTAGGAACTCGTATGTTTCAATGATACATGATCGCGACGACTTAGATCCTATACAGAAATTTCAATACTTAAAATCGTCTCTCAGTGGATCTGCGCTACATGTTATCAGTTCGTTGGAGTTTACCGCACCTAACTATAATAACGCGTGGGACCTGCTTGAAGCTAGGTATCAAAATAATAGGCTATTGATACACAACCATGTAAAGGCTTTGTTTGCGGCACCTTCACTGGGTAAGGAATGTCCGGCACAGATCAGAACGTTAGTGGATTGTGTTTTACGTAATCTGAGAGCCCTAAAGTCTCTTAAAGAACCTGAATCTTCACTCGAGGATATGCTTATGATTTATTTAGTTGTCAGTAAACTTGACTCTTCCACTGAACGCGAGTGGGAGAACTACAGAAGCTCACTTATCTCTGATTCTAACAAAACCTCTAAAACTTTAAAACTACAAGATTTATTAACGTTTTTAAATAATAGGTCTGACATGTTAGACATGATTAATTCGGGTAACAGTAAAAATAATCAGTCACATTCACAAAGTAAACATGAGGGTAAACAGTCAGCTGATCATAAAAAACAGTCTAATTCTCAAACCACACTTAGCTATGCGTCTGCGAATAATAATAAGGTCTCATCAGGTAGTAAAGGTAAAACAAATAAACATAACTTGACGTGCCCGTTATGTAGTGGTAAACATGCATTATATTCATGTGTTAAGTTTTTAAATATGTTCGTACAAGAAAGATTAAATTTTGTAAAGTCAAAAAACGTTTGTCAAAACTGTTTACGTACAAACACTCACACAATTGAAAATTGTAATTTCGGTTCTTGTAAATTATGTCAACAAAAACATAATGCGTTAATTCATGTTGACAATAATAGCGTTATTCCAAATACGTCACAACGTTCCGATATCAATAATACGTTTCCACAGTCATCTGTATTACACTGCGTCAGTAAAACAGCTGACAATATTGATAATCGTAGTTGCAACGCGTTAATAGATAATGCTAAATCGTTACAGACTGTCTTGCTGTCTACGGCCTTAGTTGAGATCGCCGATATTGATAACTGTTATCACACAGTTCGCGCTTTGCTTGACAGCGGCAGTCAAAATTGTTTTATAGCTCAAAGCTTATGTAAACGTTTGAAATTACCTATAATACAGTCCACTATACGTGTTTGTGGCGTTGGACAAACCGTTTCACAGTCCAGTCACAAGTGCGATGTTAATATTCGTTCTAAGGTATATGATTTTAATACAACCTTACATTGTTTAGTGTTGCCTAGTGTCATTTCGAAGTTGCCTTCGACACACGTTAATAGTGATGCTATTAGTATACCTAGCAATATTCTACTTGCAGACCCCACATTTTATGTACCAAGCGACATAGATTTATTAATAGGCGCGGATGTCTTTTGGGATTTGCTAAAAGAAAATAAAATAAAACTTCACACCGGCCCTTACTTACAAGATTCGTTGGTAGGTTGGATTATATCCGGTCCAGTTTATAATAATAATCGCTTATCAGCGGCTAACATGACAGATGTTCAGTGTAATCTGTCGTTAGTTGATTCTCAACTACGAAAGTTCTGGGAAATCGAAGAAGTAAATATCCCTCCCGTTATTACTGAGGAGGATCGTTTTTGTGAAGAGTTGTTTTTGCAGACTACCGAACGCGATCAGAACGGTAGGTTTACTGTAAGAATGCCATTTAAACAATCACCTGACTGTTTGGGTGATTCGCATAATTCTGCTAAACAGCGTTTCTTATCTTTAGAGAGAAAACTAGATCGTTTACCACAGTATAAAAAATGTATTGTGAATTTATGCACGAGTACGAGCGATTAGGTCACATGACACGTTTAGAGGATTTTAATAGTTTAAATAAGCCGTATTATATTGTACCACACCATGGGGTATACCGTGAAAGTAGCGTGACAACCAAATTACGTGTCGTTTTCGATGCAAGCGCGACAACTTCTAATAATAATTCGTTGAATGATATCCAATACGTGGGCCCTAGGTTACAAAACGATATCTTCTCAATATTGCTTCGTTTCCGGCAATATCAATATGTAGCTTGCGCAGATATTGAAAAGTTCTTTAGACAAACTTTAATTCATCCTGAACAACGTAACTTACAACTAATATTATGGAGAACTGATAACAACATGCCAATTCAAGTTTATCGTCTCAACACAGTGACGTATGGCACTGCATCGGCACCGTACCTTAGCAACCGTTGCTTAAAACAGCTGGCAAAGGAATGTACGGATGACGTCATTGCTAGCGTTATCAATGACGATTTTTATGTGGACGATCTCTTGACGGGGCATGATCAGCAAGACACGTTGATAGATATTTGCAATAAAACGTCTGCAATTCTACAAAACGGTTGCTTCCCCTTAAGGAAGTGGAGTTTTAATTTTAATGTAACTTCAGAAAGTACTAAGGATTTATGTATTGGGGAATATTGTCAGTCTAAAACCCTGGGTGTAGGTTGGTCTAACAAAAATGATTTATTTAATTTTTTAACTAGTGTTGATAAAGGTTGTAATGACACGAAGATAACTAAACGTTTAATTATGTCAGTCATTGCACAGATTTACGACCCACTAGGATTATTGGCACCAGCTATTACCACGGCAAAGGTTTTATTACAAAAATTATGGCTTGCAAAAATAAGTTGGGATGATGAAGTCCCAAGTCAGATTGCGTGTGTCTGGTATAATTTTATTCAGTCGTTACACGATTTGCCCGAAATAGTAGTGCCGCGTTATGTCATGTGTACTAATGCTGTATATAAAGAGTTACATATTTTTACCGATGCTTCTCAGTCTGCATACGGTGCATGTGCGTACATACGTTCACACACTAATATTGATGAGTCGCAGGTTACTAGTCGATTATTATGTGCTAAGAGTAAAGTCGCACCAATTAAGGCGATAAGTATTCCGAGACTTGAACTATGTGGCGCTTTAGTTGGAGCTAAACTTTATAATAAAATCATAAATTCTCTTAGGCTGAAATTCGATAAGATTTATTTCTGGACTGACTCCACTATAGTTCAAGCCTGGCTTCGGACATCACCACATTTGTTAAAAACATTTGTTCAGAATAGGGTTGTGCAAATCAACGAATTAACAAGCAACACTACTTGGTTGCATGTTAAAGGTAAGGAGAATCCTGCTGACATATTATCAAGAGGTGTTCTCTTTGATTCCTTAAAGGAAGACAACGCTAGTTTGTGGTGGTGTGGTCCTACTTTTCTTCTTGAACCAAGCTCAAGATGGTTGACAATAAAAATTAATGAAATTGAGTTTATTAACAGTAATAAGTTACCAGAATTAAAATGCCCTAAAACTACAAATTTGTTAAATGTAAAAACTGATAGTATAATTGATTTCGAAAGGTTTTCTTGCTTTAATCGTTTGCAAAGAACAATCGCGTATGTCTTACGGTACATCTTTAACTTACGTGCGTCGCATGTCGGTCAAGGTCGCCATACCGGGTCATTGACCGTGAGCGAGATTAATAGTTCGTTAGTTGTGTTGACACGTTTAGTTCAATCACAATCATTCAGTAAGGAATATCTTAACCTTAAAGAACAGATGCATTTAAACAATAAGTCTAGTAATAAAACATTAGGTTTAAGTATATTTTTAGATAAGGATAATATAATTCGTGTTGGTGGTAGACTTAATAATTCGAAATTTGATTATGATAAGAAACACCCAGTGTTGTTGTGTCGTAAACATCGGGTTACTTTGCTATTGTGTTCGTACGAACACAAACGTTTACTTCATGCTGGACCTCAGCTTCTCGTGGCTGCCATGCGTGATAGATGGTGGGTGCTGGGAGCACGTAATTTAGCAAGGCTAGTGGTGCATAAATGTGTAACCTGCATTCGCATGAAAGGAAATACGTTAACTCCACACATGGGTGATCTTCCTGCCGAACGCTTAGAAGCTGGATTTCCATTCATGCGATGTGGTGTTGATTATGCCGGGCCAATATCAATATTGAATCGCAAAGGCAGAGGTTCACAACTAGTAAAGGGATATATTTGTTTATACGTTTGTTTTGCTACCAGAGCTGTACATTTAGAATTAGTTAGTTCTTTGTCCACTCAGGATTATCTATTGGCATTCAAACGATTCATATCACGACGCGGTAAGCCGTGTCATGTTTTTTTCCGACAATGGTAGGAATTTTGTTGGAGCTGAAAGGGAGCTTTCAGCTATATTTGAAAAATCAAACGAAATAATTGATTTTGCTAGTAATAATAATATTAAATTTAGTTTCATTCCGCCTTATGCGCCTCACTTTGGTGGTTTATGGGAGGCAGGAGTGAAGTCGTGTAAGTATCACTTGAGACGTGTCGTAGGTAATGCTAAGCTAACTTATGAGGAGTTTAGTACGGTATTGACCCAGGTTGAGGCCGTCCTGAACTCCCGTCCTATGTCACCTATGTCCTCAGATCCAAGTGATTACCTTCCACTCACACCCGCTCATTTCCTAACCGGCCGACCGCTGATTGCACCTGCCAGTGAGGACTTCACGAGCACGACATCTACGCCTTCCTGTCGCTACCATCGGCTGGAACAGTTGCGGCAACATTTCTGGGAGCGGTGGTCAAAGGAATACCTATCTGAGCTGCAACGAAGAACGAAGTGGGCACACAAGAAAGACGATATCGCTAAGGACAGCCTTGTCGTCATAAAAGAAGATAACCTGCCACCACTCAAGTGGAGAATGGGCAGAATTATCAAACTATTCCCAGGCAATGATGGTGTCTCCAGAGTGGCTGAGATCAAAACATCACAAGGAATAATCAAGCGTGCTTCATCAAAAATCTGCCCCCTGCCGGTTTAAGCTACGTGACTCCAGTTTCAGTTGGAAGACGGATCTTCCAAGGTGGCCGGTATGTTGCGTCAAGCAACGCCATCTGTTGCTCCACTTAAGAAGCACGCTCGCATCGATACGTTCTCGCACCGCCGCGCCGCCGAGGCGCCGCGCGCCGACCGAACGACAGTGTGCTATAATAACGTTGAACCGTGCGTACGTTACATTTTAAGAAAAACCTTGTAAACGAACATTAAACAGTTAATATTTGGATTTCGAGCCTTATTGAAGAAGCCCTGTCTGCCCCTCTATCTTCGCTGCCCAAACAGAGAGCTTCCGCTGCGTGCACTGCGTAAACGGTTAAAGTTTCGCAAAAATCATATATGACAGAATTGTTTCCCTTTAAAAGCTTTAAAAAAAAGTCCGCGACAGCATATGTCTATCTTTTAAGGTTAGCTCACTATAACCTCTTTTATGCTAACCAAATTTGTTCTAAAATAATGCATTATTTGCGAAGGTGTTTTTATAAACATGGTATTAATCCTTATCCAAATAAATACGTTATTCATCACATGTATTTAATTTTGAACAAAATCGCCTCTGACATCATTTGATTTCAATGTATATCTTGGTAGATATCATAGTTTTAAAATAATACTAATAATAAAGATGACGAGTTTGTTTGTTTGAAACACGGTTTGAAAGCTCTAAATCTCTGGAAGTATTGGTCGCTTAGATAAAAATATTTTTGCGTTTGATAGCCCAGTTCTTGAGGAAGGCTATATTCTATTAAACTTGACCCTAGGATCCTTAGGAGTTGAGCAAAAAGAAAAAAAGTCTGAAGTTTTCGCCAAGCGAAAACGAAGTAATAGCGCAGGCCGGCGACACGTTGCGACGGGGTGGGTCGGGGAAACAAAAAAAATTTACGCGGACGAAGTCGCGGACAGAAGCTAGTATTACAATACAATTTATCAAACAAAAAAGTGCGCACGCACAGCACAGTAAAGTAATCGTCTAACGCTGACCACAAACAATAACAATAGAACTAGCATGCCGAAGCCCGAACGAACCCCACTTACCCCACCGCGGCCTCAGTGTGTAATATGCACACACACTAGCGCATCGTGAGTGAGCAGTGCCACCCCGCGTATTCACAATTGCATGACGCGATAGCACTCCCGTAATCCCAAAAATGATGAATGAAAACTTAATATTTTTCGATTTTTTTTTTCATAATTTGTAACTTGATAATGTAAGCTATGTTTCCGCTCGAACAATATTACAAATATTGTTGTTTTTAATACAGAAAAAATAAGAAGAAAACATGTAATTTACGCTGTCAATAAGTGCGAAGTGCAATTCGTTTAAATTTCATTTTGGGCAAGTTTTTTGGAAAAAAAAGTAGACAGGAACCTAGATAAATACTGTGTTAATCCGAATATCACCATAATATGATGGAAATATGCTCGAATTGCAAATGATTTAGGAACTACGTTTGTATGGACAATTCATCTTCCGCCGCAGCCTTAATGATTTTTTTCCTTGAGCACTATGCGAAACGATTGAAAAAAATTGGTCACAACTTTTGAACCGTAAAATAATTCTCAATCGTCAATCATTCTCAGGATCAAAAAGTTTGGAAATGACCTTGCCCACGCCCCTATTCGATTTGATCCATACTTTCAGGGACACTCTGTATAAAACTCATCTTCCTGATTTGGACATAAAAATGGCTTTACCTCTAAAACTGGCCATTATTTTTTTTGCAGCCTTATTTACTTTGAATCAGCACGTTACGGGCTATATTGTTCTAAAATTTCAGCCAAATTCACCGAACGGCTTTTTCTTACATTTTGTGCGGGGTCCTTTCTGTTGTAAGCTATAAAATGTACAAAGTTGAAAGACTGTTTGCCAGGTTCGGCTCTAATTTCAATAGAAATGAGGATCTCACTAATCATGCTTCTGAACTGGGTACTTTGATTTCAATGTTCGTTGGTATTTTGAAATGATGAATTCTTTAGCGTATTGTAATTTGGGCTGTATTCTGTATTGAATGAGATTCAATTGGCAGGATCGAGTATATTCTGAGCTCATTGAAATTGATGGTACATATTGGTGATTGATGATAGGGTATATGTCGTGGCAATTTAAGCGAGTTTTAATCGACACATAATAACTTAACATGATGCCTGTAGGTATTCCCAGAAGGGTTAGGCAGTGGTGTATCTATTGTAATATATTGTGTTAAAATCATACAATATTGTGATTTACTGCGCTATTTCGAGCGAACGTCTTTACATCACCGCGGCTATACGAGTACTATCACTGTTCTTATTTTCAAACAAAAACTTTATAAAGAAAATCGAATGCAACCAGAGTTATTTCAATGCCAGCGTGCACTACATGAGGTAGACTTTTGCAGACAATCTTTCCGAGACACCCATATTTTGCCAGTTATTTTTGAGTTCCATATAATAGTGGTCGTGCTTATTGCCATCATCCGGGCACGGATACAATCTCGGATGCCATTAAGAAATTCCAGATGAAAAATCGAATAACACTGTATACATTGATTTACAATCTACGAATAATAAAAGTTAAGAAATGTAAATTCAAGCTCAAAAATGGCACCACGAAAATATTTACCGCGGTGGGCGTTGCAGAAAAGGCCACCGCGCACTAGGACCTATCACGGCGCTTGCCGGAATACAACGCTTTACGCGAGCGCAGCTGATTGGCTTATTTGCATGTGTGTTCTTTCGTTCGGATACTCGTGGTATTTTGTCAATGTATTGAAGTTTGGAGCCCAATTTCTCATTGATTTTGTTCATAGTAACGCTTCCTGACTTTTTATTATTCGTGGTTTACAATATATTGCCTTTAATGGACAGATTATACTGCACACTCAAGCATCAGTGATTAAGTGTTTAAGTCTCTGAAATGTTTTTCATCACTATTAGATTAGAATTATTGTTTCCAATAGGTTTAATAAAAAAATTTACTTTGCCATGTTGTGTCAGAAAAATCAGGGCAAATAAAGGGGTAGGCCGAATAAACAAAATTCCACGCCATTGTGCGCTTGTATAACTTCTAAGTGACGATATAATCATGTATGAAAACTCGTGCACGTTATAACGTTATCGTAAACGGAAATTTCAAAGCGTCTATTTATTTTTATTTTTTTTTATTTCCATACCTGCCTGTGTTATCGAGGGGCCCGTGGCTAAATAATAACAGCCGCACAGGTCGATCGATCAGGTTAAGCTACGCTTGCCGCGGTTGGTCTGTAGATGGGTGACCATCATTACATTCCGTGACCCCTCCGTGCCTCGGAAAGCACGTTAAGCCGTTGGTCCCGGCTGTCATTTGTGGATCTTTGACAGTCGTTACGGGTAGTCAGAAGCCCGAAAGTCTGACAACCAGTCTTACCAAGGAGTATCGTATTACCCAGTAGCTGGGTTGTGTAGGTCAGATAGGCAGTCGCTCCATGTAAAATACTGGTATTCAGCTGCATCCTGTTAGACTGGAAGCTAACCCCAACATAGTTGGGAAAAGGCTAGGTAGATGATGACCTGCCTGTGTTATCGTGATGCCGTGGACATCATCATTATTTACCTAGCCTATTCCCAACTATCTTGGGGTCGGTTTCGAGTCTAACCGAATTACTTTTTCGGAAATGGGAATTATTTAACACTAGCTTCTGCCCGTGACTTCATTCGCGTGAAGTTTCTTGTTTCGACCCACCCTCTCGCTCGCATCGCATTGCCTCCCCGTGCTATTACTACGTTTTCACTCAGCGTTGTTTCTGACTTTTTGTTTTTGCTTAGCTCTTAAAGGTCTTAGCGTAATATTAAGTAGCATATAGTATTTCCCAAGAAATGAGCTATCAAATGCAAAGTAATTTTTCAAATCCGACTAGTAGCTCCAGAGATTAGCACATTCAAACAAACAAACTCTTCAGCTTTATACTAAATAATGTTGTATATTATATATAAATAATAATAATGTAATAATACTAATATTTTTATATATATTTTTTTTATATTTTTAAACGTTTGTATATTTTTTATATTCTAATATTTAAAAATATAATTTATATTTATTTAGTTGATTATTTTTAGTATATGCGAAACCTGAATATAGTTTGTTCGGAATAAGTAACTGAATCGATTCCAATAATTTTTACACCATGTTATATTTTGTCCCAAAAATATTTTAAAAATGTTACAGTTGGACAACGAGTGACACTACGTAATCATTATCGAGCGCAAGACGACGCTTGTTTTTGTACGGACAACTAAGTAACATAACAAGCTTATAACTTTGTGATTTTTCATGATACAGATTTGAAATTTTGTACATAAAAATACTAGTCACATGTTTCGGGTTTCGCATAATACCCGCGGGCCTGCGGGCGGAGAGTAATGGGTAACTCTCCGTCCGATCAGGACCAGGCCCGTGTTGGACGGCGCGTACCTGTTCCACGCGCGCCTCAAAGAGATTTCAGCAATAAGGAAGGGGTAAGGGTCGTAGCCTGCCGGGGGAACGGGATTGTCCGAAAGGGTTACCGCTGTCCCGGAACACAAAGGGCTAAGGAAGGAACACGGGTGGTTTTAGTCAGTAAGAGTCTGACACTCCCTTCTGCTCCACCATGAGCGGGACGGGTCATTTGATGATTTCCCATAACCCCAAAACTGTGAATTTTAGTAATAATTAATTATAAGCCTTTTCAGAAATTAAAAAAATACTAAATTTTTTTTTTTTGGGCTGGGTAGGTAGCAGACGACCCCACGTATCGCCGTTTTCATGTGTTCAACTTTCTGCCAAACACCCTGTATATATAAAGATTTGTCCATTGTTGGGCGCTGGCTTAAAAATGTACCTATATTTTTAAATTTTTAAGGCATGGCTGGAAGCCTTTATTTATTAAGGCAACCACAGGCAAGCCCGGTTAAACAGCTGACAAAAAAAAACAACTTGTGTAGGAGACGGCTGATAATTGCACTATTATGAGGCGGAAAATACAATCTTGTATGGATCTCGCTAAAGAATGTACTCAATTGCTCCTAGAAGAATTCCATGACGGAGCAAAAATCGGAATGGCACAACTATGCATTATACCGACACTAAATTTCGTGCTTGTATTCAGCGCCGTATTTCCTAGCCGCAGTGACACAAGGTTCCTGCTCGCAAAACTATTGGAACACCCAACCAAATGAAAATCACCTCTTTGTTGAGCACAGTAAGACTTATATTGACTGCTTATGTTAAAATTGCACTTCATTATTTGACAAACGATTTAAAGGTGACTTGCAAAATTTATCGCGGATTTTATTTTTGCATCCCCGCCCAAGTTGACAAAGAACGCAACGATAAATTGCTAAAGGGGTCACGTTAGGTATTTTTCGATTATACAGGAATTTCTCATCTACAGGTGCCGTGAAACGTGCATTGTGCTTTCGAGTGTTATTAATATGCGAATAATGCTTTCACACTTGTGAATTCACGTATACCTCAGTGGTAAAGCATATTTTCATAACATTCCAGCTGTTGAATATGTAATTGTGGATTTAAAAGAATAATTTTGTATTCAGCACCTTAATTGCGTTATACATTAACAATTAGATCTGAATGATTTTGAAAGATATTGCTAATCCATTGCTTCATTATGTTCCAAAAACTTTCAAAATAAAAGTCATTGCTACTCGCTGTTACGCAATTACCCCGTATGTCCTAGTGACCATGAGTACAGTCACAAGGAAAAATACAAAAACACACGCAAGATTCAAGAGCGTTTTTGTCCTAAAGTAGGTATTAGTAGAGATGGTGTTACGAACTTAATATTTTGGAAACATAAAATTGGTAAATATAAATGAAATAGTATTTTTCTCAAAGTTGTAATCGTTATTGCACGACAAAATAGCTATTGGATTTTGCGTAGATAAGTGTAAGGTTTTTATGCGCGTGGGACTGTTCCTATTAAACTTTTTTTAGGTATTTACGTACGTACAGTCAACAGCAAAAGTAGATGATGAAAATCAGAAATTCAATACTAATTAACGAAAGGAGTTCGCGTCAGAACTGTGTGGCGTCGAAGTAGTAAACGTTTGGTATAATTTACAATCACGTAACGACACTTCGACGCCACACAGTTCTAACGCGAACTCCGTTCATTAGTATTGAATTTCAGATTTTCATCATCTACTTTTGCTGTTGACTGTACGTATGTAGGTCCTATTGTAAGCTAATGCTTTCAGTGCACAAGTCTCTAGCGATGTAATTGGACTGTATCTATTATATAATAGTTGACCCGGCGAACTTTGTACCGCCTCCAAATCAATAAGACGGAATGTATAAGAAAATGAATTAGGTATCTTAATTTTTTTTTCTGAAAATTTCACGTTTGAATAGTTATTCTGCTATTCGGGATGGAGACAAATCCAGCAAATTAAAGGTCATAAAAATAGGTCCAGCTGTTCTTGAGTTATAATGGTGTAACTAACCCGAATTTGTTTTAATTATCTATTAAATAATTTTATATTAAAAAATAAAATTAAAATTTTATTTTTTTATTATTTAAGAAAAAAATGTGCTAGGCCAGTATCTAATCATAACGCAAATTTTTCGATTTTTATTTTTAGTATATTCATGCATTTATGTATATTTATTTGTGCTTTTATTTATATGTAATTATGTATATATTATATTTATAGTTTTAATAGGTATATGCGTATCTTTATATTTAAAATATGTATTCCTCAATTTTCATGATTGCAGCTACTGCTGTCTGTCTCTCCATCACCCAAAGGTTGACTGGTAGAAAATGCCTAAGTACGGCATTAAGTTCACCTTTTTACATTAATGTGCTTGAAGTATTCAATAAATAAATATCTCTTTTCAGAGCCATTAAAACCATTAACAGCGTTTTAAAAAAAACGCAGAGTTACTACCAGAATAATCATAAAATTATCCATAGGATTTTTTCTTCGACACAATCAAATAGTGGCTCTTATTGCATCGCTTATAGGTTGACATAACAGAGAGTATTTTATTTATATTTTCTTTGCAAGTGTATTGATGAACGTCGTTTGATATGCGTGAGCATTTGTCATTGAACTCGAGCGGGATTGCAGCTTGAGCCGACGGAGTAGGCGTAATGGTATTAAAAGTTTTGCCCACTTGTTTAAAAATGTACAGTCAACCAGCACACCAGTGGTAACACTTGCACTACAAAAATAGCCCTTACAGCTACGACCTAAAGGCGCTCTCAATGTCAAATTGTTACCACTGATGTGCAGTTGACCATACTATTAACACAAATATGGATTTAATTTATGGAATACATTATTTAATCATATAAGTTTTTTCACGCGGACAAGCAATAACAAAAAATGCACGAACTTTTAGTTCCACAAAAAACTAAAAACGAAAATAGACATTGAATTCTGAACGATTTGAATACAAAAATTCAACTCGATAAAAATATTCTTACCGTATTACGTCGGAAACGTCTGGAATCTGTGAATTCCATAAGTGAATATTGAAAGATACATAACTTAGACGCGTATCTATGTACGGCGAACATTTCTATTACTTTTTCGACGTCTGTAAAGAGGGGAAGGATTAGGAATTTATTTGTCGTGTATTCATGAGGAGCCTGGTAGTTATATGCTTGATTTCACCTAAAGCCGCTTTTGTCCTTAACTGGAAGTTTGAACAAAACTAACCATGGCAAAAAAGGGGTAAAGAAAAGTTGTACATAAGCACTCTAATATCAAAAGGTAGTCAGGAAAATGAATTGCTATCCCCTTTTTTTGTTGAGGGTGGGATATTATCAAATAACTTCTCCCGCTCTGGGCGGAGCGGGTGGGCGTGTCTGACTTTTAAAAGAAAAGAAAGAAAAAGTATTTATTGCGACTCGTACAGGAGGATCACAAACTAAACTAAACACAGTCTAAATTAAAATACCAAATTATATAAAAAATAAATTAAAAAAGTAACAAAAAGAAAAATGAAACAGAATGTCCTATACGAGGCCAAAAGGATGGAAGGATTTTAGAATGATGCTGCCATATTAAAAAAAAATCACAGTGTTGGTATTCTGATAGGGCCCGCTGTGGTGTCACGGGCAGTTACAGAAATAGAAAATAATAAAAGAAATGAAAATAAATAAATAACATAGGTAGATTACGTAAAATATTATCAAATAAAATATTTATTTTTAAAATCCACGCCAGACGTAACCTCATTACTTGTCTATGCCTTGAGTGTCATGTCATAGACTATAGACACTCTATGGTATTACTGTGACAAGCAAAAGGTCGCAGGCGCCGGCACCTTCCGGCGAAAATAAATAATTATCACATTACGGCTGTTTATTGGAACAGTATTTCAGTGGATAAACAATAAAAGTGTAACTAGGTAGTCAATTAACGACATGGATGTAATGGAGAAATAGAAATAAATTAATGATGACTGACAAGAAACAAGTGGCGGACAACGAAACAAAACATTGATTAGGCCAGCATTAACAATCAAATTAATAATAGCAAAAAAATAAAAGTGTGGAATAAGCAAAATTAATTAATCATCGAACATGTAGCTAACTCGAACACAAAACAAAAACAAGATGCGAAACAACTCTGTTCCTGTCCAGTGACCAATCGCTGCCAAATGCTCGGATCACCATTGCTAGCTGCGTGCACATCAAGGGTAGGTTCAAAGTTCGGTATCTTTTTGAAGCTGCAGTTAATGCTGTTTAAATTTTATCCTGAAAGTACCAACTGTTTTTATAGCACGAAAAGATGGTGGCAAATCGTTCCAGCAACGGGAGGCAGCGAATTTGAAACTACCACGGAATGCAGCTGTTCTATGCGATGAGGCTAACATGAGGTAAGAAGATGCTCTAGTTTTAATTTTGTTAACATCGCGTGACCAAGACAGTTTATTATATAAATAATCTGGTTTTTTAGTGAGAATTGTGCCAAAGGGTAAGGTAGCCAGGTGAAGCTTTCTGCGTGCTGACATTCTCATCAAATTACCCTTATTTAAAAAACTTTTACTGACTAAAACCCACCCGTGTTCCTTCAGTTGCCTGTGTCAGGGACCACGGTATGTCTTTCGAACAACCCGCGACCCTGGCAAAGTTGCTATCCCCTTGTCTGATAGGAAAGCTTAGTAAGTTTCGTAAGAATAGAAAAAGTTATTGTGATGACACTAACTATTCTTCTTTAGTTCAACTGTCACAGTTGACCTCATAAGTGAGAGCAGTGGTGGCCCAGTGGTAACATCCACGATTTACGAGTTGCAGGCTGTAAGTTCGAACCAGGACGGGCGCTTTAAGGTCACAGCACACAATACATATATACTCGGAAAGGGATCGCAACCGTTTCGCCTTTCGCCTCGCCGTCAAACAGGCGTCAACCTAACGTAAGCACGTAACCAAAGCGGATCACCAGCTCCGATATGTCGACTCGGCTACGGCTAGGCGACGCTGCGCTTACGGCTCGCCGACCGCTGGTTGCTGGTGCTGCAGGCAGGCCGCGGGAGGGTGAGAGGGGCAAGGTTGGACGAAGAGACGTAAGCGCGGGGACGACGAGCCGTAAGCGCGGGAACTGCAAGTTGACCGCACCTCGGTTTGTGAGCTTGTCCTGAGGCGAGTCGATTACGTTACGATTCGATTAGTGTGCGTTGCAGTAGGGAGTTTCATACAAAGAATACTGAATGGCTCGAGTTGATACGGTGACGATCCCTTTCTGAGTTGATATGTGTGCTATGACCCATACTTTGTCTAAATTATTTCATCACCACTGCTCTTTAAACGGTGAAGGAAAACATCTTGAGGAAACCGTCATGTCCTAGAACCAAAAATTCGAAGACATGTGACATCTACCAACCCGCACTGGGCATGTGGTGGATTACACTCCACTCCTTCTGATAGAGGTGGCCTGTGTCCCAACAGTGGGAACATTATAGGCTCGTTATGTTGATCTCTTATGTAAATCAAAACCTTATGTCAATTGGTTGTGTTATAACCTTTTTATAAGATCTCCAACAATTTCATATAAATATCAAAGAACGAAAATTGTGTTTTGAATATACGGACAATTTAAATTGGCAGTAATTTTCTTAATACTCCACACCACTACATCATCACTCACCACTCAACATCATCAACTACTTGCTTACCACTTCATCCACAAAGATTCATCAAGAGTTCTTGCCAAAAGCAGTAAACGCTTGGCGTAAAATAAGTGACCGTATTATGTTGTAACAAAATACATAGACATTCTCTTGAACGACACATTCGGGTAAAAGGTTGTAACTACATAAATGTTCCTAGCTAGGAAATACAAACAAGTAAAAAAATATCATTTACCTACAAGATTATGTCCCGGTGGAATTCTCATCGGCAGTGGCGACGAACTTCTATAGAAACTTTTATCCCCTATGTCTGTCTTTAGGAGACCCGGCTTAGCCTGTGTTTAATGAATGAATGAATGAAGAAAAAAGATGGCATCATCATCATCATCATCCACAGCCCGACTTTACTCACTGTTGGGCATAAGCCTCTCTTTTTATGTGCCAATCACCACGATCATGTACCAGCCTCATCCAGGTTTTGCTCAAAACATGGCACAATCTCAGAATTTAAAACGTACTGTAACTCTCCCTTAGTATTTCTCAACCACCTTTAACGATAGGCACTGTAAAATGCATAAGCAATATCTACAACGAAGCTTCAGACCGGAAACAATTTGTCTCCCTTATAAAACGCCTGCCAAATCACCAAAAATAAGCACCTAATCCGCAATATTTTTGCTCTAAAATCACGCGATAACAACCTACTTACCCTCTTAAAGGCTTAAGAACCCAGTGTCGTTGACGAAAATTGATCTTCAGAGGTTTCTGGCAAAGTTGAGATGGAAATTCCAAAATTAATTTTAAGGTCTGGGTACACGGTGACACTAGGCCTAAGTATGTTAGTAGTGTAGTGTATGTAATGTGACTGTATGATTGTATTAATTCTATTATGACTTAGTGATACTCGAATTAAAATGATTTTATTTTTTTTCATTTATAAGACAAACTCCCCTCAATTTATTGCTGTTAAAAGTTAAGCCATGATTAATTACAATGCAGCCACAGATATTTTTGGCGTTTAAGGGTTAAACTTAAGCTCTTCGTCACTTCAAGCAATGATTAAGTATAATTTCCTTAGGGAGTCTTTTTATAAAGCACTATGGCACAATTGCGACACTGAATATCTGTAAGTGTTTTTATGATGTAAGTGTTTTACTGTCCTTCCCAGTCGTAGAGACAAAACGTATTTCATGTCAGATACAAGTGTCCCGAAAATTGACGCTTGTTAATTGAAACTCGAAAGTCGCAGCACATCGATTCAACGAGAAGAAGGACGATACAGAATCGAATCAGAACCCCATGTCGCCAGCGTCCCTATAGACAGCCAATACAATTGAGTTCATTTCTACCTAGGACTCAAAGCTCAACTTCAAATAGCTTTTATTAGCAATCTTAAAACTAGTTTAAAAATTTATAATTAAAGTTTTAGGCATAATTGCGTTGCTCTTTAGCATAGGCCCCAGGCTTTTCCATCGCGCACAATCGTGAATTTTTCTCCCGCAGTAGTTTTCAAGTCGTCTTCCCATCTTCGAAATGGCCTTCCGCTTTTTCTCTTTCCATCTCTGGGATACCTTTCTGGTTCAATAGCCGACAAAAAATCGCACGACGTGATCGCACCATCGATATGTTGCGTCAAGTGTCGTTGTATCCTTACCTTTAAACTTGCACGTAATCTCGCTAGGGCAAAATGTACGTAACAACCTCTTACAATAGTCTGTCCCTTCATATTAGGGCGGCCTTTCGCCTCCCGGGATTATATGGCTGTAGTAACCAAGGTCTTAGCGTGTTAAGTACTTTCTCGTTGCTAGATGAAGCTAGGGAATTATGTATTGATTAAATCGTTCAGTTATACGATGATGTTATGTGGGAATAAAGCTTGTTTGGTTTCTGGTGGAAATATGATACAAGGTTGTTACATATACAAGTACATGTATAGTATGAGGGTGGAAAGAAAGAGCTGGAAATCATAGAGATCTCTCCCCATGACTTTGCCCAGTAATTAGTAGCTGTAGCTGACATCATCATCTGCCTAGCCTTTTCCCAACTATGTTGGGGTCGGCTTCCAGTCTAACTGGATGCGGCTGAATACCATATTTTACATGGAGCGACTGCCTATCTGACCACTACAACCCAGTTACTGGGTTGTTGTGGTGAGATAGGCAAAGATAGACCTTAGGTAAGACTGGTTATCAGACTTTCGGGCTTCTGACTACCCGTAACGACTATCAAAGATCCATAAATGACAGCTGGGACCAACGGCTTAACGTGCTTTCCGAGGTACGGGGGGTCTCGGTATGTAAAGATGATTACCCTTCCACAGACCAACCGCGGAAAGCGTAGCTTAAAGTGAACGATCGACCTGTACGGCTGTAATTGTAATTATTGTAGCTGACATATAGCAAATAATGTAATTTAATGTTTTCAGTTTCGTAATGTTAATTACTTACTATTATATAGAATCAAGTTCTTCTAATTGTACAGACGCCAGCAGGTCAACCTACCCCAATCTGTCAAATTTCTTTGATAGATTTTCAACTCTAGCACAAAGGAATAAGGTTCATATTCAATTGGGAAAATCTGATAGATTGGGGTAGCTTGATGTGCTGGCCTCTGTACAGACAGCTGTGCTGCTGGGGTGTTTATTGCTCCACTTCTTCTTCCCAGCTAAAGCACTAGGAATTGGTGAAGGGCGAGCGTTTCGGAGACTATCTTGTGTAATTTAGACATTTAATCAGACATTTTCTAAGTCTAGTTTTAATAATTGATTTTTGATTTTGAGTACGATGATGCAGGAAGTAACATTATTATGATTCAAAATTTTTTGTAAAGATAGGCGAAAAAAAAATTTCGAAATCATAGAAGTAGAAGTTTGTCTTGATGACCATGACAAATTAAATGCTTTGGGTGTATAATTTACAGATTGCACTTATTATTGTTTCTTTAATATAAGGGCATTTTCGTTTAAACTGCTACCTATCTTTGAAAATAGCTTACTGAAATTTTTTTGGATATTTTAGCAAATTTTTGGTTTAGTCGAATGATAAATCTTACAAATTTTGCTATGTATGTATTTTTTTTATTATAAGTCGCTTATTTCAAATAATATATGTAAATAAATAGTAACTTAGATACGTTTTGGTCATGACCGTTACCAAATAATAAAAAAGTCCGGAAAAAGTCCGTTACCGGTCGAACTCGAGTGTCCCCTGAAGTGAAGACAGATCAAAACCTTCAAAAAGGCTGCTGGTGTTAACATATTTGATTTGGTGTTGTGATTTAAATAAAAAATCGGCGAGTAGTAGAAAAAATCAGTACTAAAATCAATTCAATTTACAGTCACGGTGCAAGGACATGTCCACTTAACACATACCAAGGGGACAGAATATAAACTTTAAAATGTTATTAAATATTTGTATTATAATATTATAGAGTTTAACATGGTTGAAAGCTACAAATTGATAACAAAAACTAAAATATGTGGAGTATGTAATAAGAAGCAAATAGCGAAGAAATAGTTTAACATAGGTCATATCTAAAAGGGGACAGTACTGCAAGACGTAAGATGCCACAATTCTGGATTTAATTTTGTTATTTGTTTTAAGTTTCTGTTAACAATTTAAGTAAAAAAAGAAAACTTTAGTCTTTTGGATCTATTCAATAATTACTCGATACTTCCATGTCATAAAAATGTTAGTTATTTGCAACATGTATGTATGGGACATCCCATACGAGGGTTGGTAGCCATTTTGACGAAAATGCCCATAAAGGACGTGATAAAATAAATGACAATCGACTTTAGAAGCAGATCAATGTCACTTTCCTACGCTTTTCCTAACACTCATGATGACTGGCCTAGATACCAGCCGATCGATTCTGGAAAAATCTCACCGTGAAAAGTTAGGTGAAGTGAGCTTAGGGTGAGCTGTCAAGAATATCAATCCTAGATGCTAGCATCAGGATGACACTGACAGCTCACTCCACGCTCACTTCACCTAAGTTTTCACGGAGAGATGGTGACAGAATCGCACTGCTGTTTACGTCGTCAGTCGAGTACCTTTTTCATCGTGTTTTCATATAAATAATATCTACCTACCTACTTCAGACCTTATAAAGAGAAAATGTAAAATATTACGTTATTACTGTAAAGGTACCTACAGATTTATTCGATTTTTGACGATTGTTATTGTAGCTCGATATACTATGTTCTGATGATCAATAAGATTTGTCAGTTTCTTACAGATTTTCTCGACTTTATCGATCAAAATATCAAGGTTAAAACGGACATCACTACACAGTAAAACGTGTATCGTTAAATTTACATATTCAAACTCAAACTCGACAAAAAATTTAACGATCGACAAAACAATCCACAGTGGCGTTCGACAAAAAATACGTTGTCAATCGTCTGTTGCTTACCCATTTACTCAAGTCTTCAATAATCATATGTGTTGATCGTCAAAAATTGAACAAAATTGTAGGCACCTTAACAATAACCCAATACCATCAGCCTAAAACACTCACACCCAATTACCATAATGGGTATCGGTAATTTTGCTACGTATATGTTGTAAAAAGGTTTGGGCCAATGAGTATGGATATGACAAGCTGTATTGGTAATCCTTGATACCGTTAAAACGAAAACAGAGATCACTTATTATAATGTAACACCAAATATGTACTCGTCAAAAACTTTTACAAATCAGCCCCACAACGCAGACTTCACTGACAGACAATGCATTGCCTTAACCGCTGGGTGCTAGATGCATGAAATTTTGCACAAGAGTTTGAAATACTTAACGAAGATGCGAGACAAAACACAAAACACAGAATTTCCCTCTTTATTAAATACTTTGGGTACAAATCTTTTTAAGAACGCACGGTGATGCCTGCGGATAAAATAAATTTTATGTTATTTAATTTCATATCATTGTTGGTTAAGTAGTTGCTTTAATTTATGAGTACTGTTTGTTTTATTTTATTTTGTTACCTGTTAAGTACGAATCATTTGATCTGACTTGGTTTCCGTACGTCCTTTTCGGGTAACCACTGAAAATCAGCGCTGTGCTGTGGGTGGGTGTAGCACAGCATCATGCTGAGTGGAAGCCTTCTTGTCACAGTCATGACGTGCAGCCGACGACTATCTCTGCTTTGTGCGCATGTATAAAGATATATATTTTTTTGTTTTATTATATAAACTGTCATTAGAATTAATTATCTTTTTGTTTGCACGTGTTTCTGTGACAAATAAACCTATTTTTCTTTCTTTCTTTCTTAAGATGAACACTAGGGAGTTAATTCGGAGATGAAAGTGTGTATGGTTCGTAATTTTTGTCGATGGGAACATCATTGGGCACACAGCTTGTAATCTCGTAAAATGTATAAATAATTTTCCTTATGACCATCTTTATATATCCTCCCGATTCACCCCGTTTCAACGCATCGCCTGCCCGTGCTTTTACTTCGTTTTTGGTCAGCGTTCTTTCTGAATTTTTTCATTTGCTCGGCTTCTAAGGGCGTGATGTCAGACTTTCGGGCTTCTGACTACCCGTATCGACTGTCAAAGATCCACGAATGACAGCCGGGAGCAAAGGCTTAACGTGCTTTCCGAGGCACGGGGGGTCTCGGTACTTATGTAAATATGGTTACCCATCCACAGACCAAACGGCAAACGTAGCTTGACCTAATCGATCGACCTGTGTGGCTGTTATTATTTAGCCACGGGCCCCTCGGTTATTCCATTTATCAACCCAAAAAAAATCACCCGAAAAATCATAATATCGATAGCACCAAAACTTAAAATTCATACTACTGCATCACTAAACCATAGACCATTTCGAGCGGCCATTGTTGTTTACATCTTTAGCAAATTTTGAAACCGGGCTTTACCTACATTGAGTTTAAAAAAACGTATGCACTATTATGCAATTTTTATGTTTTGTGCAAATAGTATAAAACAAAAGCTCTGTTAAAGTTTTTGTTGCAGGCTGTCTGACCGCGTTGTTCTTCAAAATAATAACGTACGAATGGATTTTGATGCGGTTTTTACGATCATTTACTGCGGACGGTTTATGTGTATTAAATATTAGTAGGGGTGGGTCACTAGTAGGTACCTAAAGAATAAATAATTTAAAAAAAAAACCTTATTTCCACCATGTGAGAAGCGTCAGCACATTTTGTAAATCGATACCTATTTTAATTTGAATGTAAACAAATTAATTACCCATGACTGTGCTCATTAACATACTGACACATCTAAAGATTTGGTGGAAAATCTACGGTTTTATGTGAATTGTTGAATATAAATTTATAGCTTTTCAAAAGCCAACCATTATTTATTGATAATAATCATCTGTTGAATACAATAATAACTAAAACAATATACAATGTGTTCATGATTTAACCCTAAACCTCGGATACCCCAACCGATTTATATATTAATAAATTGATATGACATATAATTATTTATTTTCATAAATTATAGTAAAAGATATTTGTAAATGTTATTGTCGCGCTACTTCTTACAGATTCGTAGCTCTATCGCCGCGCCGCTGTCAAACGTTCGTTGACACGGGAGCACTATCGTTTGAGGTTAATCCCCTCCTCCTGTTATTAAATAATGCGTATGTTTTGCTTTGGAATAGAAAAGTGACTAAAATTTTTCCATCACACTTTTTCCAGGCTTAGGACTGGCTGCATGTAAACCTTCCACGCTTAAAAATAGGCGAAGGCTAGTTGAGAAAACTTGGCCTGTTTATAAGATTTGAATCACCATATTTGCAATAATTGTTTCAAATAAATCAACCTACCTTCCTACCTATTTACAACAATAATACAGTTAAGCACTTACTGAAAGTTCGTTCATTGTTTGTCACAGCAATGCCTCGAAATGTCTATCACCTTGTTGAATACACGTTAAAGCACGTTTTCGTAAATTACTTTTCAAAGAACTTAACACTGTAGTGTCACTTCTCACTACTTCAAATGCCGAAACTATTTTATTTCTTAGGTTACTAATGTTTGTTGCTCCATTCCCATCGTCATAAACTAGAGCTTTTACACGGCCCCACAAAAAAAAGTCTAATGGAGTTAAGTCCGGTGACCTAGCAGGCCACTGAACAGGCCCACCGCGACCGATCCATCGCTGCCCATACTGCCCATCTAAATATCTCTTTACATTCCACTGGAAATGAGCTGGAGCGCCGTCGTGCTAATAAAACATCCTACTGACGGTGTTTAAAGGTATGTTATCGTCTTCGAGCCACTGCAGTAACAAGCCCGGCAATATCTCGGTAAGGAATTGTAGGTACGCGTCACCGGTTAGCGTTATCATCACATCGCACTAACATTCGCACCATTTCACAATATTGTAACTACATTTGTGAAACGAAACGTCATTTTGCCGCCGGGAGACGTAATCGCAAGCGCTCGTTCTACCCCGTGTTGACACGTGGCATACGCGCCGCTGCGCTAGCGAGACTAACGGAGGGTAGCTGGGGTGGCGCGGGCGCCGGTGCGTCTCCCTGCCTTGGCGCCAGGCGCCAGCTCTAGCGCCCCTCTCCTCACCCTCGCCCGCGCTGTTTGTTTCCATCGCGTTGGACAGTAGTGTACAGCGTCGTTAAAAAATATTAGACACGGCATGACAAATAATTATGTTTTGGAAAAAAAAATAACCCAAATTAAAAATTATTGTATTCGATTTTGCTGCCGATTTTAAACAAACTAGTTTCAGCTTTTTGGTTTATTAATGAACACGTTGTATACGCGCAGCAAACCTTTTAAGTGAAAACTTCTTTAGGCGCACTTTTCCGAACATTGAACGAAACCTGAACCGTTTCGCTCGGGTCGGTGATGCTGAATCGGATATTATATACTTGTCTCCAGTCCGTTTGATATTATGCGAATTAAGGGTGCGGTTGTATGCTCAGATCCATTTTTTAAAAGTGTATTTTTCATACATTTGCTCTATGCCTTGTATCATTAATACCCCACAGCGATACCATCCAATATGGATAAACAAACATATCTACAATTTGTTTATTTACTCTATATTACAATAATATTGTGGTCCGTTTTATTTCGTGAAGATATTATATTCGAAGCCCTTTGTGTTGGTATTGATTTGGAAATGCCTCCCAAAGACTTCAAAGGCCTTTGTTATATGAGAGAATGTCGATAGCGTTATAGCTTTTTTTAGGTAGGTGCATTTAATGATTGGATATTTTTCTGAGTATAATAATGTTCATGTAAATTACGTATTTTTTTTACATGAGTAAAATAAGATCTTCTTTTTCTTGGTCGCGTACTTCATTACTGAAGGCACCACCTTCAGTAATGAAGGACGCGACCAAGAAAGCCCTTCATGGCTTTATGTACGACGTTCTTCCACTTCGGTCGGTTCTCAGCTTCTCTCAGGGGGGGGGCGGGGTCATAACAGAGAGTCCAGCGAGGACGTTTACTTGGTCTGACCATCGGTAAGGTGTCCATCACCATCAACTAATTTTAAGATAAGATAAGATAACATAATTTATCTGTCCAATACACACACAGTTTTTGCTCAACCGCGGAGGTGTAGATAGGTATAGATAGGTAGGTTAGCGTGAAGCTATGAAATTAGAGTTTTTTAAGATTGCAGTGGCTGCCACAAAGCGACCGTAATTTACCGTCTAATGCGTCACTGAAACGTTCTTTATGAAAGTAAGTTGGTGTGTTTTCGAGAATATTTTTGACACCGTACAATAAAACTCCGGTGCCATCATTTTCATGACAACCGTCATTGCGGCCGTTATAAGACGGCCTCCGCTATCGTAAGAAACCGTAGCTTTAGAGTGAGTTATCGATCGTTCTCTGTTAAGTGTTAAAGGTTATATCAACCTATTTGTTTCAATTTTCTGTGCTTTTGCGATATAAACCAATACATTGTATTACATAGTTCTAGCAGTTGGCTTCAAACTTAACTTAACTTGTTTACAGCTTAGTTTTATGTGTTGCAAGTGTAAAGGTTCTTCTATCGAGGCAACAGTATGCCCTGAAAATTCATCACTATCAGTGTTCATAATTATTATTCTTAGGTAATTTACATTCCATCGCCTCTCAATCAGTTATCGACTGTGAAATATATTATAAGTTGTTTTTGAGTGACCATGTCAATGTAGTATGTTGCAATGGAATTTGAACTTTGTTAAACATGACATTCAGTTTGTTGATTTTAGAATTTCTCTGAACTTAGTGGTTACCATTATAGACTGACAATACACGCAATGCAAGTACCGGCAAAAAAAAAAATATTTTAGTTCTGCCTGAAGATGGATGGCGCCGCCGCTGTCATCCCAGAAAGCGGTGGCGAGATGACTTGGACACGTACCGCGAGGGCTGGTTCGAGGTGGCGCGGGAAAAGAGTTCCTGGAAGGAATTGGGGAAGCTTTAGCCCAGCAGTGACAGTTAGACTAAATAATAATAATTTTAAAAAATTGTTCTAGTCTTAACCTTAGAGGGGCATGAAAACTTTGCTACAAAATTGGAATATAAGCACTTAATCATTCGATTTTATTAACATTCCAACATAATTAAGTCCAAATATCACGTATTAAACGCAAACTCTAACCTACTAACACGAAATACATGTTACAATTTGAATTTCGGACCAATGTAATTTGAATTTTGTACCGGAGCCATGGGTCAGCCGCGGTGACCGCTTGGCACTCGATGTTGCTGTACTTTATGCCCAACGTGACGAATGGGACTACCTACGTACGAGCCATTTACGTACCTCTATGTTAAGAATTTATTGCCAAGTGTGACTTTCAGCGGTTGAAAACTAGAAATTTAGGTGCGCAATATTTTTGAGAAATATTTTTGGGGGAATATTCTGATTTTGTGAGCACGCAAATCGACTGAATTATGAGGTTAAGAGTTTAGAGGGTCAGAGATCCATTTTCACATATAATACAATTTTTCTTTGTCCTAATGCAGGGCAAAGGCCTCCTTTCTCTCTTGTAGGGGAGAAGAAAGGGTTCCATTCATAACATTCTATGTAATGGGTTTGTTTTCCGAACTTAGTCCTTCAAAACGACCGTTGTGCGTGAGCCATGTCGGCCGTCGGTGGTTATTCCAACCAACCCATCTCCCTCCAGAAGCTGATTAAGTCTCCTGGTCTGTTGAGAATATCTGTGTACGATCTGGGTGTCCCGAGGAATTCTGACCTAATCTAGGTGACGCATGTGCACTCAAAGAGCACATGCTCAACGGTTTCATCACCCTCCATGCAAGCCTTTCATTGAATTTTTGTGACATTATTTTGAATGGAATAAACGGTCCATGGAATTTATTGCTCGTTATCTCCATAGGAACCTACTTCGCTTTGGAACGGGCAACTAGCTTCATCTCTCTGGCTGACTGACGCCCTGGTAATTCAAAACTGCCTGCAATTGGTTTAATTTAAATAAATGTTTTGAGTTTCCGTTATTTTTCTCTTGTTTTGGCATGAACTGCTTAGCAAAGCTTATGCTTTTTTTTTGTGGATGGGAAATCATCAAATGACCCCTCTCGCTCAGGGTGGAGCAAGAGGGAATGTCAGACTCTTACTGACTAAAACCCACTCGTGTTCCTTCCTTAGCCCTTTATGTTCCGGGGCAGCGGTAACCCTTTCGGACAATCCCGCTGTTCAGCAAAGCTTATGCTGTGGTAAAAATATTAGTCAACAAGATGATAGCAAGGCTGCTTGCTATGCATATATGGTCGGAGTAGAGCACTGATTTCTTCTTTTGTCGTGTAGACAAAACTGAATTACAATTGCCGTTGCATTGGTGCAAATATTTTCCAGCTAGTAAGATTGGCAGCACACGGACCGAAAATAAGCCGGATAGACTATTTGCGAAGTAGTCCCAATTATTATGATACAGCAATTATGGAATCGCCGTGAGGTTTCCGCGGTTGGTCTGTGGATGGGTGACCATCTTTACATACCGAGACCCACCCGTGCCTCGGAAAGCACGCTAAGCCGTTGGTCCCAGCTATCATTCGTAGATCTTTGACAGTCGTTATGGGCAGTCAGAAGCCCGAACGTCTGACAACCAGTCTTACCGCAAAGGGTATCGTATTAGCCAGTAACTGGGTTGTGGAAGTCAGAAAGGCAGTCGTTCCATGTAAAATACTGGTATTCAGCTGTATCCGGTTACACTGGCAGCCAACCCCAACATAGTTGGGAAAAGGCTAGGCCGATGATGAGTTATGGAATCGCCGTGAAACAAAATATGTAGCTCAAAAGCCTAGACTGAAGACTTCATTAGGTTTCGGCTGGTCCTGTCACCTTGCAGCAATGATGTCACAATCTGTTTTCTGTTTCTGATTTTGTTTTAGTATATTACTAACATAGTTTGTAAGTATATTGTTACTAAAACTATGAGTCTTGTTGCTTGAAATAAATGATTATTATTAGTACTTGAATAATACATAAATATTCAAATGAAACATGCTCTAAATCACTCACGCCATCGCGTCATCAGCTTTATATAACAATATCTAGCTAAACAATAATGATTATGACAGTAAAAACGAAAACATACTTAGGGCTGTCATCAAATCTAATAACCGTAATACGAAAATAAATAAACAGAAAACTCCACACAACCAATAACTAGTTTCAAAGATAATTACAACATAGTTTTCGAAGTATTAAACTGTTGCTAAGGCTGGTGGAGCAAAAGGTATAAGACATATTTTAATTTTTTTCTGAAACTGGCGCCATTGTACTCAATAGGGGCATGTTAATGTCTTTTTCTCAAACTTGCTTGGAAATTTGAGCATTATTTTGACAACCTTCTTCGAGATTGCTATACTGGCTAAATACATGCGAGCAGCGGCCGGCAAACGTTATATGAAAATCCAGATCTGTCGTGGTTTAGCGGCCAAATAAATTACATAGTAAACGCATATTCTGTCGTGTAATTTAAAAATGGATCGATCTTTTACTCCGAAACATGGCAACCAAGGAGGTAACTCATCAAAGGTTTTATTTAATTTTCGAATTGGCTCGCAAATAGAAAGCTGTTTATTTTAAAAAAAAACAATGAACACTTCAACGCAGGATAAATTTTTGTGGTTCGTTGTTCGTCCTTGATTTTGAAAAGTAATTATATTTTCAAGTAAAACGTTCTGCCTAGGTACTACGTAGGTAGTTTTAATTTCCGCGCATTATTCGAAAAAAGCACTATACAAACTTTGGCCACAATTAGGCATTGATGGACATACGTATGTGGGCCGAGGCGAACGTCCATTGATGCCCCTTTTGCTGGCTGTTGCAGTAATTAACTATTACCACTTAAAATCTGACTATCTTTACTGACAGCGATAATAAGTAGATAGTTATTTTGGAATAATTAATTATTCAGCCGCTTGTGTCCCATTGCAGGGCAAACCCCTTCCTTCCCTCCTTCCAATTATCCCTATCTTTGGATGTTTATGACTCATCCTTATGAAAAAAGTGGAGTCCTTAAAAATACATCATTATTTTATCAAACATCAAAATATTTAGTCAATATTTTGATCAAAAAACTTCAATAGACAATCCATTACGTATAATACATTATGTAGGTGGGTAAGAAATTTATTAAAATTATTTTTAACGAAATATATGGTTACACCACTTTTGCATTACCGTTCTCAAATAACGTTTTTGTTCTCTTGTAAATGGGTTACATACAAACTTACTGCGTCATTCGTTACGGTCATGTGTGAATGATTAATGATAATGCTGTAATGGTTGTCATACACGGTTCAACCATTTTTGCCTTTCGATTTGGTTGAATCAACCAAATTGAATCATGTAAACATATAAAGGAAGAAAAGTGTTTAACGTGACTTGCACAGGAAGATCACAAAATAAACTAAACACAATCATACAAAATATAAAACAAAATCATATAAAAATAAAGTAAAAAACAGAAAGTCCTGTACGAGACCAAAAAGTATCATATCTCAGCAAGATACTGCGATTTTTATAAATTCTTAGATTATAAATTTAAATTATAGTCTCAATCTTGACCAATTTCTCATCAGATGGCAAATGAAAATGTCGTCAACTATGATGATGATGAACGATGGAACATTTGCCAATTTTATTGTGCTTATGAAGTAAATCAATTTGGTTGAACTGTCTAATACTGCCTTAATGCGATACTCATGGATACTCCTGCCATGTGAAAAAAGGTGTATCATTACCAGTATCGTTCACAGAATCGATGGTTCATAGAACAGAAAAAGTGATTAGGTATGAATGTTTTCAGGTGAATATTTTTAACGTTTTACGAGGAATTATCCATATATCGTGATGGGCTCGTCATGCATGGTAAATTACTAGGTTGGTAAGTGGGAGTCGTCATGGGAATTGAAATGAGTATTTCTTTATCGGAATTTGGTTAAAGTGTGGGTTGTAAATATCTGTCAGTCACGAAAGGATCCTTGACAGATGTCTCAAATGCGAAAAAGTAGTCTTTAGCAAAAACTAGGAAAGGTTAAAAAAACGGCCAAGTGCGAGTCGGACTCGCATACAAACGGTTCCGTACCATAAGGCAAAAAACGCCGAAAAAAACACGTTTCTTGTATGGAGACCCCCTTTAATTTCTATTAACTTTATTTTATTTTTATTACTAGCAGCGCCCCGTGGTGTCACCCGCGTTAGTTTCGATCCCGTGGGAATATCGGGATAAAAAATGTGTTAATCCTGGTTATAACCTATCTGTGTGCCAAATTTCATCCAAATCCGTTCAACGGTTTACGCGTGATTGAGTATAAAACATCCAAATATCTTCACAAACCTTCACATTGTATAATATTAGTAGGATTACGGTTCATGAGATACAGTCTGCATATTCTTCAAATTTCTTACTTCAGTAAATGTCAATATGGTTAATATTACGACTTGAACAGGGGGGCCCGTGGCTAAATAATAACAGCCGCACAGGTCAATCTGTCAGGTTATGCTACGCTTGCCGCGGCTGGTCTGTGGATGGGTGACTATCTTTAGATACCAAGACCCCTCCGTGCCTCGGAAAGCACGTTAAGCCGTTGTTCCCGGCTGTCATTCGTAGATCTTTGACAGTCGTTACGGGTAGTCAGAAGCCCGAAAGTCTGACAACCAGTCTTACTAAGGGGTATTGTGTTACCTAGTAACTGGGTTGTGGAGGTCAGATAGGCAGTCGCTCCATGTAAAATACTGGTATTCAGCTGCATCCGGTTAGACTTGAAGCCGACCCCAACGTAGTTGGGAAAATGCTAGGGAGATAATTACGACTTGAACACACTAATAAAAAAACAACCAAGAAATAAGTTTTATATTTCTATGAAAACGAAAATAATAGAAGAAGCAAGATTACTACAATTTGTTCTATACCTAAATGGTTTTAAAACTACTAAAACTGTACTTCGACGCCTAAGTGTCCTTTTGTTTTTGTATAGTTAGGTAGTAATTTAATTTAGTACCTAGTGTAAATAGTTATCTATACATACAATAAAATGAAATGCCCATTGTATGTTTTGTATTAATAATCATTTGTTTTTGTTATGTATCTTCTGGTGTCCGCACGGCTACACATCAAGCTATACATAACCAATATAAGCTTACTTCTGATTATACGTAAAACCTGTACAATGCAAGGTCAGCTAAAACTGGAAATGTATAGCTTGCAGTGTACCTAGCCGTGTGTACCATAAAGTATTTAAAAATTAATACTATTAAAACTGTCAAGTCAGGTCATATTTCACCGTTAATGAAAACAAACGCTTTTTGAACCATGTCGAGTCATTTAAAGTCAATTTAAGGCTCTGTAAAAGTAGTTAAGCAAAGGCACGCAACGTAATATCTTGGAAGATCGATTGGTAACAAGTAATAACGTTAACTTCGTACTGAAACATTTTTACAGAAGGTCGGACGAGCCGCTTTGTGTGGGACATTAGGGTTTGTGCAGACGACTTGTGATTGAGAAATGAAGACGAAAAATATTAGAAAAAAAGAATAACTTTCAAAAAGAAAGAAAGATAAATATTTCATTTGGTACACACACGGGAAATACAAACAATAAAAAAAGAACATTAAAGCTTTTGAGTTGGTAGGAGCCAGGCTATAGGTACTAATAAAAATGCCAATGAACTCATGCGCATATGCTTAGCACTGAATTGAACTGATCTTTTTTTCTTGTTGTTAAGTATAATTATTTTACTCGAGTTAACTTAACTCTTTTTATGCATATTATGTTTCTGTGACAAAAAAAAACGGATTTATTTTTAATAATAGATTTTGGAACAAACATTTTCGTTTTAGCTCTCATTCGCCAAGTTTGTAATAATTAAAGGAACTTTTTCCAAACGCGTGTCTAACGTCATCACTCAAGTGTTTTTCTCTACATTTGCATTCAGTCAGTCCCAGCCACCAAAAATACAATAATGCGTCTTATTGACAAAAGGTAAACAGAAGAAAAAAAAATAAGTACGTTTATTTCCGATAAACATAACGCAGAAAAAGAAAATAAACACAAAATAGAACAAGTTGAAGAATTTATAGACCACAGAAACAGCACGATAGAAATCCATTTTGTAAATTTGTATATTAGTAAAGAATATAAGTAGTACAGACGCCAGCACATCAAGCTACCCGAAACTGTAAAATTACTCCCTTTCAACTTTGTGCCTTATGCTTTAGTGATAAAGTTGAAGATCTAGTAAAGAAATTTAACAGATTGTAGTAGCTTAATGTACTGGCGTCTGTACATAGAGGAATATTCTGTTGCAATATTTTAGATGCCATAGCTACCGCACAGCTGCAAACTTCCATAGTTCTGTAACATTTAAAAAGCGATTTGTCATTCTTCCTCCACAGGACTAAAACTCACACGTTTCAACGGTTTGTAAAAACTGTCTTCTTATAGGGTATTATGTAACAAAGATAATGTTTGCTGTATAAACACTCAAAAATAAACATTTAGCAACAAACAATCCACACAAATTATGTGAGATTCCGAGCTTTATATATTTCTCTTTCATTCCCTATTTTGCATGGAAACTTAATTAAAATTATAATAAAATGGTGTTATCTCGGAAAGACCAGGAAGCTAACACCGGCTGTTGCCAAAACGATACAGTATAAAATATATACGAAAGAAAAGTTCAAGAAATAAATATAATTTGTTGAGTCTGAATTGAATTTTGTTATATTTTCGTCACAACGATAGACGAATCTGTCAAAAATACAAGTTTTTGACATTGATTATCGCAGATAAGACTGCGTCTAGATTTTGAACAAATGTCTCACATTTCTCTGATTTATTATGTACAGACACCAGCATCAAGCTACCTGAAACTATCAAATTTTCCCAATCAACTTTGAACCTTATGCTTTAGCGATAAAGTAGTAGCGAAAAACTGGAATATTTTTTTGTAATAAATAGATAGTAATTTTGTTGTAAATATTGCACTAGAATTTGACCAAGGTTTTGAGATGTTTTCTCTTTGACACCACACCAGTATGTAGCTCGTATCAATAAGCCAGGCCGTCACACTTAGAAGTATTAGTCCATATCTTAAAAACTACAGTGCTGATTTTGATGAAACTTGCACTGTTCCCTAAGTTGAAGTAAACGTAAGCCAATAAAAAAAGGTTACAAACAAACATACATCTATAAAATTTTGTATATTTGTTTGGAAGCCCTAATAGATTGTCATATGTGAATATATTGCAGTTCTAATAATATTACATACATATGTTTCGAATCGATAACCTCCTTTTTTTTGAAGTCGGTAAAAAAACAATACAATGTGTTAAATAACTTTAACTTCGGAAGTCGGTGTCGTTGGTTCTGCATTTTTGTTTTTTGACACTGACTTCCGAAATTAAGGTTATTTATCACTTTGTAGTGTTTTTTTGAAGTCAGTTGTATTTTATTTTTTATTTTTAGGTTATGTTTAGGTTAGTTTTTATTTTTCACTTTTTTATTGTATCAACGCCACACAGATTCCAGAGAGAGAATCATCAAAATTCGCATAGAAATGCCGGAGATGCAGTACATTTATACATATAACTTCGTACTTAAGAATAATTACTTAATGTATTATATACTAAAACCTTCCTGAAATTATGTAGATCACATTAATGAAAGAAACATCAAAATTGGTTCATTAGTTTTTAAGAAAATTGCGGACATACAAACATATATATTATTATATACGGGTCGAATATAGAACCTCCTTTTTTGAAGTCGGTAAAAAAGGAAGGGAAATAATCTTAGGGCATTAAAAAGTTTGTACGCATCTTTGTGAACAGAAAACGTGAAAGAAGTATTTTAGCTTAATATTATGTAAATATTTTGTATGAAAAGAAAATAAACTAATATTTATTTTATTATTTCTTAGTTGAATATTTGTAGACTGAAATATTTGTCGTGAAAAAGAACAATTTGTTTTTAACAAATACACAGACAGTTCACCAGGTTTTAAAAGTAGGAAAAGAAAAGCATTTACTTTGGTTCACGTACAGGCCATGCAAACAAAAAAAAAAAGGTCAAGTTCGAGTCGGACTCGCGCACCGAGAGTTCCGTACAAATTTATAGGTAGGTATGTAAATAGTTTATCACGGGAAAAACTTTTATTTTCATAATGTACTTAACTACGGTTTTCGGATTTTCCTTTACTTGAGCTACTAGACATTGCTTCTTGCCAAATTTCATGATTCTAGGTTAACGGGATCTATAGCTTTTGATTCTGGAACATAAACACCCGTATCTTTTGATTGCGTTGATTTAGAAGTTTGATTTATTCACTGCTCCAGGGAATTGCAGCCTTAAGTATTTGATCTTAATTTCAACTTGATAATTCCACGCGTTCCTGAGAGAAAAGATCTTAACCGACGGACAGACAGACGGACAACGAAGTGATTTTATAAGGGTTCCGTTTTTCCTTCTGAGATACGGAACCCTAAATTAGAACATTATAAACAAACCAATACAGCAATAAAAACTACGCCGCCAAAACGGCTTCTTGCTGTCTCAGCATAATGCGACGATATTATGCTGACTTGAATTACTAGTAAGTGTCAACTTCGAAGACTTCTCTTGACAAAGACACTAAAAGGGTCCAGATGTTAAGTCTGATGCACTCACTTGATGTCCCAATGTTGCCTCGCCGTTGTCGCCGTGTCGCTTGTACTCAGTCGTCGCACCCAATTTGCTTATGTAAATACGCAGTTTCCGTTCTGACCTGAATAATTCATTGCCCAACGTGAACGTTTGACTCCCGCCAGTTTTGAAAATCAACAGAAAACGGAACGTCTACACAAATACAAAGGAGTCAAAATTATAAAACTTTCTTTGACATTAGAATTCGAACGGCCCTGCGAGTACTTCTCATTTGAATTGAATTGAATTTGGAAATTGTTTTTGACCTGTACCCGTAGATAAATAACTTTTTAATAAATTGGAAGTTTATTGGCAAACTCGGACGCATTTTCGGTTGTTTCGTATTTGGTTATTTACTTTTTTTTATTTTTAGCTCGCAGTCATTACGATCGAAATTTATTTTCTTTGTTCTGGTTTTCGCTGTGATTATTATAATATCACCTTCCTGTTTTGGTTAGGAGACCATTTTGAATGATTGCCTATTGTAACATCTTTTTACTTAACTAACTTAATATACTCGTATTCAAAGGTTGTGTTTATCCAAAACCGACCAAGTATAACCAGCCTGTTTCAAATTAAAAATGAAAATTCAACGTACGTGTATCTCTCGTCCAAAATGTCAACTACACCACTCTTAATATATTATGTTGTAAACTCCACGCCACACCTAACTACCAACATTCTAAATTGAAAATCCAAACGAATTTTGCGTTTCGTCCTCTCGAAAGTTTCGCACTAAACGAGCGTTTAAATTGGCGCCGAAACAGATTCGCAACATCATTCGTTCTGAATATTGGCATCACGTAGAGAAAGCCCTTAGGGGAATCGCAATACGAGCCAAGGGGTTCGAGAAAATAAAATCGCTGCCTCCACTAGCGTCCCCCAGACGACTCAATACAGCTACCTTAGTAAATTGGACCTTTAAAAATACGACTTACTGGGACTCATTTTTTCTTTTGGTTTGTTTTGGTTGTGCTGGTGAAATATTTCTTGTCCTGGAATTTGTCGTTCATATTTCTGTTATTCTTATTTCTAAATATCAATAAACAAATAATAGAAAAGTGGATATATTTTGAATGTCGAAGTCAAATCATTTATTTCAAGTAGATGGCCGAAAAGGCACTTTCAAACGTCAAAATTTACAAGAAAATAGATTTGAGTCTAGGCGCCTCTTTCAAAGGTTAGTTTCATAATGGAGAAGAATGAGTAAGTATGTGCTGTGCAATGATAAGCGCATTAAAACGATTGTGTCCAGAATAAAGTACAGACGCCAGCACATCAAGCTACTACAATTTGTCAAATTTATTTAATAGATTTTCAACTTTTTCGCTAAAACTTAAGGTTCAAAGTTGATTGATACATGTGTTGGTTTTCTTTTGTTCGATTTGAATACATTTTCAATACAACTATAATCAAGAAAGTTACATGAACATATTCACGCAAACGGAGCGCAACGGGGTAGACTGAAAGTACAGAACGCCACCTGCTACAATCCTTGCTTACTCCTTAGCTTCGATTACTTTTATACAGTTGTACCTAAATGCACACCGGTTGCCAGTACTATGCCAGTACTATAACTGACCTTTCTGAAAAACGTCAACAATAAGGTCACTATTTGTCCTTCTTGGGGCATTCACTTGGGGCATTCACTCACATCTGCCTTGTAAATACTTTTTGTCAATTGCCTTTCATTCATCCTCTCAACATGACCTAATCATCTAAACATACTCTTCTAATTTTTTTGTCACTACGCATTAGAACGTTACATGTGCATAAAAATCTGTACGAAAGATCAGAGGTTAATGGATTCTTAATTATTTTCTACTCAAAGCAAATATAATATTTTAGCGTAATCTATTTGAATCAAGGTAATATATATTTACGTAAGTTTAACTTGTTATTAGATAATTGTTTGCGTTGATGTTTCAGCTTATCACGTTGAGAACTAAATCTTATCTAGCCAAACGATTAATAATCGTGTATATTTCTGATATAGCGGAGTCCTTTTCTTAATTAAATTGAAAAAAAAAATGCACTGAACTTAAATTTAGTTTAGTTTTTGAATAAGGGAATCGGCGCCATTGTCTGGAACGCTGCTTATCCTATTAAAGGTACAAAGAAGTATGTTTGCGATTTTTTTTTGTAAACTACAAAATTCTAATTAGAAACATTCTGCAAATTTCATTTTCAACTTTCCAAGCGCATGTGCTAATATGCTAGAATTTTTGCACATGGCCTAATTCTGTAAATTTCCCTTTTACGCTCGTCCTTTGTTTACTTTGAGTAAATTCCTGTCTCAGTCACTGCTACGTTGTTATTATGTATAGAACATGTTAGCAAAGGAAGGATATGGAATAGGGATACATTTCGGCGTTACAAAGGAACAATACCGTATGGTTAGTGCTTCGTCCCATGTTGGTCTCCTTTCGTATAATTGTGTTGCATTTTGGCCTAAGTCATAACAACTTTGATACCAGTACACGAGGAGTTCGTATAACACTCTTTGTGAACAATACAATAATGCTTACCGGGCTATGATGAACTTGCCCTGGCGGTGCAGTGCGACTGGCATGTTAGCCGAGAGCAACGTTGCTGGCTTTCCCGCGCTGCTAAGTAAGCTCAGTGTCATTCTACACAAAGGTAACCCTAAGTAGGACTAAAATTATAAAAGCGGTGTACCGTGTTGTCCATCTTACAGGAGATATAAAAGACTTTTTAATATATATTTTTAGTTATTGTATTTTAATATTCTATCTGTGTTATTATGTTGTTGTTATTATGTTAATGCCTATGGTATTTAATGTGTCTGTATAATATGGGTATAATAATTGCCTGAAATAAATTTTATTTAAATTAATTTAATTCATTAATAACATGTAATCACGCCTGTGTCCCTTGCAGGGTTAAGCAGGTGTTGTACTATACCCACATTTTTACAATTACGTTTATTGTTTAAGTCCCATATACAGGGTTACTTTTCAATGACCAGCCAAATTTAAGGATGTATTACAGACCATCAAACTTTTTCCATGGGACCAATATCGTAATCGCGAAAAATTTATCAACTGTCCCATTAATAGAAAACTTTGATACCTACTCGACCTAAACCTATGGGACGGCTGAATTTTTATTCGCGATTACGATGTTGGTCCTATGGAGAGAATTGTTTAGTTTGATGGTCTGTACCACATCCTTAAATTTGGCTGGTCATTGAAAAGTAACCCTTTATTTAGGGGCGAGTCTATAGCCACCTACCGGGCACTCCAGGCTGCTACTGAAAAATTCCCGATAGAAAAACCCAATATCACTTTCCCAATCCGGGAATAGAACCGCAGGACCTCATGCTCTTCAATTTTTCGCCCCCCATTTTATGGGATTTTCAACATAACTGGAGAAATGTTGCTTCGGTACTGTACCTCTTCCCAACCCTTCGATAAAACAAGGCATAATGTATTTTATGTTCCCAAAATACGTCATCATCTGACTAGCCTTTCTGACCTCCATTGTGCACAACCCAGTTACTAATACGATACCCCTTGGTAAGACTGGTTGTCAGACTTTCGGGCTTCTGAGTACCCGTAACGACTGTCAAAGGTCCACGAATGACAGCCGGGACCAACGGCTTAACGTGCTTTCCGAGGCACGGAGGAGTCTCGGTATGTAAAGATGCTCACCCATCCACAGACAAACCGCGGCAAGCGTAGCTTAACCTGATCGATCGACCTGTGTGGCTGTTATTATTTAGCCACGGGCCCTTCCCAAAATACGTGCAGCCATAAAATTGCTATCCATCGTTTATTGCAATCTGTAGTTAATTCAATAATAGCTCATGGAATATTTACGAGTTAGATGAACAACAATTTAATTCAAATACAAATCGTTTGTTCTAAATGTTCAACATAACTCCATTCACACAAGCAGTATTCATCAAATATATCGTATTTAGTGTCATTGTGGCATAAATTCTATTGTTACCATCAACGATCAAATTCAAAATCGGAAATTTTGCATAGCGTATTCAAATATTGATACTGATCATAGATTTTTCCCTCCTATCTAAAGTTTACTCATCAAAGATTGAAAAGGGAACTTCTTTCTTTTCTCAGGGAATCGGAAAAGAGCCAAGCAATCACAATTTTAAAGGAACAAATCTCCATTTCTTCTATCTCCATTTCCAGTACATTGGTGGAGTCGATGGCAAAAGCTTGCATCTAATAAAACTTTAACACAAGGATGTGAACCATTTCGAAGTTTGTACAAAATTTCAAAAACGAGACACTTTCTAGGGGCAATGCGACCAATTTGCTTGTGTGAATGGAAAACCATAGTGTTGAATAATACAAGACACAAACACCTCCGTTGAAAATTAACAGTCTCCTTTGTGAATCATGTATGAAACGACTGGCCCTAAGTGTTACTTGCTTACATTTGAATTTAAATACATTTTGTCGCGTCATTTTTGACAGTGACGTTAATGAAGTTTTAATAACACCCAGGGTACTTGTTTATTTGATGTAAGGCACATATTACACAGGTAAACTTGACACCACTACAGCGAGTCGTCATATTTTAAACTTTTAGCTACTTATTACAGAACAAGGGTATCTTTAGATGAACTTTAAACCACCGAACCAGTTATTGAATAAAGAACCTAACTGTTATAGAAATTCAGTTCTTTTTACAAAAATGACAGCTTAGTTTGGTGCTAAGAATTTGGTCTAAATCGAAATAAAGTTCGAAATACAAATACTGGCTCAGGTTTAGTTTATGTTAGAACTAGATTAGATTTTGTTTTGTAATAAAACATTAAAGTTTCAACACAGAAAACGAACGACATTAATTTCGCCGAAATAGCATTCTCAGTGATACAGAAAAAGTAGCAGCCGGTATTAATGTCAAACTTCGGGAAAATAATAAAAATGAAATCCATTAGAAATATTTCGACGAGAGTTTCTAAACCTATACATATGTATTACTCCTAACGAAGTTATGCAGGAGGAGTTCAATAATAAAACCAATTGGAGCCAGGGACCGAAAACCTGTATAAATTACGGTACCGGTATCGAAGAATTTCGGTTACCTCTACGATTAAGGTAACCGCTATCTGGGTAACCCCAAGAAGAAAAAATATGTTACCTTTATTTAGGTTACCGTTTTAATACCGGTTACCTAAAAATGACCTTGACTACGAGAAAGAAACAGAATATCGCAAATTCGCAATGCCGACAATTTGTTGGCATTAGAAAATACATTATTTACTAGGGAGATCGTCGTGCGTGCTGTACTGTTTATATTTATTTAGTTCGCCTTTTTGAGGAGTATTTGATTTAAAGTAAAAAAAGGAAATGAACAAAGGTAATTAAGATAGTATTACATTGTAAATTGGTAAAATACTATTTGTTTATCTTTTTTTCTCATCATTATAGATGGGCAATCCACCGTGTTTAAACCAAGGTAAACACCCAGAAAATTGGGTGCTTAGGTACTTGATTTGACGAAATTGCATTAGTGATGTTAAAAAATATATGCGATTTTGATTCATCTTACATCATTTTAGACAATATTAGTGGAATCAGGGAGCGTAAAATTAATTGGTATGAGTTAAAAACGAAGTTTGAAAAATCACATTTTCTATTATTGAATAGCTTGTGTGGTCACACACAAGTCTGCAAAGGGATTACTTAGCATTGAAGACTCGAGCATTAGCGTGTTAGTTGTCATTTTCTTCATTTGTAAGTTGATTTAATTGATACCCCTTCATCATAATCATCATCATTTCAGCCGAAAGACGTCCACTGCTGGACATAGGCCTTCCTCAAGCACCTCCACTTCGACTGGTTCTGTGTTTCTCGCATTCAACGTGTTCCTGCGGCCTTCACAAAGTCGCCAGTCTACCTTGTGGGAGGCTTTCCAACGCTACTTCTTCCGGTACGCGGTCGCCACTCCCGAACCTTTAGGCCCCATCGGCCATCTGTTCTGCGAGCGATTTGTCCTGCCCACTGCCACTTAAGTTTGGCAATTCTTCGGGCTATGTCGGTTACTTTGGTGCTCCTGCGGATCTCTTCATTTCTAATTAGATCACGCAGGGAAACTCCAAGCATAGCCCTCTCCATTTCCCTTTGGGTGACATTTAACCTTTTACGTTTCCGTGTCATAGGCCATTACTGGCAAGTTGCCAGTGGCAACACGCACTGGTCAAAGACTTTCGTCTTGAGACACAGCCGTATGTGGGACGAGAAGATATTGCGTAGCTTCCCGAACGCTGCCCAGCCGAGTCGGATTCGACGATTGACCTCTTTTTCGAAGTTCGACCTACCCAACAGGACAGTTGGTCCTAGGTACACATATTCGTTCACGATTTCGAGTGTAGCGTCTCCGATGTTCATGAGAGTGGGCGTTACATGGGCATTTGACATGACCTTCGTTTTGTCCATGTTCATTTTAAAACCCACTCTTTCAGAGGCTCTACTGAGGTCATCGATCATTGTACTGAGGTCCTCCATAGTCTCAGCCATGACTACGATATGGTCGGCAAACCGAAGGTGAGTTATTTACTCGCCATTGATGTTAATGCCAGCCCCTTTCTAGTCCAGAACCTTGAAGGCATCCTCCAGTACAGCGCTGAACAGTTACGGAGAGATAACATCTCCCTGTCTCTCTCAGAAGGATAGATTTCGAGGTCTGGTCCTGGAGTCGGACTGATATAGTGGCATTTTCGTACAGACACTTCAGCACCTCGATGTACTGATAGTCGATCTGGGTCCGTTGAAGAGACTGCAGTACAGCCCATGTCTCGATCGAATCAAAGGCTGTCTCGTAGTCCACAAACGCTAAGCAGAGAAGCAGGTTATACTCTTCGGTCTTCCGTATAACCAGTCGTTGCGTATGTATGTGGTCTACGGTGCTAAACATTTTACGGAATCCGGCTTATTCGGGACGCTGGAAGTCGTGAAACCTGCGCGCGAGACGGTTCGTGATGACCCTTGAAAACAGCTTGTAGATATGGCTCGGAAGTAAGATGGGCCTATAATTCTTAATCATTGTCGTCTTTCTTAAAGAAAAGTATCACCACCTCTGTTCCATGCCAGTGGTGTTTCACCCTCGAGTATGACTGAACCACGCAGCTTCTGAAGGGCCTTAAGCACGGGTTTTCCGACGGCCTTTAGGAGTTCGGCTGTAATTCCATCATCACTCGGCGACTTGTTATTTTTAAGCTGCTTCAGAGCCATCCTAATCTCATACAGGCTGACGTCCGGGATGTCTTCGGTATAGTGTCGGGTAAGTCTAGCTCTCGGGTCGTTTGCCAGATTCGTAACGGGGTTTCTCTTTCTCTTTAACAGCTGAGGTTTGGCAGATACGATCCTGCCATTATCGGTATTCAGTTTCGTAAGCTGACTCTGCCCTATAGTCAGATGATAAAGACAAAGACAAAAAGACAAAGACAAAGACCTTGGAGCCTTTATTCTGCTCTATCGCGTCCTTAATAAGGTTTGTATTAAAGCGGCGAAGGTCGCTTTTCAAGGACTTAGAGATCCATCTATTGAGCTGCTGGTACAAACGCCAGCACATCAAGCTACCCGAAACTGTCAAATTTTTCCAATCAACCTTGAACCTTATACTATAACGATAAAGTTGAAAATCTATTAAAGAAATTTGACAGATTGTAGCAGCTTGACGTGCTGGTGCTGGCGTCTGTACTTGAGCGTATCATCTGAAGACTGCAGAATCATCTCGCGCCTCTCCTTCATGAGCTGTAAAGTAGGATCAGAGAGCCTCTTTTTTGTATTCGTACGACGGGTCTTGAAGATCTTAGACCCAACCGTGTGGACAGTTTCTACGAACTCATCGTTATACTTGTCCACAAAGCTCCCTAGGCACTCGAAACGATTCTGAAGTTCAAGCTGAAAGTTCTCGGTGTTTTAGACTTGGATCGGTACTGAGCGGAGTGTAGACTTTATCAGTCGAGATCTTTCCAGCTTGATGTGCCTCTTACCATGCGGTGATCACGTCCGGTTTTCACCGCGTTGGTCACAGAGACATCATTGAATACTTGCTTCTTCGTCGAAATAATGACGTCAATCTCATTTTTAGTTGCATCATCCAGGCTCTGCCAGGTCCACTTTCTGTGCTCACGTATTCTGAAGAAGGAATTCGTCATAAAGAGACCTTCCTTTTCCATAAAACTGGCCAGGAGATGGCCCCGGGGGTTCCGGCGTCCAACTCCAAATTGCCCCACTCGGAGCTCATCATCGTTTCGTTTGCACAGTTTCGCGTAAAAATCCCCCATGAGAACGGTGAAGTGAGTTTTAGAGCCATGCATGGCTCTATAAATATCCTCATACATGGTCTCCAGCTCATCGTCGGGGCGTGAACCTGTACGACCTTCAGCGCATATTCTGAGTACTAGGCACGCCACCCTGGTCGACACACTGTCGATCTTCACCACGTTGCTCAGAAGGGACTTATGGACGATAAGCCCGACACCACCTTGGGACTGCTGGTCGCCCTCCCGGAAATAGAACAAGTTTCCAAATTTGAGGATTATCGAGTCCTCCCCCTCTCTTCGGACTTCAGATAACCCCACTATACTCCATCGTAACCTGCTCAATTCTTTCTCGAGTTCGGTGATCACCTCGTTGGCGTCGGTCCGGAGTGTACGCGTGTTGTATGTCGCTAGGTCCAGTTTTCGGTGATTGTGGTAGCCAAATCTCTTCCGGGGGTTCTTAGCACCCTTTCCCTTACCGTGGCCTTGGCCGCTACCGTCGCCAAGAGTAGGCGGGCCGCTGGGTACTAGGGGCCAAGTGTTTTTGTGCTTCTCATTCTCGGGAGGGTTTTCCATAATCGCCACGGTTGGCAGGCGGGTTGGTGATCGCAGTATGATGGTAAAATGTCTAGAGAACGCTGCTGCCCTTTCTCCGGTACCTACGTCCCTTAGTCGTCTTTTACGACACCCACAGGAAGTAGAGTGTTGCTATTCTTTAAGTCCGGCACCACGCACCACACAATACTGATACCCCTTAGCTTCCTGTAAATACTTTAAGATATGTTCATAACATTTGGTGCGCCCATGGCTTAATATACTTACTTAAGTTCCTTCGCTACAAATTTTCCGAATAGCTTATTTCTTTTGTCTTCTCCCTCTCCTTAAAAAGCACATTTTGAACAATTCTTCTTAACTGCAATATCTTTTCTTTCCTTCTTTTTATACCCGTGGGGACAGAAAGGCTTGACTTTAGTATAGTGCCGCAGAAGTTGCGGGCTAAAAAGGGTCAAAGCTGGTAGAGCTTGAGTCCCCGATTATAACGCTACCACTCTTATTACAAGGTAATTCATGTTTTTCGAGAAATTAATAAAAATTGTTTCTAACCTCATTCAGATAAAAAGGGAAAACGAAACGTTATTATGGGCGATTGACAACCAAATCTGTACAGTATGTTCAGTCTGAACGTAAAAAAAAAACTACGCCACTTGCGTCATGTCACTATATGTCCCAAAACCGAATCGGGGCACCCCGACTCCACGTAGTCTTTTAGCTGTTACCCCTAGAGTGTTTATAAAAAACCGGAGGCGCGGAGAAAACCGGAAGCCGAAGCTGCGTAGGTGAGCATGGGTGCCTATCCTTTGTTACGTAAGGGCGAAGGGGCTGCACTTCCCGCAGCGCCGGAGACGTTGCAGAAACAACTTTGTTTTGACAACAAGTGTTTTGAGGTTAAGTTACAATAATCAATTTTTCTTAAGAATGGTGCTTTACCTTTTCATGGGAATGGTACCAGGGGAAAGGGGGCAACGCCCCACTTGCCCCCTCCTACTCCCTACCCCCTTCTCGTGCCCTTTTAAGCAATTTTTGAGTGTTGAGGGTAGGTTACAAAAGATCGTTTTTCTCGGAAACGGTGAGTTACCTTTTCATGGGAGTGGTGCCAGGTGGGAGGGGTCAACCCCCCTCCCTCCCCCTCAAGTACCAACTTCCCCCTCCTGCGGCACTATTCTAAAGTTATACCGACAGAAATAATAGATGGGGAACTTGGTCTGGGTAGCTTTCTTGGTGACGGTAAATCATCTGAACATTGTGTCTCACTATCTGAATTTTTTTTCTACCGGCTCCGAGAGCAAAGTCTGTTCTTTTTGTCTCCTACGATTACTTGATAAAAAAATAATTAGATGGGCTATAATACCTATCTACGTAATATTTATTATTATTGTTTTACCATTTATGTAAGCACACCATATATACAGACAAAAAAAAACACACACAGAAAAATAGTTACAAAGGTGACGCTTAATTCATAAGAAATCTCTTCCAGCGAACTTGCGATAGGACAATAAATAGAAAGATGTAGACAGCGTGGGAAAGAGTAAAGGAGACAAAAAAATTGGTTGTCTGTATTTCGGTTTAAGGACGATAGTTTTACGTGATAACGTCATCGTCTCAAAGAAACATTGATGAAGAAATGTGTCACAAGCCAACGCTTGGGCCGATCATGCCTCTCTATCGCTTGTTCCGCGCTCTCGCTTGCACGATCAGGCTCAGGCGGAACATGACACTTTTTCGTGCGTGCAGCCGGTGTTCATCGATTTATAAGACGTTATCACGTCAAAAAAATTCATAAAATCGTAAACAATCCACTTAATAAAAATAAATAAATCTTATGAGAATATACTTACATTCAAATAAACATACATACATACTTACTTCTAAAATAAATATCACTAGAATGTTAATATGTAATTATATCGTAATCAAAATAATAAATACATACACAACTATGATGAAGTGGAAAGATACGAGTTCTTTTACTCTTTTTTAAAATCTGCAATCTATAGGTACCTACTCATCATAGAAATCAACTCGGTAGTTTTGACACATAGGTACACAGGCGATGCGCGCCCTTTAACTAATGTCGGCGGCACGTTTAAGATAGAGGTAATTTTTATTTCGGTAACCGGTATGAATACCGGTTGTATTCAATAGTTAAGAATTAAGGTAACCACCTGTAAAATACCGGTAAATCAATAAAGGTTGTAACCGAAAAATACCGGTATTGATCGTACCGGTTTCGGTCCCTGATTGGAGCGAATATTTACTGAAATGGACTCAGTTAGACCACCGGTCTACCCAATCATTCGCCATTCTCTTGTTTCAATTGCGCCGATAAATTGGATTCCACGTCAAAAGACTATCGTTTCAATGATTCAGATTTTGCAACTACAAGCGTTTTATTCCTATTCAATTCCGGTAGCAGTTCTAAAGAATTTTTAATCATATCATGTCATTGCTATGTTAGTTTTCTCTATATTAATGGATTGAAACATTCAGGCTGTTTTATTAATATAAACTTACGTACAGGATTTTTTCCTATGCAAGGGACGGTAGGGATTGTAAATATATGTATGAGTTGCCTTTTTCGTGGTTCCTCGATCTTATTCTACACACGATTTATGTTGAATATTTACGTCGTGATGGCCTAGTGGTTAAGGCCTCACCTCACGTTCACATTCACGAGGTTGTAGGGTCAAATCCGGGCAAATACTAATGTGACTTAATTCATATGTAGGTATTTTCCGAATTTATCCTGGACATTACTGAAGGAAAACATCGTGAGGAAAATAATCTGGACATTATAGTTAATATAAGTTTGAAATCGCCAAACTATTTTAAACTAGCATGGTGAATGGATCACCACGCTTGCTCATGCCTCCTTTTCTAGGAAGTATACAGAAAAACATTAAGTTTAAGCCCTTTCTGCCCTTTTTGTCAGATTTGGTTAAGTGACTGTTAATAAAAAAAAAACCGTGTGCTTACAATCTACTGTTTTAATATTATTTTCAAGGTTTTGGAATGGCGACTGCGTACCGGAAGACGTAGCGTTGGAAAGCCTCCCACAAGGTGGACCGACGATCTTGTGAAGGCCGCAGGAACACGTTGGATGCAAGAAGCACAAAACCGGTCGAAGTGGAGGTGCTAGGGGGAGGCTTACGTCCAGCAATGGACGTCTTTCGGCTGAAATAATGATGATGATGATGAATATTATTGTAGTGATAGCTGTTTGTAAGGAATAATCTGTAAAATGCGTCAGTTATCAGTGTTGTGTCATTAGGTAGTATATGCAGGAACGCAGGCGTTCGTTAATTTACTAAAAACGAAAAAGTTCGCAAGCAATGAAAAATGATCATGGTCGCGGGTGTCGACCACAGCACGAGCTGCTTCTCACACGGACAACTGTACGTCACTTGCTCTCGCGCCACTAGCCCTGAATCTCTTCATATTTTGGCTGATGAAACCAAAAATACAAACGTAGAATACAGGAAAGTTTGATAAAAATGTGACAGTTATTTTAGTATATTGTAGTGTCCTACGACTTCTACGCGAACGAAAGTCGCGGGTAGAAGCTAGAATGGAATAAAATTATTTCAAAATCGAAACACAAACATACATGACATTGATATTTGATTTCGCTCAACATAAGGGCCTCAAAGCTTCAAAAAAAAAGAAGAAAAACCTCTTGAAAGAAGTTCTAACGGGCGAAAGTAAAATTTATCTGGAAACCAAAACATTAAGTATGTCATATTGGTTTATCACTGTTTGTTCAGGCTTCATAAAGGTCAGTTTCTCGTCTCGTAGTCGTTTACTTGATTTGAAAGGTTTACAATAGCCTTTAAACGACAGCGTTATGGGACCTTTAAAGTTTTTTTTTTTTTGTGAACATTAATAATAATATGTGCTTCTAATCTTTCCTTTGGCAGTGTTGTAGGTTACAGTTTCTTAAAATAATTATATTTGGCCGCCTAGCTCCCAAGTCGGTCATGTGGTCGCAAGCGTTACTGCTGATTTTGAGATTTTGGGTCCGATTCTCTGGTTGGGCAAACTTATAATGGTATTTTCCATCAGAGATTTCTCTGTAGCAGCTTGGAGTCTGGATTTGTACTCGGCCCCCTGTTACATGGGATTTGAACCCTAATCCTTCGGGGATTAAGTTGATGTGATGTGATTTGTTGTGTTATGTTGATTTTTATATCATGTTGTAATGGTTTGGTGGCTCGTAGCTCTTGCTGTTGGACTACTTTTGTAAGAGTTGTCAAATCATCGTATTGAAATGTTCCATTGATAAATAATCCTAATATTTAAGGTCACATTATTGGGGTAGCTTTCGACATCGATTGCCACATGAACAGTTAAAAAGACAACCTTGGCCATCGTCACCTTTTCACAATTTATAGTCTAGGGCTTATACAAAACATTATAAGTAGGCATTGTTAGAACGTCTTAAGCTTAGTTGTCTTACGACCAAATAACCAAATTTCCTTACACATAAACACACAACAACGCCCTTCGTTTAGAACAGCGTATAATATACAGTTATGTGTTAGATTTCGTACTTAAGTGAGCGATTAATAAAGTTTGTGCGAACATTTATAACACGGGTGTAGTCGCTAGTTAAATAAACGGCGCCTAAGGCCCTTTTAACACGGCACGGTTTATTTACGGTACAGCGTATAAACCGTGCCGTAGAAAAAACTTGTCTGTCAACAAGGTTCCATAGTGATCCATGCATGCAATACTTACGGCCGTGCCTGCACAAAGCGTATAAACTGTGCCGTAGAAAAAACGTGTCTGTCAATGGCCAGGTAAGGTCATCAGTATTGTATAGATCATAATGAAAGCTCCATTATTTATTTATTATTTATTTATTTGATACATGAATATACTTACTAAAAATAAATAAGACAAACAATGATAAAATATTACCGTTGTGATGACTACCAGCAGATGCACTGCCAGCTTCTTGCGAATGTGCTCACGAACCATTATAACCCGAATTTTTCGGCCCCAATCGAGAGTTACCCATAAGGTTGTATAGTATTTGCACCGCTTGAGGGTCTCAGCAGCTGCAGCAGCAGCGCCAGCACAGCTAGCCGTGCTTTGGAACATGAACTGGCGCAAGGGTGTCGACTCAGGTTGCGTCCCACACCAGAGTTTCCAAGTCAACGACGTCATGCCGTCTTTTTTTTTTGTGGATGGGAAATCATCAAATGTCCGGTCCCGTTTTGAGTGGAGCAGAAGGGAGTGTCAGACTCTTACTGACTAAAACCCACCCGTGTTCCTTCCTTAGCCCTTTGTGTTCCGGGGTAGCGGTAACCTTTTCGGACAATCCCGCTGCCCCGGCAGGCTTCGGCCCTTACGGGCCCCTTCCTTAATGCTTCCTGTAATGATAGTGATGATGATTTAATAAATAAATAAATAAATAATCTCTTTGAGGCGCGCGTGGAACACGTACGCGCCGTCCGGCACGGGCCTGGTCCTGATCGGACGGAGGGTTACCCATTACTCTCCGCCCGCAGGCCCGCGCCTATGCCGTCTGGGTTCTTGAGTTCTTCATATCGTCACTTAATAAGCCGTTTAGTTGTTCATACCGCTGGTAGGCGGTGACAATGATTGCTCGACGATTAATATCGTTTCCGTCGTTGGCGTGCTGTGCTATGCGACCTGCACTCCTGCAGCAGGACAGGTCATGGAATACCAATAGTCAGTGTCTACTTCAGAACCTAAACAATGCAATCTGTGTACATTTGTCTCTTTTATAATTAACTTGTGCTAGAGAATAAAACCGGTACGATGACCAAAACCATCCGATATGTTCATCGAAGTGTAGGCATTGAGCTATATAACTAGAGAAGCAAACCTCAATAAAATGTGTCAAAAAAGTGTAGCCACTTTATAAACGCGACGACCTAGCTTTGAAACCACTAAACATTTAAAAGTAAACATATATCTGTCTCACTTACACGCGTCGTAAGAATACTACCGTCGTTTAGATTAGACAAGGACCACAATATAAACATGCAATGACGGGATGGGGTTGCCTACCCATGCGAAATTTTACCCAACTTTTTAAGCCATAAAAAGCGTTTAAATTATTTTTAAAATATTTGAATTATGTATTTCATAATGGATGTGTAATAGAAGTTTATAAATAATGAAAATAACTAAGACATTTTCTTTTTGAATATTTTTTCTTTATTATTAATGAAATTGAATGATTTAGTAGGTAGCCAGTCAGTCTCTTTTCTCAGCAATCGGATTATTTCCACCCATTTTTCACGGCGTGCTGGATCTTTAGGCACCCTGCTACGTTGGTACTATTAAAAAATATTTAAAATCACTTATTCCATAAATTAAAAACTCCCACTAATGTGGGAAACTAAAACTAAGTTTTTAGTGGTAACACTGAACCCAATTTACAAAATTCTACATTTTATTGCGTTTTTACGTTGATATAAACACAGAGACAATTAATTTACCTGTGGAAAGCAATTCCGGTTAATTTATTATGTTTTTGTGATCTTGAATCGCACTCTTTCGCGATATTTTTTGTCGCATGTCACTCGGTTGACTTCGGTTGGCGTCACACAGAGAACTGAACTGACGTTAGCTACGCTGATGGCTGTAGCCATCAGCCTAGTGGCAACGCCTTGGTGTGGTAATTGCTAATCTAGTGTAACATATATATCAATGAGTGTAGGTATGTGACAGAATCAGAACCTCTAAATTCTAAAATACGGAGATGGATTGAAACTGTTGGGTTCTGTAACAATCTGTGAAACAGCGGAATTTGTCTGACAGAATTTATAAAAGTCGTATCGTAACAATGAAATATTTCACCTAGTGGGGTGTCTGCATTTCTTTGTATAACAGCACAATAATAATTATGCTTATAATATTTTAGATGGTTGTGAATTCAAATTTGGAGCAATGATTGATTGACCAAAATGATGGCCAGTATGTCGGGTTCGAAGCTGCATAAAAACTTTTTGGCCTCATAATTATTTTGATGTTTTAGACCTTTATACGTACCGTGCCGCAGACGAGAGAATGCGTTCTTGGTATCTGTCAGTTTCATACAAGCGAATTGGTTCGTGTTTTGCGAATTTGATCTTCATTATAATAGTATTATCGCACTGACAATTTTTTTTGTGTCAAAATGATATTTTCATTACCAGTTCTACTTTAGAATACCAGGCTATCATTTTTTTATTGGTTGTTCTCTTTTCGTGGTTTAGAATTACAGATGACCTGTTTCTAATTGTTTGGTTTCTTTTAAATAAAATAAAATATTCTAAACATGTTGGTGGTCATCTGAGAACAGAGTGCTGTTATCAGGTGACCAAAAAAAGTTAAAAATTAAAAGTTAAAAGGTAAAAGTTGCTACACCTAGTAAGGTGTAGCAACATACCTGCAGGGCAATTGCGTGACACCCTATCAGTAGCAATGGGTTTCATTTTGACAGTTCAACAACATTCATTGCGTTATTTACGTTGTTGAGCAGACACATTTTTCGAACATCTGCAAGGATGGATAGCGATATCCTACAAAATTATTTAGTTTGAGATTGATAGTGTGTTACGCATAGAAAATATAACCACTAGAGAGCGCGTAGGCCGATTTCTTCGAAGCACACGACTCACTACCGCGGGCCGGGGGATGAGGAAGAACGCGCGGCTGCGATTGGTCAGTTCAAGGTCAAGTTGCGTAGGTATGCATATCCTTAGGGCTGCTCTACTTCATTAAGGGAAAATAGTCGATATCGATAAAATGGATTTTAACACTATGAAAAATACTCAATTAAATTCATACAAATAATATTTAATCAAAATCGATTCATTATAAAAACAAAAAAAAAACATGTTATTATTGATTTTTAAAATGAATTAATTTGGTTTATGTTTTTCGAATTAAAGTTTTAGGGTCCTGATTGGTCTTTGTAAAAAATGATAAACGAGCGTATTTCTAATTTATATTTCTAATTTTATTCCACAGCTTTTTAATCGCGATTAACAATAGTCAGATTTAGTTTGACAATCAAAATTTTAGGCTAAAAAGGTTAATTTCAGAATAGCAAATTTGCCATTTTCAATAGTTTATTAACTCAGTGCCATTTTAGTGCTGTGAAACTAAAATAATTATAAGGTCTTAAGTTGTGTCACTTTAGTCAATTTCAGAATGGGAAATCGTCGTTTTACAGGAATAAACTAAATTGTGGTGATTTTTAGTTTAGTTTAGAGGCATTTGTGACAAGAGAATCGGCACCATTATCAAATTCACTATGACGTAAGATTTTATGACCGTCTTCCATGAAATTGTAGTGAATTCAAGTGAGTTGTACTAATTTGTTGTTTCATATTCATTTAGTAAAAATCTATTATTTTGACATTACAAACAGACACTTCAATTTTATTTATTTGTAGGTATAGAGTATATCGATATAATCGTCGCGATGCTGCGAACAGCACTATCGAGAAAAAAAGAGACAACTGCTAATGTGCAAATTAGTGCACCAGAAAGAGAGCAACGTGAACATTCCAGAGCTTAAATATTTGATTGTATTTTTTATGAAATTGAATAAATGGAGTAGAAAACCACTTACCTGTGAAATGTTATCCCATCTTTTGTGTAACTTGAAGTAGTACTACACTTTCCACACCATTTAATTGCACAACTAGGCATTACTTTTCGTTTTATTTGCTTTATAAACGGGAGCGCGTGACGTTCGTACGTAAGCCTACAATTGCTGCGACTGACCAAAATTCCGACGCATAGGATTGATATAGCATATGTTTAGTGACCGCGGTAGCCTCCGCATGCGCTCTCCACTGGCTTTGTGCTCCGTGGTGTTACGCAATTAGGATGCTGCTTTCCCTAAATTAAAATTGATATTATTCTTCTATACAACATACTTACCTACTACGAACTGCTTCAATTTCTTTCACATCAACTTCAATGATCCTCTAAACACGACCATCCTCAGATCAGGTAGGTAACACAAAACCTCTTAAGAGCGTTTACGACGTACGCCATGTCATACAAACTTTCAAGCCCTTATTTTTCGAAATGACCGATTTTGATGAAACTTCATACGCATAAGCAAGATACAAAGATCTGAAAAGTTAGTAAAGAATATTTTCTAAATGTCTTATTTAAAAAGAGATAATTGGAAGTCTCTGTTTCTATGGAAAATTTAAAATCGGTCTAATTTGGCTGTAACACTATTTTTCGAAAACGTTCTCAACTAACTTTGTTAGACCTTTGTATCCTACTACGTATGAAGTTTCATTAATATCGATTCATTCATTTCGAAAAACAAGGGCTTGAAAGTTTGTATTAAATGCCATACGTCGTAAACGCTCTTAAATCTAAAGTTAGAAACATATTTTAATACCATACAAAGTATGATAAGCGGCACATATGAGAGATTACTCATGCAGCCACAGCGCCAAACTTTGTAACCCAGCCGCTTGGTATGCAGAACTTACGATAACTTATCTCAGAGGCCCGCTATCATATTTCGTTTGAGATACTGTTTTGCTAAGTTGGCCTCGTGAAAATTTGTTTTGAAATTCAATAGCGGTGTTTTAGGACCTAAAGAGGTATGATAATAAGGCCGCCCATTGTATATTTTGTAGTGTTTGTTATATCTTTTACATGTTATATTTTTGTGGTGTACAATAAAGTATATATAAATAAATAAATGATGTAAAGTTAACTCATACACTATATAAAACGGAGGATCTCCGACCAGACGGGTCTTGTGTCTGGTGGGTAACTGCCCGATGATTCATGTCGGGCCGTTGTATGTATGCTAATTGCGCGGTAAACTCTGCTTGCGAGATGCAGGATTTTGGTTTTTGGCTTTGTAAATACCGCTTCAGACTTAAATAAGTGTTTTTCTACTCATAAGCTTTTTGTTTCCTAAGAATGTGGTGAATGGTTACACAATAAAGGCTATCCAAAGACAGAGCATTTTTGACATCTTAATGTCAAGTATTGGTGAAAACGACAGATTCTCATGATGACCGTTATAATATGACGGTACCAGTTTCTTAAGAAACCCAAGCTTTATTAAAGGGTCCTTTCTGTGACACAATTTTGTATGATAAGAATAATAATGATGGCGATTAGAAAAACAAGCGCAAAAAAAGTTTAAATTGGTTGTGGCAACGTTTTCCATTGTTCAAAGTTCTTCTCCATAGGTATCTACTACGCTTTGGAATGGGCAACTAGCTCACATTTTCTGATTGACCGACTTCTTGACAATTCAAAAGTGCCTGTAAATGGTTTAATTGAAATAAATACTTTGAGTTTAGGTTAAGTTTGAAAATGAAAAGTAACAGCTCGAGAAACGGCGATACAATCAGGTCAGTCAATTCCAGTTCCACCTTAACTAACTAATCAATCAACTCAGCCTATTGTGGTCCACTGCTGGACCTCTAGCTGGGGGGCGTCCCACACTACGCTTGCCGATACGTCTCCACTCAAGAACTCGTCTGCTCCACCGGCCATCGGTCCTTCGACAAACATGGACAGCCCACTGCCACTTCAGTTTGCTTACTCTGCAAGCTATGTTGGTAACTCCGGTTCTTTTCCGGACAATTTCATTCCTGATTATATCCTTCAAAGAGACTACAACCTAACTAACTAATGGCAAATGTAAAAAATATTACCACGGCATGGCTCAATCTCTTCGCATCTCTCTCTCATTTTATTCTGACATCTGTGAAGTAAAAGATCATAAGGAAACGTGGAATTGTAGTCTGAAATCGTCAACCCATCTTGCAAGCGTGGTGAGCAATGGTCGTGCTGTTTTTGTAAGAGATGAAAATTTTGCTCTGCAGAGGGACAGTAATAAGCCAGTATCATGATATGGGTACACACCGATACGGAAGAGACACATCACTTCATAAATAGAAGTTCGTTTCATACTTAGTTGCATTAGTTCAAATCTTGAACTCTCTAATACTCTCCATTCATAAGTACCGATTAAAAGTTCCATTCATTTGAAATAGAGAAATTTCAAAGCTCTTAGATTCTATGGAAGGCAAATAAGTGATTCGCGGAAAGGATGAATGTGGTTAGTTCAATGGGTTATTAACGTGCGTACATAGGTAGTAAAGCGGATTTAATGAAAATGAAAATCACTCGAACTTTAGACATTTCTGAATTCGATGAACTATCACTTGATAAATGGACGTAATTTCAATCATTCATTCTCCATTTTAATTGGCTTTAGTTATAAGATTTACACATGCATTTTGTTAACTGGGAACTAAATTGTATTTCGGTTAACTGTAAAGGCTCCGCAGACAGCAGTAGACTATAGTAGAACAATTTTTATGAAAACTTCATGGAAATTGTTCTACCAGAATTGCGTCGCACCGTTGCGTCGCGCCTGTCTGTCGGAGCCTTTTACTGATATATTTTGAGTTCCCAGATGGTTATACTCAGTGTTTTTTGTTCTTGTATATCAAGGTTTTTATGAAGTTGAATTCCATGAAATGCTTGGCAAATTGTAGCGATGCATGAAGAAGCCTCCTCGTATAGCGCAGCTGGTTCCACTGGTTACTTAACTAAACCGAGAGCTTGGCGCATCCTGGACAGTCACACGCAAAACCTTATCGACTGGCCAATTCTTTCCTTGCGGTGGTAGGGCTAACGCCCGCTTGGTTTACGACCACCCACCCACCGGAGTCCGGCGACAAGCAACCTGCTGTGTTTCGTCGATGCATCGCAGTTCCAGTGCCTTAACCATTTTCTGGGCACGCTCGTTCCATCATAGACCTCATCCATTGCTTTCCATCTGGCGTGATCCAGGTCGAGAACAGGCCCACTCAGCAATAAAAAAACGTATAAACTCCGCGAGTCCATTATAAGTAGATGGCATAAATACGAGGCAAAATTTGTATGTAGAATAGAAGAAAAGCGGAAATAACAGAAGGAATCGGTTTAGCTGACAAGCGAAATTATTATAAAAAATATAAAATTTAATAATCACAGAACCGATAAAAATGACTAAAGAAAGAAAAATACACTTATGTCTACATTTCTTTTTCATTTCTCCTTTCGCAGGTCCGCTGGAAGAAATTTCTTAAAAAATAAGCAGTATTATTGTACTCAATACTAATACATCGTAATAATAAAGCAAAAATGATACCTAAGAATAATAATATATGATAGCACACATAAAATTTAAAATGCAACTATTACGAAAACCATACGATAATGTAGGTACTTTTAGGAACAGCCTGTATCAGTCACTTTTGTTTTAAGGATGGATGGACGGCTGGATTGGTCACTGATGTGCACTGGTTAGTATTAGATGATATTTGACTTATAACCGTTGTAATTTTGTTTTTATTGTTACTTTTTACCTAAGTACCTACTTAAGTGGTTACAATTCTCTAAATTATGTAGTCGATGATTTTGGTGCACGGTAAAACTCTAATGAGTTTATGTTGGCACCAACTTAAATGTATAAACTGTATACTATGTACTACTGAATAAATAAATAAATTTAAAAAAATTAAAAAATATATTTTTCTTGGGACACGCACAGGAAATACAAACAGTAAAAAAGGAGCATTTAAAACTAACAATGTTACATTTGAAAACGACCAAAAAAAAAACCTGTGCGGGGCCAAAAAGGCTCCTAACTCAGGATAATGCTGCGATATTTAAAAATATGCAGCGCTGGTATTCTGATAGGGCCTGGCTATTTACCAAAGTTATTCGACAAACTTTTGTTTAATTCGCACATCCTGGTACCGTGAGCTCACAGAGAGTTCTCAGTAGCTTGTAGCTTACGCTTGTGTAGTTTACGTGGAAAATGAAAATAATACACATGATCAGAATCCCTTGAAAGGAAAGTGTTGGTGGAACATATTAATATATACTCAAGAGTCTTGGTTTTATGCTAGCTAGATCTCAAAGATATTTCTAGGTATCCGAACGTTGTTAAAACAATTTATATAATGGCGTTGTTCAACCGAACTTTTGCCTCCTTTACAACATTTCCTCATTAATTTTCTTGATTGTACTATATTTATATCGTACCTTCTCGCAAACCGCCCCCGCTTTGCATTGTTTGTAGATACGACTTGACAAAACATGAAGTATTGTTTATTACATCTAATCGTGTCGATAAGGTTTACTCGATCTTTATCCATTTTTGAAATTATGATAAAAACAAGATAGTGTTTTTATCATAAATTCTATTATATTACTAGCTGACCCCGCAAATGTCGTTTTGCAAAAAAGAAATAGAAAAATAGATAGTAGCCGATTCTCAGATCTACCCGATGTGACACAAAATTTCATACAAATCGGTCCAGCCGTTTCGGAGGAGTATGGTAACTCACACTGTGACACGAGAATTTTTTATATTAGAACATGTATATATATTATGTGAATGGTACACCACAGAGTACTTTCAGTATTGTCTCTCTTCCCTTAATCCATCCAAAGGTTGTCTTTAAAAGATCGCATTTAACGATAAGACCGCCCATTGTGTCACCCTTTGTAAAATGTCTACATTTATATCTGTAGCTAGCAGCGCCCCGCGGTTTCACCCGCGTTAGTTGCGATCCCGTGGGAATATCGGGTTAATAAGTATCCTATGTGTTATTCCTGATTATAAACTATCTGTGTGTCAAATTTCATCTAAATCTGTTCAGCCGTTTGTGCGTGAAAGAGTAACAAACATCCATCCATTCATCCTCACAAACTTTCGCATTTATAATATTACGAGTACGAGTATTAGTAGGATTAGTAATTAGTATTAGTAATTATAAAGTATTCTATCTATTTAGATCTCTCTTAATGATGTTGAAAACTGCATACAAACGCGTAGCGCGTTACGTAGTTAAGACGATAACGACTACTAGTTCTGGGAACGAGTCGAATACCGAATATATACAGGGTGTCAAAGTCATTTCCAAACTTTTTGATCCTGAGAATGTTGGTGAATTTTTTTACGGGTTAAAAGACTTGACCAACTTCTGTTATTTTCAGTCACTTTACATAGTGCTCAAAGAACAAAATCATATTAAAAAAAAACTACCAGAAACTGTCAATTTAAGTTTTTAGACAGCCCTGATAGCTTTTTTAATTATTTTTTTTCTTTGAACACTATGTGAAACGATTGAAAAAAATTGGTCACAACTTTTGAACCGTAAAATAATGCCCAATTATCAATCATTCTCAGGATCAAAAAGTTTGGATCCGTACTTCCAGGGACACCCTATTATAGGCTGTCACCCTATTATAGTATGTGTGTGTGTATTTTTAACCCTGATAATGTCGGTGAATTTTTTTACGGTTCAAAAGTTATGACCAATTTTTGTTTTTTTTCAATCACTTCGCAGTGTTCAAAGAAATATGATATTTATCTTGGACCGCTATACGAAGTGATTAAAAAAAACAAAAATGGGGATAACTCTTTTGAACCCTAAAAAAATTCTCAAGGTTAAAATGTTTGGAAATGACCTTGCCCACGCCCCTATTCGTGTTGATCCATATTTTTAGAGACACCTTGTAAGTATAGTTTTTTAATTTTTGTCTGTTTGTCTGGATGTATGTTCCGGATTGACGCAAAAATGGCTAAATAGATTTGGATCAAATTTCGCACACAGATAGTTTATAATCTGGATTAACATACATGTTACTTTTAATCCCGGTAGTACGCTCCCGTGGAATATTTTCCGACATCCACGCGGGCGAAGCCGCGGGCAAAAGCTACAAGATTTATTTCCTTTAAAACAATCATGATGGTTATAAAACATAGGCCCACATGAAATATAGACCCATCTCTTATCTGAATTGGTCAACAGTAGTACAATCGCAAACAAAAGCTTATACAAATTCAATCCATCACAAATATCCTTTGAGTCATCTAAAAATTCACGTATCACCGTTTCACAGTTAACTGACGTAGATACGCAAAGAGATGTCGTACCGCATCGTATTTTCCTTTCAAACCTGTTTCAATTGCAACTGTAGATGAAATTGATGTTCGTAAAGCTTTGGATATCTTTTTCACTTTGCTGTTTAAAATATTAATAGAAATATGTTGCGTTGTTGTTAACAAGCGGAATTATACGTAGTTTTAACCAACTACTAACACTATTAGTTGAAAATTGTATTATCCATTCATCTGCACTTGACTATAATAATAATCAATATCTGTACCTATACATCATACTCGTAGTATTATAAAATGAAGTCGCATTTCGCGTCTGTCTGTGTGACTGCGTTGTTTTTCGAAACTACACAAATGATTAGAATACGGGTTTCACTATTATTTAGAGAATTTATCCTGGAAGGCTTATGTATGTTAGGTCTGTAGGTTTTTTAGAGAAACAATCAGTTCGAGACGCTAAACGGTACTAGTTTTATTTCGAAAAAAACTAACTACTTTATACATATTCTCAAAATAACAAATAATTGACCAATCACTGCACAGCACGTGGCCTGTAGTTCACTGAACTCACAACAGGAGCGCCACCATCGCGTTGGCGGTAGCAGAGCGCTAGGGTTCCACCTTTGGTCACTCGGCAGGGGCGCGCGGTGCGCTGCTGTGGACGTTGGCATAAATGATGATGTAGCTACATGTATAATACACTAGCATTTGCCGGTGACTTCGTCCGTGTGAAATTTCTTGTTACCGCGTTGCATCGCATCGCCTGCTCGCGCTATTACTTCGTTTTCGCTTAGTGTTCTTTCTGACATGTTTTGTTTTTGCTCAGCTCCTAAAGTTCATAGCGTGATATTAAGTAGCCTATAGCCTTCCTCAAGAACTATGAAAACAAATTCAGATTTTTTTTTCAAATCTTCTTGGTAGTTCTAAAGATTAGCGCGTTCAAACAAAATTTGCAGCTTTATTAATAGGTTAATGTTAACCGTACATATCATCATCTGCCTAGCCTTTTCCCAACTCTGTTGGGGTCGGCTTCCAGTCTAACCGGTTGCAGCTGAATACTAGTATTTTACATGGAGCGACTGCCTATCTGACCTCCACAACCCAGTTACTACGAATACGATACCCCTTGGTAAGACTGGTTGTCAGACTTTCGGGCTTCTGACTACCCGTAACGACTGTCAAAGATCTACGAATGACAGCCGGGACCAACGGCTTAACGTGCTATCCGAGGCCCGGGGTTCTCGGTATGTAAAGATTACCCATCCACAGACCAACCGCGGAAAACGTAGCTTAACCTGATCGATCGACCTGTGCAGCTGTTATTATTTAGCCATGGGCCCCACTAGACCATCGACACACTAAGAATCATTAAAGACCTTATGTCAAGAAACATGATGGAAATTTAATCAACTTATTAATTCAAAAACTTATGGAGAAATTTTAGGTAAATATTTTTTACTTTTATTTCGTTGATAAAATTCTTTATTTTTAGTTTAAAACTATCTTCTTGTTCTGCTTTTAGATTGTGAAATAAATTCAAAAGTTTTTGCAGCTGTCGCTTTAAAACTCCACATTAGCGTCAATTTTTCAGATTTCATAACACGTCTCTCGTCAATATTTTATTTGCTACTTCTGAAATATTAGTTCAGTCAAAAGCTATGAGTTATGACGGCCTTCAAACTTTTATTATTGCGAATTGACGGCGAGGCCGCATGTGTTGTCTAGAGACACGATATATTTCATCCAGAATGTCCTTCTAACTACGTTGGCATCGACTGTACCGAACTGGAAATGAATAGACAGTATCGACCTAAAAGTGAATATCTAGTCGTGTCTAGTACTATATCATTTTTTTCCAATAATTTCATCTTCTTGTTGATCATATTGACGTAACGTTTTTTTACAAAAAAAAAACAACCGACTTCCAAAAAAAAAAAACACTACAAAGTGAAAAATAACTTTAATTTCGGAAGTCGGTGTCGTTGGTTCCGCATTTTCGTTTATTGACACCAACTTCCGAAATTAAAGTTATTTTTCACTTTGTAGTGTTTTATTTGGAAGTCGGTTGTTTTTTTAGCAACCACATTAAAGTACCTAATCCAATCGCATCGTACCGTGAAATATTTATTATTGAGTAGTTCCAATGGCCATCTGTGGTCTTCATCATCAGTTCCATTTTACCGAATGGTGCTTTCTGAGAGCAAATGCATGAGTTACCTACTATAAAAAAAACTTTTTTACAAAAAAAACTTACCGACTTCTAAAAAACACTACAAAGTGAAAAATAACCTTAATTTCGGAAGTCGGTGTCGTTGGTTCCGCATTTTCTTTTATTGACACCGACTTCCGAAATTAAAGTTATTTTTCACTTTGTAGTGTTTTTTGGAAGTCGGTAGTTTTTTTCGTAAAAAAGTTTTTTATTTTTTACTTTTTAGTGGGCCAGTTTGTAACTTATCTAAGCACCAATAGCCTAATGTCAACTGCTCATCACCGTTTACAAAATATTGCTTTTCCCGATGCAGGGACGTTAATTGTTGAGGAGTTCTCCTTGTAAGAACCAGGAGAACTGGAGCTGATTGAAAAGTCACTATCAGCTCCACTTCACGATACGCATTGTGCTTACCAACCACATTAAAGTACCTAATCGAATCGCAAACCGTGAAATATTTATTATTGAGTAGTTCCGATGGCCATCTGTGGTCTTCATCATCAGTTCCACTTTACCGAATGGCGCTTTCTGAGAGCAAATGCATGAGTTACCTACGATAAAAAATACCCAAATCGCTATAGGTGTGCTTACAAAATTTGAGGGTTTCCCTCGATATCCATGGGATTCCCTCATCAGATTCCGATTTCGTGACAATGGGACCACCTCGGGAGCATACCCTTTCAAATAAAAAAAGAATTTTGAAAATCGGTCCACAATTGACGGAGAAATCGGTGAACATACATAAAAAAAAACATGCATAAAGTCGAACATATAACCTCCTCCTTTTTGGAAGTCAGTTAAAAATGACTTAGGGAAAATGGCGCTAACTATCGTCATACCAAAAATGACCTTGTTTCTAATTACAATTACAAAATTATGACCTTGCCGTACGTCAAATAACGAGTTGTAATCGTTATTATTTGACTTAGGTACGTATGTTACGTTAACTAACCGTTTGAAACAATCAGCCCTTATAAGCTTGGATATTATGCAATAACTAGGCGAAATAGAGACTTTTTATCACCATTTTATTCATATGTAGGCTTCATAATATGCAAAAGGCACCAAAGAACTTTCACAATAGGTAAGGTTTGATCTTACTTCTATTAGGTCATCATCATCATCTTCTTGTCTTTGTCCCATGTTTCTTGGGATCTTCTTCCATTCTCCCCTGTCAACCGTCACGCTATCATTCACTCCCTCCACTTTCATAATCATTCCTCACGTAATACATCCATCTTTTGTTTGGTCTTCCTTTCCTGATATCTATTGGTACTTGAGGAAAAACCATCTAGCTTAAAACAAGATTTCTCATTCATGGGAAACGTTGATAACATATTACCAGAAGTCCCGATATTTCGTAATACACGAATTACACACATAACCTACATACAAGCCCCATAAATAAACGTAACGTGGCAATTGGCTCAAAATTCCAATAATTCACGAGTTGAAATTCTGTTACAATATTAAACCCGTTACAAAGTGTTTGCGTGGTATGAAGGTTTATTGGCCAAACTCTGTGAAATCAACACATAGTAAAATAGTTGGTCGAAGTCGATACCCGATCGATAATCAACATCTTGCCACTAGTTACTAAGTTAGATAGGCACTATCGCCGCGAACCCGCTGTGTGCAACTCGAGTGGGACGGCAACGCGCCTAATTGTAGACGACATTTACTGATCTAACGTTTGTCCTGTATTTGTACCATCTATTCAGTGACCTATGTATATTATACAAGTGCGCTGGACTAAATATACTACACGAAATGACAGTTGTTTTTTGTGCCGCCGATTCAAAGCGCCCTATCGAGCGTCTCAGGAACTAAAATAGACACATTGCCGCAAATGGCCGTCGTTTTGTATGGTAGTACGTCTTTGATGATTTAGGTCTAAATCGTGGAATAAGACTTTTTGTGTATTTTGTGTTTACATAATTATATATTTAGAGTATTAGATATATTTAGAACATTTTTATACCCAGAGAACCAATTATTTTTTTTTAGACGTTGCCCCACACTACGAATTTCTCCTGTATTGTGGGTGCGTTTACAAACATTTAAACACACATACACAAACAGCCAGACCCAGAACAATTACTTGTAGGCCATACAAATATTTGTTCCGCGCGGGAATCGAACCCGCGACACGCAGCGCAGCAGTCAATCGCTTAAGGGCCTATACTACCTCAAATGGCTTAGCATGATCCTCCGTTATGTCGAAAATACTGCAGCATTAATTTTGAAATAAATATATGGTAAAGTTGAGGATTAATGCTAGGTCTTATGTTAGACGAAAACACGATTTCATAAAATTTTCTCGATAGAAAAAAAATCCAAAGTTACCTCCAAACCGAACAATAAACCGCTGGTATTCAAAAAATACTTCAAATTAGATCATGAAACTTTGTATACTAACCGAACTAACTATAAAGCAGGTCTTATGTTATTTACTTTTTTTTAATTACCATTATTTTCACCGTAAAAAGCAAATACCTAAACTATTGGCGCTGCCTGCCTTCTAGCACCGCACTCTGTCTCGCTCTCACTCAGTCCGCGAGCAGTATCGTGCGAGCGAGATAAAGAGAGAATTTTAGCTGAGGTAGTGTAGGCTCTTAACCACTGCGCCAACCGTGCCGTCGTGACTCGTGAGTATGCGCATCTTGTACAACTCGCTCTCAAAAAAATTAGTTCCACGGACGCTGACGTTGCTGTCAGCGCCAAAATGGAAAAAATCAAGTCTTCATTTTGTCATCGATAGTATGAAGTCCAGCATACTTGTTTATTATAGGTCAGTGCATCTATTTATAACGAACTTATGGAGGTTGTATTTAAGCACTATAATAGGCTATAACCTCTACAGAACCTAATAACTGATAACTCTTTGCACCTTCCAAACAATATTGTGAGTGTAACCACGGTAATTTTGGACTGGACAATAAAAATACTATCAATGGTACTTTACCATAATTTACCAAACCGTGAGTCGAATAACTGTTTTTATTTTATAATCCTCTAGACTTCCCAACCCACAATCATCCTAACGTATATAATAATAGAATAAAATATAAGTACGTAGAGACGTCAGCACATCAAGCTAACCGAAACTGTTAAATTTTCCCAATCAACTTTTATGCTTTAGCAATAAAGTTGAAAGTCTGTTAAAGAAATTTGGCAGATAGCTTGATGTGCTGGCGTCTGTACATGATAAGTCCAAAATTGGTCATTTTTTGTTTTTACATCACCCATACTCATTTTTTTTTACTTTCGTTTGGTCTATTCTTTGTACTTTTCTTTTCTTTTCTTTGCTATAATCTACATATTGACATATACAGGGTTATTTTTAATTGGCTAGATAAACTCCGTAAACGCGTTGGGTATCGATATCTAAATACGATAAAATAAAAGAGTCTTGATGTATTTAACAACACTAACATTGGTCTTTGACCACCCAGAACAAATACATCAAATCTTTTTATTTTATCGTGTTTAGATAATAATATAGATACCCATAGCGTCATCGCGTCTGCGGAGTTTAGATAGCCAATTTAAAACAACCCTGTATGTAACCATTCCGATTTGTAGTATTATTTGAAGTTTCAAATGCTCACTCTGTAAAATCAGATTTAGCCATATCATGTATATATAAGACAGGACAGATAGGTAAAAATGACTTTACAACGCATACCTGAACTAAAATACTGCCTCTAATCGGCATTTCGGTGGATGCGGGCCGGATGATTTTGATAAAAAAAAAGAAAATTTCTAACATCCCTGACAGCTTTGGGATGGCCGGTTCCGACATCGGCACACATGCATCACACATCGTGTAGCTCAACCCAATTTTAGGGAGCTCAATGCCTCGTAATTTCTTTATATGGACTGCAAACCCATTGATATTCTGTCAACGAACTAAATGTTATAGAAAAGACTTCGACAGCATTTTGAAACAATTTCAATATTCACTGCAATTGTATAATGGAGCAAAAACCAATTAACTGTTTGTTTTCAATAACAAATACTCACCGTGCATTGAATTTAAATTTGTCACGTCTATTATATTTTGAATGTTACAATAGTAGCACTTTCTGTGTAACATTTTTGATAATTTAAAAAATATTTTTAGGAATAAGCCTCAATAGTTTGTTATTGGCGCCGATTCTCTTGTCACAAATGCCTCTAAACCAGACTCACTAAAATTTAGTTGATTCCTGTCAAACGTAGATTTTACATTCTGAAATTGACTCAGTGACACAACTTAACTACATTTTAGTTTGACAGCACTAAAATGGCACTGAGTTATTAATCTATTGAAAATGGCAATTTTGCTATTCTGAATCTGACCTTTTTCACCTAAAATTTTGATTGTCTAACTAAATCTGACTATTTTTAAACGCGATTAAAAATGTGTGGAATAAAATTAGTTGTCATGAATTAAAATTCACACCAACATCTTGACTTCAGGTGCAAAAACAGTACTGTATCTTTTTTTTACTTTTCTTTTGCTTATATCTCGAAAATGGGTTTTATCCTCTTATCTTCTTAGTCCTATCGCAAAAATAATGAAAATGTCGACCCTCTTTATAAGGCCCATAAACCCTTAAAACTCAACATGCAGGTAATAATTTTTCATATTTTCCCTACAAGTGAAAAATTTCCCACAAAGCGCGCCACCGGCTCGAAAAAAAAATTACGCGGTGGGGCAAACAAGTACCACATGGAGTCGCGATTGTCAAATTTGATTTTAGTTGTGTCAAAATGATTTTTAAATTTAGAGATATTTTTTTGCAGATTATCTTTAAGATTCTTATAGCCAAAATAAATTTTATTGATAGTTAGTTTAGTTCGGTGTACAAGACAATCGGAACCATTGTTGAAAACAATTTGCTTGCAAGAACCCTGTCCAGGCACACTAAGGAATTTTTCCTTGTGTTTCAATGCTGCTGCTAAACTCTTCTGCAAATTTGCCTTTAGTGCAAATAGCCATTCAACACGTTCATATTATAAAGCACACGTACAAAAGTAAATATATTCACTCTATGAACTCCCTAATTCATTTTAAATGTTTTAAGTAGAAAATCAGAACTGCAGCGCTGCAATTTAAACAGTGGCCAGTTTACAAGTTAGTGTCATTATTACCAACAAGAGCACTCAGTTGCCTACACAACGATTTTGGCAACCACCTTACTTAAGCACTTCTCGGAAAGTTTTAGTTCCCGTATATCTTTGAGATAAAGTCTAAAGTCGTTTGGCGGATATTTGAGTGGTAGGTATGCAAAATAGGAATTTGCAGTTTTTTAAATTCAGAAAATTCCTGTGACTCCCAGTCAGGCGGGCGCATCAGTGTGAAAAATGCATGAGTCACTGCGTTCGAAGCCAGTTGGTGGGAAGCGAAGGCAAGCCTCATAAACTTTACATACCAAACCGTAGGTGAAATATTCTTCGGTACGAATTGTAACATATTTGCTTTAATATTTATGTCGACTTTTAACGCTTTAAGTATTGAGCTTGGAAATATAGGTCATCTGCTTCAGTTTGTAGTTGCCATTTCTGAATCGGTTTGTGTTGATAATTTCTTTGGGGTCTTTCAGCTCTGTTTTTTAGGGTTCCGTACCCAAAGAGCGCCAACAGAACCCTATTACTAAGCGTCCGCTGTTCGTCCGTCCGTCTGTCAGTGAGCTGTATCTCATGAACCAAGAGTGTGTATTTGTATTGCCGCTATAACAACAAATAATAAAAAGAAAATAAAGTTAAACATTAAGTAAAGGGTCCTCATAAAAGGCGTTAAGAAAAAGCGTAAAGGCGTTTCGGCGTTTTTTGCCTTATTATACGTCACTCTTCGTGTGCAAATCCGACACGCACTTATTTGTGTACCTACTAAAAGGTATAACGTTTCATTATCTACAATCATAGGTGGTGATAGATAATCCCTAAGGTAATCTAAATTATAATCTCTACGCAGACGAAATTACATTTAAACGAGGCCAATGTTGATCGAACCTTTTTTTGCCAAGTCTTTTGACATTTGATCTTTTGCGAAACGGTTTTCCCTATTATCCCTTAAGTTCATAAATATTGATTATAGAAACCGTTAAAATATCGAATACCGCAAATGAGAATTCTTAAAAACAAATAAGTTACTTTACTTTACTGTTATTATGTATGCTACTGTTATTCTTAAACCAAAAAAAAACAATTAATCACAAAAAAGTTTCGAAAATGTATCACGAAAAGGCGAGAAAGGCGGGAAACTAACAGTGCATTTATCTTGACTCTAACTATATTAAATAATGGCCTCGTATAACTCAACGTCACGCTAAAGTTTCCTCTAACACAATAACAAAAGAGCTTCCAAATAACACCAATTATGTAAATACCTCTACGGCGATCACAAAGGATTTTTCCGTAAAAAAAAAAATGTTGATGTTAATTTCGTGCACGCGCCAAAAGCAATCAATCACGGATATGTATAGGATGATTTATTACTTACAACAGCTGTATTTTTGTAACAACTCTTTTCTTGAATAGTTCTTGTGTTTAGGTCTTCTTCGGAAGTTTCTTGACACCTTGATGTATTTTCATCCTGGCAGGATAGGATGAAAAACTTTGACTAATTCATGTCGTCCTACACGCTTACGGCCCATTTGGGACGACTTGAAGGAAATCAAATTAAATAATATTTTCATTCTGCAAGTCGTCCACGTTTTTTTTTGTGTGGAACTTTAAACTTTATCAACGTTTGGTACAGTTAGCAAGACAAGATATAACAATATTTTTATAAGATTTTTTTAGTTTTGTTCATAGATTATTTAATATTAAAAAAAGTCAGTACCTACTGAAAAATATTTTTCTAGAGGAACAGTTTATTGTTTCATTTTACAAGCAAACGCACAAGTTCAAGTGAAATTAATAAGAATGGTAGACCTACACATGTATGACTTTCGGTTATTATCTTTAAGTAAACAATGGTTATGGCGGTTACCAACATTTTTTTTAAATTGTTGTTTATTTTTATTTATAATTATTGTTTTATCTTTGTAATTGTTAAACCTACATGTATGAATGTTCATTATTACCTCGTGTCAAATGTGTGATGATTTAATCTTTTCTGTTTATATGTCTCTAATGTTGTGATGATTAAATATTTTATAGCAAATTCTTTTTTTTTATTATTTCCACATTAACACTTTTGCTACTGATTGCACCTTTTCTCATTTTGATAGTAAGTGGGACGACTTGCAGAACGAAAATATTATTTATTTTGATTTTCTGCAAGTCGTCCTAAATGGGCCACAGGCATATAGGACGAGTTGTTGAATTAGTCAAGACTTTTTGGTTCATTTAAAAAAAAGATTGTTGTAAAACAGGTTGATCGTCGCATGTTAGCAAGTTAGGTGCGAGTCACGCTATGTCGGCTACGCATAATTATTATACAGAGCTTGTTGTAATTACTATGACGTATAGACTTAGCTTTATAATTACATGAACTTACGTTAGGGCGAGAAGTCAGATAGGTATATTAGTTTGTACTTTCTGCTTCAGGTATCAGTTATTTACATAGGCTAAAAATATGTTAAATTAAGTTATCACTCAAAGTTACCCCTTTTATACTCAAATTAGAAAGAAAGAAAGAAAAATAGGTTTATTTGTCACAGAAACACGTGCAAACAAAAAGATAATTAATTCTAATGACAGCATATATAATAAAAACAAAAAAATATCTTTATACATGAGCACAAAGCAGAGATAATCGACGGCTGCACGTCATGACTGTGACAAAAAGGCTTCCACTCAGCATGATGCTGTGCTATAGGGGGACCCACAGCACAGCGCTGATTTTCAGTGGTTACCCGAAACACAGTCCTTCACTTCTTTTGATTGCATGTAATTCTTATTTCGTCATCATTTACCTAGCCTTTTCCCAATTATCTTGGGGTCAGCTTCCAGTCTAACCGGAAGCAGCTGAATACCAGTATTGCATGTAACAATGTGTGTTGCAGTGTTGTTGTGTGTATTGTATATGTGTTGTTGTTGTGTTGTGTTTTGTATTTTAGTACTGCATATAACTCTTCTTTGTTTCTAATGAATGAAATGAAATGTTGGAGAACGTTTTTGTGCGGTCATGAGATGGAAACATTTGGCTCCCGCGAAGTGCTTTGGATTGTGCCAATCAATGATAATGTGCTTCCGTAGTTTGAGATAGATAAATATAATTTTGGCGTATTCTATGCTTTATTGTACACCAAAATTCAACAAAGCTAGCTCAATTGTTATGAGCATTCATATCTCATTACAAATGTTCATTTCTATTGCTGAATTTTCTAGTGTCGCTAGCCAATATCCTTAAAAATAAACCGCAACAACATTACTAGGCCGCTCTTTTTTACATCGTTTCATTGAGTAGCAATGAAAATATTCGCCGTATTTTATCCGTCCGCCTAATGTTTCTTATTAATCTCAGTCGTTAAGGGCCGCGTGCGTTATTTTGTTATTTATCGGATGGTCGGACGTTATTGCCACCTTCATTAATCTCTTGGATTCTTGAAGGAAATCCCGCAAAAAGCATTGTTACCGTTAATGATAAATGTTGGGTACGGTCCTACCCCCTCGTTTCTTTTTAGGGAATGCACACATTAAGCGATGTGGTGCGACAACCGTGAGTTGATGAGGCAATCGGTCAGTGATGAATGACCGATAATGACTCAGGGATATAATTAGCTCCCTCTTGCGACTGTAGAGGGAGGCTGCCTTCATGAAGTAGGTATAAATGGTATACCTCTATGGAGGAAACCTCTCATTAAAATGATATAAATCTTTGAAAGACCATGGCATTTTATATTACAAAAATAATGTCAATTTAGAAGAGAACGATAATGAAACCTTTCAGATAATGAATGTCATACTTTAAAAGGATACTGCAGAAAAAGTCACATGTATTTGTAAAAAAAAAACTTCAACTTAGAATTTAAACAACTTTCTAACACTAAAACCAGAGATAGTAAGTAGAATTCCAGTCAAAAACAATGCACTAGCTACCTATGAACACTTAAATAATTGAAATGACAAAAAATATGAAAAAATAATGTCGCGTCGGTCGCATCGTCGCAAAACGCTCAGTGTGAAGTCACTCTTACTCGCTGTCCCGTTCACAGCTGCGTTTTTAAGGTAAGTGTAATTTATCTATGAATTGTTCGGGACAGTTTTATCTTTTTCTCGAGGTGAGTCCGATGTTGAGGGGTGTTCTGTTTCTTAGCTGGACAGGAGATACGTTTTATGAGGGGGTAGAGGGGTAGGGGGATAAAAACTCATTCCGTTGAGTATATTCATTTTCTTCTTTTTTCGAAAATTTTATGGTATCAGTAATTTATACACGAATTTCGTCGTCAGCTGTTTGAATAAGATAATGTTCTCGATGATTTAAAGAAAAAATTTCTTTGTTTTAAAAGTAGGTGTCTAATACTTCGGCAATAAGTTGGGAATTAGAACAAAGGCATTCAAAAGTCATAAAACTATTCTCGAACTTTGAAGAAGTTTTTTTATTTCTAGTTGTCGAAAACATTTAAGCTGAATAGCGAAATTTTTCCCTCTCCTTTATTCCTGGAAGGAGTTAGTTACATGATTTATTCCTTTTTGAAATAAAATTATTGGGAAGTAGTTTTTCTATAGTTTTTGCGAAGGGTCTATAGTGATTGGAATCGAATGGTCTTTGGTTTTAGTTTTCAGATTTGATAACTGACTATTTTAATGTAACATGGACTAAAGGAGTGGTCGCTACTGCTGATCTATAGGGTTCCGGGTTCATTTCCGTGTTGGATAAAGTGTTATTGGGGTTTTTTCATAGGGAATTCCTTAGTAGCGGCTTGGAGTCTGGATTTGCATACCGTTGATGGCAATAGGCTCTTTATGGTGCTGGTGAAAATTGTGGGTGTTAAGGTACAGGTCTGCCTAACCCTTTGGAGAATACAGGCGTGAATGCTATGTTTATAGTTGAATATTATGCAGCAAAAGTGTTTTTACTTATGGCGATTTAAACAATCAGTCATCTTATAGTCCCCATCACGAGAAGCTATAAATTTTGTAAACACATATTCAAGGGCTCGCAACCTTTGGATCAAATTAAAAAAAAAAAACAGTTTTGTATTGATTTTTATTAACGACCTAACCCTCGAAAACAACAAAAACAAACTAAGACGCATTTGAAACTCGAATGACAGCATTGACAGCGTCAGCGTAAACTGACTTCAAATTGGCGGCTCAAATGTTTACGTTCCATGAGTCAATCGCGTTCCAGTACCATAAAACATTAGACGACGGCCCTTTATGTCGCTAAAATATAACCCGACCAAGTGAAATTGCTCGTTAGTATTACACTATTTCACGCATGTTACTTTGAGTTGAATGAATTTGGGATTATTTTTTGTTGATTGAATTGTCGCTACGTTAATTATTAAAATATTTATTTACAAAATTTATAGCTTTTCGTGACGAGGACATTAGATTGTATGATAATAATCTATGTATGTATATTAATCTCAATTGGCGTGCGTTAGTCTCGCAAAAACTCGAAAAAGGTCGACCGGTGATGAAACTTTGGTAACTTGTTGTGTGCATGCCGGAAAAGGTGCCTAACAAAAAATTAAACATGGCATTACAACGAATAATTGCCGGCAATAGTTAGTATATAACATATTAAATAAACAGTTAGTATATTAAAGTAGTAACGAAGTCAAAACTGTAAATATAATATTTTATTATAAAATATTAAAAAAATATATTAATTGCTACAAGGTGTGGGAACTAGTCTATTTCGAATAAGATACGAGTCTGATGCCGAAAATATAGTTTACGAGGTTTTATCCATTTGTCTGGATGTATGTTCCGAATTGCCATAAAAACGACTGAACGGATCTAGATGAAATTTACCACACAGATAGTTTATAACGGAAATGATGAGTACAGCAACAAAAGTTTTCTTTAGCACCTGCAACCTAATGTCTTTTTTTTGTATGTAGGTAACGAGGTAATAGAACAGCTTCTGGTATGTTAATTCTGATTAATTCTGAAAAATTAAAATTCAATATACAATCTAACACTAAAATATATTATTTTAGTGTTATAGATATGATATATTATTAATATATTATTTTATTGTATTTAAATTTCTTAATGAGCATGTAAATTATAAATATCTAATTTAAATACAAATATCTCATGTCTGATTTGCTTAAACTTATACTGAACATTTTTTTTTTCAAAGAAAAAGAACCGCCATCAAAAAGCATCAACTCATAAGTAAAAAATAATATTTTATTCACAGTTTTAATAGCAAATTGTATGATATAAAAAAACACTTATTACATACACCTGACATTATTGTACCTCACATATGTTTTTCATTTATTTCTAAGCCCCAAAGTAAAACAATACAAAAACGTCCGTTTTGCCACGGTAACATTTTTTAACGAATTCCGTCAACCGTATTAGGTCGTGTATTCTTGATTATAGGACTGCCCCATGGCTTCCCATGGGCATCGTAAACGGCGACCAATTCCTGCCTGCTTGGTGATGACGGCCAAATTCTCACATTTTGGGGGAAAATCTACAAGGACGTTTTCCGGCTGACATAGCTTGTTAGTTTTGTGTATAAATAGTAGCATTGGCTTATTTGGAGAGCAATATAGTTTTAGATCTTATTGACTTATCCACGTACTTTTTTCTGACTAAGATTATGTCTGGACTTTAAAAGAGACCTCTAAGATTGTTGCGGCCTTTCTTCTCAGAGTAACTAACTTAAATAGTTTGTTAAAATATTATTGACGTGCACAAGTGTTTGTATAAACTTACTTAAAGAAATAATATCATTTATCATTATCAAGTAAGAAATCATAACATTGATTTAGACGTCTAAACGTACAAAACGGAAAGAGAGTTAGTTACTATAAAGGTGCCCCTCACTTGGAACATTCGCCTGTAATGTAACTTTACTGATTCGAGTATTATATAAGTGAGGGAAGAGACATTACAGTGCGCAACTTGATGATACAATAGTTGATTCTTTGTAAAATATCCAAAACGTCGGTTTTAAAATAATTCATGGCACCAATATCGTTTCTTTTGTTTTTTTTTTCAAAAATAACAATGTCGAATGAATATTGCCGCGCCCAGCACAACGACCGCTTCGTCTGAAATTGTAGAATCAACTTAATGCTCAAAATCGAATATAATGTTACATTACAGCCGAGTACTCGTCAGTCAGGGAGGTATTGTAAAGTAATGCTCAAGATCGAATATGAAATGTTACTTTTATTTATAGATGTACCAACGTTCGTATACACTACACAAATTACAGGAAGCAACAGAACATCATGCATTCTCCTGCTCTTATACCAATTAATTTGGTGTCGGCGCATCACGCCTTTTTTCCATATTTTTCTATTAGTCGTCATATCGGTAGTCACCTTTTTAACCATATCATTATTCACACATCCATCGTTTCTTCTACATTCCAGCTCTGACACAATCTAACTTTTCGCACACTCCGAGCTTGCGTCTTACGTCGCACCCTCCATTCTTGTGCGACAATCCTTGTCCATTTTCAACAAAAGCCGGGTGCTGCCGCTGCGCATCACCTTTGGGGTATACTCTAGCCTTACTGCGCATCGTATCATTTCTGTTCATGTTGCTTTAGGTCTTGGCAAAGTTTAACAGTCGGTCGCCAGCCTGACACTAAACCTCCTTGGGAATGCTTTTGTTGGTGTTTTACCCGCCACCGCGCGGGAGGTATATGGATATCCCGCCATTTGTCGGTCTTCAGAGCCTCGTTGGCAAGCAGCAGGGTGCACTGCATGCAGGTGAGGTTGACGTTTGGAGATTCTGGTTGTTGTGCGCTCCCCCCCTTACACGCCAGTAAGCAACAGAACATAAAGAACTAAATGTAACAAACAATTACAGGTAAATACAGTATTTTATCATTATTACCTACTAAGTGAACAACCTTGAAATAGAGCAAGCAATTTGAAGAAATTATATCGTAAGTAGTAGTCGTGTCTCGTGGTATTTATAATGACCTTGTTTAACATTTAATAATAATAATAGCCTCCCCGACCGATTTCGGTCACGGTGGTCAATGTCAACGATATTATAGTGCACAAGTGTGCGCGCAGACACAGGTGCACTCTCTGTTCCTTTACTCTCATAGTCCGATTGGACGGCAATCCGACACGATCGGAGAGAGATCAGGCGCAGGACCAACGACTTAACGTGCTTTCCGAGCCAGGGGGGTATTAAACCGCCAACTTCCATACTCCGGACTGTTACTAAGAAATTCGTAATGAAAACTCAATAACACTTTGTCCGACCCGGGAATCGAACCCAGGACCCCATGCTCAGCAGTCGGGCTTGCAACCACGAGACCAACGAGGCAGTTAACATTTAATGATCTTCCAAAAAGAAAACCGTTTTACCAAAAGGAAACAAGCACAAATAATACATTTTAAGCACTGTCTATTCAAAGCTCCTGTACTAAAATATCCCGAAAAGAAAAATCATTATCTCAAGGAACACACCTCAATTTCTTCCCCACTTCCTTAATTACACTCTTATGCTGCGACGAACGTTCCGCGGTCTCCTAACAATGTACTCATTAACTTAATCGGCGGCCATTTTCCCTGTGAATGAGACATTACAAATATGTAGCAAGAACTTTACGATTTTCTCGTGCATAAAACTGATTTCGTTGAATAATTTCCCGTTTTTGTGTTTAACGTCGACTGAACTGGTAATTTGCAGCAATTAGCCGATGATGGATTTATTTTGTGCTTAGGTGCAAATGTGGATTGTTTGGCAGCAAATGGTATAGCTACATTATGAAGAGTTAGATTAGTTTGCCAATTATTATATATTGGCAAATTGACGCTAATTAATTTGACAGGACTATAATAACGTCGGGAGCCGCGCGACGACTCCCGGCCACCGTAGGCGCGGGCCTGCGGGCGGAGAGTAATGGGTAACTCTCCGTCCGATCAGGACCATAATCTCCAAAGGGTTAAGCACAGGTACACTTATTGTACACCCACAATTTGCCAACTAAGTTTAAGTCCCAAACAATGGAGGCGAGCCTACGTGGGCCTATTTGTTCGATTTAAATTGATAGTATAAAACGTTCGTAACACCTTTTATGTATTCAGAGTTCCGCCATAGAATATCGCAAACGTGCCTTAAAAGTTTAAAATTCAATACACTGTAGAAGCCTACAGACAATTACCCATTTAAGGATTAATAAACAGTTAATTTTTGTTATCAGGTCGTGTTCAAGCATGAGATATAAATATGCATGTGCTTACTCCCATTGTAAATCAGGAGTACAGCTGCCTTATATCAAAACCCAGTAAGGGACGAAAAATAATCGTTTTCTTTTACTTCATTATATTTAAATACCATAAAAGTGAAAAATAAAAAACTTTTTTATAAAAAATAACTACCGACTTCCAAAAAACACTACAAAGCGAAAAATAACTTTAATTTCGGAAGTCGGTGTCGTTGGTTCCGCATTTTCTTTTATTGACACCGACTTATCTAAGTTACAATAGCCTATCAACTGCTCATCACCTTTTACAAAATATTGCTTTTCCCGATGCAGGGACGATAATTGTTGAGGAGTTCTCCTTGTAAGAACCAGGAGAACTGGAGCTGACTGAGAAGTCACCATCAGCTCCACGTCACGATACGTATTGTGCTTAGCAACCACATTAAAGTACCTAATCGAATCGCAAACCGTGAAATATTTATTATTGAGTAGTTCCTATGGCCATCTGTGGCCTTCATCATCAGTTCCACTTCACCGAATGGTGCTATCTGAGAGCAAATGCACAAGTTACTATAAAAAATACCCAAATCGCTATAGGTGTGCCTACAAATTTTGAGGGTTTTCCTCGATTTCCATGGGATTCCCTCATCAAATTCCGGTTCAAAAAATTGGTAACAATGGGACCACCTCGGGAGCATACGCTGTCAAACAAAAAAAGAATTTTGAAAATCCGTCGACAATTGGCGGAGTATTCGATGAACAAACATACAAAAAAAAAATCATCCGAACATAGTACCTCCTCCTTTTTGTGAAGTGGGTAAAAATTAGTAAGTGTACCACATACTATTTAAAAGCTACTGACATTTCAAAACCTAGCAAATGTTGGCAGCTTACTAGATTCTTTAACGGTTAATTGTCTTGTTACGAGTCATATAGCGCAATAAAACAAGAAAAACAAAACATTACCTAGTACGCTGTATTTACGCTCTCTTAGAACCATTTAGTTTGTAGAACTTTGTGGGTTTTGATATGGGGCAGCCGTGTAGGACAAGGCCGTCTATCTCCGCGACTGAAAATACAATTTGCGTTCACATCGGCACACCGCATAATGTGTGAGCGTGTGATGAATAGAACCTTCTGATATAATCTCTTAATCCCCTAAGCCCCATGGGTGGGGGGCGATTAAAGGTTTAAAGAGATGGCTATCACCGTTCAACATGGGGGACCAACACACGGGGGGATTAATAAGGAATATACGCGTGATAGATATGGAAATACGTGTTTTTTTTTGGGATTTTATTGAAGGTTAGCTATGTAAATAAAAAAGGCTTTTATTGCGTGTAGTGTTAATCCTTATTCTAACTAATATTGTATGCATGCGAAAGTGAGTCTGATTGTTTGCTTTTTACGCTTTCACGCTAAAATAGTTGAATGGATTTGGATAAAATTGGGCACACAGATAGACCATGACCTAGGAAGGGTATGGGTACTTTTCATTCTGGATTGCAAACGAAGTCACAGGCAACAGTTAGTTTACAGTAATACAAGAATTCCTGCGTACTAGCTTATCAATCTAGCTCTATATTATGCTTTGGCCTCCACATTCGAATGTGTTAACTACAATTATAATGCAACGGGTTTGATGTCATCTTAATCCCATGTAGGTATGATAAACAGATTCCTGAGCTATTTATTTCAATACTTTAGCTTCTGTCTCAGACTGCTTGGAAGTCAACTATACCTACCGTAAAATATATTATACTATGGCACTCGGTAATATTGTACAGACGCCAGCACATCAAGCTACCCGAAACTGTAAAATTTTCCCAATCAACTTTGTTAGCGCTGTGTTATGCTTGCTTGAAGACAGGTTGCGTTGTAAATGATACTCGCGTGATTTACATTAATATGTAGTGTATATTGTATAAAATAAAATAGCTGTTAGCGTTGTGAGATCGCTGCTGGCGCGTGCGGGGGCGCTCGGGCGGCGCGGCGTAAGTACTCACTCGGGCTTGTATGGCAACGCGAAGTTCCGCACGCTTGGAGCGCACGGCAGACGAAAGTCCCGCGGGCGTCCGGTGATAATGCCGGGGCCGTAACAAACTTTGAACCTTATGCTTTAGCGATAAAGTTGAAAATCTATTCAAGAAATTTGACAGATTGTAGTATCTTGATGTACGGGCGTCTGTAACTTTCTATCAGTGACAGATTTTTTGTAATCGGATCAGCGGGGTAATTGCGTAACTAACAGTAGGAATGGCTTTCATTGTAACAGTTCAACAACATTCATTGCGTTATTTAAGTTGTTGAGCAGACAAATTTTTCGAACATATGAAGCAATGGATTAGGAATATCCTTCAAAATGATTAAGATTGTGATTAATAATGTATCACGCAATTATGGTGTTGTACCTGCTGCCAGAAATTACATATTAAAAGCGATTTTACAATACTTCTTTATAAATATTAGTTTAGATTACCACAAACGACGACTTGTGATTTTTGTTAAATCTAATGATATCTTTATTACCTTTGCGTTAGATACTGAAATTGTTTTTGGTTGGTACTTTTATTAGCTGTAAAATTCAAAGTCCTGACTGACTGATTTATCAACGCACAGCCTAACTCGCTGGTCCTAGAGACATGAAAATTGGAGGATGTGTTCTTTGTGAAGAGTAGGTATTCACTATGAAAGGGTTTTTCGAAATTCTACTCACAAGAGGGTGAATAGGCACAGAATACCTAATAGTACTACGTATAGAATGAATACTCCCTTCCCCGCGCTCATATTAGATACCGCACCTCACCGCGCACTTTGAGGTATTCGTCGCCGAATCTTTAGCTAGGGCGCTCACAGGCGCTCACATAGAACCGCAGCACTATATATACCTACTGCTGCCACGAACACAATTTTGCGATTTAACCCCTCACATGTCTAGGTCGCGGATGCCGAAACGCCCCAAATGTCGGCGTATTTGAACGTACTTTGTGATTTTTGGGTAGGCCTTCAGAAAAACTGAGAAATCGGCAATTTATAGCCCTTATAATGGTATATATTATAACTTTCTGGGTTCGTCATGAGTTTATCTAACTATTCATACTATTTATTAAGCAAATAAAACTGACCTAATCTCGCAGTGATGTCTTAAGTTTTCACTTTTATAATTTTCACTCACTTAACCATAAAACTTTATCACAATATAACGAATTCACACAGATATTCACCAAAAAACACTTACGCGATAACACAGTAGTGTGTAGGCAATGTTGACACAAATTATTCCGCTTATATACAATGTCTTACACTGTAAAAAGTAATAAAAAGTATTTTATATCAATTGAAAAATTATGCCGGCGATTTCGCGCGGTTTCGGTCGCTAAACTATCGCTGAGATGGCTGGTCAGTGGCCCATCCCGCACATCTGTTGGACACTTGGTCAGGAAGTACCGTTAACACAAAAACGATACGAACGAAATATTTGTCTATACCTACTAATATTATAAAGAGGAAAGATTTGTATGTAAAGTATGTTTGTAACGAATTGGCTCAAAAGTACTGGACCGATTTTATAAATTCTTTAACCATTTGAATGCTACATTATCACTGATTAATATAAGTTTTTTTTCCACCCGTGCGAAGCTGGGACGGGCCGCTAGTATTTTATAATTTTCAAGTACGATTTTTTGTTATTATCTAATAAATAAAATTCTCGTGTCACAGTGTTAGTTACCATACCTCTGAAACTGCTGGACCGATTTGCATGAAATTTTGTGTGCATATCGGGTAGGTCTAAGAATCGGCTACTATCTATTTTTTATTTTTGCGAAACGACGTTTGCGGGGTCAACTAGTTTTATTATAAATTATTATTGTTATTTTATTCAGTTACTTTTAGATTTTAGCAATGACCTGTTCAATGAAACATCCGAGAGTTTTATTTGAGTTTTAATCACGATGGTTGGACATTGTGATGCTTTTCCGAATTTGTATTTACATAAATGTTTGGAAGATTTCGCATTTTTAATACCATGCGATTTAATAACCGATTATTTATAGTTAAGTAAGTCATTTAAAGGAAAATATTTTAGTGTAAGCAATATTTAGTTAGGTACCTTATTTTGGCATTATTGATTGAATAAATAAACCTCTTTTACATAACCATCTATTATAATATTAATTTTATTGCATTTCGAACCCGACTAAATAAATAAACAATTGAACGCCGCTTGTACAGAGGCCAGCACATCAAGCTACCCAATCTGTCAAATTTTCCCAATTGAATATGAACCTTATTCCCTTGCAGTAAAGTTTAAAATCTAAAAAATAAATTTGACAGCTTGATGTGCTGGCCTCTGTACAAGGTCACGTATTCTTTCTAGTCGTCGTCGTCGTTCACCGCCATTTTTTTTACGCTCGGCACGACAGCCAATCCTACTAGAGTTCACGCACAAACGCACACGTGCACGTGTACAAACGTCATTTGTTTATGTAGTAGTTATGTAGTAATTATTTTGCGAGCGTTGTATGGAGTTTGCGGGGTGTAGAATAGGGGAGGGTGAAGTTTCACGCGGACGAAGTCGCGGGCAGAAGCTAGTCTTGAAATAAATTCTTAATTACGATACATCACCCATAAACTTCACCACACTAGTACCCAGCTGCAAGCTCAAACTCCCGTATAACTTTATTCACTTGCTTGACAAACTGTCCCAAGTCAGAATAAAGTTTCCTTAAGGCAAACTTAACGCCCATATAATTCTAGTAATTAACGTAATGGTGGAAGATTGTTTTCCCTAATCTTTTCTGATGGGTAGATTCCTTGTGCTTGTTAAATTGTGATAAATTTGATAGAGACTTCGGTGGTTTGGGTTCACTGTTTTATTATTTATCTAAATGGATACACAAAATGGACAACGTAATTAACTTTTCACTTCAGTAGCCCAAACATGTAGGTTTTGCTGCCTGAAATCAGTGAGCAAAATCCGATTTTGCTCACTGAGTGAGACAAAGTAACTTTTTAATTTTTTTTTTCAGAAAGCCGTGAATATCATAGTCAGCCTTGGGTTAATGATACAATTCGAAACATTCACACTCTATCTCTTTCCCGCCATTAGAAAGAAAGAGAGACAAAGACCAGCCCTTTCAAAGTTCCGATTTTGAATTCGACCTCAAAGACAAACACGTTCGTAATTTCGTACGAACTAAAGAGATTTTGGAAAAAGCTAATTATGTCTTTTAATGTAATTTATTGAATTTTTAACTTATTGTTGTATTTAAACGAAAATAAGTATTTACTGCAAATAAAACTGATATTTAACCTGTAAATATTTATTTCTAGTTTCAATAATATTACGCAATATATTTTGAATAATAAAATATGCTGGGTGCTAGTTTCGAACACGCTTTAATTTATCTCATAATGTTCTCGCTGCTGAAGTGAAAAGTTATGTGTGTTACACGAGAGCAAAGTTTTTTGCATCTCGTGCCTTTGAATCCCTCGCCACACTCAGGATTCAATCATTGAATCCTTCGCTTGCTCCGGATTCAAAATCAGCACTCGCAGCAAAAAACGACTTTGCTCTCTTGTTGCACAAATAACTATTGTCCATTTTGTTTGTCCAATAATTACACTGTATTATATTTAGATATATGATATTTACATCCTTAGTCCATAGTATAAAACAAAGTCGCCGAAATTTTTGTACGCGCATATCTTCCAAATGACTGCACAAAATTGGATTATTATTTTTGGTTGTGTTCAGTATTTATTGCCAGGAAAAGGTTTGTATGAAAAAAAAAATCGGAAATTCGACAAAAAAAAATTGTGAAGCTGGGGGGTCCGCTAGTAATATATAAGCTTACTTAAAATAATAATGTGCAGATGTATATAAAATGAAACAAGTGTAAAAAATCATAGGGCAACAAAAATTTGTCTGCATCGCAGTTAGCGGGAAAAGTGGCTAAAAGGCTGACAGCATTGCCACGTTGTTTAAAACTGATCCTTTGGTCAAAAAATACGCCAGTCCTCTGGTCACATGAAGAGTCGACCAACCGCTTGGCGATTTCTCGAAAACCATTTAAAAAAAATAAAATATAGTTGAAAAATAAAATAAATAATATTGTAAGTTCATCTAAGTAAAATTTTAGTACTTAAGTCGATGTTTCAATTCGTGTAGATAGATGAAACCATAATTAATTTTAAATCGAAATTCCATTAACGATCTTGAATTTTCGAAATCTACAGCTTAAAGGAACGCAATAATTATTTCTTTCGTAACGGGTTAAAATTTACCCTCTGTTTGCAGCTCCCAATTAACACTACTCTCTTGAAATTGAAAAAGTTTTTGATTCTAATTTTTCAAACCTTCCCGGAAGTTTGTGCCAATTTTAAATAAATCGATCTAGTATCTTATATCATGAGAAACATCCGCAACTTTCTTCATCTGAGTAATTTCGCTGACTTCGATAAAATTTGTTGTCTTCTATTAAAAAAGTTTTTTTCTACCAACTGAGTAATTGGTGGAAGGAGATTTGCGTTTCAAGAACAGATGCCTTAATGTAGAATTAAAACTTTTCTTCCACTAAGGCCCTCCCATTTTATCCTCATCGTTAATTACCTAACACCAACTCATAATCTTCTTTACAGCAAAGGCTCAAAGAAGAAAATATAAAAAAAAACCGGTCAAGTGCGATTCAGACTCGCACATAAAGGGTTCCACACCACAAAGCAAAAAATGTTGAAAAAACAGGTTTTTTGTCTTTATTATTTTTTGTTATAGCGGCTATAGAAATATATACAGTCTGTGATTTTCAACTGCTTACCTATTACGGTTCATGAGATACAGCCTGCTGACAGACGGTAGGACGGACAGCGGGCCTCATACGGAATCCTAAAAATCCTCTTTTAAGTGAACATTTTTACTGGGTATCATTAAAAGTTCGTAACTTGTAAACTGTTTTGAAACTTTTAAAAGCGTTATAGTCTGGTTGGTAGCACAACTAAAATTCTTGTAATTGAAAAAAATTAAAAGCTGTTTTATGTTGACAGATTTAACTAAGGAGGTTTTAACTGCGATCACTTCTGAGACCGAAGAGAGAAATAAAAAGGTTCTCAATTAAATGCATTAGACCTTTCAACTTCGGCTAAACAAATGGTACTTGCTAAGCGGAAAACGAAGTATGGTTTTGTTTTACCAGATTAGCGAATGATTCTATTGTTTGTACAGTAATGGTGATTAAATTTTAGCTGTTTTAAGTCAGTGTGCAAAATTTTTGTCTACTTCTGTAAGTCATTATTTTGTCATCATTGCTTATGGAAGTTATTTTATATTTTGTCCAGTGACTTTATGATAACATCACGCCTTTATCCCCCAAAGGGTTAAGCAGAGACATTATGATCATCATCATTATTCAGCCTATAGACGTCCACTGCGGGCTTATAGGTCATTCCTTACATCGCCACAGTGACCGGTCCTGTTTTTCTCACATACAGGGAATTTCTGAGATCTTCAATGGACTATCTTATCCATGGGCTGCCCACGTTGCGTCTGATGCTTTATACATGGAAAAAACCTAAATATTTAACATAACATACCTTAACGACTGTTTTTCCCCGAAGGATAAGGTTGCGCCGCTTGCGGCCGTTGGACCAACGAGGGAGAAATCTATACATAATATTTGTATGCTAAATCAGTCCGTAGTAGATAAAATATGTTGTATGGAGGGGCAAATTTAAATGATTGTAGGGTGGAAGGGTAAATTTCAGTATTCAACTTTATTTTATATTATTTTGAAAATAATAAAACAGGAAGTAAAAAACATAACCGAATTAGCACACCATCGTCCAAAAAACAAATTCACATAAATAGGTGTTTCACAATCGTTCTAAAATTAAAAATAAATAAAACTTCCCACTCACTCCTTTTTAGTCACAATAAAAAATATAAATCCTACTCAATTGTTCCTAGAATATAATAGAAACTTTATCGCTCAAAAGATTAAGGAGATTTTACATTGGCCTTAAAATAGGCAAGCCTGTATCTATTAAAACTCCTGTGAGAAATTATATGTGTTGGTTGTGATGATTAGAATAACAATTACGGTCACAGCAGGCGTTCTATTGACCATAATAGCATATTGCATGTTAATTATGGATCACTTATTAGGTATTGAGCAAACTGCCTGTTGCATCTTCAAGATATTAATAATTATATCTATTTGTCGCAAGCACTACTACTGAAGTCTTGGGTTCAATTCCCAGGTCGGCCAAAGTTTATTAGGGTTTTCCATCTGGGATTTCGCAGTAATAGCCCGGAGTCTGACCTTCTATTACATGGGATAAAAAAAAACTTTCGAAATGAGGGTATTCTATAGATATGTTAGCGACCAACTCCGATTTTAGGATGAACTAGTTTCGCCTAGGCTATACCGGTACAGATAGTGCAATCCACGAAGACGCGCCCACTCTTTTTCATAATGCTTACAGCACAAGTGTGCAACATTTTGCTAGTGTTTTAGTTTTGTTGATACACACTACTTATTATTAGTGGGTAATTAGTGTGTATCCAAAAAACTAAAACACTAGTGGAATTTACTAGCGATAACCACTAACGATTCGGAAGAAGAGTGAGGCGCGTCTTCGTGGATTGCACAATCTGTATTTGTATTCTTATTAGCTCGTTCTTGTATCCTCTGTCGATGGAGCCCCGCTTCGCTGGAGGTTCCGTCAAAACTGGAAGGAGGACGCGCGGGCTCGGAAAAACTGGGAGGAGTGGGGCCTTGGCCCGGGAGTGGAATAGAGTAGGATACTAAAAACAAACTTTTTATATGCATTAAAGATCTGGTTACTTTGATGGTCATAGTTTATCATTGGTGATTTATGGTCCTAGTTTATTATTGGTGACTTTGGGTGACAGTTATGTGGACATAACCCAGCATTGCATAAATATGTAAGCGGTCTCGCCCTTTGTGCCTGGAGGCTTTTATTTAGGTACCTATTATATTTTGTTTACATTTTTAATTTTGAGCTATTATTTTTTTGTTTGAGTAAGTATAGTTTTTATTGTATTTGTTGGTGTATTGTCGTGGCTAGCTGCTATATGGCAAATAATTTAATTTAATGGTATGTGTCTTGTAATGTTACTCTGCATACCTACTATTGTATACAGGAGTATAGATATAGAATGTCGGTGATTTTTTCTGTGGTTCAAAAGTTATGACGAATTTTTGTTGTTTTTAATCACTTTGCATAGTGCTCAAAGAAAAAAAATCATTAAACAAAAACTATCAGGGCTGTCAATTTAATTTTTTTAGATAGCCCTGGTAGTTTTTTTAAATGAATCTTTTCTTTAAGAGTGTTTAATAATGTTTTTAGGAGCGCAAAATCGCTCCTTTCTAAAATTTAAGTTAAAGTTTATACTCGTTCCTAAAGAATTCAAACTTTTCAAAGTAGCGCAGGTCAAACTGAACAAAGCTTTCTGTCCTGTCCCATGTAACATACCTCCGCTTACCTCAGATTGAGTCAACTCACGAAGTATTCCTTTGGTAAATATTCCGGAATCCTCTCCCTAACTAAAGGGCTTATTAATTCTGATGTCCTTATTCTGAGTAGACAGGTAGGGCCGAGGTCACACAAAGGGCCATCCATTCATTTTGAGAGCACTCCTCTCGTTAGTATAAATAATTCCGTCAACAGATGTGGGTACTTGTCCGTAATTATTGAGTAATAAGAAAGTACCTTAAGAAGGAATCAAGGATGAGAGTTGCCGAAAATCGAGTTGAATGGCGTGCAATAGGAGAATTCTATGTCCAGCAGTGGACTGCTATAGGCTGATGATGATGATGAGGAAGAAATTAAACTAAAGTTGTCAAGGTTTAAATATAAATTGGGATGTTTATTACGGAAGGAAACGTTTCTTGAAGCGTGTAGAGAGGAAATTAGGGATGTTCGAACGAAGATTTCGCACCTCCTCCTTACTTCCATTTCTTTAAATTTTAATTTTGATAAAATTCTAACCGCCTTAATACAAAACGAGATCCAATTAAGACCTAGCTTAAGCCTTCGAGACAGTTACTGTATTTTGAACACAGAACAGTTATTTATCTGTTCTGTGATTTTGAACTTTAATCCGACAAATGTAAAGTTCGACCACTTAGACTCGGGTTTAACGTCAGTTTTTGTAATAAGAACTTTAACTTTGTCGGATTGTTCGAAATTTTAAAATGGGTCTGTGGTTTAAAGATGGATTTAAAGATAAAAATTGTTTTGTAATAAGGGCGAACGTGTCTTTTGGGAGTTCTAGAATAACCTAAATATAACGTACTAGCTGTTGCCTGCGACTGTCTGCGATCCAGGATGACCTGGAGAAGGACAAAAGCCACTTTTGCTTTTGTCCTTCTCCAGGTCATGGTCAACCGATGTGCTAAATTTCATCCAAATCCGTTAAGTGTAAGTGTCTAAACACACTATGCCGAAGTTACGCGACCGAAGTTCGGCGGCTGATTTTACGTTCCGACGTATTCGGCTGATATGACACACCATAAGTGCCGAACTTACGCGGCAGAAATTCAGTTCCGCAACTCCCCGCTGCTCCCGGCCCCCGGATCTTCGTCAGCAATCGAACCGAACTTCGGTCGCGTATAATGTGTGGTCACAGAATAAGTTGCCGCTGAACTTACGCCCGACCGAGTTAGGCTGTACGCTATGACGCGACGTAATGTCGGCATAGTGTGTCGTCAGTAATTCAAATAGCATTGCAGGCGTAATTGTGCTGAACTTCGGTCGCGTAACTTCGGCATAGTGTGTTTAGACACTAACAAATAAACACAAAAAATCTAATATTTTCTCTTTGTAATATTAGTTTAGACATAAATAATTAAAATCGCTTATTTAAAAAAAAATACTGTTATAAAATATGAGAGTATGGGCCTCTCATATTTTATAACAGTATTTTTTTTTTTAATATAAATGCTAAATAATAACAGCCGCACAGGTCGATCGATCAGGTTAAGCTACGCTTGCCACGGTTGATCTGTGGATGAGTGACCATCTTTACATACCGAGACCCCTCCGTGCCTCGGCAAGCACGTTAAGCCGTTGATCTCGGCTATCGTTCGTGGATCTTTGACAGCCGTTACGGGTAGTCAGAAGCTCGAAAGTCTGACAACCAGTCTTACCAAGAGGTTACCTATTACCCAGTTACTAAGTTGTGGAGGTCAGCTCCATGTAAAATACTGGTATTCAGCTGCATCCGGTTAGACTGGAAGCTGACCCCAACATAGTTGGGAAAACGCTAGGCAGATGATGACTGCCTATCATAAAAATTTGTTAAAATTAAATTATTGAGATATTTTAAAAATACTTCGAACTGCGGTTCAAGTAAAACACGTAACTGAAACTTCACCACGATTAAAACAATCTGCCTAGCCTTTTCTCAATTATGGGTCGGCTTCCAGACTAACCGGATGCATCTGAATACCAGTATTTTACGTGGAGCGACTGCCTATCTGACCATCACAGCCCAACTACTGGATAACACGCGATACCCCTTGGTAAGACTGGTTGTCAGATTTTTGGGATTCTGACTACCCCGTAACGACTGTTAAAAATCTACGAATGACAGCCGGTACAAACGGTTAACGTGCTTTCCAAAACACGGAGGGTTCTCAATGTGTAATAGATGATCACCTATCCACGAATCGACCGCGGCAATCCTTCAAAAAATGAAAAAAAAAGGTTTTTTTTTTATTTGAAATTTTGCCAGAGCAAAATGTGTCCTAGATTTTTCATATTAAAACAACTCTCCACAGTATACCAATTAGCTCACAAAAAAACGTTCCTATCACCTTTTTTGCTACTACTGCCGTTGGCCGATAAATTTTCCTCTTTATAAGCTCATTTTGCACGTAACCACACTACTTTCCGATCAAAACTCGCGCTGTACCGAACGCCAATTAACTGACACAAAACCATTTAAAGTACATAGGATCATGATTGGTTTCAGTTTGACCTGCCAGGATATATTTATAGCCCATTTACGATAATAGTCTGGGAGCTGGTGTTTGAAATAGTGTTTCATTTCTTTTTGGAAATCAAATGTAGTGGTTTAGCTTTTGTATGTCGATTAAAATTTAATTTCTATATTTATATTTGTAATTTATATGACGTACATAATAAAATAGTATTTTATTATAGGTATTCTATTCTATATATAAAAGTGAAGAATTTAATGTATAGAACTTGACATAAGCAATGAAAATGTATTGACTTGTATAATCTGATCATGCAAGAGTTGCAAACTAAGTTTCAATGCTAGCCAGCATACAATGGGTAATGTTGGCATCTACTAACAAGGAGGTAATACAAAGTTTAAAAAATCCAAACATTGGTTTATTTTAAAATTAGTTGCGCCCCGCAGTTTCACTCGCAAGTCTCGATCCCGTGGGAATATCGAGATAAAATGAATATCTTATGTCCATACAGGTAATGGTCTACCTATGTGATAAATTTCATTCAAATCTGTTTGGCCGTTTAGCCTGAAAGCGTAACACACAAACATACACGTATATTCTCATAGTATGTGTTTAGTTTTTTAAGTGAATTGTTTATAATTTTATGTTTTTTTTTTGTCCCCTTTATTCTTTCACACGCTGTCTTCATCTCTCTATGTATTGTCCTATCGCAGGTATGCTGGAAGAGATTTCTTAAAAAATAAGCCACCAATAAGCAATAAGTTATTTCTTAAGGAATAGGCCTTTGTACCCATTTTTCTGTTCTGTTTTTTCTTGTCTGTTTATATGTGTGTACATGAATGGTAAATAAATAAATAAATACAAAAAATTAAATGTTTTCTCTTTTTTGCATTCTATAGCAAGTATAAAAAATCTGTAAATAAAACGACAATCTAAAACATGTCATAAGCAAAGTTCATTATTATGTAATTATAATTGTTCATAAAATATACATAAGACAAGATGATAAAACAGAATTATTTTATTTTCTTTTACCCTTGCTCCCCAAGCAACCTTGCTCTTACAAGGGAATAGTTAAATTGGAATTTAACTTTGATATCATGTGCTGTCCTGTATTAACAATCGATTTCCTGTGTTCAGTTTTGATGTTGACCTCTTTGATGTTGACCGATTAACGTTGATTTCCGGACCCATTGTCTTATGGGAAATTGGTTTCTCGAGCGCAGAATTAGAGGAAGACGTGGTTTTAAAGGAAACTGTGTTTGTTTTTTGCGGCGCTTTTATTAAATCTAGTTGACGGTGCCTCAAAGCTTTATTTTCTTTTTTTTTCTGTTGATTGATTATAGCCATACCCTTGATAAATACCGAAATTATTGAGACAAATAAATTAAAGAAAAAGATAAAAATCTTTTTTTGTTAATTTTGACGTAAAAACGTAGCAAAGAAACTCGCAATCTGAATCAAAATTAAAGTTGTTAAAAAACTGAGATTTTCTACATTAATCAGCTAATCGTTTTTATGTGTTCTTAGGACCTTTTCTGTATAACAGACTCAACAAGTTACTAAGCTTCCATAGTGTAAGTTATAAAAAAATTCGTACAATATCAGAATACTTAGTGACACTCAATTACACAGACACAGAAAAACTTTTAGAAATTTACTTTTCTATGTTTACATAGACTTAGTATTAGGTATTAATATGCCAATGTACTTTTTCTCAAAGTCTTTAATTAATTATTTTTATTCTTGTTTTATTTTAAAGAATTAATGCTCCAATTTAATTGAAATGTAAAGTGATGGTCTGAAACACAGGTTTAAATAAACCTAGTTCGGGCGGGTGGCCACGTAAAACTCTAATTCCGAACAATCACTTCTTAAACTTGTTAAAAATAATAATATTTTAGTTTTAGGTTAATTTTCAGGCACTATAATTGTATGGAAAACTAGCGGCCTGTCCCGGCTTCGCACGGGTGGACATTTATTTTTTAAACATTCTTTTTTTCTTGAAATTAAAAAAGCCTATATTAATCAGTGATAATGTAGCATTCAAATGGTGAAAGAATTTTTAAAATCGGTCCAGTACTTTTTGAACCAATTCGTTACAAACATACATACAAATCTTTCCTCTTTATAATATTATTATAGTATAGATAAGAATGTTTGGAAATATGCTGGTCCTTCTTTTGCACTTGTCAAAATCACTTCAATTCATTTGACCACTGTTCACTCTTAACTCCGATTAACCTTCTCTCGACTGTAAATACGATTTAACTGACGAAAAGTCGCTGAGTTTCGGTTTACATATATACCATCGGATATCGAAATTTCTAGTACCAGAACACTCTAGGACATTCAGATGTAGATTACTTCGATCTGGATCTTCTAGACCGATTACAGGAGTTTTACACATTTTAGAAATTTCTAGATCATTCCAGAAATTTTTAGAACTTTCCAGAACATTCCAGATCGACTACAACAGTTGTACACAATTTAGAACTATCTAGATTATTCCAGAAAGTTTTAGAACATTCTAGATCATTTCAGAAATTTTTAGAACTTTCTAGAACATTCCAGATCGACTATAACAGTTGCACACAATTAAGTGTTTTTTATATCATTTCCGGAAGTTCTCATGAGTTAGAAGAGGGCAGATATATATTTTTCTACATTTTCGCCACCCACAATCACCCACTTCCACCCACCGCGACCAAACTCCCTTACTCCCACCGGGAGACCAAGAGGTATTTACCAACCCAACGGGAAGTTGATTGGAGTTAGTGGAGATAGAGAAAATCCTGTCTTTACGTACGCACATTAGCATGTTATATATATATAGATTAACTTCTCATGGCTAAATGTACACCTTTTGTAAACGTTTTTATATTGAGAATTCTCACGAAAATGACTCATTGGCCCCGATTCTGTTGTTCACAAACTAAACTAAATTTAAGTTGTGTGCATCTTTTTCTTTTTATTTAATTATGAAAAGGACAGAAGATAAATATTAGTTTAGTCCTGTTAAATTAGTCAGCGCCTGACGTAAATTGACGTATTTTTAGTAGCCAATTTTTTAATCTCGTCTAACTTATCTATGGATTATCTAATTTGACAGGACTAAAGTAATATTTTATCTTCTGTCCTTTTCGTAATGAAATAGAAAGAAAAAGATGCACTGAACTTAAATTTAGTTTAGTTTTTGAACAACATAATCGGGGCCATTGACCTTCAAATCACAAAGTTAATTGAAAAACAAAAAGAGTTTTAATATAAAATTAAATCCATTGATCTTAATTTAATTGTTTTCATACAATTACGCATATTAATCTAAATTATGAAAAATGAATGCCCCAAAATTATATTCGCATGCAATACAAATTGTATTAAATAATAAATGAAAACAGAAAGTCTACGTTTTATTCAATTACTTACGTACTTACACAATTTAAGAAGCATTCACTGAATTCCAATTAAGAACGCTTTTATAGATGTTTTTGAAACGAAAATTAATCATTAAAATTATTATTGAAAAAACTTAACAATCTTAATGATCCTATTAATATTCATAATCGTTTCGTCAAAGGCTAGAATTTTAAGTTTTTTTTCGCTGAAACTTTGTTTAAGGCAGTTGTCTTTCATGTTAATTTTAACTAAAATGTATTTAATTTAAGCCATATTTAGACAAACGTTAACAAAAACGTTAACCTATGTTTTTTTTCCTTTAAAGTAGGCAGTAATGATTATACAGAATGATGATACGAAATTACTAAGAGGTTTTGGATATTTTTAAATTACCCTCCTCCTTCCCCTCGCCCTTTCCCTGCGTTAAGCTTTGGTTTCCTAAAAAAGCTATGTATTTAGACAGCCGTTATTGAGTGACCCTTTCACTCATTAATGGCTGTCAAAATACAGAGCGTTCTTGACACCTTTATGTCAAATACTTGTGAAAATGAAAAATTTTTATGACGACGATTATAAGATGACGGAACCGCTTAAAACCCCTTTTGGTTTTTTAGGAAAGCAAGTAGAAATGAAAATTTGATATGTAGTACACAATAATAACCTCAGACCTGACCTTTTTGCAACACATCACTAAAAAGGCGTAAATGTCACATACCTACGATAGTAAAGTTAAACCGTTGGTCGCGGCTGTCGTTTGTGGATCTTTGACAGTCATGGGTAGTTAGAAGCTCGAAAGTCTGACAACCAGTCTTACCAAGGGATATCGACTGGAAGCCGACCCCGACATAGTTGAGAAAAGGCTAGGCAGATGATGATGAATTTTCCCTATGTTTCATTTCTATAATTCATCCAAACTAATATTATAGCCTGGGACCTGGACAAGGACATAGACTACTTGTCATCATGAATGGCAGACGCAGTCGCGGGCAACAGCTAGTACAACTATAAAACTAACATTCTTCCCCAAAACCAAATGAATACATAAATCGAATACCTGTCGACGACAGTTCATATTTCAACTTTATAAATTGCCTTGAGCTTCACAATCAAAGTTTAACAGTTTCTTGTAAGCGGGTCTGTAAACACGCTGTGTTGGTCACGATATATTGAAAACCAATTGCTGCCAGACATGCGAAGATGGTACGATATATGATAATGTATGAACATGGTTTCTGTATAGAAATAACTGTTTTGAATTATTTTAAGAACTAGCTTTTGCCAGCGACTTCGTCCGCGTGGAATAATGACTTCCGGAAATTGAGGCACTAACTCTCATAGAGTTTAACCGATGTGCTCTTTCTTCTGCCGATTCTCGAGAACGCGTATTTCTCATTCAACGCGTTTTTCAAGACAATAGCGGGCGGACGCCGGCGTCCGCTTGGGGCTTGAATAACTAAAAATATATAACTACGTCTAATATATAAAATAATATATAATAAAACCTACTTCACTTAAAACTAAATACTTATAACTACTATAATTAATAATACCTATACCTATATATAATTAATAAAAGTACCTACGCTTTTACCTACTTAATATTAAAAAAAACTGAACATAAATTAACCAAAACTTAGGTACCTACTACTAACTAACTACTACTAACCTATTACTACTTCACCTAAAAAGAAATCCTGTTTTCCCAACATTTCCCTTCACTGCTCTGCTCCTATTGATTGTAGCGTGATGAAAAGTATACTATAACCTGCCCAGGAGTATGAAGAACAATTGTACCAAGTTTCGTTGAAATCCGTCGAGTGGTTTTTGTTTCTATAACGAACATACAGACAGACAGACAAACAGACAAATATTTTACTGATTGCATTTTTGGCGTCAGTAACGATCACTAATCACCCGCTGATAGTTATTTTGGAAATATATTTCATGTACAGAATTGACCTCTCTACAGATTTATTATAAGTATAGATAAGAAGGAATGCCAGAAAAAAATTCAATGACATTGAAGTCAGCTTATCATTGTCGACACCAACACCCGGTCCGCTGTCTTTCGCATCCAGTGCCCCAGCCACCGTTTTAGGGTCGTCGGTCCCACTAGGCAGGACCACACTATTGATACGTGATCTCCACTCTAGGACTCGTCAGCTCCGCCGGCCGTTGGTCCTTCGATAAATATGGCCAGCTCACTGCCACTTCAGCCAAGATTGGCTAAAATCAAAAAATATTTCATAAGACGGGACAATGTTAAAGCCCGAATCAAATGAAATTGCCCGAAAGCACAAAAAAAACTTATGAAAGGTATGTCGTCGACGGGATGGCTGCTGAACGGGGTGTCACTATTTTGCGACTGCCCCCTTACCACTGCGAGCTAAATCCGATTGAGTCGGTCTGGGCTCAAGTAAAGGGGCATGTCGCTAAAAATAATAAAACATTCACAATGAATGAAGTACGAAGTCTTTTTGAAAAAGGGCTTCGTTAAGTGACCCCGCAGCAGTGGAAAGACTTTGTAGGCCATGTAATTAAAGTTGAAGATGAAATGTGACATCTGGGCCATATAACCGACGACATTACTGATAGGTTTATCATAGAAGTAGGTGGCGATTCTGATGATCCAGAATATTCCTCAGATATGGAGTCATTATCTGAATCAGATTAACGAGAATACCTGTAATTAGGTTATGTAATTAAAAATATATGTTTTACATTATTAATTTTGTATTATTACGTTTTAATATGTAATTACACATTATTTCAGGTTATTATAAGTCATTGTCTGAATCAGATTAACGAATAACTGTAATTAAATAAGTAATTAAAAATATATGTTTTAAATTATTAATTTTGTATTATTACGTTTTAAATAAGTACCTACACATTATTTCAGGATAACTTATTATAAAAAAACGATACTTGATTTTATCAACGCTAAGTTTCGGTTGTGCCACATCACTATTTATGAATTCCCATAAACTGACAACATTCATAATGTCAGTTTAGTCTACGAGATTAAAAAACAGACTTTAGGTAACGCAAGAGCAACTACTTCGCGTGCCAAAAATCGCCAACTTACGTTAAAAATCGTAAGCCGTCACTTTCGCGCTCAGTCCTGTGTACTGCTAGCTGGGTGAGCGTGAGTGAAAAAGAGCGCTTGTGACGTCATAGTAGGTAGTCAAAAAAATGGCACGCTTGGTTTTCATACAGATCGTGATACTTGCGTTATCTAGGTCTATCTTTATCTGTGGTCGCGTCACTTGAAATCTTACCCCGACAAAGGCACTGCGTCTGTTTTAAACTTGTATTCGTGACATAACACCATATTGTTATTTAGTCCATATATTTTATTTATTCGCTCCTTTAACTGAGCAGTGAACGTAGATTCGTCAACAACATAAATAAAATAGCAACTCTACAAATACTTCCCAACTTTACCAAAAATAACAGAACTTTTTCTAACAAAGATTTTCAATCATGAATGAAAACAATATTTCATGATATTTCCGTCCGGCCGACTGTCCGTGTTGACAGGGAAATGCTATTACGTCCCCTTTGGTGACAATACTGAACAAATATCAGTCATATTTAATGTAAGTGGATTTAAAAAGTACGTAATACCTTGGTAATACCTATTCATGCTCTAATAATATTTTTCTTATCACTAATAAAGCGGCTTTTGTTATTTCAAGGACTATGTTCATTTTCGGTATAAAAATATCTTTTATGTGTTCTTATGGTACAGTCAACAGTAAAAGTAGATGATGAAAAACAGAAATTCAATACTAATGAACGGAGCTCGCGTCAGAACTGTGTGGCTTCGAAGTGAAACGTTTGGTATAATTTACAATAACATACCTTTGAATCACTTCGACGCCACACAGTTCTGACGCGAACTCCGTTCATTAGTATTGAATTTCTGATTTTCATCATCTACTTTTGCTGTTGACTGTACTACTAGCAGCGCCCCGCGGTTTCACCCGCGTTAGTTTCGATCCCGTAGGAATATCGGGACAAAAAGTATCCTAAGTGTATAAAAAGTATCCTGGTTATAAATTATCTCTGTGTACACCTGACAACGTATATGCAAAATTTCAGGAAAATCGGTTCAGTGGTTTAGGTGTGAAAAGGTAACAAACAAATATTAAAGAGTGCGATAGCTTGAATATTTTTAAAAGTAGGCTTAAGAAACACGTATATGAATTATAACTTCTAATTTATAACTTTTAATACTCTGGAGGAAATTGTATTGTACTGTATTATAATACTTATTACTTTGTATCTCATTATAAGCGGACTGTAAGTTCTTATGAGAAATAAATTTCTTTAAACCGAGTTAGTATATTAGTGTGATGGACGTGTGACAAGATTAATTCCCATTTTTTTTGTTGCAAATATAAAAGAAAGGTACTACTAAGTAAGGGATAAGCCAATAACAAGGGAAACATCCTAAAAGAAACTTAGATACTTAGTACAATTTTCAAGTCTATTTCTCAGACTATGAAATGACATTGAAACTCTCGTTGCTACGTGCGTAGCACTACAGCCCTACGTGCGTAGCATTATATTGGCGTAGCAGGCGTAGCACAAGCAAATTATCATTTAGGTAGCGATTTTCTGTGACGTCAGCAGAACACTGAACTTGGCTAAAAACTGGCCGTACTTAATAATAAATCGGACTAAGGATTAATAGAATTCTAATCCGACCCGAAATAGTAATCCATTTCGTTTTGTTCCTTAGGGAGATTAATCCATAGTCTGTTCAAATTTTTTTCTTCTTCCAGTATGACTATTTATAGCTCTTTTTTGTGATTGTGATGGAAATCAGCAACAATGTTGGTAACATTGTTGCTGATTTCCATCAAGAACCAACCTCAATTTTACATTATAAAATTATGGGACACCAAAATAATTTGTTTATTGAATAATACCCTGAAAATTGGAAGTAATAAGTTCTGTAAAGAATTTACTTATCATCGGAAAATTTCTGAGCCTTGAATCTTGTTCCAAGATTAAATATTTGCTCAAAATAACATTGTTTAACCTTTAAAATTGATTCTGTTTTAATAAAAGTAGGTACGTAAGTAGGTACTTACTTATTTTTACAAAAAAGTTTATCCTTATATAATATATCATATAAGATTAAAGCTTGTGTATTATTAAATTTACCTTTGTCACGAAAAATTTTGATGACGCAATATTATTTTGTAAGCGTAGGCCTTTGTCATACAAATGTCCGCAATATATGCAAATACTCAGCTCTATATTGTTTTTCTGTCGGCATATAATTACAGTGAAACAAATAAATATTTTCTCAGTAAATATCGAATTTCAATTTTTTGTGAACTCATCAACGCTGGCAAAAAAATTGAGACTGGAAATAAAAATATCCAATTAGTGGTTAATGGACAGCTGAAGCGTTAAACGTAATTAGCGGTATGTGGTGGCTGTGAGGAGCGATTGTGGTCGCCACCATCGAGGCACCGTTCTCTGTGGCAAAAGAATTGCTTTTTTATTTTATGACGTTTTTCGCGCGATGTTGCAATTAAAAGGTCGGATTTATTCATTATTTTATTTAATCATTAAAAGATAAAAGTATTTTATGTTGAAAATATCTTTTAAATGTTTATTTTTTTCTGTAATTTTGCAGCAAACTAGCAGTTGTGCAGTGGGAAGATATGTGACATCTATCTACCCACACTGGACCCATGTGGTGGATTATGGCCCAGACCCTTTCGCAGAGAGAACGCCTGTGTCCCAGCTGTGGGCATCTATTGTACCAGAGGCATCACAGTATGTTCCAGGAAGAGCTCTTTTACGAAGATCTTTACAACTTAGTTGTTCAAATTTTTATAAGCTGACTTGAATATTCTAAATAAACTAGTCAGCTTATCAAAAATTTAAGTTATGTGTAATGTTTTTTAATCTATTTCGGAAAATCTATTTTTGGTCTATTCAATGAAATCTCCAAATAGCTGGTTGACTCTTCCCGTGATCCAAGGGCTGACTTCACTTTTCTGTACATACCAGCAGAGAGTGCAGAAGAATATTTCGACGCCATAAATGTTAGTTTGTTTATAGTTTTAGTTAAGTTAAGAAATTATATTTTTATTTTTTAAATAACTAGCGGCCCGACTCAGCTTCGCACGGGTGCAATTTTTTTTCCGAATTTCCGAAATTTTCTTTTATACAAACTTTGTCTAAAAATAATTTTCCAATTTGGTGCAGTCATTCGGATGTTATGCGCGTACAGACATTTCGGCGACTTTCTTTTATATACTACTAGCGACCCGCCCCGGCTTCGCACGGGTGCAATGCTGATACTAAATACACTACATATAAACCTTCCTTTTCAATCACTCTATCTATAAAAACCGCATCAAAATCCGTTGCGTAGTTTTAAAGATTTAAGCATTCAAAGGGACAGAGAAAGCGACTTTGTTTTATACTATGTAGTGATGTAAGGATAATGATTGGGTATTAGTTTTCATTTATATACAATTCATATTAATTCAGATTAGAGTTTAAGAAAATCAAATTTATTTTATCGTTATTATTAATCCCAGCGTCAATTGAAGCGTGAATAGCAATCAGTAATGTGGTTAGTTCAATTAGTTAATGTGGCCAATCAAAAGAGAAAATGTTTAGTATTGTATTTAATTCTGTGTATATTTTAATGTCTGTATTTTGTTTTTGTAGTCTGGCCGCATTAATTTGAATTTATTTGTTACATACAGAAGCTGATTTGTTATTTGGTGGAGCATCATTTTGATGTGCGGTTGCAATGGTTCAGATGTCCTCATCTCTCACTTCTACTTAGAAAAAGTGCGTGACTTTTTTTGACAATGAAATTGGCAAGCGTTAAATTTTGTTTATTTAATCTACATTGAACTTTATTTTGCTAACGGACTTCAAAAACAGGAGGTTGTTTATTCAACACCCATATTTGTAAGTTCGCGATTTGTAATTCTTTCACTAATGTAATCTACATACTTTCAGAAAGGTTTCACTATTATTATACAATATATCAGGTTATTGTTAGTAAAACTTGTCGAATTATATTGTTTCAAATCGAAGAGCATGGAGTGGGTTGATTTTTTTGCACGCAAGTGTATAATAAAAATAAAATCAGAAGACCATGCCTGTATTTCCCAAAGGGTTCTTCTCTTCTCATCACTTCGATGGTACAGACGCCAGCACATCAAGCTACCCGAAACTGTAAAATTTTGCCAATCAATTTTGAACCTTATACTTTAGCGTTAAAGTTGAAAATCTATTAAAGATATTTGACAGATTTTAGTAGCTTGATGTGCTGGCATCTGTACATCTATGTATCTCATATTGTTTAGGCCCAGTCTCAGTCTGCCTAGCCCTTTCCCAACTATGTTGGGGTCAGCTTCCAGTCTAATCGGATACAGCTGAATACCAGTATTTTACATGGAGCAACTGCCTATCTGACTTCCACAACCCAGTTACTGGGTAAAAAGATAACCCTTGGTAAGACTGGTTGTCAGACTTTCGGGAATCTGACGATTCGTGACGACTGTCAAAGATTCAAGAATGACAGCTGGGACCAACGGCTTAACGTGCTTTCCGTGGCACGGAGCGGTCTCGCTGTGTAAAGATGATCACCCATCCACGGATCGACCGCGGCAAGCGTAGCTTAACCTGATCGATCGACCCGTACGGCTGTCATTACTTAGCCACGAGGCCCTCTTTTGTTTAGGCCTAGTATATATTTATTAATCGACTTTATTCTTTAATTTAACGTTTTAATGGCGATTCCTGTTAAAAACCACAGGGCGTAAAGAGAAGTTATTACGTGCTCAAATCGTGAAACAGCCAGTGGCTAACGTTTGTCCAATAAAAAATATTTTCTTAAAAAAACCGCCACGAGGAATTTGCTTTCAAGATTGTTTGCTCTTTAGTTGCAATACATATTGAGAAGCTTTAATTTCTTATTGAAGAGCTTGATGCAGTAGGTTTAAAAAACTAATTAATTTATTATGTTTTAAGGTTTCAACCATGATAAATAAAATTTCATTTAAAATTTATATCAAACCATTAAGAGCAGAGAACATAATGCAGTTACATTAATATGAAATATCACTTATTCAAAAAGATTTATGTATTATTATTCAAAACTATAATAGGTATTTCAATGCAAGAGACAAAGCCTCAACCGCTTTGAAGATAAGAAAACCATTAAGCATAATTAAGATAACTTCAGTTACAGGGGTCAGTTGAGAACAATATATTTAAGAAATCATAAACAATGGTGGAGGCCTTTGTAGCTTAACTACAAAGATCTCCACCACTTTTGTTTAACATTATATTATGCAATGCCTGCTATGATTATAATAAAAAAAAGATACTGAGAGTGGTGGGATACTGCACAAGGTCCGTACGGTTAGAAGTCTCCTCCGGGCTACGCCAGTTATCTCAAGCGACTCGCCTTATATGCTCATGTTTGGAAGAGTAAGAACGAGATTGGTAGCCAAGATTAGATCTCCTCCAAAGGAACTACATAGGGACAGAAGAGGAGGGGTGAGAGAGTTTGCAGTCGGTAGCAGAGTGCAAGCACGCAACTACTCTGTATCAGGAAGGAAGTGGGAGTTTGGTACAGTTACCCGTCGACTGGGAAACCTCCACTATGAAATAGAGACCGACAGTGGATACACATGGATACGCCACCTTGACCAGCTACTTCCAGCGCCTCTGATTCCTGGAAATCACGGCGGAGGTGTGTCATAGACTAAATACGTGTTGCTTAGTTACGGTTGTTGAAATGTCAAAAACTTGTCAAAATGTAGGGAAATTTGAAATATTTTTGACAGATTGAGACTGAAATCAGACTGTGAACGTTCTTAAAAAATACGAGAATTGCCCCTCTGATATTTAAAAAAAATAACAACTACTCGCGCAGTCGCGCATTCATGCGTCCATACTAATATTACAATTAACGTGAAAGTAACCTTGTCGGTTTGCTATTTTTCCACGCCATAACAGTTCAACGGATTTCGATGAAGTATAGCTCACAGGTAAACCATGACCTGCACCCTAATTGCGTAACACATTATTAATCAGAATCTGAATCATTTTGAAGCAAATTGCTAATCCATTGCTTTATAAGTTCGAAAAAATTATCTGCTCATCACGTAAACAACGCAATGAATGTTGTTGAACTGTCAAAATAAAACGAATTCCGATTGATAATGTGTTACGCAATTGCCCCGCTGGGTTAAGACAATTCAATTCAATAATGCCCAGGGAATTTTTAGCCCTTACAGTCCGGCCGTCGAGAGAATGCGTTCCTGACGCTGGCCCCGATTCTGTTGTTTACAAACTAAACTAAATTTAAGTTCAGTACATCTTTTACTTTCTATTTCATTATAAAAAGGACAGAAGATAAATATTAGTTTAGTCCTGTCAAATTAGTCAGCGCCTGACGTAAATTGACGTATTTTTAGTAGCCATTTTTTTAGTCACGTCTAAACTTGTCTATGTATTATCTTATTTGACAGGACTAAACTAATATAATTTATCTTCTGTCCTTTTCATAATTAAATAGAAAGAAAAAGATGCACTGAACTTAAATTTAGCTTAGTTTGTGAACAACAGAATCGGGGCTACTGTCAGTTACGTGTCATTGCTACAATTCTAGTAGGTAATAAAGATCGAATTCGCAAAACACGTTTGTATGAAACTTACAGGTTTCAGGAACGCATTCTCTCCCTATCACGCCGGGATTGTAACTATTGAAGCATAGAATAATGATACAAGTTGAAATGAAAGTGAACCAATGTCATTCGGATTAATAGGTTTAAAAATAAACCTATTAATCCGAATGACATACGAGTAAAATGGTTTTGGTATCACAAACAAATTATTATTATAATTTTAACGAAATATGTGATTTATAAAAAAAAATAAATGAGAGTAGGGCTACGATAGTCTATTTTAAAATGTTTGTGTTTATTGCCATACGAGAGGTGTCCACAGACTTTCTCAACGTTTGACGATAGACACTGTCAACCTACGATGCGTCTGTCAGTGTTAGTCAATGGTCCCGATTCTGTTGTTCACAAACTAAATTAAATTTAAGTTCAGTGCATATTTTTCTTCCTATTTCATTATGAAAAGGACAGAAGATAAATATTAGTTTAGTCCTGTCAAATTAGATAATCCATAGACAAGTTATGACGTGATTAAAAAATTGGCTACTAAAAATAAGTCAATTTATGTCAGGCGCTGACTAAATTGACAGGACTAAACTAATATATATCTTCTGTCCTTTTCTTAATGAAATACAAAGAAAAAGATCCACTGAACTTAAATTTAGTTTAGTTTGTGAACAACTAAATTGGGGCCAATGTCAGACATCAATTAAATTTTTGACAACCTCAAACCTCGCCTCAATAGAAAAAAATATCGGGAAAAGTATTTTCCTGGTTTAGGTTTGATTTGATTTTTCACTAAGAAATATTGAACGAGATTTAGACAGCCATAGATAAGATGTACCTTCTCTTTAGGTATAAATTGATTTTTGAGGGTATTAAAAGTAGGTAGATCTACTAATGAAGTGATGAAGAATGATCATTTAGATCATAATAATAATAACTACTGCACGATGTATCGATGTTATTATTATAATATTAATTTATCCGTGTGAAATTTCTTGTCTCTCCGACCCACCCCATCGCATCGCATCGCCTGCCCGGGCTATAACTTCGTTTTCGCTTATCGTTCTTTCTATTTTGCTTGGCTCAAAGGGGTTCTAGCATGATGTTAGGTTAGGTGAGCTCTTTAGATTTATTATTAGGTACTATCGATAAAAAACCGGTCAAGTGCGAGTCGGAATCGCGCACCGAGGGTACCGTACAAATTTGCAGGTATGTAAATAGTTTATCACGGGTATCATGATAATAGATCATGACAAATATCGTAAAATAAAAAAGCCTTAAAATTAACAAATGTATTATTTATCTACATAACATTGATCTAGAGACAAATCTATTTACTTATATAATAATAAGTACATATAACAGTGTAAGCAGTTACGTAATGTACAGCTACATTCATCAAAATAATAAAGTAATATTACTGAAGTTCATAAACTATGAAAGCACTGAATATTGCTCTAACGAAAAGATAAACTGGATTGAAGGACAAACTTAACTTTGCTGTGAGTAAACTATTGTCCCCATATATCGACGCCGGTCGCGGTTAGTTTACCAACTGCAAATAAGTTTGTAATTCAACGAATAAATATTTTTTTTGATATGTAACTACAACGACAACGACATTGCCTTTTGCCAAATTTCATGATTCTAGGTCAACGGGAAGTAGGTACTGTTACAGGGAGAGTCTAGTCACTTTTTAAAAAAAACTATTTTTGAAGCTGAAAACCACTTTTAATTAGAAAATAGAAAGTCAATACAAAATAATTAGGTGTGTCCGCCGCCAAGTTCAAAGTATGACTAACTATTATTAAAAATTTTATAAATCGGAGTAATTGCTGGAATTGTCACATGATGCTTACGCAGCGTCAGCGATTATATTTTATATGGTTAGGGCTGTCTAACAATTTATAACAGTACCCTATGGCCTATAGGTTTTGATTCCCTTGCGACTTTCAAAATATGAGGCATAAACGGAACATACACTCTCGTATTTTTTTATTGCATTGATTTAGAAGTTTGATTTTTTTTCTGCTTCAAGATATTGCAGCCCTGAGTATTTAATATTAATTTCAGTTTGGTAACTCCACGCGTTCCTGAGAAAACGGGTCTTGACAGACAGAAGAATAACAAAGTGATCTTATAAGGGTTCTGTTTTTCCTTTTGAAGTACGGAACCCTAAAAACGAAAAACAAATCAACTTATAAATAATTACTTTTTAACATTAAACTGTTTCTGCTCAAAAATCGAGCCATATGTAACAAGGTACCTACTAAAAGATCGTCTAAAAGTGTAATCACATTATAACCCAACGAATGGCGATGAAACCTTTCATATAGCTGGCTCGGCTTGTAGGAGAGCACGGGGATTATTCTCTGTTCCGCCTGAATAAGCCATGACGATATTGCGCAATCGAATACTGCGAGCAAAGCCGCGGTTCTAGCTAGTATTTTATTAGTGCAGTAAGCAAGTACTCGCAGGTAACGATAATGGCATAGGGTAAGGCGGTTGTTGTTTTTCCTAAATATTTAGAGTGAATGGGTGTAAAGTAGTATTTTTTATAGAACCAGTATGGAGGCAGCGGTTTGAATAATTTGCATATCGACGTTTTCATAATGTGCTTACATTTTTTTAGCTGTTTGCGGTTTACATGGCTGTTTTCGACAACGTGGGTGGCATAAATGGTGTTACATAGAATGTCAGTGAAAAGTTACCGTAATAAAGCAAAATACACAAAGGACTTCTCATGTTAAGTTTACGTCAATTCAATAATCATTTCTCCTGATGCCAAGTTTTACCATCACTCTAATTTCGTAACGCATTAGCACGATCTAAAACATTTTGAAGGATACTGTTAATCCATTGCTTCATATGTTCGAAAAATTTGTCCGCTCAACAACGTTAATAACGCAATGAATGTTGTTGAACAGTCAATATGAAAGCCACTTCGATTATGACAGACGATAACCAATCAGCGATTTTTTTTGAAAAACTACCTTTTTTTTTGTTGGGAAATCATCAAATGACCCCCCCGCTCAGGGTGGAGCAGAAGGGAGTGTCAGACTTTTACTGACTAAAACCCACCCGTGTTTCTTCCTTCCCCTTTATGTTCCGGGGCAGCGGTAACCCTTTCGGGCAATCCCGCTGAAAAACTACCTTACAGATACGATTCTAATCGACTGTTTTCAAAAAACTCAGCGAAGTTGACGCATCGCTACTAACGATTGAATTCCGTCGGCTCGTACGTCCGTGCGGCGTACTGTTAGTCAAACAAAAGCTGCGAGTGACAACGTGATCGCGTCACGTACGTCACGTTCGTCACTACGACGTAGTTTATAAACATGGGAGTGTATTTTGTTCCTGGTTTTGGATAGCTATACTGTGGCCTCCTTTATACAACGTGTTTTTTTTATATCCCATAATTACTCTAGGGGGTCGTTGTACTCATCATTATGAACAACTTTTACTATGGGACCAAACACGAAATCGCGAAAAGTAAATCTAATGTTCCCTACAATTTTGACGAGTTATGCGAACATAAATGTAGGGAACATCAGATTTTTTTTCGCGATTTCGGGTTTCGTCCCAAAAAGTAGTAAAAGTTGTTCATAATGATGAGTACAATCACCCCCTAGAGTTATGGGATATCAAAAAAAAACACGTTGTAGATGATATAAACATCAAGTATTACAACGTGTTGTTCAAGTTATTTTAAGATTAACCTGCATCCCACTCACACTCACTCACAGAGAGTCCCACTCTGACGTCCATAAAGTACCATGTATTGGTCGCGTGCTACCGTGAGATAGCCAGGATTACGGGAACCAAACTGTTTCCCTTTGGCATTGTACAGTAAAAAAAGCTTTCTACTGGTCAGATAATCTCTGGGCCGCTCAGCACATGCTGAAATCGCATCCCATTCGTTCCACAGTTTATAAGGATTTTCCAAAGAAAATAAAATCAGTATCTGAAGGTTTACAATCAAATAGATACAATACAATCAATATGCATTATTTAATGAAACAAATAATATAAATTAAAAAAAAAAACGATTTTCTTTTGCTGTCCTTCTCGGTATCTGTTATACAAAAAAAAAAAGATTTTTTATGTCGTCCAATTTAACTTAAACAAAACGTAGGCAGCTATCACTCCACAAAAAATAATACAGCCAACAAAAAAATGGGAACACAGAACACACAATCTTAATTAATCAATTTAATCATCGCACACACGCGGCACGATCCACTCACATACGTCGCACAGACGTAGAAACACGTGACCTACACCTGTACGGCTTTCATTGTTTATTTTTATTGCCGGGACCAAATTCACGCCCAAATAAATGTGAAGTAAAACCTCCGGGACGTTAATTAAGTTCTTGGCTTTTACGGCCCCTTTGCAGCCTGCGGTGTTACTCGTAATGAGTATTAGGGGGTTAGAGAATGCCCGTATCGGATGTGTGGCTAAGACTTTGTGACTGGAAACCAATCGGGCTTGACTCGAGTTTGGGAGACCACTGAGGGGATTAAAGCTTTTTCTGCTGTGGGCTTGCCAAAAGGATGATTAGTGGGCGTGTTTTTTGTTAATAGGGTTGACTGGGTTGAGCTCATTTTCTGTGATGGTCAGTGGAGTAATCATGTCTTTCTACATACATACAAGCCGTCTGACTTGTGAGAAGGCAGTACCGTAACTACAGAACGCCAGGCGTGATGACTCGTCATGGTAAGTCTGCTTTTGCATCAGAGATATGCTATGCAGCTTTCCTGCGAGGATTTGTACGCTAAGCTATGAAACTGTGTGATCGTTTCCTCTAATGCTAAGCTGTGTAGTGGAGCGAGTAATATGTGTTATGAAGATTCTCCGCTGCGAGGGTTATGTATTATAATATCTAAAGTTATTCTAACTATTTTCGATATAACTACAGTCAATTCAGATATGTTCGAACCATATATTGGTCGACTGAACTACTGTTTTACTTACTTAATTTTGATTAAACTAAATTAATTACACTAACGAACGATTAGTCTAATGATTTTTTAAGATATTGGATATTTCAACTATGTATGAAATACCTAATGGATGACTTGCCTACAGTTTATTAATACTGCGCGCTCGTTTTTATTATATTTGAGAAGACGGTCGACGTCAGGTCGACGGAGCCCCGCGGAGCAGGGCCCCTATTTCTCTCTGCAGGGCTTAAAGGAACCTAACCAAACCGAACTTAGGGATGCCCCTGACGTCGACCGTCTTCTTCTGGTTCTAATTCACAAAATCAGGTAGGTGAATCGTCCGTTAGTTCAATCAACCTTAGGCTTATTAATTGTAGCTGAATAAACCGTAGGTGAATACTGCTTTATATATTTCATTCAATAGTTATTACAAAAATCTGTGAAACGATCTTTAGGTATTTTAAACAGTAGCCTTACTACCACAAAACAGTGTTTAACAGTTGTCTAGGCTAAACACCTTTTAAACAAGACATAATTATATGGAATTTGACGTAACACTGACATTAGTCACTAGTCGACTAATGACTAATGTCAGTGTTACGTCAACTTGTTCAACGTGTGACTATAGTCACACGCATTCTGCATTTTCATTCTAAATTGTATGAAATAACCAAACAAACGATGAGGGCGCCACTGTGCGGTCGGCATAGTCTTAAGTTTTTGTGGTAAGACCCTAGATCTTTTGACCGTAGTTATCTCGAAAATAGTTAGAATAACTTTAGATCTTATAATAGGTACGTAACTGCTGCGAGATAACTGCACGAGGAAGACGCGCAGCTCAAGCTATGCGATGCATCGATAGTAGGGAAGGCACGGTAGGTACAGTCAACAGCAAAAGTAGATGATGAAAATCAGAAATTCAATACTAATGAACGGAGTTCGCGTCAGAACTGTGTGACGTCGAAGTGTCATTATGTGATTGTAAAATAAACCAAACATTTACTACTTCGACGCCACACAGTTCTGACGCGAACTCCGTTCATTAATTAGTATTGAATTTCTGATTTTCATCATCTACTTTTGCTGTTGACTGTACTTTGCTCTGCATATAGCTACATATTCATATTCATATATTTATTTGCATTCCATAATGTAGTAGAAGTGTTACAATGGCTTAAAGCTAAGGTACAATTATGGACCTGTAGGGCACAGCAAGAACTATAAAATATTATATCTAGGACACAAATTAACAATAAGCAAATTTTTACTAAAATATGTTATTAAAATTAAATAACTAAATATAATATTTTGTTTTATTGAAATCAGCTCCCGTCCATAGCACGCATCCTTCCTTAAGGGCCTATACTACCTCAAATGGCTTAGCATGATCCTCCGTTATGTCGAAAATACTGCAGCATTAATTTTGAAATAAATATATGGTAAAGTTGAGGATTAATGTTAGGTCTTATGTTAGACGAAAACACGATTTCATAAAATTTTCTCGATAGAAAAAAAATCCAAAGTTACCTCTAAATCGAACAATAAACCGCTGGTATTAAAAAAATACTTCAAATTAGAACATGAAACTTTGTATACTAACCGAATTAACTATAAAGCAGGTCTTATGTTATTTAATTTTTTTTAATTACCATTATTTTCACCGTAAAAGGCAAATACCTAAACTATTGGCGCTGCCTGCCGCCTAGAACCGCACTCTGTCTCGCTCTCACTCAGTCCGCGAGCAGTATCGTGCGAGCGAGTTAAAGAGTGAATTTTAGCTGAGGTAGTGTAGGTACTTAAAGAAAAAAAGGTCAGTTGAATCCGTTTTCACCACTGCTAGGTATGCTATGTGGACCAATGAATATGACTGATCCGTAGTAACGGAGCATATTACACCTCTGGTGGAAAAGCAGCCTTGCTCCGTTTACTTCGTCTACATTCACACACGCATGCTGGTGGTGAGTACCACGCCCCTGGTTTTTTTGAAGGCTATCGAACTACAGTAATTTTAGTGTATCGCTAATTGCATTTTCAATAAACAGTCCATGTTTATTTTGTAAAACAAAGTCAAAAACAGATCAGACCACAGCACATTTTGTCGTCAATATTTTCCAATATCGTTATGTGAGCGCTCTGAAAATGTTGTTTTTACTTTTCCGATATTTTTATGGGCTAAATTAGGTTTGTTTCGGCTCGTACCTAGTATTAGTTTTGTGAATTTTATATTGCTTTTCTGATATTTAATTTTATTCTAGCGAATGTTCTATTTTTATAATTTCTTGGAAAAGGATGATGACGTTTTCACCATATTTAATATACTGGAAATGCGACAAATTTATCAAAAAAAAAAAAACAACGCTTTCACGACAGCTTCTGTAAAAAGCAGAAAATTTATCATAAGGAACATGTTAAATTGTCGGATTGTCGCCTGTCAACATTTTTATTAACCCTTACTTGGGTATGTCATCACGTGGGGTATGTGACACCTCAAATTTGATCTTACATAAAATACGAAATATAGAAAAGAATGTTTATTAACTTTTACACATACTTTAAACATAAACAAATAAGTAGTATCGTTGAAATTAGAAAATATATATATAGAGTTTTCTTACGCACATATTTAGCAGATAACAATCACTGGTCATCGTACACATGTTTTTAACATTTTGAACAAGTAGTCTTTGTTTTTCTGTCTTTGATTCTTGGACATACATGACATCTTTTATCGTTTACGTAACTTTTTAGACGCAACCAGTTAAAGGTTGAATAAGTGACGTATGCTGTTTTACATAAATTAACCTTATTCTGTCTAAGTTAATTCAGAATTTCGTCACATTACAGATACAAATCCTACTTACAACTAGACCACAGGAAGAACCAAATCAAATATTTGCTCCGAGTGGGAATTGAAACCGCCACTTGTAGCAAAAGCCAATCACTTAGTTATAACTGTGCCCATCGTGTTATCGATTGAAAATAATGGAGAGATCCCTTTTTTCCTGTGTACCTTTGGCTGTTCCCTTGATGGTACCTACAGTGGAAAATCAATTTTACTGTACCTCGGCCGTGAAAACCGATCAAATTAAACGAACAGAACACAAATAATTCTCGTAATTTAAAACGTTTAAAATCTAGTTGCAGTCTCATCTCGGCGACAAACAAATGTCAAAAACTTGTCAAAATGTAGGGCAATCAGAGATATTTTTGACAGATGAGACTGAAATCAGACTGTAAATGTTCTTAAAATTACGAGAACTGCCCCACTCAGGTTTCATTAATTAAAATACACACATCAAAAGTGTCTAGGGATCAAGCATTTTTATGCGGATTTCTTGAGATTGAGATGTGGCTTTGTAATAAATTTATGATTTTATAAATTTATATGGATCCTTTTTGGTGCATTTCATAATTTGAATCAGGAACTGTGAATCAAATTCGAGTAAAAGATGAAAATCAGCTGTCAATATTTTCCCTATAAAAACATACAACGCATTGAAGACATTATTAGTGCTACTGTTTCCCTACTACTGATTAAAACCAACGTTATTATGGAGCGGCGACGTCATTTAAGCAGGGAAGAAATGATCAGAGCCGTGGGAATGATAGAAGCTGGTTCCCGGCAACGTACTGTGGCTTTAGATCTGAATACAAGTCAGAGTGTTATCAGTCGACTTTGGACACGTTACCGAAGCACTGGTACCGTGGCTGAGCGCCATGGAGGACGGTATCGCTGCACCACACGGAGACAAGACCGATACATTCAAATCTTAACTCGAAGAGCTCCAACAATAACCGCCATGATGTTAGCCGTGAGGCTTCATCACTCTTCAGGGAACTTAATTAGCGACCAAACAGTCAGAAACCGCTTGCATGAAGTCAACCTTCATTCCCGAAGACCGCTACGGGTACCACCTATAGCAATGCACAATCGTAGGATTCGATATCAATGGGCTCTTGAACACAGAAATTGGGCAGAAGAACAATGGCGTTTCGTGTGCTTTTCTGATGAGTCTCGTTTTGGTATGAGACCGGATACAAGACGTATACGACACTGGAGAACCCCTGGACGCCAACAGCGATTAAAATCCTGCCAGGAAGTCCATCCTTATAGTGGTGGAACCATCATGGTATGGGCGGGTATTTGGATCGGCGGAAGAACTGAGTTGATTTGGATCAGAGGCAACCTCAACGCTCAAATTTATGCTGAGACGATTGTATCAGACGTCATCGTTCCTCTACAAGTGCAAATCGGTCCCTTATTTCAGTTAATGCATGATAATGCACGACCGCACACCGCAAGAGTTGTAAGACAGACTCTCGCCGCAGCTAACATCAATGTCCTGCCCTGGCCTGCTCAGTCGCCAGACTTGAACCCGATTGAGCATGCATGGGATATGCTACAGAGAAGAGCTCTGCCGAATATGGAGGGTATCCAGTCGCAAGAAGACCTTTTTTTGTTGTTGCAACGAACATGGGCGGCCATTCCACAGCGTGATTTGGATGAACTCATTTTGAGTATGCCAAACCGATGTTCTTGTGTTGTTAGTGTTCGCGGTAGAAACACGGATTATTAATTGTTTAAGTTACCCAATAAAATTTTAGAGAAAACTGTTATTTCAGTCTTTTTTTCGAACTTTTGTGTTAGTGGTTCAAATGTCAAAAATCCCTATAATAGGAAAATGGCAAATTTCTTTATTAATGCAAAGGTGACTTGGTTTATCGTTACTGTGACAAACGAAAACACTTTATTTGATGAATCCTTAAAGAAAATTTTAATTAATATCAATCAGGAGAAAAGTTATTGCAAAAATATATGTTGATCCCTAGACACTTTTGATGTGTGTATAATTTTTAAAATGTTATATGGCACACCTACTTATTATATTATAAACAAAATACAACTCATCATAACAACATTAACATTAAGTGTCTGTCCACTTTGGATTACTTATAGAGAATATTACGATATTTTCCTGTATGTACATACCTGCTTTAGAAGTGATATTGAACCTCTTTAATACAACTATATTTTTGATTATTCTCAAAGAGAAATAATTTAAAGGGATTATTCTTCTTTATGCGTAACTATCACTGTGAATTTTAATTTGATTTTATTATTTTATCGGAACAAAACTGAATAGTAATATTTTTTTATGGATTTTATCATGGGATTCATAGAAACTTCGGATTGAATTGACGATGATATATGTTTTATTCCAAGGAATAACGGCATTGTTTTATTACATGACGATCGATAATACTATGAAAAAACAGTGTATAAAAAATTATCCGAACTATGTAGGTGTGCAAGTAATGGTAAAATGAAATGTAAAGGAACAATAGCTATAAAAGTAAGTAGAAAGATGTAATAAGTAAGCCCACACACCACAACATAAAGACAGAAAAAAAAAAGAATATAAAGACATCAAAGATTATATACATGAAGAAATAAAATCAAGTCTAAGTCTTATCTACCTATAACAAAAATGTTTGGAGAAAAAGTTTCGGAATTGAAAAGAAAAGCAAAGCAGAAAATTTACTCGCTTTCCGTATCATTCAACATCGCTTATACTCTGCTAGGAATAAAGAATTAGGAGTAAAAAAAGTTGTAAGCCGAATACCTACTGAAATCGAAATACCTAATAATAAGTTCCACGATTTCTTATTAGCAGATTAGAGCTAGCAAATATGCGTAACTACTTATTCTTGTATTCTGTTTAGAATATTCTAAAGAGATCATTGGTAATTTATTATATCAGAGTTTTTGTTGATGAGACATTTGCTAGTTGCTCCGATCCTTTCACATGCCCTCTCGATGTTTTCCTTCGCCGTTTTGACCTACAAATCGGTAAATCGCGGCGGTTACAGCACCACGACTACTCTTTAAATTCATATATATAATAGCATGAAGTATATTTATTATTCTAAATTATTTTTTTTATTTTGATTACTAGGTTATTTAACGTTTCCCGACCAATTTCAAACTCGTAAAGTGCTCTTCAAGAGATGAGTTTTTCTCACCATGACTCACGATAGCTCCTAACCCTCCGTTATTAACACCAAAATCGCACATGACTGTGAGCAAAACGTTCACAATAGTGGTCAGTATTGCTTATATCATAAACCCAACCGTAATCCTTACAACATTCAATTATGTTAACGTTAACGTTCCTATTCCATTAATGGCTCAAACGGGACCGCATGTCATGAGGTATACATTTCAATCTGCTGCACGGTTTGCTACCAAAATCAACTATTAACCCACCGCATGTCGGAATTAACCTGTGTGTTTATTGTTTTTCGAGTAGCAATTTTGGCTATGTTAAAATTGTGTAGGTTTTGTGTGATGATAACGTTTTATTCCAGATTTTAAGTAGCATGCACAGTTCCACTGCTGGGTAAATTATATACACATTATAATTTTAAAGGTCATCTCTACGTTACCGACATAAAAAAACACAACAAAGTTAAAAAAACTTTAATTTCGGAAGTTGGTGTTTTTGACACCGACTTCCGAAATTAAAGTTATTTTTCACTTTGTTGTGTTTTTTTGAAAGTCGGTTGTTTTTTTTTTTGTAAAAATATTTTTATTCATCACTTTTTAGTTGTACATACCCCACATAAATTCAATTAGCACTAGTGCATTGAAGAATTGAAGACACCGACTAGAAGAATCATCAAAATTCGCATAGAAATGCCGGAGATGCAGTACATTTATGCATATAACTTCGTACATAAGAATAATTACCTGACAGCAAACCTTCCTGAAAGTATGTAGATCACATTAATGAAAGAATTATCAAAATTGGTTCATTAGTTTTTGAGAAAATCGCGGACATACATACATGCATACATACATACGAGTTGAATACAGAAACTCCTTTTTTGAAGTTGGTTAATAAAAATGGATAGACTTTCGTGTCACATATTGGTGACTGCGGAAGATTTGGAGCCGGTATACTGCTTCTGCCCGCGACTTCGTCCGCATGAAATTTGTCGCATCGCATCGGCTGCCCGTGCCATCTCTGAGTTCTTTCTGACTTTTTTTTGCTTTTGCTCGGCTCCTAAGTGTCTTAGCGTGATGTTAAGTAGCCTTCCTCAAAAATTAGGCAATCAAATGAAAACATATTTTTTTCAAATCCGACTGTTAGTTCCAGAGATTAGCGCGTTTAAACAAACAAACAAACTCTTCAGCTTTGTTATTAGTATTAGTATAGATTAAAGCGCGATGACTTTAATAAAGAAACAAGTATGTTGTACATTTTAACCACTATTTACCACAACGTTTACCAGATAAAACAACAATGTGTGAATTAATAACGCGCAACACCACCGTTACATTCAACAGGTGTTACAAGCTTAGCAAAACAAACACAAAACTACGGTTACGGCGTCCGCTCTCTTCCACGTCCCAGATGTTAATGACATTACCTAATGCTCTCACGGTGTGTTACTACTTCCACGTGAATGTGACAACTACCCACGTTTTGCTGCTGTACAAATAACGATGTGGGTATGAGTTTGTAGATACAATTGTTTTTCAAATTGACACGCCACTTCACACAACTGTCAAATAATTACAGTGGTATACACAGACAATTTAAGTTGATAGTGGATTTGACAAACAATAGCATAAGCATAAATAGCCTATAACGTTCCCACTGCTGGTACACAGGCCTCCTCTCGATGAGAGGGAGTGGGCCGTAATCCGCCGCCACGCGGGCCCAGTGCGGGTTGGTAGATGTGTCACATGTCTTCAAAGTTTTGGTTCTAGGACATGCCGGTTTCCTCACGATGTTTTCCTTCATGGTTTTGAGAGCAGTGGTGATGAAATAATTTACACAAAGTAAAGTGCCTGTCTGGTTTCGAACCTACGACGTTACTATTGTGGGCCAATACTGCTTCTGCTTGATAAACAATTAATTTCCTTGTAATATAGTATTTTTGTGCCATTTTCAGTATTGAAAATAGGAAATACTTCTCTATATACAAAACATAATAATTACATGAGTAATCAGATGTCTATTGGTAGACTTTGAAATGAGTTCGGAATTCGGCAATTAGTGTAAACATCTTTAATTTTCTACGCATAAGGGCCATAATAAAACGGACTATTTTAACACGCTTTTATTAACTTTACTTGTAACTAACTAATACTGTTAGAAAATCTTAGAAATAAATTTTAACCAACATCTAATTGTTGTACCAAAATGAAACTGTATGTATATGTAGTTCGGAAGACAAACTATACCCCAATTATCTTCGCTAATATTATTTTATCTAAATTTTAAATCTGAAATGCTACGTACTGTGAGCCCTTTACGAGTTCGCGGAGACAGGATGAATAAATTAAACGAGGGATTATCGAATTATTTTCATAATTATATAGAAGACTGCCTTAATTCGGATGACTGCGATCAAAAGTTTGTCTTCGGGAATTTCACACGAATACAAAATTACAAACTCAGTTCATTTCATTTATTTGCATATCATAATGTGAATAAAGGTGTTACAGATAGGCTTAAAGCTAAGATGCAGATAAGGGCTCTGTAAGGCCACAGCAAAATAAGTAACGAGGATAAATAATTAAATTAAACATCAAAATTAAATAATAGCATTTAGAATACGAATAATTCCTATTTATATTAAAAGTATTTAGATGATATAGTTATTGTTTATTTTATATGCGTGAGTGTAATAGGTAAATCTAGAAGTAATCTCAAATAAACATTTATAATTTATTCATTTATATTATAGTATCTTTTGCTTATTAGAAATAGCTTTAATTTATTGCTAAACATATTATTAATTATGTTATTTATTTATATTCTTAAAATGTTCCGATAGTTTAGTATATTTTTTTAACTCCTAATCTTCTTGCCAAAGTAAAGCACGGGCCAACTTAACGACATAATAAGGGAATAATATAATGTGCAGCCTACATACTCAAAGGCATACCGATTTTGAATCACTCCGCTGAACGTTGGCATCCGAGGTATTTCTCGTCACGATGATCCGGTCCTTGCTACTTTACATTCTCACAATTCCTAAGGAAGGTTTATGGTTTATGAAATATGATGTAGTGGCTCTAAGTGTACTTAGAAATATCGCTTTTTAAAATGTACTTAATATTACGGAGCTTCATTGTTATAGGTACGTTAAAGTATTACAAGTATTGGAATATTGTAACTTTGTGCATTCTTTGTAAAGCTAGTTTAAAATTATGCTTTACTTGATATTAAGTCGTCGGGAACTACAGTATATACATTGTCTACTACAGTGTCTACATTGTATTTATTATATAATGAGTTTTTCTAGGTATCTATTAGAATTTACCTAACAGAGACTTACATTTTAATTTAACGGTGATTAGTTAACAGAGAAAGACGTATTATTAAATAATAAATTATATTCGTGTATATATAGGGTGACTGGTAATTAGTGACCGATACCTAAACACGTGATTGTACTCATGATAACAAACAACTTTTACTATGGGAGCAAACCTGAATTCGCGAAAAAAAAATCTGCTGTTCAGTACCTACCTACATTTTGACCAGTTAGGCGAACATAAATGACTGAACAGCAGATTTTTTTTTCACAATTTCAGTTTTGGTCCCATAGTAAAAGTTGTTTGTTATCATGAGTACAAGCACGTGTTTAAGTATCGGTCACTAATTATCAGTCACCGTATATATGGATTCAAAAAAACACGTTTACACGTCAAAAATAACATAATTTGTAACACAAGACGAGTTCGGTGTTTCCTAAACGACTACTCTGAGAAGAAAGTCCGAAACAAACTCAGAAGTCACAGTCTCTTTTAAAGTGCAGACACAATCACAGCAGTCAGACGTTCAGCCCATGCTGGAGTAAAGGGCAGCGGGATTGTCCGAAAGGGTTACCGCTACCCCGGAACACAAAGGGCTAAGGAAGGAACACGGGTAGGTTTTAGTCAGTAAGAGTCTGACACTCCCTTCTGCTCCACCCAGAGCGGGAGGGGTCATTGGATGATTTCCCATCCACAAAAAAAAAAAAAAAATGTTGGAGTAAAGTCGTTCGTATAGTAACTAACCAGTAACTGTATAAACAAAACTGTCCAAATAAAACCACACCACCAAACCCACTACACTGACGATAACGAAAATATCTACAGCATTTTTGTCCTGCTTGCCTATTAACATGGCGCAAGCAATTTGTTTACGAACAACATTTTAGTCCTTTCAATGGTCCGGCAGTGTAATCCAATTTGCGTGTATCGGTACGCGTGATAGCCGCGTCTCACCGAGCAAACCTCAACGATTTACACACATGGGGAGAACTCGTTTTTTGATTTGATTCTGCTTAGATGCGCTTTTATTTAACTTGTATTTGATGCAAGATTTTGTTGCTAAGTGGATCGTGTGAAGTGAACAACGTAATAGGGAGTAATTCTGGTGATGAGCAATGTGAATGCATAATAGCCACATCTCACCGGGCGACGCGACAGTAATAATTTACACTGGGCGTATAAAAAGCTGTAAAAGAAAAAAAATCTTAGATTAACATCTTAGATTTTTTTCTTTTACAGCTTTTTTTTAACGGCTCAATAATTATTTCCATTAGTGACGTACGACAATAGACTCATTTTAAATTACGTGCTTTGAGAGAGTGCTCCGTTAGAAGCAGAAAGTAAATTAAAATATATTTCTTAAGAAATAAGCAGCAACTTTGTACGCAAATTATAATTATATCATATCCCTATGTATTTTACTGTATGTACCTACATGAATAATAAAATAAATAAATAAAATAAAAATTTCATTAGAACCAAGGTCACCACTCTATGAGGCAGAAGAGGCTTCTATTCCACATTTATTATGCGCACAGCCCAAGTATTTAACTCTGATAGCGTCTGTGTTCCCTTCCACATTTAACCCATTTGTCTTCAAAGCAAAGGTGACTTCCGATCAGGCGTGATCGAGGTCAAGAGCAGGCCCGTTCAGCTTTATAAAAGATAAAATAAAACTGAAAAACATTTTATATTGGAAACACTTATCTCCGTGTTGTTGATGAGTTTTGGCATGCAACGTCAAACCCTAAACTGGAAGTGCCAGACTATGTATGATACACTAGTTTCTAATTTTCCGCGATAGCATACTCTCATAATGGGAGAGAAGAGTTTCAGCCAGTCAGTATTAAAGTTTCCAAAAATATAGCGGTTCATCCAGTGGACTGGTCTAATTCAATCTGACATGTGCTGTCATGAGTAAAAGCCACATCTCACCAAGCGTACCAGAATAAAGTATATACGTAGAGCTATGTCCGAATGGTGACTGTTTGGTTTGATTCCATTTAGTGCGCTCCCTGGTTTTTTATTTTACTTTGTAGCTGGTATAGCGGAAGAATAGTATTGTAGAGTTTTCGTTTTGTTGTGTTTCTAGTAGGAAGTATGTTTAAGTCTCAAACTCTCAAAACCTTTGAAACCAAAGAAGCTAAATTATTCGGACACAGTTTTAGTTTTAACGCGCGTCTCGTGCAAAAGCGACCGATTTTGGGTAGAACGGCTTCCTTAGAGAAATCAAGGTTCTCGCAAACAGCAACAAGATCACTCTAGCTAAGCTGTATTGAAATTGACGCCAGAATATCTTTGAAAGCCCCATAGAGCTCTGTTTATCTATAAAATAGACATATTTTCAAGACACTGGCTAGCCCTTAGCTTATCATCACACTGTCACACTAATATTATAAAGTCGAAAGTTTGTGAGTGTGTGTGTGTTTATATGTTTGTTACTTTTTCACGCTCAAACGGCTGGACCAATTTTGATAAAATTTTGTATGGAGGTAGCTGACACCCTGGATTAACATATAAACTACTTTTTATCCCGATATTCCTTACAGGATCGACACTTATGCGGGTGAAACTGTGGGGTGCAGCTAGTTTTAAATATAAAAACAGCACGTGTCAATCAAATAATCAACTCAGCTTATTGCAATCCACTGCTTGACTTAGGTCTGTCTCAGGCTACGCCAAAACAGACTTTCCTCCGAATTTTGAATCCAGTGTGGCTCAGACACCTTTTTAAGGTCGTCGGTCCATCTAGCTGGGGGCCTCCCATATATACGTGTAACGCATAGGACCTGTGACAATCTAACCAAGACGTGTAAAAAATCGAAAAATAATTACATTGTAACAGTTTGTACATTACCTATATCTGCAGACACAAAAAGCGTAGGTGCTACAATAAAGTTTGACACAATTACGTTACTCCAATCCTTTCGGCAGTCGTCGGCTTCCTTCCGCTTGTTTCGTCGACGTCACTTATTAGATAGAGCCAGAAGGCAGGGTTTATTACAAATAGCGAAAACGCACGCAAACATAGAAAAGTCAAAACATTTTTGATGGAAGTGTAATCAAACCTTCTTCAACTGTTCAAGTTAAAGTTTTACGTAATCGATCACTACAGAGAGTTACTAACACATTTGTCTGTAATCAGAAAGTTTCAACTTTCTGTCTCAACACTTTCCAATATTTATTGATTGAATTACATTAATAAAAATTGTACCAATTGAAAAATCATCGATGAAAATAAAGGTTGTAAAACCTAAATTGTCAAATGAAAAACGTTTTAATTATTCAAATAATAAAATTAAAGCATTCAATTCGTATGAGGCAGTACAAATTGGTATCCACAAGTACATTTTCTGATTCACAGCATAATTAGCTGCTGGCTCACAGGCCGCCACTCTCTGAGAGGGAGTGTGCCATAACCCACCACGTTGGCGCAGTGCGGGATTTTTCTGATCCATTTAAATTTTCATTGGATACTTTTAGAACAGCTATACGTACAGCGAGTGAGGAGCCCGTGGCTAAATAATAACAGCCGCACAGTTCGATTGATCAGGTTAAGCTGCGCTTGCCGCGGTTGGTCTGTGGATGGGTGACCATCTTTACATATCGAGACCACTGCGTGCTTTGGAGAGCACGTTAAGCCGTTGGTCCTGGCTGTCATTCGTGGATCTTTGACAGTCGTTACGGGTAGTCAGAAGCCCGAAAGTCTGACAAGCAGACTTAGTAAGGGGTATCGTATTACCCAGTAACTGGATTGTGGAGGTCAGATAGGTAGTCGCTCCTTGTAAAACACTGGTATTCAGCTGCATCCAGTTAGACTGGAAGCTGATCCCAACATAGTTGGGGAAAGGCTAGGCAGATGATGATACGTACAGCGAGTGTAAGGTGGTAGCCACACGGCTAGTTCTTTCGCTTAGTGCTACACTGCATGCTAGTTGGCACACGGTTCAATGCCAATTCATACTTGTTCAGCTACACTACTCAACCAAGCGTGCCTAAGCGCACTACCAACTGGCATTTGTTTGACATCGTTTGAGATCACGTACGTAGGTACGGTGACTGTGTACATGCGTTTTAGATCGTTGTATGGACCCAGCCTTCTGTACCTATCTCTTCTGTGTCAACAGTCTGTGAAGATATTACCTCATTCAGGTACTCGAAGCTATTTGGATTATTTGGAGCAACCTCTACGTTTGAGTATTTATTTCTGAGTTTAGATTCTAATACAGTTAAAGTATTTTATGAGTGGGTGTAGTGTTTATGTGTGTGGTGGAGTTAATCCTGTGGTTTTCCCTGTAAGTAGCCAAAGGTAGGATTATAAAATGATTGCAGCATTTTCATTTTATAATCCAAACCTACCTCGTATTCGTACCTACCTATCTAGGTAGGTACGTCTTAATAGCTTTTATTTACGAGTATCTATTTATATACAGTGTGGTGGTTAAGACATTATTTGACACCACGTATCCTACAATCATTATTATATTATTTTAACAAACGGATTACAACTTGTAATAACCTGCGCTGTACTGTTCAATCTGATAACCTAATCGCCACTCTGTATACATTATTCTACACCAGATATCTGCTTTTTTTATTAAGGTAGGTACTTTATTGTATTCCGTAGATCTCGTGGTCGCAAGCGCGACTGCCGGCTCGATTCCCGGGTCTGGCAAAATATTATTGACTTTTTCCATTAGGAATTTCTTAGTAACAGCCCGGAGTTTGGAAGTTGGTGGTGTGATATCCGCGTGCCTCCGAAAGCACGTAAAGCTGTTGGTCCTACGCCTGATCTCTCTCCGGTCATGTTGGATTGCCGTCCCATTGGACTATGAGAGTGAGGGAAGAGCGAGTACAGTACACCTATGTCTGCGTGCACACTTGTGCACTATAATATTTCCCGCACTGAAGGCTTATCTCCGTTGAGATTGGCCGCCGTGGCCGAAATACGCTGTGGAGGACTTTATGCACCAGAAAATACACGTCACAAAAAAGACAAAAACTAAACTAAACTTACTTTTTTATTCATCTTCAAGTATGATTAGATGTTTCTACCATTGATCGAAAGTTAATAAAACTAAAATGTAAAATATGTATAATCATCGGAGCGGAACGATTAGGTAATATAAATTTGATAGACCAGGCTTATCTAAAATTACAAACTTCATCAAGCTTAGCTAGAAATAAATTAAAGCTAATTATAAGCTGATTTTTCAATCATCTGATAACTTTATTTGACGAAACATTTTGAAATTTTGACAGTTACTTCATACAAAATCCATCAAACGTCAATTTTACTGCAATCGACGACGCGTGTCGGTGACAGGCACCGACGCGTGTCAGCGGCAGCCGACGGGTATCGTCCTCAAATACACGAGCGGTATGTTGTCGGCGACAGTCGCCGACGCGTCGACGGTTGCAGTTGCCTCTTTTGTCGACGCGCGCCGCTCGTGTGCACACTAAGGTTTATTTATTTCTGTTTTCAAAAATTAATTGAAACAATCGGATACAACGAAATAACCAATCAGAAAAGAGTTCTAAAAATGGACGGTATTACTCTTTGAAGGTATTTCGAGGAAAACGCGCCGTGAATTTTTAGGAATTGCCTTTGTAGATTTGAATGTACCTGGGGTGGTAAAAGCTGGTTTGAAAATAAATTCCCAGAATTTTGATTGTGATCCCTTTGAACATGAATAGCGAAGAAAAAGAAAATATCACAGAATCGCAATAATTAAACAACTTTCCCACCCTTTGCACGCTTTTTATGACTTGACAAACACCGAGATTTCTTTGATATAATTTTGCATATAATATTATCTCATATTAATTAATTATACACAAACCTTTCGTAATAATTTATCTAAATGATACCTAGTGAATATCGCATCAACATCCGACAATGAAACACAGGCAGACACGAAAACGATTTTGATGTCTAAAGATAAAGAAAAAAAAAACCAGTGCGCAGACTCCAACCATTGAATTCAGCATATGATTTTGAGTTAAAATTTTTAGTCAGTTATTAAAAAATAAAAACGTTTTTACAAAAAAAAAAACAAGCGACTTCTAATTAAGACGCTACAAAGTGAAAAATAACTTTAATTTCGAAAGTCAGTGTCGTTATTTTTCACTTTGTAGGTAGTGTTTTATTTAGAAGTCGGTTGTTTTTTTTTTTTGTAAATAGTTTTTATTTTTCACTTTTAAGTTATAGGTACCCACACAAACTCGTACTTATAACATTACTTGACATGTAAATATCAGTGACAGGAAGTTATTATAACATCATCAATATAAACCAAGTGGAAAAATACGTATTATTGGAGCTAAGTCAAAAACTTAGCCCACTTAACTTAGCCCAAGCAAATTTAATAAAAATTATATGGGACCACCCCTTTTTTTTTGTGGATGGGAATTCATCAAATGACCCCTCCCGCTCTGGATGGAGCAGAAGGGAGTGTCAGACTCTTACTGACTAAAACCCATTCATGTTCCTTCCTTAACCCTTTGTGTTCCGGGGTAGCGGTAACCCTTTCGGCCACCTTTGAGGCATACCCTATCCATTAAAAATATTATTTTTGAAAACGATTAACAATAAAATTGCCGGAAATATCGCGTAACAAAAATAGAAAACAAAAACATACAGTCGAATTGAGAACCTCCTCCTTTTGTGAAGTCGGTTAAAAAATAAGCTTTGCCATACATTTTGACCCGTAGGTATTGCACTTTTCTATGAAACCGCAGATTTTTTTTTTGATCTACCTAAAATTTCTGCTCTAGCCCCGTCTATCATCAAGTGCTGAGTTAATGGATAGAGTTTGCGAACTGGCTAAAATATCATACATCATGGTAGGTTAATTTTGATATCCCAAAAAAAAAAATAGATTCCGACGAACTGAGAACCTCCTCCTTTTTTTGAAGTCGGTTAAAAATAAGATGACAAACTTTGAAATTTAAATTTTACAGCAAAATTAAAACACGTGTTTAATGAACGTAAATCCATATTAACATTGAACAAAAAAGCATAGGTTATTTAACCTTGTCAGCATTATTCGAATTTCCTCCTCTATCAGTAAACAGGAGAACATTATTTTATGAGGTTATTAGGTTTAACGGAGCTTAGAAGATTAGCTTAACCATAAATTATTAACTTATTACGATGTTGATGGTACACAATTAATAATTTTGCCTTGTATTTCCTTTTACTTAATGTTGAGGAAACTGGTTTATTTGGGTAAATAATGTTATCTTTGGTGTTAATGGCGTATCTTGATGAACTACATTTTGAATTTTGGTTCGCAATTCAGAACCAATCCGAGATTTGGGATGAAGTTGGTTGAAAAATCCGTTATCTCGATCTGGGGAGCTATTCTCTAAGGATACAGCCTTGCGGGCAGCGCTGCGATAGCGCTGCCCGTAACGCTGTATCAATAGCATGGCTGTTAGACCTCTCTACGCGCAACCCTCGGGACCAAGGCGCTTAACCGCGCCTCCCTCGCACCGCCCGCCCCCCGCCGTCGTCAACGCCTCCAAGCCGCACGCGCCTTGACGTCCCGCGGCCCCTCGCCACTTGCCCGCACGCGTCCAAGTAAGACACACGCGCACCCCGTAACGTAACGATTCACGAACGCCATAATTTTGGGGACCATAGTGTGATTTTATTGTAAAAATTATACCAGCAGTGTATTGATACAGTCCACTATTCATTCCGCAAGGATCAAAACCTAACAGACCCCACAATCCGAGTTAGCCTTTCACCACAGTAGTGCTATTCTGCGAAAAATCTCAGGGTGAAAACTAAGATGAAGTGAGCTTGACGTTAGTTGTCAATAATGTCAATTTTTAACAGATAGGATGACAATTCGTCCGTCATTGATCAAGTTTTATTTTTTATTTATTCATATTATTCATTGTCTTTCTGCTATCTAACAGAAAGACGACTTAATTTGCAATTATTTAATATTTTTCTCCTTTCTTTTTACGCTAAGCTTCATGAGTGCCAGTCATTAAAAAGTATCTTTAATAAATAAAAACAACCAAAACCGTTTTTGATGTACCCTCAAATAATCTCCCATTCAAATCACTTAACCCTCAAAATTGGCTATTCCTCTCACCCCTTTAAAAATAAGCACGTACAGAGGGCTATTTTATCGCGGTCCCTAGCCAACAAGCAATTTTAGATAATCTACTTGCCTTCAAGCCGGACTGAAGTTATTTACAATCAATTTCCTTGGCTATTAAAGGCTTGAATAAATGTTATGCACGTAACGTAGAAGCTCTGTTAGTTATTGTATAAGGTAACTAACATGGAGCGAATAATAGTGGTTAAGTTGTTTTTAAAAGTGAGGTCATAAGTGCCTAGTGGTTTGGAAAATTAGGAATGAGCATGTTAAAAGAATGGCAAGTGGAGCAGGGCCCTAAAGGTATGGTTACCGAGACACGGTAGAAGGAGCGTTGGCAGACCAATGGCCAGGTGAGGGAACGAACTATAGAAGATCGCAGTGAAGACCTGGGTGCTACATAAACAGACCAGAGAAGCATGGCACAAAAGGGAGGAGGCGTATACAGCAGCAGCAACAGTGGGCGGAACAAGACTGCCAATAATGATAACGATCATTTTAAGAGAAACTTTTAAAGTAGCAAAAAAAAAAAAACAAAAAGAAAGACATACTGAAATGAAGTAAAAAAAAAAGAAATAAGATAATAATAAGAATAATGAGAATAATAAGATATTGAAAGAAATACTGAGTATAGACATGCAAAGATAAGAGCACTATGTTACGAGAAAAACTAAAAGAAAAGCCGTATGGCAATTATAAAAGATGATGAAGGTAAAGAGACATACTGCATCGACCCCAAATAGTTAACAAGGACATGATAAGCGATTATGAGGCTGATTGAAAAAATATAGGTAGCACTCATTGGAATGAAAATCCGAAATCTTTATAAAATCGACAATCTAAAATTCCTTTAAAGCGTTTTTGGAATTCTAAGATGGAAAATTCTCAGAAAAACCGCATTACGTTGGTGACTATTGAGATTCACGACACAACTCAAACTCAAACCAACCATTTATTTCAATCAAACCATTTACAGGCACTTTTGAACTGTCAAAAAATTTAGTTTCTAGTTTTTATTCCAAAGCGTAGTATGTACCTATGGAGAAGAACGGACAAGAAACTCCATGGAAACTCTTTTTAAATTATATTAAAAAAAAATATATTAGTTACAGCATATTTATGTTGAATTAATAATAATATGTGAGAACGATGTAAAAAAAAGACGTACGCGGTAAAAGCGTCCAGAGTACAGCAAATATTAACAAAATCCAAAAATAAAATAATGAAAAATAAGCCGAGGTAGCTAAAAGATGACCAGCCCCAACTGACGGCGCCCGTTCACGAACATGACGCATAGTTCAGCACCATTCCTCAACCATTTTGAAGGGAGCTAAATGATCCAACGTACAAGCCACTGTCAGCGAGACATTTGAGTAAGCATGACATACTATCAGCCGCCAGGGCACATTCAACTCAATGAAAAACATATTACCCGGTAAATGGTAGCTCTATAGTACAGAGGCCAGCACATCAAGCTACCCCAATCTCTAAAATTTTCCCAAGTGAATATGAACCTTATTCCTTTGAAGTAAAGTTAAAAATATATCAAAGAAATTTGACAGATTGGAGTAGCTTGATGTGCTGGCCTCTGTACATAGAACTCACATCTGTGCTATGTAATTATACAATACAAAGGAAATTGAGTTTATACAATGCAAAGATAGTCTTACAATCTTCAGCAGCTCCAACAGTATTATCAACTGTTAATCAATTAGTTGTGGTTGTGGAACAGGACCAGCAATTGCTTCCGCATTGGATATTCCTTCTCTATAAGAAAGTTCTTGTTCGTCTACACGTGGTAATCCTACAAGCGAGGCTATTATAATGTTAGTGAGATTTATCAAAATACACACAGTCATAGTACCATGAAATTATATAGGTTGTGCTAACGTAGGCAGGCAGAATATCATTGTATTCCTATAATAATAATGTTGTTGACTACTAATATTTTGACAGTGTTGATGTACAAATTGGTTTCGTGTTCTGGGAATTTCTGGTAATTCAAAAACAATTTTAGAACTTTTCTTATTATGTCTGAAAATATTTATAGGATATAGCAAATATACAGGGTCAAATTAAATTAGCTAGCGAAACTCTGCAGATGTGATAAGTATCGATATCTAAACACGATCAAATCAAAAATATTTGATGTTTTTTTGGGAGTCAATGATCGGTGGTAGTGTAGTTACTCGAAGTACGAGCTTAAAAAACACGTTTTATCGTGTTAAAACATCGATACCAATCACGACTGTGATGTTTACAAAAAAAAAAAAACAGATTTTTAAAACTAATGAAGTGCATACATTGACTTTCCATTGACATCCAAGTCATGCTCACCTAGAGTTTCCTCTATTTATTATTCTCCTCTTTCTATAACCTAAAACCCTCCTGAATATAAAACTGCGCCATTATTCTGAACTACACTGTCATTCAATTTACCCGCATTACATATTCATTGTATAACACATCCACCGAATCCTAGTCCTTTAAAAACGTTCCAAGTCACGAATATGCATCCAAGCAAGCGGCCATGTAAACGATTTAGCTTCAAGCCTTGCAGCGAATAGCCCTGCATCAAAAACACGTAATAGGTGTACTAAGAAAACAAGTTGTAGACTGTGCTTTAATAGGTACCTTAGTGCCTGTATAATAAAATCTATGAAAGTGGAGTACCTTTAGTAGGGTTTTCAAAACGAAGAGCGAAACACGCGAGCGATAACACCGATGGCTTATGGTTATGGGTATGGCCCGTAGTGGATGCTTCGGTTGTCTATAAGGGTAATAAAAATTCGGACAACCCTTTGGTAATGTTTATTTGTGGCAGTTTTGGTTATAAGAAGTGTGCGGTGTGGGAAATACAAGTCTTTTTTTGTGTTATGAACTGTCTGTGTTACATTTTTTTTAAAATAAATTTTCAATTTTTATTTCAGTTTTATAGAAAGGGTTCTGTAAGTAATCTCAGATGGTAAATCGTATAGACAAGTTACATGCTGTACGCATTATTTTACAGTACCTTCACGAAATACGATAGGTACATCACCAATTTGATTACACACGCCTACATGCTTTGCTTTTCTATATGTCAACGCAAAGTCATGGCCAAGGTTTCAAGAAAAAATACCCGGAAAATGGTAAAAGAAGAAACAAACGACTGCTCTTGAATAATATATTTTACACGCTATTAAAATGGTGACACAACGTGTATACAGCTCAGACATTTTACGACAGACATACATTACGAGAAATTTGAATTATTATTATTGTCTTACCTGGTCTATCCCGCGTCGAATCGTAAATTTCAACCAATAAAATTAATATGCATAGAATGGAATAGTCTAACATTTGTATAGGTACGTCTGTGATAGTCAAGTTTATGTTTATAGGTTATTGCTGAAAATCTTAAGATTTTTACTGTCAGCTGTTATATGCCTATTAACTTTATAAATGTGTGGGTAATGTTTTTATGAACTCGCTATTTTTAGCTTTGACTACATCTGAAGATATTTTTTATTTTGATACAACCAAGGAGAAATAAGTGTCATTACAGATTTGAATTTGTATGTTGCAGAAAGTTTTTTTATAGTATTATGTGACCTAAAACTCTAAGTCACGCTTATCTGTGACTTAAGTAGTCCAATTTTAGACAGAAAATCGTGACCTATGTGCTCGTTTAGGTCACACGTACTATAAAATAGTATAGTAATAGTATATATAGCAGGTATCGTAATAGTATAGTAGTAGTAATATGACTTAAGTATTATTATAGCACGGCGTTTAGCACCATCGCTACGCTCGACTACTTAAGTCACACGTATCGTTATGTAATATTATTCATTTGGCAATATGGAGGTATGACTATTATTCTAGTATAAATAATAGAAAAAAAAATTACTCCTCGCGACTTTCAACCTGAATTGCAATCTTATCTTCAGTACAAGGTATAAATAATATATTTGTTGTGTATTCTCCTTAATATTGAATCATTGTTTACTATACCATCTCCTCTTATCCAAATGCGTAGGTACCAATAACACTATCCGCTTTTAAAGGCACGTCGACGTTAAATACAACGGTGCGTGCGGCCTGAACGGTGGACATCCTATTGCATCGCTTACAACCATTTGCATATACGGGACAAACTGTGATAAGCCACGTGCCTTTCTATAGGTACCAAATAAGTGCCAAATTCTGAAGGAAATACAAAATAGGTTTTAAGGGGGACACATGTTGATTAAAATATGATTCGCGACCGTAACAAGTATGTGTTTACAGAATTATAATCATTAAAATCATCAATACAACCCTATAAGTTGTTATAACTCTATTGAATGAGTATTTCATGAAATATCAATCAATAGGATGAACTTGCCCATGCTACTATGTTCTAAATAAATTCAAAATTCACGTAATTAAAAATGTTTAAAATCTAGTCGCAATCTCATCTCAGTGAAATCAATGTCAAAAACTTGTCAAAAATGTAGGTAAGTAAATACAGAAATATTTCTGACAGATTGAAACTGATATAAGAATAAGAATAATCTTAAAAATACGGGAATAGCCTCTAAAATTGACTGATATTACTGTCCTTTCAGTTATTTCACCTCTAATTTTGCATCACTGACCAAATCACAGTGATCTTTATTCTCATTCTCATAAGGTTGCTTGTTGGGTTGCCACGTCTGTCAAGATTATTGTGTTCTTTATTCGCGTCACAATAACGTTGCTGTTGGGTTGCTACTGTCAGAGGTAAAAATAAATGACAGCGGATTTTACTCTATTTTAATGCAAACTAAACAAAACAACAAAGAACCAACCGTTCTACAATAGAATATAATTTTAACTGCAGCCCAGCCAATAAAATAAGATACTGACTTTAGCATTTACAATAAGCATATAATTCTGAAATCACCGAGGAAATGCGGTCGGAGAGACTTTTGAAAAAGCCTAAGTAAAAAGTCATGATTCGAGGTTTGGCTCTCGCCTTTTCCTCCTCCAATATTGGACCAATTTAAAAGATATTTCATGAAGAATAAGAAGGATGTGTCTATGTCCTTGTGTTTTTCTTTTTTCATAAATCGTTGTCAAATTTGAACACTAGGTCTCTGTTGACAGCGGTTTAAATTGGTATTTTTTGAGAGTTCTAGTGCTTTTAAAAATAAAATATCTTCAAAAAGGAAAACAGGGACATGCAAGTAGTTAATATTTATTATTCTGTAAAAAAAAACATTGCTTTATGGTCATTAACCAGAAAGAAAACAGGCGATAGCGTTCCTACCCAGCCCTCTGTGTCCCAAAATATGCGGTCAAAGTGACCTCTGAACGCCATGGAAGTGGCAAAGTTTTAGGTCGAAATACAGGCATGCCAGCGACACGAAAAAGAAGAAGTGAGTATGTCTGAAATCGTCAACCCTTTTTGAGCAAGTGTGGGGACCAATGCTCTTGCCTTCTCTATATGAAATGATTTATTTGCGCTGCAGTGGGACAGTAATAAACTGGTATTATTAATAGGCATCGGGGTTGATAACCGCAGGAATATATTAAAAGCTAAGTTTTTGTTAAATTTACTCATACTAACTTGACTTACCAAGAATTTGTAGCGTTTCATGCCTAACTAAGGCTTATTTACGTTCACATTCGCACATTAAAACCGTTTATGACCTAATATTTTGTCATAAAACTGCATATCTAGACTATTAAAAGAAACACGCAACACTGACACGCCTAGAAATGTGCTAATGTGGGCAATGAAGGTCTCTATACTATTACAACCTCACTGTTAGACATTAGGCCTCTCAAAGTCTGTTTTAGTTTTCCATTCTAAAAAATGAAACGCACCAAGACATGGAAAAAATAGAAGCAAGTAAACAAAACACTTGGTCAGTGGAGCATCTTAGGGATTGCTGGAGTTGGAGTATATCCTTAGGGGCACTAAAAGTGGCAAAGAAAAAAAAAACAGTCTTGGCTATAAAAAAATTTTTGGGACAGTAAATTTTTCAGATTTTATTTTCAGGATCTACCAATTTTATTACAGTATCGAGTTATACTTGACCATAGAAACAATTTAGGTTCTACAAAGTATGGCCCTACGACGTATCGTATCCGAGTTAAGAGCTTTTGTTTTTTTTTTTCTTCTACATCAGAAATGTGTTGTCATATATTTTAAGGTGTGTGTGAACATCAAACTGGATTTAATCCTCCGTCCGTCCTGGATTCCTTCCCCCGTCATCAAGACTTCATTAGTACCTATCTCCTGTCTTAATTGCTTACCCGTTTAGCGATTACAGTAGGTAGTAGGACACGATAACAACGAGACTAATGTTCTTTCTTGATTGAAAAAAATGTTAGTAGAATTGAAATTAATAAAAGATTAGGATTCACAGTGAAGCATTTTCTACTACTTTCTATTAGATAAAGCCCTAGAGTCTAGACCTCACAGTGACATTAGATATTTTTGAACGTAAAAATGAAATCAAACCATCGTTTTCACATTTTACCAAAACAAGATAATTAGTTTGATGGGTCACAAAGTTAATGAGTCCAAATTGTACCTTAGCCTCCTTAAAACCTCGTCAATGTATGGAGTAGTGGTAGCTCAGTGCTTAACGGCCGCGACTTTGAGTTCTAGGTCGTAGATTCGAACCCAGACAGGCACTTTAGTTTGTGTAAATCAGGGATTCCCAAAGGGGTCGATATCGACCCCTTGATTTCTTTACCACTGCTCTCAAAACGGTAAAGAAAAACATCGTGAGGAAACCGGCATGTTAGCACCAAAAATTCAAAGACATGTGACATCTATTCAACACATTTGCGAGAAAAAAAAAACAGACTTGTAAATTAACTTTTATGGAAAATGGCACGCCGGTTTTGCTTTTCCGCGCGCCGCGCTAGTACCTACCTACTGAACAAGTAATAATCGAAAGAAGGGTGATCATATTTGCAAATTGACTAACATCGAGCGTTTGAAAACTTGCTTCGTTTGCAACTAAAATTTCTTAAAAGGTGTGTCTGGGCTAGGTTATACAGGTTGTCCCTGGAAGTATGGATCAAATTAAATAGGGCGTGGGCAAAGTCATTTCCAAACTTTTTGATCCTGAGAACGTTAGTGAATTTTTTTACGGTTCAAAAGTTATGACCAACTTTTGTTATTTTCAATCACTTTGCATAGTGCTCAAAGAACAAAATCATTAAAAAAAAAAACTACCAGGAACTGTCAATTTAAGTTTTTATGCGAAACGATTGAAAAAAATTGGTCACAACATTTGAACCGTAAAATAATTCTCAATCATCAATCATTCTCAGGATCAAAAAGTTTGGAAATAACCTTGCCCACGCCCCTATTCGATTTGATCCATACTTCCAGGGACACCGTGTATAGCTGTATTAAGGTTGTAAGATTGTTAAATACCATTTTGATACCAAAACTACACTAGACGTCTGAAACATTACCTTGAAGATACATTCACCTTTCATTTGTAACCAATGCTTTTATGAAATAAAAATTCAAGTACAAAGAATTTGTAAGTTCACTCACGTTAAACATATTACACGATAAATCGTACGTAGTTCAAAGTAAAGATTTTACTTTTTTTGTTGATCATTTTCATATTAATATCAGTTTTAACTTTGCAACTTGCCGCCAGCCCCTGCCGCCGATACCGCAGCAACCGCTATGTCCCTGCATTTTAAATTTGTAATATCTTCGAAAATATTAATTTAAATAACATGCTGTAAAGGGCCATATTTATCTATATTAAATGCACAATGTATTTAAGATACTTAATTGGATAAGGGTTAATGCTGTATTGCTTAAAATCGCTTCGTAAATAAGCTATCATTTCTCGTAAAAAGTAAAGGAAAAAAAAATGGTTATTGTGGGTTATCCCTCAGAGATAGACATATACCATCGCGGACTTTTACCTTTTTTTTTTTTTACCTTTTAAAGGTGTACAATACTGTAGTACATTATTTTGATGTATCTCATAGGGTTCAGCTAGCGTTTGCAATATAAGCGCAAAAAAAGGGTTTATTTACGACATCACATTAGGGCTAGGCTTTGTAATATCATGTAAAACTATATGTGGTGCATGTTTTATTAGCCTAATTGTTGCACTTAAAAATGTACTATTTAGGACACTACTTGTTAAAGGTTTAACCAACAATTGCTTACACAATAGTAAGCAATTGTTGGTTAACCTAAATAAATAAAATACCAAATAAAAAAACCCATGTAGTTAGGTGCTTAGTTATCAAACCGTTCCTAGAATTTGGTCTAAAACCCACGTACGGGTTTTTCGGTCGGGTCGGGGTCGGGTACAAAATGTTAAAAAATTAACCCAACAAACTGTAAGAGGTAACCATTGAACTGAACAACTTTCACAATAGGACCAACTCTGAAATCACGAAAAAAAATCGGCTGTTTCATATATTTTGGTCAAGTGGTATTGAACTTTTGTATTAAACAGCTGATTTGTTTTTCGTTTTTGTCCGTAATGAAAGCTGTTCTGTTCGATGATCTAAATCACCTCATAAAGTTTGTCGGGTTAATTTTTTAACACCTTATACATATATGTAGGAGGTCTGAATTGAAACGCGGTACGGCTTAAATGTCAGTCATTTGAATGCAAATAGACATTTCAAAATTTTGTAAAAGGTATTTTAGGACTAAATTGCAGGACCTAAAGCATAATCAGTCTGCAGGCGCTGCTTATTTTCACTGAGACAAAGAAGACCTAAGTGTCATGACTAGGGTATTTTCATCTCTCGACGCTGAGCTAAGGGTTAACATGGAACAGTGTTGTTTAGGGTTTACACTGAAGTGTTGCCTTGTGTTAGTGAAAACGAGCATTAACTTAAACTGAAAGGCCTCTTAAAAATACGAGCCCTTTTTAGGGTTATAAGAAAAAAACGGAATCCTTATAGGATCACTTTGTTGTCCGTCCGTCCGTCTGTCTGTCAGGACCCTTTATCTCGGGAACGCGTGGAGGTATCGAGTTAAAATTGAAACCATATATTTTTTTTTTTTTGGTGGCAACACTGGTGTCAGGCCGTGAAAAAACGACCTCTTAGATAAATTATTATAAATTATTAAATAATTGTGTTTATTTTGTTTTAAATCTATTGCTAATCTTAGAATCTTAATATAAAGTGTATCACGCAGTGTCTGTGCCGTGCATTTTGTCGTGATTATTCTTAATAATCGATATTACGAAAAATCATCTACCGGCTGTCAACGTTTGGATTGCGGATTTGAATTCATCGAACCCGGGGAGTATTTTGTTTTATGATAATCATTATTGTAGTTGTATTTACACACTATACATCATCTGTAAACACTGCTCAGAGTTATGAGCAACGTCCAGTACACACCGGCACCGTTTATGTCTCCTTTTGCTTGACAAATTGTGGAAGCAGAATCGACGACGAAAACACTTGCCTCAGACATAAACTTACACTACATGCTTTACTACACATATTTATCCATAGCCTAGTATTGTTTAATGGAATCAATTTTAACTGCTATACTAAATTTACTAAACTATTGTTTAAATACCCAACATTGTTGAAATGATGAAAGTTTGTTATTTCTAATCTCATGTCCCTAACATCCCTGGTGTAAATTAGCTGGCCCATTATTATTCTAAAAAATAATAAATGTCGTTCTGTAAACATTAAAAATTGTGATAAGCCCTAGAATAAATTAAATAAATTCTTATTTTCTTACACCTTCATATTTTTATAATCTTTTCTAAAACTTTATCCTTTGTTTTTCTTATTTCTTGCTAATCTGTCTTACCCTCCTAACTTCTCAATTTCTCAACTCATTCAGATTCCTCATACACTCAGTTGTTTCTTGTCACATTGCAGGTGCCATTTGGAGATTTTTTTCTTTTGAAAATGATGACCCGCGGAGCCACTGTTCGTGACATGAATGACAAACTGAATGTAGCACTGAGGAAGCTGGAGGCATCACAGAAGGAATGCAACCAGCTACTGCAGGAAAGAGAGGACAGCGAGGTTGAAGTCAAGAGGATTAACGACAAAAACACTGAACTCAAAAGACAGCTTGTAGAACTTCATACCCAGCATTTAGACATACTTGAGCAGCATCACCATCTACGTCAACTAGTGTCAGACTTTCAAACTTGCAGTGACACTAATGACCAGGCTTTGAAACGCATATCAGGCCTTGAAGCAGAATTATGCGAGGCACACAACACAATTTCCACCATCAACTCTCTGATAGCCAGCGAACAGGTTGCCAACACCAATAACCTTTTCAACGAGCTGGTTGGTAGTGTATCTGGACTGGAGTATGAGAAGCCCACCATTACCATAGACCTGACTGGGAACGATACCTTAACTAGATGTCCAACTCCAACTAGTCATAATAAAATTAAGAAATATATTAAAATTAGTAAAATCATTAAAAAGTATAAGAAACTCTTGAAGACACAAAGTGTTCACAAGTTTAACATTAATCTTAGGAAACAACGTATTAACTTACAAAGCCAATTAAATGTATGTAATAATGAGTTGGAAAATAGCAGACAAATGTATTATGTTGACATACAAAACCTTCAAAAGGAATTATTGAACAGGGAAAATACCCTTAAGGAAATATCCTGTAAGTATGAGTCTAGTCAACAAATGTTAAGTGAGCGCTTGCAGGAGGCCTGTGAGTTGGTGGACCTAGTCACATACAATGCAGAGAGGTATGAGTCACTGACAAACAATCTCACCTGTAGTTGCGCTCCCACTCACACCACCACCTCACCACCCGATCCACCTTGCATATCACAGCTTGTTGTACCTGCCACTTCACCCATTTTAACTCATACTATAAAAACTATCGATCACACTCAAAGTAACGTTTTGGTATTTTCTGATAGATTAGGATCAGGTTTTGGATCATTATTAAATAACCGCTCTAAACATACTATAGTTAACTGTTGTTATCATAACCTGCATTTTAATGAGCTTGTTCATAAAATAAAACATACACAAATGAATGAGCAGACTACTGTAGTTCTTTTAATTGGAAACAGTCTGAGCTTAACTAAAAGGGACCTAGTTAATGGTATTGACACCCTACTTAAATAAAAATTAGGTAAATTAATATTATGTGCATTGCCATATTCTAATAATTTGTATAATGCAGAAAACAATCACATTTATAATTTAAACAATTTAATGCATATTTTGACATGCCGTCATAGTGACCGTTTAATGTATTTTGACACAAACAATTTTGTTACGGATTTTGTTTTAGTTCAGGAACATATGTTTCTTCCCAAGAAAAGTCAACACGTATTGGCTACTTTGTTAGCTTACAGTATACACGCAGTTATTGATAATTTAACTGAGACTAGTTTAAGTGACGAAACAGTATTATCTAGTACTTCTAATAATACTGTGATTCATTCTTTAAACTTTTAGAGTCGACAAAAGAGAAGCATAATAAGAATATTTTATTGTATCACCAAAATATAAATCGCTTCTCTGGCAAAATCCTAGACGTGGAAATGTTAATAGATAAATATCATATGGATATCTTATGTTTTTGTGAAACCTGGTTAAAACCAGATAGAATGTTGTTTAATGTAAATAATTTTTTAGTTGCCAGTGCGTTCAACAGGTCCTCAATAGGGGGTGGTACTTTGATATTATGTAATAGTAGTTTTAGATATAAAGAAAGAAAGGATATCACTGCTTGCTCTGTTGATCGCTTATGTGAGGTAGCATGTGCGGAGGTAGAGGGCCATACTTTCTTATGTGTTTATAGACCACCAGCCTCAAACTTGTCATCTTTTTTGATCATAATGGAGGAAATACTAAGTAAACTTTTTAAAGATAGTAAATTTGTTTTTGTTTGTGGCGACCTAAATATTGATCTATTAGTTAATTCACCAGAAAAATGTAAACTTATCTCATTGTTTAAATCATTTAATCTAAAATGTATATTTAATGAAGCAACTAGAATAACAGCAACTTCAGCATCATGCATCGACAATGTATTTACTAATTGTAATATAAAAAACTCTTCCTTAATTAGTGGCGTTAGGTCTGACCACACTGGTCAACTTGTATCATTTGACTTAGGTAAAAAATTACACATAGATAAATCCACTCAATATAGACCTCTAACTAAAAATAGATTGAAAATCTTTAATAATAATGTTCATAACAATCTTTCAACTAGTTTTGATTCACAAGACCCCGACATAAACTATAGTACATTATTTTCTACAATATGCCAAGAATTCAATAAAGCATGTCCTGTAAAAAAAGTTACTATCAATACTAAACCAAAATTTAGTGAATGGGCCACTGCTGGCATTAGAAAAAGCAGAGATATTTTATATAATTTGTATCACGAGAAATCATTAACTTCTGATCAAGCCCTTCATAAATATGTAAGAAACTATTCTAAAATATTCAAAAGAGTCTGCGCTGAGGCTAAATCTAAATTGATAAGTAACAAAATTAGTATGTCTAATAATAAAATAAAAGCTGTGTGGCAGATAATTAACAAAGAAACTGGAAACACAAAACAGCAACATCAGAATGAGTTGTCCCTAAAAATCGATGATGAAATCATTTCAGATAAGTTAAAAGTGGCTGAGACACTTGAAAATTTCTTTACCAACATCCCAATAGAGGTTACAAAATCACTCCCCTCATCACCTGTATTAGCTGAATCTCTTCTTAAAGAAAACTTTAATAAGGATATACCAATTTTTGAATTCAAGCCCATTTCTATTGCCACTATTAAAAAAGCATTTAAAAGTCTTAACATAAAAAATACTGAAGACTTATGGGGGATTTCTGTTAGGGTTCTTGGAGATATTATTGACACAATTGCCGCTGCCCTAACAGGCATATTTAATCAATGTCTAGACAGCGGTACGTTTCCTAACTTAATGAAACATAGTAAAGTAGTACCAATTTTCAAATCGGGTAGTAAGTTTGATCCCTCCAATTATAGACCTATATCTGTGTTACCAGCATTGAGCAAAAACCTCTAAAAAATCATGCTAGACCAGATGTTGTCACATTTTAACTCAAATGGGATTTTACATAGTCACCAGTTTGGTTTCACGAAAGGTAGGTCGACGATGGACGCGGGAGTAAAACTCATCAGTCACATTTTGGAATCCTGGGAGAAGTCCCAGGATGCAATTGGCATTTTCTGTGACCTCTCAAAAGCGTTCGACTGCGTTGACCATAATACACTGATCTGTAAATTATACCATTACGGAATTCGTGGACAAGCTGCTGATCTTGTTCTTTCATATCTGTCAAAGAGGCAGCAAAAAGTAAACGTTAACGGGGCGACGTCATCGGGGTCTCTAGTTAAGATGGGCGTGCCTCAAGGCTCAATTCTTGGGCCTTTTCTATTCCTAGTATATATTAATGACCTTCCTTACATGATGGCTAACTTATCGGATATCATTTTATTCGCTGATGACACTTCCCTTATTTTTAAAATAGATAGAAAAGATACGGATGTTTTAAATGTCAACGATAGTCTGGCTGTTCTTTCGAAATGGTTTGCAGCTAATAATCTTTTACTTAATGCGAACAAAACGAAATGTCTTAAGTTTTCATTACCAAATGTACCTCAAGTGGGTCTGAATTTAGAGCTTGATGGCAAAAAACTAGATGTTATTACAGAAACTGTATTTCTGGGAATTACTTTAGATTCAAAATTACAATGGGGCACACACATTAGAGCTCTTTCAGGTAGATTAAGTTCAGCTGCATATGCAGTAAGGAAAATAAGGCAGTTGACAGATATAGCCACAGCTAGGTTAGTATACTTTGCTTATTTCCACAGTATTATGTCTTATGGTGTTCTGATGTGGGGATCGGCAGCTGACGTAGATTCAATTTTCATTTTACAAAAGAGGGCAATCCGCGCAATTTATAAAATGAGTCCTCGCGAGTCTCTTAGAAACAAATTCAAAGAAATTGATATACTAACTCTGCCTTCTCTTTATATTTTAGAAAGTATTTTGTATGTTCGCAAAAACTTAGGACTTTTTAAAATAAGAAGCGATTTCCATAATATAAATACCCGTAGTAAAAATGAAATTGTGATACCTAAATTTAGATTAACAAAAACTAGCAAGTCTTTTCATATAAATAGCATCCGTTTTTATAACAAGTTGCCAAAGCCGGTTACAGAACTTAGCGATGGAAAGTTCAAAACCCTCATCAAACGTGTCCTTATCAAAAAAGCATATTATAAGATTAAAGACTACGTTGAAGACAAGGTAGTTTGGCAATAATTGCTTCTGCACATGTGGCTTCCCTGGCATCTCATTAACGGCATAACTACATAAACGTCTATTAACTGCTCTCAAATTACGATTTTTATTTAATTTTTACATACTTCTTTGACATTTAATCTTTTTACTATTTGACATTATATAGAGACAATTCTAATCCTCCAACTCTTTTTAGTGGTTGTAATGGAAATTATGATCACTTGGTTTTAATAGGTTTTTATATTTTATTTATCTTTTTTTGAGTTTTTGATTTTGTAAATGTGAGGACTTTGTAGGCCCTGTAGATTTTAGATCTGTATATCATTTTTTATTTTATCAAGTACCTGGCACTTGTTGACAGGCCTACGCTGTTCTCCCATACCTACTGTAATTAGAAAACATTGTAAAAGCCAATTATTTTTAAAAGAGTAACCGTGGAGTTTCTTGTCGGTTCTTCTCCATAGGAAACGACCAATTGGAACCGTGCACCTAGCTTCTGACGTTTCATAAGTGCCCTTGTAGGCTTATGTGAAATAAAAATATTTTGATTTGATTTGATTTGATTTAAGTTTGCAGTCTCTTGAAGTTGTGAAAAAATCAAACCTCTAAGTTAACGTGAAAAAAAGATACGGCCGTTTATGTCGCAAAAAACGTATATTTCGACACTCTCAAAGGAATCAAAATGTATAGTATAACTTCGCGTTGACTTAGAATCATGAAATTTAGCAAGAAGCAAGGTCATGTAGCACAAGTAAAGGAAAAAATCAGAAAACCGTAAATTTGTAGTTACATACCTAGTTTGTATGGAACCCTCGATCGCATCGGACTCGCGCACTTGACGGGTTTTTTTTAGCTGTAGGAATGCTTTTGTGTAAATAACACAGGCTAAAAAAAGCAACTACATTATACAAAAAGTTTCGTATTTGTAGCACTTTCAGAGCAGTACAAAATGAAATCCTTAATACCAATAACCTAGGCCAATTTATATGATTAGGGTACAGTCGGGGTAACATAACGTTTTCGATTTACAGGTACCTATAAATAAACGAAAATGAACAATATTGTTATATTTTTACGCAGCTTACTTTATTTAATTAAAGATCAAAAGGAAGAATTTTTGTTTGATATCTTTATTGTGAGGATAAATTTTGCATAAGCAAAATTTGATTTTCGTTGTAACTGACCGATGAATACAAATAAAAAGAGACGTAAGTGAATTCAATCACTTTATTTTACATGAAGTGATATCCAACCTTTATTTTTATTTAAAAACATTCGAGAATTTTATGTTCAACGAAAATTGTTTATGCTTAAAACAACTGAAATGGGTCACACAATAGACGAACTACAAAAAGTTTAACTAGAAAATGTGGTCAAATAGACAACTCCCTTACTAATAAACATATTATATCATATGAATAGTTACACACCGATTTATCTCTTTCAATCGTAACTAATTTGCCTTTCAAAAGAAGAAAACAAAGCGTTGTGTAGCTATACAGACGCTATAAGTACAAAGTTCATTAGTAAGGCGGCTAAAATTGATCCAACGCGGACGTTTAAGTAAATAAGTAATTTGTTTTCGTAGATTGTTCAAACAGAAAATTGGTAGGTAACAAAAATGATTGTAAAACTCATTTAGCCAAAGCAGACGTTTTAGGGCCTCGATTTTACAAAATGTAACACCATTATCGTTACTTAAGGTAATTTTAAAATGTACATAAAGGATAATATGCGGGCACAACCGAAATGAACCTTTGGATAAGCAATACGAAATAAAGCTCCTCGTCTATATTAAAATTCACATTTCCATTACGAAATCCGAGGGAACCCTTGCCTTCGACCACTTTGGACGAAAATCTAACACCTTTAATTTACTCGAAATCCCCTTTAATTTAACGGACGGCACGTTCCATTGATATATTTTCATGCCCCTGTTTTATTAGACGGATTATTTTAACACATGCTGGTGTCTAAAAACTGACAACTTTATGCGAAATGATATAATGAGGGTAACCTCACTTCAGAACAGCTGCTCCGTTGTTCCTGTCATATTAAAGTTTTATCCACTTGGTTACCATTGGATCTGACTTCAATTATCTGTCTTATTGCAGTAACGATAAGATCACATTTTGTATATCTGATAGCAAAATGTAAGTTGGCACAATGGATGTTGCAGACGCGTCCTATATGTGTTTTGACGTTTTATCTTGTTTAGTGTGGGTTTGGATGGCACTGCGAGTTTTTAGTATTCTATTTCTTCTTATTTTCAGTGTTCTTACGGTTTTAGTGTGAAATCTGCTTTGTATAAGAAAGAAGATTCTGAATAGTTAGATTTTCAACGTACCAGATAATCTTGAGATATGAAGACTTGAAAAGGTCGGAGATATATTATGATACTGATGTCTTTAGAAATAAAATATTGATAAGAGAATTATATATAATCTTAAATAAACAGTAACAAACAACAAACGCTTTTGAAGATAATCGCCTGTAGGCAATAAAATAACCCCGATCACATGGCAGGAATCTTCACATCCACACCCACGTAACGTAGTTGAAGAACAAAAGGGGCACCTTCGGTTGACTGAATGCGAACATCGAAATCCCAGAGCAAAATCATAAGTATACTTACACCGTAGACTGTAGATTCAAACGACTCCTGACTTCTTCAGTGAAATCGGATTAAAGCACCTCGGATTCTGCACGAATCCAGCATGAATAGCCGAGACCTAATTTAGAACACCGAACACCTACAACTACTGAGTGAATTTTCCAAGTACGAATGCGAAAAATGCTCAAAGGAGTCTTGGAGCCAATTTCGTTAAAAACTAAATGGGTATCTTCGGATTTATTTCAGTTGGTAATCTATTGATTTTGGGAAAAATAAACTATTTCTGCGTTATCTTGTAATGATCAAACTATGTGAATTACCTAATGTCAAACGGCAAACTAAAGTATTTTTCGCTATTTCTTATCGTTTCGTATTTGCCCATTTAAGCACACTTGAAAAATTCCCCTGTATCTTCTTTTAATAATATCTAAGACTACACAGGAAATAAAAGTTCTGAACATTTTCATTCATATTCCGGATTAGGGTTATGCCCTATGTCAGCTATAAATTTTACCGAAATTCAGACGATATGATCCCAATTCCACACGACTGGATGTATGCATGGATCGTTTACGGCATTAAGTGGGGGAGATAGGGAAATTATAAGAGATAAAATGGGTAAATGTAGTGGTTAAGGAAGAAGAAGTAGCAGCTCCTGTACTATGTTTTTGCATTTTTTGCGTGAATTAGGTAGGCATGCTCACAAATGTGTGGGTGATGGAGGGTGACCCTACATATATTTTTCCAACCAAAGTTTAAAATCTCGACAAACTTTACTCCCGACAGACCCATTAAAAAATAACTAAATTTATTAACTTTCTAGGGACATTTATTTTAGAAGTATATATGTATGTTTATTTGTATGCATGTAAGTACAATATATTCTCATATGATTTGTTTCACTCTTAAACACCACTTAAACACCTCTTTCACTCTTAAACACCTTGTCTACATCTCTATTTATCTACTTTCCTATCGCAGGTATGCTGGAAGGGATTTCCTTAAAAAAAACCGACTTCCAAAAAAACACTACAAAGTGAAAAATAACTTTAAGTTCTGAAGTCGATGTATTTGGATCTGTAAGTATTTTAGTTTATTGCCACCGACTTCCGAAATTGAAGTTATTTTTCACTTTGTAGTGTTTTTTGGAAGTTGTTTTTCTTTGTTAAAAAGTTTTAATTTCTCGCTTTTTAGTGGATCTGTTTATAATGTATCTAAGTTACGCTAGCCACTTGCAACTTGCTCATTGCCTTTTAAAAAATATTGCTTTTCCCGATGCTGGGACGTTATTTGTTGAGGAGTTATCCTGGTACTCCACCATCAGCTCCATTTCATCATTCGCATTGTGACGAGCATAAATTGCTTAGCAACCATATTAAAGTAATCGAATCGCAACCCGTAAAATACTTATTATTGTGTAGTTCCGGTGGCCATCTGTGGTCTTCATCATGAGTTCCACTTCAGCAAATGACGCTTTCCGATAGCAAATGCACGAGTTACTGTACATAATACCCAAATCGCTATAGGTGTGCCTATAATATTTGAAGAGTTCCTTCGATTTCTCCAGGATCCCATCTTCAGAACTAGATTTTGACAAAAAATAGGACCAATCTGGAAGTATATAAGTCCTTTTAAATAAAAAAATATTTTTTTTAGAAGAACTGAATTGAGAACCTCCCCCTTTTTTGAAGTCGGTTAAAAATAAGCATAATTATTGTACCTATTTTTCTTTTTCTCGTGTGTACATAAATGGTTATTATATAAATCAGTAAACAGTTAAAAAAAGGAGTCACACCTTGCGTGGAAACCAGCCTATCGATTCTGTAAAAATCTCACCGTGATAACATAGGTGAAGTGAGCGTGAAGTGAACTATCAATGGAGGCCATCCCTAACATCAGGTGAAATGACAGCTCACTTCACCTTAGTTTTCACGGTGAGATTTTTACAGAATAGCACTACAGTACTAGTTTCATACGGTCCAAAACTGTTATTTCTGTTTCACCTAGGCAACGTTTCTAACCAAACAGTGTCAACGTCAAAAACTAACTCTCAATAATTTGTTTTACAAAATTACCAACAGTGTTACCAGCTATTTTTGGCGACTCTCCCTAATAAATGGTTCGGTAGTGACATTGCGGTTCTCTTTTTTCCCCGTTTATTACATTGGTCTCGTCATATAAATGAGCGGTGACGCCTTTTTGCGTCGCGGCGGTCGATAGCCTACATTTCATTAAAAGGTTTCTGGTAAAAGTGAGGCGACTTTTTTGAGCTACTAAGCGAAGCGGTTACGTTTTAGATTGCTGAAATGCTTTATTTTTTAGCGCTGTTTTGGTCATAGTTTGACCAAAAAAGCGCTTAAAAAGCGGTCGTAGGAAATGGTGGGACGAGCTGGAGAAAACAAACGACTAGTGGTCCGCTTTAGCCCTGGATCGAAAGAGCTGGAAGTCACGGGCCTTTGCCCACTAGTGGGATGATGCAGGCTAACAGTAATAGTAACGTGTTTGCGAAGTGCTTTGAAAAAAATATGAGTTTTGAAGTTAATTAGGTCCGAATATCTTGTTCATACTAGACTGTCTCCTTTGCTCCTTCTATATTAAACGTATCGTAATATAAAAGTTCGAAGTCTGATCCCAAAAACAAGATTTTATTCTGTTTTTTATCCCTGTTTTTTACTCCGCACACAACCTTTGTTTGTAGAGAAAATCTATAGCCAGGAATGTCAGGCTGCACGGGTAAACGAACTGTTAAAAACCTTCATTACTTACTGCATACACACTTTTTACATTAAAATCCTGTGATAAAATTGCACCGAATAACTAGGAAAGAATGTGAAACAAAAACCGTATCCCATGCAAATTCGTTGCAGAAAAAGTCGATTCAGGGCAATGGCTCGCTTTGGTAGGCTAGGCATACCTGAGGGGCAATTCTCGTGATTTTTAAGAACGTTCACAGTCTGATCTCAGTCTCAATCTGTCAAAAATACTTCTAATTTCCCTACATTTTGACAAGTTTTTGACATTTGTTTGTCGCCGAGATGAGACTGCGACTACATTTTGAACGTTTTAAATTAGCAGAATTGGCCTACTGTTAATACACATGTTGTAATTTTCGGAAGCTCCAATAAAATCTATGTATAGTAACAGAAGTTATAGCTAGAATGTGAAGTTTTCGTGGATGATGTGACTGTTGTGTTAAAAGAATGACAAAAATGTGTTGAGCTTGAGCATGATCTCCTTTTTATTATAGACTGGCTGTTGCCCACGACTTCGTCTGCGATCCAGATATAATTCAATCATGATTCGAAAGAACGTGGCGCCATCTACTATAATAATAACGTTATTTTTGTTTTCCTCGGGAACAGCACTTTTTCGGGATGAAAGGTACCCTATGTCTGTTACTGTATACCTGACAACGTATATGCAAAATTTCAGGATGATCGGTTCAGTGGTTTAGATGTGAAAAGGTAACAAACAAACAAACTTTCACATTTATAATATTACTAGCGGCCCGTCCCGGCTTCGCACGGGTGGACATTTATTTTTTAAACATTTTATTTGTTTCTTGCAACTAAAAAGCCTATATTAATCAGTGATAATGTAGCATTCAAATGGTGAAAGAATTTTTAAAATCGGTCCAGTACTTTTTGAGCCAATTCGTTACAAACATTATTTATTATTTATTATTTAAGCCTTTTATTTCCCAAAACTTTTAAAATTAGTTACAATATTATTATAAAATATACATAAATCGTTCATTATAATCCAACTAATAATATTTAATCATGCATTTTAAGAATTTGAATAAAATAATATAAATAATCAATTTTATAAATTGAATAATGTAAAATAATTAATTTCTTGCCTAATTAGTATTGGGTGTCCATTTAAGGGCGAAGGCCTCCTCCATCTTTCGCCATTTCTCTCTGTCTTGGGCCATTCTAGTCCAGGCGGGGCCGGTCACGGCCTTAATATCATCGCACCACCGGCGCCTGGGTCGGCCTCGGGTGCGTGGTGTATCGCGAGGGTACCAATGGAGGACCCTCTCACTCCATCGTCCATCTGTGGCTCTGGCTACGTGTCCTGCCCATCGCCATTTCAACTTGCACGCTAATTCCACAGCATCTATTATTTTAGTGCATAAACGTATGTCTTTATTTCTTTTACGGTCTCGGAGTTTAATTCCTAACATACTCCTCTCCATTGCTCGTTGGAACATTTGAAGTTTGTTTGTAACTGCCTTTGTTAGTGTCCAACTTTGACAACCGTAGAGTAGAGTAGGTAGTATAATGGTGTCCATAGCTTTCTTTTTCAAGCGAATCGGGATGCGTGATTTAAATACTTCTTTCAATGACCAATATCTTCTCCATGCGCTTTTTATTCTGCGATCCACTTCAGTTTCTGTCGGTTTGTTAAATGTAATGTTTTGCCCAAGGTAAACACAGTTATCTACGTATGCGATTGTCGTGCTTTGTATCACCGTTGGAATTCTTATGCAGTTGGTTAAAAGGCACGTCTTTTCCGCGTTCATGTGGAGACCACATTTTCGACTTTCCTTATCTAAAGACTTCAGCATGCTCTCAAGATCTGCATAATTATGTTTCGCTCAACAAAACAATGTCATCTGCGAAGCGGAGATGATTGAGAAACTCGCCGTTTATTTTGATACCGACATCGCGCCAATTTAGCTGTCTGAAGATATGCTCTAAAACTGCGTTAAATAGATTTGGTGAGATAGGATCACCCTGTCTGACTCCTTTTTGGATGTTAAATGGCTCTCCCTTTTTCTCCAGTTTAATTATTGCTTTGCTGTTTTTGTAAATTTCTTTCAAAATATTTATATATTTTGTGTGGACTCCTTGTTCACGAAGAGAGCACCATAGAGATTCATGGGAGATAGAGTCAAACGCTTTGGAGTAGTCTACAAAGGCTACGTAGAGCTCTTTATTGTGTTCATTGTACTTCTCAATTATCTGTGTTAGCGTGAAAATGTGGTCGTTTGTAGAGAAGCCCGATCTGAATCCAGCTTGTTCTCTAGGTTGGTTTTCGTCTAAGGTCTTTGAGATCCTTTTTAGTATTAGGCTGGTAAATAATTTATAAAGTGTCTGTAGCATACTCAATGGTCTGTAGTTGTCCATATTGCCTGGATCCCCTTTTTTATAGAGTAAGGTTATGATCGCAGTATTCCAGTCAGGTGGTATCGACTCTTGTTTCAAGATTTCGTTGAATATTTTGGTTAATATAGGTGTTATTGGTTCTCTAATAGCTTTTAATATGTCATTTGTTATTTGATCTTCTCCAGGGCTTTTCTTTGTTTTCAGTTGATGTATGGATTGGCTAATTTCGTACTCCAGAAATTCCGGTACACAGTCTGAATCGAGTGGTTCTAAAACTAGGACTGAGTCTTCGTGCGAGGCAGGATGTTCATATAACCTAGTATAAAATTCTGTCGCAACTTTTAATATATGGTTTCTGTCCGTTACTTGGTGACTTTGTTTTGTAAGTTGTGTAATCCATTTTTTGCTGGAATCTAGTCTTTTGTAAGCTCTTCTGACTGATGCAAATTTCTCTAATTCATATTCAATAATATTATATCTATGTTCTTTTGATTTCCTTTGTATTTGCTTTCTAATTAATTTGTATAATGCCGATAAGTGTTTCCTTTCTATGCTAGTTTTGTTTTTCTTTTCTTTTAACAGAGTCCTTTCCTTTATTAGTCTTGCTAGGTTTTCTTGAATAACAGGTTGCTTGCTCTTTTTATGGTGTTTTAGTTTGTTTTTACTGTTTCTAATTTTTGTGACTAAGGTAGAGTAGGTTTGTTGTATGTTTATAAATTCCATGTTTTTGATTTCTTGTGAAAATTCTTCTTTCAAATACTCTTGCTCAGGAGGCACAATATCGGTGATGTTTTTTTCTCCGAAATGTTTTCTGGTGGTAATGCGCTTATTATTAAGTATTAGTGATGCACGTACCAGTCTATGGTCTGTAGGATATGTAGTAGATATGACGTCGACGTTATGAATACTGTTATTGTTCTTTGTTAGGATGTAGTCGATTTCATTCCGTGTAACGCTATTAGGGTGTATCCAAGTCCATCGACGGTTAGGGTTTTTCTTGAAGTAAGTATTTGAAATATGTAGGTGATGTTCAAAACAAAAATTTATTAGTATCTGGCCTCTTGTACTCCGTTTCCCGTATCCCCACAATCCCATAACATCTTTATCATCATTAGTGGTCAGACCAATCTGAGCATTGAAATCGCCTATGACCAATGTGTTTCTGTTTGTGTTTTCCATCGCTTTTCTAAGATCGTCGTAAAATCGATCTATGTCCTCCAATGATGATTGTTCTGTTGGCGCGTACACTTGGATAATATGTATTGTTTTACATTCTATGTATAAACTTAACTTTGCTACTCTGTCGGATACTGGTACAAAGTCTTTGATGTTTTCTTTTAGTTCTTTTTTTATTAAAAATCCAATACCGTTCCTGTTATGGATTTGTCCGTAGTACATAAAGATAAAATCGTGATGTTCTATAATTTCCTTGCCTTTAAGTTTTATTTCAGAGAGTCCAATTATATGCCAATTTAGCTTAGCAATAGCGTATTTCACTTCGGTAAATCTCGACGTATCAATCAGCGATCTCACATCCAATGTGCCAATGTAGAGGTATTTGCTTTTTCTATTGTTTAAATTGTCTTTGTTTTTGATGGAGGGTTCTGGTCTACTGCTCCCACGGGGACCGGCCGTGCTGGGAGAGTGAAGGGTAGTAAGGGTAGGTTTGCAGTTTTCGTAGTGTTTAGGAGGAGGAGGGCCTGCTGGTTGCTATTGTTCAATTTGGGTATCACACATGGTTTGAGTTGTAGTAGGTGCAGGAGAAGAACTTTCGTCTGTTTCTTTTGGTACAAAATAGTTTCTCATATTTACAAACTTAGTTTTTTTGGTTGTGCGTTGCGAGAGTAGTGATCTATTTTCCTGATACGGTGTGAAAGTTCTTTGGTTCTCAGGTGATTGCGATGATTTTCTTTTAGAGCTGTGTTGGTTGTTTTGATAGGTTTTTCTTTGCTCTAAGTAAACAATTTTATCGTGTCTCAGCACAGCATTTTTGCCCTGGCTTCTTGCTATGTCTACTTCTTTTTGTAATTCTTTCCGTTTTTCCATGACCTGTGGTGAAAAATCTTCTTTTATATAGTAGCTGGTTCGTTCTAGTTGCCTTTTCCGTTTTAATATTGTTACTTTCGTGTTTAGTTTAGTGAATGTTATTTTAATAGGTCTTGTTTTTTCTCCTTTTTTCCCCAACCTTATGGCGGATTCTATATCATATGTAGTACATTCTGTAGCGAGGTGCTCATTGAAAATTAAGATAATTCGTTTTTCCAAGTCTACATAGCTTTTTTCATTTTCTTCTAGCCCGAATAGAACAATATTCTTCATACGTACTTGTCTTTCCAGCTTTTCTATTGTACTTTGTTGGTTGTTAATCATTTCCTCTAGTTTTTCGTTTTTTGACATAATTTCATAAAATTTGATGTTCATATTTTCAATTATTGGTTTCGAGATATTTTCTTTTAAACTTTTTATTTCTGTACTTTGTTGTAACAAATCATTCTGGAGCTTCTTCAACAATGTTGTTATTTCTTCCATTTCAAGATTTTAATTTAGCGCCCTCTAGTGTGTAGTAGATGATTTGACTATCGATTGAACTTGCTTTCCAGTGTCAGTTTTAGTAGTTCAGCTTGTTTCCGCTAGATGGCTATCGGTTTCGGTTTCCAACACCGTGCAGCAGATGTCGTTGTTGTCCAATTGTACTGATTTATTTGCATGACACAGCGATTTTGCATTCTATCATTTCTATGACAATCTAAAGTTAGGTTATATTATTTTACTGTTTCCACAAATTCACTGTTTGTCACTTTTTCGCACACTTTTTAATGTTTACAAACATACTAACATACAAATCTTTCCTCTTTATAATATTATTAATAATTAATATTAATTAATATTATTAGTAAGTATCATCACTACATAGTATAAAACAAAGTCGCTTTCTCTGTCCCTATATCCCTATGTATGCGTAAATCTTTAAAACTGTGCAACGGATTTTGATGCGGCTTTTTTTAATAGATAGAGTGATTTAAGAGGAAGGTTTATATAAATAATACATGCATAATATAGTAGAGAAACACTGATAATTTTAGAGGTTTCTAATGTGATGTCGTAAATAAACACATTTTTTGCGCTTACTTTACAAACGCTGGCTGAACCCTACGAGATAGGTCAAAATAATGTACTACAGTATTGTACACCTTAAAAAGTTCTACATAAAAATCCGCTATGATATATGTCTATCTCTTAGGGATAACCCACAATAATCATTTTTTATCCTTTACTTTTTACGGGAAATAATGGCTTATTTACGAAGGATTTTAAGCAATACAGCATTAATCCTTATCCAATTACCTTAAATACATTGTGCATTTAATATAGATCAATATGGCCCTTTACAGCATGTAATTTAAATTTAAATATTTTCGAAGATATTACAGATTTAAGATGCAGGGACATAGCGGTTGCTGCGGTACCGGCCGCGGCCAGGGGGCCGGAGGCGCGTGCTGACATTCTTGAAGTACCTATACTTTTTATCAGCATTGCACCCGTGCAAAGCCGGGGCGGGTCGCTAGTAGATTATATAGTTAGGATTATAATTAAATGTATTATTATAAGTTAGGATTGGTTTTAAAGTTGCAGTCATCATCATCATTTAAGCCGAAACACGTCACATGCTGGACATAAGGCTCCCAATTGCTATATTAACCGGTCCTATCATTTTCGCATCCAGTGGATTCCAAAAGAAGGATATGTAAGTAGCAGAAGCAGTATTTAATGCATTTTAATTTATACTATCAACACAAAACATCGACATTGGGAAATCTTGAATTCAAAGAACATTGAATGTTTTCTTGAATTATTTTGAGATAAACTGTCTCAAGTTACGACATCTTGTTTTGATGTATTTTTGTATTTGTCTAGAAAGATTACCAGTCAGCTTAAACTTCATAGTTATGCCTACTATATCGATCATACTTACGACATATCTAACTCATGATTTTGTAGAATACTAATCAAATTGACATATCCGCATCTTGTTTCGGGCTACTTACTCATTTTTCTTCAAGCTACCGTAAAAGAAATCCAAAGAAACGGCGGTGTTGGTCATCACTTCTTTTCTTTTAGAATGAGTACTTATAGCATACCATGAAAATTGCATGTCTAATTAAACTAAAGTAGGAATGGCATGCGTGTGTGTAACAATATTTACATAAACGCATTGTAATAAACTTAAGTTACATACAATTATTTATTTAGATTTATTGTTTGAATTTCATATCTACTTCATTTTGCAAGCTTTTACTGTAGGTTGATCTACGTAAAAACTTAGTAGGTTTTCCTGCCTTTTGTTCAATGTTTGCTATTTAGGAAAACCGGAAAATCCAAGGAAATTAATAATACATTGTTTCAAAAAAATAGTTTTTATGTATTCATAATTTATGCAAAAATTATGGCTGATAACTTTGCTTAGTTAAACAATTATAACAAAATGATGTATAATAAAAGATACCAATACCTTACGTTCAGTAAATTAGGGTAAAATGTTTCAGGAATATAAAAAACAACTTAATTAAAAAACCTTCTTTTATTTTCAAAACAATCTGTACTTATTAAGTACAATAAAATTTTACCTAGCGTTCGTTTTTTTAACAATGAAAAATTACAAGGTCCTTATAATTATTAGTTGACACTGAAAATTTGATGCGTCTAGGAAACAAAGTAAAATAAAATGTATCAGCTAAATGATAGAGTCCACATTTATTTATATATTGACTTATCACAGGTAGACTGTTCTCACGTTATGCTGACTTCCCGTTGGCATTGACATCCCAGACTTTTAAGACAAAAGTATGTTTAACGTTGTACAAAATATTGGGTAAAAATGATATGTGGTGTAAAGATGCCTCTTTGGTCCAATAACTTTTTTATACTGGACATAGAAAATTATTATATGAAGGTATTTAAATATTTTTTGTTTATTTTTTGGTTTTTCCTCGTCATTGTCGATATTTTGGACGACGGACGGATCGTAAGGAGTCATTATAATTATATTTACAAATCTCTATCAACACATAGCATGAGAACAGTCCCAACATTAATATACAAAAAATATATACAAAGAAGATACAACACTAAATGTAGCTATTATTATATAAACATTTCGTTTTAATTACATTTATATTTCATAAACAATTAGGCTTCTAAGAAGGAGGCCGTCATTAAAACGTATTAATTATGAAACAACACATTTAGAATTAATTTATTCATCCAATACAATTTTAAAAATTGAAACAGAAACAATTATAAAATTTACGATAAAAATTATACCTACATTTTTTTTGTATAAACGCATTATTAATAAATTATTCAGTAAAATGTAGACATCTATTTACAATCGATATTTATTTAGATATAGTCAGAATTATAATTAATTAAACCTGTTATTTACAAATCTACTGAAGTATTATTGAACTGAAAAAGGAATCATTCTTTTTTCTAATTCAGTGACGCTGATAGTAATTCCATTTTTTTTTGTTGATCGCCTTTATAGTAATGTAACCCTTTACAAAACAAATCACTAGATATTTCGTCCATACTCGTATTTATTCATACTTCATCAAAAAGCTAAATAATCAGCCTATAATGTTCCGACTGCTTGGACACAGGCCTCCTCTCGGTGGCCGTAATCCACCACGCGGGCCCAGTGTAGGTTGGTAAATGTCAAAAAGCTAAGCAATGTAAATAAAATACTAATTTGCCGTCATAGCACAGGTTTTATTGGTTCACACGGCTACACATCAAGCTATACATTTCTAATTTTAGCTGACCTCGCATTGTATAGGTTTTTTGTACAATCAGAAGTCAGCTTATACTGGTTTTGCATAGCTGGATGTGTAGCCGTGCGTACAGGAAAAAAGTACATTGCACCACTGCAATCAGAAAAAACATTACCTAAAGCAAGATAAATATATTGTCGATATGTTCCAGCGGAATCATTGCTTTACGAAAACGTATTTATCTACATACAATTTATTTACAGTCTTCACATTTTTTTTACTTAAGTTCTAAAAAAATAGCTAATCATTGTCTATAACTTTCGCCTAGTTTCGTTTCTTTCTTCGATATCGTTTAAAATTTGCATCTTCTCAGACGCGTTGCGATACCTGTGAGAAGAAAAAAAAATCTGTTTTTAGGAAATGTTAAACAACTTACCAAGGATTAAAATCGTTACTTTCGCTGTATTGCGTCGAATGGTGTTCACGTTATTTTCGTTGACAATGACATTTGATTAATAATGTCCGTTTGATTAGTATTGAATCTTTCATTCCTTGCGTAATTTATGTGACCTAGGTATGATGAGAGCACATCAAATGATTATAATATCTTTGCAACTGCCTTATTGGTGGTCGCTGAGGTGCTATTTACCGGAGTTTATCGATTCGCCAGTGCTCTTGATTAAATAGTATGTTGATACATCAAGTTACAGAACACTCAATACAAGGCGAAGATGATAATATGACAATAAATAAGACTTCGTAAATCTAATGACGTACCAGTATTCATACAAAAATTCAGTATAATAATATAGCTAATCGGCTGATCGGCAAAACCCATAGCTGGCCCATTAGGTACTGTTATTTCGTTTTTTTTTTTAAATACTTTTTAAGTTTGATGTTAATATTTATTTAATAATTTCAAACACAAAAACGATTTCATTATTCAATTATTTCTTTAATTTATTTGTATTTTCATTTGTCTTCGTATTGCTTTCTGTGTGTTTTATATTCAGATAAAACTTCGCCATATAGATAGGTTGTTAGTTATCTAACGTGGTTTCTTGCATTAATAGCTATTTAAAGCTTATCTGAGAACTTTGGAAACCACCCAGGCATGAATATTACCTATAGGTAGGGTAGAAATAGAAAATAAACAGGCCAATTTTACGAAAAAACTGAAAAATTATAACGCAAAGTTTGCAATAGACAAATTCTTGAAAGTAAAAATAATTTTACAAAGTGAATATTATTTAAATATAGTATTAAAAATGCAAGTCTGCAGTAAAAGTTTACTCTACTAAGCTGCAAATATTATGGAGATTTTGTTAAAATAGTAGTGAGAATTTAAAATATGAGTGTTTACTTACTTGGATCGTTTTTTTCTTCTAACTGTATCAACTGGTGTTGCTTCCACGCATAAAACTATTAGTCTACTACTGCATGAATATCTGTAAAAAGAAGAAAATATTATACTATTCAGACTAATGCCAGAGGGTTGAAGTGAGAGGTATCTTGTACATCATCATCTGTCTAGCCTTTTCCCAACTGTGTTGGTGTCGGCAGTCGAGTCGTATTTTTACATGGATCGACTGCCTATCTGACCTCCACAACGTAGTTACTGGATAAGGCTGGTTGTAAGACTTTCGGGCTACTGAAGACCCGTAGCCACTGCCAAAAATCCACGAATGACAGTCGGGACCAACCGCTTAACGCGCTTTCGAGGCACGGAGGGGTCTTGTGTGTGAAGATGGTCACCCATTCACGGACCAACCGCGGCAGGTGTAGCTTAACCTGATCGATCGACCCGTGCCGCTGTCATCACTTAGCCACAAGCCCCTCCTGTAGGGGTATCTTGTACATGATATTAATTAACCCAGATCAAAAGAAGTTTGTTTAGATAAGCATTGCTCAAACCCACAAAGGCAAACATAAAATATGGGTTCTTTGCCTAGGGCTATATTTATAAAAGACTAGCGGCCCGCCCCAGCTTCGCACGGGTGCACTTTTTTTCTCAAATTGGTGGATATAAATTGAGATATAAACTATCCTATCTTTCAAGTTGGATGAAACCGCACACAGTGTGCAAAATTTTATTAAAATCGGTTCAGTAGTTTAGGAGTCCATTGCGGACAAACAACGTGACACGTAATTTATATATATTAAGGTGGTCTTGTTTTTGTCTCTCTTACATAGTTGGAAACACGAGGCAAATTACTTACAAAAAAACATTATTTTCGAAAGAAAGAAAGAAAAAGAAAGAAAGAAAGAAAAATGCGTTTATTGGCATTACAGCAAAATAAATACACCTTAAAACTATAAAAACAGAAAACAAAGATAATAATGCCAAAAGGGCCTCAGCTCAGCATAATGTCAGATGACAACACAAGATGTGCCACCTGACGCTGATTTTCAGCTGCAACCCACGAGTGCCATACGCTGGAATAACAAGTGGAAGTGTGTGTCCGTTAAAATAAATGAAGAGAATAAATAAAAAGTGTTAATATGAAAAAAAAAAAAAAAAAATACAAAATTAAATAAAAATCTGTGACATACATGTATGTGAGTGTGTGTGTTTTATATTGTGATTTATGAAAAACTAAAATAAATAACCAAATGTGCGTACTACCTACATAAAAATGAAATAATAGAAAATGCCTATTAGACAACATCGTGTGACTGCATTGTACTTCTTCTACGAAACGGATTTTCATGCGATTTTATTTCCATTTAGATTTAGAGTAAGGACAATAATAATTGACTAATAAAAATTAAACTGATTGAAATTAAAATTAAAATAAAACTAAATCGATAAAATTGGTAAGGTAGACAAAATTAATAAAAGTGATAAAATTGATTGTTTTATATGGCAGATATGTCGGCTCGAACATTTTCAAATTCTTTTTGATGGCTTAAAAGAAAATCTTTTAATTTCAATTTAAAAGTCGAGCAACTTTTACTATATTTTATGGGAGGAGGGATATTGTTCCAGCATTTAGTAGCTGCGTAGCGAAAACTGCCTCTAAAAGCCGCCGACTTGTGCTGTGGAATGGAAAGCTGTTGAGAACATTTTCTTCCCTCACCGATTCCGTGTCTTCTAGTCCACGATAGTTTGTCATATAAGTAAGAAGGGGAGTGAGACTTAATAACACCAAAGAGTAAGTTCGCCAAGTGGAGTTTACGTCTAGCTTTCATTTTTAAAATGTTGTGCTCATTGAGGAAAGGCGTAATATGTCCTCGAAAGGGAACTTTAAAGCAGAAACGTGCACAGGCGTTTTGAAGTCTTTGGATCATTCTTTCAGTTTTTGACAGCAGTCGTTGGCCATAGACCGTGTCCGCATAATTTAAATTTCGATATTCTTCAAGCATATAATAATATTCCCACTGCTGGGACCGAGGCCTCCTCACTACGAGAAGCAGTGGGCAAACTACTACGCGGGCCGAGTGCGGCTTGGTAGCTGCCACATGTCTTTGAATTTTGGTTCTAGGACATGCCAGTTTCCTCTCGAGAGATGAAATTATTTTACACAAAGTAAAACAGGCCTGCCTGGGTTCGAACCCACGACTCGTAAGTCGGAGTCACTGGGCTATCCTTGCTCTCCAAATGCAAATTCTACATACTTAGCACAAAACTCCCAGTTTCCACAAAAAAAAGTATCCAAACCACTTACGTTTCTTGGTCTAAAAGCTTATTGGAGCGAAGCGATGACGCGAGTCCATACTTGTCCGGATTACTGCTGTGCCAAGCATCGCAGTACGCATCCATTGCTGGCTCGCCATTCGGATTAGCACCGTGCCACACGGCTTTAGTAGGCCTATAGAGCAATGGATAACCAACATTAGAAAACAGTCGCAGCCAACGTAGATCGTAATTTCGTAGATGCTCTTTGGAGATATTGGTTTTATTAGACCCAATGTGAACATAAATATTATGAGTATGTAACGCAAATTCGATAAGCTTCAAATTTCGCAGAATAAAGCTTGTTAAATATAAGGAATTTGTTGATGAAACCATTAAAAATAATACGATATTGTATAAAATGAGCGAATATGAAGGCCCGCAGGTTTGTACATCTTTCTACAGGAGCAGCCTGTGGGTCTCATACACGCGCAGACAATACAACGCCTTGCGTTTGCAATATAATAATGCATTCAGAGTGCTGATGGGGCTGCCCCGATTCTGTAGCGCATCAGATACATGTAAAATAAATATGTGCTTAGATCACTAACTATTAACTGAAACAACTTTATAGTTTAACCATATAATATTTTCACACAATAAAATAAGACAAAGGATATTTAAAACATGAATCGACTGACGACTGCCTCTTATGTACGCCGAGTCGCAAGTACTGTTTTTATTCTACTATGCGAAAACGATGCACATCCCTGGTGCGCAGGATTCGGGCTAGCTCCAGCAGCATCCTGAGGGCATTCGCGTAGAGGTTCGATTGCCAGTACCTGAACCATTGCTGTTTGATTCACATACTGGACAATCGAAGTATATAATAATAATGATCTTTCTAATTGTACTTATGTGTTTTTTTTATTTGTGTAATTTTTGTGCCTATGATGTTGGTTGAAATAAACGATTTTATTATTTTATATTATTATAAAAGGATTATTTTGTATTCGATTATTATAGAGTGACGTTTTAAACAAAAAATAATGACAGTGAATAGTACCTAACTAAAGAATGTTTCTAATTACAAAACTCATAAAAAAATAGTTATAGGCAATACCAGGTGCTGCTATTATGATAATTTAATACCATCACGATTACAGTGTAAGAGAGAGACAGAGCTATACATGACTGATAGCACCGTCCTTTTTTTGAACTAAAATCATGATTGCAATAATACTTCGTAATACGGCCCCAGGGCAATTAGTAGACTAAACTCCATCAATTGTCTCTTGTGGCCTAGAAACCGCTCTTTGCTCAGCTTATATAAATACCAACTCTCTGTTTTAATTAAACGTCAATTTCATAGCCTACAACACAACCACTTTACAATGTCTGTCTTTGTCAGTAAAACATTGTCTGGAACTCATCACGACGAATCACCCATTCCAAGTACACATTTCTTTGGTGGGATTACAAGGATTATCTGCGTAGAGATTGAATAAATTGATACGGACTTCTTTGGGACTAAAGATTATTTTTAACTAGCAGCGGCCCGCAGTTTCACCCACATAAGTGTAGATACCATAGGAATGTTGGGTTAAAAAGTATTCTATATGTTAATCCCGGCTATAAACTATCTGTGTACCAAATTTCATCCAAATCCGTTCAGCCGTTTGTGCGTGAAGAAGTAACAAACATACAAACACACTCACAAACTTTCGCCTTTATAATATTAGTCTGAATATCTGCTTTTTGAATTAATGATTTTATGAAATAATTCTTGATTCTAGATAATGCTTGATCACAATAATATTAAGAGCCTATACTACCTATATACCTTATGCTTTTTACAGTGAAAATAATGGTAATTAAAAAAAATAAAAAACATTAGCTTTATAGTTAGTGCAGTTAGTATACAAAGTTTAATGATCTAATTTGAAGTATTTTTTGAATACCAGCGGTTTATTGTTCGGTTTGGAGGTAACTTTGGATTTTTTTTCTATCGAGAAAATCTTATGGAATCGTGTTTTCGTCAAACATAAAACCTGAAATTAATCCTTCACTTTACCATATATTAATTATTTCAAAATTAATGCTGCAGGATTTTCGACATAACGGAGGATCATGCCAAGGCTTAGTGTGCATACAAACGACACTCATCAACAACAAGTAACTGCAGTCGTCGACGCGTTGGCGGCTGCCGTTGCAGTTGCCTCAGTCGTCGACGCGTGTCGGTCGTGCGTATGCCCACTAAGCTGAAAAATCGTAGAAGAATTTCACAATTTTCGACAGTCATTAATACTATGATTAAGACTCGTAGTAAGATTTCGAATTGCGATACTATTTACAAATGAACCAATATGTAGCACTAAATACAAATAAAATAAACGAAGGTGGGAAAACCAATAAGATGCCAATGAAACCAATCTTATGTCTCGCCAATACCAAGAAACCTGAACCGTTTACACTTTCATTCCTTGAAGCAAAGGCAATACAATATCCTAACCTTGGCTAGCTTGAGTGTATTGGGTTCAAAGATTGAAATACGGTAAGTACTCATACCGCCAGTCGTTTCCAAATTGCCAGAGAAAATAAGGCTGCTTATTCCTAAGTTATTCTCTACAATAAAGACCATACTCCTTTAACTCTCCAATTTGCTTTCTTATTCAATTCGTCATAGTGTTTTTTTTTACAATCTGTATCAACGGTTTCGCTACTACACAAAAAAGCTTCGGTGTTTTATTTATTCATAATAATAAACGTACTGTCACTAATCGGGATTTCAGAAGCGACATATTAAAATGTTAATTTGTATATTGATATCACGAATATTTTGGGGTTATCATTATTTGATTGTGTTCAAATTTGAGTTTACTTTACTGCTAGTCACGAAGGGCGGTCACCGGGTGGGGTCGCCGGATATGGCGACAAGGACTATGTATATTTTCTCTGTATAAATATATCATATAAACAATGCTGGCTTTTTTTTTGTGGATGGGAAATCATCAAATGACCCCTCCCGCTCTGGGTGGAGCAGAAGGGAGTGTCAGACTCTTACTGACTAAAACCCACCCGTGTTCCTTCTTTAGCCCTTTGTGTTCCGGGGTAGCGGTAACCCTTTCGGACAATCCCGCTTCCCAAACAATGCTAGCTGATAATAAAATAATGACGTAACAAAAAAGGAAACGAATTGACAAAAAAAAATATCGTCAGCGAAGCATACACACCATCCAGGATCCATGAGGACATTCTGTCCACTGAAGCTGTAGATCCTGGGAGCATGGGCGAAGAGTGCTCCTGAGCCATCGAACATCTCGCCCCAGGAGTTGAAGAGCACGTCGCCCCTTGTGTTTACTACTGGTATCTCTCTATCTACCCAACTTACAATTGAGTCTATTGTTTGAACCCTGAGGAAAAGAAAGAAATTGTAGAACCTGTTTAAAGCTGAAACAAAACTTATATTACTAAGTTTTCAGAATACCTAGTGGATAGATGCAAATGCGATCTTATCTCCCCACGTCTAGAATACAAAAAGGTGAATTAACACCAAAAGCAGACTTTGTAACAGATTCCACACCTGAATATGATTTTCCTTAGCAAAAACATGTATTTTGCTATGAAGGAGTTATGCCCGAAAATACATAAAAAGATATATAACAATCCTAATTGAGAACCTCCTCTTTTTTTTAAATCGGTTAAAAATACATTTGACCCGGATAAAAAAAAAAGAATTTTGAAAATCCGTCTATAAATGACGGAGTTATGCCCGAAAATACATTTAAAAAATATATGCAACGTGTATCGTTAAATGCGCAAAACCTGAAAATAGTTTGTTCATAATTGACTACTGAATCGATTTCAATAACCTTTAATAAAGGTTATTTTTTTCAAAAATTATGTATTTTGCTCTACTGTCCGCCGATTGAGCCAAAGAAAATTAAGTAAAGTAATGCTAGGATCAACACGATTTTCTTAATAATAATAGTTAGCTTTAAAAAAAATAGTTTTGGTCATTGTACTAAGCTTTTAACTCAATGCTCTAATTGGGGTGTATGAAGTTTTGCGCATTTAACGTTACACGTTGTATAGACATCCGAATAGAGAACCTCCTTCTTTTTTAGAAGTCGTTTAAAAAGCCTTTTAACCTTTTAAAATCCCATTTATAAATTCTAATAGCTATAAATACGTCACTTACCTCGACGATATGAAGGCTCTGAAAGTGCCATCCATGTTGGCTCTCTGAGATTGTCTTCGACATTCGTAATTGCTACTACTGACACCATGCATATCACCTGTATGCGGCTCATTTAAGGCTGCTAGGCGTAACTAAGAAGAAAAAAAAAACAATTGAATGTCGAAAAGGTAAGTAACTTACTTAATCAGTTTCATAAATGGATGTGATACTCAAAGAATTCGGTATCACATCCATCTACGAAATGGATTTGTCATCTAAACGGTCGTTGTCGACTTGATTCTATAAATTCCTTCTCTGTATCAACAGCGATTCCATTAGGTTCAAAGAATTCTTGTCAGAACTTGAAAATTATTAATGTTATCAGAACAAAAAATGCTTTCGCAAAGTGCTGAAAGATTATTATTTCCTTTTAAGCCTTGAGATGTTTTCAGGCTAGCAACTGTTGTATAAAAATGTCAGGTAGGAAAGGTCAGGGTTTTAAAAGTGTTGAATCATAAATTTTCTTTAGCAGTAGGTATACAACTAGGTCTCTTGCGTAAAGGTGCTTGCGTAAAGAAGAGAGTTCCCGGTAAAGACAAGGCAGTACCGATCGGTGCCGGTCAATAGTCCCACATAAACTTAAGTACTCACGTTTAATGCAAGCACCCTAATGCTGGCTTTTTAGTGCAACTTTTCACTAAATGAAAACTTTACTTTTGCATTTTTAAGTCCTGTTAGGATTGAATAAATGTTAAATATAATTCGATGTCTTTCTCTGCTTGGTGGGAATGAAATTAATTATGAATTCAAACTTACCACAGGTCCTTCTATAGCTGGATTCTTATGATGTACTAAACTGGAAGTTTCTAGAATATTCTGCAAAGGCGTTCGAGTTGGACCTCCAGCTGGTGGCGTGTGGATAGCCAGTAAGGAGCCCATCTAAACACATAGAATTATAGCTTAGCATTAAAAACTGTCTACTATGTGTACATAACATTTCTTCATCAGTTGAATGCCGTAATTACAGAAACAATTAAAACGCCATTGTGTCTCGCGTGGATCCACGTTCCGCGTACAAAGGATTAATTGTTCCGTTTCTTTGTACCATTTAATTTGTCAGTCAACGAAAATTATGTTGACGCAAAACACTGATACAAAATCTTCAAGTGTAGATACCGCTAAGTCTTTCAGCATACAGTCACAGAAAACAAATATTCTTAAAAATACTTTTTGGAATTAAATGTGAGCTTTAGCCAATCAACGGCGCTAAGATTCAAGTTGGAATATTTTAAAATTTGTGAAATTGTTAACTCATTCAGATGTATATCCATGGGGAATAGGAATAAGTTTCGTTCAAATAACAAGACCCGAATAAAGGCGGAGTTACTTATTCCAAATAGGGTAAGGAAAAGAAAATTTTCTTTATTATTCATGAATATTTAAGGTTTGAATTCTCGTGGTAATAATATTTAGAAATCAAGTTTCTTTCATCGATGACGGGGAATGTTTTAATCCAAACGAACAGGCCACTGGGGTCGGTAGGGTGAGGCACAAAAGTTATGAAACAATTTTGATTGAATATTCAATAGGTAGTCCGTTGTTTCAATATACAAAATATTCGAATGGATGCCCTGTTTAGATAATTATTAATCTGTGACTAATTAAACTTTTCAGGATTACAAAATCAATTTACCATTAATTGTGAATATGAACTCAACTAAGGTAACAGCTTTTTAAGTTTTTTATTATTTCTAATTGTATTTTTCTTTTCAATTACTTAAACCTTCTCATGGCTGTAAAGTACTCATTCTAGCTTGTTAATAATTCCACATTTAATTTCATATTCCATTACCTACGTGTCGTGTTAAAACCGGGTGTTTCAAATTATCTAACCGCAACCGTGCATTAACTACCACGCACTCCACTTCACTGTATTGGCAGAGAAAATTACTGAAATTAACCACATTTTAATAAAGCTAACGGTAATAGTGATACTTCATTTAAGAAAATAGCTGGCGCGGTAAGACGCAATTTTTAGGTACCTAATTGAAAATAGCGCATCGCGGCAACAAATAAGGTTCAAAACAGGGATGCGTTCGATATTACTTGAATCGAATGACCACCAAAATAAAAGTTATTTTGCAGTTTTGAATAAATTGAAAAAAAAAATGCACGTCTCAGTGGAATAATTTTGGGGTATTTCTTTAATTGATTGAACTCTTTGATCATTACATAAATTATAATAGTCTACGCATAAAAAATTTGAGATTTATTCGACGAAAAAATATATTTGTGCTGTTTTACGATTGTTTAACATGATACCTACTATTTGATTTTTGTGAATTATCTTTGAACCAATAGTTATTTTCTTCGAATATACACACATCAAAAGTGTCTAGGGATCAACATATATTTTTGCAATAACTTTTCTCCTGATTGATATTAATTAAAATTTTCTTTAAGGATTCATCAAATAAAGTGTTTTCGTTTGTCACAGTAACGATAAACCAAGTCACCTTTGCATTAATAAAGAAATTTGCCATTTTCCTAATAAAGGGATTTTTGACATTTGAACCACTAACACAAAAGTTCGAAAAAAAGACTGAAATAACAGTTTTCTCTAAAATTTTATTGGGTAACTTAAACAATTAATAATCCGTGTTTCTACCGCGAACACTAACAACACAAGAACATCGGTTTGGCATACTCAAAATGAGTTCATCCAAATCACGCTGTGGAATGGCCGCCCATGTTCGTTGCAACAACAAAAAAAGGTCTTCTTGCGACTGGATACCCTCCATATTCGGCAGAGCTCTTCTCTGTAGCATATCCCATGCATGCTCAATCGGGTTCAAGTCTGGCGACTGAGCAGGCCAAGGCAGGACATTGATGTTAGCTGCGGCGAGAGTCTGTCTTACAACTCTTGCGGTGTGCGGTCGTGCATTATCATGCATTAACTGAAATAAGGGACCGATTTGCACTTGTAGAGGAACGATGACGTCTGATACAATCGTCTCAGCATAAATTTGAGCGTTGAGGTTGCCTCTGATCCAAATCAACTCAGTTCTTCCGCCGATCCAAATACCCGCCCATACCATGATGGTTCCACCACTATAAGGATGGACTTCCTGGCAGGATTTTAATCGCTGTTGGCGTCCAGGGGTTCTCCAGTGTCGTATACGTCTTGTATCCGGTCTCATACCAAAACGAGACTCATCAGAAAAGCACACGAAACGCCATTGTTCTTCTGCCCAATTTCTGTGTTCAAGAGCCCATTGATATCGAATCCTACGATTGTGCATTGCTATAGGTGGTACCCGTAGCGGTCTTCGGGAATGAAGGTTCACTTCATGCAAGCGGTTTCTGACTGTTTGGTCGCTAATTAAGTTCCCTGAAGAGTGATGAAGCCTCACGGCTAACATCATGGCGGTTATTGTTGGAGCTCTTCGAGTTAAGATTTGAATGTATCGGTCTTGTCTCCGTGTGGTGCAGCGATACCGTCCTCCATGGCGCTCAGCCACGGTACCAGTGCTTCGGTAAAGTGTCCAAAGTCGACTGATAACACTCTGACTTGTATTCAGAGCTAAAGCCACAGTACGTTGCCGGGAACCAGCTTCTATCATTCCCACGGCTCTGAGCATTTCTTCCCTGCTTAAATGACGTCGCCGCTCCATAATAACGTTGGTTTTAATCAGTAGTAGGGAAACAGTAGCACTAATAATGTCTTCAATGCGTTGTATGTTTTTATAGGGAAAATATTGACAGCTGATTTTCATCTTTTACTCGAATTTGATTCACAGTTCCTGATTCAAATTATGAAATGCACCAAAAAGGATCCATATAAATTTATAAAATCATAAATTTATTACAAAGCCACATCTCAATCTCAAGAAATCCGCATAAAAATGCTTGATCCCTAGACACTTTTGATGTGTGTATTTTATGACAATACACTCAATTTTGTTCTGGCTTGTAATATGTACCAATACGTCTAACTGTGCGACAAAAAACTTTTGTTTGGATTCAGCCAAAGGGTTACACCAGATGCACATAAACGAAAACCAAAATCTACAGCCAATAGAAATGACATAACTTTTGTGTGCACCTGTGTGTGCTGGGAACCCATTTCAATGGCCATGCTTACTGATAAGATATTGAACTATAAGACCGAGACGAACAATGGAAACATACCAATAGACGTACCTATAGATATGGAAGGTAGGTATATAAGACCCGGCCGATGGTTTTGTGTATCGAAGCTATGCCTACGGTCAAGCCTGTTCTGCCTACCAATAAGGCGTGTGATACGGAGATATTATTATAGATTTCAATAGGAGCGATGCACTCTGGTAAGTATAGAGGATGCATAACAATTGGAGATAATAATTATTGGAGATAATAATTATTGGAAATAATACACCAGATATTGAATAAGGTGCAGTACGCCTGAATTATTCATTATTATTAAACAACGCAATGGCACATTTCATGAAACGAATGCTTTTGCCTTCTTTTGACAATCATGAGGCATTTGATGTAGCTGTCGACTATTTTTGTTTAGTGCTCGTAATTACAGATCTATTTCATTTTTATTTTTCTATATTATTCGAGTATTAATTATCTTTTTGTATGCGCGTGTTTCTGTGACAAATAAAACCTATGTTTTTTTTTCTTTTTAATGTGTGTTTTAAAGTAAAAATTCATAACCATCCATTTTCTTGACAGAGTCAGTTTTTGGAAACATAAAGATCGTGATAAAATATTATTGAAAAAGGTTTAAAATTTGCAACATGTTACTTACAGCTACGTATTGCCAGCCATTGTTGACGCGAACAAGCAACGCTTGTTCTTGGATGACGTACGCCAAAGTGCCCAGGGGACTGTTTGTGCCAAGCTGTCGGAAAAAGTTATGTTTTAAAATTTCTTGGTAGTTTGCAATCAATAACGAGAGGTGAAACAAGGTCCCAACAAGACACCTGGAGATTCTTCAACGTCCAAAACTTTTTCTGTAAAAGTTTTCGGGATTTTGTTAAGTTTTTTTTTTATTTATAGTAAAATAACTTACCCGAATCAAAGAATCTGTAGTCTTAAATAGTATGGTCCCAACAATAGTTCTTCCATCTTCATCGTCATCGAAGTCACCATTATCTCCAAGAGGATCCAAAGGATCGCGGTATGCTATAAAAAAACCATTTTATTTCATAAACTTTCCATAACAGAACAGTGCTTGACTGTGTTCAACTTTGAACCAATTTTTTGCAACATTAAAATGTAAATAGGAATTTTTCAACTCAGCGAGTTTCAAAGTTCCCGGTGTATAAGAAAAACAATCCTGACTTAGTTCGCGGTAAAAGTGTTTGTGAAAAACTATTGCTTACCGTACGGCTCCTGGCGGTATTGTACCAGATGGTTCAAGTTTCTTATAATTTGTAGTGGATCGCGATGTTTTCCTGTTCAATAAAAAAAAACAAAACTATTTTTAATACGGTGTTTTGGGGAGGGTATATGTTTTCAATATTTCTCCCGATAGAATAAAATTAAATGGAACCATGATTTTTATTCTGAATGCAACCTACGAGTACAACAATATTTTTAGAATAACTACAAATATTCAAGCCATTAAAAAAAAAATTCTACGCTTTATAATAAAGCAACACTATTAATCACCTCCGGTCGGCTCGAGCCGATTAATCCCGGGGCTATCGGTCAGTGTATCTGGCACTTCGTTCGGGTAAATACCGGGTGGACCCGGCGGGCCCGGCGGTCCTGGAGGCCCCGGTACCGTCATGTATTGTATGTTAGCTGCAGGACTTCCCGCGGGGCCGGGCGGGCCCCGCGGTCCATCCTTGCCAGCCGGCCCTGGGGCACCGTCGTACCCCCGATCGCCTTTCTCGCCTTTCACCTTAATGTACAAAATTTTATTGCTTTTATATTCTCGTACGGTCTGAATTTCTTTTCGAAAACTATTTCAATTTGCTTATACTTTAGTTTGAAGAGTATGCTCAACATAAAAATGCAATCCAAAGAATCATGGAGAAACTTGGAAAGAATATTTTAAGATTTTTTCTATTTTGTTTATAGCAACTTCAGTGTTTTCAGGGATGTTTGGAAAAGATTAAAAAGCTTCTCTTGGTACGTTCCGCTTTTAGTAAAATAGAAATACAAAAGCGTTTATGAGCAACCGTAAAGTCTTGGCGTCTTAACGCATAGATACAACTAAGTACGTATAAAGTTACTGAGAACATTAGTTATTCTGCTAGAGCTTGTAGCTGTGATCAATTTATCTACAGGGACAAAAATGTAGAATAGGATATGTCACAACTTTGTTCTACGAATTCCGTCATTCACTATAAAAGACCGAGCCAAAAGCTCGTATTAGTCAATACAGAACAAAAGCGGATTGTTGGTCACATGCGGGCGTAGTTTACACTACATATTCTTGCCCCTATGTTGTTTTTGGATGTCGTTTTTTTATTCGGGTTTTCCCTTCCGGAATATATTCGGCTAGAGAAACTTTCATAATAGTTATTGAGAGTACGTTTTTCAGAGTGATTACCTACGAAATCTCAAGGCCCTACTTATTTCCTCATTTCTCTAGAAGTATATAATTACGCAAAAATGTGCCCTATGGTATAGTTCAACTAAAGTTAAACTTCTGCAATCGAAAAGTCAAAACATTTCTAAGAAAAATACTGACATTTATTAGATTTCTTGAAAGCATTCGGTACAAACACGAGACATCAGTTGTATCATCCTGAGTACCACTCTTCATAAAGGAAAAGAAGGAAAAACATACATATTCAACCGTCCAATTAACCTGGTATATGGCATTACCTTTTCTAAGTCAAGTGGGGTCCCGCCTGGATCTCCTTTTTCCCCTTTCGGCCCGGGAGCTCCTGGCTGCCCGACGGCACCGGGTGGGCCCTGTCAAATGTATAACTGTAATTATGGTTTATCCGGAATGTAGGACGGAGGAAAATTTAATTTGAGTTTTGGCCCAATACTAACTTGAAGTATTTTCTCAGAAAATAGGTTGGAATTTGATAAATGTTTTGAAAAGGAACTTTGAAAACCTTTTTCAATATTGTTGTGACTGGCTCCAGTCAGTATTTATCAAAGACAGTGAAATTTACGCAGAAATTGTTTTGTTATCGTGTTCCTAGTATTCTCGTAAAGCAATACACAAATGGAATCCATTCAATTTTTTTGTTGAATCAGTAAATCGAAAAGCTGTAGATGCAAACATGTCAAGGAACCTTTGTACGGGTCAGAAAAATTCCAACTTTCTGATGAATTTCTTTCTTTTAATAGCTGTACTTAAATGAAAGTCTATATCACATTACAATTTTGTTGCTCACCGTCCATCCAGGTAGTCCTATATCACCAGATATTCCATTGTTTCCTGGGGTTCCTGGGGGTCCAGGGACGCCAGGTGGACCCCTAGGGCCAGGGGGGCCCGGATGTCCACGTTTACCTCTCGGGCCTGTATCTCCTTTATCACCCTGATTTGAAAAGATTTGATTATTTGAATACATGCTCCTATGACTTGGTTATGTTTGGTTAGTAGGATCATAAACATGTAGGTTGTAGGTACAAGATTTTGCTCTTAGCTACAAACATTAATCAAGTGCTATGTAAATTATTATTTGAAACAATAAGAAGTTTTGGTGTACAGAACCATTCTTAGACGTAGAGAGAATATGGATGAACTTTGTAAAAAAATATTGTTGCGACGAAATGTTAATTGTAATAACTGTAATGTTTGTAAAACAAAAACTAAAAATGAGGGTCCTAAAGAGTATTTATTTAGTTATGTACATTTAAAAAATAAAAAATAGTGCTGCTTAGTATCTTCTCTAACGACATAAAATCGCAAAACATATTTTAATTTCTTACCTTCGTCATCACTAACGCTTCATCTCTTGATAATGCGACAGGTCCAGGTGGGCCAGCATCCCCTTTTTCTCCCTTAGGTCCATTTAGACCCGAAGGACCTTGCGTCCCAGGTAGGCCGGACGGTCCAATATCCCCGCGCTCACCCGGCTTGCCGTCAGTGCCCGGAAAGCCTTGGGGACCTTCCATACCTCTGAGCCCCTTTTCACCCTAAATAAAGTTTAATGAACTTAAGTATTTGGTATCGTCACGTTTTACATCTTTTTTCTGTTCGGAGACGATTTTTCAGGAAAAAATTTCGTGTTATTTTTTTGTGATATTAGGTTTTTGATTTAATGATATAATTAAACTTTCATTACTTTATCAGTAAAATCAAGTTACACACATACAAATAACTAGCCTATAATGTTCCCACTGCTCTCTTAAGACAAAATAATAATAAACAGCAAAACATCCATCCATTGTATGTTTTGTAGTGATAATTGAATTTCCTGGTGTACATTAAAGTATTATATAAATAAATAAATATCTTCGAGGAATAATATTCTCAGAACTCACCAACATTAATGTTGTAATTCCTGAGAAAATGATCCATGAAGATGTAAAAGCCATTTTTATTTGCATAAGATATAATTACCTTGTCTCCTTTTTCTCCGCCGTCGCCTTTCCCGCCCTTTAGTAGCGCCGCTTCTGTGAAAATATTATAATAAAACTTATGTTGTATTATAACTTATGGAGGGAGGTTGTCGTTTGGGTTAACACCGTGTTCAGAAGGTATTAACACATAGTATTCATGTAGAATATAATGTTATTTCATAATATCGACTTCAATATTTTGGGTTGTTTATCCATACCTTCTTATTATACAATGTGTAACAGAATAAACGCAAGTCCTGAAAGTAGTTTGTCCATAATTGACTACTGAATCGATTTCAGTAACTTTTAATATACCTAGGTATTTTTTATTTCAAACTTATGTTTGAGCTAAGCAAAATTAAATCTTATTTCAAAACAATAAGAATCAGTTTTTACATTAATAAAGTCACGCTACGGTCAACACGATTTTCTTAATAATAACAGTTAGCTTTAAAAAAAAATAAGTTATTATGCTTTTAACTCAATACTCTAATGGGGGTGTATGAGGTCTGGTGTTCATTATGCTACATAGTGTTTATACTTCTATTATTTTAAACAAATTCGGTCTGGCGAGTCGTATAGGTCACACGCTAGGAAATAATAATTCCAAAGGTTCGCCGTTATCGAAATCGATAAGAGGACTATTATACACATATAACACTGTGCCCGCGACTTTGTTTGCGTGCATGTCGGAAAACAAATTGGATTTAACGGGTTTTTATTTTTCTTTGCGCGGAGCCCGTATTCTTTTCTAAAATAAAAGTAGCCTTAGTTGCTCCATAAAACATCAGCTATCTTCCTTCCCGTCAATATTTGTCCAGCCGTTTCGGAGAAGTAGGTACCGTTTAAACTGTCATATGCATTCAGTAAAAAGCTGTAATTTTGGCATCACAAACAGATACTTCAATTTATTTATTTGTATGTATAAATTGTATAGATGCTCCTGAAAAGGGTTCGTTTACATAGTTATCTATGTATTTTAACCTACTATAGAATCAGATATGGCATAATTAGAATTGTTATAGAAGTTAATAATGAAACTATTTCCGATAACTTATTCATTAATATTGACGCAAATAGGTTTGTAATATCTGTATGGCATGAAGTATTAAAAATAATCATAGGGCAGTAATCAGAGGGTAGTAACGTTCGCATTCTTATCTCAGTCTCAATATGTCAAAAATATAATCAATTTCCTTACATTTTTCACAAGTTTTTAACATTGATTGTGGCTGATATGACATTGCGATTTGAATTTAAACGTTTTGAAGTAAGAGAATTGACCTTCTGTACTATGTGTATCGCCTTTTATAAACAGAATGGCTAAATTACACTGCACTATAATTGCGTAACACATTATCAATCACAATCTGAATTATTTGAAAGAATATTGTTCATACATTGCTTCTTATGTTCAAAAAATTTGTCAGCTCAACAATGAAGATAACGCAATGAATGTTGTTGAAGTAACAAAATGAAACCGATTCTTACTGTTAGTGTTACGCAATTACCCCGCTGGACAAAATGTAAAGACACATACCTACAATGTTTTAATTTCTCTTCCTTCATCTCTAATGACAAATAATCTGACACTTTACGCATTCAAGCTGTTCCTTCTAAATTCTCTCTCAAACTCACTCCTCGAAGCGCTCCATTAGAAGGGAACTTAATTAGTGACTTAGAAATGAATGTTGGGGCGTTCTGTCTACTGGTATGAGTTTTCAACAGTAATTATTTTTCGTGGCCTTCATACGAAGTTATGATGGAGTGAAATATTGTTTGTTTTACGTAATTATGGGTATATACATAAGCAGCCTTTATTGTTCCCACTGCTGAGACACAGGCCTCCTCTCTATGAGAGGGAGTGGGCCGTAATCCACCACGCGGGCCCAGTGCGGGTTGGTAGATGTCACATGTCTTCGAATTTTTGGTTCTAGGACATGCTGGTTTCCTCACGATGTTCTCCTTCACCGTTTTAAGAGCAATGATGATGAAATAATTTACAAAAAGTAAAGCGCCTGACGGAGTCGAACCTACGACCTACAACTCGTAAGTCGCAGCCGTTACAACTGGGCCACCACTGCTCTCTATTATGGGTATATGTGACGGTTCAAAGTGTGCGAATCAATGGGGTACATATTTTAGTTGTACCGTCATCAATGAATTGAAGCGAAGTGTGGCATTAAACTAAACAAAGTAATATTTTCCGTAAAGTAGTGCCTACAACTTAGAAAGATATTTACTTACTTAGATTCAGGTTATGGGTCGTTGTCGATAGTTTACGATTTTAGCTAAATGTCAACCACAAATAGTTTTGACATGCCTAAAACTGTTTTACTACATTGATTTACCCTCGGTTTCAGACAGTATGATCAAGTTTCTAATCTATTCTGTGTAAACTTAGTTCATTAACCAGAATAATGTCAACGAATAAAAAAAATTGATATTTGACAACCGATTCAATTGAATAAGTCTTGAAATTCTGTTCTAATTAAAATAAAATAGTTTACCGTTTGACAAGGTTGTATTTCACTTTAAAGTATTGCTATCGCAAACATTTGCCGACTCAAGCTATCTCCACGACTCAGTGAACGAATGTCACGCCCTGTTTTAATTCATTCAGTATTCGCTAAAACCAATTGTGTCATTCCACGAATGACAGCAAACACTCTTTATGTTAATTAAAACTGTAGTGCTCAGACCGCAGCGTTATCTTGCCCGAGTTCGAGGTCTTTTAATTTTGATTAGATTACTTTTGCTGAGAATTAGATTTCAAGTAGTGTTTTTATGAATATATAGATAAAAATATTCTATAGTTAGTGCTTTGCCAGACAGCCTTGTAACTACAGCTACAATATTGGGCTGCCACTTTGTATACATCTTTATGGAGTTTTAGACTTCATGGTTTCGACAAGGACATAGACTACTACATAACTGTGTATGTTTCGTTATTAATTTTATTTCAAGTATTAGTCATAGTGTCACTTTTATTTCTATATGCATTTTTTTCATTTTCTTTTTATATAGCCACCTTGTTTTTTATATTATATACATGTAAGTAATTGAGTAGCTTATCACCTAGTGCTGAACTTTTGTGTGTTGTGCTGACTTTTGTGTGCGCCAAATAAATGGTTTATCTATCTATCTACTACTTTTCATCCCGGAACGCAGACGAAATAACCTAACCTAACTCGGATCTTTGGAAAGCGAGGACGATGAGGAGTACGAGGGATATTATTATTTCGTAAAAAGTGTGTTATCTTAATAGTAGGCCATCCCATATTAACTATACTGCAGTGCTATTCTGTAAAAATCTCACCGTGAACACTAAGGTGAAGTGAGCTGTCATTCGACCTGCCGCTCGATTCTGTAAAAATCTCACCGTGATAGCTATCAATAGGGGCAAATCCCTAACATCAGGTGGAGTGACAGCTCACTTCGCCTAAGTTTTCACGGTGTGTTGGTTACAGAATCGCACTGCAGATGTTAGGGATTGTCCTTATTGATAGCTCACTTCACCTAAGTTATCACGGTGATATTTTTACAGAATCGATCGGCTGCTTTATGGGCTACGCCATTCCCATGTCATTAACTTTAAATATCAGTGAAGTCTTTCGACCAACATCGGGTTAAGGGATGATGGAATTGCAAGCATTATGAAGAGACTAGCTGCGCCCCGCGGTTTCACCCGCAGAAGTGTCAATCCCGTGGGAATATCGGGATAAAATTAGCCTATATGTTAATTCCGGGTATCAGCTACCTTCATACAAAATTTTATTCAAATCGTTCCAGCCATTTGAGCGTGAAGAAGTAACAAACATATAAACACACACACACTCACAAACTTTCGCCTTTATAATATTAGTGTGATTATTTACTCTGGATCCTTAAATACCATTAACATAGCCTTTACTGTCTCACTTCGGGTGGAGTACTATTTTATAAGCATATTATTTTCTCCAATAAATACAATTGAATATCTTCAAACCCAATAAATATACACACTCAATATTAGGACTTGATCCTTAAGCTCTCTTATATCTAACCGTTAGAAATGGACCAACCGGTGTTATAGATGAGCTAATACCAGCCATTCAGTATAAACTGATGCTCTCGTACGAAGATGATTAATTACTAACGTTCGTCATAGATTAGCTTATCCCGGGGATAGTGTGGATCGAGCTCATATTGCATTACGTTATCAGTTGCATTTGGTTTAACTTTAGGTTAAGTATGCATTAAGTATGCATAACATGCTTAGCAGCGTTAAAATTTGGTAACTGTTGAAAAAAAAAAACTATGTTATAAGGTGTACATTAAAGACTACTCTTCGGTTATTTTTTGCTATAGAATACAAATTACTTACTGTGGGGTATAGCCAATTCAAAACTAGTAACCTTCCCTTTTATATTAAACTTGTATTTAACGTTGTTGTGAAATATTCAAGTCTCTCTCTAGGCAAGACAAAACAAAGAAGTTGCAAGACGCACCGAAAATGCCTGGAAGAGCTATTGAGTCATAAATTACCTAATGTAGGGTGATCTTCCTTTGTTCCTTAGGAGAACAATTTTATTGTCAAGATCAACATTACATAGTATTATGACACCATGATTATTGTCAGCATCATTAGTACCAATAGCGCTGGTCGGATGGCACGGCACACCAGCAGTCGGGTTCTTGTCACCGCCGGGTGCCAGCTGTTTTAGAACCCAATGAATTGGCGCGCGCTGATGAGAAGAGGCCAGATGGAATGCCCATAATGTCTAGGAAGTTGGGTAGTCCTTTGGCGTGAGATGCAACCTGTATCGACATCCTCACGCCATCGCGTCTTCTTAGCATGGTAGGGCCTTGGGGTCCGAGTGCTCATCGAATATTTCGGGACATCGCCAAGCGGTTGGTTGACTGTTCACGTGACCAGAGGGCTGGCCTATTTTCAGCCCAAATAATCAGCATTGCCATCCAACGTGGTAATGCTGCCAGCCTTTTGGGCGCTTATCCCATTGACAGCAATGCGGACGAATTTTTTGATGCCCAATGAGCTCCTCCCTTTTTGTTTAATTTTTTATTATATACTTGTATGTAATGTATATATTTATATATATTTTAGTGTTAGCTTGTAAATTGTAACTAAGGTTTTTTTTAGTAGTGTTATTTTTGTAAATAAATAAATAATTATACCGTGATAATTATTACAAATAACATTGATTTCACCTATAAAATAAACTTGTCCTTTACCACAGCTGATTAAATTACGCGTACACTTACAACACGTACTCCTACATAGCTACCTAAAATAGTTACACATTCTATTTAGAGAAGGACTGTCCAATAATTAATTAATTAAATGGATCTAATCAGTTGATAGATTGATTGATAATTGTCTGGTGTCCTGTTAGCTGTTAATTAGTTTAAACGGACACAAGTGAACAGTTTTCAAAGTAGGGCAGTTGGGAAATATTTTTGAATCTTTGTAAGAAAACCATAAATCACTTTTTTTGGGAATATTGGACAGTAGATATTGCTCTTTGAAGAAAAAAATGAAAGTAAGAAGAGGTCCTTTGGTAATCTTCAAAATACTCTTGAGTAATAGTAAAAGTGAATGAAATCATCATCAAAATTGAAAATAAAACTGCTGTTACGAATAATGGCAATGTAAACATAGACACAGAAATAAATTCTTACACAACTCAGGTGACTTGTAGGCGTAGTCAATGATAAATTACATAAACAATCAAATAATTATACGACTTTCAATAAAATTAATGAACCAGCTAGACAGACAAAACACGTTGGTTAATTTTTTTTATGAATCCTAGTAACTAATGACAAAGTTTAAAATGGTTTTAGTGATTTTGCTAAACGCCTACTATAAGCCGACGACCTTAAGTTAGTCGCACAAATCCGAACGGATGAGGATCGCAAACTCCTACAAAGGGATATTGATGCCATCTACGATTGGAGCATTTTGAATAAACTAGTATTTAGTACAAGCAAATGCTA